>CM022085.1:11487630-12745985 GCA_011114355.1 Carex littledalei | reverse complement strand
ATATTTATCGGGATCGGTCGTTTGTTCCAACCGATCCAGATAGTTTCTATCTGGATCGGTCAAACAACCGATCCAGATTTGTTTAGTATCAAGATCGCCCCGATCAAGATCGGTTGTGGCCCGATCCTGATATCTGTCTATGACCGATCCTGATTCCTGTTTTTCCACTAGTGTTACTATCGCTTTTTTATCATCGGGTGTACTTCGGCACCGATAGTGTATGTAACCAGGGGCAACACTGTAATTACTTTGAACTTTTTACCGACTGTTCGGTCTAACCAACCGATGGCGTTGATGCCTCCCTCCTTTGCCATCCGTTTTTTATATTCTACCGTTCGGTCAATATTTAGTATTCAACCTCTATACACAAAATATGTTGAAACATCTATATATAAACTAGTGATACGGCCGAAATAAACACTGTTTGGGCCTATCACTTAGCCTAAAATATTGTCAAATATCGAGTTACAAATGTCTAATTTAGGTAGAATCAGATTACTTTTGTCATTTTACTTGATTATATAGAATTGCAGGTTTTCTAGTGTTTTTGGAGCTAAAACAGGCATAAAACGAAACATTCTGAACATATTGGTGCTAGCATGCGGTTGACCATTCATCCGCATGCGACCAGAGGCCGCCAACCGCACAAAGGTGCATTTCAAACAGAGAAGAATTAATATGCTGCGCAGGAATCCCATGCAGATGAATTAATCAACCGCATGCAACCTAGGCAACCGCATGCGATAACTGACAGGCAGCAGTTACAACACTAAATTGGCAGCCAAGTTCCACTAAGCCCACTAACACATGATGGACGAATCATAACTCATCTCCCTATCTGAACAAAAGTAGAGAACCTAGTAGAATATAAATAGAAGAGATCTAGGGTTCTCTAAGGGAGTTGTACCGTTAGAGAATATAATAAAAAATAGGAAAAATAGAGAAAGCGCATAAACTCCACTAGATAAATATTTTATTCATTCTTCCTATCATTTTATTCATTCTATCTCTTTCCTCAAAAATTATTTTATTTATTCTATTTAGTTCCTCTTCAATCATTTTTTTCATTCTATTTAGTACCTAAAAAATCATTTTATTCACTCTATCTCGTTTCTCGTTCTCAAAATAATTTTATTCATTCTATATATTTCGTTTCTCAAAAATTATTTTATTCGTTCTATCCATTACTCAAAACCATTTTATCTATCTTGTTACTCAAAAATCATTTTATTCATCCTATTAGTTCATCTTCAATCTTTTTTTTTCATTCTATTTAGTTCCTAAAAATTATATTATCTCTTACCTTTTGCGTTTCTCTTTTAATTATCAATTATATATATTTTTAAAATTTATCTATCTAATAAGGAGATCATGTTGAGCGTCGGAGCGACAATTTGAATTTTCAAAACAAAGATAGGTATACGAAACACAATTGAAACATTAAAAACACGAGATATTTAAACCCTACTAAATGAATAATTAAAATGTAGCCATGTTTATTTATTTACTATATCAGCATGCATATTTTTTCAAAAAAAATTTTAAATATCAGCATGCGTAAACCATAAATAATATTCCGTAATTTTTTTTTATATATTTTGTCTGTCTAATCATCAAAATTCAAATTCGAATCCATCACAAATCGTAAACTAAAATATGAACCGTCCATTATAAATTTATAATTTGAGACGAATTTAAAAAAGAAAATCCCGTTCATACAAGAAATGACCATTTTAACCTTGGCTCGGCTTATACCAAAAAAGAAAATCCCGTTCATACAAGATATATTTCGGACCTTGTGCCCATACCAAAAAATGGAAACCGTGTGCGTATCTTTTATTTATTATTTATTAATTTTCTAATTTTTTGATGAGAAGCACACCGTATCTTTTGTTCAATACAATCTCTATGTACCCGTTAACCCGTAGCCATAAAGAAATCCGTGTGCGACTCTTCATTCAATACAATGTACGGCCACCTTTCTATGCCTCGTGTTCCTCCACAGGTCCCACCCGAGAACGGAGTAGGTCCGATGCTCATCGGACCTACTTTTAGGTTCAACGAGCATGATGACTGTACGATTTAATTTAAGATTGTGCGCACGAAAATTGAAACAGACACGCACGAATTTTAAAGTATTCCGCACGAATCTTAAGTCAAATCGACGGTGATTAAACCCATCGAACCAAAGTAGGTCCGATGCCCATCGGACCTACTCTCGAGTAGTCCCAAAAACCTAAATTTTCTCCTATAAAAGCACAAGAACGGCTGCTAACCAATCTATCAACCCTAGCAAATTTTTCTCCTACGCTGCTCGGCCTGTTGCGAATTCCAAGTAACAACGAGTGTCGTGCATTCAATCTCTAGCTTCTCGCGTCGTTGCTCTCCATTGACCTGAGAGTCCAGGTAATCTCTTCTCTCTCTCTCCCCTCCAGGATTCAATTAATTAGTTTTCTTCTAATCACGTGTATGCATCAGTCTCAGGATATATCGGTCATGTAACTGGCTAATCAATGGTATCCTTATTCTTAGATCGGAAACCTCAGCCCTAGTTTTCCCATTTCACTGCTCTATTTTTTTTTTCAACATTTCACAACAAATTTTCGTCGCAAATCAGGAATTATGACACTAGATTTAGAATCTTATCAATGGATATTCTCACAAATCATATGTCAGAAGTATTTATTTTTCAATTTATAAAACCCTGACGGAAATCCAAAAGTAGATCTAGTGATAAGAACACTAGAATGGTCGTGCATTATGATGTAATTGAGATGTTGTCTTGCTGAAGTGTTTTTTTATTTTATTGTATTATTTTAGCTTTGTAACACAATTTTTGCACAAACTAGGCTTGCACAACAAATATTGGTTAGATGTGTCTTTCAATCTACAATCTATATTTAGAAAGTGAAAAGATCACAGGCACATGCTTCTGTGCTTTCTTCCTAGTGTTGATCTTTGTCCCAACATACTTGGATAGTTTCCGGGATACTAATAATTGTATCCTTTCGCAAATGTTATTTGCGGTTTTTTATAGAACTGTATCCTTTCGCAAATGATATTGGCGATTTGTTGTACTCCAAAGTTCTGTTCTTTGCATGCTATATGTGGTAAATTAAGTGGTCAATCCAATATTTATTCATGTTTCATCTGGCACTGCATAATTTTGAAGTTCACTTAATTGAACTTATTTAAAGATGAAAATCATGATAAGTAATTTACTAAATACTAATTTACTAAATTAAGTGGTCAATCTAAGTCTGCGGGTTCTTTATATTTATTCTTTGGGTTTAGTACTTGCTGATGTCAGCTCGATTATCTGTTTCATAGTCTTCATGGTGCTTTGCTTGTTAAAAAAAGCAATTATGTAAATAGTATGTCATGTTTGTAGCAGTTTGTGGCATGTTTACTCTATTGGTCAATATACTGTTCAAATTGTCAGTTAACTTTGATGGTGTATCTTTTCGAGTGGTGTTCGTAAATTGAATCAATGACCAAATATTATTACCTTCCCCGGTATTTTCTTCTCCTAAATTGATGAATGATCAATCTGTCCCTTTTTAAGTTACTAATGCTATTCCTTTTTTACTATTTGTTCAGATATAAGAAAATGAGAACATTTCATGAGTAGCTACCAGAAGAATTGCTTTGCTTCAATTTAGCATGAGTGGTCTAGGAAAAGGTATGAATACAGCTTAAAATAGGCTATTATTTAACTAATAAATTTGTGCATCACCTACCTAAATAAGCTACCTCTAAAAGATATCTGATAAACCAAAAAAAAAAAAAATGTTTTAGTTAAATTAATTTTGTATATATGCTTTTATGGTAAGATATATCATAAACAATGAATTCGATGTGCTTAGGAAGGAAAAATATTAGTATGGCGTTTGACATTGGCAGCATACCTAATTCCAGTCATTTTTTCAGCAATAATTACAATGGAATAAACTGTTGGAACTACAGCCCTAGGAGGCAGTGCTGACCTGGAATGATTTGTCATTCGAGCAGAAATGTAGCCCCCTTGCGACATCGAATAACTAAAATTATTGGGTGAAACAGGAGGAATATTTTCAGGTGAAATTGTGGTAGATGCTGGAAGGGAGTTGAAGAAAGGCATTTTTTACTATAGGAAATGTGAAAAGGTTGAATTAGGGGGGCAAAAACAAGGTAATGGTGAAAAAATTGAGAGGTATACAATGGCCCATGTATAGGTGAAAATAATAATGTTTTAGGCTCCAAATTAACGCCGGGGCAAAAGAATGAGAGGCGGACTAAATATTTGAATCTTCATATCTGTGAGAAAAAGTAGTATTTTTTTTTAGTATTATTGATGTAATATTTGTAAACATATTCCTATGCTTTGGATTTATCTGTAAACATTCCTATGTTTTATTATAAATGGGTATATCATTTTTTTCGATTTTGGAGAAGTGTAGCATTTGATGAAACAGGAACGTCCAAGTGTTTGTGGTACTATTTTTATTATTCTTTCGTAATTTATTTGAAGGTCAATAAATGCGAGCAGAAACATAATTAAGGAGTTCTCTGATGGGTGCAAGGATGTTTGTGGTACTATTTTAGTCCTTATTCCATTGAAGTAATGAACGGGACATACATTGTCACTTTACAGAAAAGTTCATACCTCCATAATTTTACATTTGAGGCTCCTTGTGTTGTCACCCTATCAAGCTTTCTTAAAAAAAATGCAATTGGATTTTTCATTAAACTGTTTAACTATTTTATTGACCACCTTGTGTTAAAATCCTTAATAATACCTCAACGTTAAATGGCATTTAAATACTGTTTAAGATGATTAAACCCTTTCATATAAATTGTACATGCACTTGTTCTTATGTGGCAATGATTTCAGTATTGGGCCTAAATTTTTAACTGGGCCTGTAGCACTATTGCTGACGAATTAACTTAACAATTTTTTACAGTAGCCCTGAAATCGGTATACCCGTTCTGCAACATATGCATCAGATACATACCAGAAGATGGTGCCTCAATACAACTCCAACACTAACAATGCAAGAACAGGAGGAATTACAAAAACTAGAAAATCAATTGTATCATATTACACTGGTACCGGGACAGAAAGATGATGCGCACTGGAAACGGAATGCATCAGGGTTATTTACAGTCGTAAAGCGCATATACTGCTATGAAAGGAGGGCCTAGAATAAAATCAAGCATAAAAAAAATCTGGTCTCTCAAAATACCACCAAGAGTCAAAAGTGTTTGGATGGCTCATGATATTAGACAAGATACTGACAATCAAGAATTTAGTGAAAGGGGAATATGCATGCCTAACATTTGTGTACTCTGTAAAATGAACTCGGAGTCGGTACAGCATCTCCTTGACGAATGCCAATTCATAATGGCCCTGTCTCAACACATTGCCATGCTGACTGGGACTACGTTACCACTGGTACGACCACTGTGGCAGCTATACATGAGGCATACAAATAGAAAGAAAGGGATTTGATGATAATAACAGAATTCGTGGCATGGAGAGAACGTTGCTCGCGTATATTATTCCGGGACACAGGAAAAAGGGTCGAAGACTTAGCACAGGAGGTGCTGTACCACAGTACCAGATAGCATATATCACTGAATAAACAGCAAGAAGTAGCAGAAACGCAACCTTAATTTTCATTTGCTCCAAGTTGTGTTTTGTTTTATTTCATATTTTCATTTTACATTTTAGTGCTCAACTGTTTTGAGCTTTGTTTTTGTACAATGCAGTTACAAAACTTCTGTAACTGTTCAATGCTATCAAATGAAGGGCAAGATCCACATTTTCCCTCAAAAAAAAAAAAAAAAAATTAACAATTTTTTACAATCGTAAACAATAATTTTTTATATAAGAATTATACAATTAGAGTATAAAATATATAGCATGCACATCATATGAGTAAAGAATGATAAAAAAAATAATGCAAGTTTTTATTGTATACTTAAAAACATGATATATTTTCGTACAAAATAATAAATAATAATTCTAAAGTCAAATTTACATGTGGTTATGGTTAAGTGATTATTTTTAATAGAAGATGCATTTAAAATGACAACCAGTATTTCTATGTAACTTATTTAAACTAATTAACCTTATCCAAATTAGAACTTGATATAACAAATTAAAAAAAAAAAGGGACACGGCTAACTAATTGATTTCATAATTTAGTTATGTCCAGTTCATATTATGTGACAACATAATAATTTTCGATTCAAATTAATATAAGCATAAATATATATTCAGAGCAATTGGATCAAACAAGTCCACCTAATATGTCTACAATTTGATGTTTGTATTGTATTATACTTACCATTTTTGTAAATACATACTTTGGGAATTTTATCCTTCTCGTTCTACATATTGAAAATATATTTAACAGCACAATTAGTTTGTTGCAATCAAGATCATAAAATATAACAAATGAATAAGAGTAGGATTTACATGACTCATCTCATTCATATTTCAATTGTACCTCACATTCTTATTTTTATTTTTAAATTCAAACAATCAAATTCGAACCGCTCAACAAGATCTTCATATTAAAATGTGCTTGAGACCACATTTTATATTTTTGGAACTTTTTTACAAATTTTTAGATAGATACAAAATCATTGTTTTTATCGTCCATAATCTTTCGAAAAATAGTGATTTTATCCTTATAAAAATATACAAAAAAATATTTTATTCATCCTATTTAGTTCCTCAATATTTTTTTTCATTCTATTAAGTTTCTAAAAAAATCATTTTATTCATTATATATCGTTCTCCAAAAATCATTTTATTCATTCTATTTAGTTCCTCAAAAATTATTTTATTCATTCTATCTCATTCCTCAAAAATTATTTTATTCATTCTATTTAATTCCTCAAAATTCATTTTGTTCATTCTATATAGTTCCTCAAAAATCATTTTTTCATTCTGTATAGTTCCTAGAAAAATATTTTATTCATTCTATCTCGTTCCTGAAAAATCATTTTATTTGTTTTGTTTTGTTCCTCAGAAAGCATCTTATTCATTATATATCATTCCTCAAAATCATTTTAGTTATTCTATTTAGTTCCTCTTCAATCATTTTTTTTCATTCCATTTAGTTCCTAAAAAAATATCTTATTCAATATATTTAGTTCCTAAAAAATATTTTATTCATTCTATCTCGTTTCTCAAAAAATATTTTATTCATTCTATTTAGTTCCTCTTCAATAACATTTTCATTCTATTTAGTTACTAAAAATCTTTTTATTCATTCTATCTCGTTTCTCAAAAATCATTTTATTCATTCTATCTCATTCCTATTTTTTTATAAATTCTAATTCATTCCTCAAAAATCATTATATTCATTTTATTTAGTTCCTCTTCAATCATTTTTTTTATTCTATTTAGTTCCTAACAATCATTTTATCCCATACTTTTTGCAATACTTTTTAATTATTAATTATATGTGGGGGTGAAACCGATTGGATGCGGATCAGATAGTGGTTAGATCACATCTGTATCCGTTTTTTATTTTTCGGATAAAAATCCAATATTAAACAGATAGATATAATCGAATACCTAATTAACTATTGTAACAAAATTAACATATTATTCAATAAATTATTTTTCATTAGAAAATAAAGTAACATAAAATACGGATATACATCGGATATTTAATCAATATGTTGAACAAACTAATATTTCTCATGTTAAACTTGTTATGTCATTACAAAATATATATATCTTATTAATAAAATTAATCACTAATATAATAATATTTTTAATTAAAAGATACCAACAAAAAAATATTCCTCCCTAAGCATATATAATTCTAAAACAAATGGATAAAAAAATACAGATATAGATAATTATATGTATCTGTATCCGCACAAATGAATATTCAAATTTTTTTAAAAGTGCGGATACGAATAATTATCCACATCCGCACAAACAGATATCCAAAAATTAAAAACAATACATATAATTATCTGTATTGGTATCTGTATCTACTTTTCAAAACTGAAACCATATATGTATCTTATCCACATAATTCATATCAGTATCCATATCCGCAAAATATATATTCAAATATTCGAATTTGCAAATTCGAATACGGATACGGATACGGACATATTCTATCTAACCCATTTTCACTCCTAAAATTTACATCTAGTTTTTAAAATTTGTCAATTTAATATGGAGATCATCTTGAGTAGTTTGGATCGACTGTTTGAATTTTGAAAACAAAAATAAGAATGTGAGACACGATTGAGGTATGAAAGATACGAGGCATTTATATCCTACTAAGTGAATAATTAAATTGTAGTCATGTTGTTTGAATTACTATATCTAAACCATAAGTAATATTCCGTAAATTTTTTGATATATTATGTCTGTCTGATCATATAAAACTGCAAATTCGAATTCATTGCGATTCTTAAAAATAAAATTTGGGCCGTCCATTATAATCTTAGACGAATTTAAAAAAATCCCGTTTATACAAGACATGACCATTTTAACCTTGGCTCGGCATATCCGCACTCCAAAAATTCCGGGATAGAAATTTTCGGGCTGAATTTATTTTGAGATTTTTCAAATCTATAACGCGCTTAGGTGAAAAATTCTTTATGTGCTCTTACCGAAAAAGAATTGGTGTGCGTATCTTTTTATTAAATACAATATTATCCGTGTGCGACTCTTTATTCAAATACAATGTATGGCCACCTTTCTATGCCTCCTGGAATTCGAATTCACATCACCTTAGGTTACCTGACTCAAGCAAATTAAGATTGAACGGCCCATTTAATATGATACGAATCTCAAAACAGACTCCTACAGTCTCAATAGGCACCGGATTGAGTTTGGTCCAGATAGAATTAATCTAGGCCGGCCGTTGTAATAGTCAGGTACCTGGGAGGATATTTGTCCCTGGAATTCATATCCTCTGCATTCAGAGAATCATTTGAGTTTTGATATAAATGAATGAGTAAAGTCAGGGTTTGATGTGCTCATCAAAAAGAGTTGGTGAGCACAACTTTAAAAATATTTATTGGATTGTCTTCAAATGACGAATTTCAAATCGTTGAAATTCATGTACTTAATGAGTGATGCATGTACATGAATTTTTTTTACAGTTTTGAATTCATTTAATAGGTCAAAACAATAAACCTTTTATAAATTATTTTATAAGTGTATTTATTTTTCAATAATTTTTGACCGCTTGATCTTGTACTAAATGAATTCGAAACTTTTAAAATTTTGTATATACATGCATTACTCATAAAGTAGATGAATTCAACGATTTAGATTCGTCGTTTGAAAGAAATCCGATAGACTTTTAGAGTTGTGCTCACCAACCAAGAGGGTGAGCACATCACGAATTCATATCACCGACGGTACTGTAATAGGGAATCTTTTACAATTACTTGATTTGGACCGTTCTTTTTAACTTGGCACGAATCTCAAAGCCCAATAATACTGCCCCCTCAGTCAGCCCGAATCCCAAACTGGCTGAGAGTTAATCTCAAACCGTAAATAGCTAATTGTAAAAGAGAATCTTTTACGGTACCGTTGAGGATATGGATTCAGCACATCACACCCTTTCTTTGCTCTGAATGAGTCATAGTTGACCGCTGTTATTTATTATAATTAAGTATTTCCAACAGATAGGTTGGTTTTGATAGTCCGGTTTACTGGATTCATCGATTTTATGCGGGTCGGCAGCATACCCATTACCCAATTATTCAATTGGATCGAACAAGTGATGATGGTTGTAAAACCTGCTTCTTTAGTAATTCGAATAAAAACATGTGTCTTCGCGCATCTTTTTACATAAAAATGGTTTCCTTTTAGACATTACAAGTAAGCAATCTTAGCAAATAACGGATGATGCAATGAAGTCAGAACGTTGCTATTATTATCCTGAACTCTTGAAGGGAGTAAGGATATTAACAGAACTGGTTTGGCTTTATGCAGCACACAAGTCATATATTTTTTTCATTTTAATTTTATTGGTTGTACACTGTGTGAAGCCAAACAAGCACTGTTAATATATTTTCTGCTTAATGGGCGCTTGTCTGGTATCTTTTTAAAATATTAAAAGCTGGGTGCCAATCAATACAAACATCGTTATTAAAGTATCTCTTTTTGTAATAGCAAGTTATATTTGGTTTATGCCACTACTAACTATTGAAATATAAATTGGCATTTACAATTTTGATCATCCTAGTTTAAGATTATAGAAATTTACAACTTGTTGGTTTTGGCAAGGAAAATAACGGAGCCAGAGGTTGCTACAGGAATTACAACATCATCTGATATGGATTTCATGCCAGGTATGATCCTCTTTGCTATTAGAGCACAGATTGGGATTCCAAACAAGTACAAGAGAATGTCGATTGCGCCTTGACCAACAGAGAATCCATCAAGCGTGATCATTTTGCCGATTATTTCTCTGCATTCCTCCTTGGTTAGTTGGCCTTTTGATCTATGACAGGCCTGTAAGAAAAAGGGAAAAAAAAAAAAAACTCAAGATAATTGAGATAGTTTTCCAGGTTTTTGCAAATAACGAAATAAAGAACCTTAAGGACACTTCAAAGGAAGATAGAGGTGCCAAATTTGAAATTTCATACCTTGAATGCTTCGATCAGTTCATCTTTAGATGGTAACTCAAACTGCATTGCTCCATTTATCTCTCTGAGCTCTCTACAAACAAGATTGAGAGATATTCATATTATGTTAATTTTTCCTTTAAGACTTTAAACAATCGATTGGCAGAAAAATAGTTAACATAAAGATACTATAAGGATTGAGCAAAACTTACTGAATGATATTGAAAATTGCATGGTACAAATCATCATACTCGACTTCCTTATCTTTGAGTTCAGCTTCATAAACCTTGTCAATAATTGGTTTTATATCTTCAGCTAACTTCTCAACTTGCACAGGAGTTGGTTCTCCTATTCAGTCAAAAGAAAAAAGGAAAAGAAAAGAAGAAGAAATGTTTAAAATCTCAAAATAAGATTAGTTTGCAATATTCAGGCTTGGCCTAAAGCTTGAGTTAAAAAGAGCAAACTTACCTTTCTTGAACTTGTCCATGACCTGACCCATTTTTGTTAGCTTGTGGAAAAAAGTGAGAAGTAGTTGAACAAAGTTGATTATGAACTGGTCAATATTTTAATGACTAGAGCGTACTTATAGAGAACAGGTAATGTCTATGGCAATAGGAATTCCCTAGTAGAAAGCAAAGTAGGCAGCTCTAAGAAAAGGCAAGCACATTTGGTAAGGATAACCTTGGATCAACTAGCTTCAGATTCTATATCTCTATAACAAGCAAGTAAGAGGAGAGGAAGCTACAATGATCCTCTCTTTTATAAATCACAGCTTAATTCAGACTCTAACATGAAATTCTGGCAAGGACATCTGTAAGAAATCCTAACAAAAAGCAACAATCTACAAAACATTTAAATAACCAAAGGAAGTATTAAGTCTCTCCAAATACATGACTAAATTTCAATGATTAAAACAAAATCAATATATCCAATTAAAAAAAAATGAAAAAGGTCTGTGTAATACACAAGTACAGAGTTTTCGTCCGTTCATCAGCAAAAAATATGAACTTTGAATAACTGTTCACAGCAGCTCTTGGCCATAACACTAGCAGCCTCGGCAGAGCACTTCCATTTCTTGCTTGAAGGCTTCAATTCACAACCCGATGTGTATTTTGTGATGTATTAACCATAATATCCTGGGCCATGACCAAAGTGTGTGCTTTACCTCAAACTTGATTTTATCCATCAATATTTGGGCATATCTTAAGATACAAAAATTCAACTACTTGGACTTGTATTTTTTGTTCCCCCTTTTATCCTTTTTTCAAATTTTACCGAGAGGGGACTCATGGCTGTAATCATCAACCAACCAAAAACCATACTCGCGAAATCGTTTAGTCTTTTTCTCAAAGCCGATGATATAGTTATTGTGTACAATTACATGCATGCCCTTAGTTTCACGGACCCAGGTTTTGTTCTTGAAGTATAGGCCTCCAGTTGGAAATGCGGCTTGAGGCAGAAGATACATATCAACCTGTAATGACATTTCATTTGAAGCGAACAAATAAGATTAAATTAAAAAAGCTAGTTAAATGTTTGGATGCTATGTGGCTAGTTGGTTTTTGTTACACATGAAATTGGACTTCCCAGTTAGAAAACAAGATTGGCCAAAATTTCGTGATGATGTTTTAGAAAAGTGTATAGCACATCCAGGAAATTACTGGTGAAACCTGGCAAAGACTACCTAATGGGTTAGTGGGTTAACATTTCTGTCAGACCCTTGGCAGGTGGGGTCAGGTTCAACATTGACCGTTTGCAAATTCCGACCAAACCGACCTGAACCCAAACAAGTGATACCTAGCAATAGTAATAGGGTTTTTGAAAGAAAAAAAAAAGGACCTGGCCGACAGTTTTGTTAAGGGCCCAGTTGAAGGCAGGTTGGTCATTAGATTTCTGGGTCTTCGACCAAGGCTGCTCCTGAAGCTCGTTTATCCACTTTTTCAACAACACCTTGGCCCCACTTGTCGGCCTGAGATAAATCATGCAGCTGCAGATGTATGGTCGGCCTTTTTTGCCAGGTGGTGGTAAACCATGAGAATGGTTCAAGGGCTTTACCTGTTGTTTCCATATATAACTTAATTACTAAGATTTATTGGTTGTTTTGTCTATTGACTGAATCAATACCGTTTTGTACTAGCTTTTAGCAACACTATTGCTTTTGTTTTTTGTTTGTTTAATGTTAATTACCACAGTTGTTTGTAGTTACATGAAACAGGTTCACCAAGGATTAGTTGGACTAAATTGAGCTGATTGTTGGAAAAATGGTATTATGTACTGGTTCAAGTGTGAACCAGGCCAAACATTGTAGTGCTGCTTATAGGTAAACAGAGCAGTTGAGGAGGAGATTGAAGATGAAGCATCACATACAGCTGCCATGTCATCAGTGAAGTACACATCATGGGTCCCTTTGAGATAAGGAAATGGGTCGGCCAACCACACCATGTCGACATCATTATACATGACATTGTAACCCAGCTCCAAGATCTGAAGCAGGTGCCGTGGTCTTCGTGAGGTAAAATTGAAGAACCCCTATCAGGCAAAACTTCAAACAGTTAGCGTGCATAACCATAGCATGCCATAAACCAACAGAAAATGTGACAAATCTGAATCCAACCACCTGAGATCCGAACTTGTGTGCTGTCTGGGTGTCAGGCACTGGCGGGACCAGAACAGCATGACCGGGCCACCGCTCATTGACTGCATAGAGAGTCGCATAATCCTCGGCCACAACCAAAACCTGCTCATGGTGCCTCTGCCTCGTCACACTAATCAACCAATTGTTGAGAAATGGCAGGTAGGGGTAACTCACGGCGCAGAGAATCACAGTTCCATTCTTGGCCACGAAGTTAGCCGCTTCTGAGAGGGTGTAGTCGCGCCACCTGACAAGAGGTGACTGATCAGAAGAGAAGGGATAGTAAGTTGGGGATTTAAAAAAGAAAAGCAATAGGAGGAGGAAAGAAAGGAGGAGCAGAAGAGGCTTGATGTAGGGAGAGAATTGGTGGGGAAGAAGGGGAGAAGGGGGGCGAGGAGAAGAAGGATCGGGATCTCCGACTAGGGATTTTTGTTGCTGTCTCTGGTGGAGCGACATTGGTAAGAGAGAAAAGTGACAAGGATCTTTTTGTAAAAATTTTGCCCGGTGGTTTTTGTGGGAGAGGGAAAGGAGATCTGAAGCGGTGGTGAAGGTTTCTTCTATGTTTAGATTGGAGGAATTGGCGCTAGTGCTTGTTCTATGTTTAGATTGCTAGAGCCGATACTCCGAGTCTCTCTCTGAGATTAATTCTCATTCGCTTTGAGATTCGTGCACAGTTAAAAGAACGGTCCAGATTCAGTAATTGTAGAAGATTCCTTATTACGGTACAGGGGAGGATCTGAATTCTGTGAGGGAGTAATTGTATTGTATTCCGATTGGATCGAGCATCGGGGAGTAGTCGGAATTCGGAAAGAAAGAATGAAGAGGCAAGAAGAGATCCTGTTCTTCTGCGTCTGTTGCAAAGTAGCTAGTAGTGTAATGAATCAGAGAGCTCGTGAATATTGTTTGTATTTTATCCGTGTTTTTTTTTTCAGAACTTCTTTAAAATTTAAGATAACAAATTATTATTTAATATTATTTTTTTAAACTAAGAATCCCGTAAATTCAGATTTTTATTTTCTTTAAGATATCTCAAGTTGTACCCATATTTCTCGTAAAAACACAAGACCGGCTATCACCTATTGTTAGATGTATGAACTTCTTTCAAGAACTTATTTACTTAAAAAAACATTGTTATTTATTTTACGAAATATTAATATTTTAATATATTATTTGCAAGAGAGGGTTCAAATGCCTTCATCTTTTGTGCCTCCACCATATTTCCATTCTCAGAAACTTTAATAACTCAAAATTTAAATTATAAACTTCAAAATAAAACCGTTAGATATGATATATGTTATTTTCTCTATGTGCTCATAAAAAATTATCACATTTCAATTTTGTTTTTATGTGAATCAATAAGTTGAGAAATCAACGTCTAGAAATTATCCACATTAGTACATTTTCTAAAAGCTCTTGATGACAACCAAAACAAAGTTGAAATATCGTAATTTTTTACATGTGCATTTATTATCGAGTACTCAATTTGTTAATGGATTTAAATCCGATTAGCTATTTAAACCCGATTCGATATTTTTTTTAAAAGAACGATCCAGATCCAGTCGTTATAATTCAAAGGATTAATTATACCAATATCATTCATTTTGAAATTGCCGATATCTGATTGGCGATTAAAATAAATAATACGTTTCAAATTATAACAACATAATTATACATACTAACTTCCTTAATTATGGGATGGAACAAAATTATAATCAACTAGAATTGGACACGAGAATTAGATTGGTTGCCTATTAGTGAAATTGTTAATTATGTTTGTGATTATTTTATTTTTAATAGTTTAACACTTAAGCTGTGCTCTACAAAAAAAAAGTTGAAGGAGGGGAAAGAAAAAAATAAGAATAAAAAGAGGGAATTAACGAAAAAAAAAATGAAAAATATATTCACAGTTTATTTTGAAGAGAAATTTTTTTTTCTCTCTCATTTCATAACATCGTATAGAAAACTATCTTATTTTAAAAACATTAATTTTTTCTATAACTTTATATTAAAACTTTTATGTTTAAAAACCATTCTCAAAGTTTCAAGTTATTCAATTTAAATTTTTTATTTTTATTTTAGACAAGAGTTATAAAGAATGACAATTGGTTACGATGCTTAATTAAAAAAATGAACGGTTAATGGAAATCCGAATTTAAAAATTTGTGTCTATCTATTTATAAACACATGCATAAAAATAAATTCATTTCATGCAATTTGTGCTAAATTACCTTCTAGACCAATTAATGGTATTATGCAGGAACAAACATTCAAGAAATGAGGGTCAATTGATCTTTATTTATTTTAAAAAAAATTATACTTATATATAATTTTCTATATAATTTAGAGTAAAATGTTATTAGTAATGTAAAATTGACCTCTTTTCGAAGCATCAAAATTTTATATAATTGACTTCATCACGTTTGATGTCCATAATTTGAAAGTCTGACTTCGCCCTGCATACATATGTGCATCGTGTAATTTTTCTATTAAATGCTTGATGATACCTTTTTTGCATTAATTACGCAAAAAGATTAACATTGTGAAATCAAAATTCAAAAGCGCTGCAATACTATGACATCTTCCTTCAATGTGCGGTCTTAATTATATGAAAGCCATGTATTTTAATTTGTTGTTTGATTTAGATAGAGGTGGTGGTATCAGTTTCCAAATAACCTGCCAACAGTGGTTCTTAATGTTGCTTAAAGCGAATATTTGTGTGAAATTTGCTTTTCCATTTGTATGGACAATATATAGACACTACTACAAAAAATACATTTACTATCGTCCATTTACCATCGGGTGTCCTTCCACACGGATGGTGCATGTAACCAGGGACAGCGCTGTAATTAATTCGAACTTTTTACTATCGGGTGGCTTTGAATCAACCGATGGCGTTGATGGACCCCTCCTTTGCCATCCGTTTTTTATATCCAACCGTTGGTTTTGAGTGTCTCTCTGCGATATCGGTTGGGTTATTGTACCGATGGTGTAGATGTGGTGATCTTTACCATCCGTGATGTAGATGAGCCATCAGTATTAGTTTGATCAATACCAACTCTGGTCTTTTTTTCAATCGATGGGGATGTTCTAAAGGGCAACGCTGTAAATACTTGGAACCTAGATTTAAGTATAAAATAACTTCTCCATGTATTAATTCAAGTACTGATGGTCGATTTTGTGTATTTTTGTTATTAAGTTTAGAGATATACATATTGTGCAATTATAATTAATGAGATAATTATTTAAAAACATACATGATATCAAATCAAAAGAAAATTAACTAGAGATTTACTTGCTCCTAATATTTTTTGTGTTATAATCATTAATTAATTAAGATTCATCATTCAACATTAATACTGCCATAATTATAAAACTAGATTCAAATATATATATATACATGTACCCATCCAAAATTCAAGAAGTATTAATTGTACATAACATTTATGAACATATATATAAACTGGAAATATTTAATATTTATGCAACATTAATGTCTACTACGTACAAAAAACACAACATGCATCCATGATGCATGTATCCATGCATACACAAAATACACAACATGTATCCATACAAAATATATTCTTGAACATATCTAGCTAGTATAACAACAAACTCTTCTCGACATGTACATTGTCGAGTCCTGGAGCTTCATACTCTACAACTGCCCAATCCCACCCACTATAACTATCCGTTCCTCGATTATACGTTATATATCTATGATCGCAATAACCATTCCTTATACGATAGTTCCTAAATTTTGCAATTCTCCTGTACCAAGCATCAGATATTTCATCACTAGCCACAACATGTCATTAAACCTCCAGTACTTGACCTCAACCATCTCGAGATTCCTTCTTGGAGATGCTTGAACCTGCCCCGGGCGGATTTCTGGATATACATCAACTGGCCGAAGCTCACAGTACTGCAACAAATTAATGAACAATTAATCAATAGACAACAAATTAAGCTCAAAGTACTGCAACAATGGGAGTTTCGGCATTTGCGTAAGAAACTCGCAGTGTCTTTATAGTAACCCCATTACAACAATTGGAAACCAACCTCTATAAAGTTAAAGTATCAAAGCGGATTGAGTAGCAACGGTGTGCCAAAACCCTAGGAATTCACATCTCTATCTTTGTTTTACTTACTTTTAATTTTTGCCAAATATACACTAATCACAACTACAACTCTTGATTTTCAGATTTCGTCTAGCCTTTCGAAAGGTTGTGATTTGATCGCTCAAGACTCTAAACCAATATTCTCTGTGGATCGACCTCGATTATACTACTCGATAGGATTGTGCGCTTGCGATCCGACCCGATAGCATACCAAGTTTACAAATTTAAAAGACTATCACTCCCAAAGTGATCAGAAGGCCAACTACTGGACGGTCGGTCCCTCTGAACTGGGGCCCGACTGCTAGACGGTTGGTCAATTTGGACAGGGGACAGACTTGAGCCAGATGAGTTAACCCGACTACGACCCTGGATTAACCTCATAACTGGGTTGGTACGCCGGACTCGGGTAACCTCCACATATAGGTCAATTATCTTGTATGCACCCCCAGAAAAACTCATGGTTTGGTTGTACAATATCTGCCAGACTCCATCATTCTGAACTGGAAAGAGTTGGAACCAGATTTGTGCTGAACTAGTGGGCATGCTAATTTTGGCCTGAATATTAAGGTCATATTGACCCTGATCCAATCCCAAACTCTGACAAATACTCGATTTAATCGCACATAATCAGTACCCGGCAATACCGGAATCACAGTAACATGCCAGATACTATAATAAATCCCATTAGGGTCTGTTAAAACATCATCACCAGTATAAATGGATACCATAAGAGCCATTGTGAATCCAGTACACAAGAAGCTAAAATTAAAAATTAACTAAATTAATTATTAATCTACTAAAAAAATAATTGAAAAGAAAAAAAAATTACAGATCGGAAGCTCTTGTCCAGGAAAGAGAATGGGTGAGAGTGAGAAATTGACAACAATATAAAGAAACAGGGGCCGTAGTACCATTGGGCCGCCCTAGGGCCGCAGGGGCATTGTGCGGCCCTCAATATTTGGGGCCGCAGATCACCAGTGCGGCTTGGGTAGAATTAGAAAAATCCGGATTTCAAGATGTTTTGGTTTATTTTTTTTTAAATAATGTTATAAATAAAAATTTCGGCATACTAAGAGTACATATTATACAAAATTTGTAGTGATTTTTTTATGAGAAGAATAGATGGTAATGAAATGAGATATTATTGTAAAGTTATTGTACAAATATAATAAATTTATTTTAATATAGGTCTTTAGTAAATTTAGTTACCATTTTTTTGTATGTACAGATTAATTATTATAAGAAAAAAATATTATTTGTATTTTAATGTAGGGTCTTATTGAAATTAACTTTTAAGGGACATTATGAATGAGTTGGTGAGAAAAAGGATGGACAAGTTTTGCATGTATAGAAAGAGAAAGAGAGATCGAGTATAGAGATAAAATTTGTATGATTGCTCATTACTATTTTGTAGTATCACATGAATTACATGAATATACTAGTTACCGTTTGCTATATATGAGAACAATGATTTCATAATTCTTTATTTTGACAAACATAACAATCTTCAAAAACAAAGCTCAAGTTTGAAATCCCACCATTATAAACATGATATATATTATCCACATATTATTAGCAAATAAGATATCAGAGAATATCAATTTGATGGTCTATATTATTTACATATATGTTTTAATAGTTTGATAAAAAAATTAATTTCTTTATTGATATCTAAATTTTGTTAAAAGAAAATCTTGCACGATGATAATACAATTCATGGTTGATTGTATCTAACTCAAGGTATAAATGTGAAATATTGTTAATATAATGATGGGTAGTTGGAATCTAAATGTTTCTACCAAAAAATACATAATCTCCATTAAAATACAACTAATTTTTGGTCTTTAGTGAATCTCCATACATAATCTATTTGAGTTATTGTGGATTTTCTTATAATTTTTGGTTATTTATGTTATTAGAACCTGGAGATTCTGAGGTCAGGTATGATTTCAGGGTGACAGCAACTTGAAAGGGGCTAAGTCAATCTAATACTGACCCAGCAACAGTTGATAAGACAAAGATATTAATTAAATGCTTTATGCATATTTAATATTATCATTTTATTTTATTTTTATGTAAAAAAATGGTATTAATATAAATTGTATTTCCAGGACATGACAGAGATTGCCACCAAGCTTGACGAGAGGAGCCCAGTTAAAAATCCTTTCTAATCGTTTCTGTTAAGTTTGGATTTAGTTTTAGATTTTTGGAGATGTTTGATGAAGCTAGAGAACTTTTTTTTAGTTTTTGGTAATTCTGTTAATAATAGAAATATGCTTTTGGATATAACAGTACTAGCTTTTTACAATTACCACTTTTTCTTGTACCAGTCTATGGGTACACGGTACTTGTATATTGGCAATATGTGAATAAATTGATGATTGGTACTAACCATTAAAAAATTGAACAAAAGACACAAATATTCATTGAATACAACTAATAGAAATAGGCTTTCCGAAAGACTTTTGTTGCTAACCATTAAAAAGAAACAAATATTCATTGAAGCACTCTTGCATTAATTTTACGCCTGTCCTATTAATTAATTCTTGTCAATGGTAGAAATTGAACAAAAATGTCAATTTTGATGTTTCTTTCCGTGCATAAGAAAGTAAGATGAAGTTGGTCCAAGAAAGTAAATGACAAAAAAAAACAGAAGAAAAAAAAATGGTATCGAGGAGACAGGCGGAAAACAGAGACTTTTTCACCTGGGTTTTCCTTTATATTACAATTTCTATTTTTTTAATGTAATGGGCAAGTATTAGTTCCGCTCCAGTTGTAATGTTTTTATTCTATTTAGTGCAGCAATTCAGCTTTGATCAATGATCACCTCCTAGTTTTCGTTAGCTAAATTATTATTCTGTTAGGCTTACCCTCTGTTCTGATTGAGGCACAATCGACTTATTCAAAACTAAATGTAGATTTACTATAAAATCTATCAACACTAATGCCAGATTTTCTCATTATAAATTTTCTTTTGGTAAGGAATTCATCCATGTATAACTAAATTAGCATTAGACTATATGGGCACCTCCATGTGTATTGATACGTTCTATCTCGGAAAGAGTAGACCGTATGGAAATGGACTGGACTGAGTTCGTTCTGTCACAGGATGACAAGCCGAAGTGTAGACCAAGTTTGGAACTCGGAGAGGTTTGGAGATATTCGGACTCTAATATATGCGATATCTCTCTTACCAAAAGTTTTTGATCCCTGTTTAATGGGTCTTCTTGTCTTATATAGTATGTTCATAACTGTTATCCCGCGCGGTTATGGGAGACATGGGCAGTTATGCGAAGGCGGTGCAAGCCGATTTCGGGCTAAGCCTTGCTTCAAGGCTTTTTATTGGACCTTGTTTGGATAGAACCTGGACTTTTAGTATTGACTCCGGATTGGCCTCTTAAGGAGGTCCGAATTCCAGTTCTTTCATAGCCCGTAAAAGAGGTTTTAAGAGCAAGTGGAACATGGCCCTATCATGTATGGTCAATACACTAAAAGTGTCTCAATAATAAGATAAACAGAGGACAATGGGGATGATACAAGATCTTCATTTTTCTCTTGTTCTTTTTTCCGTTTCTTTTTTCATTGCCTAAATTGCAGCCAACAACATTACATTATATTTGCCCCAGATAGGTATTTGCAAAATAACTTAATTTGGTGGTGTTGAAATTAGAACATATATAGTCGATATTTTTAGAACTATAATCTTCAAATTAGAAAATTAACGTTTTACTAATTTAATATATAGAGAGTGGATCATAATAACTAGTGAATTTAATTTCATACTTCCTTGATAACATCTTCAAATTAATCCTCAATTAGCAGAGCTCTTTAGTTATGTGTATATATCAGTTATCAAATCACTGACATGGATAACTATATTAATTGTATGAGATTATTAGTTATATGAATTGGTGGAAGTTTTTAGTCTGTGCAATTAAGCTTAGGCGCTGATGTAATATTATTTATGTCTTAACATAAAATTTATTTTATGATATAATATTATACTTAGTTATCTTATATTCTTGAGGAGGGTTCAAATGCCTTCATTTTTTGTGCCTCCACCATACCACTATTTTTAAAAACTTTAATAACTCAAAATTTAAAACTTAAATATTAAAATAAAACCGTTAGATATGATCTATGTTATTTTCTCTATGTGCTCATAAAAAAATTATCACATTTCAATTTTGTTTTTATGCAAATCAACAAGTTGAAAAATCAACGTCTAGAAATTATCCACATTAGTACGTTTTTAGAAGCTCTTGATGACAATTAAAACAAAGTTGAAATGTCATAATTTTTTACACGTGCATAGATAAAATGATGTAGATCATATTTGACAGTTTTATTTTGACTTTTAAGTTTTAAATTTTGAGTTATTAAAGTTTTTAAAAATGAAGGTATGATGAAGATACAAAAAATAAAAGTATTTGAATCCTTCTATGTATTCTTATCTATGTTAATAATATAATTTCTAGGAGTGTTTCTTTATTAAAAAAAAAAATAGCGGAGTTGTTTGCTTTATAAGTGTGATTTCAAGTACTTCAATTACACAAGCATCACAAAAAAACCTCCTAAAAATATCAAAGAAGCAACTGATGACCCTTTCTTACAATCTATATAGAAATAACTAAATTAAGCAAAACCCAACAAATATATCGTTTTCTACAACTTTCAACGCCACGTAGACCATAAAATTTATAAAAGGTGATTACAATGACCATAAATCAATGAAATTGTTTTTTTCAGAACCACCCCCACAGGATTACAGGAACATGCATGCACCTTATTATTCGTATGAACAGAAGCGAAATTAGAATTTCAGACTATGAGAGTCAAACGTGAATGGAGGTCAAGTATATAAAAATTTCTATTACGAATGATGATCAATTTCACACTCTCCATAATATTTTAGTTTAACAATATTAAAATAAGATATAAATACAAAAAAAAATTGAAAATGAATTGACCCCATTCATTAAATGTGGATTCGCCCCTGCGTATGAACCTGTTAAATAACCAAACTTTAATGAACTTATGAGTGAGCCTATGGTGCTATGCATAGCACGGATGGCTAGTGTACTACGGCTCAATATGGTACTTTTTAAAATCCTAACGGTCGATCCAACCGTTCAATGTGATAACCATATGAATATGTACTTGCAAACTAAATTTTATATTTTTTCAAATTTTTTTACTATTTTTTTAGATAGGTAGAATTTTGATGGTCCAGAATTTTCAGAAAACACTGATTTTTCTACCTATCTAAAAAAATAGTAAAAAAATTCGAAAAAATATAAAATTTAGTTTGCAAGTACATATTCATATGGTTATCACATTGAACGGTTGGATCGACCGTTAGGATTTTAAAAAGTACCATATTGAGCCGTAGTACACTAGCCATCCGTGCTATGCATAGCACCATAGGCTCACTCTGAACTTATTATTCCGGGAGCTATTTAAAACGAGAGATATTTTTATCTATAGAAATTATTTTTAAAATGTACAAAAATAAAAAGAATACCTTGAGTTCAACGCATTTAGAAAGACCGGGATCAATGGTCCCGATCCAATACCAATAACTTTTTTTTTTTAATTTTCTGCATCTTAATTTGCTGATTTAAAAACAAAAAATGGATCGGGATCATTGGTCTCAAGTGCGTATCCTCTGAGATATCTCATATTTTGCGTGACCAACGTATGCGGTGCCTATTTGGAGATAGCGTAGGGGGGCAGTATTATTTGAGCTTTGAGATTCGTGCAGAATGTCTTTGAACGGTTGAGATTTTTCAAAAAGTCACGTAAAATATGAGATATCTCAGAGGATGCGAATTCATTAGTCCCGGTCTTTCTAAATATGTTGCAATCAAAATATTTTTTCTATTTTCGTGTATTTTATTTTAATCATTTTTATGGATAAAAGATTCTCTTTAAATGATTTTAGCAATGAATCGTAAATTCCCTCTGCCAAAACACTGTGGATTGGTAGGCAGGACGAATGCACCTGATTTGTAGTTTTGTACTTTCACCTTCTAGTTGGACAACAAAAACAAAACTATCAACCTCATCCCCATATCTCACCCTTTAATCCAATTTTACAAATCATATCATGTATTATTTTTACATTTCCAGTGTTTTCCACTTGACTAGGGGTGGCAACGAGCTGGCTCGGTCCGAGCTGGGTTCTAGCTCAACTTATTAATTCTGGACCGAGCTACAGCCGAACGAGCTGGACTTAGGGCATCCGAGCTAAAACCTCAGCTTGAAATCGTGACAAGCCAGCCCGAGCTAGCTTGCAAGCTGACGAGCTGGCTCGCTGGGTTTGGCTAGATTTTGTTTTAAGAAGAATATAAATTATACAAACTTTTTGAACCGAGCTGAACTGAGCTAGACAATATAAAATGCACACAAAATCATACAAATTCACAAATTGATGCCTAGCCGAGCTGGCGAGCAAGCTAGGCCCTAGCTTGAACTCGTTAATTCTGGACCAAGCTAGTGACGAGCTGGCTCGATAACAGCTCGGTCCAGTAATGAACGAGCTGTTAGCGAACAAGTCAGGCAAGTCACAATCAAGCCACTGAGGTACGAGTTTTTTTTTGCCACCCCTACATTGGACAGTACAAAATTGCCACCTGAAATAAAGATTCGCTGGCACAAGCTCCATTAATGTAATCAAGGATAATTTTTTATTCATAGAGAATATTATAAAATAATATATGAGAAAGAGAGGAAGATTACTTCCGATTTTCAATGCATACAAAGTTTGATGGATTTTTTTCCGATTCAAATTTTGAACTAAAATGTTTTTTTTTGTCCAGTTATTTATATTATCTGTAAGTCAGAGAAACATTGAGCCTTCAAAAAATTAAGTTACTTTTAAATTTCAAAATTGAAAATTAGAAGTACTCTTTTTTATATAATATTTTATAATAGTTGTTATAAATAAAAAAATTATTGTAACCAAGCACACAGTTTATAGACTAGGGGAAATCTTTACTTAATTTACTTAGGTTTGATTTATGCCTATTAACTTTCATACATTTACATATGAAAAAATAATTAAGAAAATAAAAATTCTCTAATTTTAATATACCGTGTATTAAATTTGTGTAATTTCGAAATTGTTTGGTCACAGATCATAAATGCTGACAAAACTAATTAAAGTTATTAATAGTTAATTCTTAGAAATGTTCAATAGATAAACTTAATATATTTTTAGATTACATTAAATTTGGTACATAATTATTCTGAAACTATTTTAAAATATATATATTTAGTTTGTAAGCTATATATAACATATATATTTGTATTTTTGTACCTTTTATTGTATAATATTTAATTGATTGTGTTAAGTAAGTTTATTGTCCATATATTTTTTATATTGACAAATTCAAATAAAATTATATACAATAAAATATTTAAAATATTCAATTAGCATAACAATCATTTCGATTTCATCATACTATGAAAATCCACATTGTGCTTCTATTAATCCATAAAAAAAAGGTACAATGTTTTATCATTAAGTAAAATGTCCCTTTAGATCCACTAATATAATTCACAAGAGATATCACATCCGAATCATTTATTAGGTACAGTTGATCCACATTGATATATATATATATATACTTGACAAACTTGATAACAAACAACAGATATATATATATATACTTCTCCCACGGTCCCACCTCCTTCTCACTTAATGCTAGTCCCTTGATTCCTTGACGGCTTCACACTCTCCACTTTCTTGTAAGAAAGAACAAAACAAAAATAAAAGCCATTAGAAGAGACTATAAACCCCACGAAACGAAAGAATAATAGAGTAGAAATAAATGGCGAAGGAGGGTTTGCAACGGCCGCCTAACGCCAGCCCTCACGTGCGTCTCACGTGCATCTTCCTCCTATCTCTCCTCCTCCTCCTCAGCTCCCCCGCCCGAGCCGGCGGCCCCATCAAAACCATAGTGGTGGTAGTAATGGAGAATCGCTCCTTCGATCACATGCTCGGCTGGATGAAGAAGCTCAATCCCGAAATAAACGGCGTCACCGGATCGGAATGGAACCCGGTCTCCGCAACCGACCCGAACTCTGCCAAGGTGTTCTTCTCAGATGGGGCACACTTTGTCGACCCGGACCCGGGCCACTCGTTCCAGGCAATCCGGGAGCAGATATTCGGGTCGAACGACACCTCAAGCATGCCTCAGATGAACGGGTTCGTGCAGCAGGCCAAGTCCATGTCAGACAACATGACGGATGCGGTGATGAACGGGTTCGCGCCCGATAAGGTGGCGGTGTACCGGGAGCTGGTTTCTGAATTTGCGGTGTTCGATCGGTGGTTCGCATCGGTACCGACTTCGACTCAGCCGAACCGAATGTTCGTGCACTCTGCCACGTCAGGTGGCGCCACCAGCAATAATGCAGCGTATGTTATCTGTTTTCCCATTTCTTTCCTTTTTTTTTTTTTTTTCCTTTTTTCTTTGGTATAATTCCTTACTTCAATTGACAGTTCCTTAATGATTGCATCTGCATCTCTTTGATAATTTGAGAGCACTTTCCTCTGTTTCGTACATTTTGGTTTCAGTTGGGTTGATAGTTGCTTCATTTAATTATGTGCGAGAGAGCATGCAAATTTAGGGATTTTATGGGGGGGGGATTATGTAAATGATTGGTGGGGTACACTGGTACAGGTACTGAGGTTAGAATTTGTTGGGATCTGGGAAGATGTGAACATGGTAGATGGCATACTTGTACTTTTGTCTTTTGATTAAGGTGGGGCCCGCGATCTAGAGAGCTGTTATTTACTGAGAGTAGAAAAGGTTTTGACGTGAAGGACTCTTGTCGGTGGAAAGAGATCCTAGTAAATTGTTTCATGTCAAATAAAGCTAAGGTTTTTAAACTAGAGTTAGGATTTTCTGTTTCCTGACTCTGTAGTCATTTGTATCATGGTAGTTGCACACTTGCGTTATTTATATTTTATAGTCGGGTTTGGTTTTATCTAACAAATAGTTTTAAGCTATAACAATAATATATTAGGCGGATATGACCAATAAAGGGTAAATAGGTAAACTTGTAAGTTTAAAATAAGTTTTAATAGAAAAGGCAATAAATTAAGTAAATTTGTGAGTTTTTGAAAATTTAGAAAGGAAAATATGATATATGAATTTTAAAAGGAGGGAATAAGTAATTTCTATGTTTTTGAGGGATATGCATGAAATTCCTCCTATAATTTAATTTGTCTCTAGACAAATAAAATTAGACAAACAGCTTTTCAGTGCAGGGATTGACCAAGTTGCCTCTACAGTCTACACACTAGCTTAAATTATGGGTGTGATTTCATTATTTAAAAAAAAAATTAAAAAGTTAATAGTCGGTTTGCACGCTCATTTAACAAAAACAAAATAAATAATGCACATAATCATAGGTCAGATACTAACAAGTTCATGTGAAGACCAATGTTCAAAAAACCCATAAATTGATCTTCACTTTTCATATTTGCTTGCACGCTTTTGCATGTGATGATTTTGACTATAATAATATTGCATAATAGTAAAGCTGACATTATTGGCTGCATTTGTATGGTCAAATCCCTTTAGATTTTCAATTTATACTTATTTATGATTCATATGGTACCAACATTCAGTAATTGATTTTATACTTTTTTTTCATTCCTCATGTATCAATTATAGATCATTTAATAGTCAAGGCCAAGCTTGAAACAACTGGTAAATGTTGAATAAGTGTGGCCATGGCCCCCATAGTTAGGTGGAATTGCTTCAAATTTTTGGCTACTTCTACACCATACCTAATTTTCTTAAATTGGGTCAATTTATTTTGTCCTTGTTCTATATATGTGAGTAGTATTTAGCAAAATTAATTAGAGAAAATTTTCTAATGTGGGGAGTGGGCCTCATTTTCTTTTTATATCTTTACCTTTATAGGGCCTAGTTTGGAGAAAAAAAGAGAATATAAAAAAAATGGATAAGGATAAATAAAGTTTGACAATGGACTTGCCACAATGAAAAAAGGGCTTTGCACTTCAATTGCATCACTTACCAGCAACCACCGTCCCAATTTATGTAGTAGTGGCATCCAATTGGGTTGCCTTTATTACATTTGGTAATCTAATACTATACCTTTTGACATAGGGAAGCTTCAAAATTAAGCATTGATAAGGAAAGCTCTTGATTGATTCCATTAATAGAGGGCACTTTCACCTAGTACTGTTCCCTACTCTGTAGTCTCTGTTATATATATGGGCTTAGTGCTGCTGTTATCAGATTTAAATGTTGATTGTGAAGTGGATTTGACTGAATATGATCTGAGTTGTTTATTAGAACTGATCAGTACCATTGGATCAAAATATTACCCTTAATTTTGACAGAACAAATTAGCCATCAAATACTAACAAAACCAGATATTTGTACAAATCTTTTTTTGTTTCATATTTATCCTGAGCTTGCCTTCTGATATTTTGATTTTGTATACATATAACAGAAAACTTGCCGAGGGATTCCCACAGAGGACTATATTCGACAATTTACACGATAACGGTTTCTCCTTTGGTATATACTACCAAGATGCACCTGCCGTATTATTCTATCGCAACCTACGGAAGCTCAAGTATGTCAGCAAATTCCACTCATACCCCTCTAAATTCAAACAAGACGCTCAAAAGGGCTCTCTCCCAAATTATGTGGTGATTGAACAACATTATCTGGATTCAAAATCAAACCCGGCAACTGACGATCACCCGTCCCATGATGTGTATCAAGGTCAAATGTTTATTAAGGAGGTTTACGAAACGCTTCGATCGAGCCCTCAGTGGAACCAAACATTAATGATTATCACATATGATGAGCATGGTGGGTTTTTCGACCATGTGCCAACACCAGTCACAGGGGTGCCTAGTCCAGATGGTATTGTGGGTCCCGACCCATTTTACTTCAAGTTTGACCGGTTGGGGGTCAGGGTTCCTACTATTATGATCTCTCCCTGGATAGAGAAGGGGACAGGTGAGTTAGCTGAATGCTGGTAACTTAAGCATTAAAAAAGAATATTTAAAATTGTTTTAGTAGTTCACTTTTGTGACTGTTACTGGTACGATACAGGTACGTACCAAGCAAATATTTATACTGTCAAATATGACCATATCATAGTGCATTGGTTAGGTACCAGTCTAACAGATGCTTTAAATTATGGCAATCTTTATGTTTAAAAAAATTACATAAATTCTGACACATTAACCTTCATTAATGCACATTTAGTACCAATATACTAATCAAAATTTTGGTGCTTCAGTTGTTCATGGCCCAAATGGGAGTCCAACTGCCACCTCAGAATATGAGCATTCATCAATTCCTGCGACAGTCAAGAAGCTTTTGGACATGCCATCATCGTTTTTGACAAGGAGAGATGAATGGGCCGGCACGTTTGAAGGAATTTTACAAACTCGTACTGAGCCCAGAACAGATTGCCCAGGTTAGAACATCCAAAATCAATCAAGCCAACATTCTTCAATATTACCTTAAACAGTATTTCTTAATGTGCGATGAACATTTTTCATTAACTTTTTTTTGTTTGACATGCAGTTCAACTACCAATGCCGGTAACTATCAGGGAAAGCGAGGCGAACGAAGAAGCAAAGCTGAGTGAATTCCAACAGGAACTCGTGCAACTCGCATCGGTACTGAATGGAGACCACCAACTCAAAAGCCTTCAAGAGAGAATCCAGAAGCATATGGTTGTAAGAGAAGGCATTGAATACATCCATAGCTCGGTTAAACGGTTTTTCGAGGCCGGAGCGTTGGCAAAGAGGATGGGGGTCGATGATGAACAAATTGTCAGAATGAGGCCGTCACTCACGACCAGAGCTGCAACTCTGGTTACAAGTCCTTGACAGAAAATAAATAAAAATGCAATTTAAATTTGTAGGAAGGATGTCAATTAATATCCTTGGATAGTCTGTAGATTCATAAGGTTTAATTTAATAAAAAATAATGAGGTTCTGGGAAGTTTTCAGTGCCATATAGTGTTTGTCTTTCCTGTGTTGCTCTATTTCTCAGTGACAATTTGGGGATTTGGGGTCAATATATATATATTAGCAACCTTAGATTGAAGATGTAACCATTTTAGTTTTAGATTAACTGATCCAGATGAAAACCTCTCAAAAGAAATTGATGTGAGAGTACATTTGCGTTGAAATCGCATGAAATGTGTATTAGAAAGTGGGGATCTATTGAAAATGGATTAGTTTGACAATGCTGAAATTTATATTTAATAATGTGATCAATAGACAATTTAATGCAAGTTTATCATTTATAAAAAAAAAATCACACTAAACTCACATAGAATTTGATACATAACTAATCTCTAAGATAAAAAAATATTTGTATAAATCTTTTTATTTTTTTATTTTTTTAATTTGATTTGAATGTACTATTTTTTTAGATAGGTAGAAAAATCAATGTTTTCTGAAAATTCTGGACCATCAAAATTCTATCTATCTAAAAAAATAGTAAAAAAATTCGAAAAAATATAAAATTTAGTTTGCAAGTACATATTCATATGGTTATCACATTGAACGGTTGGATCGACCATTAGGATTTTAAAAAGTCAAATTTTGAGCCGTAGCACGGACCCCATCCGTGCTATGCATAGCACCATAGCCTCACTCATCAAGATTGTATATCCATTATTCCATCATAATACATACTAACAAAAAAATATAAAATAAATAAGAACTTGGAACTATATATGATCCAAGATTCATTGGTGTCCTTTAGCCTAAAAGAAATTCTGGACCTCGTCTGCATTTTGCTAAAAAAAAAAAAAAGCTGCTCTAATCGTGTTGCATTCTTTTTCTTTCATATGTTTCTTTCTGTTGTCTAGCAAGAGATTATAGAGAGAGAGAGAGCGCTTTTTGCATGTGAACTTTGTACAGTCCTGCACTTCTATCTAAGCAGCCATGCGTCAAACCTGGTCCCGTGCTTGGATAAGAAGACAAATTAGGCCGACTAGTTTGATTGTCTTCAATGGTATGATATTATATACAGAGATTCAAATGTCTCTGTTTACACTTGAGAGTAGGTCTGATGCCCATGGTTCGGTGGATTTAACCACTGTTGATTTGTTTTAAGGAAAGCTTTAAAATTCATATGTGTTTGTTTCAATTTTTGTGCGTACAAATCTTAAATTAGATCGGACGGTCATCATGCTCGTTGAACCTAAAAGTAGGTCCGATGGACATCGGACCTACTCCGTTCTCCTCTGTTTATGTTTTATGCTTTCGTTTTAAAATTTTAATAACTTAAAATTTTAAATTTAAATATTAAAATAAAATTATTAGATATGATCTACACTATTATTTATATACGTACATGTAAAAAATTATGACATTTTAACTTTATTTTATTTGTTATCAAAAGGTTTAATAATTTTTAGACGTCGATTTTTCAGCTTATTTGTTCAAAAAAAAATTTAAATGTTATATTTTATTCTGTGGATATAGAGAAAATACATAGATCTTGTTTATTTTGACATATAAATTTTATAATTATTGTTATTAGATAAATAAAAAATAGAAGCATGTTAGGGGCAGAAAAAATAAAGGCATTTGAAACCTATTTTTTATATATTATGGTGTAGGAGTCATTATGTTTTTCTCCCAAGTGAAAGAAGAAAAGAGCTACCGCTACTTGGTGCAATTGATAGTGGCATAAGTCTTTCTATGGAAAGATAAGGGTTCAAATCAAGGTTCTAAATAGCGATTATAGCGGCGTAGCGGGGAGACAAAAAAAAAAGATATTGCGAATAGCATAGCTATAGCGGAAGCTATCGTACATAGCGTTTTTTTTTTCTTTTTAAAATTTATATTCTATATTTCTACTAATTATCAACATAATCAATATTGGATAATTGGAGTAGCAATCAAATGACAACTAATCTAAGTCTTTACTTTTTTTTCAATCATGTAAATAAGAAGAAGAAAAAAAGAATTTACAAGGTAACATTATTTAATAGTTCATACTTCATAGTATTACATATTATAATAGACGAAGAACAATTAATTTTGAAGATCCGCTCAATCGGCGCGGGGCCTCACTCCTTTCTTAAAACATGACTACTTATTTGAACATTTTATATATTATAATAATCAAAATCAGCTTCTAATGAAAACGAACAACAATAATTTTACAAGTGAATACTAGACGAAGAGCAAGCAAAAGTAAGAATTAATATTTGAATATTTTTCAATATAGAATGAGAGACTAAATCACAAATAGGAACAGAAGCACTTAGTTCGATTTAGCATACTTATCGTAGCAGACCATGTATCATCAGAAATAAGAACAAAGCCCATGTAAATTGCAAAAGAAAAACTCATGTAGCATAGCGGTAGCAATAGCGCATAGCGGTAATAGCGGTCAACTATTATAGCTATAGCGGTCGGAGCTGAATTAGCGCATTTTTATCTCATAACTTAGCTTTTACGGTCCAAAAAAGCTATAGCGTAGTTATTTAGAACACTGATTCAAATGTGTGTGTGAGTAAATAGAGCATGTGTACTATCATAAAAATTTATGAAAAAAAATCTCAATAGTTTGCAGAAAATGTTACCAGATCAGTTTCTCTTAAGTGTTTGTCCACTAATGTATCCGGTAACTATTTTTTTTAAATACATTATTCCCGTAAACATATGGTCAGTTATATTTAATAATAAATTAATTATATTTAAGATATATATTTTGTTGAAAATGTATGCGTAAATGTATTTTTTCTTTAATGTAGATACTGGTAAAAAAAATATTACTTTTATAAATCCTTACTAGTTTTCTATTACTTGTATGTTATATTTCTCAAGGTGTATCAGGTGGTGGTAGGTAGATCACATGGATAGTTATTTTTGTATTTTCGTCCGATCATCATACACATATTAAAATTATAATTAAGTGTTTAAGAAAACTATATAAATGTTTAAAAAATAACTTAGTATTTACAAAAAAAGCCTTCTTTTTAAAAAATAATTAGTTTAATATTAAAAACACACGATAACGCACAAATGTTTCATAATTATATGTGAAAAGCAAATCAAAATATTGTTGGAGACATCTCAAGGTAGGAGAACAGCTTGGGTCCGATGCCCATCGGACTCAAATTTGGGTCCGATGAGTTTCGGGACCATCCGATCCACTTTAAGATTCATGCGCACGAATTTTAAAACAGATGCGAAAGTTGCGGACGCGAATCTTAAAATAAATCGGACGGTCATTGAATCCATCGAACTCACTTTGAGTCCGACGGGCATCGGACCCAAATTGACGGGCTCAAGGTAGACACAATGATTGATTTTTAAATGAATAAAACTGAACACATTTTATAATTATTATGTCTGCATTCAAATTAAAAATATATATAATTTATTTTATTGAACATTTTAAACGTACGAAAGAAATGCAAGTATTTGCGTAGCTACCCTTAAAATAATTATATTATTTGTACATTTGGGCTACCTGAAGATTGTATTTGCGTAGGTGCCCTTATAAAATCATGAATTACATATATTCAATTTAAATATACATTATCCAAGTCATGCTCTTACATAAATAAGCACTGTTCCTAAGACTTGATGGGCAGTAATGCAGCAAAGCATTGATGTTAGAATGAACAAAAGTCGTTACAAACACAATGATATATTAAAGATAATATTTTTTTTCATTTAATCACCGTGAAACAGTTAAATTAAACCTTCTAACATTTTTTTTAATCCAAATCACCCCTGGTATCTGACCAATAACCAACAAGCTACACATGCTCCAAAGTGCTAAAAGCCAATTATGTGTTACAATATGCTGATAAGTCAAAGATCATAGATTGACACGCCCCCACATACTACTAATACAACAGCCAAATGAACAAAGCATCAACTTATCGGTTAGGATCTGGTTTTTTTCAGGCGGTACAAGGTTCACGGGCAAACCCGACCCGGCTGTTCGGTATGTCGAACAGTACACGGTGGTTCTGCTGCTGCATATTCGCAATGACATTGAGCACAGAGTTCACACCGGTTGCCGGTTGGGCCGCCATGGCAAGGCATGTGATCGAGCCAAATGAACTACGAATCATCGAGTTTTCTTCCGGTAAGGTCACGGTTATGCCTCCGTCAAACATGAAAGTTATAGTTGGTGCGGTAATTGTAGTATTATAGCATGTGTCGAACCCGCCAAGTGGCGGTGCAACAGGCACCTTAACCCTACGACGAAACTCGTCACGAACCGCTGTATAAGCAGGAACCACTAGCATGGTGAACATTGTACCGGCATCGATTATTGTACCCCCGCCTGTGTTCGGGTCAAAGGCGAAGGATGAAGCTGGAATCGGTAACACTTTTTTGCCGACACGTATTCCGACCATGTTAACATAGTACAAAGAGGGTCTTCTAGGGTTGGTTAGCAACGGCGTAGTTTTTATTTTCTGTGGTTGTCCCTTTGGTCCAAGACGGAGTGTGCCGGTGAAATTAACCGACCTAAAGCTAGGTAAACAGTATGAAAAAACAGAACCATATAGATTTTTGGTCTGAGACAAGAACGAAAGAGGCCCGCGGCCGAGACCAAGTAGTCCTTGTGGTGGGACCGAGCTGCCAGTGACTTGCTGGAGACAACCAAAAGTGTAGGAAGTCACGACGTCAGATGCAAGTGTAAGAGAGTCTTGAACAAGACCCGCTTGAAACGAAGAACCGCCGTATGACATATTAAATGCACACGATGTCTGACCGGTGGGGCACGCAGGGTTAGGCACTTGTGAGCATTGAGAAGAACCACATGGAATGGCACGAAAAGTGGTGGAATGCGAAGGGGAGAAGGAAGGGTTGCTTGATGGACAGCCAACACAAGAGGTGCAAGGGATCCATGCGGCATCATTGCTAGTGTCAATGGCGAGGAGAAACGATTGTGGCGGTGTGCCGATTTGGGCACGGATTACATAGTTTGGGATTTGGAGGAGTTGTCGGCCAGGTGCAATCGGCACAAAGGAGCGGGGAGCGGAGGCGAGAGATGAGATGTGAGGTTTGTCATGGATTGATCGGGCAAGGAGGAGGTCGGCATAGGAGCGAGGGGTGGAGGAGGTGGAGGTGATTAGGAGGAGGAAGAGGAAGAGGAAGAGAAGAGAGAATGACATTTCTAAGAGAGAAGAGGAATGTGGAGCAACTAAACAAGTGAGGGATCATAGAATGTAGAATGAGATACTGGTATTTATAGATAAGAGGATTAATTGCCTGATTGGTTTTCTCAGCAATGACAAAAGTGTGCTTTAGCTAGGGAGGTGATATTTACATTAATACCTGTATGTTATTTTTTATTTTTCCTTCTAATTTTGTCTTTTTTTTTCCATCAATGGATTAATTATATAATTATTAAATCAATTTAAAAAAAGTTTCAAAATTAATAAATATTTTATGGACTTTATAAATTTGATTATGTATAAATTTTCATATAATTTGATTTTTATTTAATTTTCAACAATAAAATATAAACTATTTCAACTATCAATTAGTTTGATTAATGATAAAAATTGCAGTTTCCATTTGCATGATATACACAATATAAATTTTTCTAAATTTTGAATTTTGATATTAAAAGTTATTTTCATGATGGTAAAAATAAAGATAATGTGTTATGAATAAATCCTAATTTTTTTTTAGATCAGTTATATTTTAGTAGAGATTAGAGGTTAATATATCCATCCAACTGTCTATCTATTATTAACAATAGATATCTCATCCAGGTTTCAAACATGTGCGTCTTGATAGCTGCTTGGTTCTGATGCCCATCGGACTCAAATTTGGATCCGATGGGTTTCGGGACCGTCCGATTCACTTTAAGATTCATGCGCACGAATTTAAAGCATATGCAGAAGTTACGGGCGCGAATCTTAAAGCAGATAGGACGGTCATCGAACTCACTTTGAATCCAATAGGCATCAGATCCAAATTGACCTCGTGCGTCTCACCCAACCCAACATTCTTTTTATTATCTTCCTAAGAAATATTGATCGATCAGTTATTTTTGAGCAAAATAAGAACCATGCCTAGAAAAAAAAAAAAAAAAAACCAAATTTCCTCTGTTCTAAATTCTAATCAATGGCATCAAAATAAGAACCATGTCTAATGACTTCTCCGGAATCCGGAGTAAACAGTGCAACTTACGAATACAGCATCAGTAATTTAAATTTATCTTCAAGGTGAATTACATTCATTATTTCTAAGAATTTATCTTATGCTAAATCATATCAAGTAATTGAAAACATTTAGAATATTTAATCGACGAATCATCGACCGTTTTCTAAAAAATGGTGAGCCCATAAATTCATAACAAATATCAAATTACTGTCATTTTCAATCAGGTGTGTGTTAGCTGACATCATCGGCCTTCCAATTGAGGTATCATCATCATCATAACTTGGGGAAGATTGAGGCAGTGGGGGTACAACTGGCTTCCACAATTCATCTTAGGTTTTCAATTATGGAGCGCCCATTCTGCCATGTCCGTGTTGGGAGGCAGGGGGTAGTGCATCTACTCACTTCTATTCAGTGCTGTAAACAGGATAGAGTTTTTGTACCATGTTTTTTTTTCATGATGGTGCATTCTACAAGAAATGAAACTCTCTGTTGCTGATTGGAGTTGCATTATCTCAAAAAAATTGCAAGGTTGGATAGGTAACTTGTTTTCTATCGGAATTGACATTGGTAAACTCTGTCTTAACTGTTGTTTCTTTATATATGCTCTCTCTCTCTATAAAATGCCTGTAAATGTTCGACAACAGATTGACAGAGTTCGTCGTCGTTTTTTATGGCAAGGTAATGCCGGGTCTGGTAAGAAATATTCTTTGATCAATTAGAACTTAGTATGTTATCTTAAAGAATATAGGGGTGTAGGAGTTAAAGGATCTTCACTTAATAAATGTTGCTCTTCTTGTTAAGTGGTGTGAAAAATGACCAATCCTACCTATTTAGATCTTTGGAAGGACTTCTGCTTATTTTTCCAAAAAAACAAAAAATGAAACAATTCAAGGTTGTCATGACATATTGATCGATTTATTCAGTAATGAATGGGGAGTCTGGATAATATAACATCAGTGTTATTTCAGTTTATATAACACTAACTCCAAAATCTATCGAATCGACTTTAAATGGTGAATTCAAACCGATCTACGTCATTAGTTGTGCATTTACATGCAAAATTTATAATTTTTCGAATTTATTTAGTATCAAGTCAAACGGTCAAATGTGCAAGTTTTTAAGTTAATTTTAATACATTCATTTTTCAATATTTTTTACCGCTTGATTTGATACTAAAATAACTCGAAAATATAAAAAAATTGCATGTAAACACATTATTCATAAAGTAAATCGGTTTGAACGGTTTGGATTAATCGTTTGAAGTTTATTCAATCAATTTTAAAGTAAGTGTCATATAACACCAATGTCATACTAGCCGGACTCATGAATGGGTGTAACTCGAAAAGTTTAGAAATCGAGGGTTCTTTTTTACTTAACAATGAAGGCTCTAAAAGGTCTAAGTTTAGCCGAAGAGGAGGCCCAGGAAATGTTTCAGAGCGAGCCCAAAATACTAAGTAGCCCCGTTTTAACCATTCAAACAGTTAATGAGATACAATTGATCTTAGTATATGGGCTGAACAGCTAAGACTAAGCAACTCGGATATTTAAAAATTGAAACTATCAAGAAAAAAACCATCCACATGAAAATATGGCGCTCAGTAGATATTAATTTTTGGGATCGACTAACAGTCCCCCCCCATTCAGTTCCTTAAACGTCCCCCTAACGGTCAAAGTACAACTGTCAGATATCTATTCAACATACATTAATTCACATACAAAATGAAAAGTATTCATACCTAAGATATCAAATATTCATATATAATTCATCAAGTATTCATACCTAAGATATCAATTATTAATTCACATACAAACTGGGGACCATTACTTTTCGGGGGCAGTAACTGTCAGACTGCATTGGAGACCACAACCAAAAAGTCACGTGGATCACACCACTAGTGCTACATTCATTGATTAAATTAATTCACATACAAAATAGAAAGTATGAATACCTAAGACATCAAGTATTCATACCTAAGATATCAAGTATTTAAAAAAAAAAACTGGACACATCACTTATCTTTTACACGTTTTTCAAGGTGATTTTTTTTTCTCCGTTCAATCTAACCAATATTTCTGACGATCTATGAGAAATTTTGCAAATCTAAAACCACGAACGTGTTCTACACAATTTTCTCTTTCAAATGAGATCCATGATGATATACTTTTACACGTTTTTCAAAGTATCAAATATTCATATATGGAAAGTATTCATACCTACGATATCAAATATTCATATATAATTCATCAAGTATTCATACCTAAGATATCAAGTATTTAAAGAAAAAATTGGACTCATCAAATATTCATATATGGAAAGTATTCATACAAAATGGAAAGTATTCATACCTAAGATATCAAATATTCATATATAATTCATCAAGTATTCATACCTAAGATATCAAGTATTTAAAGAAAAAACTGGACTCATCTTTTACACGTTTTACACGTTTTTCAAGGTGATTTAATGATTGACAAAGTTAGTTAGAATGGGGGGACGTTTAGGGAACTGGAGTGCGGGAGACAACATCTTACTCTTAATTTTTTTAGAATAAAAAAAAAACAAGAAGACTTAATTTTATTTTGACAACTTTTTTCAATAACAATACACTAAATCAAATCTCTCAACTTCAATCCCGACATAACCAAACAAACAATAGAAGCATAAATCACTCAACAGCAACGGCTCCTTCCCCCTTGAGCCTCAGAGTAAAACCCTGGAGCGAGAGAATGACCTGTTTCAGCCGCTCCTTTACATTGGCATCGATCAAGTTACCGTCGCTGTCAAATTTCGGTGGGGGGCTAAATGCCTGTACAAAGAGCTCGGGCTTGTTGATGAAATGGAGGTCCAAGAAAACACCAACCTGGCGTAGATGGTACTGTGACCGCCCCCCACCGAAACCACCCCCAGCACTGACAACCGCTGCGGCTTTGTCAGCAAAGCAGTTCTGGCCTCTAGATGCCCAGTCAATGGCATTCTTCAAAGGCCCTTCATTAGAATTGTAATGTTAGATTGAGATCATTATATCTGTTCTTGAACTATTCAGAAATTTGACCAAAGATTACACAAATTTAATGCCATGTTGACCTACCAGGCACTATATCAATATGCACTTGTCTGTATTTAGCAATCCTCTCTTTTTTGGTAAACATGTATTGATAATCTAAAGACATGATATCGTATGCACATGTTGCAGTTGACCCATTTTCTCAGAACAGGGGTCAACACTGGTATCATGCAAAAACATTCTATTTGATTTTTCGGAAAGCACCAGACGATAATAAAAATGAAAGATTGATCAAATCCAATGGCCGGGCCTCAAAACACTGGAGTTATCTATTTAAGGTAAGGCACAGTATGCCTGGTTACTTGCGCACTCCATCTGTTTGACAAAATACCTCAAACAAAAAAAAAAGAGATCGGAATTCGGTATACAAACCTGCAATGGAGTAATTGTACTCAGGAGAGGCAAAGAGGAAAGCATCAGCAGAGGCAATCTTCTGACGAAATTCCTCGACTGGAGCTGGGAACTTGCCATCCACCTCTAGGTCAGTGTTAAGCAATGGCAGAGCCGTGATATCGGCATCTACAAACTCAACCCCCTTGATCGAATTGCAAATCTCAATCGCTTCAGAATGAAAAAGAGAAAAAAAAAATATCAAACAACAAGCCCATCGCATAGAGAAGAAATTGTCGGAGATGGTTTGAGAGAAACAAGGAGATCGTACCAGATCGGATGAGGCCACGGTTGTAGGAGCCCCTGCGAAGCGAACCGGAGATGCCAGCGATTCTAATCACAGCTGGTTTCACTGAACCCATGGCTTTTTCTCTCTATCTCTATAAGATTCGATTGAAATTGTGGGGAAGAAAACTAGATATATGTTTTGTTTATTCTTTCTTACTCTTCCCCCGATATTTATAAAGGACTCTTCGCCTTTGATTATAGAGTTGTTATTAGGAGTTGTTATTCTTTCTTTTTTAAATTTAATAAAGTAAGTTTTTGTTAATTCAATCCAAATTGTTAATAAAAGTGAACGAATCAATCTTATTTAAAAATTCAGAAGAGACTTTTTATGTGAATCTGGAGAGCAGCTTGGGTCCGATGTCTATCGGACTCAAATTTGAGTTCGATGGATTTGATGACCGTCCAATCCGCTTTAAGATTCGTGCACACTAATTGTAAAGCAAACACGAAAGTTGCAGACGAGAATTTTAAAGTAGATCGGACGGTTATCAAACTCATCAAACTCACTTTGAATCCAATAAATATCAGACCCAAATTGACCTCATGAAGAGAATCTGACGTATCACGTTCTCCGTACGTAATACCAATGTGAGCACAACCGCCTCATGCCAACGGCCGCATTCAACGAAGGAGAGCAGCCGCGAGGCGAAGATGTAATTGAGTTGAAATGTTTATATGCGCTTGGTCCATAAGTGAATTTTGTGGTCCGCATCTGGGCCCATCAGATCAGTCATACATTCATATGAGGATTTGCGCTTTTCTTTGTGTTTGGGTAGACTTGGATTTAGGTCCAGATGCGTTTTTCTTTATTAACAATAGATATATGTATCTTGAACACAACCCTAAATCCAAGTCTACCCAAACACAAAGAAAAGCGCAAATTCTCGTATGAATGTATGACTGATTGAAGTTGTCTTATGCTTGATTGAAGATTCGTACAAATAATTTCAAGTTGCTTGATTGAAGTTGCTTGATTGACGTCAAGATCGTACAAATAATTTTAAAATTCGTGAGAATCAAGTGTCTTAGACTCTTGACATGAGTAAAACAGATTTGACAGAATATCCCATCGAATTTGATCTGAACGTGGTTAGATATACAAAAGGTGATACAACAATGGGTATAAAAGATAACAAAGGTCATATCTTGAGGCCGTCAGGCTGACAACTACAAGTCGTAATCGGAGATGATCATAGACTGCTTAATTATATACTATATTACTATCTATTAGAACATTTTATTAGATTGCAGAGTATATAATTGTTCAAAAAATAATAGAATAACGGCGTCGGCGGGTGGAACTGAGCAAGGATTGACAGCGAGAGGAATATCCGCACGAAGGGGCTGATATAACTTAGGGGTGTTCAAACGGTCGATTCGGTTGAAACTGAACTAAAATAACTAAATTAAATTTTTCTTTGGTTTCTTAAAAATAGAACCGAACCGTATGAACCGATTAAGAACCGAACTGAACAAACCGAATTATATTTCGGTTTGTTCGGTTCAAACTGAAGTAAACCTATTAGTTGTCATTATTAACGAAAATTACGCATGTTCATACACAAGTTGTTCAATTCCATACAAAACATGTAGATGTCCTAAAATATATAAACTACAATAAAAGAAAGTAATTCGGTCAGTTCGGTTTAGTCGGTTTTGAAAAGTGTAAACCGAACCGATCCATTTAAATCGAAATAATTCAAAAATTCAACCGAACCAATCCATTCAAACCGAGAAATTGATCCATTTAAATCGAAAATTTTCAATTCGGTTGAAAACCAAACAAACCGAACCGTTTGAACACCCCTAGATATAACAGTCTATGGCTAGTCCATATTTTATAAGTTGGTAAAACTCTTAAGGCCAGCCCAAAAATGGCTGTTTTGATCTAATAGGCTATGGACCAGGAACGCGTTATGTACATCCACAAAAGGAATATATATATATATAGAGCAAAACTAGGGTGCTCCTAAGTTCACCAAGCCCTTCGTGAGCGCGACTCAAAAACCTATCAAATTGACTTCAAACGACATTTTCAAACCGTTAGATGTTCAATCTATATTAAAATGTGCTTGGAGACCAAATTTTACATTTTTTGGAATTTTTTTACTATTTATTAAGATGGTTTGAAAATCGCTGTTTTTATTAAAATTCTGCACCATTGGAAAACAGCGATTTTCAAACCATCTTAATAAATAGTAAAAAAATTCCAAAAAATGTAAAATTTGGTCTCCAAGAACATTTTAATATAGATTGAACATCTAACGGTTTGAAAATGTCGTTTGAAGTCAATTTGATAGGTTTTAGAGTCGCGCTCACGGAAGGGCTTGGTGAGCTTAGGAGCACCCTAGTTCTACTCTATATATATATATATATATATATAGAGAGAGAGAGAGAGAGAGAGAGAGATATGGGCTATTGTGCTTCGCGAAGTAAAATGGGGGTTTACTTCGGGCTCTATTTTTATTTTTGAAAATCCAAACAACTGATCCGAACAGTTCAACATGTTCTAAATATTGAAATGTGCTTGGGGACTAAATTTTACATTTTTTGAAATTTTTTTACTATTTATTAAGCTACTTTGAAAATCGCTGATCCACTGTGAACAGTAAAATTTTCTGGACCACCGGATCAGCGATTTTCAAAGTGGCTTAAAAAATAGTAAAAAAATTCCAAAAAATGTAAAATTTAGTCTCCAAGCACATTTCAATATTTAGAACATGTTGAACGGTTCGGATCGATTGTTTGGATTTTCAAAAATGGAAAAAATGGCCCGAAGTAAACTCCCCATTTACTTCGCGAAGCACAATAGCCCATATATATATATATATATATATATATATATAGAGCTGGGCTATGGTGAGTTGTGAAGTAAGATGTCATTTTTACTTCACGCTCATATTTTTATTTTGAAAGTCCAAACAACCGATCCAAACCGCTCAACATGTTCTCTATATTGAAATGTGCTTGGAGACTAAATTTTACATTTTTTGGAATTTTTTTACTATTTATTAAGCCACTTTGAAAATCGCTGATCCGGTGGTCCAGAAAATTTTACTGTTTTTTACTGTCACAGTGGATCAGCGATTTCAAAGTGGCTTAATAAATAGTAAAAAAATTCCAAAAAATATAAAATTTAGCCTCCAAGCACATTTCAATATTTAGAAAAAGTTGAACGGTTCGGATCGGTTTTTGGATTTTCAAAATGAAAATATGGCGTGAAGTAAAACAACGTTTTACTTCACAATTCACCATAGCCTATCTCTCTCTCTGTCTCTATATATATATATATATATATATATATATAGAGACTGGCTACCGTGCTAACGTTAGAACTTCGGCCGAAGTTCTAACGGGTCGTTTTTGCAATTTCAAAATCCAAACAACCCATCCGAACCGTTCAACATGTTCTCTATATTGAAATGTGCTTGGAGACCAAATTTTACATTTTTTGGAATTTTTTTGCTATTTATTAAGCCACTTTGAAAGTTTCTGATCCAACGGTGAACAGTAAAAAACAGCCAAATTTTCTGGACCACCGGATCAGAATTTTCAAAGTGGCTTAATAAATAGCAAAAAAATTCCAAAAAATGTAAAATTTGGTCTCCAAGCACATTTCAATATAGAGAACATGTTGAACGGTTCGGATGGGTTGTTTGGATTTTGAAATTGCAAAAAGTGACCCGTTATAACTTCGGCCGAAGTTCTAACGTTATTACATTAGCCAATCTCTATATATATATATATATATATATAGGATTTGGCTAATATGCTACGCGTAGCATAGAGCCTCTCCGTGCTACGGCTCATTTTTTGAGTTTTCAAAATCCTAACGGTCGATCCGAACCATTCAACATGATCTCCATATTAATATGTACTTGCAAACCAAATTTTACATTTTTTAGAATTTTTTTACTATTTATTAAGCCACTTTGAAAATCGCTGATCCAATGGTCCAGCAGATTTTACTGTTGTGTACAAATTAGTGTTTTTTCAAAGTGGCTTAATAAATGATCAGAGTCAAAATAATGATGATTTACGTAGGGTTTTGGCTTAGGTTTTACATATTTTCTCACACTTATATTTACTTTATTAGAGAAAAAGGCTACTGTCACCCTTCTTTATGTTTTATTGTAGAAAACAGGTTTTGGGACTATTTTACACCAAATGGAGCTAGAATCAGGTCAATCGGATCAGCAACGCTCATCGACTAAGTCCCTGTTACGGCCAGTATTGACCAATACGGACCAGGCCTAGCACAGACCAGAAGATAGCGCTGGAAGCAGTTAAACCCTAACTGCCAAGGTCCTAATACGGACCGTATCACCCGATACGGTCCGTATCCGAAGGCATCTCTTGGGGAATAACTGCCGACAGCTGTTTCCAGATCAATTTCTTAGCCTCCAATCAACCTCTACACATCCCTACACTCCTATATAAGGCCCCTGGGCAGATAGAATTAGTATCTTTGTAATTAGGGTTAGATTTGATTAAAGAGAGAAGAGAGGAGTGATTGTAACCATGCCGTTCCGCGGCTAAGTTCCTTTTCTTAGGGCTAGGCAGTAAACCTTGTTACTCTTGATGTCTTGATATATATATTTCTGTTGATTATGGTTTCTTGTTGTTGTATCGAATATGCTTTTGTGATTTATTATCTCTTCATCTAATTTCAATGATCTAGTTTAAGTTCATTAAGGTAGTGACAGTGCTTTAATGACGATAGAAACTATTTGGATGAGTTAGCCTCGTTGAGATCTATTAGGTTTATGTGAAGAAAACCTTCGCGGGGAAACCATAAACCAGAACAACAAAACACATGACCAAATTCCATCATTTGCTTAAGGTAAATCGCAGTGATCTGTGTAGTAATTTTGGGAGATAAGAGACCTGATAGTTGCGTAAGGTAAATCGCATTGTCCTGAGTAGAGTCTCGATGAAAGATCTGTCATTCTGGCGTAACATAAATCGCAGTGACCTTTGTAGTTATCTTTCATAAAACAACAACAGGAAATCAGATGCAACAGGAATATATTGTCAAGGCGGATTGAGTAGCAGTGGTGTGCCGAAACCCTAGGAATTCTCATCTCTATCTTTATTTTAATTACTTTTAATTGCTTAGTAATTTACATTGATCAACAAACATCTCTCAAATTTCAGATTTCATCTAGCCTTTCGAAAAGTTGTGATTCGATCGCTCGAAGCACTGAACCAATATTCCCTGTGGATCGACCTCGCATATACTACTCGATAAGGATTGTGCGCTTGCAGTCCGAACCGATAGCATTTACGAGTTTATAAATATTAAAAGAAACATTGCTCTCTTTTGAGTGATCAAGCTTTTTGGCGCCGTTGCCGGGGAATAACGGTTCATTGTGCAAGGCCTCGAAAGACGCCCTTGCTTTGACCATTGAATCCAATTAATTAGAAACGCCTAGATTTCTTTTTATTTTCTGAATTTTTATTTTTCTTTTATTTTTCAATTTCGATTTTATTTTTATTTCCCTTTTTATTTTCAGTTTTTAGTTTAATTTTCAGATTTTCTTTTCTTCGTAGGAAACTGCACGCTGGCCGAATCATCCGTACGAAGATCCGAGAGGATTGCTAGTAGGAGAGGACAATTCGCTTCCACATCACCGATAAGAACCAATCATAGTTCTTCATCAAGTAATTCTGAAAGCGAAGAAGACTCAGATTCGATCAACATGAATATTCCACCGAACGAACCGATTAACAATGGAAGACAAGACAATGGTGATCAAGGAGTTCACGATGCAGCAAGACCCAAACTTCTACGAGACTATTGCGTACCGCGCGCGAATGATCCTAATTCTAGTATAAACCCGCCAACTGTTACAAACCGTAATTTTGAGATCAAACCTGCTCTCATAAATATGGTTTCGCAACAGCAATTTGGAGGATTTCCACATGAAGATCCACATCTTCATTTGTCAATTTTCCTAGGGATATGCGAGACGATAAAGATCAACGGAGTTACCGATGAAGCAATCAGGCTAAGGCTATTTCAATTTTCATTAAAAGATAAAGCAAGAGCATGGTTGTTTTCCTTACCGGCCAATTCCATTCAAACTTGGGACCAATTGTTTAATGTGTTTATTGCAAAATATTTTCCACCATCCAAAACTTCAAGGTTTAGAAATCTAATTACTAATTTTGAACAAAGGAATGGTGAAACATTGTCTGAGGCATGGGATAGATATAAGGATATGTTAAGGTGTTGTCCACATCATGGTCTAGAAAGATGGCTGATTGTCCAAACTTTTTATAATGGTCTAAACCCTACCGATAGGTTGTCTATTGATGCTTCTGCAGGAGGAGCAATCATGAACAAGGAACCCGACGAGGCCTACAACCTAATTGAAGAGATTGCAATCAACCAACACTACTGGATCCCTGAGCGAAAGAAGCCAAGTCCAACACCCGGCATGCACCGAGTAGATGACATCTCCATGCTGAGCGCAAAGATTGATGCTTTGCAAATGGCACTCAACAAGCAGACCAAGCAGCGAACGGTAGCAGCAGTCAATGCTGCAACAGCATGTGGCTATTGTGGAGGAGCGCATGAGATGACCGAATGTATGAATGTGACGCAAACTGAGGAAGAATGGAGCAAGCAAACGCAATTGACAACAGCTTTCGATCTCAGCCCGCCTACAACACATACCATCCGAACAACCGAAACCATCCAAATCTCTCATACGCAAATAATCAAAGGCCTGCTGCACCGCAACAGAACTATCAATCACAGCCCAATTATCAACAAAGATACAACAATCCCCAACCGAATTACCAACCGAGGCAATACAATCAACCACAGCAACCTGACATCACATCATTAATGGAGAGATTCCTAGAGAAGCAAGAGAAGGCTAACGCCGAAATCGCACAAAAGATTGAATCCTTAACAAACCGCAACAAAGACTTAGAAGACAATGTCTCTAAGATGGCAAGAGAACTCTCTAGTATCGCACGTGGAAAAGGCAAATTTCCGGGCCAACCGGAAGAAAACCCAAGAGAGACTTGCAAGAGCATAACACTAAGGAGCGGTACAGCTTATCAGGGACCTCCCATGCCCGATCAAACCTCCGATGAGATGCATGCAGGGCCATCGCATTCAGAAGAGTACGAGCCGCAACCACTGGAGCCGCCCGTACTTGAAACGCAGGCAGACCTTATTGAGGAGCAGAATGACACCGTAGGTGGAGACGATCGACAACCCGAACCTGAATATATTGCACCACCACCCTACAAGCCACCTCTGCCATTCCCTCCAAGGCCGGCCAAGCACAAGATGGAGCCACAATTCGCGAGATTCATGGAGACACTCAAGCAACTACAAATCACAATCCCCTTCACTGAGGCAATTGCAAACATACCTTCGTATGCTAAATTTCTGAAGGAGATTCTTTCAAACCGCAGTAGACTCCAAGAATTCTCAACAATCCCGCTCAATCTGGAATGTAGTTCGCTCGTGCAAAGCAAATTACCGACAAAGTTGAAAGATCCGGGAAGCTTTTTGATACCGTGCACGATTGGTACAACCGATTTTAAGAGAGCTTTATGTGATCTGGGAGCAAGTGTGAGTCTGATGCCTAAAGTAGTATTTGATAGATTGGAATGTGGAGACATATCACCAACACGGATCTCATTGCAACTGGCTGATCGATCAATTCGATATCCTGAGGGAATGTTGCGTGATATCCCAATCAAAGTCGGTAAATTTTGGATACCAGCAGATTTTGTGGTAATAGATATGGAAGAAGATGAGCATATTCCGATCATCCTTGGAAGGCCATTCCTCGCCACATGTGGGGCAATGATCGATGTTAAGAATGGAAAAATCTCACTCAATGTTGGCGAGAACAAAATGATCTTCAGCATGAATGAGGTTAAAGTCCCTCCTGACATAAATCTTGTCTACAATTTGGAAACAATGGATGAAGATGGCAATGATGATTTGCGAATGGATGAATTTGGAGACATCGAAGAACTGGCGCACGAGGAAGAAGTGGAAAGACTGTTTATTGTACAAGATAACAGTCAGGTCCATCCGACCTCCATGACAACACAAACCGATGATCTGAACAAAAGTCCTAATATCGCAAACCATAGGAATTATTCTCTCCTAGCCCTAGCACTAATCAGAAACCTACGCGAAGAACTTGATGCAATTTCTCAAAGACTGGACGAGGTTGAAGCAGTACTCGGTGTGAGCCTATCATTCGACCCCGGACCTCAGATACCAACCGACTTCTTCAAGGACAGTGATGATGAAACCACAGAAGACGCTGAAGGGGAACCACCCGATAAGCAACCCGCTTGCATTGACGGGAGGATATCTGGAAGAACCTGATGCGACACATAGTCAAGCTAATGACTTAAAACAAGCGCTTCTTGGGAGGCAACCCAAGGCCACATTTATATTTCTCGCATAATTATTTATTTTCCAAATTAATTAGGATTTAAACAAAGAAACAACTCATACCCACCTTTTTCCTATGATCAGGTAGGCAGACCGGAAAAAAGACTCGACCAAATGACACCTCGGAAATGGAAAATATTCTCTGGCACGACCTGTATTGGCTGGTGCAGATCTTGCCAATGGACACGAGGAGAAATAGAGTAAGAAGCAAGAATTAAGTGGTGAATACGGACCGTATTGGCTGATACGGCCGTATCCAAGGGAGTTGCGACTTGACAGTTATTGGGTTTGAACTTAACAGGCTCAATACGGACCGTATTGGCTGATACGGTCCGTAACGAAAGCCAGTTCGGGAGATGCGAACCCGTTAAGAGAAACATTTTGAAATCCCGCGCGAATCACGTCTCTTAACCGTTAACCAATTTTTGTTTTAAACCCTAACCTCTTTCTCTTCCTCTCTCTTTACTCTCTTCCCCCTCTATTCCTTCTCCTTCCCTCTCTTCCATTGGTGCCCAAAACCGAGCTCCCTCCTTGCCGCCGACCTTCATCATCACTCACACCCCATTCACCATTGAAGTCGCCGCCTGCTCTCCTCCCTGCATCCCACCCAATACGGACCGTATCGGGTCCGTATCCGACGGCTACTCGAATCAACTTCTCCAATTTTCGGTTTTTCTAAATCCCTTTTCAATTTCAAAGTCTAATTTCGTTTTTGCATTTGTTTTAATTTAATTTCTCTGTTACATTAGTCTTGAATCAAGTTTTATTTTCATAAAATCACAAAAATCACAAAAAAATTAGGTTTCTGTCAAAATCCCGATTTTTACCAGTATAATACGGTCCGTATTGAACCAATACGGTCCGTAATCGTTTACCAGAAAACCAGTCCAATACTTAGCAGATTTTTCTTCAACCCCTTTAATACGGTCCGTATTGACCCAATACGGTCCAGTACTCAGTCATTCACTGACCAACCAGTCCGTAATACGACCGTATTGCCCAATACAGTCCGTAACAGAGGTATTTAATTTAAACAAATGGCTCCAAAAATGAAAAATATTTTAGGGGCAGTTACAAGGAATGCCAAGAAAGCACTCGGAAGTGCCGGCCCGAGTAGTTCACCGCAGAGCTCCTCTAGCCGATCATCCCGGTCTTCTAGCTCACAACCACAATCTTCCGACCATTCATCCTCCCGTACCTACACTCAGGAGTCCGTCAGAGACACACCGGTCTCAGATGCGGACTATAACCCGGAGGAGTTTAACCCACGGGATTTCGGTCTTGAGGAGGAAGACTCCGATGAACCAATGGAAGAAGCCCGGCCAACCGAGTACCAACCCATCTTCCAACATCCATTAGTCACATCCAATTATGAGAAGATGAAGTTGAGGGAGGTCATATACCATAAATCTATCGACATGGAAACACTCGAGCGACTAGGCCTCCTTGCACAAACCGAGCAACTCGCAAACCGTATCCAACTCTGGAGATTCCTCAACCTAATCAAAGGAGTTAAAACCTACAAGGTTCTCACAACGGAGTTCCTTGTGACATTCAGATACGACGATGACTCTATCTCTTTCCAGATGCTTGGCGAGCGCTACACACTCTCCATGGGTGATTTCTGCGCCATCTTCGACCTCACCAATGATGGCACTTTCGATTCTCCCGACTGCCATGAGTTTTGGTACAACATCACAGAAGACAACCAAAATTCGACTCGACCGGCAAGCAGAATCATTCATCCCCAAGTCCGCCTCTTGCAAGTCATCCTTGCCAATTCCATTTTCGCAAGAGGCGAGAGTTCATCCAAAGTAACACTACCCGAACTCTACCTCCTCAAATGCATGATCGAGCCAACACCGGTGCGACCTCACCTTGGCCACCTCCTTTGCAAACAAATTCGTGAGGTCACCCTTCCCAAGAAAGAAAAAGGTAAGATCTCCATTGGATTCGTGGCCACAATCTTGGCCAATCACCTCGCTTTGCCGATCGATCATCTCAAAGAGGCAAGCGGGCTCACACAAATTGACATACCATGCCTTCAAGCCATGAAAATTGTCACCGGCCACTACCCAGGTCCCTACTTCTACAAATCACCGAAAGGAACCCTTCAATTCCCTTTCCGACATCTCAATCTCCGTAGTAGGGCTTCTTGGAAGATGGCACGCCACGCGAGCCCGGATTATGAGCCACCTCAAGATTACATTGATGTAATCGAGAGCCAAGCCGCAACGCAACATCGGGCTAACATTGAACGGCAACAGCGAGAATGGGAGGCAGACACATCGGCAGCGAGAACCGAGTTTTCAGGGGCGGCACCATCTGAGGCCCCTTCAGCAGAGCTTGATCAGTTCATCCAAATGGTAAATTGGATGGACTCTAACCTCAATGAGCTTACCTTGACAACGAGAGAGACCACCCAACAAATGGATCACAACAGCTCAACTATTCAGCAAGAGGTTAGTGAAATAAGAAACAGCATGGAGGAGGTCCGAAGGAGTGTAGACGAGAGTAGGCGCGAGATCCAGCAGACGCGCTACATGGCACAGCAGTACTATCAGCATGCTCTCGACTCCGGATTCGAGTACCAGCCGCCACCATACGGACTCTTCGACCCGTCATTCTACGAGGAGATCCAGCACCCACCACCACCTCATGATTGAGGTGCAGTAAATTGTATCTTTCCCCGGTCTTTTTACTTTATTACTTCCTTTATTTTTATCTCTCGAGCATTGGGGACAATGCTCAATTTTATTCGGGGGGTAAGAGGTAAATTGACCATGTATCTTTAAAATTTTTGCATTTTAAATTCTTAGATGCTAGTAGTTTTACTCAATTTTTGACTAGGGTTAGAGGCTTTACCAGAAATCCTAGAATGATTAAATTGAGCTTTTTAGCTAGCTTGCATTTTTATTTTTCCTTAGGATTAGGTTAATCAAATAGGAATTGTTTTAAAATTTTAATTAGGCTAAGGTTTAGACAATTGGCCATGATACCAAAAATTCAGAATTTTAATTATTTATGATTTCAAAGTGAACAATTAATTGCTAACCATGAGAGTTGATCAAAAATTGCAAACCCTAGAATTTTTATTTTTGAGTAATTTATTTTTGCAAAGTCTTTTAAATTTGATAGTGTTTTAGAATACCCATTTATTATAGATAGACCCCTAGCGAAACTATGCAATAATTTCTTGTATGAATGAATACTTGAAATTGTGTGTAATCATGGTACTTGTGACACAAAAATATGTTATTTTATTTTTCGAAAAAAAAAAAATATAAATACAAAAAAAAAATCGAAAATGAGAAAAACCCAAAAAAATAGAAAAATATAAAAAAAATAGAAAAATATAAAAAAAAAAAAATAGAATAAAAGATGGAGGATAAAAAGAGTACGGGTGCCTACGCAAGACTGGTTACCAATAGGCTCGAGAAAACCTCCCAAATTTTAAGTTTTTGTACATATTTAATTTTTGAAAAATAGTCACAAGTACCAACACACTTAGTTGTCATACTTTGCTCCAATCAATTGGGAAGGAAAATCAAAATTTATATCATTAGAATTCCTATTGATTGGAAGGGATCCATTTATAATCGAAGGGGAAATTAATACTCTCAATTTTAAGGATATTTGTGGATTAGATTGTTCGATAATAATTTTTCTAGGGTTAGCATAATAAGGTCAATCATGGGGTGAATAAATTGTTCAAGGGAGAGATCATTAATATTTTAGAGTTCTAAATTTTTATTGTCATGCCAATTGTACCAAACCAAAGTTCTAATTTAATTTTAAACAAGACCTTGAGATTATATGGTTTAACCTAGGCATAATCTTTGACCAGCTGGGATGTCGTTGCTTGAGGACAAGCAACAATTCAAGTTGGGAGGCGTGATCAGAGTCAAAATAATGATGATTTACGTAGGGTTTTGGCTTAGGTTTTACATATTTTCTCACACTTATGTTTACTTTATTAGAGAAAAAGGCTACTGTCACCCTTCTTTATGTTTTATTGTAGAAAACAGGTTTTGGGACTATTTTACACCAAATGGAGCTAGAATCAGGTCAATCGGATCAGCGACGCTCATCGACTAAGTCCCTGTTACGGCCAGTATTGACCAATACGGACCAGGCCTAGCACAGACCAGAAGATAGCGCTGGAAGCAGTTAAACCCTAACTGCCAAGGTCCTAATACGGACCGTATCACCTGATACGGTCCGTATCCGAAGGCCTCTTGGGGAATAACTGCCGACAGCTGTTTCCAGATCAATTTCTTAGCCTCCAATCAACCTCTACACGTCCCTACACTCCTATATAAGGCCCCTGGGCAGATAGAATTAGTATCTTTGTAATTAGGGTTAGATTTGATTAAAGAGAGAAGAGAGGAGTGATTGTAACCATGCCGTTCCGCGGCTAAGTTCATTTTCTTAGGGCTAGGCAGTAAACCTTGTTACTCTTGATGTTTTGATATATATATTTCTGTTGATTATGGTTTCTTGTTGTTGTATCGAATATGCTTTTGTGATTTATTATCTCTTCATCTAATTTCAATGATCTAGTTTAAGTTCATTAAGGTAGTGACAGTGCTTTAATGACGATAGAAACTATTTGGATGAGTTAGCCTCGTTGAGATCTATTAGGTTTATGTGAAGAAAACCTTCGCGGGGAAACCATAAACCAGAACAACAAAACGCATGACCAAATTCCATCATTTGCGTAAGGTAAATCGCAGTGATCTGTGTAGTAATTTGGGAGATAAGAGACCCGATAGTTGCGTAAGGTAAATCGCATTGTCCTGAGTAGAGTCTCGATGAAAGATCTGTCATTCTGGCATAACATAAATCGCATTGTCCTGAGTAGAGTCTCGATGAAAGATCTGTCATTCTGGCGTAACATAAATCGCAGTGACCTTTGTAGTTATCTTTCATAAAACAACAATAGGAAATCAGATGCAACAGGAATATATTGTCAAGGCGGATTGAGTGGCAGTGGTGTGCCGAAACTCTAGGAATTCTCATCTCTATCTTTATTTTAATTACTTTTAATTGCTTCCTAATTTACATTGATCAACAAACATCTCTCAAATTTCAGATTTCATCTAGCCTTTCGAAAGGTTGTGATTCGATCGCTCGAAGCACTGAACCAATATTCCCTGTGGATCGACCTCGAATATACTACTCGATAGGATTGTGCGCTTGCAGTCCGAACCGATAGCATTTCCGAGTTTATAAATATTAAAATAAACATTGCTCTCTTTTGAGTGATCAATAAATAGTAAAAAAATTCTAAAAAATGTAAAATTTGGTTTGCAAGTACATATTAATATGGAGATCATGTTGAACGGTTCGGATCGACCGTTAGGATTTTGAAAAATCAAAAAGTGAGCCGTAGCACGGAGTGCTCTATGCTACGCGTAGCACGCTAGCCATGTCCTATATATATATATTTGAAAAAAAAGCTCAAAAGTATGTTTCATATTAATGAAACAAAGTTAAGTAACAGAACATACATTCTTAATATTTGTTCCAAACAAAACATCTCAGTTGTGCAGTAAGCATGCAACATAGATGAAAGAGATACCAAATAAATTGTCTAACACAAGTCCAAATGCAACAAAATAAGCTATCACTAAGCCTCTTCTAAGGAGGTTGGGGATAAGCAATGAGGACAAAATTCTGAAAGTTAGGAGCTTGATCTTCATCATGGGTCTTCAAGGTTCACTGATGTTGGTCCTTCTAACTGTGGTGCTAGCATCTCATCTTCGTCCTCTTCAGGAGGCAGAGAACTGAGTGGAATCGCATCTAAAGTCTCTGGAAGCCACAAGATTGCTGCCTCTTTAATCTTCTTGCTCACATTACTTGTCCAATATTCAACCAAAGAAATAATAAGCAAAATAATGTTTATGGCTGACTTGTGTGTAATTTGTCTAAAGATAATTTCATTTCTATATTTCCAAATTGTCCAACACATTGCACTGTATACTAAAATGAAGGCCGCTCTATCAGTAACACTCAGTGAGAAGAGAGGGAAAATTGGAGTATATCCTGGCAATTGGACCATTTGTACATAAAATGTTGACTTTTGCTTAACCAGAACAGTACTTGTTGTATTTTAGGGCATTGCAAAAACAGATGGTTCACAGTTTCAAACTCCTAAGAGCACAAGATGCAATATGGATCCCCTGTCCATTTTTCCTAATTAGAGTGTCTTTGGTCAGAATTTTATTATTACTCAAAAGTCACATAAAAACTCGTATTTTTTGTGGAACAGGCAATGTCCACCAAAGAAAAGATTGTGATACAGTAACACCTCTAAAATTTAAAAATTTATATAAAGATTTTACTGAAAACCTCCATGTAGATTTCCATATCCAAGCTATCTTATCATGTAAATGAGTAAATCATACTTGACTGAGAATATACATTATGTCAGCCCAGTCCTGCTGGTTGATTCCTGTCATTATATCCCTAAACCTCACAACCTAACCTTGAGATAGGATGGCCTTAATGAGGAGAACGCTTGGATTATCACATAACCTATATACTTGAGGAAATCTATGAGCTCATGTACAATTATCAAACCACAAGTCATTCCAAAGAGATATATAGACTGTACACCTAGGTCATATCTAGTGCTAACTCTACTTAATTATTCTAATTTCACTATGTTATTCCAAAATGGTGAGAAAGGTGTTCGATTGTTGGAATAATATTTGTGTATGATCAAAGTTTTCCACATATTGGTATAAGATAAGTCCTTTACCTTCCACAACCATTTAAGCAGTAGAGATATATTCATTAAACGCAAATCTAGTATGCCTAAACCTCCAAACTGTTTGGCAATGCATGCCTGTGACCACCTAACTAGGGCATGTCTTTTTTTGAATGTTTCAGTACCTTGCCACAAAAATCTTCTTCTAATTTTATCAATTCTAGCTAAGATAGTTTTTGGAATTTTATAGATAGACAGTGTATACAGAGGTATTACTGACATGACTGAATTAAACATAGTTAACCTACCTCCACTAAAGAGCATCTGACTTTTCCAGTGTTGTAACTTGTATTCAATTTTATCAACTAAGAAATTCCATCAGAGATGGCTAATTAATTTGGTATTGTGTAAAGGCAAGCCAAGATATGTAACACGGAAAGAACCCCAATGACATCTAAAGATCTCATCTAAAGTATTATCATTATCTAAATTAATGGGGTACATCTCTTTTTTTTTCAAAATTCATTTTGATGCCAGAGAGTGATTCAAAAGCTATCATTGCCCACCATGTTGTTTATACAACTTTCTCATTAGCTTGTAAAAACAGTATGGTGTCATTTGCATAATGACAATTGGTGATAGTTTTTTTATCTATGCATGGTGGCTCCAACCCCTTAAGTATATTGAATTGTCTACCTTTGTGAAAAAATTCTTAATATATCAACTGCCATTATATAAAGAAAGGGGATAAAGGAACCACAAAATGAATATGAACCACAAAATGAACTTGATTAATTTGCACCTGATTAATTCAATCCAAATTGTTAATAAAAGTGAACGAATCAATCTTATTTAAAAATTCAGAAGAGACTTTTTATGTGAATCTGACGTATGACGTATGTAATACCAATCTGAGCACAAACGCCCCATGCCAATGGCCGCATTCAACGAAGGAGAGCAGCCGCGAGTCAAAGATGTAATTGAGTTGAAATGTTTATATGCGCTTGGTCCACAAGTGAATTTTGTGGTCCGCATCTGGGCCCATCAGGTCAGTCATACATTCATACGAGAATTTGCGCTTTTCTTTGTGTTTGGGTAGACTTGGATTTAGGGTTGTGTTCCAGATGCAGCGAATAAATATACGGTAAGAAAGGTTGACCAAGGGGTGTCAACGGGTACGGTAAGAATTGGATGAAAACATTTTCATATCCGTACCCATTACAAATTATCTTTACCTGTACTCTATTCTTACCCACTACGAATTACATTACCCGTATCCTATCCATATCCGTTATGGTTGTCGGATAACGAAACGTGTTTTAAAAGTCTAAACTTTATTGGAATTTGCTAAAATTTATTTACGTGTTTTAATTGTTAATTAAACATAACACAACTATCAAGAATAATTGGAGAATTAATATTCATTACTCATTAATATAATATATATATATATATATAGAGGAGGGATCAACTTACAACAAATTTGAGTTACAACAAAGTTACAACATTCATTTTTTTCATTTTCAAAGTCCAAATCGTCGATCCAAACCGTTCAACATGATCTCCACAATAAAATGTGCTTGCAGATCAAATTTTACATTTTTTTGAATTTTTTTACTATTTATTAAGTATTTTACAAAAAATAGCCATACTTAGACCATTGAATTTTGTACCCATCTTAATAAATAGTAAAAAAATTCAAAAAAATATAAAATTTGATCTGCAAGTACATTTTATTTAGATAATCATGTTGAACGGTTTGGATCGACGATTTAGACTTTGAAAATGAAAAAAATGAATGTTGTAACTTTGTTGTAACTCAAATTTGTTGTAAGTGGATCCCTCCTCATATATATATATATATATATATATATATATATATATAGGAGTTGGCTACGGTGCTACGCGTAGCATAGAGGGCCTCCATGCTACGGCTCAATATTTGAGTTTTCAAAATTATAACGATCGATCTGAACTGTTCAACATGATCTCCATATAAATATATACTTGCAAACCAAATTTTACATTTTTTAGAATTTTTTTACTATTTTTTTAGATAGGTAGAAAATCACTTGATCTGAATGGTACATAATTTTCAGATCAAGTGGTTTTCTACCTATCTAAAAAAATAGTAAAAAATTTCTTAAAAATATAAAATTGGTTTGCAAATACATATTCATATCGAGATCATGTTGAACGGTTCGGATCGACCCTTAGAATTTTGAAAAATCAAATATTGAGCCAACGGAGGCCCTCTATGCTACGCGTAGCATATTAGCCAGATTCAATATATATATATATATATATATAGAGAGAGAGAGAGAGAGAGAGAGAGAGAGAGTGGCTAATATCAAAACGTTTGTTCCTAGCCCCCGGTGCAACCAAGTTGTTTTCGGATTTTCAAAGTTCAAACGGTCGATGTGAACCGTTAGATGTTTAATCTATATTAAAATATGCTTGGAGACCAAATTTTACATTTTTTGGAATTTTTTTGCTATTTATTAAGCCACTTTGAAATTTGCTGATCCGGGTGAACAGTAAAAACAGTGCAACTAAATTCTGGACCATGTGATCAGCAATTTTCAAAGTGGCTTAATAAATAGCAAAAAAATTCCAAAAAATATAAAATTTAGTCTCCAAGCACATTTCAATATAGAGAACATGTTGAACGGTTCGGATCGACCGTTTGAACTTTGAAAACCCGAAAACAACTTGGTTGCACCGGGGGCTAGGAACAAACGTTTTGATATTAGCCACTCTATATATATATATATATATATATATATATATATATAGAGATTGGCTAATGTAATAACGTTAGAACTTCGGCCGAAGTTATAACGGGTCACTTTTTGCAATTTCAAAATCCAAACAACCCATCCGAACCGTTCAACATGTTCTCTATATTGAAATGTGCTTGGAGACCAAATTTTACATTTTTTGGAATTTTTTTGCTATTTATTAAGCCACTTTGAAAATTCTGATCCGGTGGTCCAGAAAATTTGGCTGTTTTTTACTGTTCACCGTTGGATCAGAAACTTTCAAAGTGGCTTAATAAATAGCAAAAAAATTCCAAAAAATGTAAAATTTGGTTTCCAAGCACATTTCAATATATAGAACATGTTGAACGGTTCGGATGGGTTGTTTGGATTTTGAAATTGCAAAAACGACCCGTTAGAACTTCGGCCGAAGTTCTAACGTTAGCACGGTAGCCAGTCTCTATATATATATATATATTATAATTATCCGATTGGATAACGGATACAGAATAGACTTTACCCGTATCCTTATCCGTTTAGATAATGAAAAAAAAATATTTATATGTACTCATATTCAATAAATTTACAAAAAAAAATCTTATCCGTATCTGTCTTATTGAATACCATAGGGACCGGATAAACAGATAAAAGGGTGCCATTGACCCTCTAGGTTGACCTGATTATATTGAATTATTAGAATTTTTTTTTTTTAAGAAACAGTCATTGTCTATTGCGGGCTTGCGGCCCGGATACAGCGGATAAATATACTGAAAAGAACGTTGACCCGATTATATTGGATTATTAGAAGCTATTTTATTTTTAATGAAACAGTCACCTGTGACGTGCGACCGATGGATTACTTGAACTTTTGTATACTTAATTGTATCACCTTCCCTGCGGAGAAGTTCTAGCGCAGATCTAAACGGGTCTCATGTGTTGTGCAAATGTTGAAAATCTACAGAAATTAATGAACGATGATTATTTACATACGGGACATGTCGCATACGAAAGAAGATGAACCTTTCTCTATGTAAGTCAAAAGAGTTGTACCGATAGAAAATATTTTTCACCACTCATTTACAGAGGCGGATGCAGGATTTTTGTCAGGGAGGGCAGAAATCGGATTCAAATAGCTTATTGGATTCAAAACTCATTAGTTTCACGACCCGTCCTAGTGGGAGGCATTTGTTGAATCCTAAAATTTTGAGAATTCATTTAAGAAATTTATCCAATTAATTTCTTAGAAAATTGATTGATTCAATGCCTTAAAATCTAATTTTTTGAAATTCATAAAAATGAAATTTGTATTTAATTTATTGAAAATAAAATCCATGGTAATATTCTACGTGTTAAACCGAGAATTTCGATATGAAGAACGCATAAAATCTCCAAACAGTTGATTTTATATGGATTTTACAAGATTTAACGCACATTTGGGTGCAACTTGGGTGTGGTTGATGGCCATTTGAATTAATTTGAACTCCTCATTTAATGTGACTCCTTCATTTTGGACCATTCATATTTTATGTTATCAATCATCAAAGATTTTTGTATGTTATATGGATGCTATTCAACCAGCCAATTTATTAATTATAACCCTACGTATTGTTTCTCTTGATCAAATAAAAGTCAGTCTTAATTAAGAGCACGACATATTCAATGTTTTGGACATAGAAACGGGTTTTCGATGGATATCATATCAAATTCAATCCAAAATTTAATTAAAGCTGTTTGATTGACGTAAAGATTCGTACAAATAATTTAAAATTCGTGAGAATCAAGTGTCTTGACTCTTGAGGCGAATAAAACAGATTTGACAGAATAATGTCCATCAAAACGCTCCGAACGTGGTTAGATATAGAAAAGGTGATACAACAATGGGTATAAAAGATCACAAAGGTCATATCTTGAGGCCGTCAGGCTGACAACTACAAGTCGTAATCGGAGATGATCATAGACTGCTTAATTATATACTATATTACTATCTATTAGAACATTTTATTAGATTGCAGAGTATATAATTGTTCAAAAAATAATAGAATAATAACAGCGTCGGTGGGTTGAACTGAGCGGATTGACAACGAGAGGAATATCCGCGCGAAGGGCTGATATGACTAGGGGTGTTCAAATGGTCGGTTCGGTTGAAACCGAACTAAAATAACTAAATTAAATTTTTTTCAGTTTTCAAAAATAGAATTGAACCGAACAGATTAAACTTATAAACTGATTAAGAACCGAACCGAACAAACCAAAGTAAATTTCAGTTTGTTCGGTTCAAACCAAAGTAAACCTATTAGTTGCCATTATTAACAAAAGTTACACATGTTCATACATAAATTGTTCTATTCCATACAAAATATGAGATGTTCTAAAATATATAAACTACAATAAAAGAAAGGAAGCCATGATTGAACTAAACAAAATATAAATCATACTTGAATCAATAATTCGGTCGGTTCGGTTTAGTCGGTTTTGAAAAGTCTAAACCGAAATAATTCAAAAATTTAACCGAACCGATCCATTATTTAAACCAAAAAACCAAACTATTTAAACCAAAAAATTTCAGTTCAGTTGAAAATCGAACAAACCGAACCGTTTGAACACCCCTAGATATAACAGTCTATGGCTAGTCCATATTTTATAAGTTTGTAAAACTCTTAAGGCCAGCCCAAAAATGGTTGTTTTGATCTAATAAGCCATGGACCAGGAACGCGTTATGTACATCCACAAAATGAATATATATATATATATATATTTTTTTTTAAAAAAGCTAAAAAGCCCGTTTCATATTAATGAAACAAAGTTAAGTAACAGAACATACATTCTTAATATTTGTTCCAAACAAAACATCTCAGTTGTGCAGTAAGCATGCAACATAGATGAAAGAGATACCAAATAAATTGTCTAACACAAGTCCAAATGCAACAAAATAAGCTATCACTAAGCCTCTTCTAAGGAGGTTGGGGATAAGCAATGAGGACAAAATTCTGAAAGTTAGGAGCTTGATCTTCATCATGGGTCTTCAAGGTTCACTGATGTTGGTCCTTCTAACTGTGGTGCTAGCATCTCATCTTCGTCCTCTTCAGGAGGCAGAGAACTGAGTGGAATCGCATCTAAAGTCTCTGGAAGCCACAAGATTGCTGCCTCTTTAATCTTCTTGCTCACATTACTTGTCCAATATTCAACCAAAGAAATAATAAGCAAAATAATGTTTATGGCTGACTTGTGTGTAATTTGTCTAAAGATAATTTCATTTCTATATTTCCAAATTGTCCAATTGACTAGGTCCGCAAATGCCCAATGCGGCCCAATTCAGTTTATTTGTCTGTTTTTTTATTATACATGATGATATCGAGGACGGAGTAGGTCTGATGCCCATCGGACTACTTTTAGGTTCAATGAGCACGATGACCGTCCGATCTAATTTAAGATTTGTGCGCACGAACATTGAAATAAACTCGCATGAATTTAAAGCATTCTGTGCGAATCTTAAAGCAAATCGACGGTGATTAAACTCATCGAACCAGAGTAGGTCCGATGCCCATCGGACCTACTCTTAAGTGGATGATATCATATGAACTGGATCTCAAATCGTCCGATCCTTTTTTGTTCGAACTAATCATAATAAATAGAGATACCGCTGTGTGGTACTATATAGCAATGTTTTAAAATGCACCTTTATGTTTTAAAATGCAGTTCTGTTCATATATGAAGAAACTCACTTAATACTGTATATGTAGATTTTAATGCAGATTTATTTATGCATATATTAAATGAGTTATCAATATCTACAATAAATTTCTGCAGTTATGATTTGTGAGTCTAAGAATAATAACATATCAAATTTAACTCTAAAAATATGACAATAAATATTAACTCTAAAAATAATAACATATCAAATTTTGAATAATTGAGATCTTACGAGTTATTAGACCGAAGTTAAAAAAAATAATTTGTATTGATTAGCATATCAAAATTTAATTTGTATTAACTAGCATATTAAAATTTAATTTAAGTTGAATAGCATATCAAAATTGTACATATCAAACTAGCCTAAACCTTGGGCCCAAAATCCTTTGCATTTGACTAGCGTTGTTTGTGAGGCTGTCATGTGACATTTAATAACAAAAGAAAGAAAATAACCACTTGGGAGTTGGGAGCGTCCTCAATTGGTATAATTATCAATTGAGGTTCTTTAGGATGTGCTTCAAAAGAAGAGAGAGGAGAGAGAAGGGGCCACTGGATTGTCCGAAGGATGTTTACTTGTTTCACAAACTAAAATTTTGAAGAGAAAGAAAAAAGAAAGAAAGAAGAGGAACCAAAATACAAAACTAAATAAAGTTTTCCTCTAATTTCTAACCCCGATTTGAAAGATAGCTCCCCCTCTTACTCTTTCCATTCCCTCCCTTTCCATTCCCTTCTATTTGAAGTTTGTGGAGCACACCCTTAGACTCACATCTCCAAGAAAAAAAAAAGCGCTTGGGAGCTTATAAAAGAAGCTTAGGAGTGGGGACTATTGGAAAAATAACTTAACTAGATTGCCTCCGGATGAATATTTGAAATTGGGTTTCGGACAATATTGGATATTCGATCGGTATTTCTATTAATAAAATTATTTGATCCGACTTTGGATTTTTTATTTTTATTTAATAAATATTTGGTTGGACTGCATAAAATATGGTCTGTATGGATTGCATATGTGATCGTATATGCGGAACCGTATATATGGGATTGCATAAAAATTTTAGTGCGGCAGTCAACTGCATACACATATACAGTACATATGGCCGTATTTAAAAAAACAGCTAAATAGTTTGTTTTTTACGTAATTTAAAAAATTTCATAAAAGAGATAGAGAGGCACCTAAAAAAAAGGGTAAGAACCTGGCTTTGTCTGTGTAACTCTTGTTGTAAGTAGGGGTGTTCAAACGGTTCGGTTTGTTCGGTTTTCAACCGAACCGAAAAATTTCGGTTTAAATGGTTCGGTTTTCGGTTTAAATGGATCGGTTCGGTTGAAATTTTGAATTATTTCGGTTTAAATGGATCGGTTCGGTTTAGACTTTTCAAAACCGACTAAACCGAACCGACCGAATTATATTGGTTCAAGTATGATTTATATTTTGTTTGGTTCAATCATTGCTTCCTTTCTTTCATTTTAGTTTAAATATTTTAGAACATCTACATATTTTGTATGGAATTGAACAACTTGTGTATGAACATGTGTAATTTTCGTTAATAATGGCACCAATAGGTTTACTTCGGTTTGAACCGAACAAACCGAAATTTACTTCATACTTCAGTTTGTTCGGTTCGATTCTTAGTCAGTTTATAAGTTTAATCGGTTCGGTTTGGTCCTATTTTTTAAAACCGAAGAAAAGTTTAATTTAGTTATAGTTCGATTTTAACCGAACGGACCGTTTGAACACCCCTAGTTGGGAGCACTATGAAGGAAGTTCATTCATATCGGCTTCAAGTTCAATTTGAGAGAAATAGCAGGACAAATACTTGGGCTGATAGATCTATCTTGCAGTGCAGATCTCGACAATTTTTAATGGGCCAGATTACTTCCCAGGGCAAGCCCTTATTGGGCCCGTCCTTCAGTGCCCACACATTACACTTAATGGGCCAGATTAGCTCTGGCCCGAATTTTGTACTTCTCCACAATCAAATAGAACACCTAATTTCTGAAGAAATCCGTGCCACAAACATTATTTTTCATCGTGTCGTTGGATTTTCTTTAAAATCCCCAATATATAAGTCATTAACAAATATTTTTACGAAATTTTATTATTAAAAAAGGAGTGAGGCTATGATAATATGTATATTACGGAGCAGTTAGTGTTATGAACTCATATTTCTGTTTTTAAAGCCTAGATGATTCATCTGAGTTGTCAACATGACATTTATATACAAAAGTAATTGCAAACTAAATTTTAGATTTTTTAGATTTTTCTCACTATTTTTTAAAATAGATAAAAAATACTTGATTTAAAATTTTAATCATCCGAAAATAGTAATTATATACCTATTTTCAAAAAAATAAAGATTATTAAAATATAAGATTTGGTCTCAAAAGATATTTTCTATAAAGATCATATTTAACGGTTTAGCTCAATTGTCTAAACTTTTAAAATAAAAATATAAATTCAAACCACGAGCAATCAGTAATGGGAAATATTCTGGTCCCCCGAGCCATCATACCTGAGTGCACCCCCAACTAATTTAACCGAAAAACTTTCCAATTTTGTCTAACTTTCATTTCTAGCGCTTAAATCCAAGTTTTTAAAATTCTGTTTATAATATTTTACAATGCTACTCGCAAACTTTTAAACTTCTATCTACAAGCATTTAAATCTAAAATCTGAGTAGTTTTAACTCAGAACTACTCTTGTCATCAAGCCTAAAAAGAAAAGATTCATTTCACCCATTTTTTTTTTCTTCTGATCATTCTCGTCTATTTTTCCAACGATCCATGATGAATTTTAAATCTAAAAATACAAACATTTTCTACCCAGTTTTATCTTTCGAATGAGATCTATGAAGAAATACTTTTGAGTTATATTCAAATCGTTTGTTTTTTTAAAGTAAAGCTCATAAATACTTTTAATCAGTGTTGTAAAAAACGGCTATTTAAGTCGATTAATCGGCCGATTAGTTGTTGGCAGTGATCAAACCGTCACATGAAATTTTAAAGTAAATAAAGTTACATGAAATTTGATTAGCTTGACCTTCATTTTTCTACCTTAAAAAAGTTCAGCAAAGATACAAGCAACAAGATTTATTATGGAAAACACATAATAGAGCAGAACATAATAATTTTCTCTACAGAAACGGAGGCAAAGATGCTAACTTTTATCCGATAGTTAATAATTACAAACGGGTCCACCTGACCCGTATAAATCCAACAACCAAGTACACTCAGCTCCCGCCCAAAACAGAGCGCCTGAGCCAAAAGTGCGAACCGAATCGAGTTCGTGCGCATCATAGATCTCTTCCCTAGCAAGTAATTAAAAGTGACTCATACGAAGACTACGAACTAATAATGCACAGCCGAAAGCAAACTAATTATTAATTTCCCTCGTTACATATCATCCCTTTTGGTTTTGATTTTATATTTTTTTTCACAGAAGAGGTTATTGATGTGTCGTGTCATGGCGTGACCAAGTAAGCACACGTGTCGTGTCGTGTCGTGTCGTGCCGTAACCAAAATATCGAAAGTAATCACGGCACGCGACTCACGCCGTACCTAAACGTGCCATACCCAAACATGTCGTGCCCAAACGTGCTGTGTCCAAACGTGACTGGTTACGTTTAACTATTTTTTTTAATAATTTAGGTTAGTTTATTCAAGATTCACCATTTGATCAAGATCTAACGGTCCTAATTACACGTGACTCGCCACGTGTCGTGCCGTAACCAGATCTTTCGCGTGACGTGCCGTGCTGTGTCAAATTTTCAAAAGATGGCTACGGCACGCGACACGCCAATCACGACATGCAACAGTCACACATAATTTGTCGTTTTGTACCGTAACCGTACCGTTCCGCAACGGAGCTGAAAAGTGCGAACCCAATCAAGTTCGTGCGCATCATAGATCTCTTCCCTAGCAAGTAAAAGTGACTCATACGAAGACTACGAACTAAAAATGCACCGCCGAAAGCAAACTAATTATTAATTTCCCTTATTCCATATCCTCCCTTTTTGGTTTTGATTTTATATATTTTTTCACAGAAGAGGTTACAGTGGTAAAAATGTGCTGTGCTGTGACTAACACATCGTGACTTTTGTCTCGTGTCGTGCTGTGTTGTAACCAAGTGAGCAGTCACACATGTCGTGCCGTGCCGTAACCAAAATGTCGAAGGTGATCACGACACGCAAATGATCACGGCACGTGAGTCACGCATACCTAAACGTACCATGCCCAAACATGCCGTGTCCAAGCGTAACTAGTTACTTTTAACTATTTTTTTTAATAATTTAGTTAGTTTATTCAAGATTCACCATTTGATCAAGATCTAACGGTCCTAATTACACGTGACTCGCGTGACCACATGTCGTGCTGTGCCATGATCAGATATTTCATGTGACATGTCGTGCTGTGCCAAATTTTCAAAAAATAACCACGGCACGCGACACACGAGTCACGGCACGTAACAGTCACACGTGACTTGCCGTTCTGTGCCGTAACCGTACCGTTCCATGACGGAGTCGACTCCGCTGTGCCATTTTTCCCACTCTAAAAGAGATTCTCTTTCTTGGTTTTTAAGTATTTCTTCTTCTTAAAAGGATGAAATTGGAAGCATGAAAGTCAGGCATGCAAAAAGGTGAAAAAAGTTAAGAGCCCCATATTTAAATTTTTAATTTCTAATCAGATGCATTATACCATCAATAAGGAAAGATCATGCGTATGTTAAAAAATTAGAAGCTTGTTGGTCTAAAATTTGGTGTTATTATCATCAAGCTTGTAAGAAATAAGCGTGATATAAGGATTTCTACGGATTTTAAATATAGCACTAAAATATTATTAAACAAAGTAATTTAATGAATTTTGATGATATAAATCACTGATAAACGTATTTAGGCGACATAATATTTGAACAATTATTTATTGATATCATGTTGTATATGTTATGTTATGTTATATAAGTGTAAAGATATGGTACTCATAATTTGAATTTCAAAAAATTAAAAAAATTATACAAAATATTAATATTATAGTTTATCGGTTTATCACGTTAAAATTTAAGATGTTTAATAAACAGTAAATTTAATCAAACTTTGTCATTTATAATATGTATGATATAGGCATAGTGTACATTACAATCAAAATGTTAGATTTTAAATTTGTAAGCTATGTTTGACTATTACTCACAATATCAACTTAATTGATCATCAAAATTGTTTTCTTTTATAGTCGAAACACTGGCATCCTAGCATTTCGGATTTGATGAAACAGGCCGATATCCGTGAGGATAAAAAGTGACTATCTGCGAGGGTATACCGACAGAAAGATGTTTTTTCTATTAGCGACGAGAATATCTACGAGGGTATACCGACAAAATCTCTTGCGGATACTGTCTCATTATTGTAGTGAGGAGCATTGTTGGTGTTTCGGACATGACAAAATGCCTAGCAATGACAGTGTTTGTCATATTAGAACATTTGAAATAGAGTTTCACAAGTGTTTCATAGACAAGTTACAAAACAAACATTTCAAAATGCCAACATTTCGTCTTTTTGGAGATCAAATTCCTTAAAAAACTGTGCTATAGATTTATTTAGTTTTTGTAAAATGCTACACATAAATAATAATAAAAATATAAACTCCGGGAGATGAAAATCAGTCTTTCATTTAGTGATAAATTCAATGTCTTCTGTGTGAGAGATTGTAGATTTAAAATCTGAATAAAAGAAGAAGTAGTAAGAAGAAGAAGAAGAAGAAAAAGAAAAGAAGAGATGATGAACCGAACACTTGGTCAAGAAAAGAGAAACAGTAGCAGTACTGCAATTATGTCAATTTGGTCCCCTTCCAATATTTGCCCCTTCTTTTATTGCCTTTGGAAGGTGATATGCTGGTAAAGGCAGCAGAGCAGCAGACATCAAAATTGAAACAAGTACGAATTGAATGAAGCTGCCCAATTGTGTAGTTGCTTGCATATAAAAGGTTGAAACTGGTACTGGTAAAAGACTCATCCATTTGCTACTCTGTTCAGTTCTGATATATTTTTTTTCTTTTTCTGTTTGACTGAGGAAAGAAAGCCCGGAATCGAGGCTGTGCTCTTTGACTACACTGTGTGCTGTGTTCTCAATGTGACCTTCTCGATTTGGTAATCCGCATTTGCATGAATAAATGAATGAATGAATGAATGAATAAATGAATGAATGAATAAATGAATGAATAAATGAATGAATGAATGAATTCGCGACTTTATATCAAAAAGGTGTTGCCACATTAAATTCCCCAATTTTTTATTGGCAGCATTTTAAAATAATAAAATTTAGAAAGCAGCAAACACAATCCTAGAAATCTCGAAAAGTTAATTGTTCTTTGAGATTCGTGCATAAAAAGATTTGAACAGTCTGGATTTTCTACTTATCAACTCAACAGTGTGAGATATATCAGGAGAAGCGAATTCCAAGAAAGGGAGAATCGTGCCTGACTTGTAAAACAATCGTTATATGACCTTGTATGAAAGTCTTAAGAAAAAATCGTTTATGTTGCTTCTTTATTAGTATTATGCTTCTCAAGTTTTATTTTTTTAATTTGTAAATGACTACTAAATTGTTTACCTCAATTTTTTTTAACAAAGATGGTTACTAATTCTACCCATAGTGACAAATGAATTATTCTGGTTTGGTTCGGCGAGGTCAAAAATTCGTAATTTGGAAATAATTCGGGAATTATTCGGAATTATTCGAACCAGAGATCTCAGTCATACAAGGGAGGAAAAAAAAGTTATGGAAAAAATTCGTGAATTATTCGTAAAATTCGCGTAATATTCGCGAATAATTCGGTCAAAGTTCGGTCAACCGAATAATTCGGCGTTCAGTTCGGCATCACCAAAAAACAAATTATTCGTGAATAATTTACGAATCTTGTGACTGTGATTCTACCCACTAAATTTTAAGATATTAAATTTGTGACTCACGTTCAGTCAATAAGATAAATCTCAAGGGCGCGTACACGATATCCTCCATCAGAATTTGTAGGTACTCTACTTTATGACCATAACAGACTCGACTAACTACATATAAATAAAGAAAATAAAAATTGTAAGGTGTTTAGGGTTTAGGGTTTAGGATAAACAAGAAAATTATTTATGATTTGAGGAAGAGGAATGATAGTGCTGTCTTTGTTAAAAACAATTTGAAAATCTCTATCTAATAATTTAGTTTTTTGAAAAGTAATACGTTTCTGACTTGTCTGTTCAACTTTGAAATTCTTCAAACAAATTAAATTTCCAACTTGAACTCTGCTTTCTACATATGATTTCCTCTCGCAGGAATTCTGGCTAACATTTTTGCTCACTAAAATAACAAATTGTTAAAACAGAATAATACATAGTATAACTAAATAGGAGAAATAAAAGAATTGTTTACTCATTTTTTTTAAAGATTATATTTATCTATTAGTATAAGTGAAATAACTAAATCAAAGTTGATATTTTCTCTCATCTATTACCTTATTTTAATCTCTAAAGCTCATGAGCTTTTTGTAAGGGAACTATAGATTAGATAAAAAGATGATTATTTTAATTATTTTAGCAACACTTCGGATCAATAATATGATGATATATCTATAGTCATTTTTATTTCACTAACACATGATTTAGCAATGTAATGACTAATATATTATCACTAATGCACGCACTAAGCAAAGTATTTCCGCTCGCCTTAATACATTCGTATTCCGGTAACGCGCTGCTAATCGGTTCATTGACCAACATGATTACCATTAATGTTTGCACCGAACAGTGTATCTCCGTTCGCGTAAATTACGTTTACTTCATAATTAACACATTTATTGAATATTAATCTATTTATTCAAATTATTCCTTTACATATATTATACACATAAAAAATAAATGGTATGCAAATAGTAACATATCATATCTTGTTATTGCAAACACACTACATTACTTAATTGTCATACAACACTGTGCCTAAATAGTTGTAGGCATGAATTGAAGATTTGGTGTGTTTATCTAGATAAATTCACATTTCCCATTTACATGACATATAGTGCTAATGAGTACATGCTTTGTTAATGGTATGTTAATTGGCCATCTTTGATAATATTGTCTAAATTTACAATTTAAAACTAAATGCGTGCTTTACTATTTAGGCAGGGTGTACCATAAATTTCGCCAAATTTATAAATTTTTAATCGTCATTCAAATTATTTCAAGATTCAATAATTGTTTAAATGACTATTTGATGAAGAATGACCATTTTTTTTTTGTTAAATTGGCAATAAACATAATTAAGAATATTTGATAATTAATAGAATGATTAAAGAAAATTATATTGCGCAGATATATTTTCTATGATTTTATAAAGTTTTTAATATGGGGTAATTGAAATCAAGTAATCGTCCTAGGGGTGAAAACGGAGCCAATAGTGGTAAAACCATATCCGTCTATATTTCAAAGAGCGGATACGAATACGGATACAGATAGAAAATGGATGTCAAAATGTAAAATCAAATCCACCTTAAACGGATACGGATACTTATACAAAATGAATAATTGTCAGATAATTAAGTTATATGAACTTCAAGATATAAATAATAATTAATAAAATTTAAATATGAAAATAAACAAAATAAAAAAGTGGTAACAAAATATAGTGTGATGTAGTGGTTTACAGCTTGGTTGCTTAGATCCTCACCTCACAATACATGGTTTGAATCCCTTTGAAGGCAAAATAAATTCTTTTATACTAGCGGGTCTGAATGATACTTATTGGGTTCCGGATGAATCAGTAGTAGAGACTCATATTTATTGGGTTCCGAATGGATTCGGATATCAGATCCGTTTAGGTATTACTATCCCAATCTGAATCTCTTTTGAATATTTGATAATTATCTAGATCCGTGTCCGTTTAAATCCGAATTCTAATTATAAGCGGATTCGAAGCGGATAATCTATATCCATTTACAGCCTAAATCGTCCACAATGTAATTTTAAGAATTAACAGTTCAATATTCTCAACACTTCGTTGGTCTTTAAATTTTTCTTAAATTGTTTCAAATTTGATGCACTAAGCGTATTAAACGATAAGCAACATGGATATATTTTTTTTTATTTGATAAATTGAAAGTTGTCTGTGATGGTTAATTATAAAATAAATTCAATTGTTCATGTATATTATACATTTTAATCCGTGTCTCCTGATATATCAATTATGAATTAAATTAATAAGTTTTATTGTTTAAAATCGATACAGAAGATGAACTTCACCTGATAAAAAATAAATACAAAACGAAAAGAAGACAAAAAATCACAACGAAACAATACAACAAACAAGGATTAAGAAAGGAGAGGGGACATTGCCACAGACCATTTTTTTTGCTAACTTCATTCTAACTTCCTTAGTCGCTTAATTCTACCGAACACCGGTTTTAGTCCGGATTAAAATTACTTTCTTTAGTCTCATTTTGCCTGAATCTTAATCCTCTGTCTGAATCTTAAGATACATTTACCTCTTTCTTTAGCATCCTTAGTTATCACTCACAGATTAAGACAACCGAAATCGGTTCCTTAATCCTCCTTTTAAGACTTAATTCTAGTGCGGATTAAGAGGTATTGCCGAACAGACATGTTCATGTTATCTGTAGCACTTTGTTGTCTTTTGTCTTTTGAGAACAGTTTTCTGTTGATGGTATTTGTTTATTATCTTTCAAAACTCAACCTAATAGTTATTACAGCAAACAAAGATAAGTAAAAGAGGAGTGAGGGCTATGGTACTTGGACTTGGTAATGTGCGAATCAATTCATACTATAAATTTATATTTTGTTCATAAAATTTAAACAATCGATGTAAATTGTTCAATATAGCCTTTGTATGAAAATGTATTTACAGATCAAATATTACATAGTCTAAAATTTATGTAATATTTTTTAAAATAAACGAAAATCACTACTTTCGGAAAGGTCAATAATCTTTAGATCACGGAATTTCTACTTATCTAAAAAGATAGTAAATTTTTTTCAAAAATTTAAAATTTGATCTAGAAGTTATTTTTCATTTAGAGATCATGTTAAGTGATTTAAATCAAGTTTTGAACTTTGAAAACGAATAAATGAATCTAACATGTTTTAATATGCGTATTGTAAAGTATCGTAGCATCACTCTCAAGAGATGAGTTGATCGAAACCGCTCATCATAATCTTATATATTTTTTATATTTTTACTTTATTTTTAGATGAGTGAGGCTACGGTGCTATGCATAGCACGGATTGGGTCCGTGCTACGGCTCAAAATTTGACTTTTCAAAATCCTAACTGTCGATCCGAACCGTTCAACATGATTATAAAATGAATATGTACTTGCAAACCAAATTTTACATTTTTTTCGAATTTTTTTACTATTTTTTCGAAAATCACTTGATCTGTACATTCTGGACCATCCAAAAACAGCCTATCTAAAAAAATAGTAAAAAAATTCGAAAAAATGTAATAAAAATTTGGTTTGCAAGTACATATTCATTTTATAATCATGTTGAACAGTTCGGAACGACCGTTAGAATTTTGAAAAGTTAAATTTTGAAAAGTTAAACTTGATATGTAACCTCATTCTCAAAAGAGGAGCTCACTTATTTTAAGATGTTTAGAATTTTACTTGTTTCGGATCCTTATGAGTCTTTAGAAATAAAAAAAACATTGCCAAAGTGATACTGAGGTCTAGATTCGATCCACTGTTCTCTTATGTACCGTGACCGTGAATCGTACGCTTTGCCAAAAACAGAATACCACTATACCAGAAGGCTCTCAAGTCTCAAAGCCTGAACAATCCACAGTTTACACAATCTGCACCTTGTCATATATATCATGTCATGTATAGATATGCATAATATATACTGGCATTTCAATTTGGAGTTTCATGCCAGAAAAGCAGGCTAATTAAATCAGAATGCAACTCTTCATTTCCTTTCCTTGGTATGAAAACAAGAACAAAGTTACAGCTACAAAGAGAAAATGAAAAATGAAAGAAACACTAACCAAAAAGGACAAAAAGTGAAGGTGATAAGACCAGGAGCTATATCCCTAGCGGATCAGAAAGAAAAAAAAAAGATTCGCTTCAGTTCTTCAGCCTGCGTTGGTAGTAGCAGCAGCAGCGTCGCCGCTTCCCAAGAAATATCAAAACAAAAAGGATCCGAGTCGCTTTCTATCCTTTTCTTTCTTTCCCTTTTACCTCCAAAATATAAATAAATATACCCGACCCGATAACCCTATAACTAAACCCGCTTAGACAAAATACCAAATGCGGTTATCAACCTCTCAGTGTTTCAGTACTGAGACGTATTCTGACCAGCACGAGACGACGGGGGAGGCTGGGACCACAGCGCCATCTCTGGTCTTGCCATCTGTCCTCCCATCCCCACGGGCCCACCGTACAGAGGCGGTGCCTGAACGGTCGCCTCTGCCTTCGCCTTACTACCTTCTACCTCTCTCTCCGCCATCGCCACCGCCGCCACGTCAGCCTCTTCGTTTTCCACGGGAAATGGAAGGTGGTGTATCTCCGGAGCAGAGTACAAAGCCGCCACGATCATCACCATATCAGCGGCCATTAATGGGCCCGCTACGGTGCCTCCTATCACCTGCCCCTGGGGCCCACACATCAGAATCGAGAATCCTGTGTTCGGGCTGTTACTTGAGCTTGAAGTAGGCAGGAGTATGGTACCGGATAAGGAGAGAAGGTCGAATCGACCATGGAGGATGATGTTAGAGCTTGGAGAGCTCGGGTGGCGAATCGTCACATTGCTCACAGAACCTGTGCCCGATAGAACCGACACGGCGGTGCGCCGGCGGAGAGAGAAGGCGGACATGGAGGCAACGATATCACACCCTGCTGCGAGCTCGAGAATAACCGGCCGCATGGCAGACTCGCTCTCTCTGGTAATAACAACCGGTGGTTTCGGCTTGTTCTTCGATCCAGGCGGTCTTCCACGTGGCTTCCGACTGGAGTTTCCCGAGCACGGGGTCGTGATGAGATTCGTGCCGCCACCGTCGCCGGAGACGACGATTGCACCGCTGATGTTGGTTTGAATAGGGGTTTGGTTAGGTGTTAAGTTGTTGTTCTCTTCTTCGTCGGAGACGTTAGGGTTGGAGAGAGAGATGACAGGGCTGGTAGCGCGAACAAGGTACTCCGCCATTTGAAGAGAGAGAGAGAATGGAGGTTTTATATGTATGTATGGAGCCGTGGAAGCTTAGGTTGAAAACTTTGAAATAGTATTTTAAGCGGAGAGGAGGGGTATTATATGAATATATTTAAGGTGAGGTGGTGACTGGCGGTGGTAGACTGGAGTAAAAAATGGAGAAGGAGAATATTTTAAGCGGGAGTATAGAGACAAACGGGATTATATAGAGTGGGAATAGAGGACAGAGGTAGGTCCGGTGGTCTCGCGAGGTTTCTGTAGGTTAAGCTTCTCCACTGGCGGTTATTCTTACGTAGGCTTGGTTTTGACTAAAATTTCCTGGTCATGTGGTCACGCTATCAGTTTTTTAGGGGTTGACCGGTGGAATGGTGGATGATGTAACTTTATTGATTTTTTTTTTTTTAAAATTGATTATCTTTATATTGATCTCTATTTTTTAATAAAATTTGTAAAATAGTACTATCTCCTATGTTATTTTTGTCTTTGACAAACGAATGGAAATGTTAAATCTTTCACTTTCTCTTATGTTTTGCTTCACTGATTACTTATGTTGATCTCTATTTTTTTTTTAAATAGAAACATTCAAAAAGAAAATTTTAATAGAAATTCTAATTAGACATAGCCAGTAGGAATAAGAAATAAAAAACACGAAGAAAAATTTATTTATTGTGTAGATTTGGTTTTGTCAAAAAAAATGTCTATGTCGCCGCGTATTAGAAAAAATATATAGTCGAAAAAAGTGTTTAAAAATTAACATCACTTTATAAGAAAGTCGTCCCACTAATAATTATTAGATATGAAAAATATTCTCTTACTTTTATTAACTTATAGTGTACCGCTTCTGACAAAATGAATAACATCAATGACATGGCACGCGTAAGTGTTATTTTTTTCATATGTTCATAGCAATTACCGTATTATGCTTTATTTATTCGGATACATTAAATTTAGACTAAATATAAATAAATACAATGACCAATTCACAAATTATCTACAAATATTAGTAAAAACTTCGTAGAATCATTAGTGTAAATTGACGATAATATATTTTGCGAATTAAATGTCTTGAAATGTACAATTATGCTAAAATTTCAGTATATCTTATCGTAAACACTTTTAATGCACTCGTTGGCTTGCCTCAAGTTCCCATCATCTATCGTATATTGCGTTTTCATACAACATTCTGCTATAAAGTCATACCAAAAAGAATTTTACATATCGCCGTGTATTTTTTTCTTTGTCATTTATTGTTAAGCTTAATTGGATTTTGCTGCTAATTTTTATAAAACTTTACAAATAATTGTAAAATTAAATTTTTAGGTATGACATACAAATTTTTCCATTTTAATCTATTTTCAACATTCTCATCGAGAAAATAAAAATAGCACGTGATGAGAGATATTAATGTGTTTCAAAATCTACAGGCCAACAATACTAATTGTGTAATAAAAAAAGATAGAATCATCATCATACCAATTCTAGTTTAAAATTTGACTTCCAAATTCTTAATTTTTAGTTTCGAAATTAATCATTCTAATATCATGAAAAGAGTTTCACAGAGTTTTTGAATAAAACAAAACACATTTCATATTTACGGTGTTCAAATAGAATATAGACCGAGACCATGCTGTATACTCCAACAAATCCAACCCCTACAAACGTAGGTAGGTACGGAATACGAAGCGCTAGGGTAACGGAGGGGATCGACACGTCCAATCTGTGATGGGTCCCACAAATCTGTGGTAGCATGTGGGACCTGCTCTGAGGCTGAGTCACTGGCTTGGCTCTCACGTCAAATCACCTGAGCCGGATTTGAGTGGGGGCCGTAGAAGCTTTGGGCTTTTGCATGCATGCTTGATGCTCCCTTTTCTCAATTATATTTTTTTTATTGAAATTCAATTTTTGTGTCATCTCACTTTCAATTTGGGTCCGATGTTCATCGGACTCAAAGTGAGTTTGATGATTCGATGACCGTCCGATCTGCTTTATGTTTCGCGCTCGCAATTTTTCGTATGCTTTGAAATTCGTGCGCACGTATATTAAAGCAGATCGAATGGTCTGGAAACCCATCGGATCCAAATTTGAGTCCGATGGGCATCGGACCCAACCTGCTCTCCATTTCCTTTGCTTGGTCAACAGTCTTTTTCTAACCTGGCCATAATTAAACTGATATGTACTTGTAGTGCCTTGCAAGGGATTATCTTAAAATAATAAATGTACGCAAGTTTGTGTGCCAGTGTGGAACCTTTTTTATTTAGAAATAAAATATTATTCTCGAAACAATATCACGGTGTAAATTTTTTACACTGGTTCTTGTTATAGACTTACATATAGTGCAAATATACATCTTTAAACACCTCGTATTTACTTATTGGCACCATTTTTTTTTTAATAAACTATGACATTATTCTAGTTACCCTTTAGACACCATTTTTCTAAGCATCAAATTTCTTAATCTTTGAGATATTTATCTTTACCGCTTCACTTGTTATATTTTATTTTTTATTTTACTAATTCAATTTCTCACTTGACAACTATCAACTATCAAAATTTCAAATTAATTTAGTATTTACTAGATTTTAATTTTACTTATCAACACAGGAAAACATATTTACACCAAAATTATGGTCGGACGGTTCTTTTAACATGGTACGAATCTCAAAACAGATCCCTACAGTCTCCATAGGTACCAGATTGAGTTTGACCGAGATAGAATTAATCTAGGCCGTCCGTTTAAATTTGCTTGAGTAAGGTACCTGAGAGGATACGGATCCCACTAGTTTTAGTCATATCATATCCAACCTTGGTCTAAGTTGCAGTTACTTGACCATACATATATGATTTTATGAAATTCATAAAAAGTGTTTTCAGATAGGCGTTTCATTTGTAATTATAGAAAGCATTTTCAAATTCCACTGAACTGCAATTTTTATCTCATTTCAATTAAACAGTTATGATCGGTAAGAAAACGGAAACACGAAGAGGATTGCTCCTCCTTTTGAAAAGACAATGGAGAAGATTAATATTCAATTTCAGGTGCAATGGATGTGTCCAGGATTCATGAACTGGAGATATATTGAGTAACTGGGAAACAAAGAAAAAGTCTGTGACTGTAAAAGCTGGAGCCATTGATGCTGCCTCCTGCCTGAGTTCTTTCTCAAGGCTATATGGCGTGACCAAAGTGGCAGTAAAAGCTTGTGTTAAATCTCCTTTACCCTCCAGGCCATCCATCTGATTCTTCTAAGTTATGATTTTATTCTCTGATAATTGGATAACAATCATTTTATTTACAGGGAGAACAACTATATTATAACAAATATAAAATCTCGAAGCATGTTGCTTATTAGTAGCAGGAGCAGATTCACATTGTAGGCTGGGTGACAACCTGATTAATTTTTTTTTTAAATATACTCATGATTAAAATAATTATAAAATTATGTCTCATTCTAATAAATATTTTGGCACCGTTAATTTCAAATGCAATCAATTGTGGGAGAGCCTCAATTTGTGATTAGTAAGTTCAAAAGTGTGGATGGTAGAGGAATCCTTCTAATTCAAATTTGAGATTGATGGGCATTTTATATTTTTAATAAAGGATAAAATGAATATTTTATAAATTTAGAATGAGTTTAATATAAAAGACAATAAATGGATAAATTTGTGATTTGAAGTTTAGGGGAGAAAATACTAATTTTAAAGTTTAGAGGAGAAAATACGTAATTTTGAAGTTATTGAGGGGTATACGTGAAATTTCCCGTTTTCTTTAAAATAATGAAAGAGCATTGATGTAGAGTTAAAATGCATTATTGGTTTTGTGTCCCAATTACTATATCTCACATCTCTATTTTTATTGTTAAAGTTCAAACAGTCAATCCGAACCGTCAACATGATATCCGTATTAAAATGTGCTTATAGACAAAATTTTATATTTTTTTGGAAATTTTTTACTATTTTTTTAGATAAGTACAAAATCACTGTTTTTGGATGGTCAAGAAGCTGTAATTTTGTACCTATCTAAAAAATAGTACAAAAATTTCAAAAAATATAAAATTTTGTTTCTAAGCACATTTTAATATGGAGATCATATTGAGAGGTTCAAATCGACTGTTTGAAATTTGAAAATAGAGATAAAAATGTACAATATGGTTGAAGCATAAAACAAATGGTGTATTTTTACCCTACTCTTACATAATAGGAGTAGAACTAGGGTGTTCTTAAGTTCACTAAGTCCCTTTGTGAACTCAATTCTAAATCTATCGGATTGACTTCAAACGACGAATTCAAACCATTGAAATCGTTTAACCTTACAAGTGATACGTCTACATGTAAAAATTTTAAACTTTCGAATTAATTTAGTATAAAGTCAAGTGGTCAAAATTAGAAGGTTTATAATTTAATTTTTTTGCATGTAGACGCATCATTCGTAAAGTAGCCGGATTTCAACAGTTTGAATTCATCGTTTGAAGCCAACCCAATAGATTTTAGAATTGAGTTCATAAAGAAACTTGATGAACTTAAGAATACTCTAGTTCTACTCTACACAATAGCACTGTTATTCAAAATAATACTAAAATAAAGAATTTTCAAACAATTTACTTCAGATGCCATCCTAGAAATAAGTAAACGAGCAAGCAAAATATCAGATCAGTGCCCTGTAGACGGGCTTCAAAATCCATCTAAATATTTTTTTTCTGGTCCAATTGCAAACTGCCCTCTAATTTCTACGGTCCAAACATAAACTCTCCAATGGGCTCTTTTCTCTAGGCCCAATTGAGAAATCAACCCAACTCTTAATTTTGTGTACTTTTAAAATCAACCCAATTATATATTTGTGTAACATATTCAGTTCTTTTGACAAACTTTACTTATAAATTGTACTTCCCCATTACACTATATATTATAGATCACCTAACTCAGCCAAACCCCAACGCAATCACAAAGTTATGATATTTTCTCACAATTTTACACTCCACGCACAGTGCTAGCGGTCAAAGTTAGGTCCAACCTCCATCAGAAACATTCATCAAACCGTTAACCCAAATCATCCACCATTTCAAATAACCTTTTCCCACACTTCAAACCAAACTCCTCTAACTCTTTATTTTCTTACAACTTCCCTCCAATGGCTGCTCATTGCATCCATTTCCCTCCTATTCCTCCAATGGAAGATACCTGTTTAGACCTAGATCATGTCTCTCTCTCTGCCAACTCTAGCTCTCCACCACAATCCACCTCTCCATCTTCCTCCTTCTATCATCCCTCCCCTCCGCCGTGTATCGACTCCGTCATACCGGCTTACAAGTTGGTTGTAACCGATCTTTCTTACACCATCCACCGTACAAAAAATGGACCAATCTCTTGGCTGTGCCCTAACCGTAAACCCCGGTCAAGCTCAATCCAACTCCTTAAGTCGGTCTCCTTTTCTGCTAAAAGCTCAGAGATTCTTGCGATTGTCGGCCCGAGTGGGGCCGGTAAATCTACACTCCTCCGTATCATCTCAGGTCGGGTGAAGAACTCTGACTTTGATACAAAAACCATCTCCTTCAACGAGCAACCCGTGTTAAAACCGAGTCGCTTGAGAAAACTCTGCGGCTTTGTGACGCAAGAGGATAATCTTCTTCCCCTTCTTACTGTAAAAGAAACACTGATGTTTAGTGCCCAATTCAGGATAAAAGGTATGAGCTTGAAGGAAAAGGAGGAAAGGGTTTTAGCTCTAATGCAAGAATTAGGTCTAGACCATATTGCCGATAGTTACATCGGGGATGACGAGGTGCGAGGGATATCTGGTGGCGAGCGAAAAAGGGTTTCGATCGCAATTGATGTGATCCACGATCCCCCGATACTACTACTCGACGAACCCACATCGGGTCTCGATAGTACCTCAGCACTACAAGTACTCGAGCTTCTTGCCTCTATGGCTAAGGTAAGAAAGCAAATACTCATACTAACAATCCACCAACCGAGCTACCGAATGTTGCAATACATGTCATCATACCTGATCCTGTCTCATGGCACGGTTGCTCATCACGGCAGTTTAAAATCCCTTGAGGATATCATATGTCAACTAGGGTTAAAGATTCCGGCCCGGCTCAACCCACTCGAGTTTGTCATGGAGATCACTGATCAATTAGCGGAGTATAAGACAGTATGCGGAGATTTCATAACCAATTGCGAAGAAATGCAAGATAACGAGGAATGTAGCGTTGATGAAGGGTTTATTGATCATGATCAATATTGCTCCAGATTTGAGGAGATAATCTCGTTGAGTTCGAGATTTTGGAAGATGATGTACCGTACCAAGCAACTCTTCGCCGCAAGAACAATGCAGGCCGTTGTAGGTGGCCTCGGTCTAGGCAGCGTATATTACCACGTAAGGGCAAACGAAGATGGTATAGCCGAGAGGCTCGGTCTATTTGCCTTTACACTAAGTTTCCTTCTCTCCTCAACTGTAGAAGCACTGCCTATATTCTTGCAAGAGAGACGTGTGCTCATGCGCGAGACGTCTCGCAGGATGTATCGGCTTTCTTCATACATGGTGGCTAACACAATCGTTTTCATCCCTTTCTTACTTGTTGTTGCTCTCCTTTTCGCAATACCGGTCTATTGGCTTGTCGGTCTCAACCCTTCCTTCAATGCATTCATGTTCTTTGTTTTAGTTGTTTGGATGATTGTACTCATGGCAAGTTCACTTGTTCTCTTTCTGGGTGCAATCTCTCCAGACTTCATTCTTGGCAATTCACTCATATGCATATTTCTAGGGGTTTTCTTTCTCTTCTCTGGATATTTCATACCAAAAGACAGTATACCAAAGTATTGGTTGTTCATGTACTATGTATCTCCATACCGGTACCCTTTGGATGCACTACTAATAAATGAGTATGGGAGTTTGAGAGACAAGTGTTTCTCTTGGATAAATGAAGGGAATGCATTGATATGTGCTAGAACAGGATCTGATGTGCTAATGGCTAGGCATCTGGATGAGAGCATGAGGTGGCAAAATATTGGAATCATGTGTGGTTTTTTCTTAATTTATAGGGTTCTCTGTTGGATTTTACTGGTGAAGAGGGCTTCTACCACTACACTATAAATATTTCTTGGGGATTACATATTTCTGATTTATTTGGAGTTATATATAATTGTTGTAATTTCTTTTGTTTCTTTATTTATTAGATACTGTTTATTTTGTATACAATTGCCACTTTCTTCAAGTGCCAATTTCATAGAAATTACGAGAGACAGATCAGTCTTTAATTAGAGTGCTTCATCTTCCTTGATCTACTTATATCTACAAATAATTATTAGAAATTTAGAATATATATATATATATATATATATATATATATATATATATATATATATATATATATATATATATATATAGAGTATGGCTAATTTGCTTCCGGAAGCATTTCGGACGAGGTGCTTACGGAGGCATATCTTAGTATTTGATGTTCAAACAACAAATCCAAACCGTTAGATGTTCAATCTATATTAAAATGTACTTGGAGACCAAATTTTACATTTTTTTGAATTTTTTTACTATTTATTAAGCTGGTTTGAAAACCGCTGTTTTCAATGGTGCAGAAATTTAATAAAAACAACGGTTTTCAAACCAGCTTAATAAATAGTAAAAAAATTCCAAAAAATGTAAAATTTGATTTCCAAGTACATTTTAATATAGATTGAACATCTAACGGTTTGGATTTGTTGTTTGAACATCAAATACTAAGATATGCCCCCGTAAGCACCTCGCCGAAATGCTTCCGGAAGCAAATTAGCCATACTCTATATATATATATATATATATATATATATACACACACACACATCATCCAACCTCATTGTGTGACCCTATGGAAAGCAAATTAATTAGCCACAGTTGTTAGGTACTATGGCAAACCAACCTATCTATCCACAACAATCTATCAAAAATGTACATAGCTAGCTTTAAACAAGAAAAGGATTGGATCCGAACACACAAGTCAATTTGACAATTTACGGAATCTCTTTTAAATTAAATTTGTATCAACTCTAAACGGACCGTCTAATTTTTTTTTCTGTAGTAACTTAAAATTTAGGTTACTGCAAACAATATGAATTCACTATTTGACGGGAGTAATTAATATATATAAGAAAATCAATTTTGCCTGTTGTGCAATAAAGTTTTGTAAATCAACATTTAAAAGGGAAACAACATTACCAATATCTGTAATTAATTAAAACAATAATAGAGAAAAAAAAAGTCTATTTGTGTTAAATGATTTGCATGTTTGCGAGCACCAATTTAAGTGTTATATACTTATATTCGTGTAGTCTATCAAGTTAATTAGTTAGATTTGGTCATGTTATTTATTTATTTTTCATTTTTGTATCCAAAATTGAGTTTTATGTAAAAATATGTTGGTGTGATCTTCACATAAAGAAATTTTTTTGTGTTATAGAATTTTTTTTCTTTTTTTATTTGTAATGTTGCAAGTAGGACGGAAGAAACCGCACAATTTACAATTTGTTATATGAGAGCATCTACATCCGAACAACTCAAATGAGTTTCTAAATAACTGTGTTAACCATTTTTTAGAAATTAAGGTCTCTAAAGTTTCTAACTCTCACATCCCTGAAATTAATTTTAGAGTTTCTATTAAGTCACATCAGCAATAAATTAAAAAAGAGAAATAATTTGAGCCAATAATTTGATCAGAATGGAGTTTATAAACAGTTTCTTAATAAGAAACTTTACTGCATAGTTTCTAAATAAGAAACTCTTCCACATCCCTAAAACTGAATTATAAACTGCCACATCAGATTAGAAACTCCAGTAATACCGGGGATGTAGACGCTCTGAAGCTAGCTAGAGGTGCCCATCAATAGCAAAAGGGAGTAAAAACAAAATTTTGAATACAGAAAGATAAAAAAAAAGGTACCACATCTTGCAAAGAACATTTTGAATTTCAATGTTTTGAACCTTCAATAGTGACTAAACCCAATAAATTAACATAGGCTGTCACCAAGAATATGACATAATGACAAATTAACAATGACATGGTTCATTAAAAATTATTCAAAATTAATTTCCATTAAAAATTAAATCATTTTTTTTTCATTTGGGAGTATTTGCTACAAACTTGAACTAACAAAAAGCTTAAAAAAAATAATCGGATTCACATGGCATCTTAAGCTATCTTATAAGGGGAACATCATTCGAATCAAAAGTTTTATCACAAAAAATCAAAAGTTTAAATAGCGTTCATCGCAACATAGCGGAACAGCTAAAAAAACGACGTTATTGCTATATTGTTCTGCTATAGCGCTAATAGCGTCATACCTTTTATGGTCCTATAACGCTATAGCGCTGCTATAGCACGCTATTTAGAACCCTGCAAAAAATAGAACTCTTGAACAGCTGGAAGGAAATTATGTCAAACAAACCATGAAATATTTATAATACCGGCCTATAGATGGCAGTTCCAAAGCAGTAATTTTAACTCAGCTATGACCTGTGACTGTGACCTCAACCTTATTAGTAATAAGAAAAAATAAACCACTTCTTTTGGTCAAGTCATATTCATATATGTCATGTTCTGTTTTAAATTTTCCCTTCTCAAAATATATTCATTTTGACAAAAGAAAAGCATGGCAACTGATAACTAAATGGTGGATGAATTTATTCAGTTTAAATAATATTAGAGTAGGATTAAAATGACTTATTGTTTTTGTGTCCTAATCATACCTCGCATTCTTATCTCTGTTTTCAAAGTTCAAATGGTCGATCAGAATCACTCAACATGATCTCATATTAAAATGTGCTTGGAGACCAAATTTTAAAATGTTTAGAACTTTTTTGCTATTTTTCTAGAAATATACAAAATTACTATTTTTCAGAAAATTATGGACTATGCAACAAGAGTTATTTTGTACCTATCTAAAAAAATAAAAAAAAAATTCCAAAAATTATAAATTTGATCTTCAAACACATTTTAATATGAAGATCATGTTGAGCGATTATGACCAATTATTTGGACTTTAAAAACAAAAATAAAAACGCAAGGCATAAATGAGACGCAAAAATAATGAGACATTTTAATCCTACTCCTAGTATTATTTCAATAATCCTACCTAATATGGATCCTTCAGATGTACTTGGAAGTGTCAAGTGGAAGGCCCCAAAAGGTTTCTTGAGCATAACAAGTAATGGATAGGATTAAAGCAAACGACCCAATAAGCAAAAGATTCAATAAATTGTTTTTTTTTTTTTTTATAAAGTGAGCACATTACTTGTCCCAAAACTAAGGCCAAGACTAAGGTAGAACAAAATCAAGCTTTCTCTCCATTTTCTTCTGGGGAGAAAATGAGTTAAAGCAATACTGATAATAACTCAAATGATCAAATCAGAAATGTTAATTGTCTAATATTTACAAGAGATCTATTTAGATTTCAAACCTGCAACGTTTCACAAATTGACGGAATTTTTTCTTTTAGCAGTTTTAGGGGGATCCGTATCCTCCCAGGTACCTGACTCAATACAATTGAAACAGACGGTCCAGATTTACTCTTAGCCGGTTCTTACTTAGGATGGCGCAGGAGCATTATTATTTGTGCTTTGAGATTCGTGTCAAGTTAAAAAGAATAATTTTAGGCCGTCCGGTTCAATTGTACTCAGTCCGGTAACCTGAGGGATGTGAATTCGTTTTAGGGAGCGAGACTATTATTCGATGAACATCAAAACAAATTACAATATTATGTGTTGTATACATCATTCATTCACGTTGAAGTTTGTGCAATAAATTAAAATGATAAGCAGTTCGTAAATCTAAATTTAATCTGATTTTCATCAGACCCCTTCTCCCCTCTCTAAAATGTGCAATGTGTGCTTACGTAAGAGATGTGTGCGTGTACAAAGGAGATCGAAATTTTTATTAATACCACTGTCAAAAAGAAATAAATAAATAAACCACAAATTATGAGAAATTCGAAAAATACCAGGGTCTTCAAGTCAATCTGCGGCTCCATTCTTGGAGGCGCAGATTGATGTTAGGCCTTCCAAAACCTAAAAATGCACGATAATATACTGATATTTAAATTTTTGAGAGGCCGTAGATTGAGGCCTCCCAAGAATGGGGCCGTAGAATGACTGGGAGACCCTGGTATTTTTCGACAATTTCAGTAGTGTTTTGGTTTATTTTTTTATTTTTGAAATGGTATTAATAAAAATTTCGGCAAAGGAGAAGAAGAAATTGGAAAGGGTATGGGAGGCATTTCATACCAAACAAATGCACTTTGTCAAGAGAAAGGCTTGGGTCCGATGCCCATCGGACTCAAATTTGAGTTTGATGGGTTTCAGGACCGTCCGATCATTTTAAGATTCGTGCGCACGAATTTTAAAGCAGACGAGGAAGTTGCGGGTGCGAATCCTAAAGCAGATCGGACGGTGAGAGAACCCGTCGAACTCACTTTGGGTCCGATGCCCATCGGACCCAAATTTCTCCCCGTTGTCAAGGAGAGAGCATGGAGATTCATCCACCTCAAGTACTTGTATCTTATTTATTATGCATATTTATTTATGTTGCATGAATTTGAAGTACAACAGTTTTTTTTTTTTTTTTTGCAAAAATCTTTGGTTTTTGAAATCCAATTAAATTAGTTATTTATTTTAGTAGTTTCAACTTTCAACTTCAGATGTGAAAATCGAAGCTGTCCAAGACGCACCAATGAGAATAAGCTTTTGGGCCGTTTCAAAAGAATAGTCACAAATTTTATTCACCTTCCCTTAAAAGCCTTTGAACCTGACGATCAAAAGGACCAAAACCATTGAATCCAGGCCGGCCCAAGTTCAGTTACTTCGAATTTATAATCTTTGTCATAAAATCATATAACTTCTTAAAATTGAGTTAATTTCTCGTGTATCCTTCTTTAATTTCTTATTTACCTCTTTACTCTTTATTATATTCAATATGTCCTTCAACTCTTTTTATCTCTTTCTATTTACCCATAAAGTTAATTACTCTTATTTAAATATTATTAAGATATATCTTTTTCCATTATATTCTTGCACTTATTTATAAAGTTTTGTGTGTTTGAAAATTATCTAAGCATCATCTAGACAAATACTTCATAAACTGATAATATAAAACGGTACCAGCTAAAAATATAATGCTAATAGAACTATTCAACATAGCAACCAAAAACCTCATTCACCCAAAATCAAACTATCTTAAGCAACTCCTGAACAAAGGTTCTAAAAACAAACTTTATGAAATTAATTATGTTCTTGACAAGGTAACACAAAAGCAGACAAAATTCGAGATAAAACATAAAATATATATATTAAAAAAAAAAGAATTTTTACATTGTCTCTGTATTACTATGCAATCATAATTGAAAAGTAATATTTCCAATTTATCAATCTAACTAAACTAAACTAAAGTCTTATTAAAATAGCATCAAATCGCCACTTCCGCTACAGGTTTTGTAACCGCGTACCACTGTTGGTCTGTTGCGCCAGTGTAACTGTCTCTTAATTTTTTAAGCTTGTACCAGTACCGGCTTATTCTCTCGAGAGAATACTCTTTTGTTTCTTTCTCGCCACAGGGTCCATGGTCCCGCTGCCAAATTCGTGTCTCAGACTGTCTTTGTATTCATCCCCACGCATGCTCCAGAAAATATTTCATAGCTATGCAGCGGTGTGTGGGAATGGTAAATTTTGCACTTAAGCCCCTCCAGAAACTCATGGCGTACCATCATTTCCACAGAATGTGGTCCGATGTTTCCAGCAAGGTTTCACCACATATTGCCCTGCATCGTCTCGTCAACAAGACCTGCTGTGTTAGGAATTAGCCAATTAGGATCTTGTTCTGTAGAGTTATGCGTAGAAAAGCCTTTATCTTTAGCAGCATCTTGAGTCTCCATAATGCTCAATTATAGATACAATCCACCGTATCCACGCCCTTGTTATGCATCAAGGCATATGATGAGGCGCTAGTGAAGTCGCCCTGCGCAGTCTAATACCACATTTTTGTCCCACCATCAATCTCCTAAACTGAAGCGTTAAAAGAAATGAACTGTTTTTATCAAACTTATACTAGAAAGAATAATTGGCTCTATCCCGTTGCATTCGAGGGGTATCCACTATGCCGTACAGTTCCATTAGTGTTCTGGACCGGTTGCTATCTCGTTCACTTAATAACTTCCACAGCCATTTAGTGAAGCTCAAAATACTTTTATATGAAAGGAACTATAGTTCTCATTGTGTTCATTGTGTCACTCTAAGCCACTTTGAGAAGCTCTTGAATTCGGTGTAGTCACTACAAATTCATGTAATTATTCTATCTAAGTAATTGCTTAGATCACCTCATAACATTGGTAGTCTGGTATACTATGATATCAGCATAGTGTTGTTTTCAATTAGATGCCAAACATAGTTGTTTTCTTATCAGTAATACCACTTACAGTACTTAAAAAAGGGAAATAAAGAGACCGGTTGAATTCTTAACATAAATTTTTGAAAGAATATTTTTGTCTTTTATTATTCTAACAAGAGATTTAATGATGATTAAGTTCTGAATTATTGTGTAATGGGTAAATAAGAAAGAGAAGAAAAGGTTAAAGGATATATTGAATATAACAAAGAGTTAAGGGGTAAATAAGAAATTGAAAAACTCTTTAAGGATATATGAGAAATTAACTCTAAAATTAAAGAGGTCAAAATCGATTATTCTAAATTATATTTATGTAAGGTTTTTTATTTGATAAAATTTAAAGTTAAACAAGATAAGAAAAATATATTAATTTTTTTTACTGAGAGTGGACTCAGCATACAAATTAAATTAAATCATTTAAATAGATAGTTTAACATAATTCGACTTAACTTAAACTTATGTTATCTTAAATCGATTTAATTATTTCATATTTGATGATCTAAATAAAAATATTTTTTATTTTTTTATTTAGTCCCCAACTAAATATGAGCTTAAATCATTAAAGGAGCAAATGGTAGATGTCGGATTAAATCTATTTTCCACACATAGGCAGCTGGAAAATAGTCCACACAAGCTATATATGTTGCATGGATACGGCTACGGGTATCATATCAAATACGATACGGATACGGCGATACAGCAATTTTCAAAATTAAGGATACGATACGTTTATTATATTATATTCTATTATTTTAATTATATTATTAATTCAATACTTGTATTATATAAATCAAATATCAAAAATTCTAGTTATATATTAAATACAAAAGTTACTGAGTTCTAACATCAAATGTGAAGTAGTATAGTGGAAAGGTTGTGACACTGGTCCGAAAGATCCCACGTTTGATTCTCCACTGGTGCCACAAAAATTGTGTTTTTGGCGTGGTCTATGCGCGGTTCACACCGATAGCGCTGGTGCATTGTGGGCATGATTCATGTGTGGTGTATGGTTATCCGAAGTTCAAAGTCTCCAGACGTATCTCGCCCGTATCTCTTGGATATATCCGTATCCGTGACTTTGAACACCGTATCGGTTAAGTAGGGATACGCTACGTAAGCCGATACGCCAGCTGGCGTATCGATGCCGTATCGAACGAGTATCGGTATCAGATACGTGTCCGATACGGGTACGACGTCCAATGTGCAAGTCACAACTAGAGCAAGAAGATGGACCAAAATGAAGCATTCAAATTATGTCTATCTATTTCGCGTGACAAGAGATCTCAACCACCCAATTTAGATATCTCAACCTCCCAGTCTGGTGGGAAAATGAGAGGAGGCATTGAGAACGACTCAAATGCTGCATATGCTTGAAACTTGGAAACTTAATTCACGCCATGATGTCTTGGAAATGTATGAATAATATACTAAATTGTGAATTCAAATAATTAATTAATACACTACATTGTAAATTGCAGCCCATGGCCCATAATTTGATGGGTCTTTTTTGGGCCTTTCGGTCCGGAATCATGTCATTTAGTGAGAAATTTAATACTGCAAAATACACTGATAATGAGTAACATGGATCAGCAAAAGAATCTTCTCAACTCAAATTATGTTAGCTAAATTCAACTACGTAACATGGAACATGGATCTCAATGATGAAAACATGGATCTAATACGGATCTTCTGTGGCCATGTTCCCACAACCCATGTTAAAACCGACTGCTTAACCGAATAGCTTATTCGGTGAAGCAAAAAAAAACTTAACTGAATAAGCTATTCGGTTTTTGCTGTTTTTATAACAATCTCCTCAATCATGTCGTTTCTTTAACTTTTATTATTTTAATTACTGTTTTTAAAAAAAATCCCTAGATTCTGGCTTTCAGCTTCCTCAATTTATTTCTAGGCCCCTTTGTCGGCGTCGGATCGGATCCTTCTCGGCTCAAACCCATTGGAGATCCGATATCGTGTAAAACGACAAACTATTAACAAACCGGGTTAGGCCATCCGAACCATTCACCAACTAACATGCGATATCTCTTCTAGAAATAAAATTTCTAATCGGACAGTGATTCTTCATATTTTATGTCGGAACCTCAAAAAGTATGATATTTACTCAGAAGGCCTCAGAGTTCGATTAACTTAGTTTAAATCTTGCAATCTGTAGAACTTTAAAAAATAAAATAAATATTGTCAAGTCGGTTTATACCGCGTTTTCTTGACTAAAGTTTCATTTTATAATGGAACTTTTAAGAAAAACCCTTATAAAATAGTTTAGGGTTGGAACTACAATTGTCCCCTTTATTCGCCGAATAAACGATCGCATCTTCTCCTTTTTCTAATCTTCTCTTTCTTCCACCGACCCGACCCAACGAACCCTAATCATTTCTGATTTGAGTGCTAGCTCTTTTCATGGCCACTGAAACCGTTGATCAGGTTCTCAACGAACTTCCCCTTGTTTTCTTCGATTTTTCGATGGAATTTTCCAGATTTTCTGATTTGGTTTAATGTAGGCGCAGCTCGATTGCCTTGCGACCGAGTCTGGCAGAGATCTGAAGGAAATTGCGTGTGGCGGCGAGTCGGGATCGGCGGATTTTGGATTTTGTGCTATTTGCTTGGAGAAGATCGTGCTTCAGGAAACGGCGCTTGTAAAAGGTTGCGAGCATGCCTACTGGTTTGTCTTTGACATCTTTTTCATTTCCCTTTTCTTGTTTTCAATAGATCTGGATTCACCTCAGTAAAAAACATGGCTAGTGGATTTTTTAATTTCTTGACATTATAGACGGGCTATCGATTTGAATCTCACCTAATTTTGGGCCGTAAAAAAAATATTTGTTATGATATTGTCTCAGTTTATTGTCAAATTTGATCAATTGATTTGAATTATTATAACAGTTTGGTTTTACATTGGATTGGTGTCAGTGAAATGTTGCGAATGTATTGAAGGTGCTAAAAATTTGTTATGTCTAGATCAAGATAATTATTTCACTTTTTTGAATGTTTTCTGAAATTTGGCTTTAATTACTCCGAAGACGAACTCTCTAGTCATTCATCACAATTTTTAATACCGCTTGCAAACAAAATGTAAGAGTTCTTTAGTAAAAGAAAGAAATAAAGAAAAGAGTGCATGATTCTTGATGCCTTTGTATTTACCCAAGTACAACTTCTTATATTTGTTTTACTATTATTTTTATCTATGCAGCGTGACGTGCATCCTTCGATGGGCATCTTACAAAGACAACCCTCTATGCCCCCAGTGCAAGCACCCGTTCGAGTCTCTCAGTGTGCACCGTTCCCTTGATGGATGGTTAGCACTATTGCTTCTCTTTTCTTTATTTTTTATATCATGTGGTTAGGTGAGCTTAGTCCAGGCCAAGCTTCGCTTGTATTATTTATATCGTACATCCGTACCATATGTGTTAATGTCTTAATTATAGTTAAGTATATTTGTTCAATTTTGCAAGAAAATAAACATCTTGAGTTGAGTTCTTATAATATCCTTTTTACTATCTTTATCAATAGGCAAGTGAGACTATTCTTAGTGTCTTTTAAACATTACTAGAGATGGATCTCTCCTTTCTAGCAAGACCCCCGCCCCAACCTAGCCTGATCTATTGCTTTATGATTTTACCTTGTAATGGCAACAAATTAGTGCTAACATATTTTGTGTATCACTACAGTATACATGATTACATGTTTGAGGAGAGCGTGTGTCTTCTCCTGAGGGCTGTCTGGTTTATTCCACTGATGATCGAGCCCCACGAGGAGGTACATGATGAGACTGACGATATCTACCCGTACTACTACGCTGAGGAGTTAGAAGAAGATGAAGAAGACCTGGAGTCGTATTACATGAGAGGGAATGAACACCGTCACCGTCACCGTCACCGTCGAAGAATTCCCTCTCATGAAGAAGATGAAGAAGACCTGGGTATGTGAGGGCTGGTCGAAAGGAGGCCCGGCCCGTCAGACAGAACTTGTACATAGATGATGACGGTGACGTGAGCCTGCCCCGTCTGTGCAGTAGCAGTAGTAGCAGTAGGAAGAAGGATAAGGAGAAAATGGATGGGGAAGGATCCTCGGCCAAAGATTTCACAGGTAGCGTTATACTTTTGAAATACACTTTTTAGTTGTTACTGATAGGTTTTAAAAGTTTTAATCGATTGCACCCCCATGTTCTACTGCTGCAAAAAAAAAATGTAAATGATTTTTATTGCCTTGATAATTACCGATAAAATGAGCTTTATGATTTTCACATAGAATATTTACGACTTCGGTTCCTAAAAATTGCCTAAAAATTGTTTTGTTGATTGCAGATAACAGTAGTAGTAGTAGTAGTAGGAAGAAGAATAAGGAGAAAAAAGAGGGAGATGGATCAATGTCCAAGGAATTAATTGGTACTTTTCTTTTCTTGAATCTAACTTTTTCAAGAATCGCAAAAAATAGATGTCCAAAATTTCATGCTGGCAACATAAACACGCAATTCTACGATTTGGTTTTAATAAAATTTCTGGTTTTCTCAGGTAGGAGAGCCAAGAGGGCAATGAAAAGAGAAGCTGCTGATCGTTTAGCTGCGGCGAAGCACCAGCAGCGCTTGCAGAGGTTCGGCTTCCTTGATGCGATCAACGATCGTATGGCTGCGACACAGGATTAAACTTCTCTGATGAAACTTGGTGTGTGGCATTTCTGTATAATAGATGCCCGGCTTATGCAGAATATTTTAGCTCTGCTTCTATCTTAGTCCTTAGTTTTCAAAAAATGCCAGAATGTTGTATCATAATTTCTTTGTTGTTACTAACCAATCTCCAACCGCCATTGTGAAATAAAATTCCACCTTGTATATCCACTAGTGGCATTCATTGTCTAAAAAGACCATGTTGAGCAATTGATGCTTTAATGCCTTTTTTAAATGTTAAATTTCCATTCATAGCATACTAATACTGCGTGTTCAAGTTTATTTTGTTTTTATTATTGGTACTTGATGTAAGATGTTCTCATAATCGGGTGGTTTGGAAAGATCAAGAAACTCAATTGAATCATTTGAACATCAGAGAGCTTAGAAAAGGGTAAAACCAAACACAAAATAAGAAAATTCAAATCCATCTGCTACTCAAAACTGGTATGGGTTGGCCAGTACTGCTGGGATGTACTGGACCTATTAAAGCTCAGTGCATCCTATTTATTTGGGTTCATTATTGGGGTTATTTCAACAAAGACTTTATTTTTTGAAGAATGATTGGATAAATGCAACTAAAAACGTGGCATTAGTATCTTCTTTTTCTTTGTTAGGCAAGACACGTGCCGTATTTGAGTCTAACTTGGCGTCTGAGTAATTTGTGGTCAAAGAACTTGAACTTCTAGGCACTTTAGCAATGCCAATTTTTGGATGTACTGTCGGAGAAAATTTCAAGTATTTTAGCAAAACACCATTTGTTTTGCCGACATTTTTATTAATATCCAAATTAATTACGAAATAGTAATTATACCCAGTTTAGCTGAGTATTTTTAAAAATGTTCAAACCTGTCATTCTTTGGCCAGTTGGATTAAAAATTCGGACCGGCCAAAGTCAAGAGGTTTTTTTTTTTTGAAATATTTGTTAGATTACTTCTTTTGATGTATAATTAACATAATTATACTAAATTACTTGAAATTATGTTAAATTCCGCTAAAATACGGTAAATTACTCTAATTACACTAATTATACTGAAATAGCTAAATTACGCTAAATTACACTAAACTACGTTAAATTATGCTAATTACGCTAATTATACTGAAATACGCTGAATTATGCTAAATTCTGATTTTGTGCCATCTTTCATAAATCTTAAAAAAAAAATCCAAAAATAGTAAAAATTGGTATTCTACCAGTTCATTATATAACCAATTTACTGAGCTACTTAGATCGAAACATAAAAATGAAAATCTTAATCGGAAACTTCAACTCAAGTTTTGAGATCTTTCATTTGTTTTTTGGCAATTCTAAATTTTGAAAAACGGCAAAACCGTTACCAACACATGCATCTTTTTGCAAGCTTTCCGAAAAGTGGTCACTCGAGCGCCGTTTTATGGCCGTTTGAAGTTTCGTCGTCGTTTTCGCCTTCTCAGTGAAGATATCGTCTCTCTTAGCGTAATTTAGCGTAATTTAACATAATTTCAAGTAATTTAGCGTATTTTAATATAATTAACTAATTATACATCAAAAGAAGTAATGTAACAAATATTTCAAAAAAAAAACTCCTGACCAGCCAAATAATGGCCATTCCGAATTTTTAATCCAACCGGCCAAAAATTACTGGTTTGGACATTTTTAAAAATACCCGCCATTTAGATATAATTAATATTTTGTAATTAATTTTGGATATTAATAAAAATGTTGGTTTGTTTTGGGAGCATCAAAATCAACAGTTGAGAAGGAATGTTATATTTTCAAACCATTGGAAGCAAACTTGGGACAATTATTGAGATTTGATTCGCCAGGCCCAGTAAAGGTTTTGGGGGCTTTACGAGGAGTCCAGCCAGTAAAACATTAGTGTGATATGACACTAACTTTAAAAATGATTGAATAGATTTCAAACGATTAATTCAAACTATGAGTGATGCGTTTACATGCAAATTTTTTATATTTTCGAGTTATTTTAGTATCAAATCAAGCGATAAAAAATGTTGAAAAATGAATGTATTAAAATTAACTTAAAAACTCACACATTTGACCGTTTGACTTGATACTAAATAAATTCGAAAAATTATAAATTTTGCATGTAAACGCACAACTAATGAAGTAGATTAGTTTAACAGTTTGGATTCACCGTTTAAAGTTGATTTGATAAGTTTTAAAATTAGTGTTATATAGACTGAAATGACACTGATGTTATACTAACCAGACTCCTTTACGAGACCAAAGCTCTTTTTTTTTGGGCCAGATAACTTCTTAAGAAAGATGAAAGCAAAACAATTGATGGACCTATTAGGTACTTTGCAATTTGCAATGAGCCTATGTTCTAGAGCGACCAGATGTGAAATCAAAACAATTAATGGGCCTGGAAGTTTATGTGACCTCCTCTGTAAAAGAATCTTCTCAACTCAAATTATGTTAGCTAAATTCAACTACGTAACATGGAACATGGATCTCAAATGATGATAGCATGCAATCAGCACAGCGCCATTGCCAACCACTAGATTCTGGCTTTCAGCTTCCACAATTTATTTGTAAGGCCTCTTTGTCGGCGTCGGATCGGATCCCTCTCGGCTCAAACCCATTGGAGATCCGATATCGTGTAAAACGACAAACTATTAACAAACCGGGTTAGGCGATCCGAACCATTCACCAACTAACATGCGATATCTCTTCTAGATATAAAATTTCTAATCGGACAGTGATTCTTCATATTTTATGTCGGAACCTCAAAAAGTATGATATTTACTCAGAAGGCCTCAGAGTTCGATTAACTTAGTTTAAATCTTGCAATCTGTAGAACTTTAAAAAATAATAAAATAAATATTGTCAAGTCGGTTTATACCGCGTTTTCTTGACTAAAGTTCCATTTTATAATGGAACTTTTAAGAAAAACCCTTATAAAATAGTTTAGGGTTGGAACTACAATTATCCCCTTTATTCGCCGAATAAACGATCGCATCTTCTCCTTTTTCTAATCTTCTGTTTCTTCCACCGACCCGACCCAACGAACCCTAATCATTTCTTGCTAGCTCTTTTCATGGCCACTGAAACCGTTGATCAGGTTCTCAACGAACTTCCCCTTGTTTTCTTCGATTTTTCGATGGAATTTTCCAGATTTTCTGATTTGGTTTGCTGTAGGCGCAGCTCGATTGCCTTGCGACCGAGTCTGGTAGAGATCTGAAGGAAGTTGGGTGTGGCGGCGAGTCGGGATCGGCAGATTTTGGATTTTGTGCTATTTGCTTGGAGAAGATCGTGCTTCAGGAAACGGCGCTTGTAAAAGGTTGCGAGCATGCCTACTGGTTTGTCTTTGAAATCTTTTTCATTTCCCGTTTCTTGTTTTCAATAGATCTGGATTCCCTGTACTAAAAAAGCATTAGCTAGTGGATATTTTAATTTCTTGATATTATATACGGGCTATCGATTTGAACCTCACGTAATTTAGGACCGTTAAAGAAATTTTTCTATCTCAATTTATTGACAAATTTGATCAATTAATTTGTGCAATTGTAAGAATTTGGTTTTACATTGGCTTGGTGTCAGTTAAAATGTTGCGAATTTATTTGAGGTGCTAAAAATTAGTTTTCTAGTTCAAGCTAATTATCTAATTTTGGCTATAAATTATTCTGAAGGTGAACTCTCTAGTCGTTCATCACAATTTTTTAATACCGCTTGCAAACAAAATATAAGGGTTTGCTGAGTAAAAGCAAGAAACAAAGAAAAGAGTGCATGAATCTTGATACCTTTGTATTTACTCAAAGTACAACTTCTCACATTTGTCTTACTATTTTTTTATCTATGCAGTGTGACATGCATCCTTCGATGGGCATCTTACAAAGACAATCCTCTATGCCCCCAGTGCAAGCACCCGTTCGAGTCTCTCAGTGTGCACCGTTCCCTTGATGGATGGTTAGCACTATTGCTTCTCTTTTCTTTATTTTTTATATCATGTGGTTAGGTGAGCTTAGACCAGGCCAAGCTTCGCTTGTATTATTTATATCGTACATCCGTACCATATGTGTTAATGTCTTAATTATAGTTAAGTATATTTGTTCAATTTTGCAAGAAAATAAACATCTTGAGTTGAGTTCTTATAATATCCTTTTTACTATCTTTATCAATAGGCAAGTGAGACTATTCTTAGTGTCTTTTAAACATTAATAGAGATGGATCTCTCCTTTCTGATCTATTGCTTTATGATTTTATCTTGTAATGGCAACAAATTAGTGCTAACATATTTTATGTATCACAGTATACATGATTACATGTTTGAGGAGAGCGTGTGTCTTCTCCTGAGGGCTGTCTGGTTTATTCCACTGACGATCGAGCCCCACGAGGAGGTACATGATGAGACTGACGATATCTACCCGTACTACTACGCCGAGGAGTTAGAAGAAGATGAAGAAGACCTGGAGTCGTATTACATGAGAGGGAATTCTTCGACTATTCGCATAGGCAACCGGCGATGGGGCGATAATGGGTATGTGAGGGCTGGTCGAAAGGAGGCCCGGCCTGTCAGACAGAACTTGTACATAGATGATGACGGTGACGTGAGCCTGCCCCGTCTGTGCAGTAGCAGTAGTAGCAGTAGGAAGAAGGATAAGGAGAAAGTGGATGGGGAAGGATCCTCGTCCAAAGATTGTACAGGTAGCATTTTACTTCTGAAATCATCTTTTTAGTTGTTAAGATAGGGTTTTATAAAAAGTTGTAATTGATTGCAACCCATGTTGTACTGCTGCAAAAAATGTAAATGATTGTGGTCTCTAAACATCTTTATTGCCTTGATAATTACCCAAAAAAATGATCTTTATGACTTTCGCATACATAATATTTACAACTTTAGTTCCTAAAATTGTTCTGTTTATTGCAGATAGCAGTAGTAGTAGGAAGAAGAATAAAGAGAAAAAAGAGGGAGATGGATCAGCATCCAAGGAATTGATTGGTACTTTTACTTTTCTTGAATCTAACTTTTCAAGAATGGCAATAAAATAGTCCAAAATTTCATGCTGGCAACATAAACATGCAATTCCATGATTTGGTCCCTAAAATTTCTGTCTCTCTCAGGTAGGAGAGCCAAGAGGGCAATGAAAAGAGAAGCTGCTGATCGTTTGGCTGCAGCAAGGCACCAGCACCGCTTGCAGAGGTTCGGCTTCCTTGATGCGATCAACGATCGTATGGCCGCGACACAGGATTAAACTTCTCTGATGAAACTTGGTGTGTGGCATTTCTGTATAATAGATGCCCGGCTTATGCAGAATATTTTAGCTCTGCTTCTTTCTTAGTCCTTAGTTTCAGATTCAAAAAATGCCAGAATGTTGTATCATAATTTCTTTGTTGTTACTAACCAATCTCCAACCGCCATTGTGAAATAAAATTCCACCTTGTATATCCACTAGTGGCATTCATTGTCTAAAAAGACCATGTTGAGCAATTGATGCTTTAATGCCTTTATTAAATGTTAAATTTCCATTCATAGCATACTAGTACTGCGTGTTCAAGTTTATTTTGTTTTTATTATTGGTACTTGATGTAAGATGTTCTCATAATCGGGTACTTTGGAAAGATCAAGAAACTCAATTGAATCATTTGAACATCAGAGAGCTTAGAAAAAGGTAAAACCAAACACAAAATAAGAAAATTCAATCCATCTGCTACTCAAAACTGGTATGGGTTGGCCAGTACTGCTGGGATGTACTGAACCTATTAAAGCTCAGTGCATCCTATTTATTTGGGTTCATTATTGAGGTTATTTCAACAAAGACTTTATTTTTTGAAGAATGATTGGATAAATGCAACTAAAAACGTGGCATTAGTATCTTCTTTTTCTTTGTTAGGCCAGAGACGCACCGTATTTGAGTCTAACTTGGCGTCTGAGTAATTTGTGGTCAAAGAACTTGACTTCTAAGCATTTTAGCAATGCCAATTTTTGGAAGCACTGTCGGAGAAAATTTCAAATATTTTAGCAAAACACCATTTGTTTTGCCGACATTTTCATTAATATCCAAAATTAATTATGAATTTTAATTATACCCAGTTTAGCCGATTATTTTTAAAATTTCCAAACCGGTTATTTTTTGGCCGGTCAAGAGGTTTTTTTTTTTTTGAAATATTTGTTAGATTACTTCTTTTGATGTATAATTAGCATAATTATACTAAAATACGCTAAATTATTTGAAATTATGTTAAATTATGCTAAAATACGGTAAATTACGCTAAATTACACTACATTATGCTAAATTATGCTAAATTATGCTGAATTACGCTAATGACGCTAATTATACTGAAATACGCTAAATTATGCTAAATTAAACTAAATTACGTTAAATTACGCTAATTACGCTAATTATACTGAAATACGCTAAATTAGGCCGACTTTGTGCCATCTTTCATAAATCATAAAAAAAAAATTCAAAAATTGTAAAAATTGGTATTCTACAAGTCCATTATATAACCAATTTACTGAGCTACTTAAATAGAAAAATATAAATGAAAATCTTAATCGGAAACTTCAACTCAAGTTTTGAGACTCTTTCATTTGTTTTTTGGCAATTTTGAATTTCAAAAAATGGCAAAGCCATTACCAGCACATGCATCTTTTCGCAAGCTTTCCGAAAAGTGGTCATTTGCTGAAATCGTACACTCGAGCGCCGTTTTATGACCGTTTGAAGTTTCGTCGTCGATTTCGCCTTCTCAGTGAAGATATTGTCTCTCTTAGCGTAATTTAGCATAATTTAACATAATTTCAAGTAATTTAGCGTATTTTAGTATAATTATGCTAATTATACATCAAAAAAAGTAATGTAACAAATATTTCAAAAAAAAAAAACCCTCCTGACCAGCCAAATAATGGCCAATCCGAATTTTTAATCCAACTAGCCAAAAATGGCTAGTTTGGACATTTTTAAAAATACCCAGCTAAACTGGATATAATTAATATTTTGTAATTAATTTTGGATATTAATAAAAATGTCGGTTTGTTTTGGGAGCATCAAAATCAACAGTTGAGAAGGAATATTATATTTTCAAACCGTTGGAAGCAAAGTTGGGACAATTATTGAGATTTGATTCGCCAGGCCCAGTAAAGGTTATTGGGGCTTTACGAGGAGTCCGGCCAGTAAGACATCAGTGTCATATGATGCTAATTTTAAAATTAATTGAATAGATTTCAAACGACTAATTCAAATCATTCAAACCGATTTACTTTATGAGTGATACGTTTACATGCAAATTTTTTATATTTTCGAGTTATTTTAGTTTCAAATCAAGCGGTAGAAAATATTGAAAAATGAATGTATTAAAATTAACTTAAAAACTCACACATTTGACCGTTTTACTTGATACTAAATAAATTCAAAAAATTATAAAATTTTGCATGTAAACACTAACTAATAAAGTAGATTGGTTTGAACAGTTTAGATTCACCGTTTAAAGTCGATTCAATAAGTTTTGGAGTGAGTGTTATATACGCTGAAGTGACACCGATGTAATATTAGCCAGACTCCTTTATGAGACCAAAGCTCTTTTATTTTGGGCCAGATAACTTCTTAAGAAAGATGAAAGCAAAACAATTGATGGACCTATTAGGTACTTTGCAATTTGCAATGAGCCTATGTTCTAGAACGACCAGATGTGAAATCAAAACAATTAATGGGCCTGGAAGTTTATGTGACCTCCTCTGTAAATCATTTATGTAATTTTCTCATCCAGTGAATAAGACACTTAATAAAATTGTTTACGAACAGCCCAGTTATTTTTGAGAATGGTATTTAGATAAATTAAAAATAAGATGTCTTTTAGTTTTGTATTTGTACTCATATATTTTCCCGACATTTTATTTATATCCAAAGTTTAATAGAAAATAATTAATATACCCAGGTTTGCTAGGAATTAATAAAAATACCCCTACCGGTCAGAAAATGGCCGGTACGCTATTTAATCACCAACCGGCCATTTTCTGGCCGGTTCCCGTATTATTATTATTTTATATTTTTGGTTGTTTTAGGGTTCATTTGAGTATTTTCCGTTTAGATATTATGTTGTAGTATTTTCTGTTTAGATTTTCTGTTGTACTATTTTTGTTATTGTTGTAGTATTTACTATTTAGCATAATCATAATAATTTATTTTATTTTAGTATAATTTAGCGTAACTTAGTTTAATTTAGCTATTTCTGATGATTTATTTTATTTTAATACAATTCTCATTAGTTTAATTTAGTGTAATTCTGATAATTTATTTAGCGTAATTTTGCATAAGTTAGTGACGAAAAAAGATTAAAAAAAATATAAAAATAGTACCATACATAAAAATGAGCCAAAATATAAGATAATCCAAACATAAAACACCAAACATAGTATTCCAAATATAAATAGTACAAAACAATCACTGCCACGGATCAGAGGACCATCGCTCAGTTGGCACTCCGGTGTTCGCTCGAACCGGCCGGACTCTCTTTCTCGGTGTAATGACATCAGCCTCGGCCTCGCAGCGTATCTACTCGGTGATATCCCAGACTGGCTCATACATCAGCCTAAAGACTGGCGGGGGTGTACAGAAGATGGATGCAGCGAACTCAGTCCCAAAGCCAGGCTGAGTCTGGGACCCGCTACCACTGGCATCTCTATCATGTGGCCTATATGTCTCATATCGTGGTGAGGCATGTCGACCGAATTCTCCTCGAATACCCCGATCTCATCGAGATCAAATGCGCCAAACGCGACATCCTTAGGAAAGGACACCGGAGGTGGTGGCGGCATCTCGGCCGAACCCTGCAATCATATGCATAATTAAGTAAATTTGATCTAAATAAAGAAATTTGTACTAACCTGATAGCTAATGAAATATGACAAACCAAATGTTGAACCGGACGTCCATCTTCGTCGTAGAATGCCTCCCACCCTGTCATGGACAATATCCAACGATGGTAGTCTCACTCTAGCTGCTCATCGGGAGGACGTGGCATCTCATCTAGAATAACCGGGCTCGGTTGGGCTCAATCGGATCTATCTCACGCAAGTTGATGTTCTCTCCGGCGTCTCGCAGCATGGTGATAAGCTGCCCACTGTGCCCGACATCCTCAACAAAATTGGCATTCTACCAAGACGTCTCCAATTCTTCTTTCCCAGCATGGTGATCCCATACGCGACACCTTTAAGCGAGGCCAAAAGCTGGAAAAAAAATTAGTTTGTTAGATCAAACCTTGATGAACTAATCAGTTAGGAAAAAATAATGTAGATGTAGGTGCATTACCTGGCGAGCCCATTTTTTACCGTTGGATGTGTAACCATCATTGTCTTTGACCCTGTCGCGTAAATGGGCACCGTAATCGCCCTGCAGATATACGGTGACCATGCAGACCCACAAGTACCAAGCCTCATACCTCAATAGGGGATGTCCCGGGGTCTGAATGAGCTCATCTGGCACGTGATAAAAGCCGTGGTACCCCGGAGCCTCCGCCCTAGTGTAGTACTCCTGAAAATGATCGCGCCAGTCGCGCTCCAGTCGCACTCCAGTCGCCCTAGGTGACTTATCTTATATGTAACACGTTAGTTGCAATACAAAACTATCAAGTAATTTGAGATAATAGATAATATGATACGACTTACTTGTGCAGGTCTTTGATGGTGGAACTCGACAAAGATGGGTCTGTGGCGATCAACGGCGCATGTCCAAGCTCACGGAGTACCCGATCTAGATAGTGGTGCTCCACTATCCAAAAGTATACGAGTGGACCTCTGTAGTACCATCTCTCCGGCTGTTGCAGACAAATCCCCTGCAACCGCTCATCCTCGGCAACTGGTCATACGGTGTCCACTCAACAAGCTTTGCAGCCAAACTTTGCAGCTCTGAACGGACTGACCTAATACCAATGGTACTACCGTGGGTCCGATCCATGTAGTTGTGAGCGGATCGGGCGCTCCCAATGTCGGAGGCTCATTCGGAATAGGCTTGCCCACCGGTAGCCGTGACCACAACCAGTGCTAAAGCAAGAGTGTCGGCCCATACATCTGCTTCTTCTCCTTCTGCATTTTCAAAAATTTAGCCGTCAGGATATTTGGATTGGTTGATTAAATAATTAAGTAAGAAAAGAGTTAGAGACTTACTATACAACTACGACACATGTGGGAGTAAGATGGGCTAGGACAACCTCACTCCAGTTGTACAGCGACGGCTAATCAAGGTCTGCCAGCAGCGGGAGATACATCATCGGCATCATATCACCGCTGGAATCAGCAAACATGACAGAACCAAATAGGTCCATCACGTAGCCCCGTGTATATCTGCAATACAAAACAGATAATGAAATGTTGTTCGCAAATGTAATAGAAATAATTTATAGTTTTTACCTCTGAATTTGCTCATTGGTGGAATCTGCAATCAGACCCGAGCTGAAGTGCTTTGGCAACTTCTTCATCCTCAGATGGAATTTAGACTTTCCACGATCCTCAATGAGAGAGTGAGAATCAGCTCCCAATAACTCCTCATCTGAGCAGCAAACCCAGCGCTGTCAAATACGCTACCAACGAGGGTGCCACTGATAGGCAAACCCCAAAGGGCACTCACATCCTAGAGTGTCACTGTCATCTCTCCGAATGACATGTGGAACGTGTGCGTCTTGGGACGCCATCGCTCCACTAGTACTGCGATGAGAGATGCATTGATGGTTACTCCCAGTCCGCAAGATGTCCACAATCTGGTAGAGGCCCAGATTGATGTGGTACTGGTTCATCACCTCGTAGTACTGCATGTGAACATACTGCAACTTCATATCTAAAAGAAAAGTATCCTGCGTTGAAAAAGTAATCCACATGGTATTAGCACAACAAAATTTAAACTCAACAAAAAATACGTACCTCACGAGAAGCCAGTGAGACTCGGTGCTTGCGGTGGGGCATCCACAGGAGAGGACTAAAATGCTCTGTGCTGCTAGTCTCGATCGGCTCGTCAACTACGGGTGGTGTGGCCGAGTCCTAGGCCGTCCTCTAGCCATCCTAATATCAAAAATAAAATTCTATTAACTTACGCTAAGTAAATCCTAAACCCTAATTTCGGTAAAATATGCTAAAAATTGCCAAAATAGGCTTAATTATGCTAAAATATGTTATAATAGGCTAAAATTCCCTAATTTCGGTAAAATATGCTAAAAAGGGCCAAAATAGATTTAATTATGCTAAAATAGGCCAATTGCGGTAAAAATAACCTAAAATATGCTATAATAGGCTAAAATACCCTAATTTCGGTAAAATATGCTAAAAATAGGCTTAAGTATGCTAAAACATGCTTAAATACGCCAATTCGGTAAAAATAACCTAAAATATGTTATAATAGACTAAAATACTCTAATTTCAGTAAAATATGCTAAAAAAGACCAAAATAGGTTTAATTATGCTAAAATATGCTAAAATACCCTAATTTCAGTAAAATATGCTAAAAAGGGCCAAAATAGACTTAATTATGTTAAAACAATCTAAAATAGATCAATTGCGGTAAAAATAACCTAAAATATGTTATAATAGGTTAAAATATTCTAAACCCTTAACTACTGGCTATTTTCTGACCGGTAGAGATATTTTTATTAACTATATTTTCTAGCCGGTAGGAATATAATTGATTAAAATATCCTAAACCCTTAATAAATTATGTCATGGTTTCCCATTGGAAACCATGACATAATTTTGTTAATTTGTAATTTTCAATGTAACATCATAACACGTCAAAATAAAATTGAAAGGCGAGAGCATCTAGATCCCAAAAGCACTTTCTTTGTACATGCAAAACACCTTTTTTAAAAGCATGAAATTTATAATAATTACAAAGGCAAATTTCGTACAGTAAGCCGCAAAGTTTGAATTATGAAAAGGCGACTAAATGAGGTGTCTTAGCTTACACGGCTGGTAACCAATGAGCATTCGAAACAATTACCAACTTGACCAATAAAAAATTAGATTTATTCTCCCAAAGCATTGGTTTACAGCTCGCATATCCATCCATCAAAGTATTTTGTCTTAGTAGAAAGAAAGAATATAAACAGGTACATTTCCCAACAGTAAAACCGAGACAAAATAAGAGGTTTCGGATCATGCGCTGTTAGACTTAGTTGGGTTCGACCGAGAAATAAGCGGGTTTGTGCGTTTGATTCTCACAAAAAACAAACAAAAAAAGGGGAGGTTTTGCTGTAAATTTCTGGAGTTGGGACCTCTCCAGTCTGTCCAAATGGAAATGCGTCAACAATTTGGACCATCAGCCATAAAAAATTATTATAGATACATATTTCATATTTCAAATTTCTGGAGTTGGGAAAAATTCGGGAATAATTCGTAAAATTCAGGAAAAGTTCGTAAAATTATTCGAAAATAATTCAATCAAAGTTCGGTCAACTAAATAATTCGACGTTTGGTTCGTCATCACAAAAAAACGAATTATTTGCGAATCTTGTGACTATGAACTGGATCTATGATGAGCTACAAGACTGGTCATCAGACTGCAAAGGTTTAATCACAACTTTTCTTAACAAATGAACCTTGATGCAAGACATCATATTTCTAAGGAGAGATTCCTTAGAAGAGAAAAGTTGTGAATAACCTTCACAATCTTGATAAAATTAGAACTAGCAAGTTCCTTCGATATGTTGCATATTTATACTTTTCATTTCTTAATAATCACCATACACGGTTATTTCTATAGAACAGTGTATAAAACCTATGAATTAGGATTATCGTTTTTCGCATCTATTTTTATAAACTTCATTCTACACAGTTTTTATTTGTGAATGGTGTATGATTAATACTTGGGGTTTATACTTTTTTAGTACATATTCGATTTTTATCTTGTCTTTAATTCTCAGTACCTCCACATTTAATCAAATAACTCTTCAACTCCTCAGTCTCTCCTCCTTGTTTATCTCTCTCTCTCTCTCTTAGGGTTTCGTAGCTGCTGTCTTGTCCTTTTTCTCTCTCGAATCCACACTCACCACTTTCTTTCGCTCATTGTACTCTTTCTCGATATCACAATGTACTTCATCAGCAGTTTGCCCGACCTCATACTTCTCATCATTTTAGGGCTACTCGTGACCAAGGAGGCGGTATGTACGTCGGCACTATCTAAGAGGTGGCACAACTTGTGGACCTCACTTCCTCAACCTAAAAATGAGAGATTCTCAAACCCAAGCTTCCATGGAGCAGATAACTACTTTACTCCATAAAATTAAAAACGTTCATCTTTTGGAGTTACATTTCAAATGCAATCTACGCGTGGTATGCGCCTCATATTCTCTTGATTTTATAATTTTTGGTTATTTGATTTCGGTTAGATCTAAGGTACCCAATTAAATAACAAAATTATTTAAAGCGTGTCTTGATTCTGACTCTGTGTTTATATTATTTCAAATTAGGAACTATCAACAGCAGTTTTGCCGCTACAACACTCAATATTTCAGAACTTGAAGGATCTCACTATTTTCATTTGTTCATATTTCTTTTTTCAAATGAGAACTTGGAAGAGTTTCACCAAATTTGAAGAAGCTTACAATACTACAAAATGAAACATGTGTAAGTTTTTTTTTACAAATATATCAACCTTTTATTTTTTCCCAAAGATATCATTAGTTATTAATTGGTCATATTGGTTACAGTTTTGTTATTGTCACAAAGAATGGGATAAAAATACAACTGAGTACACAAGAGTACTCTCAAATACTTTATCAAGAACACATCACTCCAAAAGGTTGCAACATCTCCAAGAAGGAAGCTCGAGAAGATTGAGGTCAAGTTCTGGAGGTACGATTTCATAGTACAACAAGTGGTACTTTCTTTGATACTTTTTGTACAGGGGAATTGCAAAACTTTAAGATGATTCGTTTGTTCATGGTGACCAACGTAGGTACTACTGATCTCACTATCCATAATGAGAATAAGAGTTATGATGATGATACTTTATTTTGTGTAGACTATCAATGTACATTAATTTATACGAAATTATTTTTATGTTAAGACTTTACAGCTTTTCTAATTTGAATGTATATAAGTCTCTATATTGGTTCTTCTAGTTGTTACTATGAAACTTGCTTTATATTAGATATATATACAAATGCTCTATTTTGATTTGTTTGTTATTTATATGAATGTTGTTTTTTGTTCTGTGTGTTGAAATCTTGTTTGCTATATGTTGTAAATATTATCTGATTTATGAATGTTTAATATTGTATGTTTAATGGCTAGCAAATATGGGTGCTAGCCTATTATAAATCATTTAAAAAAAATACAAAACATACACAATTCTAAATAACAAATTGTGTTTTGTTATGAAAATAATACACTGATGATTTGTAGAAACCGTGTATATAAACCTAGTTATTGTACACGGTTACTTTGACCGTGTAGAAACCTCCATTTCATCACCTTTATTTTGCGATCTGACACGGTCGGATTTTATTAACCATGAATATTAGGTCTATATGACACGGTTCAGAAACCGTGTACAAAGTACCCCATATTCATACACGAAGCTCGCTGACACAGTCGTATAACCTCGTGACATTAGCTTTTCGGACTGTGTATGGTCGCGTTTCCTGTACTAGTAAGTATCCACACGAACAACTCGAAAATAACAGTGAATATACAGCTCCCTTCTTTCTCACTTTCTCCCTATGTGGAAAATGCGTGTATTCAGATAGATCATCTGAACATTCAAACTGTTGCATATGTATATATAACTCAACATGGTCTGTTTTGCACTTATTAAGTTGCATAAATTCGGTTGAGCCTGTTGAGATGCACCTTTTCAAAGAGGGTGCATAAATTTTGACCCGTAATTTATGCGGTCTAATATGATTCAATTCATACTTAATTTCAAAAATTAAATTATTAAATTCGACCTAAATAATTTGTCATGTATGACATTTCCAACCGTTAGGATATTGAGTAATCTGGATATGGTATAGTTTGATGTTTTTGTATCTGGTGTTGGTGGTACTGTGGATTGCTTTAATTTAATTGTTATCGATGATTTAGATGTATATATTGTTCTGTTATGTGCTTTAACAATGAATTTCTAGTTGTAAAGTTTCCTACTGATAGCCAAGTGTGGTACCAATATACTTCTAGTTCCAATGAAACTGATAGATATTTATATATTTTTTAAAATGAAATCTGCTTTATGATAAAAATGAATAAAATGCACAGAGTCATTTGACAGTGACTTGTCACAAATTCAATAATTGTGCCTTTAATTTTGCATCAACAAGTAAAACAAAAACAAGAATTTGTTCAGAAGATGAAGGAAGAAACAACTAGTTTTCATTTGTTTATGGAGCTTTGGTTTCATTTTGTGGTCTGAAGTCTGATGAATGTATTTAATCATAAAAACAAAACAAAAATTGTAAATCCTCTCACTTGTGCATTTTTGGGTGGAAGGTTTACCAGTGCTTTCAGTTCTACTTATAATAGAAATTATACCAATCAAGTTTGAAGTTACATGTGAAACTTTATGACACAAAAAGACAAAATTACCCCACTGGAGAAAACAAAATGGAGAGGATCAAGTATTGGTTGAAAGTTAAAAAACTTCAACGCTCTGGAGGGGACTATGATGATGATAAATCATTAAATTTTGTTTGATTGATTATTTAAATAGTAGAAAAAAGAAGGTAACAAATAATATAATTTGGGGATGCCTTTGGTCTCACTTTTCTCTGCCATTGAGGGGCTCGAGGTCTGTATCTTTCCACCTCTCTCCTCTCTCCTCTCTCTATCTCTCCATGGATTTATTATTATATCATTCCATGTAGATGTAGACATGTAGTTACCTTGTCTTGTGGATTTCACATGGAGGAAGCAGTACCTACAAAAGCAACCCAAAAAAAAAATTTATTATTTTTTGTTCTTGTTTTTTTCTTAGAGCCGAATTAACACAAAAAAAATATATATATATAATTCGAATTAACACAACCACAAAAGTACTTTTATTTGAATATAATTGAAACTTATTTCTCTTGTTTGGGAATTAATACTGGTACGTTATCGCTATTTAACCAACTTAAGATTTTACAAAATTTATCAGTTAGTGCTCTTATTGTACTAATTTAAATAGGTAACATAAAATTAATGCTTTTCTTGTATTGTTCTCACATACTTATTCAAATAGTATAATTTTTGTACTATCCTTTGCACCATTCAAATATATATTCACAAGAACAGTGAATAAAAACTATTTTTGCACTAATTTAAATAATATTGTTTTTGTATTCTATTTTTTCACAGTCCAAATACAAGTAAAAAATGTATAAGGTCCTTGGTCAGCAAAAGTAAAGTCTGTTTTTTATAAATTTAAACTTGTTCTTCTGACTATATATAAAACAAATTAATTTACTTGATTTACTGATTGAATTAAAATTTAACATATAAAAAGAGGAACCAACTAATTGTCTCTTTTGAAATTTATTATATATCTGACTATAGCATTAAATAAATCTCCAGATAACTTCATGTGATAAAAAACAAAGAACTGTTAAATTTAATGTAGATTTAAATTAAATCTCTGTTAGTTTGTTCTTCAGCAATAGCACCAATATTGCATTTTAATTGTTTGATTTGGTTGTCTTTTGTGGTGTCCTGTGCAATGAATCAATTTGTTAACCAGAGATAATGATCAGTAAAGTCAATGGTAAACTAATTTAAAAAAAAAAAAAACATTAAAACAGCACTTGTTAAATGTTACCTAATTAAGCTATCTAATAATGAACTGCGTTTTACAAGTCAAATATATATAAGAAATGGTAGAAATCTCTTACAGTAAACGACACAGATAGCTACAGGAGGCTATCATTCATGCCAGTATAGTACTTACTACTTAGCATGGCCTCTAGAATTCGGATCCACCTCTGCTGCTCTTTCGAGAGAAGAACAGGACCTTGCTCTTCCGATCTCAACCATTCAAAATTTTTTATTCATGTATCTCGATAAAAGAACTTTTTCATGCACAAATCTCAACAATTTTGAATGGTTGAGATCGGAAGAGCAGCAGAGGCCGATCCCTATAATTCAATACCAGCCCAGATAAGCACCAAATTGTTGAGTATTTCAAGTTTGTATTTCAAGAAATAATTAAATTTATTTCAAAAACTACAATCTGTTCCTCTGTGACTACATCATCCCAGCAAACAGTTCCTTGTGCCAGTATTATATGCAATTTCATATGTCATTCCTGAATGGACAGTTGAAAAAAGAAAAGAAAATTCCAATTTATTTTTTAAATCATACTGCTCTGGAGTCTGGACTACTATTATACATGTGTCATTCAAATCTCACACATACTGCTATGAACTATTAGTCTATTATACTCTTTCATTCCAATTAGAAGTGCACCTTTGATAAAACAAAGGAAAAATAGTACAAGTTATTTTAGTGTTTTACCAACAGACACATTCTTTTTGGTACTATTTATTTCATTCATTATAGAGCGAAAATAATTATTTTTATAAGAAATTTTCTTTCAAAAAAATTCTAATAATGCATGATGAAATTCTTTTTTGCGAAAAATATTATATTTATTCAAAAAATATGTTGAAAAATAAAATTTGAAAATGTAATGTAATGTGGAAGAAATACCATCTTGTTCTAAAAATGTATATTCTATCCAATAGTAAATGTCAGATATTGTAAATTATTTTGTTCATTCTTTATTGAGTGAGGCTATGGTACTATGCATAACGTGGATTAGTCAATATTTTAAATCAATATCTCTGTTTTCAAAGTATAAATAGTAAATATGAACCGCTGAACATGATCTCCATATAAAAAAACATTTGTTAATCAAATTTTACACTTTTTACATTCTTTAGATAGGTGGAAAATCACTTAATCTAAACATTCGACATCATTCAATAGTAGTGATTTTCTACCTGTCTTTAAAAATAGTAAAAAAAATTCTAAAAAATGTAAAATTTAGTGCGCAGGTACATTTATATATGTAGATTATGTTGAACAGTTCGGATCGACATTTTGACATTGACATTGAGACAAACATATTGATCCATAGTATAGACCAATCCATGCTCTCCATAGTACCATAATAGCCACACTCTTCTCTATTAATATTTTACTTTATGTTTTATTCAGTATATATAATTTTTATTCAATAATGAGATAATCTGACAATGTGATAGGCTGATAGTATAATAACAGGATCAAACACCTTAAAAAAATCAAGAAGGCCACCTAAATTATATTAAACAAAAAAAAATGGCAGGGGTGGCTCTCTTTTTTCTTGTGCCCTATTTTGCTGTCCATTTTGAGGTTGTCAGATACCCTGGAAAGGAAGGTTTACAGAAGCACATAAAATTTACAGACATAATATTATAATATCTGACAAAAGAGAAAAACTAAAGTGCAATAAAAAAAAAACCCAACACAATGTGCTTGTGAATTGTGATGAAAGAAAAATATAACAAGTGTGTGCAGTAGAATATGAGAAAACATCTTGACAGAACCTTTCATTTCATGTTTGGTTTTTTACAGAGGTTGAGGCGCCAAAATATAATAATTGTGGGTGGCATGTAACTGTCATCCCCTAGCAAAAGTGTAGTTTAATAGGATTCATGTGGGTCCCAATTGATAAAACTTGTCAAATCATGCACGGCACATTTCCGGATTTCAGGGGCATCTTTTGTTGGGAATTTTATATATTTTGTTAAAAAACTTAGAGCATCTGTCCCACTCACTGTTGGATTGGAGTTCCTAATCTAACGTGGCAGTTTGTAATTCAGTTTTTGAGATGCGAAAGAGTTTCTTATTTAGAAACTATGCAGTAAATTTTTTTATTAAGAAACTGTTTATAAACTCTATGCTGATCAAATAATTGGCTCAAATTATTTCTCCTTTTTAATTTATTGCTGACGTGGTTTAATAGAAACTCTAAAATTAATTTCAAAGATGTGAGAGTTAGAAATTTTAGAGACCTTAATTTCTAAAAAATAGTTAACAATTATTTAGAAATTCATTTGAGTTGTTGGGATGTAGATGCTCTTATTAATCATAGTTATGGGTGAAATTGAAATTAAATAAAAACAAATTATTACTGCAGTCTATACTTTATATATATATATTTCTTAAGGGTATTTTAAAAGTATTTATAATTAATATAAAAATTATTTATATCTAAACTTTGAAAGAGTTTGTACTTAGTATTTTAAGCATTTTTTATTTTTTATTTTAAATGAATAGGAATCTTATGTTAAGGATTTATTTTAACTGACAAAATAAAACACAATTATTCAATGTTATATTTAATATAAGCAGTGTTCAGTTGAATAATTTAAATGTTTAGTGTTTACCATTTCAGTTTATGATAATATTGACAGCAGTGACGGTGATATGATCATATGACAGGAACATTTTCCTTTTTATCATAAATGTTTCATATTTTTATTATATTTTTTGTTGTTGTGGATATGATTGAATGCATGCAACAGTGCTAAAGTACTATGAACCATTGACTTAATAGTTAATAGACATTATTATATATCCCTGTTGTTTTAATATTATGTGGAAGGTAGATCTAAAACAGGACTCTTTCTTTTGCATTCACTGTACTTCATTTTTAAAAGTTTAAAATTATTTTTCAGAGTAAAATCAGTAGATGTAATCTTTGCCATTTTGTTAATGGCTAAATAAAATTTATGATATTCAACTTTAATTTGTTGGATATCATAAAAATATTAAATTGAATGACTCAGGTATGGTTATACTTTCTTTTTAAGATAACTAAAATAAAATGAGCAGAATTTTTTGTCATGTGGGGATAATCAAATATTTTTGTTTACAACGAGTTGGCACTGTAACAGCTGTAATTGGAAGCAACGTAAACAGTTTAACCATAAAATTAAACAGAGGGGTTTATTTGGATAAAAAAAAATATACGAATATAATTGATTCACTGGCTTTAATTTGATTTTTTTATTTTTTTTCTTAAAATTTTTAAAAGCATTTTTTATGTAGTACCTCAAACTATTTAAATCACCAAAAAAAATTTAGTTACCACAGTAAAAAATAGAAATTAAATGATTACCACCCGGTCCAAGCTATTTTCAATCCTACCACACAGGCAGACCCAGTTCGCACACCAAATTAGGTTGGTGCGCAGTAACTGGGTTAGCGCACCAAAATTGGTGCAAAATTAGTGCTAAAACGGGATAAAACGCACCGAAGAGCAGTAAATTTTTTGGAACAGTTGGTGCGCCAACCCAGTCTGCGCACCAACCCATTTTGGCGAGCGAACTGGGTCCGCGTGGGTGGCAGGATTGAAAAAATCTCAGCAAAAGTGGTATTCATTTAATTTTGATTTTATGTTGTAGTAACTAAAAAAAATTTGGTTTAAATCACTACTACCTTGTCAAGCGCTGTAGAAAATCAAGATGCAACTTCCTGGGTCTAGGTATTAATCACGAGCGATAAATTAAATAAGCAGTTTTGTCCTTTATATTTTATAATTTTTAGTATATATATATTTCTTAAGTTCTTATAAAATAATAGTAAATTTCACCGTAAGTCACTAAATTTTGTTCTTTATCACGAACTGGTCACTAGATTTTAAAGTAGCATCATGATTTGACTAGAACAAATAAAAAATTTAATGACTACAGACAAACAAATCAAACTTGAGTAATCAATTGGTGACAAATAATAGAATTTAGTAACCTTTAACGAAATTTATTCTAAAATAAAATTATATTTCAATAGTCTAATTCACGTTGTTGTTATTCTATTTCTAAGCAACTTAGGTTTAGCTCCAGAAGAGGGTACGCGGAGGGAGGGAAAGAAGAAATCACTGTGCAGAGGGGAGACGTCACCAGTCTGCCTGGTCAGGTGCGACCTCACCTGCTTTAGAAAGGGAGAATCGGAGAGGGAATGGAGGGGAGCGGTTACTGTGCGGAGGGGAGACGAAGTGAAAATCGTGTAGATTTTTGGTGAAATCTTTCACCTCCAAATCAGAGTGTAAGATCAGAGTGTAAGATCACTGTGTCCCCTCCTATTCCATTAATGAGGTTTTACCCTCTGATTTTGAAACACAGCCTTAAAATAAAGCCTATGTACAATTTCAAACAGTAGGTAGTTGCTTCTTTCCCTCATAGAAACAGAAATGAAGTGCATAGGACATTTTTAATTGATCAATTTACTTAATTAAATAAATAATTTTGCTGTTGGTTCCCTCGTTCTAATTTCATTCAAGTCTAAAAGACCTATATTTAGCCTGACTAGATTTTAGTGTATTGACAAAACCCGGGCGGGTCGACCCGGACCGTGCAAACCCGGGACCCGAACCCGAACCGACCCCGACCCGACCTTGAATCCGACCCGACCCGTTCTAAAGTGATGGGTCGGGTTTGAAACGGGTAGGATCCGGTTTCCTGGGCGAAACCCGACCTCCCCCCCGCCGAGTCAACCCGTCTACCCGAACCCGACCCGGACCGGCCTAAAACCGACCCGAACCGTCCGAACCCGACCCAAAACCCGGCTGAACCGGCCGAACCCGACCTACCCCGACCCTAACCCGACCTAACCCGGGTCAGACCCGACCTAACCCCCCCGAAACCCGGGTCTAACCCGGCGGGACCCGAGTCAACCCGACCCAACCCGCCCCCAGCCCAAAATTCAAATTTTTTTAGAATTCCAACGGCAAATTTCCCCCCCCCCCCCCAAACACACCCTTAAATATACCCCCATTCTTCATAAATTTTCACATCTCAATCTCATACTCATTATTCTCAATCTCTCATTCTCTCAATCTCATATTCTCATACTCTCAATATTTTTATTATTCTCAAATTTTATTTTTATTGTTTAAAAAAAAAGAGTTGCAATTTATTTCCTTCTACAAAATACAAATACGCAAAGGAATACGAAAGACGAAAGTAGAGGAATTACGAAGGATTTTTTTCATTCTACCTCCCGCAAGATTTTTCCGCGAGATTAAAAGGTTAGATTTATTTTTAGTAATTGTTAAATAATTAGAATTAGTTTAAATAGGTTAATTTAGTAATTGTTAGGAATTGTTAGATAATTTTTAGTAATTGTTAGTAATGTTTAGAAATTTGTAGTAATTTTGAGTAATTGTTATTTGTTAGTAATTGTTAGTATTTTTTAGTAGTTGTTAGTAATTTTTAGTAATTGTTAGTAATTTTTAGTAATTGTTAGATATTGTTAGTAATTTTTAATATTGTTAGTTTTTATTTGTTAAATTCGGATTTATTTTTAAATTTGTTAGATAAATAAGTTACATTTATTTGTTTGTTCAAATAAATGTTATATTTGTTAGATTTTTGAATATGTTAGATTATTGGATTTTATTTTTGAATATGTTAGATTATTGGATATGTTAGATTATTGGATTTGTTAGATTATTGGATTTTATTATGAAATTCGGATTTATTTTGAAATAGGTTAGATTTTATTTTTAAAATTCGAATTTATCTTAAATAGGTTAGATTTTTTAGTTATTTCTTATTTTAGAATTTGTTGGATTTTAGATTTTAGTTATTTCTTATTTTACATTTGAATATTTTCAAATATGTTAGATTTTAGATTTATTTGTAAATATGTTAGATTATTGTATTTAATTTTGAAATAGGTTATATTTTACTTTTTAAAATAAGTTATTTTATTTATAAATAGGTTAGATAAATAGATTTGTTTGATAAATATGATATATTTTATTTTTTAAATTTTGAATATGTTAGATTATTGGATTTTATTATGAAATTCGGATTTATTTTGAAATAGGTTAGATTTTATTTTTTAAAATTCGAATTTATCTTAAATAGGTTAGATTTTTTAGTTTTTTCTTATTTTAGAATTTGTTGGATTTTAGATTTTAGTTATTTCTTATTTTACATTTGAATATTTTCAAATATGTTAGATTTTAGATTTATTTGTAAATATGTTAGATTATTGTATTTAATTTTGAAATAGGTTATATTTTACTTTTTAAAATAAGTTATTTTATTTATAAATAGGTTAGATAAATAGATTTGTTTGATAAATATGATATATTTTATTTTTTAAATTTTGAATATGTTAGATTATTGGATTTTATTATGAAATTCGGATTTATTTTGAAATAGGTTAGATTTTATTTTTTAAAATTCGAATTTATCTTAAATAGGTTAGATTTTTTAGTTTTTTCTTATTTTAGAATTTGTTGGATTTTAGATTTTAGTTATTTCTTATTTTACATTTGAATATTTTCAAATATGTTAGATTTTAGATTTATTTGTAAATATGTTAGATTATTGTATTTAATTTTGAAATAGGTTATATTTTACTTTTTAAAATAAGTTATTTTATTTATAAATAGGTTAGATAAATAGATTTGTTTGATAAATATGATATATTTTATTTTTTAAATTTTGAATATGTTAGATTATTGGATTTTATTATGAAATTCGGATTTATTTTGAAATAGGTTAGATTTTATTTTTTAAAATTCGAATTTATCTTAAATAGGTTAGATTTTTTAGTTTTTTCTTATTTTAGAATTTGTTGGATTTTAGATTTTAGTTATTTCTTATTTTACATTTGAATATTTTCAAATATGTTAGATTTTAGATTTATTTGTAAATATGTTAGATTATTGTATTTAATTTTGAAATAGGTTATATTTTACTTTTTAAAATAAGTTATTTTATTTATAAATAGGTTAGATAAATAGATTTGTTTGATAAATATGATATATTTTATTTTTTAAATTTTGAATATGTTAGATTATTGGATTTTATTATGAAATTCGGATTTATTTTGAAATAGGTTAGATTTTATTTTTTAAAATTCGAATTTATCTTAAATAGGTTAGATTTTTTAGTTTTTTCTTATTTTAGAATTTGTTGGATTTTAGATTTATTTTTAAATATGGTATCTTTATCTTAAATAGGTTACATTTCAAATATTTTCAAATATGTTAGATTATTGGATTTGTTAGATTATTGTATTTTATTTTGAAATAGGTTAGATTTTAGTCATTTTACTTTGTAAAATAAGTTATTTTATTTATAAATAGGTTAGATAAATATGTTATATTTTATTTTTTTAAAATTTTTAAATTTGAATTAGACATTTTTTTAAATTCGAATTAGATTTTATTTTTTAAATTTGAATTAGATTTTATTTTTTAAATTTGAATTAGATTTTATTTTTTAAATTTGAATAATTTATATTTTATTTTGTTAGAGTTATAATTTGAATTAGACTTATTTTTTAAATTTCAATTATACTTTATTTTTTAAATTTCAATTGGACTTTATTTTTTAAATTTCAATTAGACTATATTTTTTAAATTTGAATTAAACTATTTCTTTTAAATTTGAATTAGTGTTATTTTTTTAAATTTTAAAATTTGAATTAGACCTTTTTTTTTAAATTTGAATTAGAGTTATTTCCTCTTTTTTTTTTCTTTTTTTTGACTTTCGGCCAATGGCCCGCCCAGAGAGCAGAGGGCTAGAGGAAGCCTTAGATTTTTTTTTTTTTTTTCTTTTTGTTGTGAACTTCGGCCAGAGGCCAAATGCCAATGAAAATATGAAATATGAATGCATACTTGCATAGTTGCACTTGCATAGAGGCCAATGAACTTCTTCCATTTTTCTTTTTTTGTTTTTTTTTTAATTACTTTAATTTATATTTAATTTATATTTAATTTAGATTTATGTTAGATTTAATTTAGATTTATTTGAATTAGATAAATAAATTTGTTAGATAAATAAATATGTTAGATAAATTTATAAATTTGTTAGATAAATTTGAATTTAAATAATTATATTGAATTTATTTTGATATGAATTTGGTTTTAATATGTAGAACAAATGGACCCCGAAATGCCCGAATGGATGCGTGCTGCTCATAGAGCTTCCGAGGATTTTTTCAACCCTACGCCCGATGGCCAACAACAAAATATGGACGCAATAGAAAGTAGGATTCAACAACAAGAACCACAATATATTCCACAAAATCCCTCCCAAGTGCAACCGCCGTATCCACAAAATCCCTCCCAAGTGCCACCACCTATTTATCATCAACAATATCCTAACTATATTCCACAAAATCCATCCCAAATGGCACCACCTAATTACTATTATTCTAACCCTTCATATGGAGCAGGTACGGCTTCTACAGGATCGACTCAATACACCGCCCCTATAGGAAGCGGTCCCTCGACAAGTGTCCCGGAAATTGAAGTTGTCCCCGCAACCCAAGCCGAAGTTGATGCTCCCATTCCCATCGAACCACCGAAGAAGAGGAAAACCAAGACACCCGAATACAAGGCGGATTGGTGGCGGTATTACGAGAGGACATTGAATGCGAGTGGAGTTGTCCGTACTCTAAAATGTAAGGTACGCGGTTGCAAGGTTATTTACGAGTATAAACTTGCAAATGGTATGTCCACTTTTAAGAAACATGCCGATGGTCATGCGAAAAAGGGTGAGCAACCGCAAGAAAATGCGGACCCGCGGTTAGTCCAATCCCTTATGAACCCGGATGGTAGTAGAACCCACCAACGATATGATGAAAAATTAATGCTTGAAGAATTTGCCCGATATATTGCCCACAAGGAACAACCAATTAGTATGGGTAATTGTAGTAGTTTTGCCCGGCTATGCGTTCGGGGGTTAGCTCAACCATTGTATAAGAAAATCCATCATAGAAAAATGGTACGTGAAATGAAAAACCAGTTTATCCAAAAGAAAAACGACCTACTAGCTACATTTGGATATGCCAATTATAGTGTCTCCATTACCTCCGATATATGGACTGCCGGTAAACACGGCCTAGGGTACTCTTGTATTACCGGTCATTGGATCGATGAGAATTGGGTTTTACAAAAACGGGTTTTAAGTTTTCGGGTGTTAGATTCCCCGCACACTGCACAAGTTATTTACCAATCAATTATTGAGGTTTTACAAGAATATAATCTCAAAAGGGATTTACGGAACAAGGTTTTTTCTATCTCGTTCGATAATGCTAGCAACAATGTAGCGTCCATCAATCATTTCATCCGGTCCCTAAACCCAATCATGAAGGGTGCACTGTTTCACCAAAAGTGTGCTTGCCATATACTAAACCTTACCGTAAAAGATGGTCTTAAGGTAGAAGCCGTAAATGACTTGATAATTAAATTCAAGGGAGGTCTTGCCCATATTTATTCAAACCAAGAAAGAAAACAAAATTTCGCAGCTTTGTGCGAAAGAATAGGTTTGGGCAAAATGAGGGTACCTTGGGATATAGACACCCGTTGGAATTCCACCTACAGGATGCTGCACCGATGCATTCCTTACAAGGCGGCTATAGGGGAGATGTTGAGATCGACGAACGAAGGACAAGCTTTGGATCTCACCGACCTCGAATGGCAGCTAATAATAATGCTTGCACAATTCCTTGGAACCTTTTTCACCGCAACCGTGAAATTATCTTGCTCGTACACACCGACGGCACATGAGTTGCTGCACCATCTCTACTATATTTCCAAGGTGTACCGTGATATGGAGGATAGGGATGATGAGGATTCCCCTCTCCATCCGATCGTAGCAGCCATGAAGGTAAAATTTCTTAAATATTGGGAAGAGGTACCCCTCTTGACCGTTCTCGCAAACTGCCTCCATCCGGCATACAAGAAGAAGTTCACGGTAAAAATACTCGTAGGCTACAAGAAAAATCTAAAATTAAATTGGAAGGACGAGGATCCCCGCGTACAAAAGGCATTGGACGACATGTTTGCCATATATTACGAAAGAAGAAATGCCGACCAACCGCCTTCGACCGGTGGCGTGAGGTACGAATATAAATATACATATGTTTTTAATATTTATTATTTATAATATCTACATTATTTGTCCACTAATTTTTTCTATTGTTTTAATAGTCTATCCACACACAGCAGTACTGGATTGTTAGGCGACTTTCAGGATGATGACGACCCGACGGGATCCCAAGGTAACACGAACGAGTTAATGAGCTACTTATTGGGGACCACCGAAAGTGAAGGAGTTGACGTCATGAATTGGTGGAGGAGGAATGCAACTGCCTATCCAACACTGGCGATGATGGCCCGCGACATATTTGCCGTGCCCGTGTCAACCGTCCCTTCTGAATCCTGTTTTAGCTCGGCGAACAGGATCCTTACCGATAAACGAAGTAAGCTGGGTGCACATGTTTTCGAGAGACTTGTGTGCTTGAAAGACTGGATTGATGCTGAAAATCGCACGCAACATGCCATGAGATTGGAAGCGTCATCATCCGGTGTCGACACTCAAGAAAGCGGTACCGAGGGACCTGAGCCTAACGAGGATTCGGACGGTGAGCAAGAGAGCGACCTATGGTATATGCACAACACCTACTAGATAGGTAGTGTCGGTATAAAATTCTATCCTCTTTTAATTTTTATTTACATTTTTTTAAATTATAATTTCTAAATATTTCAATTGTTTTATTTTAAAGAATAATTACTAACAAAAAAAAAGTTAGAACTCCGCCTATGTTATTTTACATAGCCGGTCCCAAGCCCGGAATAAAGGAGGAGGGTAACTTTTGTTTTTAAATCTATTGTTTTAAAATAATTCGATTTTAAAGATAAAAAATAATTCGGTTTTAAACTAATTCGGTATATCTCGGTTTTAGAATAATTTGGTTTTAACAAAATAACTTAATTTGATTTTGTTAAAAGTTATAACAAAAATATATTGAGTTAAAATAAAATAAAAAGAAAAAAAAAATGCAAAAAAAAAAAAAATCTGCCCCTCTCTGCCGGTCTGCCCCTCTCTGCCTCTCTGGATTCTGGAAACAGAAAAAAAAAAAAAAACAGAAATCGGAAAAAAAAAAAAAAAAAAAAAAAAAAAAACCAAACCGGACCGGCCCTACCCGGACCGGACCGACCCCTGACCCGACCTAACCCGCCCCGTCCTAACCCGCCGGGTTTAGACCGGGTTAGGTTCGGCCGAGTCAGACCCCAACCCGCCCCCCCCTACCCGACTCAACCCGTTGACCCGGGCTAACCCGTGCCCGAGTCAACCCGTGGACCGGGCGGGTTTGGACCGGACCGACCCGAACCGCCCCCTTTTCAATTCACTACTAGATTTAGACCAAGCAAACGCTAGGCTGGTCTTTTAATGGTACATGTCAACCGTGGTTAAGGTAAAATGCAAAAAGCATCAGAATTAAATAATGGCTTGAAATAGGGTTCTAGATTTGGAAAGCCTCGAGATATTGTGCCTCCGAAATAGGGGTGTAAACGGATCGAATAGTGGTAAAATCATATCTGTATCTGTTTTTATTTTTTGGATATGGATACGGATTAGATATTAGACGGACGGATACAAATTGGATATCAGATATCCGTAGATAATACATAAATATATTTGTAATATATATTAAATTATATGATATATATCTATTATTTGGATACGGATAATTAAAATTTAAAATCACATCCGTATTTGTATCCGTATCCACACGGAAATTTGGATATCGGATATCCGTATCCGCTTTTATTTTTCAGATACGAATACCGATCATATATTAGATGGACGGATACAAATTGGATATCAGATATCCGTAGATATATACATAAATATTTTATAATATATATTAAATTATATGGTATATATTTACTATTCGGATACGGATAATTAAAATTTAAAATCATATCCGTATCCGTATCCGCACGGATATTCGGATATCGGATATCTGTATCTAATTTTAGGATACGGATCCGGATACGGTCAGATATTATCCGATCCGTTTGCACCCTTACTCTGAAAGAGATTTTTCTTTTTAAATATATTATTTTCTAGAGTTATACTTATACCAGATATATTTGCTTGTTAATGGCAAGAATTAAATCAACGACTATTAAAACAGGATTGGAATCCCTTCACAATCAATATTTTGATAAACTTGACAACTTATTATTAAATTAATTTTAAAAACTACAATAAAAAAAAATATTTATGAACATGTTGTTCTACTTATAGATTAGTTGTGTATCAAGTTTACTGTAACTTTATTTTTATTTAATATCGAATTTCATTAAATATAGACTCTTGTAAATTTTAAACCGCATTATGAACCGTAAAATTTGCATGAAATTTTATCAATTTTCTTCTGCGCAATATACATCACATTCGAATTTAAAATTATAAATTAAGTTTTATTACTGCTAAGATTGTCAAAGTTAATAAATTGTCAATGGATCTTATCCTTAAAAAAAATTAAAAAATAACTATTGCACGTGCTGAAATTGTTTGAACTTGGGATGGACTTGGTTCACAATTAAATTCCAAAACCAAGGGTTGGATTTTGATGAAATTAGTCAAATATTTAGGTACTTTAGAAATATAAGGTCCAATTAAAAGTTAGACTTTTGTTTGGTTAACCATAAAGGGTAAAGTTTAATTCAAGTAACTTTATTAGAAAAGATTGATCAGGTAATTGCCAAAATATTACAGGCCACCTTTTTCTATATGATTCATCACTTAGAAAATAATAAATTAAATATCAAGTGACTTTATTAGAAAAATTGATCTGGTCATACTATTGCTTTCTGTTGTGCTAGCTAGCCCAAAAAAAAAAAAAATATATATATATATATAGAGAGAGATAGGCTATGGTGAGTTGTGAAGTAAAACGTCGTTTTACTTCACGCCATATTTTCATTTTGAAAACTCAAACAACCGATCCGAACCGTTCAACTTTTTCTAAATATTGTAATGTGCTTGGAAACTAAATTTTACATTTTTTGGAATTTTTTAATATTTATTAAGCCACTTTGAAATCGCTGATCCACTGTGAACAGTAAAAACAGTAAAATTTTCTGGACCACCAGATCAGCGATTTTCAAAGTGGCTTAATAAATAGTAAAAAAATTCCAAAAAATGTAAAATTTAGTCTCCAAGCACATTTCAATATAGATAACATGTTGAGCGGTTCGGATCGGTTGTTTGGATTTTCAAAATAAAAATATGAGCGTGAAGTAAAAATGACATCTTACTTCACAACTCACCATAACCCAGCTATATATATATATACTAGTATCGTACCCGTGCGTTGCAACGGGACATATTATGTGAAAATTTGTTTTCATACAAAATGACATATTTTCATAAAAAAAATTAGACTAAATGACAAATAACATTTCTTAAATGACATATTAAATGACATCAACATGTAAATAACGTTAGCATTCATTAAATTTTTATCTTTTTGATATATTTCCATAAAAAAATCTCATACAAAATGACATATTAAATGACAAATAACATTCCGTAAATAATATAACAAAAATAGAAAGAAACGACGACATTACCAATCAATTATCAATCAATTCAAAATTCCATAAATGACATTTAAAAAATAGAAATAAATCATGACCAATAAAAAAAATGATACAATTTGCATGTGGAGAGTATATGTGGCGAGTACGTGTCTAAATAAATTTAAACTTCTACACGTAAAAAAACATCAAATGGATGCATTGAATCAAAATATTTGATCAGACGGCTAATATCAAATCTAAAATTTCATCTTTTAATCAAAGCCGTTGGCGGATCAGGACATCTACGTGCTTAATATAAGAATGGAGATATTTTTTTTTTCCATCCGTTACAGCCCAAATTGAGAGGGAAATCAATTCTATTAATTACAAGTACGTAAGATTAAACTAGAGGTGCTACTTTTATCCGATTACCCAGATCCGATCCGGAACCGACCCAGATCCGGTTAATTTGGGTCGGGTATGGTTTAAAATATATAACCGGTTAAATTATGGGTACGGTTACAAAATTAATAATTTAATATCCGATCCGGATCCGAACCGGAACCGATATTGTAATGGATATGATATGGGTTTGAATTAGTTATCCGACCCATAACCGAATCCGACCCGATACCCATATAAATACCCGATAAAACATATATTAATAACTATGAAAATACAATTTTACATATAATCAAATTTTGCATATACCAGTAATCACATTTTGCATATTAATTTTTTAATAAAATTTATTGCTCTGAATATATCTTTCAATATCTGCCTTATATATCCTCTGCATAATCATGAAAATTTATTGCTCTGAATATATCTTTCAATATCTACCTTATATATCCTCTGCATAATTATGAAAATTTATTGCTCTGAATATATCTTTCAATATTTGCCTTATATATCCTCTGCATAATCATGAAAATTTATTACTCTCATTGATATGTCATTTGTAATAAATCTCATTGAAATCAAATATCTGCCATAAATTTAATTCTCTATTAAAAATTAGTATTAATATTCCATTCATGGATTTTTTGAATCATAGAAAAGAAAATCACCATCTCTAATATTTTACTTTCTCAAATTCTTGGGAGTTGTGACATATACCCGCCTAGGATCCGGAACCGCCCATATCCGGACCGGACCCGATAATCCACAAACAAGTTATGGGTATCTATCTATCCGGAACCGAAAGACTGGACCCGAAATATCTACGGGTAGATAGGTATCCGGATCCGGACCCGACCCGATTTGAAACAAATAAGTATATGGATTGAAATTTGGACGCGAACACTTTTAGGATACGGATCCAAATATAATAGTATCCGGACCCGACCCGACCCGATAGCACCTCTAGATTAAACCTTTCCCTCCTGTACCCTTCATCTCCGATATAATTTTGTCAACCAAACATGATTCAAGAGAAATTTTTCTTTTCTTTCTATTCCATCCCTTCCTCTACTCTCCATTCAAACAAGGTGTAAAAGGAAAACACAGAATTGTTGTTGTGTGCAGCATTATGCGCAATATGGATAGCAAGAAATAGATTTCTAAAAAATATTAAAACAAAAACCATTAATATTTTCTATATGAAACGTAGCAGTCTCACAAAATCAAAATTCTAAAAAATATTAAAACAAAAACCATTAATATTTTCTATATGAAACGTAGCAGTCTCACAAAATCAAAATTCAAATGAAGAATTTCTTACAAATATAAACTCAGTTGGATGGCTTGATTCTCAATTTTACTTGAAAAAAGGTCCAAAATGCTCAAGTCTCTAATATTTTTTTTAAACCTTCGCAGAAACTGCGAAGTTGTGAAGGAGAATCAAACTATCGATTTTTGAGTAACCAACAGTCTTAGAATTTCTTCCTAGCCAACTTTGCTACCTTCCTTTTCTCAAGTCTTTGATATTTATAATTAATTTTCTTTTAATACTTAGATTCGCGGCTAAGGAATTGCAATTCGCATCCTCTAAGATATCTCATATTTTGCGTGACTTCTTGGAAAATCTCAATTGTTCAAATATGTTCTGCACAAATCTCAAAGCTCAAATAATTCTGGTCCCCTGCACTATCCCCGAATAGACACCGAACACATCAGTCACACAAAATACGAGATATCTCAGAGGATACGCACTCAAGGAATTGGGATGTCCCTATACGGGCACGCAATTCTTGATGCGGATCCAACAATTCTGACCGTAATAAAGTATCTCTTTGCTATGTTTACATCATTACCTGTTTATAAGAAAACAAATCATACATTTGCTATATACACGGGCAGATCCACATGGGATCAGTCACCCCCCTTAGATTTTGAGTTTTAATGGAAATCTATCGGTCCGATTTTATCTCCTCTGAATTTTTTTTTGCCCCCTCTAGATCACTTAAGAGTAGGTCCGATGCCCATCGGACCTACTCTGGTTCGATGGATTTAATCACTGTTGATTTGCTTAAAGATTCGTGCGGAACGCTTTAAATTCGTGCGTGTTTGTTCTAATGTTTGTGCGCACAAATCTTACATCGTACTCGTTGAACCTAAAAGTAGGTCCGATGGGCATCAGACCTACTCCGTTGTCCCTCTAGATTTCTGATTTGTAATTATGGTTAAATTTAGGGTTGAAATTAAAATATTTTTTTGAATTATGATTGAAAATTAGAATTATAAGTGAGAACATCAGAAATTGTAATTCAGAGTATTGAAAAATATAAGTTAAAGCATTATATTTTTTATCAAGTACCAATTAGTTAATAGGTTTAAACTCAATTAACTATTTGAACCCGATTTGTTTTTTTTTGTACTTTTCGAACAAAAATTCTCAATCCACTCCTGACTATATAAGTGTAAATGATTATTTCACATGATGAAATGCTAATAAATTAGTGGTACCGATTATCTTCAACATCTAGTTTACACACAAAAAAAACAAAATCAAAATCTGCTCATGGTACCGATTATCTTCAACATCGAGTTATTTCCAATTCGTACTTAGTTCATTAAGTTAATGAGCGAGTTAACTCGAGTTGAAATGACAATAACGAGTTGTAATCGTAACTCGAGTTCAGCTCAGTATCAATTCGAGTTGGCTCACAACTCATTTATGATTGTAATCGACAGTAAATGAATTCACCAATTAAGCAAGCGATAGTAAATGACCTAGAACAGAGGCTTGGGATATATTGTGGCGAACTTTTGTATAACTCGAGTTGTTAATGAGCGAGTTAGGTATGTTCAAACTCTTCTCATTAATTAAACGAGTCAGCCAATTCAAATTGGAACTGATTCAAATTGTAAATAAACGGTTAGCGAGCAAATTACAAATTCATAACTTTTTTTGCAGCTCTAGCATCAAGTCTGGCGAAAATCTTTGATATATGTCCGGTTGACAACATGAATAAGTTACTCATTTTAGTTAAATCAACATAAGCATTTCTAAGACAGAACGGACTCTGCTGCTTTTCTGAGAGAAAAGCGGAGTCCTGCTTTTTCTATCTCAACCATTCAAAATTATTGAGATCTGTGCATGAAAAAGTTCTTTTATCGAGATACGTGAATAAATTTTTTTGAATGGTTGAGATTGAAAAGGCAGGATGCTGAGAGGCTTATCCTTCTAAGACATTCTTCATTCAATTTTATCCCTTGTGTAATTCAAGCATGGAAGAGACAAAAAACTAAAAATTGACAAACCAAAACCTAGACTGAGAGAGGTAGCATTAGCAAATAGCAAGTCAAGGAAAGAAGCCTGCCATAGTATAGTACCATCCCTCTACATTTCTGTACCACACACATCTCAACACCCTTATAATATCCGGACCCCTACATAAATTCCCAAAATGAATCGGACCCCCACATAAATTCAGATCCGTGACATACATCTTATCAACAATTGTACGGAAATATATATTGAAGAGTTCATGCACAATCAAAATCGTTCATTTTAAATCGGATGGTCTAGATCAAACTTTTTGCACGAATAAATTTAAACTATTTGCACGAATCTTGATGCAAATCAGGTGACATAGATCATGTATCAGACGGATTTGATATGATATCTATTAGAACCCCTCTCTCTCTCTCTCTCTCTCTCTCCATAAGTGACAATATAATTAAGACTTAATTTTGACCGTCTGATTGGAAATAAATTGCTCGAATTTTACAGAAAATTGCCGGTGATTTCCGTACATTTGCTCATCAGAGGAGACCAAGTACATAAATACAAATTGCAAATTTACACATCTCTCCTTTATTTCTTCCCAAACTCATGTAGCAATGCCAGAGATGCCAACGAATTTGTGGACATAATTAGGAGCATTATTGCAATTGTGCATATCTTAATCAAATGCGACCTGATTGTAACTTATTGTTGGTTTTTAGCGTGATGCTCCGTTTGAACATGATCTTTCTATATCAAGTTGTTCATTAGTTTGATATGTACTTACAAATTTATTTATTTTTAAATTATTTTTTATGGACAATGGATATATGGACCCCTACATGCCAAGTTGCTTGCCAACCTTTCTTTTGAGTGCATTTTTTAGTATTTTTCTGAATACAAGACGACACGTTGCATGATTCAAAATTAATCCTATGCGGTTGGGACTAGGGGTGGCAACGAGCTAGTCCTAGCTCAGCCTGTTAATTCTAAATTGAGCTACAACTGAGCGAGCTGGACCTAGAGCATCCGAGCTAAAACATCAGTTTGAAATCGTGACAAGCCAGCCTGAGCTAGCTCGCGAGTTGACGAGCTGGCTGGATCTTGTTTTAAGAAGAAAATAAATTCTACAAATTTTTTGAATCGAACTGGATCGAGCTAGACAGTATAAAATGCACACAAATTCATACAAATTCACAAATTGATGCCTAGCCGAGCTAACACGAGCTGGTGAGCACGTTAGATCCCAACTTGAACTCGTTAATTCTGAACCAAGTTAGTGATGAGCTGGCTTGTTAACAGCTCGGTCCAGTAACGAGCGAGCTATTAGCGAGCGAGTCAGGTGCGAGTTACGATCGAGCCACGAGCTACGAGCTTTTTTGCCACCCCCTTGTTGGGACCTCAATTTGCCATTTACTTGGGAAATGTTGCTATACAGAGCGCCGAATAAGATGATATAATAATAATAATAATAATAATAATAATAAAATATGAACATATGTAAGTTTTGATTTTTAATGATTAAGATTTACACTTATCAAGATAATATATATACAATGCATGCTTAATTTTATGTAAGTTACATTATTAATTTATTAAACATAACTGTGGAAATTATTAATTTCCGACAATTATTAGTTGTTTTAAATTTCTTATATCGTACTATGTTTATGAGCCGATCTAACATTGCATTTGCTTAATTCGTGTGCACGACCAAAACAAATAATATATGAATGAAGTAAGTGCTATCAAGCATGTATCTTATAAAATGCTAATTAATTAAAGCTCCCGTTGACTACCAATGAGATAATGCCATTTGTCCCACGATTTATGCAGCAATGCTATTTTAAATAAACCAAACCATTCGTGGAATTTTCATCCGTGCATATAATTTAGACGACTTTAACAACTGCTATAATGGGAATAACACGAGGGTGACTGTCCTCTCAGCATGGGGAGATAAAAAGTGTGCAACTCGAAACGTCATCGCTCAATGAGTTCGGAAGATAAGTTCTCATTATGATTCTCCTCGGCCATCTGGGATAACTGAAACAATCTCATCGCACGCAATGTCCCTCCGTACGCCGGCTGGTACGATAGTCACATGCGGTTGTGACGAACCGTAACCGCATCCAAACCCTGTCTTTAATTAAAAATTCAGATCAAGTTCATTCAATTTTCTTCCTAAAAAAATTATGTTATTAGTATTTTTATAAATATGACTAATTTAGAACTTACCCCAGTGGCGGCCTCTAGGATCCGATGCTCCGCGTTCGGGTACCACAAAAAGTCGCTGACCCTGTTAGTGCGACTCCGGATACCCAGAACATCTGCCAACGCACCGTCAATGTACTGGGACATCTCGTACGGAGTGGCTATAGGATCATTCTGTGTACCTCTACTGGAAGATGGTACATCCCTGCTGAAAGAAGATATATCTCTACTAGATGCGATGTTGTATTTGAATATTTTTGCTATTAGTGTTGGTACCAATTTTGGTCAAATATGAGAATTTTGGTAAAATAAACTTAATTAAATTTTGGTACAAGTCTAATTTAATTTTGGTGCTCAAATAATAAATTTTGGTAAAATAAACCTAATTTAATTTTGATAAAATAAACCTAATTAAATTTTGGTATAAGTCTAGTTTAACAATTAATTTTGGACTTATTCTAATTAAATTTGGTACAGTTCTATTTAAATTTTGGTTCTAAACCCTAAATTAATTTTGGTCTTATTCTAATTAAATTTTGGTACAATTCTATTTAAATTTTGGTTCTTAACCCTAAATTAATATATAATTCTAAACCCTAAATTAATATTAAATTCTAAACTCTAAACCCTAAATCTAAATCCTAAACCTAAACCTAAAAATTAAAACTATAATAGAAGAAGAAAACTTACCCGAGGTCGTAGGATTGAAAGCTTCTTTGAATGGACACCACAAATGAGACCAGCGGCCCCCTAATATAGTCTCCCAGGGGCCGCATCGGCATTTTGCGCCCTGGGTAATTGCAGAAAAACTAGAAAATGAGAGTGTTTTGGTTTATTTTTTTTAAATGATATAAATAAAAATTTCGGGATGCTTAGTGGGCTTAAAAATACCCGAGATATTTTTGTTAAACAATATTTTTCATCATAAATTTTGAAGGTTAATTTTAGTGCGTTCATCTTTCATCATTTTTTACCGCTTGACTTTATATTAAATTAATTTATTAATTTAAAAATTGTAAATTTGCAGTGTAAACACATCAATTGTAAAATAAGTATGTTCTGACAATTTGATCTCGTCCTTTGAAATCAATCTGATGAGCTTTGAAGTTAAGCTCACCAAGATGCTTGGAGAGCTTAAGAACACCTGATTTATTTTTGTTAAATAATTTTTACCATCATATGTTTTGAAGGTTAATTTTAATGCGTTCATTTTTCATCCATTTTTGAATGCTTGACATTGTTTTAATTAATTTATTTTTTTATAAATTTGACGTGTAAATGCATTACTTGTAAAATAAATATATTTCTAGAATTTTGCTTTGTCATTTGAAATCAATCCGATAAGTTTTGAAATTAAGCTTGCCAAGACGCTAAGTGAGTTTAAGAACACCCGAGGTATTTTTGTTAAATAATTTTTTCATCTTGAAGTTTTTCTAACTTATTTTCAATAAAAAAAAATTGAATTTTCAAATGCATTTGCTAGTAATTATTCATGATTCTCCATTTTATTAAGTGATTCGAATCACAAATATAAATCTCGAAAATTTGAATCCAAAAAGCATGTGGTTTTGTTTACAACAAAGCTGCAAAATTGAACTTGTAGAACTAATTTATTTTCAACATTGTCAATAAACTAATTTGATGAGATGTCTTCCGGTAGGATGTAAAAAAATTACGCTTTGACCGAATACGTCACGGCACCGCACAATTACTAACAGTGATTTGCGTCTCGTACTGTAACTATTCGCATGACATGACCGTCATTCAAAAAAGTAGCACAATATTGCACGACATGCAAACTGGTATAGTCACGGCATGATACGTAGTCACATAAGTCGCACAGAATAAGGACCGTTAGATCTTGATCAGATAATGAATTTTGTATAAACAAGAATTATTAAAAAACACATTGACCAATCACACGTAACTAATTGTTCAAATTAAAAACAACACAACACGCCACTATGCATAATCGAAATCACTGCTCCGAATTAAAATCTCTCTCTCTCTCTCTCTCCAGGTTTGGAGATTATACCGCCCCAAAGTTTCAAACTGCGACAAGAATTCCTGTTACCGGTTTCCTTCTCCGAGCTTGGCAAATATGATAAACAAAATAAAATAAATGAGAAATTAATCTAAGGCCTACACTCTACTACGTGTATATATAGGCTGTGATTAATTAAAGAGGACGAAGAGAGAGAGGTAGAGAGAGAGGGGGAAGAAAGAAAGGACCACAGATTGAATAGAGAAAGAAGGCGCGGTGCTCTAGATACACATCCAGCGCCATTCGATTCGTTTAGCGGGGACTGGGTAGGGAGAGAGAAAGAGAAGTAGAGGACCCTCTTTCCTTGCGTTCCCCAAATGCTTATTTTAAGGAGATAGTGGTGGTGGGCCGCAGATGCACGCCGTACGGACCAGACCCATTCCACAACCCCATCACTTCTCGGAATCAAATCAGCTGAAATCTGAAATACATGAACAGTATTTCTGGAATTTGTGAAATTCCGAATCTAGCTGTTTAATTTTTTCTTTACACACACTCGAAATAACTGGTTTTTCTGTGTACGTATTTCAAAACAGTTCAACGGCTGGATTCAGAATTTTAGAAATTTCAGCAATACTGTTCATGGTTTTGGATTTCAGCAGATTTGGATCCCCACTTCTCACTTCTGGTCCCGCTTCATTTTTCCCTCTCTGCCTCTCTGTTTTGTTTTGGTTTGGTTCAGTTTGGAATGGTTTTCTTATGCGGCTTGCTCATTTATTTTTAAAGTTCAAAGAGTTAATCTGAACTGTTCAACATGATTTTCGTTCCTTGATACTTTGAGACCAAATTTACTTGTAAATTTCTTTTGCTGTTTTTTAAATATGTATAAAATCATGACTTTTGAATAACTTAAAATATTCAAATCAGGTGATTTTTTATAAAACATATTCTAAAAATTGTAAAATTTGATCTTCAATTACATTGTTATATAAAGATCATGCGGAAAGATGTTGATTAAGTACCGTTGCCTCACTTTTTACAATGAGATATGTGTAAATATTATTTGTAATTAACTTATAATAACACAGACATTGAGGCCAATGTGATTTTAATTGATATGTGATGCTATGTAGTAATGTAGAATATAGATATTCATGATATCTGCATTGGTTTCCTGCATTTATGGTAGTTGCCATGCTGCTGATATCAGTGCCGAAGTCAGGATTTCTGTCAGGAGTAGGCAAAAATATTTATAGTACAACTAAATAGGAGAACATATATGTTGCAAAAAAATTTAAACATAACAAAAATTACAACATCAATCAAAATAAATAAGAAGTCAAGATAATAGAAATGAATATAAACAATTTCAACTCAGTCAAAAATTCATAAAAAACATTATTTTACATATAACAAATCAATGTCAAATTTAAATTAAACAACAGAGCCACATAAGCATTACAATAAATTAGATGTTTTTTAAATAGTTCTGTAATTTATAACTCATCTATAATTTAAACTAGATGAAAAAAATATATATCATTCTTTTGTAAAATATACATTTATCCACTGTAAACAGTTAATTTGAAGTTAATTCATATGTAAGCTCTCTTCTCTATTTTTCTTCTCATCTATTTTCTTTGCAAACATTATTATCGTTTCTATTTGAAAAACATAACAAACTAGAAGAATCTTTTGATTATGTTATCTTTGAGCTTTGCTAAACTCCAGTTAGATCAAGCCATTCATAAATGTACAAATTATACATGAAATTGATATAAAGTTCAAGAGCGTACCAGTACAAGTCACGGGCTCACGGCCCTTAATGAATGTAAAAATTAGGATTATCTTTGAGCTTTGCTAAACTCCAGTTAGATCAAGCCATTCATGAATGTACATATATTAATATATACATGCTAAACTCTATTATTATCTAATTTAAAAAAAAATAGGGTTAAGGGAAAAGAGGCGGTACCGTACCAGTCACGGGCTCACGGCGTCGGCAGGGCAGAGACTATCTCCTTCGCGCGCGCTCCTTTTTCTCCTCCACGATCTCTTTTTCTCCTCCGTGTGTTGCTACTTTTTCTCCTGCGCAATCGCCTCTCTGTCTCTCTGTTATTTAGAAATTAGAAGGGTAGCGGACTAGCGGGTTGGTTAAGTTAGCGGGTTTGAACTTAGAATGATAGCGAGTAGCGCTAATTAAAAATTTTGGGTAGGCATATTTAATTGGACTGGGCTGGTCAGGGATAGACAGATTTAATTTTCAGTAATAGGCAAGATTCATTTTTAAACCTACATTGTTTTAACTTGTAATCAAAGTATCAACTCATTTGATACTGACTAAAAGTTTTACAAATAAACATGATAATAGAAAACATTATGGACTAAAATGATAAATAGCAACACTTTAAAAATCATTTGTAATTGTGCATGTTTAACTTATTGTAGAGGTGCTGAGAGCTGAGTTTGATCTTTCTCTAGGAGTCAAATTACCAGTTTGTCCTGGCTGTAGACGACACCACAAATTTAGAATGACATAATTAATTGGTACACATGCTTCATTCATTATCCCACTTGTGTTGTGTACCCTCGTACAAACTCTACCCTACTAAAATTTGTGCCTTTCTTTCTTTGACTAATACTACCAGAGCAATTTTACTGGTTCATTTTGTGGATTTTTAATTGCACTAATGTTTGTATTGGAGGTTGGATTCATTGCACTTTGATTCAGTTGATAAAGTGCCCAACAATATTTTGTACAAATATTGAAATGCATTGCTGTCAGTTTAAAGATATTTAAGTGACAACTTTGCATTGTTGTCTGGTTTTTTCAACTGCATTGCTGTCCAATCAAATTGAATTCTGTGCTGCATTTTAAAAAACTGTCTACCAGCCGTGCAATCAAGTCGGAGTTAACACAAATTAAAGCAATTCAAAATTAATTTTAATGTATATTTAGTAAAATATCATGATTGCTCTAGCAAGAACATACTAACCACTACTAAGTATGTATTTTTTGGCTATAAAGAAGGCTGTATGTATACTGTACATAGTATGTATATTACAAGTCAGCAGAAATATAAAATAACTTTATTATTGTACAAGTTAAAAGTTGGGTCTTGAAGCACCACTATATTCCTGTTTGCTTCTAAAGTACAAAAGTCATATTATTTTCATTAAATTTTCAAAAAGAAGATTCAAATGTCTCTATTTTTTTTGTCTTCATTAAAATTGTTACATGTGATCTATGTTATTTTCTCTATGTGTTCATATAAAAAAATATTACATTTCAATTTTGTTTTTATGTGAATCAATCATTTGAAAAATCAACGTCTATAAATTATCCACATTAGTTGAAATGTCACAATTTTTTACACGTGCATAGATAAAATGACGTATATTTTTATGTTGATTTTTAAGTTTTAGAATTTGGGTTATTGAAGTTCTTAAAAATAGAGGCATGATAGAGACAAAAAATGAAGGCATTTGAACCCTCCTCAATTTTCAATATATTAGAAATATATATATTGATGTATGTAATACCACAAGAAATTAATCCAACGGTAATGGGAATGACAGCATCATCAATTTTTTGTGCATGAACAATGCATAATATCCGGACTTGTTCATATCTAAATTATACTAACATATTAATGGTTACAACACTAATTTTTTTGGAATATATTCATCATGATACAATTAATGTATAATTTCAAGAATAAAAAATAATAATACATTGCATCGTTGTCGATTTGTGGTTTTTGAAAAGATATATGATTCGGTTTAAAAAAATATGTAGGGAAGTATGAGATGAAATAAGCTTTAATTGTAGTAACTTATCTAAAACACAACATATAATTATAGAACCATTGAAATTGTTATAATTTTTGTTCATTTTTTCTTAACAAAAATTATGTCATGTAACACAAAAAGATTTTGCTTTATGTTTTATAACTTTTACTTTATCAGTGGAACTGTTAATTGGTAATAATGTTAGCTGATTAAGAAAAAAATGTATAGACAATAGTAAATAAAATATCTACAAGAATCATTTTTGGATGATTATTTATCATTTTTTCTTGATTCTTGGTGGATATATTTTAATCAAATCAAGCACCATGGTTTTGCTCATGAGTGGGATGCTGCCACGGGGACTTCAATTAAAAACCCCTTAATCTGCTAAAAGATCAAAAGATAACAGAGAATAGGTGCTGGTTTGTTTAACACTCCATCCTATAATTGAGCCTCAAAAGATTATTAAAAAAAAATCACAAAAAGCAGAGTCGTGGGGGGTCGCATGTTACCTTGCTCCTAAAATATACGTAATAAGTTATCCCTCAAAAATATCTAGGCAAGATCTTTAGCTAGATGCTAGCTTTCTTTATACGGAGCCTGACAGCCCTATTTTAAACCTAATGGATACCTCCAGTAAGAGCATCTGTATCTCTGAAACTAGTTTCTAATCTGACGGGCAGTTACTAAATCAGTTTCAAGAATGTAGATGGATTTCTTCTTTAGCAATTTTGTTCAGTAATTTCTTATTAAGAATAGTTTATAAACTCTGACGTGACAAAACGATTGGCCTGTATTCGCTAAAATTAATTTAATTTATTGCTGATGTGGCTTATCAATTTTAATTTACTGATGATGATGTAGCTTATTAGAAACTCTAAAATTAGTTTCAAAAATGTGAACATTTAGAAACTCCAGAGTTTATAATTTCTTAAAAGCAGTTATTTAGAAATTCTAAGAGTTTCAAGAATGTAGATGCTCTAAGCCAAAGAAATGGAGACCAAAGGAGGTGTACTGTACAGCACTTAATTATGCGCTCTTCTAGTCCTAGCTCACGTTCATTAGTTTGTCTAAATTTCATTTAAGTACTATTTAATAAAGAGGGTGCTGTGCCCACAAAAGACACAAAGCGTATTCACAGTAAAGGTTCGGCTTAAGCACACGCGTCACGCACATTGTGGTTCTCTGCTTCTTCATGCCTTTTTTTCACACACACACACTCACACACAGAGAGACAGAGTCGTCTATTTTTGCGCGGTTAATTCCAGGCATTTACCGCGCGCTGTAATTAGCTGCTGTCACGTGACATTCTGAGAGAGAGCTAGGGGTTTTCTAGGTGCGTGGGAGAGAGAGAGAGAGAGAGAGGTAATCAGGAGAGGTAGCTATAGCTAATGCTACATGCTATGCTAAGCTAGGCTATGCTATGCTATCTAGTGGACTAGTAGCTATAGGGAGAGAGGAAAAACAGAATTTAGGAGAGAGAAAGAGGCTTAGCTTTTAACGCAGAGCAGAGAGAGCAGCGGGGGCGTCAGTGACACAGAAGGCTTCTTAGAAAAGAAACAAAGCGGGAAAGACATAAAGAAAGAGAGAGAGAGAGCACAGGATCATATCAGAGGAGGTGAGAAAGAAATAGAAAGAGAGGAGAGTGATCGAGAAGATCTTGATCAGAGGGAATTTCAGAGTCCCCACACAAACCCCAACCTCTTCTTATTTCAATTAGATACTTCCTTTCCCCTTTCCTTTCCTCCACTTTCCCTTTCTCTCTCTCTGTCTCTGTCTCTGTCTCTACTTTTGTTTATTTATTTGTTTGTTTTCTTCCTCTCACTACTCTACTAGCCTCCTCGCCTCTCCTCTCTCTCTCTCTCTCTCTCCATAATTAGCAGAATAAAAATAAACATTAATACATGCTGCTCAGCTCAGCTGCCCCAGCCCCCAGCCACGCTAGATAGAGCCAGCAGTAGATTATCATACCGAGGTGTGCGGAGGGAGGGAGAAAGGAGGAGAGAAGTAGGGGACATGATTAACCTGACTTAGGGTTGTGTTGCCTTTGGTGTGGCATAGAGGTTATTAGAGGATATATAGACCCTTTCCTTACCTATAAATTTCCTTCCTTTCAATCTACCAGTAACCCTAAAGTGGCGGCTTCAGGCCGGCGGTTCCCGTCCGATACGGGTGCCTTTGCCGATTGGGTGTCTTCATCTGCCACCGGCCGTGGCGATGATTTATCCCTTGGATTCAATGCCGGGGGCTCCACAAGTGCTACTGGATCTGGGACAGCCGGTATCACTGGCTTGTGGGGCCCGAGTGCGGCGGCGTCGTCGGTAGGTGCGAGGCAACAGGCGATCAATTATGGAATTGCTGATATGGGGATGGTGGGTCTTAGGGATGTTTTTGTGGTGGCGCCGGCCGGTTCATTCCACCACACACAGCACCACCACCATCTCCACCATCACCACCATGAAGGTGGAGGTGCTTCTCAAGGCGCAACACTCCTCGGCTCGGCGGAGCATCCGATGATACCTCTTCTCACGGCTGGGCCATGTGTAGTTGACCCCGAGTCTCATGGGGCGAAGCCTTCCCCATCAGGAACTGGCACGGGCATCCAATTCTGGCAAGCACAGCCTCACTCGCACTCGCACGCACAGCATATGCAGCAACAAAACCCTAACCCTAATCTTAATCCTTCAGCGGGTGGCCAGGCAACAATCTCCTACCTTAAAAAGCCGGTTTCAATCTTAGAACAACATGGAGGGATGCTTGGGTCGGGAAGTTTAGGCGGGACGGCAACCTGTCAGGATTGTGGCAATCAGGCAAAGAAAGATTGTACCCATAGGCGATGCCGCACTTGTTGCAAGAGCCGGGGTTTTGATTGCTCTACACATGTAAAGAGTACTTGGGTGCCGGCTGCTCGCCGCCGTGAAAGGCAACATATTGGGCCAGCAGCTGCAGGCTCGTCGGCCTCTACCTCGGGCACAAAAAAGCCCCGACTTCTTTCGTCTCAAACTACAACCACTTCACACACCTCCACTTCTAACACTCCACCGCGTAGTTTCGATACAAGTTCTAGCCACCAAGGTAATTTGGTTCCATTTCCTTTGCAACCCCAATACTTTGGATTCGAGAAAGAATTTGGCAAGGCAGTAAGAAAATTCTGGGATACCTGGAATTGAAAATTCATGCCTGGCTTCCCCTTAAAATAAGCGTTTATTTCAGTATAAAAAAATGAAACAACTGTTTTATTAATTGCTTTGGATCAAGTGTTATAGCAGAACTTGTCATTCTCTAAAATTTCTTAATTCCTCTCTCAACCAATAATCGGAGACAAGGAAAGAATCAATTATTTTTCGTTTTTTTATTATTTCAACATTTACATATATTGCAACAAAGTTGAAGTTGGAAGTTCTTGTTCAATTTGAAGATGCCGGGTTCCGAGACAGTTTACCAAGACACGTGCGTGCACCGGCAGTGTTCAAGTGTGTACGAGTGACATCCATCGATGATGGGGAAGATGAGTACGCGTACCAAGCCATGGTCACAATTGGAGGACATGTGTTCAAGGGATTTCTCTATGACCAAGGAACCGATGATGGTACAAGTCACGAAATGGCCGGTACGAGTACTAGCAACGATGAAAACAACAACAATGCTCCGATACCGAATATATCTGAGCTGCATCTAGGAGGCGTTGGGGCTACCGGAAGAGATGTTGCTTCATCATCACCGTTGCTTTCTTCTCATGATGTTTATGGTGGCGGTGGTCCGACAGGTGGTGGTGGTTTTCTCGGAGGAGTTAGCTATGCCAATCAAATGAATTGAGATGTAGCTAGCTACCTTGTCTTCAAGGAGTTTACTTTGTTTTACACCTGCACTAAGGTTCTATTCTTTTTCTTTCTTTAGCTCATTTTTCTTGAGTCTTTCTATTTTTCTTTTACCTCCTTTGTATGTTATCATTCATGCATTATGAGCAAATCCTTTTGCTATTGTTGTATAACATCTTTTATATCCTGAAAGAAAATTTAAGCTGCTGCTTCGTCTCATACTTTTTACTGATTAATGGTTGCATTTCTGTATGATATTTCTCCAATGATAATATACATTAACGAATGAGAAAGAGAGTGTGTAGATGTATAGTGTGAGTGATTTGAAAGACTGTGTGATACTGTTTCGCTTGGTTTTTCCTTCTCCTCTGGATTCTTTATTACCTTCCACAAATAGGCCCTGATTTAGGGATGTGGCCATCATTTCATGGCATCTACTAGGGACTATTTTGGTCATGTGATCTTATTTTTTATCACTGTTGGAAAGTTTGACCTCTATGCAGAGACTTCTCTTGTAGGGGTCCTCTCTCTCTCCTATTGCGTGCTTTGCTCTATGCGGCTTTAGTTTCCACAAGGTTTGGTATAGAGAATTAGGTAGGGGCATTGTATTGTTGGAACTTGCATCTTTGATTGACACTTTCCCTACCAAAGCTGGTGCAATCCATGTGCCTTTGAATAATACATTTCTTCTTTTTCTAACTACTCTCAATTCTCCACACCAAGTTTTACCTTGTTTCCTTGTTCTTTTTACTGCTTTCTTTTACTGAAGAGAGAAAAATGTACCATCATGAAATCATGGGGGGTGGCACCTTTCTAATTTTTTGTGCAAATTCTGCCTACTTATTATTCTCCTTCACTCCCCCCATGAAAGAGTATTGAAAAGATGTGTTCTTGCTTTATTCCATTCTTTGTTTTAATGTCTCCATCTGCCTCCTTGAATGTTCTTTCTTCCAAACCAACTTTGATTGGTTTACAACTTTAAATGTAGTTTGTCGTAGTTCTGGTACAAAGCCAAAAGGTGAAGGCTTAAAAATATATATACGGGTTTCCCTGGATTTGTGGTGCAGAATGTTGATATTTCTCCACTTTGCACATCCTTTATTCAAATGTTATTCCATTTCAAAAGTACGAGTAATCTGTTTTGGCATGGTACTGTTATAGCAAGTCTTGGAATGCACGAAATCAAAATTTTCTTTTCTGGACTTTAAATCATAGGAGGAATCTTGCATCTCATCTTCATGACCCAGGTCATTATATTTTGATCTTGCCTTTTTTTTTTTTGAAGATGAATCCTCTTTAAAATATGAAAAAAGGAACTTTCATATGTAAATTGTTCTGTACAATTCTCTGTCATTTAGAAATTATATATAATTAAAAGAGTGAGGTTATGTTACTTTGCAAAGCGCATAATGGTCTATGCTATGGATAAATATCCTCCGTGTACAAAGCTCAAACAAGCGATTTTTATATTAAAATATACTTGAAGACCAAATTTTATTAAAATAGATACTTGAAGATCACGCCGAACGGTTTGGATCGTCTGTTTGGACTTAAAAATGAAGATATAAATTGTTCACAATTCTCTGTTATTTAGAACTTGTATATAATTTAAATATATTAACTTTTCCTGTTAAATTGTAATTCTTATTTCGAAATGAAAGTAATACTGACTTTTTTGTAATTAATTTTAATATCATAACCTCTTGTATTCACTTCTTCTGGAAAGGTAACACACAAAGATGCATAATAAATACTATTGTATTGCAATGGCATTAATACTGTAAAAATCATGTAAAGAAAAGGATGCATGTTTTCTTATAAAAGAAATGAAGTAGTTGTAAAAAACATGATATACGTTTTGAGTTGCATGTTTAATTACTGTCATAATTTATAAGATCGTAATGAGCTGGCTGTGCATATTTAATTACCAGAACAGATCTTTCTATATTTTTATATCATTTTTATTGTTTGTGTTAGTGCATATCTGTTGAAAAAAAAGGTAAAATAGCTTGTGCTGTTTTTGAAATTTCTAAGTGAATATAAAATGTTATATATCGTTTTAGGAAATTTCTAGTGTTGGGAATGGCAAATACTGTCTTAAATTACGAGAATGCGTATTTGCTCATCTCCTTAGTTGAAATGAGGTCTTTTTCTGCTATTAATTCTATTCATTATATTATGCATCATTATGATTTTCTAGGAGAACTACTTCATATATAGACTAACAAGGCATTGTTAAGCTTGAGTAAGCTGTAATAAATGAACATGTGTTATAGTGTTCATAAATGAAAATTTGGAATATTTTAGATATGACATTTTAAAGTATCTTTTTTCCTTTAAATTAAAAAAAATATTATTGAAGTCGTGTTGTGATAAAATCTTATTTCAATTCTATGATTTTATATATCTGTTTGAGCTGAATTGATAGGTTTAATAGTCGTAGAAAAGTAAGTTTGCCATTCCTTAATTTTGGTCACTTCTTTAGTTAAATATCCTACCATATACATTCTTTTAAGAATTTATGCATGTCTTAAGAGTTGGGTAATGCCCTCTAATGTACCTCATTCAAAACTAGAATGCCAAGGTATGCTGGTACCAAAGTAAAACCACCCAGATGTGGGGCGGTTTTGTATGGGGAGCTGACTGCTGAAACATAAGGCGGTTAGGTCATTTATGAAAATATTTTATAATGGAGGGCAGATTTGTCATTCGAAATCAAGGAGTGTTTTACAAAAGTTAATACCAAACCATAGGTATATAACCCCAAAATACTTGGTTTATTTTTTCCTTTTTCTTCCTATCATCTGTAAACTTATTCTATAAGCGTTATCCTCAAGTCTTGTTATATGTAATACAAAATCACACAGACATGTTTGGAAGAGCTATCCTCTTCTCCATATTTCTATACATTCTGGTAATTACTCTGTTTTGAAATTCATGCCGATGCAAAAATAATGTTAAGGTAACAAGGAGTATATGGACTTGACTTCACACATGTTGCCATCAAATTTTATTGACATTAGTCATATGATTTTCATATGATCAAAATCGGAAGGATCTGATGAAATGAGAATTTCTCCAAAAGTTAGGTTGTATTTGATGGGATGACTACCAAATCTATCTCTTATTCCATATACCAGTGGAAGCTTGCTATTATTTTAAATGCTGATGTAGAAAATCTTTATATACATATCATCTGTTTGAAGATAATGCAATCATTTTTTCCCCCTTATGTGTTTGGCCTCAAATATCCTTCCTTTTACTGAACAGGGACAATCATGTATGCTCATCAAATTGCACTCTCCATGTTTCTGTTTTTGGTCACGGGCAATAGGCAATGTCATTTCTACCTTTTCTTCTTTTGTTGTTTTCTTTCTTGTCCTGCTAAACATCTCTTCTAGATCTGGATGGCAAACTGTTTGTAGGGTTCAAATTGCATCAGATAAGATTTGATGTTTGCTTTCCCTTCTCTTTAATCCTGTGATTTAATATTGAATATTAAAAATATTATTCTATGTCTAATTCCAGTTTATAGGAAGCAAAATAATTAACCTGTTTTTTATAAGTATCTTATTGGCCTACTAGTTGCAACCTTTTTTTATTTGAAATTTGCTCAGTTAGTGTATGTTGTGTTTTACTTTTAAGCTATCTGTTGATGATTTTGTATTAACAATAATTCACCAAATGCATATTTTAATTTTCTCATTCAAAATAATCAAATCTATTATACCTCCATCATGCTTCTATTAGACTTGGTTGATTCCAATTAAATAATACATCGGAAAACAAGTGCTTATAGCCTCATTTAAAATAACAAAAGACACTAATGAATTAGTTCATTACACTAATTTAATTTTGGATTGAGCTTTGAAATCTTAACAAGTTAAATTGGAAAACTAACCTCAGACACAATTTTTATGTATGAATATTTGAGAGTGATAAATAAAATATGGTAAATTTTTAATTTGATGTGGGGACTGGAAATACCTAATTCTTAGGTTTTATATGTGAAAAAGGCAGCAAATGCTTTTCTGGTAATTATAAATTAGTTTGGAAGAATTGGTGAAACATGTGCACAGTTGAACATTTCATGTAACAAATTTTACAAGTTTTAGCTAAAGGTCCTCGAATTTATCTCAAATAACAAATTTTCATAGGCACTCGATTATTTATCTCAAAATAGTTAAATTTCATTATTCTCCTTGTCATTTTTGTTCCTTTATTGCACCGGTGAAAAAGACCTTATCATAGTAGTGAGAATTTAAAATGGAAATTATTAAATAATATATATAAATAGTGCAATAGAGATTTTCCTATACACTTTCCATATTTATTTGTGCAATTTCTATTTATTGTGATGACGACAAAAATCCTTTTCCGTTGCATAACGACATATATATCTTTTTCATATTTGATTATAAGGTCCCATTCTGATCTCTTTATTTATCCGTCAACTTAAAATTATTCAATATGATTGGTTGAATCAGTGACAAAATTGTGATTAAGGAGACAATAATTGAGGGGGTTGAGAGGGATGTTTTGGGGCTTGACGTCATGACAGTGAGTGCAACTATATGCGCTACATGATAAGGTTTTAATTGGTTTCAAAGATTTTCTTCATCATTGACTCCATACATTTTAATTTAGTTTAATGTGTTGAAAGTGAGTCATGTATCTAGCAATTGAGAACGGAGTAGGTCCGATGCCCATTGGACTTATTTTTAGGTTTAACGAGCATGATGATCGTCCGATCTAATTCATAATTTGTGCGCATGAAAATTGAAACAGACACGCATGAAGTTTGAAGTGTTCTGCACGAATTTTAAAGCAAATTGACGGTGATTAAACCTATCGAACCAGAGTAGGTCCGATGCCCTACTCTCAAATCTTAGCAATTAGGCTGAGCTATCAAATATTAGGTTCTTGGATATATTAGTTTGGAAGTCATGTTTTTTTAAATTCAATTTTGTTTAGTATTCTGAGTGCAGTAATCAGAAAAAAAAATCTTGTAAACATGATTTTTTTTTGTTGTTTAGCCAGGTTTTTTTAATAAATAACAACGACATGCTTATTTTCTGAATGTTTGACAACTATATTTTCGTTTTCGGTAAACATGCTTATATTTTCTATACCTTATCATTCATTAAGTATAATGGAGCCGTTCGACAACAAGGGAGTAAGAGTGAATGATTAAAAGCTTAAGAAACGCTAAGGAACCGATGTTCGGTTGTCTTAATCCGTGGGTGAAAGCTAAGGAAGAAGGAAATGGTAGAGGTGCCTTAATGTCTGAGCAGAAGATTAAGATCCGGGCAAAACGAGGCTAAAGGAGGTGATCTTAATCTGCACTAAATAACCGGTGTTCGGCAATATTAAACAGATAAGGAAGCTAAAGAAAGCAGACTGAAGCTTAATCCTTTATTGCCGAACAACCCCAATGTGTTTTGCGTGTACAGTATGTCAATGCACATAAGGCGAAATTATGTGCTCACATATTTTTTTTTATGAGCGCGTGCATTTAGAATTCTCGAGTTTTTAATTTTTTACTTGATTTTATAGATATATTTGATGGTTTGAATGGCAATAACACAATTAAATGTTGTCATGAAATCATGTGTTTAAAGATTATGTATAATATTGTCAAGCATTGATAGTGAAGATATCATTATCATATATTTTAAAAATGGATATACACACAAAATAAATTTCGAGAATAACAATTCCATAAAACAAGAAAAAGAATATAAAAATGAAAGGAAGAAAATACATATCCTCTATTACTGCACCTGTTTGTGCTTTCTACTTCTTTATAAAACCAAAATCTATTCAACTTCAGCTGAGTTAGTGAAGTAAACTGGAAATTCTGATTCAAATATCCAAATTTGAAGCCTGCTAATAATAATCATTTTCGATCTGATTTTGTGTTCCGTAAGAATTTCTCGATTAGTTTATATTTTACGAAATACTGCCACTGCTAGCTGTTTCTTATCTTATTTTTTGTACAAGAATAACATTTTTAATAATACTTGATTCATAATTTTTAATATAAATAAAAAAATAAAAATGGGAGATTCTTAGAGAGTGTTTTGGAAGTCCCAAATGCTCCAGTAATTTTTTAAGAAAAATCAAATGGTAAATTTCGCTGGAAGTCACTAAATTTTGTCATTTTTTACGAATTGGTCACTTAAGTTTGATTTGTCCCTTTCTAGTCACTTAACTTTGTCATTTGTCCAATCAAATCACTTTATACTTTTCCGTCCAAAATGCTAACAGAATATTCCCATTCCGTCCGAAATATTAACGGAATATACTAGTTCCGTCCAAAATACTAATGGAATGAACATATTCCGTCCAAATTACTAATAAAATGAGAATATTTCATTAGTATTTTGGACGGAAAAATATATAGTGACTTGATTGGGACAAATGACAAAGTTGAATAACTAAAAAAAAAACAAATTAAACTTGAGTGACTAATTTGTGACAAATGACAAAGTTTAGTGACTTACAACGAAATTTACCCAAAATCAAAAACTAAGTAAACAAAACAGAAGAACTTGACCAGTTAAAAGCTAGGTTCAATTATTAGTTACCCATATTGACTTGTGAAACAGTGATTAAAAATAAAATTTATCTGATCTTACCGGCTTGAGAGAGACAAGACAAGTGGAAAAAAAAAAACCAGCTTTTAATTAATCAATTAATTAATTTATATCATATTAAATTAGCCAGTTGGTGTGGTGATAGAATAGAGGAGATAAGACTTAAAAAGCGCAGTTAGGCATGGCTGCCAAAAGGACAAGTAAACGGATAAATTACCTCTTTACCGAGGCTGCAGTAACTCGGTAATAAATGCATCTATAAACCGTTTTAAAGCGAGAATAGTACGGATCGAAAAATTTTTGAACTGAGGCGCTTCTGCCCGAGAAGAGAGGAGGATTAAAGAAGGCCACCTCTTTGCATCTGCCATGTGGAATTGAGCAATAATTGGTTATGTGATATTGAGAACATAAAATATATTTTATAATTATTTTTAGTTATATGTATATTTTCGAAGTACAATTTTATATTTCTTTTATCTGTGCAAGTGCCTCACATTACTCGGAAGGATTCGAATCAGCTGAAATTTTGAAACTAATGAACAGTAATTCTGAAATTCTTGCAATCAGAATCCAGCCATCAAATTTTTTCCGAGAACGCATCTCGAAACAGCTGATTTTTTCTTGCACGCATCTCGGAACAGTTCGACGGCTGGATTCGGATTGCAGGGATTTCAGGATTACTGTTACCGGTCTCGGATTTCAGCAGATGCGCTTCCTACTCGGAATACCTTTTTTGATTGAAAGGCTGTATTTAAAAAAAAAAATTGTAAGAGACATATTGAGATAAAATAAGTATGAAAATGTAAGTTCAATTTCTAATTTTCAAATTAAAAGTAATGACATAATATTTTTCAGTGTGCCGTATTAAAGTCGCGCTGACATAATAATCAAGCATAATTATACAATTATTTTGAACCAACTATACTTTTCTCTTAATCAATATAGTTTTTCCCAAACAAAGGGAAAAAAAAATGTAGTGTGCGTGGTACATGAATTTTATAAAATTCTTACTTTATATTTTTACAAAAAAAAATTAAACAAAAATTGTAACATTAATATCTACACTATGAACACTTACAATAAAAAGCTAGATTTAAATTTGTAATTATTTTACAAACTGGTATATTATTGTAATTATTGTTTTATAAAATAAGAATTAGGAAAGAAAATAAAAGAAAGTTCATGGGTGCAAAAGCATTAAATGGTAAAGGGAAGACTGGGACATGGAAATCTGAATTGAAGGGGGAAAGGGAACAGAGAGAGCATTGAGCCCCGGGAAAAAGGCAGGAAAAAGGGGACCGAATTAAAGCATCAACCATTATTAATATAATAATATCTATTCAGCACGCATTCCAAAAGAAAAAAAATGTTTTATATTTCTTCAAAATTACCAAAGGCCGTTTGTATTTTGGGCCGTCTGTCTTGGCTCTTTTTCCCACATTCCAGCTGTTTTTTTTTTTTTTTGATAGAATAAATTCCAGCTGTTCGTCTCCTCTTCACTTAGCACAGAATTTGTTTGATGGTTTCTTGGAGATCAGAACCGTCTATTCCAGCTAATTGCTAGGGATCCATATCCTCCCCGGTACCGTAAAAGATTCCCTTCACTTTACGGTACGGCCATGTTCGGCAAGCCTCCTTAAGTTACAGAGGATTAAGAATTTAATACTCACTAAGTAGTGTGTGTTCGGTAAGGAAACAGAGGCCTTAAGGCCCAAAACAGCTCAAAGGAGGCCTTAAGGAAGCAGATTTCTTAAGGCGGGGGACGAGATGGATTAAGCACATTTCTTAAGGAGATCACTAAGGAGTCATTTAATCCTGACTAAGGAATGACTGTTCGGTAAGATTAAGAGCTAAAGGAGCTTTAAGGAGCTCTAAGGAAGTCAGCCGAACATGTACATTTGAGATTTAACTCTCAGCCGGTTTGGGATAAGAGCTGACAGAGGGGGCAGTATTATTGAACTTTGAGATTCGTGCCAAGTTAAAAAGAACGGTCCAGATCAAGTAATTGTAAAAGATTCCCTATTACGGTACCGGGGGTGATGTGAATTCAATTGCTAGGCGGTCCGAAATTTTTATAATACCCTAAAAAAAAATATAGCAAATTTGCTCTCCATTATGAAATATTTTCATAAATGACCTAACCGCCCCATGTTTGGGCGGTCAGCTCCTCATACCAAACCGTCTCACGTTTGAGCGGTCAGCTCTTAATGCCAGACCGCCCCATATTTGGACGGTTAACTCTTAATGCCAGACCGCCCCAATGTTTAGGTGGTTTGGCATGTAACCTATTTTTTTTTTAAATGTTGTATTATAAAATATTGAATTTTTTTACGTTGAAATTTTGTTATAATTTTTTAATTTATGGTTATATTTTTTATAATAATTTATGGTTATAAGTTTTTAGAATAATTTATGGTTATAATTTTTTATAATTGACGATTATATTTTTATTTGTTGTAATGTTTTATTGTAGTTTTATTTGTTATAATTTTTATAATAATTTATGGTTATAATTTTATAATTGACGATTATAATTTTATTTGTTGTAATGTATTATAATATGTTATATATTTATTGTAGTTTTATTTGTTATAAATTGGTTTTAGTCGACTAAATAAACAACAAAATTAAATAATCTAAATGGTAAGTCTACAACGTAAAATCTAACAATCCAAACATGAAATATAACAATCAAAACATAAAATATTACAAATCCATCTAACTAAAAAAACATAAAAAACCTAACGACGAGTGCCTGGGCTAAAAAAACCTAAAAAACACGATGACGCATCGATGCTTTATGCACGGCCTATCGACGACAGAAGTGCATCGATGTTTCATTACAAAAACATCAGTGATTCACCGATGTTTTTTTAGCACTACTCTGCTTAATTGCCAATGCTAAGTCTAATAAAACATCAATGTTTCATTACAAAAACATCAGCGACGCACCGATGTTTTTTTAGCACTACCTTGCTTAATTGCCAATGCTAAGTCTAATAAAACATCGATGTTTCATTACAAAAACATCAGCGACGCATCGATGTTTTTTTAGCACTACCCGGCTAATAAAACATCGATGTTTAATTGCAAAAACATCGATGATGCACCAATACATGCAACTGAATATATCTGTTCACAATTCTACTTAATGCATCTTTCTAGGCGGATTCAGTTAAGTTCTTGCAGGGTTTTTTCCAGCATTTTTTAGTATTTGAATGAGTAATTATATTACGATTTGTGAACATATACATTAAAATATTAATATCGTATAGAAATCTAGTCTTTGGTATAGTAGTAAAGACATCACATCTTTTGTGTGAGGTTCTGGGTTTGAAACTTAGATAGAATTTCTTTATGAATAATTAAATAGAAGTTGGTAGACTAAGACTTTCATCTTTCTATATCAAAAAAATATTAATATCACACATTTGAAAAATCAAAATAAAAAGAAGAAATTTCTTTACAAGCGGAGAGGTAAGGTGTACAAAATCTTCATCTTGGATATTTGACTCATATACCATCAATCGAATCATTCAATTTACACAGATGATTTTTGTAAAAAGTTCGGTCAATTTTTTTTTTTAACGAAAAGGCCCTTAAACTAGTATTAAACAAAAAAAAGTACGGTATAAGAAAGCTGCAGTATAAGTAATAGCATGTAACCACAGTGGTCAATTTTGAGTCGATCTTGTCTACCCCAGTGGTCATGGAGATGTATGTATATTTGTAAACGGATATTGGACTTCTAATTTGTGAAAGGATTATATTTGAAAGCCCAATGTCTCTGTAATGGCGCACGCTCATATATATGTTTGGGCCTAAATTTTTACTGGATGTTATTACAACATGGAACTGGATCCAAACAAGCTATCCAACAATTTCTAGAGCCCAGTAACTTGGGCTTGCGGGTAAATTAGCTAATCTATTCATTTAAGCCATGCAGCAAATCAGGCTGTAATTTACATGCGGCAAATTTGGCAACTTGCAACAAGTCCAAAAGTTTCATAATTGTGAACAATTTTAACTGTCTCAGTTATTTTCTTTGGATTTCAATTTACTTTCTTATTTATTTATAGCGTGTCATTTTGCTCACCTATCCCCAACTAACTAAATTAGGTCTTAGCATACTGACTTTTATTTTACTAAAATTCCGCAATTCTACACCGATACATTTTAAAGTTCCAAGTTTTTATTATGTTGAAAGGATAATCAACTCGTAATTCACTATATATATATGACACTACCGACCTCTATGAAAACTAGATTCTTCGTTGTGGCTTTTGCCACAACTGTTTTTGGGTGCATGTTGGTGCAAACGGAGAATAATTTGTTGTGTTTATTGTAGGATATATTCTCTTTCGATCGGAATCAGAATTGTGCAAAAATGTAAGTGTAAGCAACTCATAGAACAATTGAAAATAATTGTTTATTGTTTGTTGGAACAACAATTGAAAATAAGATTGAACGACAAAGGATACGACCTTATTGTAATAAATGTTAGTTTAATTCCAAACCAAATTATACACAGTTGTACAAGAACAGACAAAAGCTTAAAAATATTTGCCTATAATTCATGTTAGAGCCAGAAGAAACTTATTAAGGCCTATAAATGGAAATCAGGGAAAAAAGATAAACGACAAGTATCCCTACTGGAGCTGACCAGAGAATTCATATCACCGACGGTACCGTAATAGGGAATCTTTTACAATTACTTGATCTGGACCGTTCTTTTTAACTTGGCACGAATCTCAAAGCCCAATAATACTGCCCCCTCAGTCAGCCCGAATCCCAAACCGGCTGAGAGTTGATCTCAAACCGTAAATAGCTAATTGTAAAAGGGAATCTTTTACGGTACCATCGAGGATATGGATCCGCTGACCAGATGGGTACCAAAAACTAAACAATAGACGTTGTCTCATTGTAGACCAAGAGTCAGTAAATTGTCTTGCTTTGAAGCCCTTTGGTAGTGGCCCACCACTTTGGAAGACTATTTTTAATCTGAAATCATAATATATTTCATACCAGTTATGGTAAAAAATAAGAAATGATTTATAAGTAACACCATCAAAATGTAAGCTTGTTGGAGTTCTGTGCGTAACTCCCTCTTTGGCAGAATTCTTTCTTCTTCGACATGCTTATATTGTAGGCATGTTGTACAAATTCTTTTATTCTAATACAATTGTTAGCGGACAACTTGTCTGTTAATCTTCAAAAAAAAAAAAAAGTTATCTGAGCCTTGTACCAATTAACAATACATATTCTGTCTTTTTGTTTGCTAATAGTAATACCCAGTACACCATTTTGATTGGAGCAGTAAATTTTGGTATTTTTGAAACTCTTAATTAACCTCCTAATTAAGAGAGGAGCTATATACCTGTTCAACATAACCGAGTTCATTCCAAATGGACGAGTATCCTAATATCAATTAATAATGCACAGAAATAATTATGTAGCCATAAAATATCTAGTCATAATAATTGGAGGGCAATATTTGATGTAGACAGCAACCATAAGTAAAATAAATGCATAATAGTGGCTAATATTATATTTATACCTTCAGCGCAGCACCCACAAACTTCTCTGTATTATCTGTAATTTTCTGCAAGAACAATATGAATAACTAACTAAATACAGTGGAAAAAATAATAATGTAAATTGTATACATTGAAATAAGCCGTCAATTGTCATTTTTCAGTCATTGAGATGTAATGCAAGAAAAAGGATAAGAAGGAATAAAAATTGTACTTACTGTTTGATTTCATAGTATGAAAAAATGAACTCAACCTCATTGTTGAAAATGCTATTCTTTTTATACAAATTGATGACCTTAATTATTTGGTACTAATAATAGATGGTACTGGTCGCCATAAGATGACAGTGGCAGGAAAAATAGAATTCCCAGAAAACACAAAATAAGAGTGGAATTCATTACAGCAACAGTGAGGAAGGCGCAAAAAAGGAAAAAGAAAGTAAATTAAAAAGAAAGATGAAGACACAACCAACCTCCAATTGCATTTTTACTGACCATTAACTAAACCCTAAATTAAGTGCAAAAAGATACAAAGGAAGGAAGGGTATTACCTATGCGTATGCTGACGAAGGGCTCCAAAGTTCACCATAAATCGCTTGTTGAGTGATATTGACGGAATTATTACTACCAATCTCTAGATAAAGCTTTAGGCACCTAATGGTTATTAGATGTAGTGAATACCCCAACAAAATGTGAACCATACTTTTGAGTCCTAGAAGCTATAAACATAATTAATCAATATAAATTATTAATCGAGAACATGCTCTAATCCAATATTTTTCATAAGATTCAATTATACATGTAACGAACCATATAAACAAACATAACCTACTAATTAATATAAATCAGCTAACTAATAGATCAAAATTTAATTTGACAAATACTGACCTTGGGCCCCATCCAACTGGTTAAGAGCCGAGACAAACAGCCAGCTGGTGACACTTGGGTGACCAGCACCTCCTTGTTTTCATCTGCTATTGCGGCGACAGTGGCTCTAACAGGTGCCAAAGAAGCTGTACCACCATAAAAAGAAAAAAGAAAGGGCACTGCAAGAGCAAATATTTAAGCAATACTCGCAAACCACTTGGCATGAGAACTTGTTAGTGTAGGAATTATTTTGAAATGTCAGTATGACACTTATATGACAAAATAAATGTACAGATATGCAATTCATTGTTACAGATATAGTACACTATAATCGAACAGTTAGTAAGTTTACATGTAGTATCTAGCATTACTTCCAGAGCTTCAAACAAGGATACTAAACACTTAAAAATATACACAGACAACTAAATCATAGGCATGTACAAAATACACCAATCCTTGTATTAGCCAATAGATTCATTATATCTTTAACTATACAACAATATATTCAACTACAACTATCATCTTATACCTCACATCTCTTCTGTAAATCAAAGCTGTAGATGTGACTGCTAACTTGATGCTTAATAGCTCATATACTCTTAAACCCAACTTTTTAATTTTGTGAAAGAAGTGGCAAAGGCCACCAATTTCATTTACCATAGAAACAACAAGTTACAAAATAAGTCTTGACACAATCATTTTTTCTTTTGAAAATAAGGCTACTAGGCCCGTTTCATTACATGAAACATTTAAGTTACAAGTTACCTAATGTTCTCGTTCAGGCTATTTTCCTGATCGGTATGACCTGTTATCCTAGTAACCACAAAATCAACCGACAGCCGAGTACTACCACTAGTTCAAGTCTAGTCCAGTCCAGTCAAGCATACTCAACCTTACATTCACAAAAGATATCTGCAACATCAGTTCTAGCATAGTAATATGTGTCTAGACACAATCTAACCTTGATACCAGTCATCCCTAGTACCAAAAGTAGGAACCTGACCTTAGATGTTTAAGATTATTTGATTCAAATTGAAGAACTTACTGGTAATTCAGAATTATCATTATACTTTAAATTATCATAACTTAGATATAATTGCTCTAGATCATAGAATAGGATTGTTTGAAATAAAGAAGAAGGAAATAGAAAAGAACTTGCCAGTAAAGGGCTTAGTGCCTCGATCAATAGCTTGATCAGCAATTATCCAACCCAACCGTACGATCTTCTGCCGTCCTTCCCGATCTGGCATCCTTTCCACCACCGCTTGGCTTGTCCAAATGGCGGTCTCTGAGGCGACTTTGGCGAGATCGCGTGTATTCTTCAATGCGCCGCTGAGGTCAGGCGCACCCTCGCGCGCCTTCCCGGCGGCTCCTCCGACTATCTCTCGCGACCGCGTCACCCAACCGAAGATCGACTCAGTAGCCGAGCTGACGTAGTCGCAAATCCCCATCTCTCTCTAGCGCGCGCACTCGCAGTGTTGTCCGTACTCTGACTCTCTGAGTCAACTAGAGTCAATGAAGGGAAAGGTAAGCAAGTAAGCAACTAAGCATGCTATATAGGCTTTAAACTGCGCAGCTCTTTTTCTACGACTTCCTACTTCTGATTTCAGTCTGGTCCATTGTAGATCTAAATAAAAAGCTTAAGGTATTTAGTAGGAAACAGCTAAACGGCTAAAGTATGGGATTGAGATCTGCTTAGTGTATTGACAAAACCCGCACGGTCCAACCCGACCCGCGCAAACCCGTGACCCGGATCCGAACCGACCCGGATCCGACTCAGAACCCGACCCGACCCGTCCTAGAGTGATGGGTCGGGTCTAAAACGGGTCGGATCCGGTTTTCTGGGCGAAACCCGACCTTCCCCCCGCCGAGTCAACCCGTCCACCCGGACCCGACCCGGACCGACCTAAAACCGACCCGAACCGGCCTAACCCGACCCAAAACCCGGCTGAACCCCCCAAACCCGGCCTAACCCGGGTGAACCCGATCTACCCCGACCCTAACCCGACCTAACCCGCGTGAAACCGGGTCAGACCCGACCTAACCCCCCGAAACCCGGGTCTAACCCGGCGGGACCCGAGTCAACCCGAGCCAACCCGCCCAAAATCCGAAATTCAATTTTTTTTACTGTTTCCAACGGCAAATTTTCCCCCCACCCAAACACACCCTTAAATATACCCCCATTCTTCATAAATTTTCACATCTCAATCTCATACTCATTATTCTCAATCTCTCATTCTCTCAATCTCATATTCTCATACTCTCAATATTTTTATTATTCTCAAATTTTATTTTTATTGTTTAAAAAAAAAGAGTTGCAATTTATTTCATTCTACAAAATACAAATACGCAAAGGAATACGAAAGACGAAAGTAGAGGAATTACGAAGGATTTTTTTCATTCTACCTCCCGCAAGATTTTTCCGCGAGATTAAAAGGTTAGATTTATTTTTAGTAATTGTTAAATAATTAGAATTAGTTTAAATAGGTTAATTTAGTAATTGTTAGGAATTGTTAGATAATTTTTAGTAATTGTTAGTAATGTTTAGAAATTTGTAGTAATTTTGAGTAATTGTTATTTGTTAGTAATTGTTAGTATTTTTTAGTAGTTGTTAGTAATTTTTAGTAATTGTTAGTAATTTTTAGTAATTGTTAGATATTGTTAGTTTTTATTTGTTAAATTCGGATTTATTTTTAAATTTGTTAGATAAATAAGCTACATTTATTTGTTTGTTCAAATAAATGTTATATTTGTTAGATTTTTGAATATGTTAGATTATTGGATTTTATTTTTGAATATGTTAGATTATTGGATATGTTAGATTATTGAATTTGTTAGATTATTGGATTTTATTATGAAATTCGGATTTATTTTGAAATAGGTTAGATTTTATTTTTTAAAATTCGAATTTATCTTAAATAGGTTAGATTTTTTAGTTATTTCTTATTTTAGAATTTGTTGGATAGTTAGATTTATTTCTAAATATGTTATCTTTATTTTTAATAGGTTACATTTGAATATTTTCAAATATGTTAGATTTTAGATTATTGTATTTGTTAGATTATTGTATTTAATTTTGAAATAGGTTATATTTTACTTTTTTCAAATAAGTTATTTTATTTATAAATAGGTTAGATAAATAGATTTGTTTGATAAATATGTTATATTTTATTTTTTAAATTTTGAATTTTGAATATGTTAGATTATTATATTTTATTATTATTTTCGGATTTATTTTGAAATAGGTTAGATTTTATTTTTTAAAATTCGAATTTATCTTAAATAGGTTAGATTTTTTAGTTATTTCTTATTTTAGAATTTGTTGGATAGTTAGATTTATTTTTAAATATGTTATCTTTATTTTTAATAGGTTACATTTCAAATATTTTCAAATATGTTAGATTATTGGATTTGTTAGATTATTGTACTTTATTTTGAAATAGGTTAGATTTTAGTCATTTTACTTTGTAAAATAAGTTATTTTATTTATAAATAGGTTAGATAAATAAATTTGTTAGATAAATATGTTATATTTTATTTTTTTAAAATTTTTAAATTTGAATTAGACATTTTTTTAAATTCGAATTGGACTTTATTTTTTAAATTTCAATTAGACTTTAATTTAGATTTATTTTATACGTAATTAATAATTAATTTACATTTAATCTAATTTATATTTTAAATATGTTAAATTATATTTTATTTTTAAATTTGTTAAATTAAATTTGAATTAGATAAATAATCCTATTTTTTTTTAAATTCGAATTTATCTTAAATTTTTAAATTTGAATTAGATAAATAAATTTGTTACATAAATAAATATGTTAGATAAATTTATAAATTTGTTAGATAAATTTGAATTTAAATAATTTATATTTTATTTTGTTAGATTTATAATTTGTTAAAATTTAATTACACTTATTTTTTCTGTTAAATTATATTTTATTTTTAAATTTGTTAAATTAAATTTGAATTAGATAAATAATCTTTTTTTTTTTAAATTCGAATTTATCTTAAATTTTTAAATTTGAATTAGATAAATAAATTTGTTAGATAAATTTGAATTTAAATAATTTATATTTTATTTTGTTAGATTTATAATTTGTTAAATTTAATTACACTTATTTTTTCTTTTTCTTTTTTTTTCTTTTTCTTTTTCTTGTTTTTTCTTTTTCTTTTTCTTTTGAAGTTCAACAAAATTGGATTTTTTTTTTTTTTATTTCGGCCAATGGCCACACGCCCACACCAGAGGCAGAGGCCAGAGGATAAGTGGAGAAGGAGAAACATTCGGCCATAGGCCATTTCGCAATTTTTTTTTTCTTTTTCTTTTAATTACTTTAATTTATATTTAATTTAGATTTATGTTAGATTTAATTTAGATTTATTTTAGACGTAATTTAGAATTAATTTACATTTAATCTAATTTATATTGAATTTATTTTGATATGAATTTGGTTTTAATATGTAGAACAAATGGACCCCGAAATGCCCGAATGGATGCGTATGGCTAATAGAGCTTCCGCCGATTTTTTCAACCCTACGCCTGATGGCCTACAACCAAATATGGAGACAATAGAAAGTAGGATTCAACCACAAGAACCACCTATTTATCCACAAAATCCCTCTCAAATTCAACCGCCGTATCCACAAAATCCCTCCCAAATACCACCACCTATTTATCATCAACAATATCCTAACTATTATCCACAAAATCCCTCCCAAATACCACCACCTAATTACTATTATTCTAACCCTTCATATGGAGCAGGTACGGCTTCTACGGGATCGACTCAATACACCGCCCCTATAGGAAGCGGTCCCTCGACAAGTGTCCCGGAAATACAAGAAGAAGTTGTCCCCGCAACCACCGCCGAAGTTGTTGCACCCATTCCCATGGAACCACCGAAGAAGAGGAAAACCAAGGTGCCCGAATAGAATAGAATATTAGAGTGGAAAAAAATGTTCTATTCTTACTGAGCAAGGAAAGAAATGAGTGGAATTGGAGAATTGAAAAAAAAAAAAATTAAATTTGAACTTATGTAGTCAAATTTTTGTCTTTAGTTTTTTACATTTTAGTCCCTCCTCTGTTCCTTTATGAGCTAATTTTTTATTCCATGAAATAGTGAAATAGAGAAATTTACATTTTTCAAGAGATAAAATTAACTTGTTTAGCAATACTCTTTCACTATTTCACTCTCTCACTTTTTTACCATCAACCGAACACGACCGGAGTGAATAATTGAATTCTATTCCAAATTATATTTTTTTAAAAAGCAATTTTTTTGTCTAGAAGATCGTACATTTAAAATTACTATAAAATCTAGATATATTGTGAATATTAAACATTATGTGACTTCAAAATTTCTAAACAAAACAAGAAACATAGTTCTATTAAGAAATATCCCGTAAATATTAAACATTTGAATTATTTGACCACTATTTCTTCTAAAAAATATATATAAAAATAAAGTCCATTGGCCCCCATAAATAATTAATATTCTAAAATAATAATCAATGAGCTTTTTAATATTTTTGGTAACATCATCAACCAATATTATAGGCCCACACTCATAAAAGCTTCAAACAAATTGCCCTAAAGTTTTAGGTTTCACATCCCTTTCTATACCACTTTTATCTACTTCAATTCTTACTCTTAAGGATTAAGTAAGAGGTCCTTTTGTTTAGTGGATAGGTTTGATATATATAGTATTCCAATAAAAATAATAGAATTGCAATACAAAATATAAAAACATATCTTTATGTGTGACACCTGTGATAAGTACTCTATTGTTCATTGGTTTGATTCTAACCTGTCTATTAGTAGGGATTCAAATCAGCTGAAATCCAAGATACATGAACAGTATTTTTGAAATTTTTGAAATTCCGAATCCAACCGTTCAACTTTTTCTGTGAACGCATCTCGAAATAGCTGGGTTTTCTGTGCACGTATCTCGGAATAGTTCAACGGCTAGATTCAGAATTTCAGAAATTTCAGCAGTACTGTTCATGATTTTGAATTTCAGCAGATTTGGATCCTATTAGTAGAAACAAATCATTTAGTCCCATATGCTTTATCATTTCCTTTTTATTTTAATTAGTAATATGTGAAGAAATGAAGGAGAAAAGAATTTTATGTGACAATTTTTTTTTCAATCACAGATAAAAGAGATATATAAAAAAAACAATTATTGAAGCTCATCCAAAATCCCGATAATTTTATTAAAACCCTCAAAAAAACAAATTATCAAATCTGCTCCCACTCCAACTTTATTTTTATTTCTACCCTAACCGCCCGTGGGCTGGGCGGTCCACTTTTTCCACCTGACCGCCCAGCTGCCGGGCGGTCCACTGTGCATAGCTGACCGCCCAGCAGCTGGGCGGTCCGCTAGTTTTTTTTTTTTTTTTTTTTTTTTGAGATTAGATTAGAGACAATATGAATCTAAAGATGCTGAATTCTTAACGCTAAAAGTTCGAATTTTTTTTGTAAATATTAGTTAGATTACTTCTGTGAAGCATATTTATACTAAATTACTTGGAATTATGTTAAATTACGTTGAGTTACACTATATTAAGTTAAATTACACTAAATCACATTACATTACGCTAAAATACGGTAAATTACATATGAATAGGGACGATATCTTCACTGAAAAGGCGAAAAACAACGACGAAACTTCAAACGGTCATAAACGGCGCTCGAGTGTCCGATTTCAGCAAATGAGCACTTTTCGGAAAGCTTGAGAAAATGCGCATGCGTCCGTGCCCGCTATGCTGGATTCCAAAATTCAGAATCGCCAAAAAACAAAGGGAAGACCCTCAAAACTTGAGTTGAAGTTTCCGATTAAGATTTTCATTTCTATTATTCAATCCAAGTAGCTCCGTAAATTAGTTACATAATGAACTTGTAGAATACCAATTTTTACTATTTTTGGAATTTTTTTACTATTTTTTATGATTCATGAAAGATGGCACAGAATCGGTCTACTTTAGCGTAATTTTGCGTAGTTTAGCGTAATTTACCGTATTTCAGCATAATTAGCAAAGTTATTATTATTTAGCGTAATTTAGTGTAATTCAACGTAATTTAACATAATTCCAAGTAATTTAGCGTATTTTAGTATAACTCACTTGAGTAATTTAGCGTAATTTAGCGTATTGAGTAATTTAGCGTATTTTAGCGTATTGCGTAATTTAGCGTATTGAGTAATTTAGCGTATTTTAGCGTATTGCGTAATTTAGCGTATTTTAGCGTATTGAGTAATTTAGCGTATTTTAGCGTATTGAGTAATTTAGCGTATTTTAGCGTATTGAGTAATTTAGCGTATTTTAGCGTATTGAGTAATTTAGCGTATTTTAGCGTACTGAGTAATTTAGCGTATTTTAGCATATTGAGTAATTTAGCGTATTTTAGCGTATTGCGTATTTTAGCGTATTGAGTAGTTTAGCGTATTGAGTAATTTAGCGTATTTTAGCCTATTGAGTAATTTAGCGTATTTTAGCTATTGATAATTTAGCGTATTGAGTAATTTAGCGTATTTTAGCGTATTGAGTAGTTTAGCGTATTGAGTAATTTAGCGTAATTTAGCGTATTGAGTAATTTAGCGTATTTTAGCGTATTGAGTAATTTAGCGTATTTTAGTGTCCGATTTCAGCAAATGAGCACTTTTTGGAAAGCTTGAGAATAACTCACTTAAGTAATTTAGCGTATTGAGTAATTTAGTATAACTCACTTAAGTAATTACATATTGAGTAAATTACTTAAGATTTTCATTTCGTCGTCGTTTTTCGCCTTTTCAGTGAAGATATCGTCCCTATTCATATGTAATTTACCGTATTTTAGCATAATGTAATGTGATTTAGTGTAATTTAACTTAATATAGTGTAACTCAACGTAATTTAACATAATTCCAAGTAATTTAGCATATTTTAGTATAAATATGCTTCAAAGAAGTAATCTAACTAATATTTACAAAAAAAATTCGAACTTTTAGCATTAAGAATTCAGTATCTTGATATTCATATTGTCTCTAATCTAATCTTTAAAAAAAAAAAAAAAAAAAAAAATATAAAAATAATAATATGCACAGTGGACCGCCCGGCAGCTGGGCGGTCAGGTGGGAAAAGTGGACCGCCCAGCCCACGGGCGGTTAGGGTAGAAATAAAAATAAAGTTGGAGTGGGAGCAGATTTGATAATTTGGTTTTTTTTGGGGGTTTTAATAAAAATATCGGTCCAAAATCCAGTAAATAGAAATTCAGTAAATCAAGTCTTGGCATTTCTGTCAAATATGTACCGAAAATGAGATAACATAAAAAAATGATCCAATTTTGAAGTTTTTTAAAAATGGGAGCTCGTCAAAAAATTAAAAAAAAGAATATTATATGAACCAACTGAAAAAAAAAATCCCAAACTATAATTCAAACATGAAGAGTATAACATTCTATTGTGTCTTGGATGATCCACATCCTTTGATCAAGTGCTGATTATGAGCACATTGAACTTTTAATGTGCTTAAGACCGAAATTTTTATTATATCATTTCCCCAAAAAAAGAAAAAATCATAAATTCTGGAGAATATGAAAAATACCAGAGCTGCAATGGCAATTGGCGACTCTATTCTTGGGGGGCCGCCATTTGTCGTTGTGCCCCCGCGAAAACTATAAAAACCCAAAATTTCATCTAATTCGGTTGATGTTTAATACTTTTTTAATAATTTTCAAAAATAGAAAGAACAATTAATAATTTGATTATGTTAGAAAGGACATCAAATAAAATAGATGAAACATCTTATAATTTAGATATACTAAAATGACTCCGAAATATTTTTCAGGCAGGATTTTTCCCAGCTGTAAAAAAAAATTAAACTATTTCTTGGTGTGTTACTGAAAAAATTAAAAATGTTTTAAATTTGAAATATTGATCCCGGTTCAGAAGTCACTTTTAGTAAATAAAGAAATTATCGTGGTTCTTCTAATACATTCAAATTATAAGATACTCCATTTATTTTCGAAAAAAAATGATTTGACTTTTGTAATGATGACAAGGAAATTTATTTTTCAAAATATATGAAGTAACTTAGAATTTGAATGTACTAGAAGGACCACAATAATTTTTTTATTTACTAGAAGTGACTTTTGAACCGGGATCAATAATTCAGATACAAAGCATTTTTATTTTTTTCCAGTTATGCACCAATAAATAGTTTAATTGGAGAGAATTAAAATGTTCTATTCTTACTAAGCAAGGAAAGAAATGAGTGGAATTGGAGAATTGAAAAAAAAAAAAATTAAATTTGAACTTATGTAGTCAAATTTTTGTCTTTAGTTTTTTACATTTTAGTCCCTCCTCTGTTCCTTTATGAGCTAATTTTTTATTCCATGAAATAGTGAAATAGAGAAATTTACATTTTTCAAGAGATAAAATTAGCTTGTTTAGCAATACTCTTTCACTATTTCACTCTCTCACTTTTTTACCATCAACCGAACACGACCGGAGTGAATAATTGAATTCTATTCCAAATTATATTTTTTAAAAAAGCAATTTTTTTGTCTAGAAGATCGTACATTTAAAATTACTATAAAATCTAGATATATTGTGAATATTAAACATTATGTGACTTCAAAATTTCTAAACAAAACAAGAAACATAGTTCTATTAAGAAATATCCCGTAAATATTAAACATTTGAATTATTTGACCACTATTTCTTCTAAAAAATATATATAAAAATAAAGTCCATTGGCCCCCATAAATAATTAATATTCTAAAATAATAATCAATGAGCTTTTTAATATTTTTGGTAACATCATCAACCAATATTATAGGCCCACTCATAAAAGCTTCAAACAAATTGCCCTAAAGTTTTAGGTTTCACATCCCTTTCTATACCACTTTTATCTACTTCAATTCTTACTCTTAAGGATAAAGGATTAAGTAAGAGGTCCTTTTGTTTAGTGGATAGGTTTGATATATATAGTATTCCAATAAAAATAATATAATTGCAATACAAAATATAAAAACATATCTTTATGTGTGACACCTGTGATAAGTACTTTATAGTTCATTGGTTTGATTCTAACCAGTCTGTTAGTAGGGATTCAAATCAGCTGAAATCCGAGATACATGAACAGTATTTCTGGAATTTCTGAAATTCTGAATCCAACCGTTCAACTTTTTCTGTGCACGCATCTCGAAACAGCTGGGTTTTTTGTGCACGCATCTCGAAACAGTTCAACGGCTGGATTCGGAATTTCAGAAATTTCAGCAGTACTGTTCATGATTTTGGATTTCAGTAGATTTGGATCCTATTAGTAGAAACAAATCATTTAGTCCCATATGCTTTATCATTTCCTTTTTATTTTAATTAGTAATATGTGAAGAAATGAAGGAGAAAAGAATTTTATGTGACAATTTTTTTTTCAATCACAGATAAAAGAGATATATAAAAAAAACAATTATTGAAGCTCATCCAAAATCCAGTAAATAGAAATTCAGTAAATCAAGTCTTGGCATTTCTGTCAAATATGTACCGAAAATGAGATAACATAAAAAAATGATCCAATTTTTGAAGTTTTTTAAAAATGGGAGATCGTCAAAAAATTAAATAAAAGAATATTATATGAACCAACTGAAAAAAAAAATCCCAAACTATAATTGAAACATGAAGAGTATAACATTCTATTGTGTCTTGGATGATCCACATCCTTTGATCAAGTGCTGATTATGAGCACATTGAACTTTTAATGTGCTTAAGACCGAAATTTTTATTATATCATTTCCCCAAAAAAAGAAAAAATCATAAATTCTGGAGAATATGAAAAATACCAGAGCTGCAATGGCAATTGGCGACTCTATTCTTGGGGGGCCGCCATTTGTCGTTGCGCCCCCGCGAAAACTAAAAAAATCCAAAATTTCATCTGATTCGGTTGATTTTTAATATATTTTTAATAATTTTCAAAAATAGAAAGAACAATTAATAATTTGAATATGTTAGAAAGAATATCAAATAAAATAGATGAAACATCTTATAATTTAGATATACTAGAAGGACTCCGAAATATTTTTCAGGCAGGATTTTTTCCAGCTGTAAAAAAAAATTAAACTATTTCTTGGTGTGTTACTGAAAAAAAATAAAAATGCTTTAAATTTGAATTATTGATCCCGGTTCAGAAGTCACTTTTAGTAAATAAAGAAATTATCGTGGTTCTTCTAATACATTCAAATTATAAGATACTCCATTTATTTTCGAAAAAAATTGATTTGACTTTTGTAATGATGACAAGGAAATTTATTTTTCAAAATATATGAAGTAACTTAGAATTTGAATGTACTAGAAGGACCACAATAATTTTTTTATTTACTAGAAGTGACTTTTGAACCGGGATCAATAATTCAGATACAAAGCATTTTTATTTTTTTTCCAGTTATGCACCAATAAATAGTTTAATTTTTTTATAGCCGGAAAAAATCCTGCTTGAAAAATGTTTCAGAATCCTTGTAGTACATCTAAATTATAAGATGTTTTATCTATTTTATTTGATGTTCTTTCTAACATATTCAAATTATTAATTGTTTTTTCTATTTTTGTAAATTATTAAAAATATATATTAAAAATCACCCAAATCAGATGAAATTTTGGAGTTTTTTAGTTTGAGGGCCGTCATTTGTCGTAGATTTGAAATTCTGTCAAATTTGTGGTTTTTTTTTCTTTTTTTTAGGAATTGTAGTAAATAAAAATTTTGGGTCTAAGAGATCTCACATTGCAGCATATTGAATTATCTATGAACAATATATGTCCGTCTTGAACGAACTTATAACTTGTTGATCGAGTCGATTTTATGATTATAAGTTCATAATTCTAAACTATTCTCATCGTGAACGATATTTTGGTCCTGTTATTGTGAAGGTTTGAAACCTTCCCGACATTTTTATTAATATCCAAAGTTTAATACAAATTATTAATTATACCCAGAGTCGGACCAATTATCGAAATATACCCAAGCCGGCCATTTTCTGGCCGGCTATGTACCCTCCCTAAGCCGGCCAGAAAATGGCCGGCTATGTTCCTTTTTTTTTTTTTTTAAGAGAGACACTATGAAAATCAAAATATTGAAATTTAACACTGAAAATTTGAAATTTTTTGTTTAATTATTTGTTATATTACTTTTTTTGATATAATTAGCATATTTATATTAAAATACGCTATATTAATTGAAATTATATTGAATAACACTATATTATGTTAAATTACGCTAAATTACATTACATTACATTACAATACGCTATATTAATTGAAATACGCTATATTATTTTTTATGTTGTGCTACTATTTTAATGTTGTAATATTTTCTGTTTAGCATTATCATGATAATTTATTTTGATCTGTAAAATATAAAAATAGTACCATAAAAGCACACATACACAAGAACCGAAATATAGGATAATCCAAATATACCAAACATAAATAGTATATCAAATATAAATAGTACAAAACTAGTAAAAATACAACTAAAACGGAGAGGGGGAATATCGCTGAGCCGGTACTCCGGCGTTCGCCCGGCGCGGCCAGCGCGGCCAGGCTCCGTCTCTCTCGGGCTCATCTGGGGCATCGGCAGACCTCAGTATCTGCTCGGCGGTATCCCAACTGGCATCGCCTGTGGAGACTGGTGGTACTGGCGGAGGTGTAGCGAAGATAGATGCGGCAAATTCACTCCCAAAGGCAGGCTGAGCATGAGACCCGCTACCACTAGCCTCTCTATCATGCGGCATCTCTGTGCCATATCGGGGTACCCTCGGTGCCGAGCTGAAATCCTCATCGAATACCCCGAAGTCCTGGAGACTGTACGAGAGGGACTCGTACTCAGAAGTATCGGACATCTCAGGTGGTGGCTGTGGCGGCATCTCTGCCGGACCCTGCAATCATACACATAATTTATTAAATTTGATCTGAATGAAGAAATTTATTAAAACATCTAGCTGATATTGAAGTATGACATACCTGAGGCTGCACCGGACGTCCATGCTCGTCGTACCATGCCGTCCACCCAACGTCGGACAATACCCAACGGTGGTAGTCCCACTCTGGATGTGAATCGGGGGAAGATGGCATATCATCTAACAGAACCGGGCTCCGATCTGGCTCATGCGGATCTATCTCACGCCAGTTGATGTTCTCTCTGGCGTCCCGCAGCATACCGATGATCTTTCCACCGTGCCCGGCATCCTCCACTGTATTCGCATTCTTCTTGAGGGTGCGGTACCCAAGCAGTCTCCAGTTCTTCTTTCCCAGCATGCGGATCCCATGCCCGCACTCCTTGATCGCTGACAAAAGCTGAAAAAAACTTAACATGTCAGATCAAACCTTGATGTATTACTAAGTTAGACCAAAACTATGTGGTTTTAGGTGCTTTACCTGGCGAGCCCATCCACGACCGGTGGGATGGTAACCATCATCCATCTGGATCCTGTCGCGGAGATGAGCACCGTAATCACCCTGCAGATAGACACTCGCCATGCAGACCTACGTGTACCATACATCGTACCTCAACTGGGGATCTCCCTGGGTCTGCTGAATCCCATCTGGCAACTGATAGAGGTCTGCATACTGAGGAGCCAGGGCCGTCCGGTAGTATGCCTCAAAATGGGTGCTCCAGTCCTTATCCAGCCGCGCTCGGTGGGTAACGCTGTAAAGAAGATGTTAGTTGCAATAAAAAACTATCAAGTAATATGATTTATTTAATAAATACAATAGACTACGACTTACTGGTGCTCGTCTCTGTGCGTGTAACTCGGCAAATATGGGTCTGCAGGAATCAACGCCGCTCGACCAAACTGTCAGAGCACCCGATCTGGGTAGTGGTGCTCCACTGTCCAGAAATGTATGAGCGGACCTCGGTAGAACCACATCGCCTGCTCCTGCTCGTCAGTCACACTGCCCGGCAAGAGAAACTCCTCGTACAACTCTCTGTACGGCGTCCACTCAACAAGAGGCTCAGGCAAACTCTGAAGCTCTGACCGGACTGTCCTGATCCCAACGGTAGCACCGTGGGTCCGATCCTAATAGCGGTGGAACCCGTGCCACTTCTTGGCGTATGTCGGGCAGTGAAACACATCTGGCTCTCCCCAATCCGGCGCCTCATTGGGGATAGGACGGCCCACTGGTAGACGTGACCACGACCAGTGCTGAAGCAGGAGTACCGGCCCGTACATCTGCTTCGCCGTCGGCTTCATTTTCAAGAAAATTACGCGTCAGTGTATTTTGATGGATTGATTGATTAAATAATTTACACTAAAATAAGAGTTGGTGACTTACCTCACTACTGCGACACAGGTTTGAGTACAGATGCGCCAGGACAGCTCCACCCCAGTTGTACGACGACGGCCGCTCAATGCCCATCAGCAACGGGAGATACATCATCGGCACCTGATCACCGCTGGAATCAGGAAACATGACAGAACCAAAAAGGTCCATCACGTAGCCGCGTGTATATCTGCAATACAAAACATATAAAAATTCTAATAGAATCATCGTATTATATCACAATTAGTAGAAACAAGTTATAAAATTTACCTCACAATCTCCTGCTCGGTGGAATCTGCCAAAAGACCCGCGATGAAGTGCTGCCGTAACCTCGTCATCCGCAGATGAAATTTGGACCTCCCTCTGTCCCCAATGATATACTCCGGGTCAGCTCCCAACAACTCCTCGACATAACCTGCGAAGCTGGTGCTGTCAGAGACGCCGCCGACGGGTGTGCCACGGATAGCCAAACCCCAGAGAGCACTCACATCCTGGAGAGTCACTGTCATCTCTCCGAAAGGCATGTGAAACGTGTGCGTCTCGGGACGCCATCGCTCCACCAGTCCGGTGATGAGAGATGCATTGATGATGCTCTTCTCTGTGCGCACGATGTCCACAACGTGGTGGAGACCCAGGTTGAAGAGGTACGGCCGCATCACCTCGAAGTACCTCATGTGAACGCATCTCAACTTCACATCTAGAAGATCCGTGTCCTGCGTTGAAAAATGTAATCCGCATGGTGACAACATAATAAATTTAAATCCAACAAAATTTAATGAAAATATAAGAAAAGGAACGTACCTCACGAGAAGCCAGTGAGACTCGGTGCTCGCTGTGGGGAATCCACAGGAGAGGACTGATGTGCTCCGTGCTGCTAGTACTGATCGGCTCGTCCACTAATGGACGCTGGGTAGGCCGTGCTCTAGGCATCCTGATATCTAAAATAACCTAAATTCGGTGAAATTACGCTTGATCACCATAATTATGGTAAAAAAGGCCCTAAAAATTGGTTATCTGTGCTAATTACACTAAATTACGCTTAATCAGTCTAATTATGGTAAAAAAGACCAAAATACCCTAAAAATTGGTCAAACGTGCTAATTTCGGCAAAATTACGCATAATCAGCCTAATTATGGTAAAAAAGGCCAAAATACCCTAAAAATTGGTTATCTGTGCTAATTACACTAAATTACGCTTAATCAGTCTAATTATGGTAAAAAAGACCAAAATACCCTAAAAATTGGTCAAACGTGCTAATTTCGGCAAAATTATGCATAATCAGCCTAATTATGGTAAAAAAGGCCAAAATACCCTAAAAATTGGTTATTTGTGCTAATTACACTAAATTACGCTTAATCAGTCTAATTATGGTAAAAAGACCAAAATACCCTAAAAATTGGTCAAACGTGCTAATTTCGGTAAAATTACGCTTAATCGGCATAATTAGGGTAAAAAAACCAAAGTACCATAAATATTGGTCAATTGTGCTAATTACACTAAATATTAGTTAACTTAGCTAATTACACTAAATTACAACAACATAATCTAAATTATAACACCTAAAACCCTAAACCCTAAACCCTAAAATAAATAAATTAAAAATTAAATTAGATAAAAAAAAAAATTACCTCAAAGAAGAAGAGAGAATTCGGAATTGGGTTGGGATGAGAGAATTGTGAGAGGAGAGAGAGAAAAAAGGGTATATATAGGGGTTAAAACGAAAAAAAAAAAAGGTACATAGCCGGCCATTTTCTGGCCGGCTATGTACCCTCCCTAAGCCGGCCAGAAAATGGCCGGCTTGGGTATTTTTCGCTATAGCCCGGAAGTCCGGGTATATTTATTAATTTGTATTAAACTTTGGATATTAATAAAAATGTCGGGAAACCTTCCATCCATATTTTTTTTTTTTCTCTATGAATCTAAATATTAAACTACATTTTCTTCATATAATGAAAAGAAAATTCTATTCAAGCAGAATTTTAAAGGATTTCAATTTGACCTTAAACCATTATCATTTGTTTGGTGGCATAATGCGAGTAGAACTAGGGTGTTTCTAAGTTCACCGAGTTTATTTGTGAACTCAACTCTAAAATCTATCGGATTGACTTCAAATGACGAATCCGTACCGTTGAAACCCGTCTATCTTACGAGTGATGCGTCTACATACAAAATTTTTAAATTTTCGAATTAATGTTGTATAGAGTCAATGGTAAAAACACGTTCAAAAAATGAATATATTAAAATTAATTTATAAACAATTAAATTTTGACCGGTTGAGTTTATACTAAATTAATTCAAAAGTTTAAAATTTTTGCATGTAGATACATAACTTGCAAGGTAGATGGGTTTCAACGATTCGGACCTTAGAGAAGGAGAACGAAACGAAACTCTCATTTAATGTTGACTTAAGAAAGAAAAGGCAGTTTCAGCTTTCACAAGCAGGGATTCGTTATTTGAAGTAGGAAGCTTGATCAACTTAGGAACACCCTTATAATAAATTACCCACAGAAGATTCGGATATGGATAGTAATACCTAAACGGAGCGGAGATCCGGATCATTCGAAACCCAATAATTTTTTTCGGACCCGCTAATTAAAAGAAATTATTTTGCCTTCAAGGAGATTTGAACCCATATCATGTGAGGTGAGAGTCTAAGCAACCAAGCTACAAACCACTACACCACACAACCTTTTGTTACTACTTCTTTATTTTGTTTATATATTATATCAATAGAATGAATATCTTATATCTCCCATCTTTCGAATATCAATATCTCCATCAACTTACAATTATTCATTTATTTTCATATTTAAATTTTATTAATTATTAATTATATCTTAAAGTTCATATAACTCAATATCCGACAATTGTCCGTTCTATATTCGTATTTGAATCCGTATCCGTAAATTATCCGCTCCGTATCCATATCCGTTTAAGGCGGATATGGTTTTAAATTTTGAAATCCATTTACTATCCGTATCTGTATCTATATATGCTCATTTAAAGGCAGATACGCTCATTGAAAGGCAGATACGGATTTGGTATTAGCATTATCCGCTCCGGTTACACCCCTGTTTCAGAGGTAACATGACAGGTGCCAAAGAAGCTGTACCACCATAAAAAGGAAAAAAAAAAAAAAAACTGCAAGAGCAAATATTTAAGCAATACTCGCAAACCACTTGGCATGAGAACTTGTTAGTGTAGGAATTATTTTGTAATGTCAGTATGACAGTTATATGACAAAATAAATGTACAGATATGCAATTCATTGTTACAGATATAGTACACTATAATCGAACAGTTAGTAAGTTTACATGTAGTATCTAGCGTTACTTCCAGAGCTTCAAACAAGGATACTAAACACTTAAAAATATACACAGACAACTAAATCATAGGCATGTACAAAATACACCAATCCTTGTATTAGCCAATAGATTCATTATATCTTTAACTATACAACAATATATTCAACTATCATCTTACATCTCACATCTCTTCTGTAAATCAAAGCTGTAGATGTGACTGCTAACTTGATGCTTAATAGCTCATATATTCTTAAACCCAACTTCTTAATTTTGTGAAAGAAGTGGCAAAGGCCACCAATTTCATTTACCATAGAAACCACAAGTAACAAAATAAGTCTAGACACAATCATTACCTGAAACATTAAGTTACAAGTTACCTAATGTTCTCGTTCAGGCTATTTTCCTGATCGGTATGACCTGTTATCCTAGAAACCACAAAATCTTACCACCCTTCTGATTTGTGCTGTTCTGCTTATTCTCCACTAATTTCTTTTCAAGATTTTCCACCCTTCTTTCACAAACCAATAGACCGGTATACCACCTGTGCCAAATTAAAACACTTCTCTTTAACTTGATTCAAAATGAAAAGCAAAAATAGTGTTTTTTACTCAATATAGAAAGCTATGCAACATCATAACTTAGATATAATTGCTCTAGATCATAGAATAGGATTGTTTGAAATAAAGAAGAAGGAAATAGAAAAGGACTTGCCAGTTAAGAGCTTAGTGCCTTGATCAATAGCGTGCTCAGCAATCATCCACCCCAACTGTCCGATCTTCTGCTGTCCTTCCCGATCTGGCATCCTTTCCACCACCGCTTGGCTTGTCCAAATGGCGGTCTCGCGCGCCTTCCCGGCGGCTCCTCCGACCGACCGCGTCACCCCACCGAAAATCGACTCAGTAGCCGAGCTGACGTAGTCCCAAATCCCCATCTCTCTCTAGCGCGCGCACTCGCAGTGTAGTCCGTACTCCGACTATCTGAGTCAACTAGAGTCAATGAAGGGAAAGGTAAGCAACTAAGCAAGCATGCTATATAGGCTTTATACTGCGGCAGCTCTTTTTCTACGACTTCCTACTTCTGATTTCAGTCTGGTCCACTGTAGATCTAAATAAAAAGCTGAAGGTATTTAGTAGGAAACAGCTAAACGGCTAAAGTATGTTATCCCGATACTTTATGCCGACATTTTATTAATATCCAAAGATTAATAGAAATTAATAAATATATTCAGATACGTTGTGAAGTTATAAAAATGTTCATACTGGTAATTTTTTAGTCGGTATCCAATTTAATCTATTATCGGTCAGAAAATGACCGGTACTCAATGTTTTTTTTAATATGAATTTTTTTTTCTTACATTAAAAATTCGAATTTTCTTTTTTAAATATTTGTTAGATTTCTTCTTTTGATATATAATTAGCATATTTAAACTAAAATACGCTAAATTACACTAAATTACGTTAAATTATACTAAAATACGCAAAATTACAATAATTACAAAATGAAAGATACTCAATTTTAGAATGCTGGTTATTGTCAAATTAAATTCACTATGTCGCATACGATACTGTCACTAACCGCATACGGGTTGTTATGTGTCTACCGATGATAAAATATGAGTTCATATTGCAAACGATTGTCTATCATGCATATTACAATAACCTCACTCACTCGAAGTACATGCTTGAACTACCCGAACTTATTTATGTATAGTTTCTTTTAGGAAATATTTATGGATAGTTGTTCACTTGTTTGTTAGGCATATATATTCAATTTTTTTTACTTAAAATTAGCATAATAGAATTCTAAGGGACGCATTAATTACATCTTCCGAATCAAATTATGAACGAATTAAATCAGCTCATCAATTGTACACACAGACAAAACGCATATTGCATATGGTCGCTCTGATGCTATGCTTAACTTCCAAGCTACCAGAAACAAGTGGAGGAAAAGGAAGAAAGGTAGATCCCTGTTTCCACCTCTTTTATATCTCTTTCTATTATTTTTTGAGTGAGGCTACGGTGCTATGCAATATGCGTTTATGCATAGCACAGATGGGGTCTGTGCTATGGCTCAAAATTTGACTTTTCAAAATTCTAAGGGTCGATCCGAACCGTTCAACATGATTATAAAATGAATATGTACTTGCAAACCAAATTTTACATTTTTTCGAATTTTTTTACAATTTTTTTAGATAGGTTGTTTTTGGATGGTCCAGATCAAGTGATTTTCGAAAAAATAGTAAATTCGAAAAAATGTAAAATTTGGTTTGCAAGTACATATTCATTTTATAATCATGTTGAACAGTTCGGATCGACCGTTAGAATTTTGAAAAGTCAAATTTTGAGCCGTAGCACAGATCCCATCCGTGCTATGCATAGCACCGTAGCCTCACTCTTATTTTATCTATACCTTTCATGTGGTCATGTACGCCCCATTAAATGATCACTTAGAGAGTAGGTCCGATGGGTTTAATCACCGTCAATTTGTTTTAAGATTCGAGCGTAATGCTTTAAACTTCGTGCGTGTCTGTTTCAATTTTCGTGCGCACAAATCTTAAATTAGATCGGACGGTCATCATGCTCGTTGAACCTAAAAGTAGGTCCGATGGACATCGGACCTACTCCGTTCTGTTAAATGTTACCTTTTATTCTGTTCGAGTGGCCTTGTTATTTCTTTTTAGATAAAACTGTATAAATTGAAAATGATTAGCCAAGTTGCTATATTCGAGTTCATCGATTTTAAACCTTTGAAAATGATTAGACAAGAATAGAATAGAATATTAGAGTGGAAAAAATGTTCTATTCTTTCTGAGCAAGGAAAGAAAATGAGTGGAATTGGAGAATTGCAAAACAAAAAAAAATTAAATTTGAACTTTTGTAGTTAAATTTGTCTTTAGTTTTTTACATTTTAGTCCCTCATCTATTCCTTTATGAGCTAATTTTTTGTTCCATGAAAAAGTGAAATAGAGGAATTTATATTTTTCAAGAGATAAAATTAGCTCGTTTAGCAATACTCTTTCACTATTTCACTCTCTCACTCTTTTACCATCAACCGAACACGACCGGAGTGAATAATTGAATTCTATTCCAAATTCTATTTTTTAAAAAAACAATTTTTTTGTCTAGAAGATCGTACGTTTAAAATTACTATAAAATCTAGATATATTGTGAATATTAAACAGTTATGTGACTTCAAAATTCTAAACAAAACAACATAGAAACATAGTTCTATTAAGAAATATCCCGTAAATATTAAACATTTGAATTATTTGACCACTATTTCTTCTAAAAAATATATATAAAAATAAAGTCCATTGGCCCCCATAAATAATTAATATTCTAATATAATAATCAATGAGCTTTTTAATATTTTTGGTAACATCATCAACCAATATTATAGGCCCACTCATAAAAGCTTCGAACAAATTGCCCTATAAGTTTTAGGTTTCACATCCCTTTCTATTCCACTTTTATCTACTTCAATTCTTACTCTTAAGGATTAAGTAAGAGGTCCTTTTGTTTAGTGGATAGGTTTGATATATATAGTATTCCAATAAAAATAATATAATTGCAATACAAAATATAAAAACATATCTTTATGTGTGACACCTGTGATAAGTACTTTATAGTTCATTGGTTTGATCTAAAAATATATTTCAGCGACCGGTGACATCAGCGGAGATGGTCATCTGCGACCGATTTTACCCTTCTGCGACCAGCACTACTCTTCTGCGACTGGTGCGACCGATTTGGCCGGTCACAGAAGGATACTGCTGCTGTAGTAGAAACAAATCATTTATTCCCATATGCTTTATCATTTCCTTTTTATTTTAATTAGTAATATGTGAAGAAATGAAGGAGAATAGAATTTTATGTGACGATTTTTTTTTTCAAATCACAGATAAAAGAGATATATAAAAATAAAAATTATTGAAGCTCATCCAAAATCCAGTAAATAGAAATTCAGTAAATCTAGTCTTGGCATTTCTGTCACATATGTACCGAAAATGAGAGAACATAAAAAAATGATCCAATTTTTGAAGTTTTTTAAAAATGGGAGATCGTCAAAAAATTAAATAAAAGAATATTATATGAACCAACTGAAAAAAAAATCCCAAACTATAATTCAAACACGAAGAGTATAACATTCTATTGTGTCTTGGATGATCCACATCCTTTGATCAAGTGCTGATGAGCACATTGAAAGTGATCAAGTGCTGATGAGCACATTGAACTTTCAATGTGCCTAAGACCGAAATTTTTATTAATATCATTTCCCCAAAAAAAAAATCATAAATTCTTGAAAATATGAAAAATACCAGAGCTGCAATGTTAATTGGCGACTCTATTTTTGGGGGGCCGCTATTTGTCGTTGCTCCCCCACGAAAACTGAAAAAAACCCAAAATTTCATCTGATTCGGTTGATTTTTAAAATATTTTTTAATAATTATAAAAAATAAAAGAACAATTAATAATTTGAATATGTTAGAAAGAACATCAAATAAAATAGATGAAACATCTTATAATTTAGATATACTAGAAGGACTCCGAAATATTTTTCAGGCAGGATTTTTCCCAGCTGTAAAAAAAAATGAAACTATTTCTTGGTGTGTTCCTGAAAAAAATAAAAATGCTTTAAATTTGAATTATTGATCCCGGTTCAGAAGTCACTTTTAGTAAATAAGAAATTATCGTAGTTCTTCTAATACATTCAAATTATAAGATACTCCATTTATTTTCGAAAAAAAATGATTTGACTTTTGTAATGATGACAAGGAAATTTATTTTTCAAAATAGATGAAGTAACTTAGAATTTGAATGTACTAGAAGGACCACAATAATTTTTTTACTTACTAGAAGTGACTTTTGAACTGGGATCAGTAATTCAGATACAAAGTATTTTTTTTTCCAGTAACGCACTAATAAATAGTTTAATTTTTTTATAGCCACAAAAAATCCTGTTTGAAAAATGTTTCATAATCCTTCTAGTACATCTAAATTATAAGATGTTTTATCTATTTTATTTGATGTTCTTTCTAACATATTCAAATTATTAATTGTTTTTTCTATTTTTGTAAATTATTAAAAATATATATTAAAAATCAACCGAATCAGATGAAATTTTGGAGTTTTTTAGTTTGAGGGCCGCCATTTGTCGTAGATTTGAAATTCTGTCAAATTTGTGGTTTTTTTTTCTTTTTTTAGGAATTGTAATAATAAAAATTTCGGGTCTAAGAGATCTCACATTGCAGCATATTGAACTATCTATGAACAATATATGTTCGTCTTGAACTAACTTATAATTTGTTGATCGAGTCGATTTCATGATTATAAGTTCATAATTCTAAACTATTGGTCCTGTTATTGTGAAGGTTTGAAACCTTCCATCCCTTCTTTTTTTTTCTATGAATCTAAATATTAAACTACATTTTCTTCATATAATAAAAAGAAAATTCTATTCAAGCAGAATTTTAAAGGATTTCAATTTGACCTTAAACCATTATCATTTGTGTGGTGGCATAATGCGAGTAGAACTAGGGTGTTTCTAAGTTCACCGAGTTTATTTGTGAACTCAACTCTAAAATCTATCGGATTGACTTCAAATGACGAATCCGTACCGTTGAAATCCGTCTATCTTACGAGTGATGCGTCTACATACAAAATTTTTAAATTTTCGAATTAATTTTGTATAGAGTAAAGTGGTAAAAAAAACGTTCAAAAAATGAATATATTAAAATTAATTTATAAACAATTTAATTTTGACCGGTTGACTTTATACTAAATTAATTCAAAAGTTTAAATTTTTTGCATGTAGATACATAACTTGCAAGGTAGATGAGTTTCAACGATTCAGATTCGTTATTTGAAGTAGGAAGGTTGATCAACTTAGAAACACCCTTGTACTACTCGGCATAATGCTTCTATAATCTCTATATGTATGGCAGCGGATGAGAATTGAAAACCAATTTGATCTTTTTCCGATTAATTTATGTAAGGTGGAAAATTTTTGGAATCAAAATTTCTATCTACCAAATTCCGACTATCATAATTAAATAAAGAATGGTTTTGTACTTTTGTGATCAGCAGTTTTTTAGGACTAATTTGCAAATTTACCGGACACCATAATATGTTGTTATTAGGAGATGCTAGGTTAAGCAAAGCGCACCAAGTAGGGCTGTAAACGGATATGGATAACCGGGCGGATATCCGCTCTGAATCCGCATATAATTCGAATCCAGATCTAAACGGATACGGATATTGCGGATACGGATAATTATCAATTACCCACAGAAGATCTGGATACGGATAGTAATACCTAAACGGAGCAGAGATCCGATCATCCGAAACCCAATAAATTTTTTCAAACCCGCTAATTAAAAGAAATTATTTTGCCTTCAAGGGAATTTGAACCCATGTCATGTGAGGTGAGAGTCTAAGCAACCAAGCTACAAACAACTACACCACACTATCTTTTGTTACTACTTCTTTATTTTGTTTATATATTATATCAATGGAATGAATATCTTATATCTCCCATCTTTCCAATATCAATATCTCCATCAACTTACAATTATTAATTTATTTTCATATTTAAATTTTATTAATTATTAATTATATATTAAAGTTTATATAACTCAATATCCGACAATTATCCGTTCTATATTCGTATTCGAATCCGTAGCCGTAAATTATCCGCTCCGTATCCGTATCCGTTTAAGGCGGATATGATTTTAAATTTTGATAACCGTTTACTATCCGTATCCGTATTCATATCCGCTCATTGAAAGACGGATACGGATTTGGTATTAGCATTATCCGCTCCATTTACACCCCTATTTCAGAGGTAATTACATGACAGGTGCCAAAGAAGCTCTACCACCATAAAAAGAAAAAAAAAAAAAGGGCACTGCATGAGAGCAAATATTTAAGCAATACTCGCAAACCACTTGGCATGAGAACTTGTTAGTGTAGGAATTATTTTGAAATGTCAGTATGACATTTATATGACAAAATAAATGTACAGATATGCAATTCATTGTTACAGATATAGTACACTATAATCGAACAGTTAGTAAGTTTACATGTAGTATCTAGCATTACTTCCAGAGCTTCAAACAAGGATACTAAACACTTAAAAATATACACAGACAACTAAATCATAGGCATGTACAAAATACACCAATCCTTGTATTAGCCAATAGATTCATTATATCTTTAACTATACAACAATATATTCAACTATCATCTTACATCTCACATCTCACATCTCACATCTCTTCTGTAAATCAAAGCTGTAGATGTGACTGCTAACTTGATGCTTAATAGCTCATATACTCTTAAACCCAACTTTTTAATTTTGTGAAAGAAGTGGCAAAGGCCACCAATTTCATTTACCATAGAAACCACAAGTTACAAAATAAGTCTAGACACAATCATTTTTTCTTTTGAAAATAAGGCTACTAGGCCCGTTTCATTACCTGAAACATTAAGTTACAAGTACCTAATGTTCTCGTTCAGGCTATTTTCCTGATTGGTATGACCTGTTATCCTAGTAACCACAAAATCAACCGACAGCCGAGTACTACCACTACTTCAAGTCTAGTCCAGTCAAGCATACTCAACCTTACATTCACAAAAGATATCTGAAACATAAGTTCTAGCATAGTAATATGTGGCTAGACACAATCTAACCTTGATACCAGTCATCCCTAGTACCAAAAGTAGGAACCTGAGATGTTTAAGATTATTTGATTCAAATTGAAGAACTTACTGGTAATTCAGAATTATCATTATACTTTAAATTGTTGATGTTGTCTTTTGTGTATACACAATCGACGACAACACAGCATTAATGAAAATCCAAATTCTTAGTAAATTCTTCGATTTAAATCCAATCATTTGGTTCAGGTGGACACCACTCCATCAATTTAGGCCTCTTACCACCCTTCTGATTTATGCTGTTCTGGTTAATCTCCACTAATTTCTTTTCAAGATTTTCCATTTTTTGTCCCAGTTCATCCAACTCTATGTTCTTCTTTTCGAGGATTTGAATTGTTGCTTTCAGTTTGGCTAACTCCGTATTCTCCATTTTGTCTTTCAAGGGTTTCTCCTGTGACTTGTTGTTGCTTAATTCTTCTTTCACAAACCTATAGACCGGTATACCACCTGTGCCAAATTAAAACACTTCTCTTTAACTTGATTCAAAAAGAAAAGCAAAAATAGTGTTTTTTACTCAATATAGAAAGCTATGCAACATCATAACTTAGATATAATTGCTCTAGATCATAGAATAGGATTTTTTGAAATAAAGAAGAAGGAAATAGAAAAGGACTTGCCAGTAAAGGGCTTAGTGCCTTGATCAATAGCGTGATCAGCAATTCTCCACCCCAACCGTACTAGAGGCAATGAAGGGAAAGGTAAGCAAGCAACTAAGCATGCTATATTGGCGTTATACTGCGGCAGCTCTTTTTCTACGACTTCCTACTTCTGATTTCAGTCTGGTCCACTGTAGATCTAAATAAAAAGCTGAAGGTATTTAGCAGGAAACAGCTAAACGGCTAAAGTATGTTATCCCGATACTTTATGCCGACATTTTTATTAATATCCAAAGTTTAATAGAAATTAATAAATATACTCAGATCCGTTGTGAAGTTATAAAAATATCCATACTGGTTATTCTGGCCGATATCCAATTTAATCCATTACCGACTAGAAAATGATAGGTACCCAATTTTTTTTTTTAATACGAATTTTTTTTTCTAACATTAAAAATTCGATTTTTTTTTAAATATTTGTTAGATTACTTCTTTTGATATATAATTAGCATATACAAACTAAAATACGCTAAATTACTTGAAATTATATTTAATTACGCTAAATTACACTAAATTACGTTAAAGTATACTGAAATATGCAAAATTACAATAATTACAAAATAAAAGATGCTCAATTTTAGGATGCTGGTTATTGTTAAATTAATTTCATTAGCCGCATGCGAACACTAAACTATGTTTTTTTCGAGGTACTAACTTTTAACAATTTCACTATGCTGCATACGACACTGTCACTAGCCGCATACGGGTCGTTGTGTGTCTACCGATGATAAAAAAATTTTAACTCAATTTTTCAAGAACTAAACGATATTGTTTTGCAATTCTGACCCCTAGGGCGCCATTGCTCCCGTCTCGTCCCAAGCTTTCCGAATTGGGGTCAAACGCTCAAATCTGAGTTTCCGATCAAAAGTTATAACCGTTTAAAGTTTAAAATAAAAACGATACTTTCGTGCAAAAATATTGATGACGCACCGATGCTTTATGCACGGTCTAACGACGGCAGAAATGCATCGATGTTTACTAAAACATCAGCGACACACCGATATTTTTTTAGCACTACCCTGCTTAATTGTCAATGCTAAGTCTAATAAAACATCGATGTTTCATTACAAAAACATCAGCGACGCACCGATATTATTTTAGCACTACCCGGCTAATAAAACATCGATGTTTGATTGCAAAAACATCGATGATGCACCGATACATGCAACTGAATATATCTGTTCATAATTCTACTTAACGTATCTGTCTAGGCGGATTCAGTTAAGTTCTTGCAAGGTTTTTTTCCAGCATTTTTTAGTATTTGAATGATAATTATATTACAATTTGTGAACATATACATTAAAATATTAATATCATACATAAATCTAGTCTTTGGTATAGTAGTAAAGACATATCACCTCTTTTGTGAGAGGTTCTGAGTTTGAAACTTAGATATAATTTCTTTATGAATAATTAAATAGAAATTGGTAGGCTAAACATCTATCATTCTATATCAAAAAAATATTAATATCACACATTTGAAAAATCAATAAAAAGAAGAAATTTCTTTACAAGCGGAGGAGAGGTAAGAGGTGCAAAATCTTCATCTTGGATATTTGACTCAGATACCCTCAATCGAATCATTCAATTTACAAAGATGATTTTTGTAAAAAGTTTGGTCAATTTTTTTTAATGAAAAGGCCCGTAAACTAGTATTAAACAAAAAAAAGTACGGTATAAGAAGCTGCAGTATAAGTAATAGCATGTAACCACAGTGGTCAATTTTGAGTCGATTCTGTCTACCTAGAGTGGGAAAAATGGCACGCCGGAGCCGGCTGCGTCACGGAACGGCACGGCACGCGTACCATTCGCGTGCCGTGACTCGCGTGTCCCGTGCCGTGACCATTTGCGTGCCGTGCTCATCTTTTGAAACTTTGGCACGGCAGGTGAAAAATTTAGTCACGGCACGGCACGTAGTCACGCGAGTTACTTGTAATTAGAACCATTAGATAATGATTTAATGGTAAATCTTGAATAAACTAACCTAAATTATAATTAAATGGTCACGTGATTCACGCGAGTCACGTATGGTCATGGCACGTTTAGGCACGGCGTGACTCACGTGGCGTGACCATTCGCGTGGCGTGACCATTCGCGTGCCGTGACCACCCCTTGACATTTTGGTCACGGCACGGCATGGCACGTGAAAAATTAACTTGATCACAACACGGCACGGCACGAGACCAAAGTCACGGCGTGTTAGTCACGGCACGGCACGTTTTTCCCACTCTATCTACCCGAGTGGTCATGGAGATGTATGTATATTTGTAAACGGACATTGGACTTCTAATTTGGGGAGGATTATATTTGGAAGCCCAATGTCTCTGTAATGGCGCACGCTCATATGTTTGGGCCTAATTTTTACTGCATGTTATTACAACATGGGACTGGATCCAAATAGTGGTTTGAAAAGGGGCCGGGTCGGGTCGGTCCGGTCCAAACCCGCCCGGTCCCCGGGTTGACTCGGGCACGGGTTAGCCCGGGTCAACGGGTTGAGTCGGGTAGGGGGGGGCGGGTTGGGGTCTGACTCGGCCGAACCTAACCCGGTCTAAACCCGGCGGGTTAGGACGGGGCGGGTTAGGTCGGGTCAGGGGTCGGTCCGGTCCGGTTTGGTTTTTTTTTTTTTTTTTTTTTTTTTTTTTTTTTTTTTTTTTTCGGTTTCTGTTTTTTTGGTTTTCTGTTTCCAGAGAGGCAGAGAGGGGCAGTCGGCAGAGAGCAATTTTTTTTTTTTTGCATTTTTTTTTCTTTTTATTTTATTTTAACTCAATATATTTTTGTTATAACTTTTAACAAAATCAAATTAAGTTAAAACCGAATTTTGTTAAAACCAAATTATTCTAAAATCGAGAATTCGAGATATACCGAATTAGTTTAAAACCGAATTATTTTTTATCTTTAAAATCGAATTATTTTAAAACAATAGATTTAAAAACAAAAGTTACCCTCCTCCTTTATTCCGGGCTTGGGACCGGCTATGTAAAATAACATAGGCGGAGTTCTAACTTTTTTTTTGTTAGTAATTATTCTTTAAAATAAAACAATTGAAATATTTAGAAATTATAATTTAAAAAAATGTAAATAAAAATTAAAAGAGGATAGAATTTTATACCGACACTACCTATCTAGTAGGTGTTGTGCATATACCATAGGTCGCTCTCTTGCTCACCGTCCGAATCCTCGTTAGGCTCAGGTCCCTCGGTACCGCTTTCTTGAGTGTCGACACCGGATGATGACGCTTCCAATCTCATGGCATGTTGCGTGCGATTTTCAGCATCAATCCAGTCTTTCAAGCACACAAGTCTCTCGAAAACATGTGCACCCAGCTTACTTCGTTTATCGGTAAGGATCCTGTTCGCCGAGCTAAAACAGGATTCAGAAGGGACGGTTGACACGGGCACGGCAAATATGTCGCGGGCCATCATCGCCAGTGTTGGATAGGCAGTTGCATTCCTCCTCCACCAATTCATGACGTCAACTCCTTCACTTTCGGTGGTCCCCAATAAGTAGCTCATTAACTCGTTCGTGTTACCTTGGGATCCCGTCGGGTCGTCATCATCCTGAAAGTCGCCTAACAATCCAGTACTGCTGTGTGTGGATAGACTATTAAAACAATAGAAAAAATTAGTGGACAAATAATGTAGATATTATAAATAATAAATATTAAAAACATATGTATATTTATATTCGTACCTCACGCCGCCGGTCGAAGGCGGTTGGTCGGCATTTCTTCTTTCGTAATATATGGCAAACATGTCGTCCAATGCCTTTTGTACGCGGGGATCCTCGTCCTTCCAATTTAATTTTAGATTTTTCTTGTAGCCTACGAGTATTTTTACCGTGAACTTCTTCTTGTATGCCGGATGGAGGCAGTTTGCGAGAACGGTCAAGAGGGGTACCTCTTCCCAATATTTAAGAAATTTTACCTTCATGGCTGCTACGATCGGATGGAGAGGGGAATCCTCATCATCCCTATCCTCCATATCACGGTACACCTTGGAAATATAGTAGAGATGGTGCAGCAACTCATGTGCCGTCGGTGTGTACGAGCAAGATAATTTCACGGTTGCGGTGAAAAAGGTTCCAAGGAATTGTGCAAGCATTATTATTAGCTGCCATTCGAGGTCGGTGAGATCCAAAGCTTGTCCTTCGTTCGTCGATCTCAACATCTCCCCTATAGCCGCCTTGTAAGGAATGCATCGGTGCAGCATCCTGTAGGTGGAATTCCAACGGGTGTCTATATCCCAAGGTACCCTCATTTTGCCCAAACCTATTCTTTCGCACAAAGCTGCGAAATTTTGTTTTCTTTCTTGGTTTGAATAAATATGGGCAAGACCTCCCTTGAATTTAATTATCAAGTCATTTACGGCTTCTACCTTAAGACCATCTTTTACGGTAAGGTTTAGTATATGGCAAGCACACTTTTGGTGAAACAGTGCACCCTTCATGATTGGGTTTAGGGACCGGATGAAATGATTGATGGACGCTACATTGTTGCTAGCATTATCGAACGAGATAGAAAAAACCTTGTTCCGTAAATCCCTTTTGAGATTATATTCTTGTAAAACCTCAATAATTGATTGGTAAATAACTTGTGCAGTGTGCGGGGAATCTAACACCCGAAAACTTAAAACCCGTTTTTGTAAAACCCAATTCTCATCGATCCAATGACCGGTAATACAAGAGTACCCTAGGCCGTGTTTACCGGCAGTCCATATATCGGAGGTAATGGAGACACTATAATTGGCATATCCAAATGTAGCTAGTAGGTCGTTTTTCTTTTGGATAAACTGGTTTTTCATTTCACGTACCATTTTTCTATGATGGATTTTCTTATACAATGGTTGAGCTAACCCCCGAACGCATAGCCGGGCAAAACTACTACAATTACCCATACTAATTGGTTGTTCCTTGTGGGCAATATATCGGGCAAATTCTTCAAGCATTAATTTTTCATCATATCGTTGGTGGGTTCTACTACCATCCGGGTTCATAAGGGATTGGACTAACCGCGGGTCCGCATTTTCTTGCGGTTGCTCACCCTTTTTCGCATGACCATCGGCATGTTTCTTAAAAGTGGACATACCATTTGCAAGTTTATACTCGTAAATAACCTTGCAACCGCGTACCTTACATTTTAGAGTACGGACAACTCCACTCGCATTCAATGTCCTCTCGTAATACCGCCACCAATCCGCCTTGTATTCGGGTGTCTTGGTTTTCCTCTTCTTCGGTGGTTCGATGGGGATGGGAGCATCAACTTCGGCTTGGGTTGCGGGGACAACTTCAATTTCCGGGACACTTGTCGAGGGACCGCTTCCTAGAGGGGCGGTGTATTGAGTCGATCCTGTAGAAGCCGTACCTGCTCCATATGAAGGGTTAGAATAATAGTAATTAGGTGGTGCCATTTGGGATGGATTTTGTGGATAGTTAGGATATTGTTGTGGATAAATAGGTGGTGGCACTTGGGAGGGATTTTGTGGATACGGCGGTTGCACTTGCGAGGGATTTTGTGGATAAATAGGTGGTTCTTGTAGTTGAATCCTACTTTCTATTGCATCCATATTTTGTTGTTGGCCATCGGGCGTAGGGTTGAAAAAATCCTCGGAAGCTCTATGAGCAGCACGCATCCATTCGGGCATTTCGGGGTCCATTTGTTCTACATATTAAAACCAAATTCATATCAAAATAAATCCGAAATTGTGTAACCTATTTAAATGTAAATCTAAATTCAATATAAATTAGATTAAATGTAAATTAATTCTAAATTACGTCTAAAATAAATCTAAATTAAATCTAACATAAATCTAAATTAAATATAAATTAAAGTTCTCATTGGCCTCTAAATTCAAATTAAATCTAAATTAAATCTAAATTAAATATAAATTAAATCTAACAAAAATAAATCTAAATTCAAATTGGACTCTAAGTATCTAAATTCAAATTGGCCGAACTTCACAAGAAAAAAAAAAAAAAAAATTTTGGCCGAATGCCTCTGCCCTCTGGCCTCTGGCTCTGCCTATGTCATATTGTCATTGACCGAAATTCAAAAGAAAAAGAAACAGAAAAAGAAAAAGAAAAAGAAAAGGAAAAAGAAAAAGAAAAAGAAAAAGAAAAAAAGAAAAAATTTTAAAAAAATATAGTTTAATTAAAATTTAAAAAATAAAGTCTAATTCAAATTTTAAAAAAAATGTCTAATTCAAATTTTAAAAATTTAAAAAAATAACTCTAATTCAAATTTAAAAGAAATAAAGTTTAATTGAAATTCAAATTTAAAAAGAAAAAGAAAAAGAAAAAGAAAAAGAAAAAGAAAAAGAAAAAAAGAAAAAATTAAAAAAAAATAAAGTCTAATTAAAATTTAAAAAATAAAGTCTAATTCAAATTTTAAAAAAATGTCTAATTTAAATTTTAAAATTTAAAAAAATAACTCTAATTCAAATTTAAAAGAAATAAAGTTTAATTGAAATTCAAATTTAAAAAGAAAAAGAAAAAGAAAAAGAAAAAGAAAAAGAAAAAGAAAAAAAGAAAAATAAAAAATTTAAAAAAAATAAAGTTTAATTAAAATTTAAAAAATAAAGTCTAATTCAAATTTTAAAAAAATGTCTAATTCAAATTTTATAAATTTAAAAAAAATAACTCTAATTCAAATTTAAAAAATATATTTAAGAAAAAATAAGTCTAATTCAACTTATAACTCTAACAAAATAAAATAGAAATTATTCAAATGTAACCTATTAAAAATAAAGATAACATATTTAGAAATAAATCTAACTATCCAACAACTTCAAAAATAAGAAATAACTAAAAAATCTAACCTATTTAAGATAAATTCGAATTTAAAAAAATAAAATCTAACCTATTTCAAAATAAATCCGAATTTCAAAATAAAATCCAATAATCTAACATATTCAAAATTTAAAAAATAAAATATAACATATTTATCAAACAAATCTATTTATCTAACCTATTTCAAAATAAAATACAATAATCTAACAAATACAATAATCTAACATATTTCAAAATTAAATACAATAATCTAACATATTTAGAAATAAATCTAAAATCTAACATATTTGAAAATATTCAAATGTAACCTATTAAAAATAAAGATAACATATTTAGAAATAAATCTAACTATCCAACCAATTCAAAAATAAGAAATAACTAAAAAATCTAACCTATTTAAGATAAATTCGAATTTTAAAAAATAAAATCTAACCTATTTCAAAATAAATCCGAAAATAATAATAAAATATAATAATCTAACATATTCAAAATTTAAAAAATAAAATATAACATATTTATCAAACAAATCTATTTATCTAACCTATTTATAAATAAAATAACTTATTTGAAAAAGTAAAATCTAACATATTTCAAAATTAAATACAATAATCTAACATATTTAGAAATAAATCTAAAATCTAACATATTTGAAAATATTCAAATGTAACCTATTAAAAATAAAGATAACATATTTAGAAATAAATCTAACTATCCAACCAATTCAAAAATTAACCTAAACATATTTCAAAAATTAATCTAACCTATTCGAAAATAAAGCTAACATATTTTAAAATAAATCAAACCTATTCTAAAAATAAATAGAACTTATTTAAATCTAACTTACTTACAAATAAAATCTCACATATTTCAAAACTAAATCTCACATATTTTAAAAATAAATCTAACCAATTTTAAAATAAACTACCTATTCAAAAACCAATTTTAAAACAAATATAACTAATTTTAAAATGAATATACCCTATTTAGCACAAATAAAACCTATTTAAAATAAAATTTAACTTACTTAAAAATAAAAACCGAATTAAAAATTAAATCTAACCTATTTAAGCTATTTTGAAAATAAATCTAAGCTATTTATAAATAAATCTAACTTATTTCAAGAATAAATCTAACCTATTCAAAAGTAAATCTAATATATTTTGAAATAAATCAAACCAATTCTACTAACAAAGTAACAATAAATCTAACATATTTAAGCTACTTTAAAAATTAGTCTAACCTATTTATAATAAAACTAACAATAAATCTAACATATGTAAGCTACTTTAAAAATTAATCTAACCTATTTATAATAAAACTAACAAAAAATCTAACATGTTTAAGCTATTTAAAAATTTATCTAACCTATTTATCATAAAATTAACAATAAATCTAACTTATTTAATAAATGCAAAAAAATTAATCTAACCTTTGCGAGATGAAAACTTGCGCCTTTGCGGGATGAAATAATCTTGCTCAACCGTATCTCGCGCCTTTGCGGAATAAAATAAATTTCCAACTATTTTTTTTTTCTAATAATTAAATTAATTTCTGAAAAATAAAAAAAAATGATAGAGAATTAGAGAGTATGAGTGAGAGAGAGTATGAGAAGGGAAAATCAGAAATTTAGTGAGTGAGGGAGAGTGAGAAATTTAGTGAGTGAGGGAGAGTGGGTTTGGGGGTTAATTTATGGGGAAATTCGGAACTGTGGGGGCCTGGCTGGGTGTGAAATTGGGAGATTTCAGTCAAAATTCGGAACAGTGGGGGGCACTGTGGGGCAGTGTACCAATATTTCAATTTTTTGGGTTTCTCTGCGTTAGCCCGAATCTCAAAGCAGTGTGAGTTAATCCCAAACCGTAAAGTGAAGGGAATCTTTTACACTAATGGAGAGGATTGGCTAGAGGCTAGAGAGTAGAGAGGCTCTGCGCCTCTGCCTCGTAAAGTGAAGGGAAATAGGGAATAAATGCAGAGGGGGGGGCCTGGCGCTGGCGCGGGGAACGGTATTATTGTGCTTTGAGATTCGTGCCAAGTTTAAAAGAACGGTCCAGACAGAGGGAGAGGGGGCTGGCGCTGGCGCGGGTACCAAAAAACCGTGTCACACCGCACGGCACACGCTACCGTAAAAGATTCCCTTAACAATTGGTATTTACGGTTGAGATTAAATCTCAGCCGGTTTGGGATTCGGGCTGACTGAGGGGGCAGTATTATTGTGCTTTGAGATTCGTGCCAAGTTAAAAACAACGGTCCAGATTAAGTAATTGTAAAAATGTACAACTGGCGCAAAATTCACAATTTCACATCCGGCTAAAATTAACAGAGCAGTTTTAGCTTCATGCAGCGCAATATTCACATGAAAACTATATAAAAATGCACTGTCCGTAGCCAAAAAAGCTCTGTTAATATTTACAGAGGGGGGGGAAAATTTTTGAATAAAAGTCTCTGGTTCACCCGGGTTCGGGTTAGGTTCGGGGTAGGTCGGGTTCACCCGGGTTCAGCCGGGTTTTGGGTCGGGTTCGGACGGTTCGGGTCGGTTTTAGGCCGGTCCGGGTCGGGTTCGGGTAGACGGGTTGACTCGGCGGGGGGGAGGTCGGGTTTCGCCCAGGAAACCGGATCCGACCCGTTTCAAACCCGACCCATCACTTTAGAACGGGTCGGGTCGGATTCAAGGTCGGGTCGGGGTCGGTTCGGGTTCGGGTCCCGGGTTTGCACGGTCCGGGTCGACCCGCCCGGGTTTAATCAATACACTAGATCCAAACAAGCTATCCAACAATTACTGGAGCCTAGTAACTTGAGCATGCGGGTAAATTAGCTAATCTATTAATTTAAGCCATGCAGCAAATCAGGCTGTAATTTTCATGCGGCAAATTTGGCAACTTGCAACAAGTCCAAAAGTTTCATAATTGTGAACAATTTTAACTGTCTCAGTTATTTTCTTTGGATTTTAGTTTACTTTCTTATTTATTTATAACGTGTCATTTTGCTCGACTATCCCCAGCTAACTAAATCAGGTCTTACGTACTGACTTTTATTTTACTAAAATTCCGCAATTCTGCACCGATACATTTTAAAGTTCCAAGTTTTGATTATGTTGAAAGGATAATCAACTCGTAATTCACTATATATATGACACTACCGACCTCTATGAAAATGACGTCACTATAAAATTGGTACCATATCCTTAACACCACATCACGTAAATCAGAGAAAATTGCCTCTAGTAAATCGCTACAGCACCCAGAATTCACAATTTTACTGTACACATTATTTTTTGAACAAATAAATGATAGTAGCTTTTACAGTATTTAAAAAATTATCATGCAAAAGAATCAGTTTTGATCAAGTGGCAAAAGATAATGCACTATGTATAAGAGGTCACGGATTTGAAACTCGGATGAGAGATCCTTTAAGGACATTGGAATTTAAAAGACCACACCTCCATCTTTCTCTCTTAAAAAAACTAGCACGCAGATAATTACCCATGGATAAACGAAAAATAGAACTCTGTTATACTGTAATACAGTAACAACTACAACCATCACTTAATAATAAAATAGTTCAGCAATCACACAGAACAATGATTTCTGAACACTACAATTAACTTATTATTTATCCTTTCGAGGAACTAACTCATTATTTCAGTCAATTGAAAACGATAACCATTATATATCATATATATATACATACCTGATCCACCCGAACACCATCATTGCTGCTAGTTCACCTTAGACCTGATAAGAGTCAGAACACCCATCGAAAATCAATCATATAAAATTTTTCACAAATAAATGGGGATCAATTTTACAATACCTTTAACATTTTACACTGAACTGTATAGCAAAATCATTTCTAGGTACAGAATTTTAAAAATGAATGGAGGTCAATTCCCTCTTACTGGTCTGAAAATCCTGTAGTAGCATTTTCATAGGCACAACCAGTGGAGTTGCATCGAAAATGTGATCTATTAGGTCAATTTCAAAAACTACACCACCACAGACACAGGAGGTTTTTGTTAATGCCAAGCTCTAAACATCACATTGCCAATGGCACCATTCTGGTAACCTCTTCTTGATCCAATTCCATTCAACAAAACACTAGATGAAGTCCGTACTTGAGATATGCCAACTAAGGCCATCAATTATTATCGTATTTAATTACAATAACAAAAATGATTTCAGAGGTAACATGATAGATGCCAAAGAAGCTCTATCACCATAAAAAAAAAAAAAAAAGGGCACTGCAAGAGCAAATATTTAAGCAATACTCGCAAACCACTTGGCATGAGAACTTGTTAGTGTAGGAACTATTTTGAAATGTCAGTATGACACTTATATGACAAAATAAATGTACAGATATGCAATTCATTGTTACAGATATAGTACACTATAATCGAACAGTTAGTAAGTTTACATGTAGTAGATTCATTATATCTTTAACTATACAACAATATATTCAACTATCATCTGACCTCTCACATCTCTTCTGTAAATCAAAGCTGTAGATGTGACTGCTAACTTGATGCTTAATAGCTCATATACTCTTAAACCCAACTTTTTAATTTTGTGAAAGAAGTGGCATAGGCCACCAATTTCATTTACCATATAGAAACCACAAGTTACAAAATAAGTCTAGACACAGTCATTTTTTCTTTTGAAAATAAGGCTACTAGGTCCGTTTCATTACCTGAAACATTAAGTTACAAGTTACCTAATGTTCTCGTTCAGGCTATTTTCCTGATTGGCATGACCTGTTATCCTAGTAACCACAAAACAGCCGAGTACTACCACTAGTTCAAGTCTAGTCCAGTCAAGCATACTCAACCTTACATTCACAAAGGATATCTGAAACATCAGTTCTAGCATAGTAATATGTGTCTAGACACAATCTAACCTTAATACCAATCATCCCTAGTACCAAAAGTAGGAACCTGACCTTAGATGTTTAAGATTATTTGATTCAAATTGAAGAACTTACTGGTAATTCAGAATTATCATTATACTTTAAATTGTTGATGTTGTGTTTTGTGTATACACAATCGACGACAACACAGCATTAATGAAAATCCAAATTCTCAGTAAATTCTTCAATTTAAATCAAATCAATTGGTTCAAGTGGACACCACTCCATTTTAGGCAGGGGTAGATCCAGAATTTTTGTCGGGGGGCGGCAAAAAAATATCGAATCGGATTTAAATACCTAATCGAGTTTAAATCCATTAACCAATTGGGTACTCGATAAAAAACAATGTTTTAACTTGTACTTTCCAATGCTTTGACTTATAATTTCTGATGCTCAGACTTATAATTCTAATTACCAATTAAAATTCAACAGATTTATTTCAATTTTAACCCTAAATTTAACTTGAATTACAAATTAAACATCCAAAAGGGACAAAAAAATCTTCAAGAGGAGGCAAAGTCAGTTGGAACCGATAACTGAAAATCACAAAAACTCAAAATCCAGGGAGTGGGCAGCTGCCCCCCCTGGAACACTCTGGGTCCACCCCTGAATTTAGGCCTCTTACCACCCTTCTGATTTATGCTGTTCTGGTTAATCTCCACTAATTTCTTTTCAAGATTTTCCATTCTTTGTCCCAGTTCTTCCAACTCCATGTTCTTCTTTTCAAGGATTTGAATTGTTGCTTTCAGTTTGGCTAACTCCGTATTCTCCATTTTCTCTTTCAAGGGTTTCTCCTGTGACTTGTTGTTGCTTAATTCTTCTTTCACAAACCTATAGACCGGTATACCACCTGTGCCAAATTAAAACACTTCTCTTTAACTTGATTCAAAAAGAAAAGCAAAAATAGTGTTTTTTACTCAATATAGAAAGCTATGCAACATCATAACTTAGATATAATTGCTCTAGATCATAGAATAGGATTGTTTGAAATAAAGAAGAAGGAAATAGAAAAGGACTTGCCAGTAAAGGGCTTAGTGCCTTGATCAATAGCGTGATCAGCAATTCTCCACCCCAACCGTCCGATCTTCTGCCATCCTTCCCGATCTGGCATCCTTTCCACCACCGCTTGGCTTGTCCAAATGGCGGTCTCTGAGGCGACTTTGGCGAGATCGCGTGTATTCTTCCAAGCGCCGCTGAGGTCAGGCGCAACCGCGCGCGCCTTCCCGGCGGCTCCTCCGACAATCTCTCGCGACCGCGTCACCCCACCGGAGATCGACTCAGTAGCCGAGCTGACGTAGTCCCAAATCCCCATCTCTCTCTAGCGCGCGCACTCGCAGTGTAGTCCGTACTCTGACTCTCTGAGTCAACTAGAGTCAATGAAGGGAAAGGTAAGCCAGCAGGAAATAAATCTGCTGTCAGGGACCCTGCAAATCCCAAACCAACCATTAATATATTTTGAGATTCATGTATATAAACTATCTGTTTTTGAGATTCGTGCTTGAAGAGAAATGAACAGATGGATTGGGAATTTCAGGGTCCATGTGATTCTTCGGAATCACAGCAGATTTATTTCCAAAAAAGTATGCAGCTAAGCATGCTATATAGGCTTTATACTGCGGCAGCTCTTTTTCTACGGCAGCTATATAGGCTTTATACGGGCGTCTCAGTGAAACTGAGACAACAGCCAACAATGCCATGTACTATGCTAGAATGGCCTGCCAACAAGTCAATGTCGATTTTGAGAATGAGCCACCTACTCCACCCCATGTTAGACGCGCAGGCCGAGCAGCGGAGCAACAACAACAAGCTGCGGCAGCAAATGTACCTCCAAATGACGGTGACGATACGGAGGAGGAAGATCAAGAGGGAGGGAATGATGACATGGATGAAGAGGGCGATGGTAACGCCCCGTGAGGCCGCTTTGCCTCGTACTACCACCGACTTCCGCCAATAAGTTAAGTCCATATTTCTTCTTATTTACTTTTGTTTATTTTCAGCATTGAGGACAATGCTTGATTTAAGCTTGGGGGATGGGAAGAAAATGTATCTTGCATGTGCATTTAGGATCATGTTTAATTTCAGCAATTTTAAATTAATTTTAAATTTTTTCGTAGGATGTGATAAATTTGGGTGATTGACGAAAATTAGGGGTGTTCATGCACAATTTTTTCGAATTTTAGGTAAAATCCTTGGAATAATTTGAAATGACTACATAATTTGGCGAAAAACTTTGTGGAAATAAAGGTGTATGAAATTGGGACATTAGAAATTCAAATTTATTAGAGAAGCTATTTAGATTTGGAAATTTTAAAATTTGGAAAAATTGGGATATCCATAAGTATGAAGGAATACTTAGGGATGTGTGTATTCATGGTACATGCATAAATGTTGAGAAATTGGGTAAAATTGAAAAATATTGGAAAATAAAATGTGACTCCAATGACCTATGTTACGGCTTCATGACGTACTTATGGTTATGAGTCCTTAGCACTCTTGCTCCGCTAGTCTCCCGATAAAATTGACATTCGTGTTAGTGGAAGGGTTAGACTAAGAGCATGCAAAGCACCCTTGAATTAGAACGGTTGGGTACAGTTAACTACTTGTAACTAACCGGTGCTTAAATGAGGATGGGAAAAATAGTGCTAAATCATAAAAGAAAAATCAAAGTAAGAAAAATCAAAAGCAACACCGAAAATGAGAATATGCATGTATCAGCACACGTAGTCCGCAAAATTTCTAACCTAAGTTTGATTCAAGCTTGGGGGAATTTGAAAATTCCAAGTTTAAGATAGCATTTCTTTTAATCAATTTGGGTAGACGAAGTTTGTAATTTCTAGACCTTTAAGGAAATAAAAGTTAGAGTAATCAAATTATGGATTGAGTCATAATTATCCGAGGGTTAGACTTGAAAATTAGGAAATTTGCATGAGGATTTTTTTTAATTTTGGCAAGATCATACAAATTTTTCACTTGAGAAATATACTTGATATAAGGTGTATCAAAGAGATCGAATATTAGTCAAGTTAGGTTTTGCTTGGGGACAAGCAAAGTTCAAGCTTGGGGGAATTTGATAGGTTTAATTTATATATATGTTCGGTCTGGTTTTCATCACATAATAGCACCAAATATCATGTATTTTAGTATAATATAGGATTAAATACCCCTAGAATCAAGTTACTGCATTTGCTTGTGTGTAATTCGCAGGAAAACAAGAAACAGAAGAAAAGTGCGGACGCACAGCACCAGAGTGCGGCCGCACTCAACACTTAGAAGAAAAACCAAGCTCCAGAGAAGTGACCGAGCGGAATGGGGACGCACTAAATATTGGTGCGGACGCATTTCCTACTTAGCCAAATTTTCCAGAAGAAATCCAGCAGCACAGGAGCAAAGTGCGGACGCACCTGACCCGCACTTGACCCGCACTCTGGAAGAACAGAACAGACTGAGCGGAATGCGGGCGCACTGGGAAGCTGTGTGGACGCACTCAGCACTTGGAGAACAAATCAGAGCAGAAACCAAATCCGTGCGGACGCACTTGGGCCGCATTCAGCCTAAAAACTGCTATTTCGGAGGATTTTCTATTTTCGGCACTTCAGACCACGACCCAAAGGTGGGAAATAGAAGGTGAAAATGTGGGGAACACGTTGTGACAGATTTAGAATGATTCTCCATGTCCATACGCTCCAGATCTATTATAAAAGGAAGAGAATTTCTTCTCCATAATCATCACCATTCTAAGAGAGAAATTCACGAGATAGAGCATCAACCACAGGAGTAATTCAAGAAGAAGGAAGGCAAATTCTCACAGCAATCGCAAGGAAGACTAAGGTTTTTGATTAGAGAAGGGTGTATTCTATTTCTCTAGTTAGTTTCTCTTTGTCTTTACTTATTTTGTACTTGAATTCATGATGAATACTTGCTTCTCCATGAGAGGCTAGTTTCTCTCTAGGGGTTTAGGTCATGTAGCATGAACTTGTTTAATTCTATTTTACTCGGATTTTAGTTTTTATGATGATTGTTTGATTTGATGTTAATTTCTGTGATTTATTCTTTATGAATTTCATTAGTACTTGAATTGTAGTTCACCTGGTTAGGGTTTATTGAAATTGAAGTAGCTTGAAATCGCGTTGATCGTGTCTTTCCGCTTTAAGTTTATTAAATTCTAGCATTGGTCAAGATAAGGAAAGTACTAATTGAAATCATAAATACATATCTTAGGATTTGGATTAGAAGCGATCGTACTTTGATATCCAACCCGGAACTATAGGAATTAAGGTTAGGGTTTGGTGAATGACTTAATCGTGAAGTCAAAACCTAATTAGGACACCTTAGAACAATTATCGATATATACTTTGAAGCATGTGACTTAAATATCCCTCTAGGTTAGTGACAGCCCTAGAATTCGAGGAACATTAATCCATCCACCCAAAGTATTTGTATTAATATTTGTTCCAAAGGCTAACATAGGTTAGAAACCTCGTCATAATCAAACATGAATTTAAACAAACCGAGTGGATAGAGTTAGCAAGGGATTGTGGACCGAATACCCCTAGACTTCTCAAACTTGATTTTCAACCGACCTTTTATTGCTTTTTATGAACTTTTAATTTACTTTAATTTTCCTTTAAAAACAAAATTATACAAAAACCCCCCTTTTCACTTTTATTGTTTAGTTTTAGAAGTAGTTTTCTTTATTGAAAATTGGTATTTCCCTATCTCCCTGCGGATCGATACCTAAATACTACAATCAATAGGTTATGCGCTTGCAACTAACCTATTTATTGGGTACGAAGGTTTATAAATATTAAAGGCAAAAAGAGTATAAAAACACTATACCTAAAATACTCAACATAAGTCTAATAAAACATCGATATTTAATTACAAAAACATCAGCGACGCACCGATGTTTTTTTAGCACTACCCGGATAATAAAACATCAATGTTTCATTGCAAAAACATCGATGATGCACCGATACATGCAACTGAATATATTTGTTCATAATTCTACTTAACGCATCTGTCTAGGCGGATTCAGTTAAGTTCTTGCAAGGTTTTTTCCAGCATTTTTTAGTATTTGAATGAGTAATTATATTACGATTTGTGAACATATACATTAAAATATTAATATCATACAAAAATCTAGTCTTTGGTATAGTAGTAAAGACATATCACCTCTTTTGTGGGAGGTTCTGAGTTTGAAACTTAGATAGAATTTCTTTATGAATAATTAAATAGAAGTTGGTAGGTTAGACTTCCATCTTTCTATATCAAAAAAATATTAATATCACACATTTGAAAAATCAAAATAAAAAGAAGAAATTTCTTTACAAGCGGAGAGGTAAGGGGTACAAAATCTTCATCTTGGATATTTGACTCAGATACCCTCAATCGAATCATTCAATTTACACAGATGATTTTTGTAAAAAGTTCGGTCAATTTTTTTTTTTTTAATGAAAAGGCCCTTAAACTAGTATTAAACAAAAAAAAGTACGGTATAAGAAAGCTGCAGTATAAGTAATAGCATGTAACCACAGTGGTCAATTTTGAGTCGATCCTGTCTACCCCAGTGGTCATGGAGATGTATGTATATTTGTAAACGGACATTGGACTTCTAATTTGGGGAGGATTATATTTGGAAGCCCAATGTCTCTGTAATGGCGCACACTCATATGTTTCGGCATGAAACTGCATGTTATTACAACATGGGACTGGATCCAAACAAGCTATCCAACAATTTCTGGAGCCCAGTAACTTGGACCTGCAGGTAAATTAGCTAATCTATTCATTTAAGCCATGCAGCAAATCAGGCTGTAATTTTCATGCGGCAAATTTGGCAACTTGCAACAAGTCCAAAAGTTTCATAATTGTGAACAATTTTAACTGTCTCAGTTATTTTCTTTGGATTTTAGTTTACTTTCTTATTTATTTATAACGTGTCATTTTGCTCGACTATCCCCAGCTAACTAAATCAGGTCTTACGTACTGACTTTTATTTTACTAAAATTCCGCAATTCTGCACCGATACATTTTAAAGTTCCAAGTTTTGATTACGTTGAAGGGATAATCAACTCGTAATTCACTATATATATATGACACTACCGACCTCTATGAAAACTAGATGCTTCGTTGCGGCGTTGCCGCAAATGTTTTTGGGTGCATGTTGGTGCAAACGGAGAATAATTTGTTGTGTTTATTGTAGGATATATTCTCTTTCGATCGGAATCAGAATTGTGCAAAAATGTAGGTGTAAGCAACTCATAGAACAATTGAAAATAATTGTTTGTTGTTTGTTGGAACAACAACAATTGAAAATAAGATTTGAACGACAAAGGATACGACCTTATTGTAATAAATGTTAGTTTAATTCCAAACCAAATTATACACAATATTGTACAAGAACAGACAAAAGCTTAAAAATATTTGCCTATAATTCATGTTAGAGCCAGAAGAAACTTATTAAGGCCTATAAATGGAAATCAGGGAAAAAAGATAAACGACAAGTATCCCTACTGGAGCTGACCAGAGAATTCATATCACCGACGGTACCGTAATAGGGAATCTTTTACAATTACTTGATCTGGACCGTTCTTTTTAACTTGGCACGAATCTCAAAGCCCAATAATACTGCCCCCTCAGTCAGCCCGAATCCCAAACCGGCTGAGAGTTGATCTCAAACCGTAAATAGCTAATTGTAAAAGGGAATCTTTTACGGTACCATCGAGGATATGGATCCGCTGACCAGATGGGTACCAAAAACTAAACAATAGACGTTGTCTCATTGTAGACCAAGAGTCAGTAAATTGTCTTGCTTTGAAGCCCTTTGGTAGTGGCCCACCACTTTAGACTATTTTTAATCTGAAATCATAATATATTTCATACCAGTTATGGTAAAAAATAAGAAATGATTTATAAGTAACACCATCAAAATGTAAGCTTGTTGGAGTTCTGTGCGTAACTCCCTCTTTGGCAGAATTCTTTCTTCTTCGACATGCTTATATTGTAGGCATGTTGTACAAACTTTTTTATTCTAATACAATTGTTAGCAGATAACTTGTCTGTTAATCTTCAAAAAAAAAATAAAAAAATAAAATAGAAGTTATCTGAGCCTTGTACCAATTAACAATACATATTCTGTCTTTTTGTTTGCTAATAATAATACCCAGTACACCATTTTGATCGGAGCAGTAAATTTCGGTATTTTGAAACTCTTAATTAAGCTCCTAATTAAGAGAGGAGCTACATACCTGTTCAACATAACCGAGTTCATTCCAAATGGACAAGTATCCTAATATCAATTAATAATGCACAAAAATAATTATGTAGCCATAAAATATCTAGTCATAATAATTGGAGGGCAATATTTGATGTAGACAGCAACCATAAGTAAAATAAATGCATAATAGTGGCTAATATTATATTTATACCTTCAGCGCAGCACCCACAAACTTCTCTGTATTATCTGTAATTTTCTGCAAGAACAATATGAATAACTAACTAAATACAGTGGAAAAAATAATAATGTAAATTGTATACATTGAAATAAGCCGTCAATTGTCATTTTTCAGTCATTGAGATGTAATGCAAGAAAAAGGATAAGAAGGAATAAAAATTGTACTTACTGTTTGATTTCATAGTATGAAAAAATGAACTCAACCCCGTTGTTGAAAATGCTATTCTTTTTATACAAATTGATGACCTTAATTATTTGGTACTAATAATAGATGGTACTGGTCGCCATAAGATGACAGTGGCAGGAAAAATAGAATTCCCAGAAAACACAAATAAGAGTGGAATTCATTACAGCAACAGTGAGGAAGGCGCAAAAAAGGAAAAAGAACGTAAATTAAAAAGAAAGATGAAGACACAACCAACCTCCAATTGCATTTTTACTGACCATTAACTAAACCCTAAATTAAGTGCAAAAAGATACAAAGGAAGGAAGGGTATTACCTATGCGTATGCTGACGAAGGGCTCCAAAGTTCACCATAAATCGCTTGTTGAGTGATATTGACGGAATTATTACTACCAATCTCTAGATAAAGCTTAGGCACCTAATGGTTATTAGATGTAGTGAATACCCCAATAAAATGTGAACCATACTTTTGAGTCCTAGAAGCTATAAACGGAATTAATCAATATAAATTATTAATCGAGAACATGCTCTAATCCAATATTTTTCATAAGATTCAATTATACATGTAACGAACCATATAAACAAACATAACCTACTAATTAATATAAATCAGCTAACTAATAGATCAAAATTTAATTTGGCAAATACTGACCTTGGGCCCCATCCAACTGGTTAAGAGCCGAGACAAACAGCCAGCTGGTGACACTTGGGTGACCAGCACCTCCTTGTTTTCATCTGCTATTGCGGCGACAGTGGCTCTAACAGGTGCCAAAGAAGCTCTACCATCATAAAAGAAAAAAAGGTCACTGCAAGAACAATTATTTAAGTAATACTCCTTGCAAACCACTTGGAATGAGAACTTGTTAGTTTATGAATTATTTTGTTATATCAATAGGACACTTAAACGACAAAATAAATGCACACATATGCAATTCATTGTTACAGATATAGTACACTATAATCGAACAGTTAGTAAGTTTACATGTAGTATCTAGCATTACTTCCAGAGCTTCAAACAAGGATACTAAACACTTAAAAATATACACAGACAACTAAATCATAGGCATGTACAAAATACACCAATCCTTGTATTAGCCAATAGATTCATTATATCTTTAACTATACAACAATATATTCAACTATCATCTTACATCTCACATCTCTTCTGTAAATCAAAGCTGTAGATGTGACTGCTAACTTGATGCTTAATAGCTCATATACTCTTAAACCCAACTTTTTAATTTTGTGAAAGAAGTGGCAAAGGCCACCAATTTCATTTACCATAGAAACCACAAGCTACAAAATAAGTCTAGACACAATCATTTTTTCTTTTGAAAATAAGGCTACTAGGCCCGTTTCATTACCTGAAACATTAAGTTACAAGTTACCTAATGTTCTCGTTCAGGCTATTTTCCTCATTGGTATGACCTGTTATCCTAGTAACCACAAAACAGCCGAGTACTACCACTAGTTCAAGTCTAGTCCAGTCAAGCATACTCAACCTTACATTCACAAAAGATATCTCAAACATCAGTTCTAGCATAGTAATATTTGTCGAGACACAATCTAACCTTGATACCAGTCATCCCTAGTACCAAAAGTAGGAACCTGACCTTAGATGTTTAAGATTATTTGATTCAAATTGAAGAACTTACTGGTAATTCAGAATTATCATTATACTTTAAATTGTTGATGTTGTCTTTTGTGTATACACAATCGACGACAACACAGCATTAATGAAAATCCAAATTTCTCAGTAAATTCTTCGATTTAAATCAAATCAATTGGTTCAGGTGGAGACCACACTTACAATTTAGACCTCTTATCACCCTTCTGATTCATGTCGTTCTGCTTAATCTCCACTAATTTCTTTTCGAGACTTTCCATTCTTAGTCTCAGTTCTTGCAACTCCATGTTCTCCTTTTCAATGTTTTGAATTGTTGCTTTCGGTTCGGCTAACTCCGAATTCTTCGTTTTCTGTTTCACGGGTTGCTCCTGTGACTTATTCTTGCTTAATTCTTCTTTCACAAACTTATAGACTGGTACACCACCTGTACCAAATTAAAACATTTCTCTTTAACTCGATTCAAAAAGAAAAGAAAAAATAGTGTTTACTACTCAATATAGAAAGCTATGCAACATCATAACTTAGATATAATTGCTCTAAATCATAGAAAAGGGTTGTTTGAATCAAAGAAAGAAGGAAATTGAGAAGGACTTGCCAGTAAAGGTCTTAGTGCCATGATCAATAGCACGATCAGCAATTCTCCACCCCAACCGTACTAGAGGCAATGAAGGGAAAGGTAAGCAAGCAACTAAGCATGCTATATTGGCGTTATACTGCGGCAGCTCTTTTTCTACGACTTCCTACTTCTGCTTTCAGTCTGGTCCACTGTAAATTTAAATAAAAAGCTGAAGGTATTTAGCAGGAAACAGCTAAACGGCTAAAGTATGTTATCCCGATACTTTATGCCGACATTTTATTAATGTCCAAAGTTTAATAGAAATTAATAAATATACCCAGATCCGCTGAGAAGTTATAAAAATACCCATACTGGTTATTTTCTGGCCGGTATCTAATTTAATCCATTATCTGCCAAAAAATGATCGGTACCCAATTTTTTTTTTTTTTCAATACAAATTTCTTTTATCTAACATTAAAAATTCGAATTGTTGTTTAAATATTTGTTAGATTACTTCTTTTGATATATAATTAACATATATAAACTAAAATACGCTAAATTACTTGAAATTATATTTAATTACGCTAAATTACACTAAATTACGTTAAAGTATACTAAAATATGCAAAATTACAATAATTACAAAATAAAAGATGCTCAATTTTAGGATGCTGGTTATTGTTAAATTAGTTTCACTAGCCGCATGCGAACACTAAACTATGTTTTTTTCGAGGTACTAACTTTTAACAATTTCACTATGCTGCATACGACACTGTCACTAGCCGCATACGGGTCGTTGTGTGTCTACCGATGATAAAAAACTTTTAACTCAATTTTTCAAGCACTAAACGATATTGTTTTGCAATTCTGACCCCTAGGGCGCCATTGCTCCCGTCTCGTCCCAAGCTTTCCGAATTGGGGTCATACGTGCAAATCTGAGTTTCCTAACCAAAGTTATAGCTGTTTAAAGTTTAAAATAAAACGATACTTTCGTGCAAAAATATTGATGACGCACTGATGCTTTATGCACGGTCTAACGACGGCAGAAATGCATCGATGTTTACTAAAACATCAGCGACGCACCGATATTTTTTTAGCACTACCCTGCTTAATTGCTAATGCTAAGTCTAATAAAACATCGATGTTTTATTACAAAAACATCAGCGACGCACCGATATTTTTTTAGCACTACCTGGCTAATAAAACATCGATATTTCATTGCAAAAACATCGATGATGCACCGATACATGCAACTGAATATATCTGTTCATAATTCCACTTAACGTATTGTCTAGGCGGATTCAGCTAAGTTCTTGCAAGGTTTTTTCCAGCATTTTTTAGTATTTGAATGATAATTATATTACGATTTGTGAACATATACATTAAAATATTAATATCAAACAGAAATCTAGTCTTTGGTATAGTAGTAAAGACATATCACATCTTTTGTGGGAGGTTCTGGGTTTGAAACTTAGATAGAATTTCTTTGTGAATAATTAAATAGAAGTTAGTAGGCTAGACTTCCATCTTTCTATATCAAAAAAATATTAATATCGCATATTTGAAAAATCAATAAAAAGAAGAAATTTCTTTACAAGCGGAGGAGAGGTAAGAGGTGCAAAATCTTCATCTTGGATATTTGACTCAGATACCCTCAATCGAATCATTCAATTTACAAAGATGATTTTTGTAAAAAGTTTGGTCAATTTTTTTTAATGAAAAGGCCCGTAAACTAGTATTAAACAAAAAAAAGTACGGTATAAGAAGCTGCAGTATAAGTAATAGCATGTAACCACAGTGGTCAATTTTGAGTCGATTCTGTCTACCTAGAGTGGGAAAAATGGCACGCCGGAGCCGGCTCCGTCACGGAACTGCACGGCACGCGTACCATTCGCGTGCCGTGACTCGCATGTCCCGTGCCGTGACCATTCGCGTGCCGTGCTCATCTTTTGAAACTTTGGCACGGCACGTGAAAAATTTAGTCACGGCACGGCACGGCACGTAGTCACGGGAGTTACGTGTAATTAGGACAATTAGATAATGATTTAATGGTAAATCTTGAATAAACTAACCTAAATTATAATTAAATGGTCACGTGAGTCACGCGAGTCACGTATGGTCACGGCACGTTTAGGTACGGCGTGACTCACGTGGCGTGACCATTCACGTGCCGTGACCACCCATTGACATTTTGGTCACGGCACGGCATGGCACGTGAAAAATTAACTTGGTCACGGCACGGCACGGCACGAGACCAAAATCACGGCGTGTTAGTCACGGCACGGCACGTTTTTCCCACTCTATGTCTACCCGAGTGGTCATGGAGATGTATGTATATTTGTAAACGGACATTGGACTTCTAATTTGGGGAGAATTATTTATGGAAGCCCAATTTCTTTGTAATGGCGCATGCTCATATATTTTGGGGCCTAAATTTGCATTGCATGCTATTGCAAAATGGGACTGCTGGGTCGAAACAAGCTATACAACAATTTCTAGAGCCCAGTAACTTGGCAAATCAGGCATATAGCAAATATAGCAAATCAGGCAGTAATTTTCATTAATTTAAGCCATATAGCAAATCAGGCAGTAATTTTCATGTGGCAAATTTGGCAACTTGCAACAAGTCCAAAAGTTTCATAATTGTGAACAATTTTAACTGTCTCGGTTATTTTCTTTGGATTTCAGTTTCATTTATTATTTATTTATAACGCATCATTTTGCTCGACTATCCCCAGCTAACTAAATCAGGTCTTACGTACTGACTTTTATTTTACTAAAATTCCGCAATTCTGCACCGATACATTTTAAAGTTCAAGTTTTGATTATGTTGAAAGGATAATTAATTCGTAATTCACTACATATATATGACACTACCGACCTCTATGAAAACTAGATTCTTCGTTGTGGCTGTTGCCACAACTGTTTTTGGGTGCATGTTGGTGCAAACGGAGAATAATTTGTTGTGTTTATTGTAGGATATATTCTCTTTCGATCGGAATCAGAATTGTGCAAAAATGTAAGTGTAAGCAACTCATAGAACAATTGAAAATAATTGTTTATTGTTTGTTGGAACAACAATTGAAAATAAGATTGAACGACAAAGGATACGACCTTATTGTAATAAATGTTAGTTTAATTCCAAACCAAATTATACACAGTTGTACAAGAACAGACAAAAGCTTAAAAATATTTGCCTATAATTCATGTTAGAGCCAGAAGAAACTTATTAAGGCCTATAAATGGAAATCAGGGAAAAAAGCTTAAAAATATTTGCCAGAATACGTATTGTTAATTGGTAGTGGCCCACCACTTTGGAAGACTATTTTTAATCTGAAATCATAATATATTTCATACCAGTTATGGTAAAAAATAAGAAATGATTTATAAGTAACACCATCGAAATGTAAGCTTGCTGGAGTTCTGTGTGTAACTCCCTCTTTGGCAGAATTCTTTCTTCTTCGACATGCTTATATTGTAGGCATGTTGTACAAATTCTTTTATTCTAATACAATTGTTAGCGGACAACTTGTCTGTTAATCTTCAAAAAAAAAAAAAAAAAGTTATCTGAGCCTTTGTACCAATTAACAATACATATTCTGTCTTTTTGTTTGCTAATAATAATACCCAGTACACCATTTTGATCGGAGCAGTAAATTTCGGTATTTTGAAACTCTTAATTAAGCTCCTAATTAAGAGAGGAGCTACATACCTGTTCAACATAACCGAGTTCATTCCAAATGGACAAGTATCCTAATATCAATTAATAATGCACGAAAATAATTATGGAGCCATAAAATATCTAGTCATAATTATTGGAGGGCAATATTTGTTGTAGACAACAACCATTAGTAAATAAATGCATAATAGTGGCTAATATTATATTTATACCTTCAGCGCAGCACCCACAAACTTCTCTGTATTATCAGTAATTTTCTGCAAGAACAATATGAATAACTAACTAAACACAGTGGAAAAAATAATAATGTAAATTGTATACATTGAAATGAGCCGTCAATTGTCATTTTTCAGTCATTGAGATGTAATGCAAGAAAAAGGATAAGAAGGAATAAAAATTGTACTTACTGTTTGATTTCATAGTATGAAAAAATGAACTCAACCTCGTTGTTGAAAATGCTATTCTTTTTATACAAATTGATGACCTTAATTATTTGGTACTAATAATAGATGGTACTGGTCGCAATAAGATGACAGTGGCAGGAAAAATATAATTCCCAGAAAACACAAATAAGAGTGGAATTCATTACAACAACAGTGAGGAAGGAGCAAAAAAGGAAAAAGAAAGTAAATTAAAAAGAAAGATGAAGACACAACCAACCTCCAATTGCATTTTTACTGACCATTAACTAAACCCTAAATTAATTGCAAAAAGATACAAAGGAAGGAAGGGAATTACCTATGCGTATGCTGACGAAGAGCTCCAAAGTTCACCATAAATCGCTTGTTGAGTGATATTGACAGAATTATTACTACCAATCCCTAGATAAAGCTTTAGGCACCTAATGGTTATTAGATATAATGAATACCCCAATAAAATGTGAACCAAACTTTGAGTCCTAGAAGCTATAAACAGAATTAATCAATATAAATTATTAATCGAGAACATGCTCTAATCCAATATTCTTCAAAAGATTCAATTTTACATGGAACAAACCAAATAAACAAACATAACATACTAATTAACACAAATCAGCTAACTAAAAGATCAAAATTTAATTTGAAAATTCTGACCTTGGGCCACGCCTAGCTGGTTAAGAGCCAAGACAAACAGCCAGCCGGTGACACTTGGGTGACCAGCACCTCCTTGTTTTCATCTGCTATTGCGGCGACAGTGGCTCTAACAGGTGCCAAAGAAGCTGTACCACCATAAAAAGAAAAAAGAAAGGGCACTGCAAGAGCAAATATTTAAGCAATACTCGCAAACCACTTGGCATGAGAACTTGTTAGTGTAGGAATTATTTTGAAATGTCAGTATGACACTTAAACGACAAAATAAATGCACACATATGTAATTCATTGTTATAGACACAGTACACTATAATCGAACAATTAGTAAATTTACATGTAGTATCTAGCATTACTTCCAGAACATCAGACAAGGATACTAAACACATAAAATTATACGCAGACAACTCAACCGTAGGCAAGTCCAAAATACATTCATTATATCTTATACCTACACAACAATATATTCAACTATCATCTTACATCTCACATCTCTCCTGTAATTCAAAGCTGTAGATGTGATTGCTAATTTGATGCTTAATAGCCTCATATACTCTTAAACCCAACTTTTTTTTTGTTGTTGTGAAAGAAGTGGCAAAGGCCACCAATTTCATTTACCATAGAAACCACAAGTTACAAAATAAGTCTAGACACAATCATTTTTTCTTTTGAAAATAAGGCTACTAGGCCTGTTTCAGGTAACTGAAACATTAAGTTACAAGTTACCTAATGTTATCGTTCAGGCTATTTTCCTGATTGGTATGACCTGTTATCCTAGTAACCACAAAATCAACCGACAGCCGAGTACTACCACTAGTTCAAGTCTAGTCCAGTCAAGCATACTCAACCTTACATTCACAAAAGATATCTGAAACATCAGTTCTAGCATAGTAATATGTGTCTAGACATAATCTAACCTTGGTACCAGTCCTCCCTGGTACCAGAAGTAGAAACCCAGCCTTAGATATTTAAATATTATATTATTCAAATTGAAGAACTTATTGGGAATTTGGAATTATTATTATATTTTGAATTTTGATGTTGTCTTTTGTGTATATGCACCACAATAGACGACATCAAAATATTGATGATAATCCAAATTCTCAGTAAATTCTTCAATTTAAATCAAATCAAGTGGTTCAGGTGGACACCACTCCATCAATTTAGGCCTCTTTTCACCCTTCTGATTCATGCCGTTCTGCTTAATCTCCACTAATTTCTTTTCGAGACTTTCCATTCTTTGTCCCAGTTCTTCAAACTCCATGTTCTTCTTTTCAAGATTTTCCACTTTTGCTTTCAGTTTGGCTAACTCCGTATTCTCCATTTTCTCTTTCAAGGGTTTCTCCTGTGACTCGTTGTTGCTGAATGCTTCTTTCACAAACCTATAGACCGGTATACCACCTGTGCCAAATTAAAACACTTCTCTTTAACTTGATTCAAAAAGAAAAGCAAAAATAGTGTTTTTTACTCAATATAGAAAGCTATGCAACATCATAACTTAGATATAATTGCTCTAGATCATAGAATAGGATTGTTTGAAATAAAGAAGAAGGAAATAGAAAAGAACTTGCCAGTAAAGGGCTTAGTGCCTCGATCAATAGCTTGATCAGCAATTATCCAACCCAACCGTACGATCTTCTGCCGTCCTTCCCGATCTGGCATCCTTTCCACCACCGCTTGGCTTGTCCAAATGGCGGTCTCTGAGGCGACTTTGGCGAGATCGCGTGTATTCTTCAATGCGCCGCTGAGGTCAGGCGCACCCTCGCGCGCCTTCCCGGCGGCTCCTCCGACTATCTCTCGCGACCGCGTCACCCAACCGAAGATCGACTCAGTAGCCGAGCTGACGTAGTCGCAAATCCCCATCTCTCTCTAGCGCGCGCACTCGCAGTGTTGTCCGTACTCTCACTCTCTGAGTCAACTAGAGTCAATGAAGGGAAAGGTAAGCAAGTAAGCAACTAAGCATGCTATATAGGCTTTATACTGCGCAGCTCTTTTTTTACGACTTCCTACTTCTGATTTCAGTCCGGTCCACTGTAGATCTAAATAAAAAGCTGAAGGTATTTAGTAGGAAACAGCTAAACAGCTAAACGGCTACTCTGGTTCGATGGGTTCAATCACCGTCGATTTGTTTTAAGATTCGGGTAGAACGATTTAAACTTCATGCGTGTTTGTTTCAATTTTCGTGTGCACAAATCTTAAATTAGATCGGACGGTCATCATGCTCGTTGAACCTAAAAGTAGGTCCGATGGATATCGGACCTACTCCGTTCTCTGTCCCAATACTTTATGCCGACATTTTTATTAATATCCAAAGTTTAATAGAAATTAATAAATATATTCAGATTTGCTGTGAAGTTATAAAAATACCTATGCTGGCTATTTTTCAACCGGTATCTAAAATAATACACTTTTATTAGATGGTGATTATGATTTTATCTAGTAATTTTTAAAGAGTGAGTCTATGGTACTACGCGTATTACCATTTTGAGCGTAATTCAAAATCTGAGCTCTTAGATTTTCGTCAAGAGTCGTGCTGTGAGATTCGCTGGATCAAGTAATTTACGGAGAGACTCTGTTAATTTTTCTAATTCCGTCTCTTATTTCTCCGCTCAATCCCTCCCGATGTCTCTCCAACGATAAACCCTGACCAGGCGCCTCCGCCTCGCGCTGGAAAAGAAGTCGCTCTCTCGCGCTCGCGCCGAACTACCTCGCACCGACTCTCAATTTCGTCAAAAGTCGTGCTGTGAGTTAAGCCCCCGTACCTTTCTCCCTCGTAGTGGAATCTCGTCGTCGCTCTCTCTCGCGCGTGTGCTCGTCGACGCTCCCTCACCGAAGGAGGTCTCTCTCTCCCTTCTCTTGAATCGTTTTTTTTTTCTTTTTTTTTTATCTTGATTACACAATATAATATAAGATTGCTGATTTAGTGTCTAGAAGAGAGGCAAAATGGAAAAATTGTTGAAGTAATTCCAAATAGAGCAGCTATGAGTGAAATTCTATAATAAACGATAGATACAAAAGAACTATGAAGGAGATGATTGAATATAGGGCCTGAAGAAGAAAATTGACAATTCACTTATGACAATCACTAGACTTGGCATAATTAAACCTATAACTTGTGTAAGAAAACTGAAGTACAACCTATAACTTCTTCCAAGATAATAAACCTGTAAATTGATTTTCATTTTAACTTGTGTAGTTTGATTCACTGCTGAGATGTCACTTGGAGATGCTTCAAGTAGTGTAGGCTCATTCAACGAAGCTCATTCCTTGGACTCGCCTACAATAGATAGCCATGGCATCATAAAACTTCGGGTAATGATTTTTATATATTGAACTTAATTTGTTCCCTTCAAATATGTTGATCAAGAGACTTATTTTTTATACTAAACAGATGGATGGCGATGATCCTTATATTGGATTTGAGGAATTTCTAGCTCTCGAGTATCCCATAAATTCGGAAGGAGACGATTTATTAGCAATAGAAGAAGAAGAAGAAGAAGAAGAAGAAGAAGAAGAAGATTTAGGAGTTGGAGAAGGACAAGGGGAGGAATGGGAAGATTATGAGGAACAAAAAAATGAGCAGAGTGGAACAAAATCAGAAGAAGATGAGGCTGCTATATCCGATACTGTGCAACCTTATGTTGGCAGGGAATTTATGTCCGCTGATGAGGCCTACAAGTTCTACAACGCCTATGCTGGCCATGTTGGATTTAGTATTCGAAAAAATACACGGACTAAATCAAGAAATGGTTTGTCATCTGTTAGACTTGTTTGCTCGAAAGAAGGATTTTCTCCACGTCAGATAGCTGAACAGAAGCGAGGGAGTGAGAGTTCAAAAAGTGTGAAGACACCTGAGAGGGAGTACGGGACTACTAGAACTGGTTGTAAGGCATGTCTCAGGGTAAAGTTAGTAAAAGGAGGAGTTTGGCGTGTGACCGTTTAATACAAGATTTATACTATATTTATGCAATGTGCATGAAAAAATATGGAATTCAATGCAAGTTGTAACATTCATCAAAGTGAACAGCCTAATTAAACTTTTTTTTTTTTATTTATCAAAATCAACAGTCTTAATGGATACTATATAATAAGGGAGCATCATGGAACATTACTAAAACTTGTGTTAAGAAACAAGTTAACAACATATATATATCAAAAACTTCACCGATCAGTGGGGCCGGGGGGAGCGGGCTGAGGCCGCCCTCCCCCCCTCTCTCCATCTCTGATTCTACCACTTGAGGTACACAGCCAGCTCGAGTAGTGCCTCGACCTGGCGTATCGTGTGTTGCTTCTCCTGCTGCTTTAACCGTGTTGCGACTGATTGAGGATCAAATCCCTGACCGGCCTTGATGTCTCTTTGCTCAGATCAGACATCCTTCAAAAGATCATTAACTTCTCTTATGAAGTCTATTCTGAAAAGGCATCCTCTGGTGGCAACTCTATTTTCCCTTGATTCTGGTAAAATTGAAGAAAAACCAGTAAGTATGAGGGGTTGACAGTGCATACTCATTGATGTAAGATGAACAGGTCCTGGTTAAATCTCGTCTCTGTCTCTGTCTCTCTCTCTCTGGGTTCTTTTTTTGTGAAATTACCAAAATACCCTAAACCATAAGCTTTTACAAACAAAATCCCTTCTGTGATATTGTAAGAAAAAAAATCCTTGTTTGTTGGAGCAAGTTGAAAAAGAAAAAGTGCCCAGCAGTAACTTCAAACACCACTGGCATTACATGTTCAAGTCTTTAATTATGCAAAAATAATGACAATGCGCTTTATTAAAATAAATTATTAACACCCAATAAATAGTTCCCATCAATTAGTTTTCTTTAAATATTCAATGACAAACATTCATTATGGCCAAATTTGTCAATTTGCTAGAGTAAACACTAAGACATGGTAGACTGATATTGTGCAAGGAAGGTATTTCTCACAGGACCAGGGAGACTAAGCAGAACCACTTTATAAAATTTCCTTACAAAACACGTATATAAGAATATGCAGAGAACATACATTTACAGAGTCAACCCCAGCAGGAACGATTATACCGAAAGTGTCCTCACGAGCAAATGTCTGGAGCATCAGATTTCTGCATTTCTTCTTCCAACCGTCATCATCATATCCATCATGCAGATTCAAAAGTTCGTTCAGTAACCGCATAGATGGTGACGACTCCCTCTTCAAAATTTCTGTCTATAGTACAGAATTTCATATTTATATAATTGGAGGCTTTTATAGAAAACTCAAGCAACTTTACAAAAACCCAAGAAAAAAGGGTTACCTCTACTCGTCTGTATAATAGATCAAGGCTTCTGATGACATCTCTTTCCTCCTGTAAAGTAATATGATGAATTAAGGTAATGACGGAAAAATGCTAGAAATTAGAAAATGCATGCTGAGAAAATGGTGCCAAAAATATAACAACATAAGAAATGAAAACACAAAGAATAGCTTAACTTACATCACGTCTGGCTAGGTCAAGACGGTTCCAGATAACCATGAGTACTAGTTCAGTCAATTGTCCTCTCTCAGCAGCTTCCTCAATTTTCTAGTCGGAACAAGCAAAATAAAAATTAAAAACACTCAATTTCTGCAAAATTATATTGAAACCAACAAACAAATGATTCCAATACTGGTAAGTATAAGTAGCATAACAGCCGTCCTTTTGATTAATGACAACAACTTAAAAGACAAAAAAAAAAAAACACCATTATTAGCTATATGGGTCTATGATTTAGATTCACAAATAGTACTAAGACAATACATATATATTGCATAAATTACCTCTTCGACCTCTTCAGCAGCACTGATGAAATCTGAAACCAACATTCTGGCTTTACGAACATCTTCTTCAGGATACTCCTTTAATCGCATACCGATTTCTCTATACTCGTCCATCTTTCTCTCTTCTTCCTCCTCTTCCTTCTTGCGAGGCATGCCACTGCTTTGTTTTCTCTCTTTGCTGAGCTTGCCACTCCTACAAGGTATTTCAGAGCTTTAAAATCATTTGTAAATTGCAGAAAATCTGCAAGCAAAGCTTTTAGGCCTTTTAATTACAAGACAATTGCTCGTACTTCATCATAAATTTCATCATCCATGAATTCACCAGTTCGACCTTCTTTCAAACTCTGCTCCTCGTCCTTCTGTGTTAATGCCCCTATCGCAGGGAAATTAGATAATTACACCAAAATCTATAATTTGCATCTTTAACTATGAAATTGCATTAATAGAGAAAGAGAGAAGAAGTATACCTGTTTTCAAATGCCAGAGAAGACGCGTGGAAAGCAGGGAGCAGCGATCCCTTAATTTCAATTGACCCAAACTGGTATCCGATTTGGTAGAAAAGGTACGAAAAGGGAGAAATCCCGTAGTTGCATAACCAACGATGGCCATGGCAAATACAAAAAAGAGTCAATGTATAAACTTCAATTTCAAACCGGAAAAATGATTCAAGAGGCAAGCAGAGCTTTCGCTGAGGCAGTCCAGTAACTACGACTCTGAGTGAAGTGAGGTACGATAGGGTTTTGCTCTTTGTAGAAGGGTTTAGAAGATTACCTGGCGCGAGCAGTTCAGTTAATACTATCCTCCTCCGATAATCTCTCCTTGTTTTTAGGCCCATTAAAGGAAGGGGTTGGCCCACGGGCCTTTCAAAATAAAATTCGTTTCAAAAGGGTATCTCGGTCACAATGGTCAAAATAAGGAATCCTTATTCTTTGCAATTTTGCATTAACTCAAAGTTTGAGTTAATGCATCTGGGTCGTCCGATCAGGATCCGGACCAATCCGGACAAGGTAAAATGCTCGGGGGCCTTTAATATTCATGCCAATACGGATTGGACAGTCCGGTTTCATTCTGCTAATCGGCTAATCGGATCTACAATGGATAAATCCAGTTTGATTGAGGGTGCTTCGCTAATCAAGCTTGTACGATAATTGATGAAATCCAACGATTGAGACTGCCCATCGGACGGGACCTGGTCCGATGGGCATCGGAACGAGTCCATATCCTCGACGGTACCGTAAAAGATTCCCTTTTACAATTAGCTATTTACGGTTGAGATTAACTCTCATCCGGTTTAGGATTCGGGCTGACTGAGGGGGCAGTATTATTGGGCTTTGAGATTCGTGCCAAGTTAAAAAGAACGGTCCAGATCAAGTAATTGTAAAAGATTCCCTATTACGGTACCGTCGGTGATATGAATTCCGTCGGAACACCCCCGCCTTGGTCAAAGGAAGTAAGGAACTCTTACCTTTTTCTTTGTTTTATTATTTATTTCAAGCCCGTAAACTGCATAAAAGGCCTATTTACATATTCAATGAAATCTCCTTTTCTAAAGAGTCGGTCAAGCCCATGGCATCCGTCTATCTCGCGACTCTCCCTCTCTGATTTCAAGCATCAACCAAGTACAACGCGGCGATGCTCCTATGGACCAGAGAACTCGGTTGTCATTTATCTCCTAAAAGCGGCGCCTCCATCTCAAGAGAAAACCCCATGGGTTTGTATTGGGTACTGGCAAATTAAAGAGCTCGGCCGAAAGAATGGTTGAAGATTTGGTACTGAAGCGAAGGTCTTCATTTCAGAATGTCATTTCAGCTTTGGATCAATATTCTACCAGTAAAAGATCAAGGTTCTCGTTTGGGCCGTTTGATTTTGATCGGAGAGTTGGGATCAAGTAATGGCATCATTCTGCCATTACAATTATTGCTGTTGGTGTAGAACCATGGATGAAGTGCCTCGATCTGCTGGCATGCATAGTATGTGATACATTACTCCTTGTTAATGTATGTACAATGAAGGTACTTCCATTTTAAAGGATTTGTTTACCTTCCATATTAGCAGATATGCAAAATGAATGTATGCTGCCTCCCTTGTCAGATGTCATGGTCAGTACCAGTCCATTTGGTCTGAAAAAGGAATACTTTTGCTTCCATAAGCAGTACGAGCACCTCAATGGAAATTTAAGACATTTGACTGTAAGGATGATTGGAGCTTTAGTGGTATACAAATTCTGTACCTCAAATTTGGTAGATTCAAATTTTCGTAAGAAAAGAATAGAAGCAAATTCATTTACTGATGTCTATTGTTTTTATCTTTTTTTTTTTGCAGTTGTTATGTATATCCTCTATATGATATTTTACGGGTATTAGAACATGAATCTCTGAAAGTACCTTAGTGCAAAATTCTTCAACATATTAAAAGGATGCGGGATGTGAAAGTACCTTAGTGCAAAATACTTCAGCCAATTAAAAGTAAGCGTGATGCATCACTGGGGTGGCTATTAATTGGGTTGATGTATTTCTATTGGTTTGGTAAATAGAAGAGAAAAACGTCAACTAGATGATGCCCTTGTTATTACATTTTTGTAGAACAACTTAACATGGGGTGGGCTGAAGAGAAAAAAGAGAGAAAAAGAGAGAAAAAGAGAAGGGTCTAGGGGTGGTTGCCAGAGAAAGGCACAGGAGCTAGGAAAGGATTGGCGCAGGGAGGAAGGCAGGGATGACCTCTTTTGCTGGTTCTATGAAATATGGTACATTTTTCTTGGTCCGTACCTGTCCATTTGGAAAAGGGAATACTTTTACTTCCATAAGCTGTACGAGCACCTCAATGGAAATTTAAGACATTTTACTGTAAGGTTGATTGGAGCTTTAGTGGTATGTACCCATAGTAAGACACTGGTTTCTCCAAATTTGGAATTCTTTAATCCCTAACAAAGCCTTATTTACTCCCCAGGTAAGCTTCATAATGCAGTTAAAGCTTAATTAGTTCCAATTGTTTTGTAACACTCAGTTTGTGTTTCTTAAGGATCAATTTGATCTCTAATAATCCAAATCCTCCAAAAAATTTCCTCTGTTATACAATTCAGCATAAATTAAGCCAAATAAAAGGGGATAAAAGAAAAAGAGTTGAGCCAACTGAAACTACGGAAAACAACAATTGCTATTCTGCTTTTGATATCAGTTATCAATCTTTGACTATGAAATTTCTATATTTATTTAGTTTTCTATTGCCGCAATAATGGAACATGATGCGATCGGCCATTACTAATTTGGTTCGTCTTTTCTATTGAAAAGCTCATTTTCAGAGTCAATTCATTGATACTGAATTAGGACACTTGTGAGACTGATACTAAAGTTGTTGTTTTTTTAATAAGAATTAAGTAATATTAAGTTAAGAAAGAATGCATATATTATTGCTGACTTTTAATTTATTTTGATGCAACCTATTTGCACTAACAGATGGTCTTGTTACTTCTGTGATTTAAAAGGTAGTGGGCAGTTCTATCATGCATCCAACTTTTATGGTACGTTGATATCTAGATAAATATTCTTCGAGCTTAAATTAAGATCATGGATGTGCTCTTCATCATTTTAGACGTCTATCATGTTAAATTTGAATGCTGTTTAGCCTTCCAAAAAAAAATTTAATATTATTAGTGGTTCAATTTTAACGGCTTTTTGATGGATGACAAATCAAATTCAAATGGACTAAAATCTAATACATGTCCTATCAAAGGATGGATGCATGCTAGAAGTACCCAAATGTAGTGATCTTGAATTTATTTAGTTCTTACAAATTCAGATAATGGTACAATACTGCAACTGTGCTATCGCAATACCAACACCATGTTTAGGCCCAAAATGCTTTTGCACTGGTCCTTTGCCTAAATAAGTCAAGGCTGAGAAATTGCTTAGTTTTTGGTCCTGCTACATTGTTTTTTTGTCTGGCTGAAAAAAATATTGCATAGCAATATGCCTAATGCTGATATTTATGATATTATTTGCATACTAGAACTTAATTATAAGTTAGATAGTATTTAATATTTTCATTATACAGCATGTACTATTATTTTTCTAATTCCCTCTGGCAGGTCTTTCATCTTCACCCATGGTGACGTCAGTTGTGGTATAAATGCTGGCTTTCAGGTTTGTTTGAGATATATATGTGATTGGATTTCGGTTATTCCCCTTCTCTTTTATGATGAATTTAGAGCTTCTAGATATTTGCTCAAGTAAAGTTTAAGGCAATCAACTTTTCCCTCGCAGCTCAGCCTTTGAAATGTTGACAATTATGAGGTTAGAGATTGACAATATTTGGAACTTCAATTTCATGTGACTTAAGGAGGATTTTGTATTGGCTTATGTATGGAACATCCTCTCTGTATTAGGAAAAGAAAACTATTAATGACTCAAAAAGGGGAAGAATTAGTTGCAACTTATAATAGAATGAGAAAAAAACCCTGACTGGAGCAATAAAGGAAAACTTTTCACCGTATGAGAAAAGCAAAGCATTCAGGAAATATGCTTCCACTGGTAACAGCCCTAGGCGATAGGACCCAAAATTATTCCAATATAAACCATTGCTGTAAGAGGTTAAGATCTGATCGAAGTATTACGACATCAATTCAGGTTCGATCATGAACTTCATTAAATTCTTTACTGTTTAATTGATGTTTCTTGATCTTTTTTTTTTTTTTTTTTCAAAAAAACTTGGAAGACAGAAATGAACCTAATGTAATAGGTGATTTTTAATATTTTGGTTTGGAAAGGGGGCAAATCTGGTGATATATGTTTGCTGTCCTAATGGAACCTTTTTATCACAGTTGGTTGGTCTAGATTGGTGCCCAAAGTAACAAATGGTGATTTTTAATATTTTTGCACATAAAAGGCATGGAACCCTAAAACTAATGTGTCTCTTGCTCATCATTTTGTATTTTGGAGGGTTCTTTGAGATTTTCAATTTAAGTACGATCGTTGTTTCATAAAATTTTTACTTTAATGGCTAACAAAATAGATTATGCATAGCACACAATTGTCCATACTTTGGATCAATATCTTTGTTTACAAAGTCTAAATAGTCGATCTGAACCGTTCATCATGATTAACATATGAAAATGTACTGTAGATCAAATTTTTCATTTTTTTTAGAATTTTTTTACTCTTTTTAAGATAGGTAGAAAATCACTTGATCTAAAGATAGATCATTTAAAAATAGTGATTTTCTACCTATCTAAAATAATAGTAACAAAAATCTAAAAAATGAAAAATTTGATCTACAAGTACATTTTCATATGATAATCATGTTGAACAGTTCAGATCGACTATTTAGACTTTGTAAATGAAGATATTGATCCAAATTACGGACCAATGTGCGCTATGCATAGTACCATAGCCTCACTCAAACCAAAATATCATTTTGCAAACTATAGTTTTAATTTAAATAAGTACTACTTTATTTATTTAAACGCAAGCACACAATTGTTACATATTTTGTCCTACAAACAATCTTATTTACCTAAATATGCTACCACATAAACTTGGTTTATTTTAATTTGCATACTCTACAATCCACTTATAAAAATCTTTCCTTCAACTAAACCCTAGACATTTCTTTTTCCTCTCTAAAACTCTAAACTAAAGAAAAAGAAGATGAGAGATCTTGATTAACAATTGCTTGAAAGTTCAATTAGGTAAATAAGCAATTTTCACTTTCTTTTTCTTGTTTTGAACGGATGATTGTGTTTTCTATTTCTTGTTGGTTTTGATTTGTGAATTCAGGTTAAATCTTTCTTTCCTTATTTTTGGGATGCTCTTAGGTTTGAATATATTAATTTTTTTCTCTCAAAAATTAGACCAAATTGGGTATTTGTTCCCTTCGCTTCGTGTGCTAAAATTGAGTAATTGCTCTTATAGATGCAGTGGCGGAACCACATTTAGACATAGAGGGAAACTTTCCCCACCTGCCAAAATATTTTTCAAAGTGCAACTCTAAATCTATATTTATGAATATAAAATTTGTAAATACGCTTGAATTTCAAAGTAATTAGGGAGTTATGCTTCTTTGCACAAAATAATTTGTAAAGTATTCCTCTAAAACTATGCTTTTATACAACAACAACAACAACAACAAGAACCAAGCCTTTAGTCCCAAACAAGTTGGGGTAGGCTAGAAATGAAACCTAATCGTAGCCACAATTGTATTTATGCCCCACCTTGCCCCACACCCTGCCTCCGCCCTTGTGTAGATCTATACATCAGTGGTACACGTTTTCCTTTCTAATTCTTTCTAGTTTCACTTATTTCTAATCTGAATGAATTCTTACTATCATCTATTATTTCACTGTTGATTTACTTGGTATTGGATCGTTTTTTATAAATGGACTATATGAAAATTCTTAGTATGAAAAGATTATTTATTTAATTGGTAGAAGTTTGCATTTGAAGGAAAATTCTGTCAATTTTATTGGAAATTTAATGATTATGATTTACTGTCAAAATGATTAGATGGGTAAATCTCAAAGTATTTGAGGATTGATTCATGTATTTTTCAAAGTGTTATAATTGAACTTGTTTGTTTCTCGAATAGGTTAAGTCAGTATTTGATCATTAGGAGTTACTGGTAAATTAATACATGAGGGTTAATTTCTAATAGTATTGAGTGCAATATTGACTTGTACTGAACTTTGAATTGAGATTTAAACGCATTGCTAGGAGCAAGAGGTTACTGGTAAGGTGGAAGCTGCCGTGTTGATGAGGTCTTCTAGGAGTCTTGCTGAAAATTTCTCCAAACAGGTAAAGTTTATTTCTTAAGAGTTTATTGTCATGCATTAATGTAGTTTATGGTGGATTTATTATTTTGTATATGCTGCGTTACTAATTATTTGATTGTCTGCATAGAATTAAATTGCAAGCATCATATTTGAATTGTCCTGCATGTTGAATTGTCTGCATAGAATTAAATTGCAAGCTCATATTTGAATTATCTTCACTATGCAGCTAATGAACCATTCTTATAGGTTTAAAGAGCATAAGGCTTTCCTACGTGTATATAGATATGACTATCTTTTAAATGGAAATTGGTACGAGGGATATTTGGAGAAGTCTAGTGAAACAAAGTATATGGAATTTACACTTTATAATAGTCACCAAAGTGAAAAATATGGATTCGCCACTTTAAAATCCTTGGACTATTTTCTTGAAAACTTGGTAGTGGCTACCAAGGTATCCTTGGACTATTGCTAGCCTAGATTCATGGTATTCAGAATCCTACGTGTTTAAGTGAATTCGAAAGAATAATAGAATATGGAAAACAAAAAAATTGAAATAGAAGAAAAGATCAGTCATGCATATCGCGCTGTTGGATTGATAAGAATATTTTGAAAATTTGAACTACAATATTCATTCTTTTATTATTGTGACTAAATTATTCACGCTGCACTTCCTCTCCATTTGCATGTTTAAACTATTGTATCACATGCTAAGTTGTTGTGATCAATCATGTTTGTTATTTTTTGTCTTTTATTGTGGGTAACGGGTATGGTTGCTTGTTGGATTATTCTAGAAAATGGGTTGAGATTGTTTGGGTGAGCTTCCACAAAGTTAGACCTTTCTACACCCGTTTATGATACACACTATTAGCCCAAACCTTCAAATTCCTTTGAATATATTGAACAACAGTTTGCTCATTTGAAATTGTCTTGTTATTTACCCATGAGTTGTCAAATTATTATACTTTTTCGAACACTTGTCATTTGAATCTTAATCCATTGCTAAATTTGTATTACAAACTCATCTTTTCCTTTTTAATCTTTGCTGCCCAACATATAATCTTTCTGATTCATTTCATATTCTACATGCAGGTTGGTAACATGGCTCATATCTCTACTCTCTCTCTTGATCTTCTGAAGAACATTGCATTTCGACTCCTACCTGACCATATAAAAAACTACTTCCACTTTCGTGCTGTTTGCCGCGATTGGCGGTCTTGTACACCGGGTCCACAAGACCTAGCCTTTTGCTTTCGCCCTCCCAACTGGGTCATGGTGCCTCAAAATGCAACCCGTTCCAACTCCACCACCATTCGCCATTTTTCTCACCTGCCAACTGGCCGAGGAGCAGTACTCTCTCTCCCTGAGCTCACAACACACTCCATCCTTACTGACAGCGATGGCTTTCTTCTCCTAATAGACAAGAAAACAAAAGCTATGCGTTTGTATAACCCCTTCAATCGTTATCTCTCCGAGGATCTCCCCCCGATTTTAAAAAATGTGAAGGATGTAACCGCCTCCTCAAGCTCAGTTAATTTTATAACCTTAATCTCCCCTTCTACTTCAAGCCCGGGACGGCCCACTGTCATGCTTTCCTTTGGCATGGCCGATGGGGCAGCCTTTGCAAAACCCGGCGATAACTCTTGGTCGTTTCTTAAACTACCTTTTTATATCAGTGGGGCCTTGTTGTTAAAAGGCCGGTTTTATTTTGTGGATTCATGTGGGTCAATATGGGCAGTTGAGCCAGAGCATAAGCTGTTGACGTGTGTAATTTGTCAAGATGTGTGCACCAGATCCTGGGACATTGTAAAGTTTGGTAGAAATAATATATTGCTCCTTGAGTGGGGTCTAGTGGATAAACAAAGATCTCGTGTTGCGGGACGTCTACCTCGATTAAAGATCTTTATAATCGACCTTGATTATAAAGTTCTCATTCCATTGAGCAGTATAGGAGAAAATGCAATTTTTGTTGACCAAAACAAGCAGACTTTTTTGGTCCCTTCAAAGCACCCTTTCATCAAGGGCGATTCAATCTACTTCTGGTCGAATCGATTTCAGTCTATTGTGTATGATCTTGAGAGAAAGACGATTGAATGTAGTGGGCTAGAGCTTGCAAATATCCGTCGTGAGATTTCCTCTCTTCTATATTATGGGCCTATCAACATTGACCTTCATATCTTTAACTACCGCAAATACAGATTATGGTAAATTTTAATTAAATTGCTATTGTTTAGCTCTTTCTGATGTCTGTTTAATATCTTTTCTAAGCATTATTCTCTCAACGAATTTCAGTTCTAAGTATCTAAAGGTGCTGGGAAATGTCTTGATCAAATGGGAAAGAGATGGGTGGAATCAGGCTTCTTCAAGCTAAAATAATTTGTTGTACTGGATGAATGTAAATTTTTTTCCCCTTTCATCTTCAAAGCGAGGAAGTTAAAATTATTATGGGAGGGTAAAATATTTTCCTTTTTGTGTGACTATTGTGCCAAATGTGGTACTGCAGTAGAGAAGTTTTGAGTTTTAGGTAATGGAATGTTCTAATTCAGTATGTAGTATATGGCATTGCCAGAAGTAGCTTAAAAACTGGTTGTGTGGTTGTCTTGTTTAGAGCATAAACTCGTTTATGTTCGTTTATATATTAAATATTTATCATAAGGAATATGATGCAGCACCGATCTTGAAGTAATATAGGTCCTCGAGAAAGTTTATTAAGGATTGAATAAAGGTAAGAATGTAGTTCCGTTAGTACCGTAATTTTCTTGAAAAAAATCGGTCTTTTGTCAGCGGAAATGAAAACAAGTGGTTGGCCATTGCCTTCAAAAAATGTTTGAACTGTCAAACATTTTTTTATGTACCTCAGCTACTCCAATCTCGGGTCTTGTATCATTTGAATTCAATTGAAGGGCTCTTTTTCGTCTTCGGTGAATTGGAACTTTTTTACTATTTTAGATGAAAACGTTGGTAAATTCTGGTGCTGAATACAAACAATAGCTCATTACAATCACTTATGATATACACACATCCGAATTTATACAGTTTTATACAGTTTTAAGAAACCTTTCCACTATAGAATTTCATTATGTGAATTCTGGGTGAACTGAAAACATGATAAGACCAACTAATGTTTACATTAAAAGTTCATTAACATATTGCACAACATTCCTTTTTTTTTTTTGCTGGCCGAAGTTTTACAAAGCTTAATTCAGGAACAAGAGGAATGTGGCTGCCTTTCATTACCACCTAAATTATCTCTGACTCTTCTCTGCCTCTCCTACTCTCTATATCTTCTTTGACAGAATTCAGGTCATGAATCCTGCATGTTACTGGATTGGGTCCAACCTAGTACATAACAAGTTTTTTCTTTCGAAATTTTACATTGTTTTGTTTGTACTAGGAGATATTTATGCTTTGTTGGCTGAACCCTTGCAAAAACCGTCGAAAGCTCTTCAAGATCTGATTATAGCATCTAAAAATAGCTTTCTATTTGTTGGCATAGATTAATTGATATCCGTCTTTCCAGTATGTTAATATCTCACCTATTTTTTTTTTTACCTCTCATCCTTCTACGAGCAGTGAATTTTTGGTTTCCTATTTTTGGTGATCTAAAATCTCTTTCCTCTCTATAAAAGATGTTGCATAACCACAAAAAATTCTTCCATGCCAGATTCAGACCAACCGAAAAGGTGCCGAAGCATGGTGACACACATCACCACCCTTCCAAGAGACCTCACGTGGGAAATTGCCAAGCACATAATTTCCGATGATGTGGTCGACTATGTCTGCTTTCGTGCCACTTGCTCAGCTTTGCGGTCATCCTTGCCTGACCCTTGTGACCTTGCCTTCTCCTTTCTCCCACGGAATTGGATCAGGGTTTATAGTAACAGCAATGAGATGAATAACAGGATGGCCGACGTCAAGGGTAGCTTCTTAATGCATCTTCATATGATTGACTCCGATACTCGCGCCCCTTGATGTAAATTTTGCAATACAAGTAATAAATCCTAGTTTATACTCAATTCGGTTGCAAGTGTACAATCTTGTCAAGTAGTACTTAGGGATCGTCTCCACAAGGACAAGTTGGAATATCTTTTCTAACATAACAATTTAATTTAGTAAAAGAAAATAAATTTTTTTTTGTTTGTTCAAAAGGTTGATTTGGTTTTGATTAAACTGAATTAAACTAAAGTTTTAAAGCAAAACCTGATTTTTAACAAATATGAGAAATTAGGGTTTCTTAGGGTTCCTATCCACTAGTGTTATGACTAATTGGTTTATTAAATTTGTTCTTTTAATTATGAAGGCACAGTTGGAGGTTGTAGGTACAAAGTGATATTTCTATATTAATACCATCTTCAAATTAGAATAAACGTCACCTCTCGGTACTTGGCTATGCTAATCTAAAGTCATTAAGTTCTTACTGTCCCAATTAATCTAGAAAACCGTCTTTCACCTCTCGGTACTTGGCACAATTTGTCTAAACTATTAGGCAAAGCCCGTATAAGACAAGCGTCACCTCTCGGTACTTAGCCTATCAAATACCCTATTCTTTATGGTCAGGACTTAATATTCAATTTCTCAATTGCAAATACCAAATCCTAAGATTTCATACGATTTCGATTAAGTCTTCACAATCAATTAAAATAAAGAATAGATCATAACAAAGAACAAGAACATATAAAATAAAACCAACTAAATCATAACAAAAGTTTCAAGTACAGCCCTAATTAACCCTAGAAAAGCCTTTAGCCAGTCATGGCTAAAGCACAAATGAAATTAAAAGAGTTAAAAGAGTTCCAAAGGAAAGAAAATAATAAAACCGGTTGATCGATGATGTTCTTCTTCTTTCTTCTTCTCTCTTCCTTTCTTCTCCTTGTTAAAACCAGAAATTCTCTCTAAAAAAAAACGTCTTTCCTCTGTTTTACAAGTTTCCTTTTTATACCCCCCACAAAACCTAAAAATAAATCACTAAAAATAGCAAATTCGGGCGCTGAACCGACTTATTACAGGCCGCAATAACATCTCTTGCGGGCAGCAATGAGTGGAGGCAGTTAATTTGTCGTGCAGAAAACTGTAGAAGTCATTACGGGCCGCAATGGGTATGGTTGCGGGCCGCAATGAATGTGCAGGAATGAGGCTCTGACTTGTTTTGTTTCGGGCCGCAATAACATTGACAGTTGCTCCAATCTTCGTGCTGACTTGCTACAAATCACCCGTTTTGCTCCGTTAAGCTCCAAACACTTGATTACCTGTAAAATAAACATAACTAGGGCAGTAACTTGAACTTTCGGACATTTCTAACCTAATCAAACCTAATCTCAACAAAACTTGGCTTAATTCACATACAAACCCTAGGTTTCAATAGATATAATTTTGGCTTATCAAATTCCCCCAAGGCTAGTCCTTGCTTGTCCCAAGCAAGTCTAAACACTCACGGAAATTTTCGGGACTGGCTACGTCTTTTAAACCAAGTTATCTAAAATATCCTAATAACAAGGGCTAAAATTAAAAATTGGTCAGTCAAGGCAAATTAGGGTTTAAACAACTTAATTCAAAGCATGAGTGTGGTAGAACAATTATTCGGATTTCTTTCAATGATCTTCTTCACCTCACAAACGCAAGTTTTGGTTTTAATTAAGCAAATTTATACCTACATGACACCTCAGAGTTAGTGAATCTTGGATTATTCTCCCAATTCTACAAGTGATAACCAATTCCAGAAAATCCTTTGAAAAAGAAAAATTCAGTTAATGGTGTAGACTGTGCCTGATGCTTTGACTTTTTTTTTTTACTTGTGCATCCGTCTGTTTTTGGCTCGCTCATTTTTCCACTCATTTTTATTTTGTTTTTGTTTCTTTTCTTTTTTCTCTTTTTTTTTTTATTATTATTATTATTATTATTATTATTATTATTATTATTATGCGGATATATCTGTCCTATGGACTTCAATCCAACATAGCTCACTTTTTTAGCCTACACCTTTGTTCAATTAAGTTCGATTAGGAAAGGATTTCTGAGTCTCACGCAAAGTCTCCTACGGGCACCAAGCCTTTCGGAAACTCTTGGCCTTGCGCGTATGAGACTTGATTTTCAACATGTAAAATGGGTTTTTAATTGAAGACCACAGGTACTAAGGTATCATAAGGCATCATAACTCACCAATTATTTACCCCTTCTTGTGCCATGAGGTTATATCACCGAAATCACCAAACAGAAATTTTGAAATAAGCCCTCAAATTGTATTGTTTTCTCCTAAAGTGCACAAAACTTACCATTTTTATCCTAAACAAAAAACAAACAAACAAATTCTCTAAGATACAAGATACAATTCCTACAATTTACCCCCCCAAGCCTATCCATTGGCACCGACTCGGTGCAACAAACAAACCAAAGAAAGGGAAAAAGAGGAGATGAGAAAACTCACAATGGTGATCAATCCTGCTGGGGAGGTGCAGCAGTCTCCTGAGATGGTGTACCAGTCTCCTGAGATGGTGGACGCCTAGGCCATCTGCGCCTCGGTCATCTGCGCCTCGGTATCGGATCAGCGGAAACAAATCCAGAGCGCGACATGTGCGTGTATATGCGGTCGGTCCGATGGTAAGTGCCATGCTGCTGATCTGCCATCTCATCAACATCGCCTGCCAGATCATTGTACTGGACGTGCATACGTCCCATCTGCGTGTTGAGCTGAGTCATGTCAGAATGAGAAGTGTTGAACTGGCCCGTCATGTAGGTCTGATGCTCGCCATACTGGTCATGTATATAGCTGCGGAGGTCGGCAATCTGTTGGTCGACAGAGATGAACCGCTTGTCCACATAAGAGTGCAGCTGTGTGTACTGTCTATCACTTTGAGTGGCCAAATTGGTGATGTTAGTGTTCATTGTTTGCATCAGTTCGTACATCTGCTGCGGGGTCGCTTGACCGGGACCCCAATAAGGAGGAGGCGGGGCATGATGCTGCTCTGGCGGGGGTATCCCAAATGGATCAATATGTGGCTGTGCGGTAGGATCGGCACCTGGCTGATGCTGGTGCTGCGGCTGTAGTGGTGGGGCCACATTAAGGGGCAGAATCCACGTGGAAGGATCTGTCCTGTCGATAGGAACTGGCAGGGGTAGAGGAACCTGCTGACCACCACGGGAAATGAAGAAGGGCGAGTCGCCAAGCCGAGAAAACATATCGGCCGCCTGAAGATATGCCATATCAATGAACTCAGTCTGCTTTTGGAGACGCGTGGCAAGGACTCGGTAGACCGGACCTTCTACAGGAATCACACGATGGTAGATTGCAAGCCGGGTCACAAATCCACCAACAGATATCATGCCACCCGGAGTGGAGTTGTCTCGCACGCCCAGAATGTGATCGAACATGAAGGCGCCGACATTTGGAAGTGCCTCGGTCTTGTTTGGGCATTGAGCATGGCATATATGAAGAAGAGCTCTCTCTCGCCCATAGTACCCACCGTCTCACCGCGCGCAAAGATGGTGAAAGCAAGAGCGCACTGGATGTAGCGGAACACGGGGTGGCTGATTTGACTGGCCTTGTAGGTCTTCCTAGGTCCACCAATCAGCTGGCAAGAGAAGTCATAGAAGCTCGTGTTCGCATCCCAATCAGGGATCTCCACTGCCTAAGGTCTATTAGGGAACCCCATGATTCTGTTGACCTCATCCATGGTGATGGAGTACTTCGCACCGTCCATGTAGTATGTCGCCAGATGCTCAGTTTCCATGTCAAGAGTAGACAAAAATTCATAAGTCAAAGTACGATAAGCTGGCCTTGATATGGTGCAGTAATCCCAAATACCAAGGGAAGACATAAGAGACTGGACCTCATCCAAAATACCTAATGACTGCAGGGTAGGTACATGGATATATTTGGGCTGCACTACCCTCTTGGACTTAAGAAAATTGAAGATGTTTCGTTCTGACTCAGTTGTAAAACTAAGACCAAAGTCAGGGCTATTGTTTTCAGGCCACTGATTTTCAGGTAAATTGGTCCAATCAGGCTGTTCTAACATCTCCGTGTCATAAAAATCACTGGTATTACTAGCCCTTTTCCTATACTGTTTGGAAAGTTTGGGGGGTAACAAATCATCACTTTCAGTTGCCTTACCCTTTCCCCTTGTCTTTGGTGGCATCTTAGTATAGTAAGTTCAATTTAAGCAAGTACAATACTCGATCACAGATTGATTCAATTCAGGCACAATTCACAATTCAATTTACCTCGATTGATCAATTGAAATATAAAAAAAAAATTTAGAGGTACAACCAAATGTGTGCAATCAAACCAGTATGAAGTGAAGAAGATGAGTAGTGCGGCCGAGAAGTTCAAACCCTGGATCGAAACTCCAAAATTCTCGAAAAATCAGCATCAGGCACAGCCTGCGAAGTGTACTGCGGGCCGCAAGAAGTTTTATTGCGGGCCGGAATGGAACCTGGAGGGTGAAGAACTCTGTCTGAAGATGTTGCGGGCCAGAATGGCGGTGGTTGCGGGTGGAGAGAAAGAGAGATCTGAGCCCAATCCAGCGAGAGAGAAAGAAATGGAGAAGGCGCAGGGAGAGAGAGAGAACTTTTGCAGAGAGGTCCTTCATTTATCCAGAATTATTTGTCCTCTCCTATTGCGGACCGCAATGAATAGGTTGCGGGCCGCAATAAACCTGTAAAATTTAAAAATTTGATTAAGTAAATACCGTAAAAATCTGTGTCCATTGCGGACCGTAATAAAATGTGTTACGGGCCGCAATAAAATAGAAATTTTTATCTGCCTAATTTTTTTGGTTTTTTTTTTTCACTTTCTTGCGGGCCGCAATGGAGATCGGAAAATTTTTGAAACACCTAAATTAACCTATCTAAATGCAAATTAATTTTAAAGTATGAAATTTAAATGTGCAAAAAGGTAAATTGCTTGGGTTGCCTCCCAAGAAGCGCTCGTTTAGCGTCTCAAGCTTGACCATTCTCCTCTTCTAGTTCGTTTGCGCATCGGTAAGGGAGATGCTTGTCTTCCCTTCAACCGATTCTCCGTAATTGTACACCTTTAGTCGCTGCCCATTTACTTTAAACGCTCCAGTTCGCTCGCTCCAAATTTCTATCGCCCCATGTTCAAACACACGTTTCACCTGAAACGGGCCACTCCACTTGGACTTGAGTTTACCTGCAAAGAGCTTAAAACGTGAATTGAATAATAAAACATAATCACCAATTTTAAACTCCCTTCGAATTATGTGCTTGTCATGCCATTTCTTCGTTTTCTCCTTATAAATTTTAGCATTCTCATACGCGTTCAAACGGATCTCCTCAAGTTCATGCAAGTCGAGGATGCGCTTTTTGCCAGCTTGAAGCATGTCAAAGTTAATAGACTTGATAGCCCAAAACGCCTTATGCTCCAATTCGACCGGCAAATGACATGGCTTGCCATAGACAAGCTTGAAAGGAGTCATGCCAATTGGCGTTTTGTAGGCCGTGCGGTATGCCCAAAGCGCGTCATCTAGTCTCAAACTCCAGTCTTTTCGGGTCAAGCCTACAGTGGTTTGGAGAATGTGCTTGATCTCACGGTTTGAGACTTCAACTTGACCACTTGTTTTCAGATGGTATGGGGTTGCGACCTTGTGATTTACACCATACTTCTCCATTAGACTTGCAAAGGATCGGTTTATGAAGTGAGAACCTCAATCGCTAATTACCACTCTTGGAACACCGAACCTTGGAAAAATCACCTTTTGGAAAAGGCGCTTGATGGTTTTTGAGTCGGCTTTGGGACTCGGTATCGCTTCTACCCACTTGGACACGTAATCCACAGCTACGAGGATGTATTTTTTGTTGCACGAGCTTGGAAACGGTCCCATGAAATCGATCCCCCATACATTGAATAATTCAACTTCTAGAATGCTTTGCTGAGGCATCTCATGTCTCTTCGTTATGCTTCCCATCCTTTGACATTTGTCGCAAGAGATAACAAACATCCTTGTATCCTTAAAAAAGGGTTGGCCAAAAGAAACTGGCTTGTAGGACTTTGGCAGCCGTTTTGTTGGTTGAAGCATGTCCTCCGTAAGGTGATGAATGACAATGGTAAAGAATCGATTGTACCTCGTCTTGTGGAATACATCGTCTGTGAATCCCATCAACACCAAGTTTGAAAAGATATGGATCATCCCAAAAATAATGCTTGGCATCCGCATAGAATTTCTTTCGGGATTGGTATGTGAGGTTGGGTGGTAGAGCCCCGCATGCAAGAAAATTAGCAATATCAGCGAACCAGGGTATTCGACCTTACTCACTTGGTAGAGCTGCTCATCGGCAAAAGAGTCATCTATTGGCAAGTCTTTGCTTGAAGGTTCAGTCACAATGCGTGAAAGGTGATCGGCTACTAGGTTTTCGGTGCCCTTCTTGTCCCTTATCTCAAGGTCAAACTCTTTGAGCAAGAGGATCCATCGGATGAGGTGCGATTTTGCATCTTTTTTGGTAATGAGGTAACGGACTGCCGCATGATCTGTGTAGACAATGACCTTAGAACCCACCAAATAAGGGCGAAACTTGTTGATGGCGAAGACCACCGCAAGTAACTCCTTTTCAGTTGTGGTGTAGTTGACTTGGGCCTCATCTAGCACTTTGCTTGCGTAGTAGATTGCATACGGCTTCTTGTCGACTCGTTGCCCCAATACCGCTCCAACGGCATAATCACTTGCATCGCACATTATCTCAAATGGCTCATTCCAATTCGGGGGTTGCAAGATAGGCGCTGAAATCAAAGCTTCTTTCAACCTATTAAAAGCATCTAGACAATCCTCATTAAAATCAAAAGGGGCATCCTTAAGCAATAAATTGGTCAAAGGTTTGGCAATTTTAGAAAAATCTTTAATGAACCTTCGATAAAAACCGGTATGCCCTAAAATGCTTCTAACACCCTTCACATTAATTGGTGGAGGTAACTTTTCAATCACCTCTATTTTGGCACGATCAACCTCTAAACCTTTTTCAGAAACAACATGGCCTAAAACAACACCCTCTTGAACCATAAAATGACACTTTTCCCAATTCAAAACAAGGCTAACCTCTTCGCATCGTTGCAAGACTTTGGACAGGTTGGTCAAACAATCATTAAAGGTTGTACCATAAACTGAAAAGTCATCCATAAAGACTTCCATGGATTTCTCAATCAGGTCTGAAAATATACCCATCATTGCCCTTTGAAAAGTGGCCGGTGCATTACATAACCCAAAGGGCATCCTACGATATGCAAAGGTACCATATGGACAAGTAAAAGTGGTCTTTTCTTGGTCATCAGGATGTATTGGTATTTGAAAGAAACCACTATAACCATCTAAGTAACAAAAGAAAGAGTGCTTAGCTAGCCGTTCAAGCAATTGATCTATGAACGGGAGAGGAAAATGATCCTTGCGCGTGCCGGTATTGAGCTTTCGATAGTCGATGCACATACGCCATCCCGTCACGAGTCGTGTTGCAATTGGCTCGCCATTCTTCCCTTCTATCACCGTTGTTCCTCCCTTCTTTGGCACCACATGGATTGGGCTCACCCATTTGCTATCAGAGATAGAGTAGATGATGCCGGCGTCAAGTAGCTTGTGTATCTCTTTGAGCACGACTTCGCTTAAGTTCGGGTTCAATCTCCGTTGGCCTTCAATGGTTGGTTTGTGTCCTTCTTCCATCAAGATCCGGTGCATGCAAATAGAAGGGTTGATTCCTTTGAGATCGTCTAATGTGTATCCAATGGCCTTTCGGTGCATCCTTAATATTTGCAGAAGTTGTGAGGTTTGGTCTTGGTTTAGAGATGCGTTGACAATAACGGGATAGGTTTGGTTTGGACCAAGGTATTCGTATCGTAAGGTCGAAGGCAATGGCTTTAGTTCAACCTCGAGTGCATCCTTTAAGATTTCGACAAAGTTAGGAAGGATCTCAGCGGTTGAAACTTGAAAAATTGGGCTTAGAATAGACTCATTGTCATTCTGGAAGGGATTATTGCGAGCCGCAATGAACTCTGTGTGAGTAAAGTGTTCTATCTGAAGATGTTGTGGGCCGCAATAGGGTTCATTGCGGGCCGCAATGGTTCTACGATTTTCATCCTCCTCTGTCTGAAGATCATGCGGACCGCAAGAACTGTCATTTCGGGCCGCAAAGACATCTACAGAACTCATTATGTTAACTTTTTCGCACTCCTGATCCATCCAATACTCAAAGGAACCCTTCTCCAAGTTGTTCATGAGCTCTTCATCTATCAACCTGTCAAGAATCTCAACACTAAAAACGCTTTGATCGTTAGATGGATATCTCATAGATCTTTTGATATCGAATGTCAATTTTTCTTCACCAATATTCATTGTTATAATTCCATCATGGACATAAATTACAGCTTTTGCTGTATTGAGAAATGGTCTACCTAACAAGAGTGGTGTATGAGGGTCCTCATCCATGTCAACCACAACAAAATCTATTGGTACAAAGAACTTTCCAATTTGAATTGGCAAGTCCTCTACCACTCCTAAAGGTAACTTAACCGATTGGTCTGCCAATTGAAGAGATATTCTAGTTGGCTTAAGTTCTCCAACACCTAGCCTATCCCACACCGACTTTGGCATAAGACTTACGCTTGCTCCTAGATCACAGAGTGCACGTTTAAATTGGACATTTCCTATTGAACATGGTATGAAAAATTTACTCGGATCATCCAACTTTTTGGGTAATTCATTCATTACCATGGCACTACCATTGGTGTCTAAGGATACCATTTGTACTTCTTCAAGTTTACGCCTATTTGAAAGAATGTCCTTGAAAAATTTGGTGTAAACCGGCATTTGGGTCATTACCTCAGTCAATGGTAGGTTCACATGCAATTGTTTCAACAGTTCAAGGAATTTGGCAAATTGTTTGTCGGTTTTCTCATTCTTAATTCTACCAGGAAAATGTGCGTATTTGTGAGGAGGGATGTAAAGAGGTACCTGTGCATTTACCTTTGGCATCTCATCTTGAGATGGCTTTGCTTGTTCCGCATGGTCGCTTGGTGCAATTGGTGTAGTTTCCTTTGAGGCGGAATCCTCATGTGTGGAGATGAGCTCATCATTGCCTCGTGTCTCTTCACCTTGCGGTTGTACATAGTCACCCTTTGGCATAGGTGGATCCTCATATTGCGTACCGCTGCGAAGCATGTGCCTAACCGCCTTGACATCCTTGGGATTGTTCTCGGGTTTTGGCGGAAGGGTGCCCGGTTGGCGAGAGAATTGTGTAGCTTGTTGTGCAACTTGGTTTTCAAGTAATTTGTTTTGGGTTGCCAACATGTCTACCTTTTTGGTCAATTCATCAAACTTTTGGTTTTGACTTGTCATGAAAGTCTCCATCATCAATTCGAGATTGGACTTTGGTTGTGCATTAGAACCATACCCTTGGTTACCATAACCTTGATTTGGTCTATTAAAGTTTGAGTTACCTTGGTTGTTTTGATTTCCTTGGGTTGGTTGGTCATTTTGTCTCCACGAAAAGTTTGGGTGATTTCTCCAACCGGGGTTGTAAGTATTGGAGTAAGGATTGTTATTTGGTTTGAAATTGCCTTGGTTAATTGCATTCACTTCCTCAAAACTAACCTCATTACTTACACCACAATTAATTGCTAGAATCGGTACCACCACAAATGGAACAAGGAAGAGGAGAGGAATTGTTTACCGAGTTTACGCTCATTTGATCAATTTTGCGATTCAAAGCGGCAATTTCTGCAGCCAAGTTTGGATTCGAATTCACCTCCTTCATTCCCCGCTGCAAGATGATCGGTGTCTCCCTAGGGTTGTGCCATTGGCTTTGGTTGAGAGCCATGTCATCAACCAACTTGTATCCATCAATAGCTCCTTTATTCATGAGACTACCTCCAGCAGCTGCGTCTAACATACCCTTGTCATGTGGCAGAAGGCTGTTGTAGAAGATCTGCAATAAATTCCACCCCTCGATACCATGGTGGGGACAATACATTTGCAGTTCTTGAAACCTCTCCCACGCCTCGCTCATAGTTTCTTCTCCTTTCTGTCGGAAATTGTGGATTTGATGGCGCAAGGAGTTTGTTTTGGATGGTGGGAAAAATTTGTTGAGAAAAGCATTTGCCACCTTAGGCCAAGTATTCATGTTCTCGGGTCGTTGGCCCCTTATCCAACTTTTAGCCTTATCTGCAAGAGAAAAAGTGAAGGCCATAACTTTAAGATTTTCTGGAGAAACAGTTTGTACCTTAATTGTGCTGCAGATTTCTTCAAAATTGGCTAAATGCTGTGTTGCGTCTTCGTGAGGTAGACCATGGAACAGATGACGCTGCACCATGCTAACCCATGCTGGCGGAATTTGGTATTCTTCAGCATTGATAGTAGGTGCCGTATAACCAAGGTGAATTTCCTCAGCCCTAGGTGCTGTAAAGTCTCTCAAGGGGCGATTGGCATCAGCTGCTTCAATGTTTTGTCTATCAACGGCGGCTGCTCGCAAAAGTTGAAGTTCATTGGCCATCTGATCCCGTTCTCTTTGAAGGTTTTCCAAACGAACATTTTCATTTCCGGCCGACATGTCTAACCGGCGTGGATTTATACTCAAGAAAGGTCCCCTTGTTGGGTGTTTGTTCCGTCTCTCGTAGAAAAGATGAGTTGATCCTTTCCTAGAAAACCACTCAACCAAATCTGTGGCTTCCGGGGTTGGAGGTTCTTCTGCCAGATTTCAACCTGTCTTATGAAAGAGAAAGAAGGCAAAAGAAAATTAAAAACAATTACTAACTAAATTACTTAGGTCTGAAATAATATTCACCGTTGTCCCCGGCAACGGCGCCAAAAACTTGATGTAAATTCTGCAATACAAGTAATAAATCCTAGTTTATACTCAATTCGGTTGCAAGTGTACAACCTTGTCAAGTAGTACTTAGGGATCGTCTCCACAGGGACAAGTTGGAATATCTTTTTCTAACCTAACAATTTAATTTAGTAAAAGAAAATAAAAAGATTTTTGTTTGTTCAAAAGGTTGATTTGGTTTTGATTAAACTGAATTAAACTAAAGTTTTAAAGCAAAACCTGATTTTTAACAAATATGAGAAATTAGGGTTTCTTAGGGTTCCTATCCACTAGTGTTATGACTAATTGGTTTATTAAATTTGTTCTTTTAATTATGAAGGCACAGTTGGAGGTTGTAGGTACAAAGTGATAATTCTATATTAATACCATCTTCAAATTAGAATAAACGTCACCTCTCGGTACTTGGCTATGCTAATCTAAAGTCATTAAGTTCTTACTGTCCCAATTAATCTAGAAAACCGTCTTTCACCTCTCGGTACTTGGCACAATTTGTCTAAACTATTAGGCAAAGCCCGTATAAGACAAGCGTCACCTCTCGGTACTTAGCCTATCAAATACCCTATTCTTTATGGTCAGGACTTAATATTCAATTTCTCAATTGCAAATACCAAATCCTAAGATTTCATACGATTTCGATTAAGTCTTCACAATCAATTAAAATAAAGAATAGATCATAACAAAGAACAAGAACATATAAAATAAAACCAACTAAATCATAACAAAAGTTTCAAGTACAGCCCTAATTAACCCTAGAAAAGCCTTTAGCCAGTCATGGCTAAAGCACAAATGAAATTAAAAGAGTTAAAAGAGTTCCAAAGGAAAGAAAATAATAAAACCGGTTGATCGATGATGTTCTTTTTCTCCCTTCCTCTCTCTTCCTTTCTTCTCCTTGTTAAAACCAGAAATTCTCTCTAAAAAACCGTCCCTCATCTGTTTTACAAGTTTCCTTTTTATACCCCTCACAAAACCTAAAAAATAAACCACTAAAAATAGCAAATTCGGGCACTGAACCGACTTATTGCGGGCCGCAATAACATCTCTTGCGGGCCGCAATGAGTGGAGGCAGTTAATTTGTCGCGCAGAAAACTGTAGAAGTCATTACGGGCCGCAATGGGTATGGTTGCGGGCCGCAATGAATGTGCAGGAATGAGGCTCTGACTTGTTTTGTTTCGGGCCGCAATGGGCTTCATTTCGGGCCGCAATAACATTGACAGTTGCTCCAATCTTCGTGCTGACTTGCTACAAATCACCCGTTTTGCTCCGTTAAGCTCCAAACACTTGATTACCTGTAAAATAAACATAACTAGGGCAGTAACTTGAACTTTCGGACATTTCTAACCTAATCAAACCTAATCTCAACAAAACTTGGCTTAATTCACATAACAAACCCTAGGTTTCAATAGATATAATTTTGGCTTATCACCCCTTTTATACACCTCCCGACGGGTCGATGTGCTGAGCTTGTTCTACCCGAGCTCGAAACACACTCCATCTTCTCTGTAACAGATGGCCTCCTTATCCTGGTTCATAAGAAAACGCGCGCCATGCGCTTATTCAATCCATTGACCCGCTGTATGTCTGCCGATCTCCCACCAACCTTAGATATCACAGAGATACCATTCTATGCAATTACCGCAGTTGCCCCTTCGAGGTCGACAGTTGAACAGCCAACTCTCATGGTTACCTTGGACATTGATAATATTGTATACTTTGCAACCCGGTGAAGAGGCTTCAGTGAAGATACAATTACAGTATTGTATTACGAGCGCACTGTTCTTCAAAGATCAATTTTATTGCACGGACGTACAAGGCTCTATATGGAAAATCGATCCAGATCAAAAGTCGGTGAACTGTGTGTTTTATCAGGATATTGGAACCAGTTGCTGGGACCTTGTGGAATCCAGAACAGGAATGCTCCTTGTTGATTTATATCCGAGATTGGAAGGAATGTGTAGTAATGCTTGTGGAAAATTCAATGTCTTCAAGGTTGACTTGAATGCTAATACAATCATTCCGACGAATGATATCGGAAATTGCACAATTTTTGTTGGAGACAGGCAGCGAGCTCTTTTGGTAACTCCCACGAAAATTTCCATTAAGCGCAACTCGATCTACATTTGTTGTGTACCTAGTTTTATCTAACACCTCAAGGATAAGAGTACTGAGTCTACTGAGGGATGAACCTGGGACATTGGGTTTATTTGTTTGATCTGTAATCTATTTAGTTTTCCTAGCTAGTTCATTTTATTTTTTGTTTTAGTTTTTTAATTGTAAGTTTCCTAGTACTTTTACTCCTAAATATATGTTTAATCAATTAAGGGGGCAATTAATTGGTTCTGTGACTATTGGAAGGGTAATAAATTTGCTTTTTATGTGACTATTGTGCAAATGTGATACTGCAGTGGAGAAGTTGGGGTTTAAGGTGAAGGAATGTTCTAATTTAGTATGTGTTGAAGATTGATCTCAAGATAATCATCATCGACCTTTAGATTAAGATCTAAGTGTGTAGATTAAATACCAAAGATAGAAAGAAATAAAACGGTAACGTGTACCGTCGGTACCAAAAATAGCAAAATAGTACAAACGGCTATATTTGAGCTCTTGTGATATATATAGAGACTTGTTGTAATAGAAATTAGTAATGAAATATATGCAATTATTTTTTATCCCCTCAGAATATCCATCTCTGTAAAATTATCATGGTATCAGAGCCATAGGTTCAAAATTCTGCACAAGTGCCAACCAAACTAGCAAAGCTAGTCGGTACCAGCAAAAACCAGCAAAACACAAACATCAACAATCATCAACAAGATGTCATTAGAAGGGCAGCTACCAATGGAAGCTACTAACTCTTCTAAAATCACCAATGTTCTACTCAATGACAGAAATTATCTGTCATGGTCACGATCAGCAAAACGAGCTCTTAGCGGCAGGGAGCTGTTAGAATTCATCACAGGGGATATCAAAAAACCTGAACCAGCAAAACCGACAGAGGCAACCGAATCAGAAACAAAAGCAATGAGACAGTGGCAATCCAAAAATGATCGAGTCATGACTTGGCTTTTTGGATCAATGGAACCCACTGTCGCGGAGTTATTTATGACAACCGAGACAGCCAAGGAACTGTGGGATGCAGTTCAAGCTCATTTCGGCCAACAAAACAACTTCTCACATGTCTACCACTTAAAACAAGAAATCCAAAAAATCCAGCAAGGCACAATGAGCAACACCGAATATATCGGCGCCTTAAAAAAGAAAAAAGATGAACTTCGGTGCTACCGACCGCCAACAACTGATCCGCAAATAATTCAAAAACGAATCGAAGAAGATGATATTTTCGATTACCTTTCGGGGTTAAATCCCAGTTATGAAGCCGTAAGGTCACAGCTTTTGCTCACAACCGTTGTACCCTCCTTTTCCTCAATCACCCAAATGATTCAACAAGAAGAAAGTCGCAGGCTGGCCATGGGCGGTCCACAAGCCAGCAAAGGCGAGGGACACGAGAACCATGCATTTGCAGTAAAAAATCCGAACTTCTCCCAAAACCCTAGATTTCAAAATCGTCCAAATTCGACTGAGAAATGTACTCATTGCAAGAAAGAGGGTCACACCCAAGATCGGTGCTGGTTTCTCTACCCACATCTCAAACCGAAAAAATTTAGAAATTCGGAGAAAGGGGAAGGGAAAGGCAGCGACAGAGAAGAGGAACGGCGAAAATGGGAAAGGGAAGGAGAAAAGAGAGGCTTCTGTGTTTCGGGTCCGAACCAGGAGACATTTCCCTTAATGGGTCCGCCTAAACCTCATTCGGGTCCGCCTGGTTACTTGCATTCGGGTCCGACTGCCCTCTCTGCTGGATCCGACAACAATAGAGGCGCTGGCGGGTCAGAGGCAGCGTCTGGCGGGTCATACAATTACAGGGGCGCTGGCGGGTCAGAGGCAGCGTCTGGCGGGTCAGAGGAGCAAGTAACTATTTCCATCCAGCAGCTAAGTATGCTACTTGGAAAAAATGCTCCAATTTGTGGTATTGTCTCTAACTCAAACAATTCTAGTTTATTTAACCAAATTATTTTAGATAGTGGTGCCACAAACCATATGTTTGGAAATAAACACCTTTTAGCAAATTTAAATAAGACCAATAATAATCAATTCGTTATTGTTGCAAATGGTACGAAAGCTTTTATAAATGGGGTAGGGGAAATTAATCTATATAATAGAAAAATTAAAAATGTTTTATATTTAGACACATTTCCCATAAACTTAATTTCTATAAATAAGTTGACACAAGAATTAAATTGTAATGCAATTTTCTCTTGTGAAAATGTCGTATTTCAGGACCGGGAAACCGGCGAGAAGATTGGTGATGGAATTCTTGAAAATGGACACTATATTTTGCAATCAAAACAATTACTTTGTGCTTCCGCTAAATCCGTTGATTTTGATTTATGGCATAAAAGACTTGGGCATCCATCCGACAAAGTTTTGAATAGTATTCTAGAATTTAAAAATTCTAATTGTATTAATTGTGAAACATGTAAGTTGTCAAAACAAACAAAACTTCCTTTCTCTCTTTCAACGAACAAAAGCGAAGCTATGTTTGATTTGATTCACTCCGATGTATGGGGACCGGCCCCAATTATTTCGTATAATGGATTCAAATATTTTGTTATTTTTATTGATGATTATTCTAGAACCACTTGGTTATATTTACTTCAATCCAAGGATGAAGTATTTAATTGTTTTAAGGAATTTCTATGTCTTATAGAAAATCAATTTAATGCTAAACTCAAAATTTTTAGATCGGATAATGGAACGGAATTTATAAACAAAAATTTCTCAACATTATTTAAAGAAAAAGGAATCATACATCAAACAACTTGCATAAATACTCCCGAACAAAATGGAGTATCGGAAAGGAAAAATAGGCACTTATTAGAAATGACTCGTTCATTATTATTTCAAAATAACGTTCCAAAAATTTATTGGTCGGATGCCATACTTTGTGCCACACATCTAATTAATAGATTGCCAAGTGTAGTTTTAAAAAACAAAAGTCCTTTAGAAATTCTTTACCAAAAAAAACTTACATATGATCATATAAAAGTATTTGGGTGCACAAGTTTTGTGCATATTAAAAGAAAGGATAAACTTGACTTTGTATCTCAAAAAACTATTTTTTTAGGATATTCACATTACAAAAAGGGTTATAAATGCTATGATCCAATTAATAAAAAATTGTTCATTTCTAGGAATGTCAATTTTTGGGAGGGTGAACCATATTTCAAAGAGAAAGAAAAAATTGACCAAACATGTACAAATGACCAATTTAATATGGTAGTTCCTTACATAGGTGATCAATTTTTTCCATCAACTCAAAATCATGAAATTGAAACAAATATTCATGAAGAAATTCATGAAATCAACAACAATACAAATGAACATGAGATTGAGATGGAAAATGACCAAGTGGTTAGAAGGTCCCTTAGAGTACCACAACCATCCACTAGGCTTAGAGATTATGTAACATATACGGTACAATATCCAATAGAACAATTCATCTCATATGATAACATTTCACCCGAATACCATGCATTTCTCACTTGTGTTAAAAACGAAGTAGAACCTAAGAGTTACCAAGAAGCCATTGAAAATCCAATTTGGTGTAAAGCCATGAAGGAAGAATTAGATGCCTTAGAAAAAAATAAAACTTGGAAAATTGTTTCATTACCAAAAAACAAAAAATCCGTTGGTTGTAAATGGGTATATAAAACCAAGTATAAAAGCGATGGTACAATAGAACGGTATAAGGCAAGACTAGTAGCAAAAGGATTCACTCAAACCTATGGTATTGATTATAATGAGACTTTTGCACCGGTTGCCAAAATGAATACCGTTAGAATTTTATTTTCTATTGCCGTTAACAATGGTTGGGACCTCTACCAAATGGATGTAAAAAATGCTTTCCTTCAAGGAACACTTGAAGAGGAGGTGTATATGACACTACCACCCGGTTATAAATTGGAAACCGATTTTAACATGGTTTGTAGGCTAAATAAATCAATTTACGGATTGAAGCAATCTCCACGGGCATGGTATGGCAAACTTAGCTCTTATTTAATTTCTTGTGGTTTTAAAATTAGTAGTGCCGACCATTCATTGTTTACAAACCATAATGGGAAAAACACTACCCTAATATTGGTATATGTAGATGATATCATAATCACCGGAAATAATTTAGAAGAAATTAAAAAATTCAAAATGCAACTAAAAGAAAAATTTGACATTAAAGATTAGGATATCTAAAATATTTTTTAGGAATTGAAGTAGCTTATTCAAAGAAATGCCTTTTTATTTCACAAAGAAAATACACAATTGACTTGTTAAAAGAGACCGGTAAAATAGGTTGTAAACCGATCTCAACACCAATAGACAACAAGTGTAAATTGAATATTGAGGATGGTGAACCATTACAAGATATAAACCAATTTCAAAGACTTGTAGGAAAATTAATATACCTCACGGTAACCCGTCCGGATATTTCTTTTTCCGTAAGCCAAATAAGCAAATTTATGCATTCACCTAGAACTCCTCACTTAGAAGCCGTGAATAGAATTCTAAGGTATTTAAAAGGAAACCCCGGTAAAGGTATTTGGATGAGAAACAACAACTCTAACAACATATGTGGCTATTCTGATGCAGACTGGGCCGGAAGTTTCGATAGAAAATCCACTACCGGCTTTTGCACGTTTGTAGGCGGAAACCTAGTCACATGGAAAAGCAAGAAGCAAAATGTTGTGGCAAGATCAAGCGCGGAAGCGGAGTATCGAGCCATGGCATCAACCGCGAGTGAATTAGTTTGGCTCAAACAACTACTCAAAGACATGGGTATCGTATATGATCAACCCATGAAGATGTATTGTGATAACAACTCGGCACGACACATTGCATCAAATCCCGTATTTCATGAGCGAACTAAACATATAGAAGTCGATTGCCATTTCATTAGAGAAAAGGTGCAAGCAAAAGAAATTGAGACACCATTTGTTCGAAGTGAAGATCAATTAGCCGATATCTTCACTAAGGGACTAGATCCGAAACCATTCGAGAACATTGCAAGCAAGCTAGGCTTATTCGACATTTACAAGCCTAGCTTGAGGGGGAGTGTTGAAGATTGATCTCAGAATAATCATCATCGACCGTTAGATTAAGATCTAAGTGTGTAAATTAAATATCAAAGATAGAAAGAAATAAAACGGTAACGTGTACCGTCGGTACCAAAAATAGCAAAATAGTACAAACGGCTATATTTGAGCTCTTGTGATATATATAGACTTGTTGTAATAGAAATTAGTAATGAAATATATGCAACTATTTTTTATCCCCTCAGAATATCCATCTCTGTAAAATTATCAGTATGCAATATATTGCATTGGCAGAAGTAGGTTAAAATGTAATTGTGTGGTTGTCTTGTTTAGAGCTGACTTTATGCATTGTCTTATTATTATAATTTACCATAAATAATATGATGCAGTACTGTGGAAATGTATTTTAAATTCGTTTATATATAAATATTTATGGTAATTTATGAAAGGGTTATGATGCTGTCTGAGGAAACGTAAGAATTTAGTTCTCTGTTAGTTGGGTAATGTTCTTGGAAAAAAAAAAAGTATTTCTTTTCTTTCTTAACTGAAATGAAAAGTGCCTGGTATTTTCTGAAAGGAAAGTTGGTTCAGTCTAATAAAATGTTAAATGTACCTCAACCGCTGAGCTACTAGTTAAGAGGATTGAGGTCTCTATTTGAATTTGTTGAGCCCAGTCCATACAGCCCAGTGCCGCCTGAATTTGGATCTCATCAGAATATAGGGAGGTCTGTTTTGAGATTCATATGTACCAGATCAAACGGACGACTCAGATCTCATTCAACACGGTCAGGTATTGCACTGGATCTGATTTCCCATGCCCCTCAACGGTCGACTGACTATGCTCCTTAGCTGTATCGGGGATCATTCCTGCATTTGTAGTTTTTGCGGCTGTATCGGGGATCATTCCAAGCGCCTCCGTTTGAGTGTGGATGGAAATATCCATTTCGACCATTGTTGCTTGTTCCTCGGTTTGGTGAATGGTGATCGGGGATCATTTCTCGTGCCTATTGCGGTTGCAATTCGAGCACCTCTGATTTAGTTTATTGTTTCTGCCCCCCTGCCTCGATCACCATTCACCAAACATATCTCTGAATCTATTTCGACACCATGGCAGTTCTCTCAGAATCTATTTCGACAAACATATCCCTAATTCGCATAATGATTTAATTAATTAATTTTCTTATTTATTATCTATTACTTTCTTTACTTTATTAGTGATCTATAAGCCCACAAATAGACTGTTAATGCTGGTTAAAACAATGCATAACTACTTAATTAATTAACTTCACTATTATTATTATTATTATTATTATTATTATTATATATACATATTTTTTTTTTTGAATAAAGGCATAAGCCCGTTCCATTAACATGAAATCAAAATTACAAAAACAGTGTTCACCAAAGTAATTAGTATCACTTTGACCCTGCAGCACTATATAATAGTGCTCAAAATAACCACGAAACAACATAATAAGCATAACAACCAAGCTATATACCAAGCTTGTGTTGAATCTAAGTTCCAAAAATATACTAAAGAGGCTATAACTAAGCCGCACAACAGTCCAAACAGTCGATCAAAACCGTGCAACTTGATTTATTTAATTTATTAATATATTTATCTATGTGAATTGTTAAGAAAATTTGTCCCAACAATTATTACTCGTTCCAAAAAATCCTAATAAAAGAAAAAAAATACTTTCATGTCATACAAAAATAGGAAATTAACTCATTTAAGCCCTACAAAAAATGATTATAGATTTATAGTGAAAAATGAAGCTTGAGATTTGGCGGCTAAACCCTAGCAAAACCACTCAAAACCTCTTAAGATCTTATTAAAGTATCTAAAAATAGCTTTCCATATGTTGACAAAAATATTTTATGTTAATTTCCAGTATATTATTATCTCACATAATTTTGGTTTTATATTCTGTCATCTAAAATCTCTTTCCTTTTTATAAAAAGGTTGCATACCTTCTTTTTCACCACAAAAAATGAAAAAATACTACATGCCAGAATCAAACCAACCGAAAAGGCACTGAAGCATGGTGGCAGGCATCACCACTCTTCCAAGAGACCTCATATGGGAAATTGCCATGCACATACTTGCTGATGATGTAATCGACTACGTCCGCTTTCGTGCAACTTGCTCTGCTTTGAGATCGTCCTTGCCTGACCCTTGTGAACTTAATTGCCTTCTGCTTTCTCCCTCGGAATTGGATCAGGGATTATAGTAACAGCAATGTGATTGTTACCAAGGTCATATGATTTATACCGAGATCCGAGAAACAAGTATCCCTTTTATGCACCTCCCGATGGGTCGGCATGCCGAGCTTGTTCTACCCAAGCTCGAAACACACTCTATATTCTCTGTAACTGATGGCCTTCTCATCCTGGTTCATAAGCAAACACGCTCCATGCGCTTACTCAATCCATTGACCCGTTGTATGTCTGCTGATCTTCCACCAAGTTTAGAAATCACAAAGATGCCATTCCATGCAATTACTGCAGTGGCCCCTTCGAGGACGACCGTTGAACAGCCAACTCTCATGGTTGCCTTGGACATTGATAATATTGCATACTTTGCGAAACCCGGTGACCTGGCTTCAGTACGGATACAATTACCATTCAATACCACTAGCGCGCTGTTCTTTAAAGATCGATTTTATCTCACGGACATGCAAGGATCTATATGGGAAATCAAACCAGATCAAAAGACAGTGAACCGTGTGTTCTATCAGAATATTTTTACCAGATGCTGGCAGCTTGTGGAATCCAGAACAGGAATGCTCCTTATCGAATTATACCCGATATTGGAAGGAATGTGTAATAATGCTTTTGGAAAATTCAATGTTTTCAAGGTCGACTTGAGTGCTAATACTATCATTCCGACAAATAATATTGAAAATTGCACAATTTTTGTTGGAGAGAGGCAGCGAGCTCATTTGGTAACTCCCACAAACATTTCCATTAAGTGCAACTCAATCTACATTTGTTGTGAACATAGTTTTATCTATCACCTCAGGGATAAGAGAACTGAGTCTATTGACCTACTTCACAAAGTTTACTGTTTAAATATCGTGCTGAACCTGAGACGTTTGGTTTATCAGTATGATATGTAGTCAGGTCTAGTTTTCATAGCTAGTTCATTTTATTTTATGTTTTAGCTTTTTCATTGTAAGTTTCCTAGTAATTTTGCTCCTGAACTTCAGTTTAATAAATTAAGGTTTCTTTTAACTGCTTCTGTGAAAATGAAAGTGGTGCCACTTGTTTGTCTAGGGCATGGCACCAGAGCGAGCTGTTCTAAATTAATGTAATTTGAGCTAGTTTCTTTGAGAAAAATATGCTTCATTTGTAACAACTATTTTGATTATGTGCTAGTGGCATTGAAAAACATTCTTTTCTTATTGCAATAAAAGAATACCTTATTGAAATGTATGTTTCTTCTTCTTTTAATTAAAAACATACAATTTTCCTGCAGGAGGTTATACATGAAAATTGGTTGAATCCTGCCTAACAGATTTCTAGCAGAACTATAACCTGCTGAACCCTTGTTTAATTCTCTAATTGGTGAGGAAACAGGTTTATATCTCTAGGCTGGTAACACAACTAAAACCATGAACCTTGAAACGTATTCATACTGACAGAGAGATGTTAATTGCTTTCCAAAGGAACAGCTTTAGTCTAAGTATCAAACAACTGAACTTCTGATTGCCTCCTTTTGTTTTGGATGGGGTTTTGTTTTTGTCCAATGGGCTTTGGACAGAGCCTTATTAAAAGTTCAGTTATATGCATCCGATCTGCATTGAGATTTGTGCAGACGGATTTAGAACCATATGAATCTAAATCTTTCCGTGAATCTAAACCATCCGTGCGAATCATAATACGGATTGGACGGTTAATTTAGGTCTGACTTTGGATAAGGCTCCATCCAGGATTATGATAAATCAAGGAAAGGCTTTCACTTGAGCATTTCATTATGTGAATTCTGGGTGAACTGAGAACATGATAAGACCAACTAATTTTAGCTTATAATAACAGCATCATACTTGAGCAAACATAAATTAATTGCATACTTCGCAAAACCCGTTGAGCAGCCAACTCTCATGGTTGCCTTGCAAAGTGATTATATTGCATACTTCTCAAAACCCGGTGACCAGGCTTCAGTACAGATACGATTACCGTTCTGTATGACTAGTGCGCTCTTCTTCAATGATGGATTTTATTGCACAGACAGCAAAGGGTCTTTATGGGAAATCAAACCATATCAAAAGTCGGTGAACTGTGTGTTTTATCATGATATTGGTGCCAGGTGCCGGCACCTTGTGCAGTCTAGAACAGGAATTCTCCTTATCGATTTATATCATCCGCAATTGGTAGGAAGGTGTAAAAGACGAAATTGAATGAAATCTAGAACAAGAATGCTCCTTTCGGAAAATTGAATGTCTTCAAGGTCGACTTGAGTGCTAACACAATCATTCCAACGAATGATATTGGAAATTGCACAATTTTTGTCGGACTGAACCAGCGAGCTCTTTTGGTAACTCCCACGAAAATTTCCATTAAGCGCAACTCGATCTACAATTGTATTGCACCTAGTTTTATCTATCATCTGAAGGATAAGAGTACTGAGTCTACTGAGTCTAGTGAGCAACTTCACAAAGAATACTATTTAAATATCATGCTGAACCTAGTTGGATATATCAGATTGATGAGTTTTATCTACTAGCTAGTTCATTTTATATTTTGTTTTAGCTTCTTCATTGTAAGCTAGTTTCCTATTAATTTTACTCCTGAACTTATGTTTAATTTAAGGTTTCTTTTAATTGATTCTGTCACTTGTTTTTGAGGGCATGGCAGCAGAGCGAGCTGTTTTAAATTAATGTAATTTGAGCTACTTTTTTTTAGAAAAATATGCTCTACGTGAGAACTGCAAAATCTGTATGTTTCTTTGTTTTAAGAAAAAAAAATTAGTTTACCAACAAGAAGTTATATATGAAAATTGGTTTAATAATGCCTGATAATTTACCGTTACTAATTTCTTTAATTGGTGAGCAAAGAGGTTAATTAATATCTTAGGATGGTAGCACAAGTAAAACCCTGAACCTTAAAACATCTTGATACTGGCAGAGAAATGTTAATTGCTTTCCAAAGGAACAATTTTACTCTAGGCATCAGACCACTTGCCACCTGATTTCCTCCTGTTACTTGGTTGCTGGTAATTACGGTATCTGGTAATTAGAACATCTGGTTCTGATGCTTTTGTGCTTGGTTCAACTGACTTAGGTCATGGTTCGGATCCTTGACTATATATATATATATATATAAAGTAGGTAGGGTTGGCTCTGGTTTTTGTTAGGCGGGTCAGACAGGTTCTTTGGTCGGGTCAAAAGTTTGTTCCCACTAAAAGCAAGAATAAAGAAAAAGAAGTGGACTAAGGAGACTGTTTCTGCAATTAATCATTCTACCACTGATTAATTGCAGAAATAAAAATAGAAATATAAAAAAAAACAAGATTTCAAAACAGAATTAAAGCACTGAGAGATAGAATCTAATCTATGCACGAACGTTAGGGATCTCAAAAAGTCACGTCTGGCGTGATCGGATACGTCACCATATGGTACAGTATGTGTAGTGTACCGGTCATGTGTCGTGATTTGAGTGTTCCGTGTTGTGACCATTTGCGTGATGTGATCATTTTTTGAAATTTTGGCACAGTACGTGGTCACACGAGTCACGTCTAATTAAGACTGTTAGATTTTGATCGAATGATGAATATTGAATAAATTAACTTAAATTATGAAAAAAAAAAATTAAACTTTATCAAACGTTACTAACGTGACTAGTTACGTGTGGTCACAACGTGCCTTAGTTATGACGTAACTAACGTACCGTGATCATCTTTCCAAATTTAATCAAAATATAACGAGGCAAAGCACGGCATGTATTTAGATCCCAACAAACATGATAAAGCCTTGGAGCAGCATGGTCTTGGCTTTTTTTAAGTCCAAGCAGAATTCATAAATTTTCTCCAGTTTTCTATCACTTGATCGAGACTATTACCAACTCGGCCTAAGTGGCTATTCCATGTTACAAGTCAGCTTCTTCTTAGTTCTCATATTATTAAAGAAAGGGAGAATTTCATATATATCACTTTAAAAATGTGAAATTACGTATTTATTATTTAAATTTCTTAATTACATAGTTACCATCTAAAAATCACATATTTATCCAATTAATAAAAAAAATGAAATTAACTAAGTTTAATATTATATAAAGTATAATTAATATGTTATTTAGTCTCTTCTATTTCTCTTGCCTTTCCTCTTCTGCGCACAGATTTTCCTCCCGCTTTTTTTGGCGTAATTTTCCCCTTTCTGATGAAACTCTCCCTCATCTCGTCTCTCCCGCTGAAACTCAGAGAGAAGGGGGCAGCAGACTCGGAGATTAGGATTCCAGCTCTAGCTTGATCGTCTAAAAACAAGGTAACCACTCCATTTTCGCCAATAAAATAACTCGTACTGAAGTTGACGCTGATATCACAACCCATTATCAAAGTAGTAATGGAGTTTGAGAATCTGCGTTTTGCTACTAGCTCAGTTAAAAATAGCGTGGGTCTTTTAGCTGATGGGAACTCAAAGGGTCCTTCATGATTTTTGGTGCACTAGTTATATGCTCAAGAAGAGATGCTGTCATGTAGGGTTATTTAGGCAAGCATAACTTGTTTTTTTTTTTTTATCTCTTATATTGGGTATAAAGGAGAACGGGTCTAAGGACAGAAAGAGATGATGCTAAGTTAATTCTTAATTATTTATAGTTTTAAGAATATTAAATATAATCAATCTGAGTTGTGGGTATATTTGATATATACTAAAGTTATATTGGGTAAAGATGTGAGTTATTAGATTTTTATATGGTAAATACGTAATCACAGTGGTATATATGAAATTCTCTCTTTTTCGATATATGCCCATCATAACTTCATCAATTAGATATTTGCTCATCAAAACTTTAAAATTAATTATTTCTCCATTAGAACTCTAATTAATACTGATAAAACAAATAAAATGACATCTTTATTTCTATTTTTAAATTTGTGTTGTGCTCCTTTCCTTTGCTGATAATTGATTCTCTCGTTTCTTGCCACACCCCTCCCCCTTTCATTCTCCTCTTCATAAGCACACAATCTAGTCCGAGAAGCAACAAAGTGAGTGGTGTATTCTAACTCAATAAACAAAAAAGAGCACATTTTACCTTCATGAGATTAGACAATCACGCACAAATGCACAATCATTGACAACTCCACTACCCTCATCTAAAATCTTATTTTGGTCTGAGCATTTCATCAAACACCTTTAATGCATTCATCTATTCAACAAAACCATCTAAAAAATTCAAGCTTTTCAAGTGTATCTTTTACAAATTCGAATTAAATAATTAAATGAGATTACTTACAGTATTTGATGCAGGTTCTTTGCTGATTTCATTTCAAGCCTAGACTTATTTGAATGAGATTAAGCCACTGTGCAATACACTACAATAGATATAAGAATATAGAAGGAGAAAGCCAACTTGAAGGAGAAAGGAGAGCCAATTTCTCATTTCTTTCCATCTAAGGGTGTGAAGTAAAAGGCAGGAAATAGAGAACTTAGCGAAAATGGAAGATACGCGAAATCAGAAGAGCAAGAGATGAAGACTATCAAATTTGATTTGAACCGCAGTTTTACACTGTCCGGTCCAGCGAAATTATAATAAGCAACGGCCGGTTTTTAATTGGTTTTAACCGATTCAATAACTTAGGCGATAAATTAAAGAACCGAACCGGACAGTGACCGGTTTCCGGTTTTTTTTTCTTTACTCGTAATATCTTAGAAAATCACTTGTTGGTATTAACACAGTTTGAGCGATCTAATTCAGTTCAACTTCGATTCGATATGATTTTTTTTTTTTTAAAGTTGAACTGATTTGATTTTCGATTCGGTTTGTGGCGATTCGAAATCTGACTAGATCGACTCGTGACTCGACAATTTCCTAAAATCAAATGAACTTGACCAGAACCAAATTAATATGATTTAACCTGAAGAAATCTATCCGATCTGATCCGACTCAAACCTCATCTAATTCAATTTTTTGGAAATCCAGACATGATCCAAAACTGAACAGCTTAGAATCAAATCTGACCTGTTATTAGGGGTGTTCATCGGGTCCGATTTAATCAGTTTTAAACTGAACCGAGAAAGTTCGGTTTAAATGGATCGGTTCGGTTTATTTTTAAAACCGGTTTAATAGTTCAGTTCGGTTTAAAACTTTTAAAACTGGTTAGACCGAACCGACTGAAATTTTTAAAACCATCATCCGTCCAAACCAAACATTTAAAAATTACGACATAATTTATATTGCTTGGTTCGGTTTAAAACCAGTTAAACTAACCAATTTTTTTTTAATTTCATTATCTTTAAAAAAAATAAAAAATTAACAAAAATATATTTATTTTTATAATTAATATTCTATTTTAGTTCAACCGAAAAAAACCGAAACTTTGGTTTGTTCGGATCAGTTCTTTTTCTATTTCGATTCGGTTCGGTTTGAATTTTGAAAACTGAATAAAACTTTAATTTATCTATTTTAATTTAATTTGAACCGAACCAAACCGATAAACACCCTACCTGTTGCTCGCCATTTCTTACAAATCAAACTGACCAATCCGATCTGACCTCCTGATTACCCCCTCTAAACACACGCAAGATTTCTGAGTCCAAATTGGAACTGTCTGAATTTGGACTTGACTTTATGAAAAGAAATTCAAACACAATTTCATGATAAAACTAAGATCCTTTGACATTAATTGTTAAGTAATTTGAAAGCTTTCCCAATGAAGCAATATCTAGCCGTGCACGGTATGATAATAGCGGGCCCACCTTAAAATAATTGGCAGGTATATGTTATGTTGGTGAAATTCAGACTTCTGAGCAAACAATTGACAAAGCAGTTTTGGCTTCATGCAGCGTACAAATCATGTACAGTGCTGTTTTAATTCTATTGTTCTTGCACTGCATGAAGCCAAATCTAAGCTGTCAATATCTTTACCCAACAATAGTGTTTTTCTAATCACCCTTTAAACTCAACCAATGAACCCTCAGCCAACTTTAAATCTCTACAAACAGATGCTAATTCAAAAGTAAATATGAACAAAAAGGATCACACTCACCTAACCTCATCCATTACAACCATGTCTTTATATAATTTTTGCATTAATTTCATTGTCAAGCATAGATCCTTTTCATGGATATTCTCATAAATAGCTAGTGTGAAAGGATGAAATAATAAAGAAAAGGTGCAGTGCGTAATCTCTTGCGTAACCTCCCTCACCTAGCGTCTCTATAGGTTTAGGAAGAGCCATGGCATCAATTTCTCCTTCTCTCTCCAACGGATGTTGACGGAGAATAAAAAAAGAAGAGAGAAATCAATCATCAAAATAGAAAAAACCTAAAGCAAGTCAACAAAGATGAATTTGGGTATATACTACATTTAAAAAAAGGTAAATGAGAATTTTTTTTTTTTTTAATTTGTCATTTATCTCACCTACCTCTTTATACAAAATACGTAACCATGTATCAATATTGGATTCGGATCAGCTGAAATTCCGAAACCAATGAACAATAATTCTGAAATTCCTGCAATCCGAATTCAACTATTGAATTTTTTTCGAGAACGCATTTCGAAACAACTGGTTTTTTCTTGCACGCATCTCAGAACAGTTCAACGGTTGGATTCAGATTGCAAGAATTTCAGGATTACTGTTACCAGTCTCGGATTTCAGCAGATGCGCTTCCATTAATATCAACCTTTATCCATGGCAGAATTAGTTGTCTGTGAAATCAATACTTTTCAAAATTATTCATTTTGCATTTTCTTTTTTGGTATTTGTATAGTTTCTTTGAGGAACAAAAGTTTGTGGCGAATTAAAAATAAATAGGCTTGAGGGTCTTCCAAGAAATTTACCTTTAGACAAGATTAGAAATTATATCCATGTATATTAATTGTCGATGAAATGTCATTGTTAATATAACTGTGTAGAATTATTTCCCTTGTATATTCATTTTCATTTCTTTTCTGGAATAACTGTGTAGAACTGGCGGCCAGAGGAATAAGATATTCTCAAGACATGACGCTGCAATTCTAGGGAACAAGTCTTAGGTAGTTAATAATGAAACATGATAAGATTTTAAATATTTTTAAAAACATAAACTAATGAGTTAATTATTTTATAGATTGTCAACTTCAAAGTTAATTTTTTTTATGTACTAGGTGTTATTATAAAGAGAAGTACTTGAATGCTCAATTTTCTATATTCAATTATGATCACAATTTTTATATTATTAATTAAAAAATTAAATTAATAAAATTCAAATAACAAGTATGAACCTTTCATCTTATTCTATTTGTAATGTTATGCATTTGAATTAACAATTTATAAAATTTTGAGGTTGATATGTACAAGATTAAAAGGTGGAAAAAAAATCAACAATACATATTAATCACAATAAAGTGTTGACTTTGTAGCTCTTGTTGTACAAAACAAAGTAGTAAAATGCGGTCTATGCAGCTGCATATGTGTATTCAGTTGTAATATGTATAGAAATCTGTATGTGGTTAATATATACAGTTCCACATATTATTACCACATATTTGACCACATATTACCGCATACTGCATATTGCATATTACCGCATAATTTATATATATATATATAGAATTGAGCTATGCTACTACATGGAGTAAAACGCGTTGGTGCTCCACGCCGCTATATTTTTATTTTGAAAGTCCAAACGAACGATCTGAACCGCTCAACATGATCTCCATATTGAAATGTGCTTGGAGACCAAATTTTACATTTTTTAGAATTTTTTTACTATTTATTAAGCCACTTTGAAAATCACTGATCCGGCAGTCCAGAATTTTTTACTGTTTTTCACTGTTCACCCGGATTTTCAGATTTTCAAAGTGGCTTAATAAATAGTAAAAAAATTCTAAAAAATGTAAAATTTGGTCTCCAAGCACATTTCAATATGGAGATCATGTTGAGCGGTTCGGATCGGTCGTTTGGACTTTCAAAATAAAAATACGGCGTGAAGTACAAATGCGTTTTACTCCATGTAGTAGCATAGCTCATCTCTATATATATATATATATAGAATTGAGCTATGCTACTACATGGAGTAAAACGCGTTGGTGCTCCACGCCGCTATATTTTTATTTTGAAAGTCCAAACGACCGATCCGAACCGTTAAACTTGATCTCCATATTGAAATGTGCTTGGAGACCAAATTTTACATTTTTTAGAATTTTTTTACTATTTATTAAGCCACTTTGAAAATCACTGATCCAGCAGTCCAGAATTTTTTACTATTTTTCACTGTTCACCCGGATTTTCAGATTTTCAAAGTGGCTTAATAAATAGTAAAAAAATTCTAAAAAATGTAAAATTTGGTCTCCAAGCACATTTCAATATGGAGATCATGTTGAGCGGTTCGGATCGGTCGTTTGGACTTTCAAAATAAAAATACGGCGTGAAGTACAAACGCGTTTTACTCCACGTAGTAGCATAGCTCATCTCATATATATATATATATTTATATATATATATTGTTAAAATTATAGAAGAAATAGAATAGAAATGGATCTCAGACGTTCATCATTGATCAAAGGGCTAGGATTAGATCAAATAGGAAATTCTATTTATAGAAAGAAAATAAACGGTACCCTACTGTGTAGGTACCAAAAGTAGTTAGGATAGAGATAATGGTAAAATTTGTAGCACCTCTATAAGAGAGCTTGTAACTTCAAATTCAGATAATAAGAAAAAGTTTATCTCCTCAGAATTCATACAAATTCAACATGGTATCAGAGCGCAATATGATAATCTCATAAACTCCAAAATCGCAACAGTACCATTTACTAGTTTACTGAGAGACCGAAAAAAAAACCAAATGCCAGTAAACTGATAACATAACCAACATACCATAAACCCATAACATACCCATAACAGAAACCATAAACAAAAGAGAAATGAGTCAAGAAGGGCAGCAATCGTCAGATGCTACATACTCCTCTCGACTCACCCATAATTTGTTAAATGGCAAGAACTATGTGTCATGGGCAAGAGCCGTAACCTTATCTCTTAGCAGCCGAGAAAAACTTGAATTCATCATCGGAGATTGCAACAAACCAAAAATAGCCAACCCAGACAACAAAACAGAAACCGAAAAACAAGCCTTACGAAAATGGCAAACCACAGATCACAGAGTCATCACTTGGCTCTTTGATTCAATGGAATCAGAAATTTCTGATTTATTCCATCATAGTTCCACATCACGAGAATTATGGGGAGACATATAAGCCTTTTTCAGTCAACAACAAAACCATTCTCATGTATTTAGACTCATGCAAGAAATCGAACAAGAAAAGCAAGGGTCTAAAACCAACACAGAATACTACGGCACCATGAAGAAAAAATTCGATGAACTTCAGATTTACAGACCATTCACAACAGATCCGATAGAGCTCCGAAAAAGACTCGATCAAGATGAATTGTTTCATTACCTTGCAGGTCTCGATTCTAGTTATAAAACGATTCGATCACAAATCATACTCGGATTCGAACTCCCCAAAACCGCTGCCGCTGTTGCCATGATCCAAAGAGAAGAAATGAGGCGGCTCACCATGGGCAGTCCACAAGCCTCCTCCGGCGAGGGACACGAGACCCAAGCTTTTGTTGCTCAATTCTGGCACCAAAACCCTAACTCTCACTTTCGGCCAAATCACAAGAAAGGAGGGGTGTGCTCTCACTGCAAGAAGGAAGGCCACACCCATGAGAGGTGCTGGTTCCTTCACCCCCACCTCAAGCCCGAAAAATGGAAGGCGCAAAAGAAAAACAGAGGCGGCGACGGGCTCAGTAAAGGGGGCGAAAGAGAGAAAGAAAAGAAAGGGTTCGCTGCTGGGGCCGCTGGGACTCAATCCGAACCCAATTCGGGTTATATGGCTCAAGCTCAACCCGAATCCAACTTCTCTAATTCCAATTTCATCCGAAACGGGTCAGATGGGTCACAGGATTCTATGCAGCATTTATTTCAGCAGTTCTCTGTGTGGTTTAAAGAACAAGGTGCTCCTAGCTCATGTGGTATTGTTTCTCACTCAAAGAATTTTAATTTATATGACCAAATAATTTTAGATAGTGGAGCAACAAACCATATGTTCGAAAATAGGAAATTTTTCACCAAATTGGACTTGACTAAGAATAACCAATATGTCTTAGTGGCAAATGGTACGAAAGTACGAATAGATGGTATAGGTGAAATTAATGTTTGTAACCTTAAAATAAATAACGTATTATATTTAAAAGCATTCCCTATAAATTTAATTTCTATAGGAAAATTGACACAAGAATTTAATTGCAATGCAACATTCTCTTATAAAAATGTTGAATTTCAGGACCGGGTAACCGGGACGAAGATTGGGGAAGGAATTCTTGAAAACGGACATTATCTTTTCAACTTGCAAAAATTAGATTTTTGTGCTTCCGCAAAATCCATTAATTATGATGTTTGGCATAGGAGACTTGGACATCCATCCGACAAGATTCTAAATAGTGTATTAGATTTTCCAATTTCAAAATGTATTAATTGTGACATTTGTAAGTTGGCAAAACAAACAAAGCTTCTCTTTTCTCAATCTTGTAGTACAAGTGAAGCGATGTTTGATTTAGTCCACTCCGATGTATGGGGTCCGGCCCCAATTGACTCTTATAATGGATTTAGATATTTTGTTATATTTATTGATGACTTTTCTAGATCCACTTGGCTATATTTATTAAAATCAAAAGATGAAGTTTTTAATTGTTTCAAAGAATTCCTATGTCTCATAGAAAACCAATTCAATTGTAAACTTAAAATTTTTAGATCGGATAATAGAACGGAGTTTATAAATCAAAATTTTACAAATCTTTTCAAAAGAAAAAAGAGTCATACATCAAACAACTTGCATAAATACTCCTCAACAAAATGGAGTATCGGAAAGGAAAAATAGACACTTATTAGAAATGACACGAGCATTATTATTTCAAAATAATGTTCCAAAAAAATATTGGTCGGATGCCATTCTTTGTACCACACATCTAATTAATAGGTTACCAAGCGCTATTCTAAAACATAAAAGTCCACTTGAAATTCTCTACCAACAAAAAACAAATCTTGACCATTTAAGAGTTTTTGGGTGTATATGTTTTGTAAAAATCAAAAGAAAAGATAAACTTGATTATATATCAACAAAAGCTATTTTTTTGAGATATTCTACTTACAAAAAGGGTTACAAGTGTTATGATCCTATTAGCAAAAAAATATTTATGTCTAGGGATGTCATATTTTGTGAAGAAGAACCATATTTCAAAGAAACATTTAAGACACCATATACACAAGAACAAATAAGACCTATAATACCTCATATAGAGGAACTAGAAAGTGAACAAAATATTAATCATATTTTTGATGATAATCTTGAAGAAGAGACTAACATAAATAATCTTAATAACAATAATAATGAGATAGAAGGAAATTTAGAAGTTAGACGGTCTTCACGAATAACACGACCATCTACTATACTTAGGGATTATGTAACCTATATGGTACAATACCCTATTGAAGAGTTTCTATCATATGAAAATATTTTGCCTTTACATCTTGCTTTTTTGACTACCATAAAAAAAAAATTGGAACCGAATAATTACCAGGAGGCTATTACAAATCCGGTATGGTGTGCTAAAAGCTCTCGAAAAAAATGAAACTTGGGTAATTGTACAATTACCAAAGTTAAAAAAACTGGTGGGATGTAAATGGGTTTATAAAATTAAGTACAATAGCAATGGTATCATATAACGGTATAAGACAAGATTAGTTGCAAAAAGTTACACCCAAACATACGGAATTGACTATAATGAAACCTTTGCACCGGTGGCCAAAATGAATACCGTTAGAATTTTATTTTCCATTGCGGTGAACAATAATTGGAATTTATACCAAATGAATGTCAAGAACGCTTTTCTTCAAGGAACACTTGAAAAAGAAGTATACATGAACCTACCTCCCGGACATAAATTGGAAAACAATTCTAATCTAGTGTGTAGGTTAAATAAGTCAATTTATGGATTGAAACAATCTCCTCGAGCATGGTATGGCAAGCTTAGCTCTTATTTAATTTTATGTGATTTTAAAATTAGTAGTTCGGACCATTCTTTATTCACAAAAAATAATGAAAAACACACTACCATCAGTTTTGGTATATGTAGATGACATTATAATTACCGGAAACAACATAAATGAAATAAAAAAAATCAAAAGCCAATTGAAGGAGAAATTTGATATCAAGGACCTTGGATATCTAAAATACTTCTTAGGAATAGAAGTAGCTAACTCAAAATTGGGACTCTTTATTTCACAAACAAAGTATATTTTAGACCTCTTAGAAGAAACCGAAAAATTAGGTTGCAAACCGGCCTCCACATCCTTTGATAGCAAATGTAAATTAAATAGAGAAGATGGTGAATTGTTAGAGGATATAAACCAATTTCAAAGAATTGTAGAAAAATTAATTTACCTTACCGTAATCCGTCCGGATATTTCTTTTTCGGTAAGCCAAGTTAGTAAATTTATGCACCACACTTAGAGGTCATAAATAAAATTTTGAGGTATCTAAAGAAAACACCCGGTAAAGGAATATTAATGAAAAACAATAATTCTAATGTCATATGTGGCTATTCTGATGCAGATTGGGCCGGGAGTTTCGATAGGAAGTCCACTACCGGTTTTTGCACATTTGTAGGCGAAAATTTAGTCACATGAAAAAGCAAGAAACAAAACGTCGTGGCACGATCTAGCGCGGAGGCGGAGTATCGAGCCATGGCGTCAACCGCAAGTGAATTAGTGTGGCTCAAACAACTTCTCAAGGATATTGGCATCGAATTCAATCAACCGATGAAAATGTATTGTGACAACAACTCCGCACGACACATCGCATTGAATTCGGTGTTTCATGAACGGACCAAGCACATAGAAGTTGATTGCCACTTTGTGAGAGAAAATGTCCAAGCCAAAGAAATAGAGACACCGTATATACAAAGCCATGAACAATTAGCGGATGTCTTTACCAAAGGGTTGGATCCAAAACAATTCAACAACATTACAAGCAAGCTAGGATTGTACGATATATACATTCCTAGCTTGAGGGGGAGTGTTAAAATTATAGAAGAAATATAATAGAAATGGATCTCAGACGTTCATCATTGATCAAAGGGCTAGGATTAGATCAAATAGGAAATTCTATTTATAGAAAGAAAATAAACGGTACCCTACTGTGTAGGTACCAAAAGTAGTTAGGATAGAGATAACGGTAAAATTTGTAGCACCTCTATAAGAGAGCTTGTAACTTCAAATTCAGATAATAAGAAAAAGTTTATCTCCTGAGAATTCATACAAATTCAACATATATATATAAATTCTCATTTTAAAATCCGCATATGCTACCACTTTTTATAAAAATTGGCAAAGACATGTAAATTTCATGTGTGCTATAGTTCCGAATTCATACTACTACTCATCACTATCTTGACATTTATTTGGAAATAAAAAAATAAACAAGAAGTAATAAAAAAATTATATTGTGCGCATCGCTTTCATACTCCCCACGTTGACGGATTTTTTTAAAAAACAATAATTAAAATAATTAAAGTTAAAGAACCAACATGATTACCGAGGTTTTTACAAAAACAGCAAAAACCGAATAGGCTATTCGGTTAAGGGTTTTTTTTTTGCTTAACCGAATAGGCTATTCGGTTTACAGGATTTTAACTGGGGTTGTAGGATACGATGCCACAGAAAATCTATTTTACAGGCTTAACCGAATAGGCTATTCGGTTTGGTGTTTTTTTGGGCTTAACCGAATAGGCATTTCGGTTTAGGTTTTTTTTTTTTTTAGAGACTAAGAAGAGCAAAATAAAGAAATCTAATACTGAAAATTTGAATTTTTTATTTAAATTATTTGACTTCTTTTGATATATAATTAGCATATTTATACTAAAATATGCTAAATTACTTGAAATTATGTTGAATTACACTATATTAAGTTAAATTACACTAAATTACATTAGCGTAAAATTACGCTAAATTACATATAAATAGGGACGATATCTTCACTGAAAAAGCGAAAAACGACGGCAAAACTTCAAACGGTCATAAAACGACGCTCGAGTGTCCGATTTTAGCAAATGACCACTTTTCGGAAAGCTTGTGAAAAGACGCATGCGCATTTGATGCTACGTCGTTTTCCGAAATTCAGAATTGCCAAAAAACAAAAGGAAGAGCCTCAAAACTTGAGTTGAAGTTTCCGATTAAGATTTTCATTTCTATTATTCAATCCAGGTAGCTCAGTAAATTAGTTACATAATGAACTTGTAGAATACCAATTTTTACTATTTTTCAAATTTTTTTACTATTTTTTATGATTCATGAAAGATGGCACAAAATCAGTCTACTTTAGCGTAATTTTGCGTAGTTTAGCGTAATTAGCGGAGTTATTGTAATTTAGCGTAATTTAGTGTAATTCAACATAATTTATTGTAATATAGTGTAATTCAACATAATTTCAAGTAATTTAGTGTATTTTTTGTTGTTGCTAATTATAAATCAAAAGAAGTAATCTAACAAATAATTTAAACAAAAAATTCAAATTTTCAGGGTTAGATTTCTTTATTTTGCTCTTCTTGGTGTCCAAAAAAAAAAAAAACCTAAACCGAAATGGCAATTCGGTTTAGGTTAAAAAACCTCTAAACCGAATTGCCATCTCGATTTAGGGGGGTTTACACGGAAGGTTACATAGTTTGGGGGATTTTTTCTGTGAAAAGATGGTAAACCGAATAGGCTATTCGGTTAAACAAAAAAAAAACCCTTAACCGAATAGCCTATTCAGTTTTTGCTGTTTTTGTAAAAACCTCGGTAATCATATTGGTTCTTTAACTTTAATTATTTTAATTACTGTTTTAAAAAAAAAAATCCCACGTTGACATGATGTCATATTATTAAAGCTTAGCTGGCCTACCAGCAGTTTGGAAAATAAAAAAAATAAAAATTATATTATTAAGCATAGCCACACAGACACTAGCTGCTAGCAATAGAATGGGATGGCACTAAGGAACTAATTATTGCTTCAAGTCCCAGCAACTTATAGTCTGTAGTACTTGCCAAAAAAAAAAAATAATAATAGTCTGTAGCTTAGCTTACCTAGAAGGGAATATTACAACATAGCCCTTGTAATGGGAATATGTCAAATTAACCCCCCTTGAATATATATTTTCACAGTAACCTCTCAAACCTTAGTAATAATAGTTTTGCAGTCTGCGAAAGATTAAATTTCTTTCAAAAAAATTAATAATAGATCTTTCTATAATAAAGTATATCGATTTGACATCTGCAATACAATTATCAGTTCAAGTTATTGAATTCTTTTCTCATATTTTAATTAATGTCCGTTTTCATTGATCAAGGAGAGAATAACAATTCTAAAGAGGAAAAAATATCCTGAAGTTTTCAAAAGAAATAATGCCATTAGAACATCGTAATTAATTGAGATCGAAATTATGAAGTTACATATCTCAACTAACGTATTGATACAATTCAATATAGATATCTGCATTTCTGTGTTCCTTGCTCTTAAAAGAAATTGAGCCTCTTATGTCAATTAGCAATGTCCCTTCCTGTAGAAAATTAACTGTCATCCCATATGTAATACAATTTTCAGTTCAAGTTATTGAATTATTTGTATCGTATATTTTATAGAGAAATGTTCTGATCCTCCGAGCTATCATACCCGAGAGCACCCCTCAACTAGTTTAACAGAAAAAACATTCTAATTTTGTCTAACTTCCATTTCAAGCATTCCTATTCAAGCTCTTAAAGTTCTGTTTATAACATTTTACAATGTTATTCGCAAATATTTAAACCTCTATTTGCAAGCATTTAAATTCTAAATTTGTATAATTTTAACTCCTAACTACTTTTGTCTTCAAGCTAAAAAAAAAAATAATCCTTTTACCAATTTTTTTTTTATTTTCTCTGATCATGCTCATTCATTTTTCCGACGATCCGTAATGAATTTTATGAATCTAAAAATACGAATGTTTTCTACTCGATATTCTCTTTCAAATGAGATACATGAAGAAATATTTTTGAGTTATTTTGAAATCGTGTTTTTTTTTAAAGTAAAGCCCATAAGCACTTTAAATTTTAAAACTTTTAAATCTCAGTCTACAACCATTTAAACCTCTCATGTCACAATTTAAACTACTATGTTCGAGCATTTAAACCTCTGATGTCGATCATATATTATCACACATTTAAACCTATGTACAATCGTTTAAAGTAGTTGTGTCAAACATTTAAATAGTTTCCATGTCAGGTTTAAAAGATCGTAGATTGAGATTTAAAAGCTTGAGAATTTAAAGTGCTCATGGGCTTTACTTAAAAAAAAAAAAACACGACTTCAAAATAACTCACAAGTATTTTCTTCATGGATCTTATTTGAAAGAGAAAATATAGTAGAAAACGTTCGTATTTTTAGATTCGTAATTCATCACAGATCGTCGGAAAAATGGACGTAATGATTAGAGAAAAATAAAAAAAGAGTTGGTAAAAAAAATATTTTCTTTTTTTGGCTTGAAGATAAAAGTAGTTAGGAGTTAAACTACACAGATTTAGAATTTAAATGCTTGTAAATAGAGATTTAAATGCTTGTAAGTAGCATTGTAAAATGTTATAAACAGAACTTTAAAAGCTTAAATATGAGCGCTAGAAATGAAAGTTTGATATTAAATACTTAGGGGGCACGTTCGGTGATTTATTTGGGGGACAATTATCAGACTCGTATTTTATAATGAAGTATGTTTTTGTCACAGAGTTTAACAACCGATTCAAAGAGGAAAAAATATATCCAGAAATTTACAATTGAAAAGATGTCATTATAACATCATATTAATTGAGATCGAAATTATGAGTTCTAACAATATAATATAGTATCACAACTATAAATGTACCAATATAATCCAATATAGATATCTGTATTTCTGCATTGCCTGCTTGCTCTTAAGAAAAATTGAGCCTCTTATGTTAATTAGCAATGAGTCAATGGTAATTGAAAAATGCGGCTTTTTTAGGTTTGGTTTTCTATATATAGGAGGGCTATTTTGCAAAAGTTTACTTCTTTGAAAAATGGTTGGCGGCATAAAGAGACAAAATTAATTGGTTCAGTTGTCTTCTTGACATCATTGCCGACATTTTTATTAATATCCAAAGTTTAATACAAATTATTAATTATGCCCAGAATTCGACCCAATATCGAAAAATGCCTAAACCGGCCAGAAAATGGCCGGCTTAGGTACCAGAGTGTCTCTCTCTCTAAAAAAAAAAAAAAAAAAAAATTGAGTAAACCGGCCATTTTTGGACCGGCTTACTCATTTTTTTTTTTTTTAAGAGAGAGACACTATGAAGATCAAAATATTGAAATCTAACTCTGAAAATTTGAAATTTTTGTTTAAATTATTTGTTATATTACTTCTTTTGATGTATAATTAGCATATTTATACTAAAATACGCTAGATTACTTGAAATTATGTTGAATTACACTATATTACAATAAATTATGTTCAATTATACTAAATTACGTTAAATTACAATAACTTCGCTAATTATGTTGAAATACGGTAAATTACGCTAAACTACACAAAATTACGCTATAGTAGACTGATTTTGCTCATCTTTCATGAATCATAAAAAATAGTAAAAAAAGTTTGAAAATAGTAAAAGTTGGTTTTCTATTATTATGTAACTAATTTACTGAGCTATTTGGATTGAATAATAGAAATGAAAATCTTAATCGGAAACTTCCACTCAAGTTTTGAGGCTCTTCCCTTTGTTTTTTGGTGATTCTGAATTTTAGAATTCGGCATCGCGGGCACGGACGCATGCGTATTTTCGCAAGCTTTCCGAAAAGTGGTCATTTGCTGAAATCGGACACTCGAGCGCCGTTTTATGACCGTTTGAAGTTTCATCGTCGTTTTTCACCTTTTCAGTAAAGATATCGTCCCTATTCATTTGTAATTTAGCGTAACTTACCGTATTTTAGCGTAATTTAATGTAATTTAGCGTAATTTAACATAATTTAGTGTTATTCAACATAATTTCAATTAATCTATCGTATTTTAGTATAAATATGCTAATTATACATCAAAAAAATAATATAACAAATAATTTAAACAAAAATTTCAAATTTTCAGAGTTAGATTTCAATATTTTGATTTTCATATAGTGTCTAAAAAAAAAAAAAAAAAAAAGAGTAAACCGGCCAGAAAATGGCCGGTTTAGGGGGGAGTAAACCGGCCATTTTCTGGCCGGTTTGGGCATTTTTCGATATTGGGCTGGATTCTGGGCATAAATATTAATTTGTATTAAACTTTGGATATTAATAAAAATGTCGGACATCATTGCTCCAAATTAAATTAAATCAATTGACTTCGCATGAATGCAAATTAATAATGATAAAGTTCCAAAATTGGCAGCAGTTGTACTGTCGTAGTCTTTATCTTTCTAAGTTCGTGGAAATTTGGATATTTTTGTCTTCGAAAGTTCACAGAAATTTATGTATTTCTTTTTGTTATGCTTTATGCATTAAATTATTATTATATCTACCTAAAATTACGCGTTTTGAATATAGACTACTATTACAATTTTTTATTTTTGCAAATTAAGAAACTGATTTGTCACAAAACAGATTGATGATTTATTGTTCTTCAAAAATAACAAGGATCAAATCTATGGTTCGGTCACTCTATCTGGACCGAATATCAATGGTTCGTCCAATCTTTGTTACGCCTTTATATGAAGGAGGAATTTCACTTGTACCTCTCAAAAACTTCAATATTACGTATTTCCCCCTCTAAAGTTGAAATTACGTATTTCCCCCTCTAAAGTTGAAATTACGTATTTCCTTCTCTAAACTTCAAATGCTCACAAATTTACCCATTTTATTATCTTTTATATTAAAACTCATTCTTAATTTATAAGATACCCATTTTACCCTTTATTAAAAACATATAAAGCCCATCAAACTCAAATCTGAATCTGAACGGTTCATCTACCGTCCGAACTGCTTTTAGATTTGTGCGTGCAAGATCGACACAAATCTTGATGCAAACACACACGCATATTGAAGCGACATGCACAGATCTTAATGCGATGAGTGCTGCCGGGACTGCTTTAAGATCTGTGCGTTCTAGATCAACACGAATATTGAAGCGATGCGCACATATATTAATGCGATGCACGCGGATCGGACGGTAGAGGAACCATTCAGATTCAAATTTGAGTCTGATTGGCTTTTATATGCTTTTAATAAAAGGTAAAATGGGTATTTTAAAAGTTTAGAATGAGTTTTAATATAAAAGACAATAAAATGGGTAAATTTGTGAGTTTTTGAAGTTTAGAGGGGGAAATACGTAATTTTAAACTTTAGAGAGGGAAATACGTAATTTTGAAGTTTTTGATGGGTATACATGAAATTTCCCCTTGTATGAATGTTGACACTAAAAATCTGAAATGCAGTAATTGAACTATTGATTTAGTCACCCCTGTTTACAGACCGAATTTCCAAAATCCAGTCTCCCCTTGTCATTCTTCCTTCTTTCAAAATTCGGTTCAGGAGAGGTTGATCAAACTATCCATGAGAAGGTGACTGAATCAATAATTTTTTCACCCAACTTATTTGTGATATGTGTTGCCAGTGATTGCAGGTATAACTAAGGAGTGATAAAGGGATTAGGCTAATCAAAATTTCTAATCAGTGTTTCTGTAAAACTCTCTGTAACAGGCCTACGGGCGTTTTAATGATAAAAAAAAAAAAATTTAAAGTCGAAGTAGTAGATCCAAACCGCTTAACATGATATTATTATAAAGGTGTACTTGAAGACCAATATTTTATATTTTTTTAGATATATTGAAAATCACTACTTTCGATGGTCTAGAATATTTAGATAAGATGATTTTCAACCTATCTAAAAAAATAGAAAAAATTCTAAAAAGTATAAAATTAGATTTATAAATACATTTTCATATGAAAATCATGTTAAGCGATTAGATCGATTGTTTGGGCTTTGAAATTGAAAATATAAGTTCATAGCACAGACCGGTTTGCACATTGCAAAGCACCATAGCCTCACTCCTTTTTATATTATATAAATGATTGAAAACATCTATATATCTTCTGTTGCTAAACTAACGATACTTTATTTTAAAAAAAAATGATAAAATAAATTGAGAAAGATTTGTTAAAACTATAAATTAGTAAAAATTAAAACATAAATTGAAGTGCATATAAGTTAAACTACTTTTAAATCATCTACATACCTCGCAAGCTCTGAAAAAGATTTATCCAAACTAAACTTTCTTAATATTTTAATTAAATTTTGGATGATAATGAACTTAAAAGAATATCAACTCAAAATGAGTTAGAAGAAAAAAACCAACTCAACACATCATAAAAACAAATTTTCCTGGATTAAAAAATCTCATACAAACCCATAAAATTATGTTAATTGAAACGAGACCCAAACTATTCAATAACATACTTCGCATTGAAAATTTGACAGCGCTTTTGAGAACCAACATTCAGACTTTTTTTTTGCTCACATACCGTTGTACATTTTGTTTTAATTCAGTCAGCAATAACTCCGGATATTGCATCCTTGTAATTTCGCATTTTATAAGAATATATGGGTATAAATTTCAATTTTGTAATTATAATTGGTTGACCTTTTCAGTTCACAAAAAGTCCGCAAAAGAAGTGGAAGTGGTGAGGTGATTAACAACCTTGTCGTGTGGGGCCTCTCTCTCACTTGTGTTGCTGCTGACCCCTCTCTCTCTCTCTCCAGAATTTTTTATTTATAGAAATAATATAAAATTTAGTATAGACAAATAGATAGATTGAATATAAACTTTGGTGTTGTCTTGTTGGTCACAACTTGTATTTGTTTATGTATTGGATTAATAGAAAGATGCATACGTTTTTTGTTGCGTTACTCCGGAGACGTAGGTCTTTTTAGTGGCCGAACTCTGTTATCAACTCATGTGTCAATTTTTATAACTCTATTTATTTACTTTAATGTACTTTATTTATTTTAGATTTACAAGTTCCGCCAAGAACTTAAAGTATATAAATTTACTTACATACACAAACGATTTTTGAACTTGTCTATCCGACCGATAGTTACAAGTTATAGGGTTTAAATTTTAAAAAACTCCATATTCACCCACCTGCTGCCGTTAGGAACAACAATTATCTAATATTTTATAAGAAGACTGGATTATATAAAACATTAAAAAAAATATTTAATTAAATTTCAATATACATAGTTAAAATTTTAAAATCATAAGAGTGACTTAGCACCCCTATCAAACTAGCCCTGGGTAATTCTAAAGGAACCGAATCAATAATTCGGTTCTTTTTAGTTGCAACACCAAGCCACACGACTACACAGAAAGTCACACAACAAATTCAGATCTTAAACCCTTTAATTTCATACACATCTATGAATCACTACCACATAAAATCTTAATACCTAAATGAACCGAATTAATAATCCAGTTCCCTTAGAAATGCCTAAAGAAACCAAATTAGTAAATCACTGATTCGGTTTCTTTCAAGAGATAGAAATTTCTTTTACTGATTCGGTTTCCTTCACTCCATCCAATTTCCTATATTATGTTTACATAATTTCTATAAATAAAAAATTCTACTGTCGGTCTCTGCTTTTGAAATTACTCTTTCTGCAGTATGAAATGTCAAGCATCCTCTACTCTAGCAATAAGAAAAGGAACCGATTTGTCAAAGGCCTACTTGACCCTTCCTTAAGGACAGCTACTTGTACTTAAAGAATTAACAAATACCTCTTGCTCAAACTATAGAACAGAGGAAAACCAATTACACATTATAGGGAGAGAGAGAGAGAGGGATGCATCATTGAAACCCTTGAAAATTTCAATTTTAGCACTGATTGATCAGCCTTGGCTCCTTAATTAATTTCACTGTGTAAGTTTACATGTACCTTGTTGTTTCATTGGAGATACACCCTTCTTTTACATGAATTTGTCTGAAATATTATGAAATTAGGTTGAAGCTATCGACACAAGGAAGAAGACTCAAATGGAATACAAAGGCGGGTCGACCGGCTTCGTTTATAACCTAACAACCCTGCATGAGGTAGAAAAAGAAAGAGAAGGCAACAATTTCTCAAGTTTGTTAGATATATATGCGCACGAGGCACTCAATCTACATAACATATGCATATATGCAAATCAAGATGTTTATGCCAAGTTTTCTCTGACATCCAGTCCTGACGAGGCTCTTTCTACGCGCGTCGTTGCCAGTGGCGGGAATAGCCCGCGCTTCAACGAGCAGCTACCCCCTCTTAGGTATTGTTGGTTTAAAATTTAGCTAAGTTTGGATCTAATTATAATTTTTTATTTTAGTCTTTTGATGGTTGACATTTGACAAACAGTTTTTATGTTATAGTTTTTTTGGTAATATGAACCGAAAATTCAAAAATATCTTTCAATGACATGATGTTGGTTCCTATCATAAATCCACTATACTTGTGATTGAAATTCAACTAATTAATGGACGGCTTCATTTAATAATTATACTTGCGACTGGAGCATTGTATTAGGTTATTAATTAGTGCTCAAAATTCTACAAAATCGGTATGGGGCCAGTTTTGCTTTCACATTTATTTTGCTTTGTTCTTCTTGCCTTCATGGCAAATGGGGATCTCTTTTCCATAAATAACCTTTTAGTTTAGCGCAATTATCTCTGTAAACAGCACAATAATCTTTGCTACTACCCTTTGGTTTTACATTGTTTTTAATCAATTCTGCTAAACAATTAATTTACTGTGACACCAGGATACCGCATCCATCAGACAAGGCAGTGTTGAAGGTTGAAATTTGGATGCTGAGTTGTGCGAAAACCTTGCTCGGAGATCAACTCCTAGGCTTCACACTCATCCCCATTTCATCCATTTTGGGTACAAAAATCAGCAAAACCCCTCAAGAATTCACCCTTTCATCCACCGATCTTTTTCACTCCCCGGCAGGCACCATCCGACTAACCCTAACTTTGAACCCACACCCTTCAATTGACTCGGTCTCCAATGCGGGCCCCTCGATCACCTCAGAAGTCATGATTCTTGATCCTATAGTGGACTATAGCAACATAGAGTTTCCTGATATAAATGCTGCACAAGAAAACCAAAAGATGGTCATGCAATATTTTGACATGGGGGTCCCAGCACAGCAATCTTTACCTTTCATACAACTATCTCCAAGTGCTTCATCGGTTGATGATTGCGAAATGATCACTGTCAATTCTACTTCAGAGAACAGCATGCAAAATCCAACAAATTTCACCGGTTCAACTATTACTAGTTTGAGTAATGAAAACAAAATTGCCGTAGAAACATTTAATGTTTCTTCTACTGAGGTTTGCCATGTCTCAGCGAGTTCTCCCGAGACGCCTACGTCTAAAGAGGCGAAGTTATTGAGTAAAGATAAGGAGACAACAATTGTTCAGCAGAGCTCAGTTTTTAAGTCACCATTAGAGAATATGAACATGGTGGAGGAACAAAATCAAATGCAAAAACAAATTATGGATATGTACATGAAGAGTATGCAACAATTCACTGAATCTCTTTCAAAGATGAAATTACCGATGAATATAGACAAGACACACACAGATGATACTGAAATTGTGATTCAGAGCCAAGAAAGGAGGGATAACAATAAATTAGAGAATAAGAACAAGGGGGAGAATAAGAAGGATGGATCTAGAGTTTTTTATGGAAGCAGGGCATTTTTTTGAAAATATTGAGGATTGTGAGGTAAATTTTTTTTTTGGGGGGGTACAAGTACTCATATATATTTGATTTTGGATAGAGAGCTAATTGAAATTACCTTTGATTGAATTAGCATTGTAAGTTGTGGCACAGATTCTTAACTTGCAAGCTTGTATAATTTAAGTTGTTTTTTTTTTTCCTTTTCAGTTACAATTTTAGTACATCTTAATTGTTTTTAAATATTTGCTTATGGCAAGGTTGCATTTCTGTTTATTACAGATTTAAGTTTAACAAACCTTTGCAGTGCCGTTATGCTGTGATTTTGTAACTTGTAGTAAAGCTACTGGTCAATACTTTTATTCTCAGCATTCCTATATAATATATTTTGTTTATCATTAATTTCACAAAACAGTCAAATTCTAAAAGTATGAAGTATAAACTCTTGGATACGAACCTGATCGAACCTGATCAAACCTGATCCTCTTTTAAGCAAAAATATGAAACCTATTTCCCAATATCACCTTACTGGGTTTGCTCGGGTTATGAATTATTTGAAAAGATAGAAGGTACCTGCTGTAGTAAAATTTGCTGCGATGGCATTAAAACCTGATCACCTGCTATCCTATCTCTTGGTAGGTACACTTGTAAAATTCTGTTTTCCCTTACATTTTCCGTTCTGTGAGGAACTGAGATGCCTTGGTTTGGTGCTCAGCCTGATGTCAATTAGAACTGTTTTTCATTTTTTTTATTAAAGCATTTCTGAGAGATTATTTCATGAAAGTTATTGCTGAGGTTAACAACTGTTAATATACTTATTTCATTTTGACCATCTATCTAACCAAAGCAATGCCAGCTAAAAGATGTTGAAAGCATACTAACAATGACATTATTTAAAACAATATAGTAAAATATTGCCTCAATATGTAACAAGATTTGAGTTACCTCGTTAATAATAATACTTACAAGTACTATGAACATTGTACAATTACATCAGTCACCTTCATCCTTCAGACCCACCATTTCGATCGGCAGTGAAAATAATATTACCTACTTCTACTCTACCCATCCAGCTAACTCCAGGTTGTTTTTTGCCAGCTCGTGATTTCATTAATTTCCGTACTTCTCTAACATCCTTCCATCTTTTGGCAGACGCGTATAAATTAGAAAGAGCAATGTAATTTCCAGGGTCTTCAGGGTTCAATTTAATTAATTGTTTGCCCGAATATTCTCCAATACGGACATTCCCATGTGTAACAGTAGCTGACAGTAGAGACGACCAAATGAGCTCATTTGCATTAAATGGCATTTTTTGTATAACACCAATTGCCTCTTTCAGCCTCCCGGCACGGCCAAGCATGTCTACTAGACAAACATAGTGATCAATTGTGGGTTTCTTGATCGATTTGAAATACTTGTACCCTTCCTCAACCATACCAGCTCGGGCACATGCTGAGAGAACTGCTACCATTGTGATATCATTTGGCCGTACATCCCCTTTTGTACACAATCGGTTAAACACTTCTATCGTTTCAAGAGCAAAACCATGAAGAGACAATGCATTAATCATGGTGTTCCAAGAGGCCAGGTCTCTTTTGGGCATTTCTTCAAACAGATTCCAGGCTTCCTCTAGGTAACCACATTTGGCGTACATTTGCATCAAACTACTAACTACAAAGGTATCACATTCCACTCTATACCCAGATTTTATAATGCGGGCATGAATTTGTTTCCCTGCCTCTACAGCTGCCAGGTCAGCACACGAGCTGAGAAGAGTTGAGTAAGTGTATTCATTTGCAGGCCCCACGGATTCTTCATTTAGCATTCTTTGATAAAATTTCAATGCCTTCTCATATTCCCCTATCTGAGAAAAAGCCGAAAGTAGAGAACTCCACTGAACTATGTCAGGTTCATGCACACGATCAAAAAGTAAAATTGCATGGTCGAAATTTTTGTGAGCGATATACATCCTAATAAAAGAGCTAACAATAAATTCATACTTTCTCTCGGAAGAGAAACAACCAAATTTCACAAACAAAGCATGCAAAACAGTTCCCTCATATAACTTAAGATTAGTTAAAAGTGTGGATAAAGTTACCTCCCTGATTGCCTTATTATTTCTCAATGCCTCTATTAGTGTGTAAATAGCTTCTTTCTGATAACCATTTTTCACATAACCTTGGATAATTACATTAATAGCCCCATCATCCTTTTCCTTCATCCCCTCTGCAAATCTTTTGGCCTCAAGAAAACAACCCTGGTCAATGTATGCCTCAAAAAGCGCACTACTAATGAACACGTCAGACGGAATGTCCACCATCTTTAGAGCTAAGCCATGCAATTGCATTAGAACAAAAGGGGGAAAGTTGGAATTTTTCAAAGATTGAAAGACACTGCCAAATGTGACTTGATCAGGTACAATGCCATTCTGTCTCATTGTGTTAAGTAAATTCAAACACTCCGCACAGGTCAAGTTCCCAGCAAGTAAGGCATTCCAAGAGACAACACTAGGTACACAAATCTCAGAAAATGCACCTCTTGCACAATCCATTTCATCACATTTTGCATAGAGATCCACCAGACCAGTTCCAACAAAGGGATCTGATCCAAATCTAGATTTAATGACATGGCCGTGAATTTGCCTTCCCATTTGCAAGTCCAAATTACGAGCACACGAACTTAATGCGCAAGAATAAGCATGTGCATTCATCTCTACATCACCACGCTCAAGCATTTTCACAAACACCACCAGTCCATCATGAAAAGATCCAATATCACCATATCCCACCATCATGGCACTGAATGCCATGGCATCCCTCTCAGGCATTTTATCAAACACCTTACCCGCATGACTCTCCAACCCGAATTTGAAACATAAACCAATCATCTTAGTGTACAATACCAACAACTCAGATTCAGAGAAAAAAGCTGCAACTTTTGCCAAGCAAGCATGGATTTGGAGGAAGAAAGAGCGGTCATTCAAGTCATCGCATGCAGTTAGGATAAGGCGAAAAGTGATGGCGTCAGGCGGAGATGAAGAGAGCAGGGAAAGAAAGAGACGCACAGCTGTGTCGGGACGCCGGTGGCGGAGGGAAGCGGAGATGGCAGTGTTGAAGGTTACCGTGTCGTGAAAGGGGAGGAGGCGAAAGAGGCGGAGGGTTTGTGGCAAAGGTTGGGATTTGGCAATGGCGGAGAAGGATAAGTTAGTGCGGATTGAGAGGGGAACGGTGGTGGTGGTGGTGGTGGTGGTAACAGCGGTGGAGCGAGGGGAAGTGGGGTATAGTGGTCCTAGTGAAGTAAGCAGAGACATTTCTCTTGTAAGGTGCGGATATCTGTTGAGAAAACAATAACCCAATGAGGCAGAATTCGCATCCTCTGAGATATCTCAACTTCTGCGTGTTTTTTTGGAAAATCTCAACCGTTCAAATAAGTTCTGCACGAATCTCAAAGCACAGATAATACTGCCCCATGCTATCCCCGAATAGGCACCGGACATGTCCATCACGCAAACAGATGTTGAGCTGTAGCACAGAGATCCTCTGTGCTATGCATAATATATTAGCAATTTCCTATATCCTAAATTCTAAATCCGTATGATATTAAGCCGTAGCACGGAAACTCTCTGTGCTATGCATAACATATTAGCAACATTACCGATTGGCTCTGCGGTCCCTGTTGGCTCTGCGATCCCTGTGTCGTCGATTGCGATATATATATATATATATAGTGAGTGGCTACTCTACTTACATAAGCATATGAAAGCATATGCTTACAAGTCATTTTTTCATTTTCAATGTCTAAATGGTCGATCTGAAGCGCTCAACATGTTTTTTATATTAATATGTGTTTGGTAACGAAATTTTACATTTTTTGGAATTTTATTACTATTTGTTTAGAATTTTTCAAAATAGCGTTTTTCAAAAATTTTTTTTTTTTTTTTTTACCATATTAAACCACTGTTTTGAAAAATTCTAGAAAAATAGTAAAAAAATTCCAAAAAATGTAAAATTTCGTTTCCAAACACTTATTAATATGGAGAACATGTTGAGCGCTTTAGATCGACCATTTGGACATTGAAAATGCAAAATTACTTATGAGCATATGCCATCATATGCTTATGTAAGTAGAGTAGCCAACCTCATATATATATATGTTGGCTACTCTCATATATATATATATATGTAGCCAACCTCATATATTCACATAAAAACAAAATCAAAATGTGATATTTTTTTATGAGCACATAGATAAAATGATGTGGATCATATCTAACGGTTTTATTTTGACTTTTAAGTTTTAAATTTTGAGTTATTAAAGTTTTTAAAAATAGAGACATGGTGGAGGCACAAAAAATGAAGGCATTTGAACCCTCCTCTGTGTGTATATATATATATATATATATATATATATATGATTTTATCGCAACATTACCGATTCCGATTTCTCTGCTGCCCACCAGAGTACCAGACACTGCTTCAGTGTCGTCGACAATGTGTTGAGTTTATTTTCAAAATGTCTATTTTATGTATATCCGAATGTATCTAGTAGTTGGTGTTCTCTTTAGTTGATTAGTTTATTTTAAAATTCTAGTAAATTATTTCCATATACAAATTATAGATCCGGTGTTCTCACTTTCTTTTAAAAAAAAAAATACAAGTCTTGGTCAAATTTAGAAAAATAATTATTTAACTAAATGTTGTTTTATTTGTCTTCTAATATTTCAGATCACATGCACTATTCCTATCTCTAAACATGCTTTAAGAAAACCTCTTTATCTAGTGGATAGAATTTGTCCAAAGAACTTTGGACAACTTTGATCTAAAGTCGGATCTACACTGTCTTATCTACATCGAGATATGTACAAACAGGTTTAGAACTTAATAAATTAAATGGTAACGTAGATTTAAATTGACCATAGGGGTGTCAACGGGTACGATACGGGTCGGGTGGAGACATTTTCATACCCGTATCCGATATGATAACGAAAAAAAATATTTACCCTTATTCCTTTTTCCGAATACGGTACGGGTTGGATAAACGGATAAAAAAGTGCCATTGACATTTCGTTTTGTGCTTTCGATAAAATATTTTTCAAAACAAGAAAAAGAAAAATGAATACAACTAATTTGTATTAAGAAAATTTAGTAAAATACAAAACTTTATTGTATCATGTATTATCTTCATACAAATATATATATATATATATATATATATATATATAGAGTATGGCTAATGTGCTTCTGGAAGCATTTCGGCCTCGTGCTTCCGGGGGCATATCTTAGTGTTTATGTTCAAACAACAAATTCAAACCGTTAGATGTTTAATCTATATTAAAATCTGCTTGGAAACCAAATTTTACATTTTTTGGAATTTTTTTACTATTTATTAAGCCACTTTGAAAATTCCAGATCCGGGTGAACAGTAAAAACAGTCTGGACCATATGATCTGGAATTTTCAAAGTGGCTTAATAAATAGTAAAAAAATTCCAAAAAATGTAAAATTTGGTCTCCAAGCAGATTTTAATATAAAGATCACATCTAACGGTTTGCATTTGTTGTTTGAACATCAAACACTAAGATATGCCCCCGGAAGCATATCGCTGAAGTTCTAGAGGAAGCACGTTAGCCATACTCTATATATATATATATATATATATATATATATAGAGGAGGGATCCACTTACAACAAATTTGAGTTACAACAAAGTTACAACATTCATTTTTTTCATTTTCAAAGTCCAAATCGTCGATCCAAACCGTTCAACATGATTATCTAAATAAAATGTACTTGCAGATCAAATTTTATATTTTTTTGAATTTTTTTACTATTTATTAATATGGATACAAAATTCAATGGTCTAAGTATGGCTATTTTTAAAATACTTAATAAATAGTAAAAAAATTCAAAAAAATGTAAAATTTGATCTGCAAGTACATTTTATTGTGGAGATCATGTTGAACGGTTTGGATCGACGATTTGGACTTTGAAAATAAAAAAAATGAATGTTGTAACTTTGTTGTAACTCAAATTTGTTGTAAGTGGATCCCTCCTCATATATATATCTATACATATAATTTTATTTTTTATAATTATTTTATAAAATAACGGGTAAGATAACGAAAAAATCATTATCCTTACCCGTACCTGTAAGCTAATGAAAAAAAATCTTATCCGTACCTGTATTTTCGAATACGATACGAGTCGGATAAACAGATAAAATGGTATCATTGACATCCCTAACCGTCCGTACAAACTTTTACACAAATCAAAAGGATCAGATCCGACTTGTACAAAACTTTATCCAATCTCGATCTTTCAACAAAAACAACACCCTTATTTGATTACTGACGTTACTCGGATACTCCAATATAGGCTCCGTACCCGTATCGAATATGTATCAGACACAGATACGCATCCGATACATATCGGATACGCCATATGGTGTATCGTCTTATGTGGTGTCGCTTTAATCTCTTGATACGGTCTCTGATACGGCCTTGACACTTCTGGATATAGCCTATATACGTGCACCGGGACTAAATACATCTGGATACCTGCACTGCGGACCATGCCTAAAATATGGTTTTTCTTGCACTGTGGAGAATTGAACCCTGGTTCTTTCTTCCAGCGACATACACCCTTATCATTACACTAGATCACATTTGATGTTTGATTCTAATAGCTATTGTATTCAATGTATACCTAGAATTTTTGATATTTGGTTTATATAATACAAGAGTTGTATTAATAATATAATTAAAATAATTAAAATAATATAATATAATAGGCATATTGTATTTTTATTTTAAAAATTACCGTATTACCGTATTCGTATCATATCCGATACAATACCTGTACATAGCTGAGAAGTGAAAGAGGCGAGCAAATTTGAAAGGCCTGGGATATATGGCCCATGTTGGATTTATGGGCCTAGCGATGTATAAGCTTTAATTATCAAGTGGTTCTGCGTTATTTTTCTCCGAAAGAGGAATTAAGCATTTGATCCTGAGCAAAGAGTTCTGACACACGAGGGAAGCTCGTGCCAGCAGATGAATGCCGCGTGCATGCAGAAAGGAGGAGAATCAATAAATTGAATGGGTTTGGATAAATTCGGGCTAAACAGTTCAATCTGTGTTGAGATTCATACAAACATATTTAGAACTTAATAAATTGAAATGATCATGTGAATCTATACCGTTTATGTAAAATTTTACACGGATGAAACAGTTTAGATCTGATTTTATATAAATTATGTCCAAAATACTTTGAACAAAAACAAATTGTATTGACTACAAGAAATTGTCACCATCCACGAGGGTAATAATATTTTGTACCATTGGTATCTTCGCAGATACTCTTGTTATTAATAATGATACTATTAAAATAGTAATTTATGTTGATGTATCCTCAACAATAATTACTTCTTACTTTCACAGATAGTGATAGATTCTTGTAATATCCCCTCAAGTACTTGAGTTGTAATAACTAAATCCGGAACGTTCTGTTAACTTCGCATAAATCTCAAAACTGATCCCATACATTTTTCATAAACACCGGATTAAGTTCTGTCCAGCTGGAATTAATTCAGACCGTCCATTAGCCATTGCAGTCCTAAAAAATCTGAGGGGAGACTGATCCGAACAAAAACTGCCCCCTAATTTAATTACTGAGAACTGAGAAGTGAGAGTAAAGAGCAAATTCGAAGGGCCTGAAAGTATATTGAGCCCAAGTTGGATTTATAGGCCTAAAAATGTTTCGCGAAGCGGTTCTGAATTGTGTTTCTCTGCAAGTGTGAATGCAGCATTGAGGATTTGATCCTGAGCAAAGAGTTCTGACACACGAGCGAACCTCGTGCCAGCCCGTGAATACCACGCGCATGTAGCCTTGTCGAATAGAGGAGAATTGATACAGCCACGTCTCACTGTCTCAGTAAACTATTGTATAATGTCAATAGACTGACCAATCAGGAACTTGTTACCGTTTTAAAATTGAGAGGGCGGGAGGACATATATTGTCATTGTCAAGTGTCAACGCTTGATTTTTAAGTCCAAGCAAAATATGTAAAATAGTATATAAAATTATAGTGTATAATAACTATGGTGTTTTTAAACTGTTGAAACTGATTTATTTCACAAGTAATGATGTATTTACATATCAAATTTACAATTTTTAATTAATTTAGTATAAAGTCAAATTGTAAAAAAATGATGAAAAATAAATGCACTAAAATTAACTTATAAATCTTCTTTTTTAACCGCTTGATTTTGTACTAAATTAAGTCAAAAATTTATAATTTGACATTTTAAATACATCACTCGTGAAGTATATCGATTTCAAATTCGTTATTTGAAGTCATGCTGATTGATTCTGAAGTTAATCTCACCAATGGGCCTCATGATCAGTTTAAGAGTAGCCTAGTTCTACTCAAATATACATGTGATATAATTAATCTAGGCTGGTAATACATGTAAATATATATTTTGGAAAAAAGATCTTACAAATTAAATAGATTTTACTTTTTTAAAATTTATTTTATATAATTAATTCACTACAAATAATCCCTAACATTTATGAAAAATAATCTAAAGACAAAATCACTATTGATGCAGCATTTCCTCACACAATATTAAATTATTTGAATTCATCAAAACTGATTACCCAACTCTAATTAATTTTTAATTTCTAAAGTAATGTTATAGTTATCTCCACAGATAAGCCAAGTTGCACATGCATCAATATAAATTGTAACAGCCCCAAGACTGCTGCTTCTCAAAATTAATTATCACTTGACATATCATTCACAAAATTCCCTCACAATGATCAATGGCACCCAAATCCAGTGTGAGAATACTTTCTCGAGTTTCTCATCGATCGAGCCAGACTATTTTTGTGAATCTCTCTTGCCGGAACTCGAGTGGAAGGACGATTACTTCCTTTCTACTACTCCCTCTCCTAAAGATAACCCTTCTTCATCAAATCATTTCCACAAGAAGTTGAATCATAATGCTTACGAACGGGACCGGCGAAAGAAGCTCAATAGCTTGTATTCATCTCTCTGTATGCTACTACCTGAGTCTGAGAGAAGTGTAAGTACTAGACATAACTAATGATAGATATTATTATACGAACAAGATAGTTATACATTTTACTTGAGAAGACAAGCAAAGGGAAGAAATTAAAGTGCTAGTAGAAGAGAACCTAGCTAGTAGTTTAGCAATGAACTGTTCCACAAATGAATTCCCTAAAATAGATTATGTAATTGTATGAAATTGATCTCGTAGCATTGTACTGATTGGTTATCTCCGGCCTCGAATAGTTTAATTTGATTTCAGTTGGAAAATTAATAGTGCAAAACAGGAAGACCAGAATTTCATTAATTGTTATAGTGCCAACAATTTAGAATTTCTCAATTATCACCTAAATTAATGTACTTACATTCTGAAAGTTACTATTCTTTTATCCTTGTTAAACAAATCAGAAGAAGATGAGTATTCCGGTAACGGTCTCACGAGTGCTCAAGTACATACCGGAACTTCAGAAACAAGTCGAGAAAATGACAAAAAAGAAACAACAGCTGCTTATAAAAGGTTCTCAATGGCGAAAACACAACTCAACATTGAAGGATCATAGTATCGATTCTCTTGTTGTTACTGCTACCTGTCTCACTGACAAAGAGGTCATGGTGAATATTTGCATATTAAGCAAAAGAGCTAACAAAACTTCTCTCATCAAGTATTTAGAGATTTTGGAAGGAGAAGGCCTTAAGCTAATCAATGCTTCAACGACATCGGCTCCTCTTGGAGAGAGAACATTTTATAACCTCCATTTTGAGGTATACACCTGATCCTATATTCCTATACATTGTCAGTAGTTATTTCATATTTTGAGATATTTTGATCTCTGAATTGTTTTTGTTCTTACTCAATTGACAAACCATTAGCTAGCTAGATTTGATATTCATAATCTGTTGCAGTTAGCTAGTGTTTCTGCTGATATTTTGGCATGAATAGAAATTTTCTTTTGTTTAGTACCCAGAAGGATCAAATTAATATATAAGCTGGAAAGTGAAAAAATGCTTGCCTCAATTTTCTTTTTCTTCTTTTTCTTTGCCTTGAGATGCATGTCTACAAATGTAGAATCTTTAAAATGATTTTTCACAAAACAATTATATCTTAAGAAACAAGCTAGTAGTTCTTTAATCACCTTTTGGTGAACCTCTGGATCTTGGTTACATTTTCATTTGTAGAATATATATATTGTCATACGCGACATATCTTAATTTTCATTTTCTTTTTATTATTTTTGTACAGATATTACAAGGGAAAGGCATGGAGGGGGAAGTCTTATGTGAACACCTCACTGGAGCTGTTAGAGAGAGAGAGGAATAATACGAATTGCTATTACTGGAACAATAGAAAAATATTTATTGAGTGACTATAAAAAGAATTTGGTCCCTTTGCTATACCTTCTCTAATGTAGGATATTAAACATTTTTTTTTCAGATAAACATTCGCCATTGCTATGTCTAAACTTGATTTTAACAATAATTTAATGGTATTAATTGAGCTTTGTCCAAAGAACTTTTAACAAATTTTATCAAGAATCAGGTCTAAACAGTCTGATTTGTTTCGAAATTCATCCAAATAAATTTAGAACTTAATAAATTTAAATGATCTCGTAAATTTCACTAGTGGAAAATATGGAATCAGGATCGGTTATATATGCATATTAGTATCGGAATACAACCGATCCTGATGAAGGCGATACTGATACTACAATAATCTGGATCGGTTATTTCTGATAATTACTATCAGGATCGGTTGTTTGAAAAAACCGATCCTGATACCTTTTTTTTTTTTTTTTAATGTTGGTTCTGAAAAAAAAGAAAAAGAATCAGGATCAGTTTTTTTGAAACAACCGATCCTGATGTTATATTGGATCTAAAAAAAATATTTTTTTTTATTTGGCCAGCTTCCATATATATTTGCTGGCCAGCATAATTTTTTTTTTTTATTTACCATTGATTTATTGGAGCTCAAAACCAATTAAGAACACAAAATAAAATTCATGAAACACAAAAAGAAGTACAATAGTTGAAGAAATTTGGTGCAATAGCAAAATAAAATTCAGCCACATGTATGGCACTCCCTCTTTTATCGTCTCCACCAGTACAAACTTCAAAATCTGAACAAATATTTATATCATTAATTGCTTGCTTGTGCATCTTCGATACATGTATTATTTAAATTGAAAGACAAGGAAAACCTAGCTAGCATACCTCAAAGTGTACCTTTTCACCGCCGATGGAATAATCTCAAAAAGCCTTGCTCAAATAAAAAAAGATAAATAAATAAATTGAAAATACAAAAAAAAATGTGTTTTAAAAGTATAATAATGAGAAAATTAGATAAAGCTAATACCATGATAGTTGATCGGCCGGATGATTAAGTAACTTGAGCGAGATGTCCTCAAGACTGAAAAACAATATACAAACACCATTAATTAATTTTTGAAACAATAAAAAAAATTAAAAATTGACACAATTGAGCCGGAGGTTCGAGAGGCTCGGCTTTGAGAGGGAGAGACGGAGACAGAGAGAGGAGAGACACGGAGGAGAGGGAGAGACGGAGACACACAGAGAGAGAAAGACGCTAAGTTGAAAATGAGAGGCGCGAAATGAAAATAAAAACTAAGCAGGAGTTATCAGGATCGGTTATTTCGAAATAGCCGATCTTGATTGTTTTTAGAATCGGTTATTTCGAAATAACCGATCCTGATTGTTTTTAGGATCGGTTATTTATTGAACCGATCCTATTAGTATTGAGTCCTAAAATTTTTGTAAGTACAAAGGCGCGAAACAGAATTAAACCCTAGCGTCAAATTAGCATTAGGATCGGTTATTTCAAAACAACCGATCCTGATACCTTTTTTTTTTAATGTTGGTTCTGAAAAAAAAAATCAGGATCGGTTGTTTCAAAACAACCGATCCTGATACTTTTTTTTTTGCAGAGCCAACATTAAAAAAAAAGGAATTAGAATCGGTTGTTTGTTAGAAGCGATCCTGATACTATCAGGATCGGTTTTTACAAACAACTGATCCTAATATGTGTTCCATTAGGATCGGTTGTTTGTAAAAACCGATCCTGATACTATCAGGATCGGTTCTAATAAAAAACCGATCCTAATAGTTCATAAATTAGGATCGGTTAACCATAAAACCCGATCTGAATAGTTTTTAGGATCAGTTTTCTTAAAAAAACCGATCCAGATAGATATTAGAATCGGTTGTTTCATATAGCCGATACTATTAGGCCGATCCTGATTCCAGTTTTTCCACTAGTGTTTAAACCATTCATATAAATTTTCGCACGGATCAAACAATTTAGAGTCGGCATTGAATAACTGTTGAAGAATGATCTTAGAATATAATTCATCATAGATCAAGGGTATATGTGCAAAAGTGTAATAGGTACAGCTGTATAGAGCATTAATTAGGAAAGGTACCAACGGTACACTATTTCTAACCGTTGGAAAAATTGTAATACATATAGAGAGGATCTGCCACTGTAAAAAATACAACAAAAGAATACAAAATTTTTCATTGTCTCCTCAGCTTTGCATCTCTTCATAAAAATAACATGGTATCAGAGCGCCAAGTTCTGTGACCGAAAAACCGCATACTATACCAGTAAACTGGTATTCACAAAACAAGCAAAAAAACCCATAACATAAAAATCAGCAAAAGAGCAAAATGACTCAAGAGGGGCAACACGAGGCTACCAATAATACCTCCAAGCTCACAAATACTTTGCTCAATGGAAAAAATTATCTTTCATGGGCAAAGGCTGCATCTAGAGCGCTCAGCGGTCGAGAGATGCGAGAATACATCACAGGAGAAAATAAAGAACCCACAGCCGCAAACCCAGATTTGCCGACCGAACCCGAAAAAAAGGCAGCAAAGAAATGGAGAACCCAAAATGACAAAATCATAACTTGGCTCATGAATTCCATGGAGCCATCCATTTCAAATCTTTTTCTCCTCGCTGACACGGCTTTTGAGCTATGGCAAGCCGTGAAAGGCATGTACGGGCAAGAAAATAATTATTCCCGTATCTATCAACTCAAACAAGAAATCCAACAAGAAAAGCAAGGCACTAGAAAGCATATAGAGTACCTTGGTGCTCTTCAAAAGAAAAAAGATGAGCTCCGATCGTATCGGCCGCCAACCACCGACTTGGCCATAATAAAAAAACGAGAAGAAGAAGATGACATATTCGAGTACCTTGCGGGATTAAACCCTAGTTATGAGGCCGTACGAGCTCAGATCATGAATACCATTCCTCTTCCCTCTTATTCTCAAATCAAAAACATGATCCAACAAGAGGAGAGTAGAAGGGAGGCTATGGGCGGTTCACAAGTCACAACCGACGAGCAACACGAAACCCTCGGCCTTGCAGCAACAAAGAAACCCAATTTCCAAAAATTCGGCCAAAACCCTAGTTCCCAAATTCGCCCAAGTCAAGGAGAAATTGGGAAATGTTCGAACTGCAAGAAGGATGGGCATACCCATGAAACTTGTTGGTTTCTTCATCCCCATCTCAAACCAAAACATTGGAAGGGAAAGGAGAAAGGGAGAGGCAGCGGCGGAAATGAAGAAAAAAAGAGAGAAAATGAAGGGTTCGGAGGAGGCAGCGTAAAGAAAGGAGGGGGTGGAAGCGGGTTTGTGACCCAGACCCAGACCCGATTTAATCAAATGGATTCAACCAAGTCCGCTGGCGGGTCAGACGGGTCAGTGGATCAAATGCAGAACCTCTTCCAGCAGCTCTCCGTGTTGCTAGCCAAACAAAACTTCTCCTTTTCTGGTATTTCTTCATACTAAAAAAATTTAAATTTGTTAGATAAAATAATTATTGACAGTGGTGCTACGGACCATATGTTTGGCAACCAAGCTTTTCTAAAAAATTTAGACATGACAAAAAATGATCAATTTGTCTTGGTAGCTAATGGTATGAAGGCTACCAAGCTTTACAAGAAAATTATATTCATACCGTATCATCAGCAGTTAGTTCTCTCTATCTATTTATATAATTTCTTTCAATTTCTTTTTAATTTCATAGATAACTCGTGTGATTCCTAATATACAGAGATCATTGGGTATTGGTTGTGCTGCATGTAAGAGAGAGCACTTTGTACGTGTTTGACTCCGGTGCCAAAAGAAATCTACATATCATCAAGGCGCTTGCGGAGTAAGTTTTTCAAACTTGAATTTTATATGTAGTCTCAAAAGGTTTCCTTTTGCACTTGCGAATTCTTGATTTTCAAAATGTTAAACAAATTCTTCTAAGTATTGATTATTATTCCCTGTAATAATATTTTAACAGCCCCTACCGAACGGATAGATGTTATGGAGGACCTGGAAAAAACGCTACCTTGAAGGTGGTGCGTTGCAAGGTAATTATTAGTGAATCTAGAATTTATTTGAAAATTGCTAAGTAGAAGGTTATTAAATTAGTCATAGGGGCTTAGTTGCAAAAATTGGGAAAATTGCTAAGTTTAAGCCTCAATCGACTCGAGGTCGCTTGACCATTTTGTGTGTATTTAAGTGATGTGCTTCATGTGCTTTTTTATTATATTGTGCGATACTTGAATTGCTATTATTATTATATTGTCTTTAAATCTAATTGTTGTTTAATACAGTGCCCACAACAACTCGGCGGTTGGGAATGTGGATATTATGTCATGTTGTTCGTGCATGACATAATAACTCGCTTCCTCGGTGTTTTTCCAAACTTAAAGGTATGCATATTTTTTTTATATTGTTAGCATATTCAATGTTGCTTCAAAATTACGCAATTAAAATTGTAATTGTAATTTAATAACCTTCTATCATTTGCAAAATGCAGGACTTCCCCAAAGATTACAACGGAACAAACATCGACTACATCCGATCAGTGTGGGGTAACTTCTTCAAGGATTTTTTGGTGGAAAAAAGTTATACAATTTAATTAGGATGTGTTATTTTAATTTGTTGAACTTGTTTAATTTAGGATGTGTTTTTTAATTTGTTGAACTTGTTTAAGATGTGTGTGTACATTCTGATGCCTTTTCATAGGCCAGCAAAATATATGGTAGCTGGCCAAATATTAAAATTATTTTTTTAAAATTAAAAACAAATCAGTAACGGCTTTATAAAGAACCGATCCTGATTGTCCCACAATCAGGAACGGCTCTTTATATAGAACCGTTCCTGATTGAATCAGGATCGGCTATTTTAAATAGTTGTTCCTGATTGTGGACAATCAGGATATATCGCTTCTTTATAAATAAATAGCCGATCCTGATTCAATCAGGAACGGTTCTATATAAAGAGCCGTTCCTGATTGTGGGACAATCATGATCGGTTCTTTATAAATAGCCGATTCTGATTGTGATATATTAGTATCGGCTCATAAATATTTAACCGTTCCTGATTGTAATTTATTAGTATCGGCTATTTAGCAAAATAACCGTTCCTGATTGTAATATATAGTATCAGCTCTTTAATATGAACCGTTCCTGATTGTAATATATAGTATCGGTTCATTAATATTAAACCGTTCCTGATTGTTGAATTAGTATCGGCTGATTAATAATTAACCATTCCTGATTGGTGTATCTGTATTGGCAATTAACCGATCCTGATTAGTGGTACTATCTGTATCGCCTGGGTCAGTATCGCCTCGATTCCGTTCCTGATAGGCAATTTTTAACCGTTCCTGATAGATGATTTTCCACTAATGATGCATTAGAGCATGTTTATCTTTTCAGAACTGTAGTTAGGATTTGCATAACCCCTGATAAATGAAAAATTTACTGTATTCTTAGGAGTAGATTAATTTAATTATATATTACTTTAGGATACTAGTTGTCCTCTTCTCGTAGATGACAACATATTATATAGTCGAGCATATGCATTGGTGAGAGCTGAGAAGAAGACCGAGTGACTGCGTTCCTGCTTATTGGTATGAAATGAGTCGGCCCGTTAGCCACTGAGCCGGGAAATCACTTGATTTCTCGGGAGGTCTTTTAGGGTTATTATTATATGTATTAAAGTTGTTATTATATTCTTTTCGATCACTTTACCATTTCGTGTGGGCCGGACTCGAGCCCAGAGGCACGAAAACGATTCGGGAGTTGTTTCCCTCTACATTAGGAGCTACATGCCTAGAACGCCTTCCGCGGTTGCTGTGGAAGATATTTATTTTTATTGAATGGACCGTACTCGAGCACAGGGCCGGACTCGAGCCCTTTCCATTGGTCTGGCCGGACGGTGGAGTTCCGTTGTCTGCTCATGAGGGAACATATTAACTCATTCTTACGACTTGCTTGTATGATTTCTCCTATTTTATATGTTTAGTTGAAGAATCATTTTAGAGTAAGGAAAAATACACGAATTGAGATATATTTATCTGTTAGCGGGCTTTATATATACTTGAGGGTCAATGCTTGATGTCACTAGGCAACGTGTATCATTGGCTCCCTGCCCGCAGTACTTAAACTAATATTTTTTGGGATCTTCGGGTCTGATTGACACGGCACAGGGTGTTTAATTATCTGTATTACTATTATTATATTCCTGCACCCAGTATTCCGATACTGGATCTGATTTGATAATTTATATAATATTCTCCTTGAGTTTATCTTTGGGAATCTTTGCATGTTGACATAATAGGTTAACCGCATCATCTCATTATTATATGTATTTTCTTTTTAGATAGTATGATAGGTTTATATATTTAAGCATGTGCACTTAAAAGTACCGTTTACAAAACTTTACATAAATTTGCAATTAAAGTGCTTTGACTTAGAGGATCCCTGAAGGGATAATACTGGATCACATACTGGGCAATCGTTCGCTCACCCACCTTTTGATGTGGGATTTCAGGTGCAGAGACTGGTGATCCACAGCGGGAGTTGCCAGGAGCTGTCCCCGATGGCCACGCCGATTGATTTTATGTTTTAGGGCTTTTTGTTAGGTTTACGAGTTTCGATGTTTTTGATTTGTATATTGGACTTGATAGATCATGTATTCTCCTTGTTTAGACTATGTTTATTTATCCTGATGAGGATTGTATGGACGATATATGTATATGTATGTTTATTTGAGATTTATGACTGTTGCTCGTTTATTTATTCCGCTTCCACTGTGATTATTTATTTATATTTGTTTAGCCTTGCGTGTCTCTGTGGTTATTAGACACGAGGCGAGGACTGATCATACCTTAATCCGGAATTACCCGTTTGGGGTGTGACAATTAGAGAGAAGGTCCAAGCCAAGAAAATAGAAACACCGTTTGTTCGAAGTGAGGATCAACTAGCAGATGTTTTCACAAAAGAGTTGGATCCAAAACCGTTTGAAGAAATCACAAACAAGCTAGGATTACTCGATATTTACAATCCTACCTTGAGGGGGGTGTTGAAGAATGATCTCAGAATATAATTCATCATAGATCAAGGGTATATGTGCAAAAGTGTAATAGGTACAGCTGTATAGAGTATTAATTAGAAAATGTACCAACGGTACACTATTTTTAACCGTTGGAAAAATTGTAATACATATAGAGAGGATCTGCCACTGTAAAAAAATACAACAAAAGAATACAAAATTTTTCATTCTCCTCATATTTGCATCTCTTCAAAAAAATAACAATAACACTCTGTCCAAAGTCATTTGAACAAAAATTACATCCTTATTTAATTACGGAGAGTTGATAGCCGAGAGCAAATTTGAAGGGGGCCCAAAAATATTGAGCTCAAGTTAGATTTACAGGCATGTATGGGCTTTTTCAAATGGTTTTGAATTTATTTTTCCTGTGAATGCGGCATTTAGCATTTGTTCCTGAGCAAAGAGTTCTGAAACACGAGTGAAACTCGTGCCAGTCAGTGAATACCACGTGCATGCAGCCTTACAGAAAGGAGGAGAATTAAAATAGCTAGCCCCGTGTCAGTAAAGATGTTGTATATGTAATATGATAATGCCAATGGACCACTCATTCTATATGTTGTTAACGTTTTAAAATTGGGAGGGCGGGAGCCGGAGGACATGTCTTGTCGTTGTCGATGCTTGATTTTTAATTCCCAGCAAAATCGTAACCAGGGTGGAGGTATCTGCAATGAGTCAATGACCGTGACCCGTGAATTTTATTAATACCCTTTTAAAAATAAAAAATATCAAATCTGTCTTTCATATATATATATTTTTTAAATGCCCTTAACGCTTTTTTACTGGGCAGTCCACTGTTGAGAGGTCGGTTGATGCAACAGAAATTGAGAGTTCTAACTGCAAAAGGAAGAGGAAACCGATAGAACCAAGGTCTCAGGTATGGACAGAGTTCACCAAGTTTAAGGATCAAAACGGTAATGAAAAGGCTAGGTGTAATTTTTGTAGAAAAGAATTATTTGCTGATACAATTAGAAATGATACAACAAATTTGAGAGCTCACATGAAAAAAATGTAAGGGGAAAGAAGAAAAGAAACAAGCACTTAATTATATCATTTGAGCAAGGGTTTGTGGTGAAAATACGAGTACAATTAGTAGTTGGAGGTTTGATCCAGATGTTATTAGAAAATGACTTCCTTGTATGATCATCTTAGATGAACTTCCTTTCTCCTTTTTTGAAGGAGAAGGGTTTAAAAAGTTTGTGTCAATAGTTTGCCCTAGATTTCGCATACCAAGTCGATCCACCATTACTAGGGACTGTTTTGACGTTTACATAAATGAGAGAACCAAATTGAAAAACTACTTCAGATTGAACCAGCAAAGAGTGTGTCTTACCACAGATACGTACATGGATCTCTTTGCAAAATGTAAACTATATGTGTCTCACGGCTCACTTTATCGATAGTGATTGGAAACTGAATACAAAAATTCTGAATTTTTGTCCAGTTTCGGGAGTGGTAAATAAATTGGAATGTCTATAGAGAAGTGCTTGTTTGAGTGGGGAATTGATAAGGTTTTTACCGTTACTGCTTGTTTAGACTTGCTTTTGGTTTGTATTAGTTTATATTTTTCTACTAAAACTCAAATTAGCTAAGTGTGATATGAAGTTAAGACTTGTTTTTGGTTTGTATTAGACTTGCTGGGATATACTCACTAAGGTGTGATCTGACTATGCTTCACCAGTAATTAGGTGTGATATGATGATCATGATATGGTCCACAGCTCACTCACAGGTATATACTCGTTTCCTTTACTTTGTAATTTATTATTTCTGCAATTGTACGTATGATGAATACTAACCAAGTTTTTAACTCTGCCTATGTCATATTGGACATAGCCGGTCCCAAGCTCAGAAAAAAGAGGAGGGTTTACGTAAAAAACTTGAAAATATTGACTTCTTCTTATATTCAGTTACTCACAGATTTTTAGTTTTTAATTCACATCTTCTTTTCAATTGTATGTTGATGATCTAGGATATGCTTCTGATCTGTGATGGCTGAAGTGCAGCTTCCAATTGACAAGATATATTCTGTACTATGTTTGAATAATATATGGTCTGTATTATGTTTGTATAAGATATGTTCGGTTATGCAACATTTTTGTTATGCTGGTTTACTTGATATATACTTTTATTCGGTTATGTACTATATGGTCTGTACTAAGGGCTACATTTTTTATAATATATGGTCTGTAGTAAGGGCAATTTCTTAAAAAAACAATAAGTCAATTCCTGAAAATAAAAAAAAATTAATATATTTCGGTTCGAACCGAACAAACCGAACAAACCGGAATAAAACTTCGGTTCTGTTTGGTTCGGTTGATAGGCTAAAATGGTTCGGTCGGTTGTATTTTTGAAACCGAAATAAAACTTTGGTTTGCCTAGTTCGGTTCGGTTGAAACCGAACCAAACCGATGAACACCTCTATCTATGACCTCTCACATAGGAGTCATGTGTCTTTGCCACTAGATCAAAATCAAGTTCTTGTATAATCACTTTGTATTTAAATAAGAGATCTTACCTTTGGTATAATAAATCTCTAGTGGGCATTTTTTTTTTCTTAATTCTAAACAAGAAAAAAAACTGCTTGAATTTTAGAGGTATTTTGGAATTTCAAATTTAACCCATTTTAGAATCTTATTATCCCACATGTATCTAATTATTAGAGAGATGCCTGTAAACACCTTATCTTCCCGATAGTTTTTTATTCAAAGAAATTATTAAAAATAAGAAAAGAAAAGAGAAAGAGTATCACAGTGTTTCGGGTGATAAACATATCGGAGGAATTTTTCTCGATCTGAATAATTTCTTCATTAATTTTTGTCCTGTCATCCTGTTGTCTTGAATCCTTTGTAATCCCCTCAACAATGACAAAACTTTTCCACAAAAGAAAAAAAATAAACAATGGCAAAAGTGCAAAACTATGAATAAATCAACTCAATAGGTCCTTTTATCCTTGGAATTCAGATCTAGCTAGTTTGGTACCAGACAGTAAAAAGTTTAAATCCAAACCGTTATCTAACCAGACAAGAATCTCAAAACAGATCCCCTGTAGTCATTAGGAGAGATAAAATGACGAGAATTTCCCTCTATGCACCTAGTTTGAATGTTCGATAAAGGATGAGCGCTTAGATAAGAGGGCACCGAATGAGGTGTCAGCGTCGTGCCCAGGTCACATAATAGACTATATTTTTGGATGGTTCATGTCACAGAAAATACTAGATAACTGAACAAACAAACAAAATTTTAATCAGAAATAAAATTTTCGGTCCAAAGTTTGGACCGCAATTTTTTTTTCCAATTTGTCTGTGATTAGAAATACTGAGATATTATTTGGGACCTTTTGGCAAGAAATGATTAAGAGTGAAGGATTAAGAGCTTAATGAGCGTTCAGAAACTGATATTCGGTTGTCTTAATTCATGGATGAAAGGTAAGGAAGCTAAATGAAAGGGTAGAGGTGCCTTAAGGTCCGGACAAAATAATTAAGATCCGGACAAAATGAGGTTAAAAGAGGTGTTCTTAATCTATACTAAGAAACCGGTGTTCGACAGAATTAAACAGCTAAGAAAGCTAAAGGTTGCGGATTAAGTCTTAAGGAGCCTTAATATCTTGTTGCCGAACAACACCTTTATACGAATAAATTCCCAGTCCAGTGCTGAAACCTCCTTCTAGAGGTCAAGACAACACTGTACGCAAAAAAAAAAAAACAGTTTAATCCCACCAAAAAACCTCCTCAAATCAAAGAGGCGATATGATCAGTCTCAATTGGCAATGTCGATCTGGCCTTGTCTGAGCGGTTCCGGTGGTCTTCAGACGCGACAAAATTGCAAACGATTACCTAAGCTTGGACGATACTAACGATGCTCGGACCACCTGACCAAGTCTCACAATATTTGTTCCTGGGGAATCGCCTTTGAGCGAAAATGTTTCGCTGGCTCTTTACCCCAATATTAGTTCCCGGCACGATTTTTTAAGAAACATATTTTTTTTAGTTAAAAAAAAATGAATACTGCCATGTTTTTTTTAAGAAAACATTCAAGGTAATTAGTATTCTTATATTTGTAGATTAAGTATATTAAAAAAAGACAACTAATACGAGGGACAATAATACTATAATAGTTTTTTATTCATACTAATTCTATATTCTTAATCCTTTATACTTGTCGAACATGAGCTTCTTAACAGAGTTTAAACTCTTTAATTATCTGTCTCTTAACACCTTGTTTGGATGGAGAGTAGAGGACGGAAGGGGAGGTGAAGAATAAAAGGGAATGAAATGGAATAGAAAGAAAGATTAACATATTTAACTTCTTTGTGTTTAGATGATTAATGAGGAAAAATAAATTTAATCTTCATTTCCGTGTTTTTTGTTGTAGGTTTGTGACAAAAAAATTGTATGAGAATTATATAGATAAGATATAGAATTGGACATTTGTGTTTTTTGTTCTAAAAATATTTGCAACAAAATTTCTTTCCATCCGTTACACCTCAAATCGGAAGGAAAACCGATTCTATTGATTATAATAATACAAGGTTAAACCTTTCACCTCCTGTACCATTCACCTCCGACATAATTTTGTCAACCAAACACGATTCGACATAAAATTTTCTTTTCTTTTCATTCCCTCCCTTCCTCTACTCTCCATCCAAACAAGGTGTAAGGAGAGTTGCCGAACACCTCCCAAGTTTTAAAGAACAAAAAGAAAATTAACCCACAAATTATATATGTATATTTTATTACCGAGTACAGAAAGTCGTATATATTTCCTCAATAGTTGTGAATTTGAGATGATAAGTGCAATCAAACAATATATATTCCAACAAAACAGTTATAAGAGTCCAATGCATACATTTTTTTCCAAAAAAAAAAAAACAAATTTTATTTTCTTATTTTTATTTTTTAGAAAAAGAATTGCAAAACATGAAAGACAAGTCTTCAATAGTTAGTGATTTAAAATTTAGTAATAACACAAAGTACCTCACAATATGGTATACTAGTAACAAAAAAATGTATTTAAATCACTAATAATAATAATAATAATAAACATAGCATCTATCAAATAGTCTTAATCACTTCGTATTTTTTTTTAAATATGGGGTGGGGGGTTAAGCCACCCAACACATTTCAAATCCCTATGTATTAATATAGAGGATTTTCCCACTTTGTGAGTTTCGAACTCATAACTAGATTTGTTCATTGGGTCCGGTTTATTCGGTTTTGGAACGAACCGGACTAGTTCGGTTCAAACGGTTTGGTTTTTTCGGTTTAATGGATCGGTTCGGTTGGTTTTTCTTGGTTCGGTTTAGTTTTAAAAATTTAAAAATTGGATGTACTGAACAAACCGAATTTTTTTTTTCTTATTACCTGCGTTCAGGTCCCGCTGGCGAGTAGCCACTATCTGTCTCCCCAATCCCCATCCATAACCCTAAATCTAGTCGACGACACCCCTAGCCACACTCGATAACCTATTCCTCTCCCACGCCGTACGCCACGCGAAACCTAACCCGTCCTCTCTGGCTAAGTCGCGCACGCGGCAGTGGCACGCCTCCACTCCACTGTCAAATCGCCGAACCCCTCTCTCTCACGGTTTCACCCACCCCTAGCTATCAAATCGCTGTGACTGCGATGTCCTCTCTCGCACGATGTGATGTCACGCCTGGCCGTTTCTTCAACTGCTCAAACTTTCTTATTAGATAAGTTTTAGTCTCTCTCAATCTCTCTTTACTCTCTCTCAATCTCTGAGTTTTCTTGAAGAAACTTGAAACCAATAATTTCTGAGTTTTCTTCTCCTTTTGCTTTGCTCTCTTAGTATTGGCAAGAATTCAAATTAAGTTTGAATTCTTTACTCTCTAGTCTCTTCTCCCTGTTATGACTTATGAGCTTTTCTTCTCCTTTTGCTTTGCTCTCTTAGTGTATGCTTTGTGACCTTTGTCGGTGTATGATTTTAAGTTAGTGTATAATTTGCTGGTCAGTGTATGATTTTTCTCTTTTACACCTTGTTTGGATGAAGAGTATAGGAAGGAAGGGGAGGTGAAGAATAGAAGGGAATGGAATGGAATAGAAATGAAGATTAACATATTTAACCTCTTCGTGTTTGAATGATTAATGAGAGAAAATAAATTTAACTTTCTCTTCCGTCTTATTTCTTGTTTGGTTGATTAAAATTTATAAGGTTAATGAGAAATTTGGTGGTTGTTGTAGGTTTGTAACAAAAAAACGTGTATGAAAATTATATAATAAGATATATGGTTGAGCATTTGTGCTATTTTTTCTAAACATAATTGCAACAAAATTTATTTCCATTCGTTACACCCCAAATTGAGAGGAAAACTGATTCTATTGATTATAATTATACAAGGTTAAACCTTTCACCTCCTGTACCCTTACCTCCGACATAATTTTATCAACCAAACACGATTCGAGGGAAAGTTTTCTTTTCTTTCCATTCCCTCCCTTCCTCTACTCTCCATCCAAACAAGGTGTTAATGATCAATATGTGATCAATAATGAGACAAAGTAATATGTGCCAACCTAATGATCAGAAAGCCAAAGTGAGAGAAAAGGACTTGAAGTTGCATTAAGTTTATATGTGCATATTTCTGATTGTAATATCTTCCTAAGTTTATACTTTTGTGTCAATGTTTTCTGATTGTATATGTGCCAACTTAATGGGTTAAGTGCTGAATGCTAATGCCATTTATTTATCTTCAATATTGCTTCTCATATATTGTTTTTTTATAGATGTCTGAACAAGGAACTCAAGCAGCTGCCGAAATTGAGAGTTTGGTTGATGCAACAGAAATTGAGAGTTTTAACTGCAAAAGGAAGATGAAACCGATAGAACCAAGGTCTCAGGTATGGACATAGTTCACCAAGTTTAAGGATCAAAATGGTAATGAAAAGGCCAGGTGTAATTTTTGTGGAAAAGAATTCTTTGCTGATACAAATAGAAATGATACAACAAATTTGAGAGCTCACATGAAAAAATGTAAAGGAAAAGAAGAAAAGAAACAAGCACTTATATCATTTGAGCGAGGGTTTGTTGGTGAAAAGACGAGTACAATTAGTAGTTGGAGGTTTGATCCAGATGTTATTAGAAAAGGGCTTTCTTGTATGATCATCTTAGATGAACTTCCTTTCTCCTTTTTTGAAGGAGAAGGATTTAAAAAGTTTGTGTCAACAGCTTGCCCTAGATTTCGCATACTGAGTCGATCCACCATTACTAGAGACTGTTTTGATGTTTACATAAATGAGAGAACCAAATTGAAAAACTACTATTGAACCAGCAAAAAGTGCCGATATTTTTATTAAAACCCCCAAAAAAAAACAAATTATCAAATCTGCTCCCACTCCAAAGTTATAATTATTTCTACCCTAACCGCCCGTGGGCTGGGCGGTCCACTTTTTCCACCTGACCGCCCAGCAGCCGGGCGGTCCACTGTGCATAGCTGACCGCCCAGCAGCTGGGCGGTCCGCTAGTGTTTTTTTTTTTTTTTTTAAGATTAGATTAGAGACAATATGAATATAAAGATGCTGAATTCTTAACGCTAAAAGTTCGAATTTTTTTTGTAAATATTAGTTAGATTATTTCTGTGAAGCATATTTATACTAAAATACGCTAAATTACTTGGAATTATGTTAAATTACGTTGAGTTACACTATATTAAGTTAAATTACACTAAATCACATTACATTACGCTAAAATACGGTAAATTACATATGAATAGGGACGATATCTTCACTGAAAAGGCGAAAAACGACGACGAAACTTCAAACGGTCATAAAACGGCGCTCGAGTGTCCGATTTCAGCAAATGAGCACTTTTCGGAAAGCTTGAGAAAATGCGCATGCGTCCGTGCCGGCAATGCCGGATTCCAAAATTCAGAATCGCCAAAAAACAAAGGGAAGAGCCTCAAAACGTGAGTTGAAGTTTCCGATTAAGATTTTCATTTCTATTATTCAATCCAAGTAGCTCAGTAAATTAGTTACATAATGAACTTGTAGAATACCAATTTTTACTATTTTTGGAATTTTTTTACTATTTTTTATGATTCATGAAAGATGGCACAGAATCGGTCTACTTTAGCGTAATTTTGCGTAGTTTAGCGTAATTTACCATATTTCAGCATAATTAGCGAAGTTATTGTTATTTAGCGTAATTTAGTGTAATTCAACGTAATTTAACATAATTCCAAGTAATTTAGCGTATTGAGTAATTTAGCGTATTTTAGCGTATTTTAGCGTATTGAGTAATTTAGCGTATTGAGTAATTTAGCGTATTTTAGCGTATTGAGTAATTTAGCGTATTTTAGCATATTGAGTAATTTAGCGTATTGAGTAATTTAGCGTATTTTAGCGTATTCAGTAATTTAGCGTATTGAGTAATTTAGCGTATTTTAGCATATTGAGTAATTTAGCGTATCAGTAATTTAGCGTATTTTAGCGTATTGAGTAATTTAGCGTATTTTAGCGTATTCAGTAGCGTATTTAGTAGTTTAGCGTATTGAGTAATTTAGCGTATTGAGTAATTTAGCGTATTTTAGCGTATTGAGTAATTTAGCGTATTGAGTAATTTAGCGTATTTTAGCGTATTGCGTAATTTAGCGTATTTTAGCGTATTTTAGCATATTTTAGCGTATTTTAGTGTCCGATTGCAGCAAATGAGCACTTTTCGGAAAGCTTGAGAATAACTCACTTAAGTAATTTAGCGTATTGAGTAATTTAGTATAACTCACTTAAGTAATTACATATTGAGTAAATTACTTAAGATTTTCATTTCGTCGTCGTTTTTCGCCTTTTCAGTGAAGATATCGTCCATATTCATATGTAATTTACCGTATTTTAGCGTAATGTAATGTGATTTAATGTAATTTAACTTAATATAGTGTAACTCAACGTAATTTAACATAATTCCAAGTAATTTAGCGTATTTTAGTATAAATATGCTTCACAGAAATAATCTAACTAATATTTACAAAAAAAATTCGAACTTTTAGCGTTAAGAATTCAGCATCTTTATATTCATATTGTCTCTAATCTAATCTTAAAAAAAAAAAAAAAAAAAAACCTATAGCGGACCGCCCAGCTGCTGGGCGGTTAGCTATGCACAGTGGACCGCCCGGCTGCTGGGCGGTCAGGTGGAAAAATTGGACCGCCCAGCCCACGGGCGGTTAGGGTAGAAATAATTATAACTTTGGAGTGGGAGCAGATTTGATAATTTGTTTTTTTTGGGGGTTTTAATAAAAATATCGGCAAAAAGTGTGTCTTACCACAAATATATGGACCTCTTTGCAATAAGTAAACTATATGTGTCTCACAGCTCACTTTATCGATAGTGATTGGAAACTGAATAAAAAAATTCTAAATTTTTGTCCAGTTTTGGGTCATAGTGTAGGGTTTCGGGTAGGTTATTAGTGCAACAATTTGATTCAATTCATGATTTGTTCACTACCCGAAAACCAGAATTCATGTATAAAACTAATTCCAAGATTTAATAAAGAATTTACCACTAGACGCGCAGTGCAGCGGAAACGTCAAGTCTAGTCTAGCAGTAGCCTTCTTCTCCTTTCCTTCTCGTGTCGGATTCACGCAACAGCCCAGCAGTCACGCCTCTATCAGTATCCACATGAACAGGTTGACAAACTTCTGAAATTCGGTATGCTAGTACCGAATTAACAGCCCCGTCTTTTCTCTCTTATTCTCTCTCTCGTTTTCTGAATAGAAAATGAACATAATTTCTGGAACCCAAAAACCGAACTGCTGTTGTATATTTATAACAGATCGCACCAGTTCGTTGAGCCTGTTCACTTGCACCATTTCGTTGGAGCCTCTACAGAAAACCTTATCTGATCTGATCAGATCAGATCAGATCAGATCAGATGAGAATAGACAGAAATTCGGGCCTAGCCCATTAAGACCTGATCCATATTAATTATTAATATGGCCCATGATATTCTGGCCTATTAGTACATTTCTAACACATAGTGGTAAATAAATTGGAATGTCTATAGAGAAGTGCTTATTTGAGTGGGGAATTGATAAGGTTTTTACCGTTACTGCTTGTTTAGACTTGCTTTTGGTTTGTATTAGTCTATATTTTTGTGCTAAAACTCAAATTAGCTAGGTGTGATATGAAGTTAGACTTGCTTTTGGTTTGTATTAGTCTATATTTGTGTGCTAAAACTCAAATTAGCTAGGTATAATATGAAGTTAGACTTGTTTTTGGTTTGTATTAGACTTGCTGGGATATATTCACTAGGTGTAATCTGACTATGGTGTGATCTGATTATGCTTCACCAATAATTAGGTGTAAGATGATGATTATGATATGCTCTACAGCTCACTCACAGGTATATACTCTTTTCCTTTGTAATTTATTATTTCTGCAATTGTACATATGATGAATACTAACCAAGTTTTTAACTCTGCTAGCTTATGTCATATTGGACATAGCCGGTCCCAAGCCTGAAAAAAAGATGAGGGTTTACGTAAAAAACTTGAAAATATTGACCTCTTCTTATATTCATTTACTCACAGATTTTCAGTTTTTAATTCACTTCTTCTTTTCAATTGTATGTTGATGATCTGAGATATGCTTCTGATCTGTGATGGTTGAAGTGCAGCTTCCAATTGACAAGATATGTTCTGTACTATGTTTGGATAATATTTGGTCTATATTATGTTTGGATAAGATATGTTCGGTTATGCAACATTTTTGTTATGATGGTTTACTTGATATATACTTTTATTCGGTTCTGTACTATATGGTCTGTACTAAGGGCTATATTTTTTATAATATATGGTCTGTAGTAAGGGCAATTTCTTAAAAAATAATAAGTCAATTGCTTAATTAAAATAAAAAACAATTAATATACTTCGGTTCAAACCGAACAAACCGGAATAAAACTTTGGTTTGGTTTGGTTCGATTGATCGGCAAAAACGGTTCGGTTCGGTTGTATTTTTGAAACCGAAATACCGAACCGAACCGATGACCCCTACCCATGACCTCTCACATAGGAGCCATGTGTCTTTGCCACTAGACCAAAAGCAAGTTTTGTAATCACTTCGTATTTAAATCACAGATCTTACCTTTGGTATAATATATGAATCTCTTGTGGGCATTTTTTTTCTTATTTCTAAACAAGAAAAAAACTGCTTTAATTTTAGAGGTTTTTTGGAATTTCAAATTTAACCCATTTTAGAATCTTGTTATCCCACATGTATCTAATTATTCATAGAGAGATGCCTGTAAAAACCCAGTTATCTTCCCGATAGTTTTTTTATTCAAAGAAATTATTAAAAATAAGAAAAGAAAAGAGAAAGAGTACCGCAGTGTTTCGGGTGACAAACATAACGGAGGAATTTTTCTCGATCCATCTTCATTATTTTTTGTCCTGTCGTCCCCTTGTCTTGAATCCTTTGTAATCCCCTCAACAATGACAAAACTTTTCCACAAAAGAAAAAAAAAACAATGGCAAAAGTGCAAAACTATGAAGAAATCAACTCAATAGGTCCCTTTATCGGAATTCAGATCTAGCTAGTTTGGTACCAGACAGTAAAAAATTTAAATCCAAACCGTTATCTAACCAGACAAGAATCTCAAAACAGATCCCCTATAGTCATTAGAAGAGATAAAATGACGGGAATTTCCCTCTATGCACCTAGTTTGAATGTTCGATAAGAGCCTGTTCGGCACAAAAAGAGGAATGGGCGTGGGCACAGGAATTGAACTAAATTTTACTGGGAAAAACAAATTTAATCAGAGTTAATTTTTTTTTCCCACAGGCACAATAACGTGCCGAGCAGGCCCTAAATGATGAGTGCTTATTATATAAGAGGGCACCAAATGAGGTGTCAGCATCATGCCCAGTTCACATAATAGACTAATATTTTTGGATAGTTCATGTCACGAAAATACCAGATAACTAAACAGAAACAAAATTTTAATCAGAAATAAAATTTTCGGTCCAAAGTTTGGACAGGAATTTTTTTTTCCAATCTGTCTGTGATTCGTAATACTGAGATACTCTTTAATTTTGACTTTATCTTATTTGTCTTTTATTTTTTAATAATTTCTATGAATAAATTTCTATCTTCCCATCGCCGTATCAATGTCAGGGCATTTGACGAGCTACTTTTTTTGCAATCAAGTTATTCACATACAAATTGCAAGTCTGGTCAAATTTAGAAAAATATTTATTTTACTAAATAAACCTTCAACAAAAAAGTTGTTTTTTTAGTTGCATGTCTTATTATTTTCATGTTCATATTCATGGGTGGGGTTTTTGTTCAAACGATGTTGAAAATTTTATCTGAAGTCGGGCTAAATTGTTCGATATATATTGAGATTCGTGCAAACATATTTAGAAATTAATAAATTTAAATGCTCATGTGAATCTAAATTGTTTGTGTGAATTTTTATGCAGATAAAAAAAATTAGACCCAACTTTAGATAAGATTTTGTCCAAAACACCTTGAACAAAACATAATTTGTATTCCTCCTGAGGTACAATAAGTAAATCCGGAACATTCTTTTAATCTGGCACGAATCTCAAAATAGAAACCCTATATCTTCCATATACACCGGCTTGAGTTTGGTCAAGCTGAAATTAATTCAAATTGTCCATTACTCATTGAACCCCTTCAATAATACAGGGGTGACAAATCTGAACAAAAACTGAGTTTGGATCTCCTAAAGTAACCCGATTTTTTAGTTTGTATCGGCACCGTCCGTTTAGAATCTGGGCCAATCCAGCTCGAGGTGGAATGCACGGAGGATCTTTAATATTCGTGCCAAACACATAGATTGGAACGGTCCGGATCCAAACTCAAAGATTAGGTTTCTTTAGGGGATCCGAATTCACAAAAACTGCCCCCTTATTTAATTACTGAGAAATGAGAGCAAAGACCAAATTTGAAGGGCCTAAAAGTAATAAAGTATATTGAGGCCAAGTTGGATTTATAGGCCAGAGCATATACAACGGTGATTTCTTTTAAATTGCTAATGTGATGTGTTAATTGTGATGTCTCAATATTAGACCTATAAATCCGACCAATTTCTGTACCAAAATCTGTGTTTCAAACCATCAAATCGTGTCTTTTACATTGAATATACATTGAATATCTATAGAATGTGGTACTGCTGCGTTTTCATTCTTACTTTGCAGAAAACGAGCGAAATCAGGGAAGATTATGAGTTCTGGAGCCCTACACGCGGGTAGCGTCAGATCCCATGCAGGTAGCATCAGATTCCACGCGGGTAGCGTCCGATCCCACGCAGGTAGCGTCAGACCCTAAAATTTCAGCACCCGAAATTAAAACAGTCATAACTTTTGACTCCGTTTTGAGCGTATGACCATTTTTCAGAAAGCTTGCGAGAAGATCTACAATCTGAGAAAAGGCACGCGGGCCGCATCAGATCCCACGCGGGTCGCGTCAGACTTTTCCGGAAACAGAAGCAGAATTGGAAACAGAGGCTAATTGAAGAAAGGTCGGCCAGAAAAGTTATAAGAGGGGATTTCTTGCACCTGAGAGGGCATTCTGGATCTGAGGGACAATTCCTAGGGTTAGGAGAGACGGCTGGCTGGGAGACGAAGAAGAGAGGAGCGGAACGAGAGTTTTGCGACGAATCTTCATCGTTCTTCTAGTTTTTCTATGAACTCCTTTATCTTTATTTGTTTTGTTTGTTCTTTGATTATGCTTGAGTAATTTACTTTGTTTCTAGGGTTACGATGTAGTTCGATACCTTGTTTTGTATGCATGTTGTTTGAATTTGTGTTGAACAATAGTGTTTAATTGTTTGAGTATTATTCTAATTGCTTTGTTGAAGTTGATTGAATGATTCATGTTTGTTTACTGTTAGGTGTCTATAGCATCTTTCTTGTACTTTGGCCTTGATGTTTCTTTCAACCAAACTTAGTATCTGAGGTAGGTTTACGAGCCGTGAGGCGAGTCCAAAAAGTAACTGAGAGGTGAACTTTTCCACTTATCGAGAGGTAGTGGTTACCTTTAGTAAACCAGACAATTAACTTAGATTTAAAACCCTAAGAAGGTGAAATTGCATTTCCGATACCAGGTTTATTAAGCCAACAAACGAGAGTTGAGGTTTAGGAACATTAGGTTCGGTCAATGAATCCTTACACTAAAGAACAACGCAAAAACAGACAACTGCTGCATTTCCTCGAGGTCCACGCGGACCGCGTATGAGAGTACGCGGGTCGCGTGTTCCATGCGGGTCGCGTGTGAAAGCACGCGGGTCGTGTGGGTACCGAGAGGCAAGGTTGACAATGAAATCGAAAACCCTGGAAACGCTTTTCTCTATTTGATAAAACCAAAATTTACTTTCTGTTAATTTAATTACTTCTGTCATTGATTGAATTTAGGATTTAAACAAACCAAACCAACCTTTTTCCAACTTCTAGTACCTAATTGATTTAAATAGAATTCCAGATTTGATTTAGAACCGTCCTGTGGATCGATACCTGACTAGACTATACGACGGGATTGTGCACTTGCAATCTTAGTCGAAAGTTGAATAAGGTTTAAAAGCTACAGCTTGCTGTAGTGAAACTTTGTGATACACTTTTGTGCGAACAAGTTTTTGGCGCCGTTGCCGGGGACGGCATCATTTATCTTTTCTGGATTTTTGCTTATTTTAATTAATCTAGATTTTAATCTGTATCTTTTATTTTATTTTATTTTTTTTCTCTTTTTCAGGAACACGCTGGCTTTCAAACTCAAGGGCAATTACCATCTGAGGAGCTCAAGACACCATGGATCTGATGTACAACATGGCGACAAACCAACAGTGGTTTGGCCACGACAGTTCTCGAGCTGGAGGGGGCGGCCGATCCAGAGTTGATCAGATCACAGCTCTATCTGCTAGAGCTGCCGAGCTGGAGGAGGCCATGCAGAAGTATTTTGTCAAAATGAGCGTGAAGGCAGCCAGTAACCATCAACCACAGCCATGTGTCATGTGTGGGGACAGGAGACACTCTTACGAGTATTGCCCACTGGCGGAATGGGATGAGGAACCCGAGCAGGACAGCTATCTCAGCAACAACAATTGCAATTTCTACAACATTGCACCATTCAATAACTCGAACAATCGCGCATTTCAATCCGATCCACCCGAGCCGTACATTGATCCCGCTGTGAGCGACTTCATGCATGAGCAAGGGAAGATAAACCAGATGCTATTCGAGCAGATGCAATCAATAAATGCTCAACTGACTGCTCAGATTGCTCAGAAAAAGATGATGATGGAGCAATTGAGATACAAAGTCGACCCAAGCCAACCACAACCTGGTAAGCTACCCAGCCAACCAGAGCTCAACCCTAGAGGAGAGGCTAAGGCGGTCACCCTGCGAAGTGGAACCCAATATGAAGGACCAGCCCAGCCAACAGACCAGACCGCACTGCACGCAGACCGTATGCATCTTGCATAGACCGCGTGCCACAGTCAGAGAACCTGGGGAATAGAGGAAGCGGGTCGGATGAAACTGATGCGAGGTCCGCACGCGAGCCGAGTGCACCAGACGCGGGACGCGTCAAGACCCAGACAGAGCTGCTGACTCCTGAGCTCAAGCCTCTGCCAGCTAACCTCAGGTATGAGTTCCTGGACCCAGATAAATCTTGTCCTGTGATCATAAGTGCAGATCTTAAACCTGATCGGACTGCTACGCTCTTGAAGAAACTGAAAGCTCACAAAGGCGCGATCGGGTGCTCGATCAAGGACTCAAAAGAAATCTTGTGGATTCTCCTGATTCAAGAGTTTGATCGCGTGGTCCGTGTACCTCAGAAGTGGGTGCTCCCCCTAGTGCCACCTGATCCACCAACCACCAACCAGTGAGGCGCCCTCGCCTCATCCCTCGCTCACCATCTAGTAAGTTTCCATATTTTCTTCTATTTACTTTTTCCTTGTGTAAATTCAAGCATTGAGGACAATGCTTCATTCAAGCTTGGGGGGGTGGAATAGAAGAAAACTGTATCTGCATTTAGACATGTTTATTTTTCAAAAATTTTGCATTTTTAGGTGATAAATTTGTGTGATTGCTAGGATTAGGGACTTGTTTGAAAACTTTCGGTTGTGATTTGGATTACCTTGAGAATTGGAAATAACCCCACAATTGATAAAAGAACTGATTAGGAAGGGATGTTTTGAGAAATTGAAAAGATGAAAACTTGAATTGCATCGAAAAACCATTTTGAAACCGAACTGTGCCTTTTAAATAGGGAAATGGGGATTTAAAATAAAGAAAGATTGAGATATCCATGGTATGAATGAATACCATTGGATGTGTGTATTCATGGTGTATGCGAAAAAAATAAAAAGTGATGAAATAAATGAAAAGATGGAGAACATAAGAGTACTGGCAATAAGTCCTATGGGGCGCCTTTGAGCTCGTCTCCCAAATTTAGAAAAAAAGAGTACTGGCACAATCCGGCGGGATGCCTTTGAGCTCGAAAACTTTCAAGAACTTTTGCATACACCAACACATGAAGTCCACGACTTTCTAACCTAAGCTTGTTCCAAGCTTGGGGGGGTCAAAAAGAAAAGAAAAATCACCACAAACGAAGGCATAGTTTCAGCAAAAGAATGCGAAATTGATCAATTCGGATAATTAACTTTGCAAGTCTCAGAAACATTTCAGAATTTGAAGTTTGATTAGTCAATTTGTGTGGTGAATCAAAATTGATCAAGGAAAGTCCAAATTATACCAAAAGGATTCTCGAGGTTTTTGATTAAAGTAACTCATGTAAATTTTCACATTTTAGGAACTTAGTCTGCATTTAGGTAAGATTAGAGTCCAACCCGGTACCTAAGTATGAATCTTTGCTTGAGGACAAGCAAGATTTAAGCTTGGGGGAATTTGATGTCTCAATATTAGACCTATAAATCTGACCAATTTCTGTACCAAAATCTGTGTTTCAAACCATTAAATGTGTCTTTTACATTGAATATACATTGAATATCTATAGAATGTGGTACTGCTGCGTTTTCATTCTTACTTTGCAGAAAACGAGCGAAATCAGGGAAGATTATGAGTTCTGGAGCCCTACACGCGGGTAGCGTCAGATCCCACGCGGGTAGCATCAGATTCCACGCGGGTAGCGTCCGATCCCACGCAAGTAGCGTCAGACCCTGAAATTTCAGCACCCGAACTTAAAACAGTCATAACTTTTGACTCGTAACTCCGTTTTGAGCGTATGACCACTTTTCGGAAAGCTTGCGAGAAGATCTACAATCTGAGCAAAGGCACGCGGGCCGCATCAGATCCCACGCGGGTCGCGTCAGACTTTTATGGAAACAAAAGCAGAATTGGAAACAGAGGCTAATTGAAGAAAGGTCGGCCAGAAAAGCTATAAGAGGGGATTTCTTGCACCTGAGAGGGCATTCTGGATCTGAGGGACAATTCCTAGGGTTAGGAGAGACGGCTGGCTGGGAGGCGAAGAAGAGAGGAGCTGAACGAGAGTTTTGCGACGAATCTTCATCGTTCTTCTAGTTTTTCTATGAACTCCTTTATCTTTATTTGTTTTGTTTGTTCTTTGACTATGCTTGAGTAGTTTACTTTGTTTCTAGGGTTACGATGTAGTTCGATACCTTGTTTTGTATGCATGTTGTTTGAATTTGTGTTGAACAATAGTGTTTAATTGTTTGAGTATTATTCTAATTGCTTTGTTGAAGTTGATTGAATGATTCATGTTTGTTTACTGTTAGATGTCTATAGCATCTTTCTTGTACTTTGGCCTTGATGTTTCTTTCAACCAAACTTAGTATCTGAGGTAGGTTTACGAGCCGTGAGGCGAGTCCAAAAAGTAACTGAGAGGTGAACTTTTCCACTTATCGAGAGGTAGTGGTTACCTTTAGTAAACCAGACAATTAACTTAGATTTAAAACCCTAAGAAGGTGAAATTGCATTTCCGATACCAGGTTTATTAAGCCAACAAACGAGAGTTGAGGTTTAGGAACATTAGGTTCGGTCAATGAATCCTTACACTAAAGAACAACGCAAAAACAGACAACTGCTGCATTTCCTCGAGGTCCACGCGGACCGCGTATGAGAGTACGCGGGTCGCGTGTTCCATGCGGGTCGCGTGTGAAAGCACGCGGGTCGTGTGGGTACCGAGAGGCAAGGTTGACAATGAAATCGAAAACCCTGGAAACGCTTTTCTCTATTTGATAAAACCAAAATTTACTTTCTGTTAATTTAATTACTTCTGTCATTGATTGAATTTAGGATTTAAACAAACCAAACCAACCTTTTTCCAACTTCTAGTACCTAATTGATTTAAATAGAATTCCAGATTTGATTTAGAACCGTCCTGTGGATCGATACCTGACTAGACTATACGACGGGATTGTGCACTTGCAATCTTAGTCGAAAGTTGAATAAGGTTTAAAAGCTACAGCTTGCTGTAGTGAAACTTTGTGATACACTTTTGTGCGAACAAGTTTTTGGCGCCGTTGCCGGGGACGGCATCATTTATCTTTTCTGGATTTTTGCTTATTTTAATTAATCTAGATTTTAATCTGTATCTTTTCTTTTATTTATTTTTTCTCTCTTTTAGGAACACGCTGTCTTTCAAACTCAAGGGCGATTACCATCTGAGGAGCTCAAGACACCATGGATCTGATGTACAACATGGCGACAAACCAACAGTGGTTTGGCCGCGACAGTTCTCGAGCTGGAGGAGGCGGCCGATCCAGAGTTGATCAGATCACAGCTCTATCTGCTAGAGCTGCCGAGCTGGAGGAGGCCATGCAGAAGTATTTTATCAAAATGAGCGTGAAGGCAGCCAGTAACCATCAACCACAGCCATGTGTCATGTGTGGGGACAGGAGACACTCTTACGAGTATTGCCCACTGGCGGAATGGGATGAGGAACCCGAGCAGGACAGCTATCTCAGCAACAACAATTGCAATTTCTACAACATTGCACCATTCAATAACTCGAACAATCGCGCATTTCAATCCGATCCACCCGAGCCGTACATTGATCCCGCTGTGAGCGACTTCATGCATGAGCAAGGGAAGATGAACCAGATGTTATTCGAGCAAATACAACAAATAAATGTTCAACTGACTGCTCAGATTGCTCAGAATAAGATGATAATGGAGCAATTGAGATACAAAGTCGACCCAAGCCAACCACAACCTGGGAGGCTACCCAGCCAACCAGAGGTCAACCCTAGAGGAGAGGCTAAGGCCATAACTCTGCGAAGTGGGACCCAGTATCAAGGACCAGCCCAGCCAACAGACCAGACCGCACTGCACGCGGACCGTATGCATCTTGCATAGACCGCGTGCCACAGTCAGAGAACCTGGGGAATAGAGGAAGCGGGTCGGATGAAACTGATGCGAGGTCCGCACGCGAGCCGAGTGCACCAGACGCGGGACGCGTCAAGGCCCAGACAGAGCAGCTGACTCCTGAGCTCAAGCCTCTGCCAGCTAACCTCAGGTATGAGTTCCTGGATCCAGATAAATCTTGTCCTGTGATCATAAGTGCAGATCTTAAACCTGATCGGACTGCTACGCTCTTGGAGAAACTGAAAGCTCACAAAGGCGCGATCGGGTGCTCGATCAAGGACTCAAAAGAAATCTTGTGGATTCTCCTTATGCAAGAGTTTGATCGCGTGGTCCGTGTACCTCAGAAGTGGGTGCTCCCCCCAGTGCCACCTGATCCACCAACCACCAACCAGTGAGGCGCCCTCGCCTCATCCCTCGCTCACCATCTAGTAAGTTTCCATATTTTCTTCTATTTACTTTTTCCTTGTGTAAATTCAAGCATTGAGGACAATGCTTCATTCAAGCTTGGGGGGGTGGAATAGAAGAAAACTGTATCTGCATTTAGACATGTTTATTTTTCAAAAATTTTGCATTTTTAGGTGATTAATTTGTGTGATTGCTAGGATTAGGGACTTGTTTGAAAACTTTTGTTTGTGATTTGGATTACCTTGAGAATTGGAAATAACCCCATAATTGATCAAAAAAAACTGATTAAGATGGATGTTTTGAGAAATTGAAAAGATGAAAACTTGAATTGTATCGAAAAGCCATTTTGAAACTGAACTATGCCTTTTAAATAGGAAAATGGGGATTTTAAAATAAAGAAAGATTGAGATATCCATTGGTATGAATGAATACCATTGGATGTGTGTATTCATGGTGTATACGAAAAATAAAAAGTGTTAAAATAAACGAAAAGATAGAGAAAATAAGAGTACTGGCACAATGGGGCGCCTTTGAGCTCGTCTCCCAAATTTAGAAAGAAAAAAAGAGTACTGGCACAATCCGGCGGGATGCCTTTGAGCTCGAAAACTTTCAAGAACTTTTGCATACACCAACACATGAAGTCCACGACTTTCTAACCTAAGCTTGTTCCAAGCTTGGGGGGGCAAAAAGGAAAAATCACCACAAACGAGGGCATAGTTTCAGCAAAAGAATGAGAAATTGATCAATTCGGGTAATTAACTTTGCAAGTCTTAGAAACATTTCAGAATTTGATGTTTGATTAGTCAATTCGTGTGGTGAATCAAAATTGATCAAGGAAAGTCCAAATTATACCAAAAGGATTCTCGAGGTTTTTGATTAAAGCAACTCATGTAAATTTTCACATTTTAGGAACTTAGTCTGCATTTAGGTAAGATTAGAGTCCAACCCGGTACCTAAGTATGAATCTTTGCTTGAGGACAAGCAAGATTTAAGCTTGGGGGAATTTGATGTCTCAATATTAGACCTATAAATCTGACCAATTTCTGTACCAAAATCTGTGTTTCAAACCATTAAATGTGTCTTTTACATTGAATATACATTGAATATCTATAGAATGTGGTACTGCTGCGTTTTCATTCTTACTTTGCAGAAAACGAGCAAAATTAGGGAAGATTATGAGTTCTGGAGCCCTACACGCGGGTAGCGTCAGATCCCACGCGGGTAGCATCAGATTCCACGCGGGTAGCGTCCGATCCCACGCAAGTAGCGTCAGACCCTGAAATTTCAGCACCCGAACTTAAAACAGTCATAACTTTTGACTCGTAACTCCGTTTTGAGCGTATGACCACTTTTCGGAAAGCTTGCGAGAAGATCTACAATCTGAGAAAAGGCACGCGGGCCGCATCAGATCCCACGCGGGTCGCGTCAGACTTTTATGGAAACAAAAGCAGAATTGGAAACAGAGGCTAATTGAAGAAAGGTCGGCCAGAAAAGCTATAAGAGGGGATTTCTTGCACCTGAGAGGGCATTCTGGATCTGAGGGACAATTCCTAGGGTTAGGAGAGACGGCTGGCTGGGAGGCGAAGAAGAGAGGAGCTGAACGAGAGTTTTGCGACGAATCTTCATCGTTCTTCTAGTTTTTCTATGAACTCCTTTATCTTTATTTGTTTTGTTTGTTCTTTGACTATGCTTGAGTAGTTTACTTTGTTTCTAGGGTTACGATGTAGTTCGATACCTTGTTTTGTATGCATGTTGTTTGAATTTGTGTTGAACAATAGTGTTTAATTGTTTGAGTATTATTCTAATTGCTTTGTTGAAGTTGATTGAATGATTCATGTTTGTTTACTGTTAGATGTCTATAGCATCTTTCTTGTACTTTGGCCTTGATGTTTCTTTCAACCAAACTTAGTATCTGAGGTAGGTTTACGAGCCGTGAGGCGAGTCCAAAAAGTAACTGAGAGGTGAACTTTTCCACTTATCGAGAGGTAGTGGTTACCTTTAGTAAACCAGACAATTAACTTAGATTAAAAACCTAAGAAGGTGAAATTGTATTTCCGATACCAAGTTTATTAAGCCAACAAACGAGAGTTGAGGTTTAGGAACATTAGGTTCGGTCAATGAATCCTTACACTAAAGAACAACACAAAAACAGACAACTGCTGCATTTCCTCGAGGTCCACGCGGACCGCGTATGAGAGTACGCGGGTCGCGTGTTCCATGCGGGTCGCGTATGAGAGTACGCGGGTCGTGTGGATACTGAGAGGCAAAGTTGACAATGAAATCGAAAACCCTGGAAACGCTTTTCTCTATTTGATAAAACCAAAATTTACTTTCTGTCAATTTAATTATTTCTGTCATTGATTGAACTTAGGAAATTAAACAAACCAAACCAACATTTTTCCAACTTCTAGTACCTAATTGATTTAAGTAGAATTCCAGATTTGATTTATAACCGTCCTGTGGATCGATACCTGACTAGACTATACGACGGGATTGTGCACTTGCAATCTTAGTCGAAAGTTGAATAAGGTTAAAAGCTACAGCTTGCTGTAGTGAAACTTTGTGATACACTTTTGTGCGAACAAATTGCTAATATAATTGCAAGATGTACCACAGTTTTTAAATTAACAAGTTTGCTTTAAAAACAACTCTTTAAAGTATCTACAATGGTGATTTCTTTTAAATTGCTAATCTGATGTGTTAATTGCTAATATAATTATTAGAATGTACCACAGTTTTTAAATTAACTATAACTTCGCTTTAAAAACAACTATAATTAAATAAGCAACTCTAATTAAATTTTTGAGATGAAGTGATTTAGAAATTATGAAATCTTTTAATTACTAAACTTAATGACGTGGTCTAAATTAATTGCTAAATGTTTGTTGAAATTAGGGCTGCTCATGAGCCGAGTTGAGTCCGAGTTGAGGACAACTTGGATTCAACTTGCGAACTCATGAGCCGAGTTGAGTCCGAGTTGCTAATCCAGTTCCGAGTCAGAAACGTCAATTTGGAATCAACTCGAGTCGAAGCGAGTCGACTCGTAACTCATAATATAGTACATAGTGAGACAATCTAATTTAATTCTAACAAAAAAAATATTACATAGTTTACCAAAATAATACACAATTAAAGACAGTAGATAATGAGACAATGACCAATACATAATTAAAAATTACGAAAATACCAAAATAATACATAATTAAAAATTGCCAAACAGATAAAGTCTAACAAAACAATACAGAGTCCAATAAATTAACAAAACAAAAGAAATAATGCATAATTTATCAAATTACCAAATATTATGAGAAACAGGTATAAGGTTTGGGGACGCAAAAATTAGGAATATATGGATTAGGATTTGGTGTGAGTCCAACCGAGTTGATTCCGAACCGAGTTGGGGGTAACTTGAATTCGACTCATAAATCAACCGAGTCAGTTAACTCGAGTCAGTTTCAACTCGAATCGTTAGTGAGTTGAATCCGAATTAATTCCGAACTGAGTTTCGAGTCCTGAGCTTTTTGTGCACCCCTACTTGAAATGCATGTGCTCCAAAGATGTAAGGACTTTAACTTTCTCGATGTGGTTCTGAATTGTTTTTCTCGGCAAGTGTGAATGCGGCATTGAGGATTTGATCCTGAGCAAAGAGTTCTGACACACGAGCGAACCTCGTGACATGCAGCCTTGCAGAATAGAGGAGAATTGAATACAGCCACGTCTCACTGTGTCAGTAAGTTATTGTATAATATCAATGGACTGCCCAATCAGGAACTTGTTAACATTTTAAAATTGAGAGGGCGGTAGGACATATCTTGTCATTGTCAATGCTTCATTTTTTTTATATAACAAATATATATTTTTGTATATCTCTCTGTATATTTTTGCATAACTGCCCGTAGGCTTTTAATATTAACCATGAAAGTTCAGTACATCCAAGATTACATATCAGAAAATAAGAGGAAAGGAGATACCTAGCGAAACACCTATAGATTCTACCCTGATTGTTTATCTGTGGGCTAATCTACTCCTGATTGTTTATGATTCTGCACTGCATCATCTTAATTAGGAACAACCTTGTAATGAAAATTTCACGGGTTATCATCGTAAAAAGAATTAGATATACTTTTAAAAAAAATGTGTTTAAATGTGTGAGAATAAATTTTTAAATACAGAATCATAAATGGTGATAAGTATATATTTTATTTTTAGGCCAAAAAAGACCATCTTTTAAAAATCATAAAAATAGTTAAAATAATTCAAAAATAATAAAAAATGGTATTCTACAAGTTAATTATATAACCAATTCATTAAGTTACTTAATTAGGTTGACATTTCAAACATGAAACATTAAAATTTGATCCGTACGTAAGTACTTCGCCGAAATTCTTACGGGTCAAACTTAAAATATTATATTCGAAATGTTGAGTTAAGTAGTTCAGTAAATTGGTTATATTAAACTTGTAGAATACTATTTTTAAATTTTTTTTACTATTTTTATGATTTTTGTAAAATGGTCTTTTTTAACATACCGACAATGCATCAATATGCACACAAAATTTTCATTTTTTTTACCACTTGACTTGAAACTAAAGACCAAATCACTATTGATGCAGCATTTCCTCACACAATATTAAATTACTTAGATTCACTGATACCGCAACTATATATGGTGTGATCTGATTATGCTTCACCAATAATTAGGTGTGATATGATGATCATGATATGCTCCACAGCTCACTCACAGGTATATACTCTTTTACTTTACTTTGTAATTTATTATTTCTGCAATTGTACGTATGATGAATACTAACCAAGTTTTTAACTCTGCCTATGTCATATTGGACATAGTCGGTCCCAAGCCCGGAAAAAAGATGAGGGTTTACGTAAAAAACTTGAATATATTGACTTATTCTTATATTCATTTACTCACAGATTTTTAGTTTTTAATTCACTTCTTCTTTTCAATTGTATGTTGATGATCTGGGATATGCTTCTGATCTGTGATGGCTGAAGTGCAGCATCCAATTGACAAGATATGTTCGATACTATGTTTGGATAATGTATGGTCTGTATTATGTTGGGATAAGATGTGTTTGGTTATGCAACATTTTTGTTATGCTGGTTTACTTGATATATACTTTTATTCGGTTTTGTACTACATGGTCTGTACTACGTGCTACATTTTTTATAATATATGGTCTGTAGTAAGGGCAATTTCTTAAAAAACAATAAGTCAATTGCTTAAAATAAAAAAAATTAATATACTTCTGTTCGAACTGAACAAACCGAACAAACCAGAATAAAATTTCGGTTCGGTTCGGTTCGGTTCGGTTGATCGGCTAAAATGGTTCGGTTCGGTTGTATTTTTGAAACCGAAATAAAACTTTGGTTTGCCTAGTTCGGTTTGGTTTCAACTGAACCGAACCGATGAACACCCCTACCCGTGACCTCTCACATAGGAGCCATGTGTCTTTGCTACTAGACCACTGAATCTAACCGATGAACACCCCTACCCATGATCTCTCATGTATGAGCCATGTGTCTTTGCCACTAGACCAAAAACAAGTTCTTGTAATCACTACATATTTAAATCACAGATCTTACCTTTGGTATAATAAATCTCTTGTGGGCATTTTTTTTCTTATTTCTAAACAAGAAAAAAGTTGCTTTAATTTTAGAGGTATTTTGGAATTTCAAATTTGACCCATTTTAGAATCTTGTTATCCCACATGTATCTAATCATTCATAGAGAGATGCCTGTAAAAACCCAGTTATCTTCCCGATAGTTTTTTATTCAAAGAAATTATTAAAAATAAGAAAAGAAAAGAGAAAGAGTACCACCGTGTTTCGGGTGATAAACATATCGGAGGAATTTTTCTCGATCCAAATAATTTCTTCATTAATTTTTGTCTTGTCGTCCCGTTGTCTTGAATCCTTTGTAATCCCCTCAACAATGACAAAACTTTTCCACAAAAGAAAAAAAAAAAAACAATGCCAAAAGTGAAAACCTATGAATAAATCAACTCAACAGGTTACTTTATCCTTGGAATTCAGATCTAGCTAGTTTGGTGGATTTTTTTTTTAAAAACAGTAATTAAAATAATTAAAGTTAAAGAACCAACATGATTACCGATGTTTTTACAAAAACAGCAAAAACCGAATAGGCTATTCGCACTACAGCAAAAAATGTTATCTGCGACCGGTATCAGCGACCGGCGCTGTCGCCGGTCTCTGAAAGTCTTTTTTTCAAAAAGAAAAAGAAAAACACCGAAAATCATTGGCGACCAAACAAAAAAACCCAAATTATTGGCGCCAGACCAAAACCCTCCCGCCGATCTCCCAAAACCCATCCCGTCTTAGCCCCAAAACCCTCCCGCCGACCCAAAACCCATCGCCGCCTTAGACCCCGAGAGCTCCTCCTCTCTCTGGCGAAAACAAAGAAAACCCCTCACCTCCTTCTTCTCTCTCGTTTCTCTGCGCTCCATCCCTCCCTTCTCGGCTCTCTCTCGCTTGCTGACAGTGAAGCTTCCCCTCGCCTCTCTTGCTGACAGTGAAGCTTCCCCTCGCCTCTCTTGCTGACCCCGAGACCCCACTCTCTTCCCCTCTATCGCTGACCCCCGAGCCTGACTGCCTCAATCTCTCTCTCTTTGCTCTCTACCATCTCTCTCTCCCTCCTTTATATTTCGGGTACTGGTAAGGTGGGAGGTGCTGGCTTTCTTTCTCCTTCGCTCATGCGCTGAGACAAAAAACTCTCTCTCTCTTTTCTGTTTGCCGCTGTTTTGCTATTCACCGAAACCCTAGGGTTTTTGAGGCAGAGCAGTATTGAGGCGGCTGTGAGGCGGAGCAGTATTGCTGGTACCGGCCGTTCTTCCTGTCTCTTTGCGATTCTCTCTTTCGGGTAATTCCCTGTGCACACCCTTTTAATTGATCGTGTGATTTTTGTGATGATATAATGTTGGATTGACGTCTAGCGTGGGTTGTTGATTTTCCCGGCTTGACGATTGTTGAATTGGGGGATTTTCTTGGGTTGTTGCTTGCGGGGTGTGCCTTTGTGCCGATTTGCTGTTTCTGGTTTCCATTGGTTGCTGGTTACTGGTACGCCCCAATTTCTTTGTTTGCTGGGGCCTTCGTGTGCCCTGTGCCGTGATCCCTTGACTTCCTTGTTTATGTCTTTGCTGGATTTACTGGCACCGTACCAGTACAGGTACGGTGATTTATATGCTGGGTTGTCTCCGTTTCTCTTGATTCTGTCTTTACTGGCACCGTACCAGTACAGGTACGGTGATTTATATGCATTATATATATACCCATGCTATATGGATGGTGCTGAATATAAATGGATGGTACCGACCTTCCGTTTCTCTTGATTCTGTCTTTGGGGTTTATTCATGTTAAGAAGAGAAGAAAGAAACGAGCAATTCCTAATGCAATTCTTCCTGTTTTTATTTTCTGATCCAAGCACCTTTTTGTCAGGGTTTGAATCTTGGTCCAATTTAACTAAGCTAGAGATGCTAGACTTTTCATTGAACTACCTGGATTCTGGATTCTAATTCGAGCACTTTATCTGGATTCTAATTCTATGATGGGAGGCAATATTAATGTCCCTATCAAAGGTAATCTCTTATAAATATACCACTTTATGTTTATGACAACAATAAATTAAGCTTCTTTTATTTTCTTAAATTTGACCGATATTTTTAGTTCCCAACAAGATTTTCAGTCTCTTTTAGCACAATATCACAAGACTAAGAAACTTGGTAGTGGCTTCCAAGGTATTTTTTGAAAACTTGGTAGTGGCTTCCAAGGTATTTTTTGTTTAATTGATTGTAATATTTTTGGGGCTGTATACACACTTGTCAAACTTTTTCATGTTTTTGAGAATGTTTCTAGCTTCTATAAATGACATTCATGTACATAATTGTTATAGGTACTGAAGTAGCTTTGAGCTTGAGCATATCTCAACCAAATACTGGGAGCCCAAAGATGGATCAAAATTTAACGGGCAGTCAACTTCAGCATGGATCCAAGGTTGACTTCTTATAAATACTCTTTTAAAGAAGAAAATTTTTCCAATGTCTCTGATTTTATGTTTAATATGGCCTGCTATTTTCTTTCTTGCATCGTTCCCTTCTGGGTCCAATTAATTTGCAAACCTTCCTTTAATAAGGTATACAGACATTGACCTGAAGGAAGTTTTGGTGATGCTGGCATTCATTTTTTCTCATCAACATCTCTTGTTATTTCTTTTGATGATTTTGGCTATGTATCATTACTCTGACATGGTTATTTTCACTGACTTGCAGCCTACACTAGGGAGAGTAACTATCCAAATAGATAAAGTTTTGACGGAAGGGTTATATAGTGGTATGTTCAGCCTTAGTCATGATGGTGGCAAGGATAGCTCGAGAACTCTTGAGATAGAGATTGTGTGGTCAAATAGAACTTTCAGGGAGTACATTCTAGCAAAATTTACTTAAAAAAAAATCTAAAACATTTTTAGACATGGTTAAAGGGTTGATTGAGTATTGGCTTTTCATACTCTGATGGTTGAAAAGAGTGTCGAGTACTATACATTTTGTACAGGTGCTTAGAGAGTTGGGTGCGTGTAACTAAATTGGAAGTAGTGTTTAATGTGTCTGAGTTGTACTATTGGAATTTCGAATTGTTTATTAGTTTGAAATTTGGTGAACTATTGTATATATTGATGTTTAATATTAAATTTGTTTGTATGTTTGTATGTTTTTAATAATTAGCATGTTTGTTATTAACTGTATAATGTTGGGTAAATTGAAATTTTGAAACTTGATTGGGCTTAAATGGTGCAAATTTAAATAATATAACAAAATATAAAAAAACCTGACAGAAGAGTATCAGCGACCGGTTTTAAATATCAGCGACCGATATATTTGGTAGCAGAAAGTTTTTGCTGACGTCAGAAAAAAACAACAGCGACCAAAAAAATTTGGTCGCAGAAGATTATCAGCGACCGGGTGACGTATTATCAGCGACCGGTGACGTCATCAGAAGAGTATCAGCGACAATGCTTACAGCGACCGGAGTATCAGCGACCAAATTTGACTTTCAGCGACCGGAATGAGTATCAGCGGCCGGCGAAAATACTATCAGCGGCCAAAAATTTGGTCGCTGATGCCCCTTTCTGCTGTAGTGTCGGTTAAGGATTTTTTTTTTGTTTAACCGAATAGCCTATTCGGTTTACCATCTTTTCACAGAAAAAACACCCCAAACTATGTAACATTTCCTGTAAATCCCCCTAAACCGAGATGGCAATTCGGTTTAGGGGTTTTTTAGCCTAAACCGATTGCCATTTTGGTTTAGGTTTTTTTTTTTTGACACCAAGAAGAGCAAAATAAAGAAATCTAACACTGAAAATTTGAATTTTTTGTTTAAATTATTTGTTAGATTACTTCTTTTGATTTATAATTAGCAAAAAAATAAAGAAACACTAAATATTTGAAATTATGTTGAATTACACTATATTACAATAAATTATGTTGAATTACACTAAATTACGCTAAATTACGCTTAATTACGCTTAATTACAATAACTCCGCTAATTATGCTGAAATACCGAAAATTACGCTAAAATAGACCGATTCTGTGCCATCTTTCATGAATCATAAAAAATAGTAAAAAAATTCCGAAAATAGTAAAAACTGGTATTCTACAAGTTCATTATGTAACTAATTTACTGAGCTACTTGGATTGAATAATAGAAACGAAAATCTTAATTGGAAACTTCAACTCAAGTTTTGAGGCTCTTCCCTTTGTTTTTTGGTGATTCTGAATTTCGGAATTTAGCATCGTGGGCACGGACGCATGCGTATTTTCGCAAGCTTTCCGAAAAGTGGTCATTTGCTGAAATCGGACACTCGAGCGTCGTTTTATGACCGTTTGAAGTTTCGCCGTATTTTTTCGCCTTTTCAGTGAAGATATCGTCCCTATTCATATGTAATTTAGCGTAATTAACCGTATTTTAGCGTAATGTAATTAATTAATATAGTGTAATTCAACATAATTTCAAGTAATTTAGCGTATTTTAGTATAAATATGCTAATTATATATAAAAAAAAGTCAAATAATTTAAACAAAAAATTCGAATTTTCAATATTATATTTCTTTATTTTGCTCTTCTTAGTCTTAAAAAAAAAAAAAAAACCCTAAACCGAATTGCCAATTCGGTTTAGGCTAAAAAAACACCAAACCGAATAGCCTATTCGGTTAAGCCTATAAAATGGAAAATGAATTTTCTGTGGCATCGTATCCTACAACCCAGTTAAAATCCTGTAAACCGAATAGCCTATTCGGTGAAGCAAAAAAAAAAAACCCTTAACCGAATAGCCTATTCGGTTTTTGCTGTTTTTGTAAAAACCTCGGTAATCATGTTGGTTCTTTAACTTTAATTATTTTAATTACTGTTTAAAAAAAAAATCCTAGTTTGGTACCAGAAAGTAAAAAGTTTAAATCCAAACCGTTATCTAACCAGACAAGAATCTCAAAACAGATTCCCTATAGTCATTAGGAGAGATAAAATGACGGGAATTTCCCTCTATGCACCTAGTTTGAATGTTCGATAAAGGATGAGCTTAGATAAGAGGGCACCGAATGAGGTGTCAGCATCGTGCCCAGTTCACATAATAGACTAATATTTTTGGATGGTTCATGTCACAGAAAATACCAGATAACTAAACAAACAAACAAAATTTTAATCATAAATAAAATTTTCGGTCCAAAGTTTGGACCGCAATTTTTTTTCCAATCTGTCTGTGATTAGAAATACAGAGATATTATTTGGGGCCATTCAGCAACAAAGGATTAAGAGTGAAAGATTAAGAGCTTAAGAAGTACTTAGGAACCGATGTTCGGTTGTCTTAATTCATTGGTGAAAGGTAAGGAAGCTAAAAGAAGGGGTAGAGGTGTCTTAAAGTCCGGGCAGATGGTTAAGGTCCGGGCAAAATGAGGCAAAATGAGGTGTTTTTAATCCACGCTAAGGAACCGGTGTTCGGCAGTATTAAGCTGCTAAGAAAGCTAAAGAAAGCGGATTAAGCCTTAAAGAGACTTAATCTCTTATTGCCGAACAGCTCCTTTATGACTTTATGTTATTTGTCTTTTATTTTTTTAATAATTTCTATGAATAAATTTCTATCTTCCCATCGCCGTATCAATGTCAAGGCATTTGACAAGCTACTTTTTTTGCAATCAAGTTATTCACATACAAATTGCAAGTCTTGTCAAATTTGGAAAAATATTTATTTTACTAAAAGTTGGTTTTTATTTGAATGTCTTATTATTTTTATATTCATATTCATGGGTGGGGTTTTTGTTCAAACGATGTTGAAAATTTTATCCGAAGTTGGGCTAAACTGTTTGATATGCATTGAGATTCGTGCAAACATTTTTAGAAATTAATAAATTTAAATGGTCATGTGAATCTAAACTGTTTGTGTGAATTTTTTACGCTGATAAAAAAAATTAGACCCGATTTTAGATAAGATTTTGTCCAAAACCCTTTGAACAAAACATAATTTGTATTCCTCCTGAGGTACAATAAGTAAATCCGGAACGTTCTTTTAACCTAGCACGAATCTCAAAATAGGTACCCTATATCTTCCATATACACCGGCTTGAGTTTGGTTAAGCTGAAATTAATTCAAATTGTCCATTACTCATTGAACCCCTTCAATAATACAGGGGTGACAAATCCCAAAAAAAATTGAGTCCGAATCTCCTAAACTAATCCAAATTTTTAGTTTGTATCGGCACCGTCCGTTTAGAATCCAGGCCAATCCAGCTCGAGGTGGAATGCATGGAGGATCTTTAATATTCGTGCCAAACACAGATTGGAACGATCCTGATCCAAACTCAAAGATTAGGTTTCTTTAGGGGATCTGAATTCACAAAAACTGCCCCCTTATTTAATTTTTGAGAAATGAGAGCAAAGAACAAATTTGAAGGGCCTAAAAGTAGTAAAGTATATTGAGGCCAAGTTGGATTTATAGGCCAAAGCATCTACAACGGTGAATTTTTTTAAATTGCTAATATGATGTGTTAATTGCTAATATAATTGCTGGGATGTACCACAGTTTTTAAATTAGCAAGTTTGTTTTAAAAACAACTCTTTAAAACATCTACAATGATGATTTTTTTTAAATTGCTAATCTGATGTGTTAATTGCTAATATAATTGTTGGGATGTACTACAGTTTTTAAATTAACAAGTTCGCTTTAAAAACAACTCTAATTAAATTTTTGGAATGAAGTGATTTAGAAATTATGAATTTTTTTAATTGCTAAATTCAATGACGTAATTCAAATTAATTGTTAAATGTTTGCTGAAATGCAGATGCTGTATGGACTTTAACTTTCTCGAAGTGGTTCTGAATTGTTTTTCTCGGCAAGTGTGAATGCGGCATTGAGGATTTGATCCTGAGCAAAGAGTTCTGACACACGAGCGAACCTCGTGCCAGCCCGTGAATACCACGCGCATGTAGCCTTGCCGAATAGAGGAGAATTGATACAGCCACGTCTGACTGTGTCAGTAAGTTATTGTATAATATCAATGGACTGCCCAATCAGGAACTTGTTAACGTTTTAAAATTGAGAGGGAGGGAGGACATATATATCTTGTCATTGTCAATGCTTCATTTTTTTTTTATATAACAACTATATACCCAAAAATATCTCTATCTCTCTGTATATTTTTGCATAACTGCCCGTAGGCTTTTAATATTAACCATGAAAGTTCAGTACATCCAAGATTACATATCAGAAAATAAGAGGAAAGGAGATACCTAGCGAAACACCTATAGATTCTACTCCCTTTCTGCACTGCATCATCTTAATTAATTAGGAACAACCTTGTGAAGCTTGAGAACCTCGCAAGACTATATACCAAGAAAAAGAGAAAAATATTTACATCACCTCTGATATATAGTGTTTATAATAATATAATACTACATCGCAAACAGGCTCGCAATTAAGGTACATAACAAGAAATTAAAACCCCTCACTAGGTTGTCATCCTATTCGGTACCGGATCAGTACAGATCGCAAACGTTCTAGCGTTTCTTAATTTCCAACCAAAGCGTTCAACGGCCTACTGCCTAGACCCTAGAGCGTGTCCCCAATGCTTGACTTTTAAGTCCCAGCAAACTATGTAAAATAGCATACAAAAATTACAGTGTATAGAAGTACTGGATGTTTTTAAGTTCATTAAGTTCGTTGTGAGCTTAGGTACAAAATCTATTATCGGATTGAATACAAATGATAAATTCAAACTGTTGAAATCAATCTACTTCTTAAGTAATGTGTCTATATATCAAATTTAATTATAAATTTTTGAATTAATTTAGTATAAATTTGAGCGGTTAAAAAAACAATAAAAAATAAACGCATTTAAATTAACTTATAAATCTTTTTTTTTGCCGCTTAACTTTATACTAAATTAAGTCAAAAATTTATAAATTTGACATGTAGACACATCACTCGTGAAGTATATTAATTTTAACGGTTTGAATTCGTTGTTTGAAATCATTCCGATTGATTTTGAAGTAAAACTCACCAAAGGACCTCGTGAGCTTAAGAGTAACCTAGTTCTAGTGAGCTTAAGAGCTTAAGAGTAACCTTGTTGTTTGAAGTCAGTCTGATTGATTTTGTAGACATATATTTTGGAAAATGGATCTTACAAATTAAATTGTTTTTTTTAAATAATTTTAGTGAAAACCAAAATAATATAATTACATATTAGTATAATCTTAAATTAATTAAAAAAATCATATCATCAATTGTATATGTCAAACAAGATGAAAATTTTAAGAATCTACAGTTTGTTATTGAATATGAGTTGCATGCTTCATGTGCATGAATGTGAATCTCACTGCATATATAAGCATTTACGGTATCGTTTTAAAATACTGATCATAATAAAGCTAACAAATATTGTATGATAACTGAAGTTTCATTGCTAATGTAATAAATAAAGATTTCAAAAACAAAAAAACTTGTATGAAAATTTTATCAATGGCTATTAACACAATATGTAACGAAAATTTCACGGGTTAATTAACATCGTAAAAAGAATTAGATATACTTTTAAAAAAAATGTGTTTAAATGTGTGAGGATTAATTTTTAAATACAGAATCATAAATGGTGATAAGTATATATTTTATTTTTAGGCCAAAAGAGACCATCTTTCAAAAATCATAAAAATAGTTAAAATAATAAAAAAATAATAAAAAATGGCATTCTACAAGTTAATTATATAACCAATTTATTGAGTTACTTAGGTTGACATTTCAAACATGAAACATTAAAGTTTGATCCGTACGTAATTAAGCACTTCGCCGAAATGCTTACAGGTCAAACTTAAAAAAATTATATTCGAAACGTCGAGTTAAGTAGCTCAGTAAATTGGCTATATTAAACTTGTAGAATACTAATTTTTACTATTTTTAGAATTTTTTTTTTACTATTTTTATGATTTTTGTAAAATAGCCATTTTTAACAATGCATCAATATGCACACAAAATTTTCATTTTTTTACCGCTTGACTTGAAACTAAAGACCAAATCACTATTGATGCAGCATTTCCTCACACAATATTAAATTACTATGATTCACTGATACCGCAACTCTAATTATTTTTAATTTCTAAATGAATATAATATATAGTACTATCCTCACAGATAATACATTTGGCCAAGTTGCATATCAATATAAATTGTACAGCCCCAAGACTTCTACTCGAAATTAATTATCACTTTGCATATTATCTTTCACAAAGTTCCCTCAAAATGATCAATGACACCCAAATCCTGTGTGAGAATACTTTCTCGAGCTTCATATCGATCGACCCGAACTATTTTTGCGAATCTCTCTTGCCGGAACTCGAGTGGCAAGACGAATACCTCATTTCTACACCCTCTCCTAAAGAAGATCCTTCTTCATCAAATCATTTCCACAAGAAGTTGAATCATAATGCTTATGAACGGGACCGGCGAAAGAAGCTCAATAGCTTGTATTTGTCTCTCCGTATGCTACTGCCTGAGGCTGAGAGAAGTGTAAGTATTAGAAATATTTTCTTTCTTATTTCTATAGACATAGCTACTAATCGATATTATATATTATACGAACAAGACAGTTATACTTATAGTGCCAACAATTTACAATTTCTCAATTATACGAACAATTTACAATTTCTCGAATAGTTTAATTTGATTTCAGTTGGAAAATTAATAGAGCAAAACAGTAAGAGACCAGAATTTCATTAATTCTTATAGTGCCAACAATTTACAATTTCTCAATTATCACCTAAATGTACTTATATTCTGAAAGTTACTAATCTTTTTTCCTTTTTAAACAAATCAGAAGAAGATGAGTATTCCGGTAACGGTGTCACGAGTGCTCAAGTACATACCGGAGCTTCAGAAACAGGTCGAGAAAATGACAAAAAAGAAACAACAGCTGCTTATAAAAGGTTCTCAATGGAAAAAACACAACTCAACACTGAAGGATCATAGTATTGATTCTCTTGTTGTTAATGCTACCTGTCTCGCTGACAAAGAGGTCATGGTGTATATTTGCATATTAAGCAAAAGTGCTAATAAAACTTCTCTCATCAAATATTTAGAGATTTTGGAAGGAGAAGGCCTTAAGCTAATCAACGCGTCAACGACATCGGCTCCTCTTGGAGAGAGAACATTTTACAACCTCCATTTTGAGGTATACACATGATCCTATTCATTGTCAGTAGTAATTTGATCTCTTAATTTGTTTTTTCTTACCAGTTGACAAACCATTAGTGTCATTTGTTTCATGATGAGATATAGGATTAATTTTCTAATGTAGTTGAGTTATTTGACATTCATAATCTGTTGCAGTTAGATTTTCTTCTGATATTTTGCATTAATAGAAATTTTCTTTTGGTTTAATTAGTACACAGAAGGATCAAATTAATTACCTGGAAAATGAAGAAAATATGCGGCCTCAATTTTCTTTTCTTCTTTTTTTCTTTGCCTTGAGATGTCTAAAAATGTAGAATCTTGATTACATCTTCAGAAACAAGCTAGTAGTTCTTTAAACACCTTTTGGTGAACCTCTGGATCTTGATTACATCTTCATTTGTAGAATATATATTGAATTCTCATAAGTTATATATCTTAATTTTCATTTTTATTTTTATTATTTTTGTACAGATAGTGCAAGGGAAAGGAATGGAGGGGGAAGTCTTATGTGAACACCTCACTAGAGCTGTTAGAGAGAGAGGAATAATATTATTATAAAATATATTTGGTCTCTTTGCTATACCTTCTCTAATGTATGATATTAAACCCTTTTTTTTAGATATACACTCGCCATTGCTATGTCTAAACTTGACTTTAACAATACCTCTTTTTATTTAATGGTATTAATTGATGAGTTTTGTCCAAAGGACTTTAACAATTTTTTATCATGAATCAAGTCTAAACCGTCCGATTTGTTTCAAAATTCATGCAAACAAATTTAGAACTTAATAAATTTAAATGGTCTCATAAATCTAAACCATCCATGTAAATTTTCGCATGTACAAACAGTTTAGATTCGACAATGAATAAATCTCTGTCCTAAGCCATTTGAACAAAATCCCCATCGTCCTTATGTAATTATTACTTATCCATGGAGCGGTTGAAATTTATATGTTTAGCAATTTATTTCTAGGATATATGCAATGTAACAATGTATGCTTTTCTTTTAAATCAAGTACTATGTCTACGGGCTTTTCTCAAAAAAAAAAAAATCTCAGAAAATCGTAACGGTATATGAACATATGTGTTATAATATGCAGATAATATATATATCTATGTGTGTGCGTGTGTGTGTATATATACATGCGTATACACACAGACACACAAACATGTATGTATGTATGTCAGTATGTGTGTATGTATGTATGGTATATAGAGCATAACTAGGGTGTTTTTAAACTTACTAAGTCTCTTAGTGAGCTTAGTTTGAAATTATGTTGAATTAGCTTCAAACCACAAATTAAAACTATTGCAACCGATCTACTTCACGAGTGATGCATTTAAATACAAATTTGTTTAGATTTTCCAATTAATTTGTTTAGGTTTATAAATTAATATATATATATATATATATATATATATATATATATATATATAATATATATAGAGAGATGGTCTACAGTGCTTCATGAATTAAAGCGACTGTTTTACTTCACACTCATATTCTGCGATTTCAAAGTTCAAAATTTTGATCTAAACTGTTCAAGTTGATGTTCATAGTGAATTATGCTTGGAGACCAAATTTTACATATTTTGGAAAAAATTTAATATTTCTTTAGAATTTTTAAAATCATTGTTTTTGATTGTCCAAATTTTTATTTAAAACAACAATTTTCAAAAATTCTAAATATATAGTAAAAAAAGTTTTAAAAAATGTAAAATTTTGTCTCCAAGCACATTTTATGATGGAGATCATGTTCAATGGTTTGGATCAATTTTTCGGATTTCAAAAACGAAAATATGATGTACAGAGGAATATACTAAGTTATATTTAAAGAATAATTCTAACATAAATTAAATTTTTTGTTGCACATCAATGTGATATCTTAAAAATAGTATTCATTAAAATTATAAATATGTTCATTATCATTTTGATAAGATGTGCATCAAATTTGAATGATCAATTTTTAGAAGTTTATTTGTCATCCATGAAAAAGTAATTAAACTCAACAATTAAAAATTTCTTGAGGTTCAAAAGATGACTAAAAGAAAATATTTTAATTCTCAACAACACCTCAAGGAAATGGGGATGAATTTTGTATAAGGGAACCTATTCATTTTGGATCCCCACTTGTAAGTACGACCTCATGTCTATGTACTGAAAAATAAAATGAAAAATACAATTTTTGTAAACAAAATGGAAAGCTAATTCAATTTTGGAAAAATAATTAATTTAAATAGTGAGTATTGAAATAACAGTACCAGGGGGGATGATCATTGCATTGAGGTTAGACAAACATGATATATAATATATATATATATATATAGGAATTGGCTACGGTGGTACGCATAGCATAGAGGGCCTCCGTGCTACGGCTCAATATTTGAGTTTTCAAAATTCTAACGGTCGATCAGAACCGTTCAACGTGATCTCCGTATGAATATGTACATGCAAACCAAATTTTACATTTTTTTAGATAGGTAGAAAAACACTTGATCTGAATGGTACAGAATTTTCAGATCAAGTGATTTTCTACCTATCTAAAAAAATAGTAAAAATTTTCTAAAAAATGTAAAATTTGGTTTGCAAGTACATATTCATATGGAGAGCACGTTGAACGGTTCGGGTCGGCCGTTAGCATTTTGAAAACTCAAATATTAAGCCGTAGCACGGAAGCCCTCTATGTTATATATGCATAACATATTAGTAATTTCCTATATATATAAATGAATGAATCGATGAGGTTGCTAATTATTTTATTGTTAAGTGGTATCAAGTTGCTGAAAGGTTTCTTTTGTTTTTGTTTCTAATTAATTCAACTGTCCATTACTCATTGAACCCCTTCAATAATACAGGGGTGACAAATCCGAAAAAAAACTGAGTCCGAATCTCCTAAATTAATAGAATTTTTTAGTTTGTATCGGCACTGTCCGTTTAGAATCCAGGCCAATCCAGCTCGAGGTGGAATGCACGGAGGATCTTTAATATTCGTGCCAAACACACATATTGGAACGGTTCAGATCCAAACTCAAAGATTAGGTTTCTTTAGGGGAGCAGAATTCACAAAAACTGCCCCCTTATTTAATTTCTTTGAAATGAGAGCAAAGAGCAAATTTGAAGGGCCTAAAAGTAATAAAGTATATTGAGGCCAAGTTGGATTTATAGGCCAGAGGAGCATCTACAACGGTGATTTTTTTTAAATTGCTAATATGATGTGTTAATTGTTAATATAATTGCTATGATGTACCACAGTTTTTAAATTAGTATGTTTGCTTTAAAAGCAACTCTTTAAAGCATCTACAATGGTGATTTCTTTTAAATTGCTAAAATAATTGTTGAAATGTACCACAGTTTGTAAATGAGAAAATTTCCAGTGTACCCATCCAAATTTTCAAAATAGCCAAATTCCACATGAATACAACATAATATCCAATATTCCCATATAAACTTAACTTTCTTTCTTCTATCCCTATTAATTTATTTTATCTTCTATTTAATTATTTTAAAAATTATATTGACAACAATAACCTCCCCTTTTCTTCCCTTCTCTTTCTCGGACCCAAATGCTTCTCAGCTTCTTACTTGAGGTTCTTTGTCACAATTCTTTTTTTTTTCTTTTGACTGAAAACCCGTAGGCATTTCATTAAATTGCTGAAATACAAAGTACATTGCAATTAATTTAAAACAGTAAGCAAAACTAACTACTCTAAAGCTATGCAGGTGTGGACATCAACCTACAATAGATATCTAAAATCAAAGCATGAATAGATAATTTCAAACTACCCTATTACAATCAAATAACTACTGATCTCTAATCAATTTGTTTGGGAGTGATGGTTTGCTCCCGGACTAGCCTCTTCTGTTATTCTCCCTGTATCTAAAATTTCTCATGATTGAAAACCACCATCATAAATCCGACAGTGTGTAATGTATCCAGCCGGATGCACCGGGCAGAGGATGGGGCCCCAGTTTGTTACCTAAAACTGATCAGTTTCTTCTTCTTCTTTTTTTAATTAAAACTGAACCGAACTAGATAAACAGAGCAAGTTGGTACTTTTAGTGAGTCGTTTAAACTTTTAAACACTGTTGTGATTTGTGAAACGTGGGGGAGATAGATGGGTCCATTCTTTCAGAATTATTACTTGCGATTTCAGTGAAATCTTTGATTGTTGTCCATTACAATATTTGTTCTTAATTAGGCCTCAGTTTTAACAGAGTCAGAGAAGATCTTAACAAGTGACTCGAGAAAAGTTCATCTCATTGTTCATTTTTTGTGTTAATTAAATTTCAGACGACGACAAACGAAGTTAGTCTCTTTTGTATTTGGGTCCATGAAAGAGAAGGGGAAGAGAAGGGAGGGTATTGTTGTCAATATAATTTTTAAAATAATTAAATAAAAGATAAAATATATAAATGGGGATATAAGAAAGAAAGTTAAGGGTTTGATCGGAATGGAAGGATAACAAAAATTCAATTCATTTCAATAGAATAGAGTTGAAAATAAATGATTTGGAATTGAATTTTGGTGATTGAAATGATTAATTTAAAAAGAAGAATTGATTTGAGGATCAATCAAAATAGTCATAAATTTAAAATTATTTACAGTTCTGCCATTAAATAGTTTCCTGCGCCACTCCCATTCGACTCATTTTCTCTCCCTATTTCTTCCTCTCCCTCTCCGTTGCTATCCTCATCTCCTGCTCCAGACTACTCTCCCGTTGTCGGCCTTGTTGCATTCTCCCTCTCCACTACTCTTCCGTCCAGACATTTCTCCTTCTTCACTGCTCTTCCGTCCGACCTTTGTCTCTCTTCACTGCTCCCCCGTCTCAACACTCGGTTCCAGATCAGAAAAGACGATGATACAATAGACTTTTCACATCAGCGAATCAAATTCTCGCCAAATACCTTGCTTTCTCCCGTGAGTCTCCGCAGGATTTGGCGCTCCTCTAATCCAGTCGAATCGTTTCTATTCTTTTTTCTCTCAGCGTTCCGATCAGGTGATTGAGAAAGAATTCTATTTCTATTTCTAGTTTGAGGGAGAATCTGGGATTCCGATAGGGGCATAAGTTTGTATGGGTATATTGAATATTATGTTGTATTCATGGAAAAATTGGCTATTTTGAAAGTTTGAATGGGTACACTAAAAATTTTCTCTTTTTAAATTAGCAATTTTAAAAGTAATTCTAATTAAATAAGCAACTCTAATTAAATTTCTGAGATTGAGTGATTTAGAAATTATGAATCACTTTAATTACTAAATTCAATGACGTAGTCCAAATTAGTTGCTAAACATTTGTTGGAACGAAGATGCTCTAGAGATGTATGGACTTTTAACTTTCTCGAAGTGGTTCAGAATTGTTTTTCTCGGCAAGTGTGAATGCGGCATTGAGGATTTGATCCTGAGCAAAGAGTTCTGACACACGAGCGAACCTCGTGCCAGCCTGTGAATACCACGTGCATGTAGCCTTGGCGAATAGAGGAGAACTGATACAGCCACTTCGAGAAATTGAGAGGGCGGGAGGACATATCTTGTCATTGTCAATGCTTCATTTTTTTTTTATATAACAACTATATACTCAAAAATATCTATATCTCTCCATATATTTTTGCATAACTGCCCGAAGGGTTTTATTAAGAGGAAAGGAAATACCTAGCGAAACACCTATAGATTCTACCCTGATTATAGGAGCTAGACTCCTATTTTTACTCAAAAAAAAAAAAGATTCTACCCTGATTGTTTATCTGTGGGCTAATTAATCTACTCCCTTTCTGCACTGCATCATCTTAATAGGAACAACCTTGTAATGAAAATTTCACGGGTTAACATCGTAAAAAGAATTAGATATACTTTTTTTAAAAATGTGTTTAAATGTGTGAGGATAAATTTTTAAATACAGAATCATAAATGGTGATAAGTATATATTTTATTTTTAGGCCAAAAGAGACCATCTTTCAAAAATCATAAAAATAGTTAAAATAATTTAAAATAATAAAAAATGGTATTCTACAAGTTAATTATATAACCAATTTATTAAGTTACTTAGGTTGACATTTCAAACATGAAACATTAAAATTTGATCCGTACGTAAGTACTTCGCCGAAATTCTTACGGGTCAAACTTAAAAAAATTATATTCGAAATGTTGAGTTAAGTAGTTCAGTAAATTGGTTATATTAAACTTGTAGAATACTAATTTTTACTATTTAAATTTTTATTTTACTATTTTTATGATTTTTGTCAAATGGTCTTTTTTAACATACCGACAATTAGGGCTGCACAAAAAATTCGTAGTTTGTAATTCGATTTGAGTTTGATTCGAAAAAGTTTGTAAAAAATTTGATTCGAAATTGAGTTCGTTCAAAATTAATTCAAACCAAACTTAGTTCGAAATTAATTCAAACCAAACTCAAACTGGACCTAGTTCGTTCGAAATAGGTTCGCAAATCAAACTTAGTTCGAAATTAACTCAAACATGAACCGTTGATTTATGCTTATAATGAACTTTAATATTTTATTTAGGATAACATTTGGGTTTGTAATAATTCTAAGACTTTGGTTATTGTTGTGTACTTCTATTGATATTTAAATTGTACTTTGAATACTTTAGATATTTGAAAACTTTGGTGATGTTGCTCCTGTTGGCTATTTGGAGAACTTTGAATACTGTGATTGTACTGAACTTTGGTGTTTGATATAAATTTTGGTATTTGTAATGAACTTTGATATAAACTTTGGTGTACTGTGTAATTAGAATTCAGAATGCCTGAGTTTTTATTGAAGTGTTGTAATTTCGAACTATGGCCCAACCATAAGTCATAACTCGTAAGTCGTAACAAAGTTCGTAAAAGTTCGAAATTGAGTTCGTAAAAAGTTCGATTCGAAATTGAGTTCGTTCGAAATTAATTCAAACCAAACTTAGTTCGAAATTAATTCAAACCAAACTCAAACTGGAGGTAAGTTCGATTCGGTTTGGTTCGTTTGCAGTCCTACCGACGATGCATCAATATGCACACAAAATTTTCATTTTTTTTTACCACTTGACTTAGAAACTAAAGACCAAATCACTATTGATGCAGCATTTCCTCACACAATATTAAATTACTTAGATTCACTGATACCGCAACTCTAATTATTTTTAATTTCTAAATGAATATAAGACTTATCCTCACAGATAATATATAATACAATTGGCCAAGTTGCATATCAATATAAATTGTACAGCCCCAAGACGCTTCTCCTCAAAATTAATTATCACTTTGCATATTATCTTTCACAAAGTTCCCTCAAAATGATCAATGACACCCAAATCCCGTGTGAGAATACTTTCTCGAGCTTCATATCGATCGACCCGAACTATTTTTGCGAATCTCTCTTGCCGGAACTCGAGTGGCAAGACGAATACCTCATTTCTACACCCTCTCCTAAAGAAGATCCTTCTTCATCAAATCATTTCCACAAGAAGTTGAATCATAATGCTTACGAACGGGACCGGCGAAAGAAGCTCAATAGCTTGTATTTGTCTCTCCGTATGCTACTACCTGAGGCTGAGAGAAGTGTAAGTATTAGAAATATTTTCTTTCTTATTTCTATAGACATAGCTACTAATCGATATTATATATTATACGAACAAGACAGTTATACTTATAGTGCCAACAATTTACAATTTCTCAATTATACGAACAATTTACAATTTCTCGAATAGTTTAATTTGATTTCAGTTGGAAAATTAATAGAGCAAAACAGTAAGAGACCAGAATTTCATTAATTCTTTTTTTTTTTGAAAGATTTGACAGTGGCTGTCAAAGTGAATTTCATTAATTCTTATAGTGCCAACAATTTACAATTTCTCAATTATCACCTAAATGTACTTATATTCTGAAAGTTACTAATCTTTTTTCCTTTTTAAACAAATCAGAAGAAGATGAGTATTCCGGTAATGGTGTCACGAGTGCTCAAGTACATACCGGAGCTTCAGAAACAGGTCGAGAAAATGACAAAAAAGAAACAACAGCTGCTTATAAAAGGTTCTCAATGGAAAAAACACAACTCAACACTGAAGGATCATAGTATCGATTCTCTTGTTGTTAATGCTACCTGTCTCACTGACAAAGAGGTCATGGTGAATATTTGCATATTAAGCAAAAGTGCTAACAAAACTTCTCTCATCAAATATTTAGAGATTTTGGAAGGAGAAGGCCTTAAGCTAATCAACGCTTCAACGACATCGGCTCCTCTTGGAGAGAGAACATTTTACAACCTCCATTTTGAGGTATACCCATGATCATATTCATTGTCAGTAGTTATTTGATCTCTGAATTGCTTTTTTCTTACTCAGCTGACAAACCATTAGCTAGCTAGTGTCATTTGTTTCATGACGAAAGGTTTTCTAATATAATTGAGTTATTTGACATTCATAATCTGTTTCAGTTAGTTAGAGTGGTTCTGCTGATATTTTAGCATGAATAGAAATTTGCTTTTGGTTAGTACCCAGAAGAATCAAATATAATTAAGCTGGAAAGTTAAAAAGTATATATGCTGCCCCAATTTTCTTTGTTCTTTTTTTTTTCTTTGCCTTGAGATGTCTAAAAATGTAGAATCTTGATTACATCTTCAGAAACAAGCTAGTAGTTCTTTAAACACCTTTTGGTGAACCTCTGGATCTTGATTACATCTTCATTTGTAGAATATATATTGAATTCTCATAAGTTATATATCTTAATTTTCATGTTTATTTTTATTATTTTTGTACAGATAGTGCAAGGGAAAGGAATGGAGGGGGAAGTCTTATGTGAACACCTCATTAGAGCTGTTAGAGAGAGAGGAATAATATTATTATAAAATATATTTGGTCTCTTTGCTATACCTTCTCTAATGTATGATATTAAACCCTTTTTTTAGATATACATTCGCCATTGCTATGTCTAAACTTGACTTTAACAATACCTCTTTTTATTTAATGGTATTAATTGATGAGTTTTGTCCAAAGGACTTTAACAATTTTTTATCATGGATCAAGCCTAAACCATCCGATTTGTTTCAAAATTCGTGCAAAAAAATTTAGAACTTAATAAATTTAAATGGTCTCGTAAATCTAAACCATCCATGCAAATTCGCATGTACAAACAGTTTAGATTCGGCAATGAATAAATCTCTGTCCTAAGCCAATTGAACAAAATCCCCATCGTCCTTGTGTAATTATTACTTATCCATGAGGCGGTTGAAATTTATATGTTTAGCAATTTATTTCTAGGATATATGCAATGTAACAATGTATGCTTTTCTTTTTAATCAAGTACTATGTCTACGGGCTTTTCTCAAAAAAAAAAAACCCAGAAAATCGTAACGGTATATGAACATATGTGTTATAATATGCGGATAATATATATATCTATGTGTGTGCGTGTGTGTATATATACATGCGTATACACACAGACACACAAACATGTATGTATGTATGTCAGTATGTGTGTATGTATGTATGGTATATAGAGCATAACTAGGGTGTTTTTAAACTTACTAAGTCTCTTAGTGAGCTTAGTTTGAAATTATGTTGAATTAGCTTCAAACCACAAATTAAAACTATTGCAACCGATCTACTTCACGAGTGATGCATTTAAATACAAATTTGTTTAGATTTTCCAATTAATTTGTTTAGATTTATAAATTAATTTTGATGTATTCATTTTTGAATATTTTTTACCACTTGACCTTATGCTAAATTAGTTTGAAAATTTATAAATTTGAAATGTAAACACATCACTCATTAACTAGATGGTTTCAACGGTTTAAATGTGTCGTTTGAAGTTAATTCAATAGATTTTTGAGTTAAGCTCACAAAGAGGCTTGGTGAGCTTAAGAACACCCTAGTTCTACTCCTAATCATGTATATATATATTTATTGAAAATAAATTTAAAACTTATAAATAAAATATATATTTTTTTAAATAATTTTAGTAAAAACAACAAAATACAATAATATACTAGTATAATTTAAAATTTATTAAAAAAAAATCATATCATCATCAGTTGTATATATATGTCTAACAAGACGAATTTTTTTAAAATTTATAGATTGTTATTGAATATGAGTTGCATGCTTCATGTGCATGTGAATCTCACTGCATAAGCATTTACGGTCTCGTTTTAAAATACTGATCATAATAGAGCTAACAAAAATTGTATTATAACTGAAGTTTCATTGCTAATTAATGTATTAAAAAAAATTCAAAAAAAAATTTGTATCAAAAATTTATCAATGGTTATTAAAACAATATGCAATGAATTTGACTGGTTAACATCATAAAAAGAATTGGATGTAATTAATTCTTTAAAAATGTGTTTAAACGTGTGAAGATAAAAAATTTAAATACTGAAAATCATACGCTACTACAAAAACGTTAATTATACACGGAATATCATACACGGGTACGACAAATTTCCAACAAAAGAGTGTGTAAAAGGAGGAGGTGCGCGCTGCTCGTACAAAAATGTGCGCAACCATACACACACTGTCCACAAAAACATAACTAGTGTACGAAAGGCACCTAAATTTGTACACGGCTCTTTATTAAGAAATCCTGTATGATTTTACCACTTCATACATGGTTAAAACAAAAGAAACCATGTATGATTTTGTCAATCTCCAAACACGATTTTCTCTAAAAAAAAACTATGTACGATGCATTCGCGCCCTCTCAACTAACCTGTTTAAAATTTGTATATAAGTGTCAATTTGTATAAATTTGTGTATTGAGTTTATTGACATTCTTAAAGTAATAAATTTTATCAAATTAAATGACATATAACATGCCAGCAACATAAACAAGCAACATATATATATATATATATATATATATATATATATATATAGGAGTTGGCTACGGTGCTACATGTAGCATAGATGTCCTCCGTGCAATGGCTCAATCTTAGAGTTTTGGCGCCGCTCTCTATCACTTTTTTTTCTCTCAGTCGAAACCGATCTAGAGTTTCCCTTCCCATTTTTTGTCCCACTTGGATCCATTTTTTTAAACTCGGTTAGAGTTTTTGTGAGTTCTTGTTGCTTACTGTTGCGTGGACTCAGAGGCCAGCCCTGATGCTAGGTAGGAAGCTACTTATTGTTATCCGTCTTGATACCATGCAGCCTTTGCCAAGCTGAAATTGGAAGCAAGTTCCGGTAATCTTTTATTTCTAAGTTATTTATCTAGAATGCCTTATAAATATGGGTTATGTGTTTTTTTGGGGCCATGCTGATGATGTATAATTGGGTGATAAGACCATGCTACTGCTTAGTTCAGTGAGGGGCAGAACTAGCAAATTTGAATAGGGGTACTAATCTATAAAATGCATAATATGTGAAAAAGATAACAAAATTGTAGTTAGAGAGAATTGAACACATTACTTTACAAACGCTAAATAGAACTCTTACCACTAAATTACAAACACACATTTGTCATTTTATGATCAGGGGGCTAGATTATATAAAAACTTAAAAAAACAAAAATTAAATTAAATTTTAATGTACATAATTAAAAAAAATTATTTATTGGGTGGCTTAGCACCCCTGACATACCTGTACATCGGCCCGTGATTCAGTAGCTAGTCAATGAAGCCGGACGTGAGTCGCTAAAGTAAATATAGCAATCTAACCAACTTGGGGTTTATTAGTCATTGGGTACTAATTAGTTTGTTGTAATAACTTCTTCTTAGTAATATGTGTAAATTATGACAAGGAACAATTAATATGGGCATGGCTTCTTTTAAGGGTGGAGTAATGCGAAATTAATGACAAATTTTATCACGAATTCAGATCCAGTGAAGTAACTCAATTTTTGGATTTTAGATCGGAACTGTCTGATTCGAATCCGCGACAATCCATTCCGAAGTAGAGCGCACACATCCCGACGACAGATTCAAATCCCGAAACAATCCCAAATGACGAATTCAAATCGGACAGTACCGATCCAAAACCCAAAAATTGAGTTAATTTAGGGAAACCGGACCCTTTTTATCACCCCCAGCTGAAAAGCAGAACCGGACACAGGCACTGGCACAAAACATGATTGTTAGGTTCTATTTTCTTTATGATTCTTTTTGTTAGGTTATTGTAATTAATTTTTTTTATTTTTTTATTTTCTTGTGGGTAATGGTTTTGGGATTATTTTTTCCTTTCTTTTTTACTTCGTTAATTTAATTTTTTATAACATGTTTTATCTGTAGAATAATCGGTTTGTCATTTCAAAACAATCATGGATCAATAATTATCATTAGCTTCATAAATGTGGAAGGCGAATAGAACGTCCATGTAGTGCTCGACACATCTGACTAATCAGATTGAGTTGCGATTTAAATATCTCTTTGTGTGAAAGGAATTATACATCAATTCAGCTCAAGTAAAATAGTCGGGTCAAACACCACATAGATGTTCTATTGGCCCTCTACATTTCTAAAGTCAATGTGCATTAATTCTTGATCCATGGTTGTCTTGAATGACAAACTGACCACCTAAAGATAATACATGTAATAAAAATTAAAACATGTAATATTTGTTGAATATATATATAATTGTTGTAATATTTGTTGAATCATGGATGTATATATATGTACTGAATATTGAATATTGTTTTCTGTATATTGTAAATGCTCAATATTTCTTAAATTATGGATGTGTAATATTGTATATTTAATGGCTACCAATTATGGAGAGTCCATTATTAATTGTATAAAAAAATAGAAATCATACACAGTTATTAAAAAAAACTTTGTACAAAGAGTACAAATACACTGTTTATGTAAATCAACCGTGTATGATTCCCTCAAAACATACATGGTTTTCTATGGTACGTACCCTTGTTATTATGCACGGTTAACTGTGTGTAAATCTCTTATTTTAGCGTCTTTTTAAGATCTAACACGGTTCTCTTGTATTAACAGTGTATGAAAAGTTTATACAGACATGGTTTTGCAACCGTGTACAATATATCTACAGCTTCAGACACGATGTGCGCGGACAAGGTCACAGAGCCGTGTGTCATTAGCAATTTCAACCATGTATAGTCGGCTTTTATGTAGTAGTGATAAATAGTGATTGGTATATATTTTAATGTAAGAATAAAGAATTAAATTTGTGATAATTTTCTAATTTAAGGAGCTTTTATGACAGGAGTTGATTTGGCAAATTTTTATTTAAAATGAATAAAATATGTCTATATTATAACGAGGACATGATCAAAGTCTTACTTGTGAATTTGAGATAATAACGGCAATCAAACAATATATATTCCAACAAAAGAGTTATAAGAGTCCAATTAATGCATACATTTTTTCCCCCACAAAATGGATCATGTAATCTAATTCAATTTTTTTATTGTACAGATAATTCACTACTGAATTACTGATGAAGCATTAAATTATTTAAATTCACTGATTACGCAACTCTAATTAATTTTTAATTTCTTAAGGAATATTGTTATAGTTATCTTCATTATCTTCACAGACTTCTATATAAATTGTACAGCCCCAAGACTTCTACTCGAAATTAATTATTCAAGTTGCATTTTTTAATTGGCCAAGTTGCATTTCAATATAAATTGTACAGCCCCAAGACTGCTACTCGAAATTAATTATCTCTTTGCATATTATCTTTCACAAAGTTCCCTCACAATGATCAATGGCACCCAAATCCAGTATGAGAATACTTTCTCGAGCTCCACATCGATCGAGCCGGGCTATTTTTGCGAATCTCTCTTGCCGGAACTCGAGTGGCAGGAAGATTACTTCCTTTCTACTACTCCCTCTCCTAAAGATAATCCTTCTTCATCAAATCATTTTCACAAGAAGTTGAATCATAATGCTTACGAACGGGACCGGCGAAAGAAGCTCAATAGCTTGTATTTGTCTCTCCGTATGCTACTACCTGAGTCTGAGAGAAGTGTAAGTACTAGAAATATTTTCTTTCTTTATTTCTATAGACATAGCTAACGATCGATATTATTATACGAACAAGACAATTATACTTTTTACTTGAAAAAAACAAGAACTGTTCCACATATGAACTTGCCTAAAATAGATTGTGTAATTGCATGAAAATTGATATCGTAGCATTGTATTGATTGTTTCTCTCCGGTATTGAATAGTTTAATTTCATTTCAGAGCAGAACAGGAAAACCAGAATTTCATTTATTGTTATAGTGGCAACTTTAGAATTTCTCAAATTATCACCTAAATGTACTTACATTCTGAAAGATACTCTTCTTTTATCCTTTTTAAACAATTCAGAAGAAGATGAGTATTCCAGTAACGGTCTCACGAGTGCTCAAGTACATACTGGAGCTTCAGAAACAAGTCGAGAAAATGACAAAAAAGAAACAACAGCTACTTGTAAAAGGTTCTCAACGGCAAAAACACAACTCAACATCGAAGGATCGTTGTATCGACTCTCTTGTAGTTACTGCGACCTGTCTCACTGACAAAGAGGTCATGGTGAATATTTGCATATTAAGCAAAAGAGCTGACAGAACTTCTCTCATCAAGTATTTAGAGATTTTGGAAGGAGAAGGCCTTAAGCTAATCAACGCTTCAACGACATCGGCTCCTCTTGGAGAGAGAACTTTTTACAATCTCCATTTTGAGGTATGTATATGATCCTATATTCCTATTCATTATCAGTACTTATATTATTTGATCTCTAAATTGCTATTTTCTTATACTCAGCTGACAAACCATTAGTTAATTAGTGCCATTTGTTTCATGATTAAATATAGGGTTTTCTAATATAATTGAGTTATTTCTTATTTGACATTCATTAGAGATCTGTTGCAGGCTTGATTTTCTTTTCTTTCGTCGTCTTCTTCTTCTTCTTATTTTTTTTTTGCATTGAGATGTCTACAAATGTAGAATCTTTAATTTGATTTTTCACAAAACAATTATATCTTAAGAATCAAGCTAGTCGTTCTTAATTTAATAACCTTTTGGTGAACCTCTGGATTTTGATTGCATTTTCATTTGTAAAATATGGAATTGTCATGCGCTATCTTAATTTTTATGTTTTTTTTATTATGTTTGTACAGGTAGTGCAAGGGAAAGGCATGGAGGGGGAAGTCTTCTGTGAACACCTCACTAGAGCTGTTAGAGAGAGAGGAATAATATGATTTGCTATTACTCAAACAATAGAAAAATATTTTTTTGAGTGACCACAAAAATATTTTATCTCTTTGCTATATACCTTCTCTAATGTAGGATACTAAACCTTTTCTTTTTTTTGGTGGGGGGGGGAATGACAATGCAACATACTTACAAAGGATAGACATCAAATTAATGTTGATACTGCTGCGCTCCACTAATATACTTTTAGTATTAAACAAATTCAAATTGAATGAGTAAAAAATGGTGAGAAAATAGTAAGATTAGGAGGTGCTACCCCGTTTTTAAATATGAATTCATGTAAAGCAAGTATGTATATATACTGCAAACACAATTTTTGTTTCTTTGTCCCCTTAAATTCATTTTTAACTATAAAAAAAATAATATATACCATATTTGAGCTGCATAATCATTTCTAAATATTCATTTATTCAAAATATATACTAATGCTATATATATATCTAATTCAAAAGATGGAATATTGGAGTTTTACATCCTTATAGGCTTCTATACAGTTTATTTAAAGTGAACATATATATAATCAACGATATTTTAGAATTACTATTCCTTTCAAATTGTAGAATGCCATTATAACTAGATACAAAACCTTACCATGTTTCGGCACATTTTTTTTAAAAAAACATGGAAGTTTAGTCTACCAACTTATATTTAATGTATAAAGAATTCACATTCAGATTTCGAACTCTTGACCTCCCACTCAGAGAATGTTTCGACACATTTATTTAGTTATTTTATAGCTGTATTTTTCTATAATATTAGAAGTTAATATATTTAATAATATTGTAGATAAATAAGTAGTGACATCAATTTAATAAACACTCTCTATAGATTTACTAATTAATTAAAATTAAAAAGAATGAAGTGTGTGTGTGTATATATATAATCTGTGAAAAAAACAAGTCATCTGAACCCGCTGTAACTGTATACACCACCCGTTTACACCTTTAGTTGCAGAGTTTTTGTTACTAGAAAATCGAAAATTGAAAAATAAAAAATCAGATTAAATATGAAGAAAATCGGAGGAAAAAAGAGAGAATTAGAGAGAATAACACACCGACACCAACCAAATAATTAGTTTACAGGAGTAATTACCAAATTGGAGCTAAAGTCAAACATGAATAAAACTGTTTATAAATCTTTAATGGCGAAACCGAGTTGCATTATATATGAAAACCTAATTAAGATATGAAGCATGGGGAAGCACGTGGATGGCTCGTGCAATCTAGACCATGTCAATTCATCTCCAGCAGTGCAGGGCACTTGTGTTGACCATTTTCTAAAGATCCAGTCATCTATAAATTATTCCAAGTGAAATGGTAAGCGAAATTTAAACAAATAATTAGATATTAAGTTGTTATATTGATTATTTCGTCGATTATCTAAATGTATATTAATTGTAGAATATGATATTATTTGATAATTAACTTATATTAGAGACGGTTTTAAATAGAAGGAATGAGGGTCAATTGATCCCCACTTTAAAAAAAACAAAAAATCTATTTATGTATGATTTTTTATATAATTTAGAATAAAATGTCACGGTACTGCAAGATTAACTTTCATTCTCCGAAAAACATTTTATATGATTGGTCATATATATGTGTTAATTTGACCTCATAGTTTGAAAGGCTTGCTCTATCTCAGTGCCTCTGTATTATATAATGCTTAAATAATAAAGCTTTGCCACTTTATTAGAAACAAGTAGTAGAGTTTTAGCTATTTAGCACCTTATAATATATAAAATATTTTCAATTATTTCCGGTGCACGCAACTTATGTCCCTGAGGAGAAATGATGAAATTAATAATGCTTGATTAAAAATGGAGATGTACAGTTTGGTATGAGAATGGAGAAGAATTTAACCATAGTACCCCCGGGCGCGTGTTGGCTGTAGGAAAACACGTGGCAATATATGAAAGCCTCGTGTCTGGACAAAAGAATTAAATAAGAGACCTAAAAAGAATCTGGAGAAGAATCACACAGAACAATTTGTTAGCCAGATAAAATTTATTCCAAATGTTTATCATAATGTACTTGCTTGCTATCCTTTTATTTGGGAGATAACAGTACCAGGGGGGATGATCATTGCATTGAGGTTAGACAAACATGATATAATATATATAGAGAGAGAGTAACTAATATCAAAACGTTTGCACCAAGGTTTTCGTGTTAACCAAGTCGTTTTTGGATTTTCAAAGTCCAAACAGTTGATCCAAACCGTTAGATGTTCAATCTATATTAAAATCTGCTTGGAAACCAAATTTTACATTTTTTTGAATTTTTTCTACTGTTTATTAAGCCACTTTGAAAATTGCTGATCCGAATGAACAGTAAAAACAGGACAACCAAATTCTGGACCAAATTGGAAGACCAAAGTTTACATCATATATATTGGTTAGACAATACATCATTTTACATATATATTACATCATATAGCATTTCTCTATATTGTGTGTATTGATGATCAATTGACCCGCATTTAACAATACATCATTTTACATCATATATTGTCTAACCAAAAAAATGTAAAATTTGGCCTCCAAGCACATTTTAATATGAAGATCATTTTGAAAGGTTCGAATCGACTATTTAAACTTTGAAAATGAAGATATGAGCTGGAAATAAAACACTATCTTTTAATTTCCAAAGCAAGTTAGCCCATCTATATATATATATATATATAGAGAGAGAGAGAGAGAGAGAATGGCTAATATACAAACGTTTGTTCCTGGACTCAGGAACAAACGATTCGGTTCTCCGATTTTCAAAGTCCAAACAGTCGATTCAAACCGTCAGATATTCAATCTATATTAAAATATGCTGGGAGACCAAATTTTACATTTTTTGAATTTTTTTTACTATTTATTAAGATGGTTTGAAAACTGCTGTTTTTATTAAATTTCTGCAGCATTGAAAAACAACGGTTTTCAAACCAACTTAATAAATAGTAAAAATTTCCAAAAAATGTAAAATTTGGTCTCCAAGCACATTTTAATATAGATTGAATATCTAATAGTTTGGATCGATTGTTTGGACTTTGAAAATCGGAGAACCGAATCGTTTGTTCCTGAGTCCAGGAACAAACGTTTGTATATTAGCCATTCTCATATATATATATATATATATATATATATACATACACACACACAATATAGAGATAGGCTACCATACTTTGAGAATCTTTCAAGTGGTATGTGTATATATATATATATAGTAGAACTAAGGTGCTCTCGAGTTCACCAAGCCCTTGGTGAACTCAAGTCCAAAACTCATCGGATTGGCTTCAAACGACGAATCTGATCGTTGAAACCCGTCTACCTTACGAGTGATGCGTCTACATGCAAAAATTTTAAATTTTGAAATTAATTTTGCATAGAGTCAAGTGGTCAAAATTAGAAGATTAATAAATTAATTTTAATGCATTCATTTTTTGACGTTTTTTTACCATTTGACTCTATGCAAAATTAATTTCAAAATTTAAATTTTTTGCATGTAGACACATCACTCGTAAGGTAGACGGGTTTCAACGGTCGGATTCGTCGTTTGAAGCCGATCCGATGAGTTTTGGACTTGAGTTCACCAAGGGCTTGGTGAACTCGAGAGCACCCTAGTTCTACTATATATATATATATACACATATACACACACAATATAGAGATAGGCTACCATACTTTGAGAATCTTTCAAGTGGTTGAATCTGTAAATAGATATGGTTCCAATTAGTCCAGAAGTACAAACGATTCTACAAGCATTTCATTCATAGTTTTTGGGTATTTATGAACAAGCCTAATTCCATTATTCAAAGCCAGGACGAAATAATAAAACCATCTCACTTTCAAAACTGGACTCCTTCCTCAATGGTTTACTTTAATTTCAAAATTGAACAAGCCTAGTTAATTCCATTATAAAAGCCAGTGTGACAATGAGAAGCACCGAGAGGTAGTGCCGAAAGCTATAGCGATTAGGTTTGGGCGACAGGGATAAATCGTCTGGTGCGATTTAGGTTTAGGTGGTGATGGGGAGAAATTACGTGAAAGAGAAAGAAGGGGTTTGGGCTGGGGTTTGAGGAGGGTTTACTCCACTGGACTGCCAAAAAAAAAATGAATTCAACGACAATTTTATATCAGATCAGATTGATCTGCATTATTTTTAAAGCATATCCAAGAGACTAAAATGAGAAGTAAAAGGGTCTGTTTAATTCCCAAAGTATGATAGCATGTGTATATATATATATATATATTAAAAGTACATTAATGTCAGATTTAAACTGATCAATTCCGGAATCCGGACGATTAATTTTTTTTACTGCGTACATGTCATATAATGAGTCAAATTATATTATGTTGAAGGGACGTACATATATAATTCAAACCATTGTTTTAAAAAACAACTGTTTAGTCTGACTAATCGGTTGTTTAGTCTAACTAATCGGCTAATTAGTCGTCAACAGTGATTAAACCGTTACAAATTGTCCATTTTTTGTTTATACATTCAATTAATTTGTCATTTTTATTATTTTTTTCTTTATTTATTTGTAATATGTACTATACTTTGACCTTGTCTTATTTGAGTTTTTCTAAATAATAATTTCATAAAATTTTATTAATTAACAATGAAACTAAGTTAAAATAAGTTTATTTGATAAGTTTGATGAGTTAAATTAATTATTTTTAATAATTACATATATATGCACATAACTTTAATGAAAACACAAAATAATCCATAAAATTTCAATTAATCAGCCGCATACTAATTAATCAACCTCGTCTGTCCAACAAGCCCATACCGTTATTTACAACACCATACCGTTATTTACAACATTGATTTACTTATATGGGTCACTTAAAAGTTAAAAGGGAGGAGAGAAGGCATTCACATGGTTTAGATCTCCAGTATATATAGTGGCCCACTTGTCAACCGGATACAACTTGTCAGACAACATACTCATCAAAACACACACAGAACATTTAAAAAAAACAAAGAGAATAACATGATACCAAAATGCACTTTATGAATTAGATTTAACTTCAAATCTAACAGCACACAGTGCACAGTACACATCATATGAATCAGTTAATTTTGCTTCCTCTTAACTAGTTTTAATTTCACTGAATATATACTTTACTTTCTTGTGCTTGCATTCTAGCCCAGAAAAAAGAAATTATATTATACTATTTCATTTTATTTTATTTAGTTTTAATAAAGGGCTGATTTTTTTTTTAAGTTTTCCATGCACTTATTTAAACAAAAGAAAGAGAAACTATTAAATGAGCTAATGCATTTAATAATAGGAACCAAGGTTGAGGTTGTTTTTGTGCCTAATTTTTTCTGTTGGGGTGAATTTAATTTGGACCAATGTTTTGCGAACTATAACCACAACAAGTGCTTAAAGAATTTATTTTATACTTTTATTTATCAAGTATCATGAATCAAATTACGTATCTCAAGTCCTGGTAAACAAGTTTCAATATTTAAGTTCAAAATTCTTTGGGCCTTGTACTGTTTGTGGGCTAGGCCTCGTAAAGGTTGAGTCCGGATCCCCTAAAGTAACCCAATTTTTGAGTTTAGACGTGTACGGTGCCTATTCGGTGGTAGCGCAGGGGGCCAGTATTATTTGTGGAGTCCAGGCTCTTTAAGATTCGTGTTAGAGCATCTTGGACGGTTTGGATCAAAACTCAAAAATTGGGTTAATGCACTGGATCTGAATTCGTAAAGGTTGCATCAATCTATCATGTTTTGTTTCATTATGGGTGAAGAATGAACATGCAGCATTTTATTTAAATTTGTAATGCTGCTACATTAGGGGTGAAAACAGTATGGATAATATCCAATTCGTATTCGATCCTTATTCAAAAAATTAGATGTTGGATATCCAATATCCGAATATTCGTGTGGATTTGGATACTGATATGGTTTTACGTTTTAATTATATGTATCCGAATAGTCAATATATATGAAAAAATATTGTTATTCACCATTAAAATTAGATAAATATTATGAACTTTGATATTTTTTAATATTATTTTAATAAAATATGAATATGATTTTACCACTGTCTGCTCCGTATTCGCTCCGTTTTCACCCCTATGCTATACATTCAAATAGATTTAGAGAAAAAGTCAAGACGCTAATATTGCAGTTTGCCATAATATATTTCATTTACAAAATATTCTCGAGACATAAAACCTCAAGATTTTAGGTATAATAAAATAACTAATTATGTATAGTAGAAAAACGAATAAGGCTAGCTAGCGTGCTACCTGTGGCATAGTGACATGCCGTACTACCTCTTTAAAAAATTATTGGATATATTTCAAATGACGAATCCAAACTGTTGAAAATGATTTATTTCATGAGTGATGTATTTACATGCAAAGATTATAAATTTTTGAATCCATTTGATATAAACTCAAGCAGTCAAAAAACTGAAGAATTGTAAGTTAATTTTAATATATTCATCTTTTATTATTTTTTGACCGCTTGAATGTATACTAAATGAATCTAAAAAAAAATTTAAAAATTATATGTATGTACATCACTCCTGAATTAGATTGGTTTTAACAATTTGAATTTATCGTTTGAAGTCTATCTAATTAATTTTTAAAGAAGTAGCATAACATGTCACTATACTACACATAGCAATCCAACCTTTCTTTATATATATGTCAGTATTTAAATAAATCAATAATTGAACTAGTTGACTGTTCACCAGTTCCACCAATAAATCGTTGATCTTATACTTTATCAAATCACTGTCAAGTAATAGCGCCACGGAGATCTATATTTTATAATTAAAAGGAGAGGAACTGAGGAGTTATTTTGTGCAACAAAAGCGCGTGCGGGCTGTGTAGAAATCCGTGGCGACATACGAAAGCCTCGTGTCCGGACGACTTATTAAAAAAGACTAAAATTGAATCTAGTGAAGTTCTCTAGACCAATCAGCCAACGGATTTGAATCAAGCAAAAATAAAAACACATTCTCTAGACCAATCAGCCAACGGATTTGAATCAAGCAAAAATAAAAACACATTCTCTAGACCAATCAGCCAACGGATTTGAATCAAGCAAAAATAAAAACACATTCTCTAGACCAATCAGCCAACGGATTTGAATCAAGCAAAAATAAAAATACATTCTCTAGACCAATCAACTTGGAACTGATCTATTGGCTACTGTCTGCATGGATCTACTGGCAATGATAGCGTTCGACCTATGGACACTGAAGTAAGACAATTTAAGATATCATACATTGATTGATGAGGTTGCTAATTGACCCATAGAAATATATATTATCGAAATTAGGAAATAATCTCTTTCTAAGTAACCGTCCACGTGACGTGAGTATCTTTAATTGTAAGACCTACTTTCAGGGGCGGATCCAGGATTTCGGGCAGAAGTAGGCACAAAATGCACACATTTTCAAATTTGAAATTTATACATGAAAAATATAGCAGTCTATACAAAACTGGCATGAAAAAAATACATACAATTATTTATCTATAGTTTTAAAAACATAACTTGATTATGTTGAAATTTATTTAAAAATTTTTTCTTTTTAACACATGAGATATTATAGACATGTTTTTGCGGAAGCTTGTTTTTGAACTACAAAAATAGAAAAAAATGATAAAAAAATAATTTGTCAAAAATAATGTTAAGACAAATTATTACACTCAACAAATTGGTCTATTATATGAGTCTGAGGTAGTGCCCTGTGGTTATTCCCTTGTACTGATTGATTGGCTCGAATTTTTTGAAAAAAAAATATGTTTTGAGAAATGTTTTATATAATTTTAGTTTTTAAGAAATTTTTAATAAGAGAAAGGACAAGACTCAAATATTCACTTATATAAATAATATAGAATTAAAATTAAACTACAGTATTTTAAATTGAATGAATAAAAACTAATCCCAATGCAATGTGTTAAGCTCTATATTGATTGAGCCTAATAGGATATGGCCCAATATAAAAACTAATCCCAGATCAAAATTGAAACAAATAAATATTAAATTAGATATGGCCCAATATAAAAACCAAAAGTTGGCCCATTGAATTAAATTATAAATGTTGGTCCCACATGTCATATTCTTCTCTTTCTTTTTGTCTCCTTTCTTTCTATGAACAAGATAACATATTCTTCTTCATTTTTCCCCAAAATTTTCTCTGATATTTCCCCATTCATGGTGCAGATCTCAGCTGGACCGTGTTTTTTTTTTCTGCTTGACCAGGGGTGGGCACTAACATTGTTCAGGGGTAGGCACTAACATATAATGCTAGTATATCTCCAAAAAAATTCATAATTCAGGGGTAGGCACTTGCCTACCCCTGGACCTCTTTGGATCCGCCCTTGCCTACTTTCATTATTTCTCATAATTTACATTTTGTTTAACATTTTATATTATAGTTTAAATTAATATGATTAGAAAAGTAAGATGTTAGTAAATAAATTTTTTTATATAAAAGTGGATCTTATAAGCAGGATAAGTGTGGAGTAGGTTATTTCCTTTGAGAAGGTGAAGTAATTTATATAGGATTAATTTGAATTTAAATTTTATTTACTTATCATATGACAACTTAAGTGAAATATCCTTTGTAGTTCTACGCAAAAGATAGAATACTCCTAGCTAAACTAAATTAAATTTGGTGTCCATTTGAAATATATGAGGTTATATTCAGGGGCGGACCCACGTTAGTCCATGGGGGCAACTGCCCCCGGCCCTGGATTTTGAAATTTAGTAGGAAAAAATAGACTTGGTTCTTCTTTGCCCCTTTGAAAATTAGTTTGCCCCTCCCTGGACCGAATTTTTGTCTAATGGTGTTAAGATATGAAGATCTCCTAGACAATGGTGTCAAGCTCTGAAGAAAGAATTAGGTTTCATGGTGAAGGAGATAGATGAAAAGAATAAATCTGAACGGTGGGGTCAAATAGGAAGCATGGGTTAATAGTTTTATGGGATGTCTTTTTATTAGGTGATGGGCTTGTTTAATTTTCTGTTTGGGCTGAACTTACTGAGTGACAACGGTGTCAAAATTTATTTTCTCATAGCCCAAACGTATCCAGTTAACTCTAAGAAGCCTCTTAATTGTTTCACTATTTTGGGTATAGGTCAGTTAATCATTGCTTTAAATTTCTTCTTGTTAGTGGCTCCTCCTAAGAAATAATCTGACCGAAGCACTCTATTTCTCTAGTTTTTCTATGCAGCGTTGTCACATTTTTTTTCTAATTAAAACTAACTGATGCAAAGATGGTGTGTGACAAAAATTTAGAGTATATAATAATTTTTTATATATTTTTTTTTAAGTACAAAACAAGTTTTTGGCAAAAAAATCTTAGTTTCCGATCCGATTCGGCCAATTTTGACCGATTCACCTGATTCTGATAAATTTAGTATCCAATTAGCTAATGAGTTTGAATCCAATATGCCATTTGAACCCGATTTATGCCCCCTTGACAAAAATCTTGCGTCCGCCCCTGATTCCATTTTGAGATTTATATCAAATTAAATAGACGAGTGAGATCTCATTCAACATGATCATGTATTGCACTGGATCTGAATTCATGGAGCTTACCTTACCTCTTACTCCACAACTAAATATAGCCTTGTCTTTGATTTTCCTGCAACATAAAAGATGATGTCCCCATTCAAATGTGGAACTAATGCCACAAATTTATATCCCCAAAGGTAACAAAATATTTTTGTTTAGATCACGACCATCTGACAAGAATTCACTCGAATTTTAAAAGGACCTCGTGCATTCTATCTCAGATTGAATTAACTCGGATTATGATCGGATGATCAGAATCTAAACATAAATATTTTGTTACCTTAGAGAATATGGACTCCCTTGTGGCACAATTTTTAACCAAACAGCTCGGTCCCACGTTGTCTCGAATTACGCCAGCTTTTCTGGATCAAACGTGCACATCGCCGCATACAGGGGAGGATGCAGGATTTTCCAGAGTAGGGCCAAAAAATATCGAATCGGATTCAAACTCATTAAATAATTAAAAAATATATAAAACATGATAAAAAAACAACAATAATAATATTCTTTTACATAATAAAAAAAACAAAAATATTGTCCTTTACATATTTAAAAACAAAAACAGAAAAGCAAGACTAGATACTAATTTTTTTTTGAGGAATCATGACATAAGCTGCTGCGCAAATTTCCACCTAGAGTTCCCTAATCTCAATTACAAATTCATCTTAAAATCATCTCAAAAGTCAAAAGTATCACAATTGAGGGACAGGTGTTGCACAAAAAAATAATGAAATGGAGGCATAAAAAAAAATAAAGAAACTTAGCGGATCACAGCTGTTGCGCACAGCGCACCTCTCCCTCTCTATCATTTAATTTTACAGGGGCCCACAAATTCTGAGCCAATCAATGCCATTTACCATTTATTTCATTATTTTCCATGCTAAGTGTGGTTTATGAAAATCGAACCGTCTCAATGTGTTGGCTCACGCACTCCACGCCCATGCAGATGAAAGATCTCTTCTTCTCCAGAAATCATTCGAAAATCAACGTAAAATTGCCATTAAAGAAAAATCACAGAGGAGAAAAAGGAGAGAGAAAAATTGAATGCCAAAAATCTTTGTATATGGAGAATGAGAAACATAAACTCATGAGGGTAGGGCATTTGTTTTTTCCAGGGTAGGACAAGAGCCCAAAACTCAGTACTTCAGAACTAATTTTCAAAATTCAGGGTAGGGAAGTTGGCCTACCCTGCTGTATACTGGATCCATCCCTGGCCACATATCTTATCACATTAAAGCTCTCAAAACAATAACTTTCAGTAAGCAACACGAACTGTCACATTGTTTCTTCTACAATGCATAAAACTTCTTTTTTTTTTTTTTGATGAAAAAAAAAAAACTTGTTTTGGTACGGGAAGTTAAAACCCTTACTCAATATCAGTGACATTGTAAAATCGTTATTGTGATGATATATATATTTATTTCTGAATTTTTTTATAATCATTTTATAAATGTGGCTAGATATAAGTATTAATATTGAATTCAGTTCTGTCCTCAGTACCTTTATACTTCTTATCAGTTTAAAAAATATCATATTCTGTGATAAACAAAATTAATCAAATTAGACGTAGATTTTTATGGCAAGACAATTATGCTGGTAAGAAGAAATATCATTTATCAATTGGCAAAGAGCTTGTTTTGCCAAGGAGTTTGGAGGATTAGGTATATTAGATCTCAAACAAATGAATTAAAGTATTGTAGCCCGCTTTACTTATGAAATGGTGGTGGAAAATTATGGATCCCACATACACTGGTGCTTGGAAAAATATGATATTGCACAAATACACAATTCATAGTGCTCTCAAATCTGATTTTTGGTCTATTATTTCATCTCTCCAATATTTGGGAAAAATTAGTGTTTCTTATGAACCGAGCTACAATACTTTAGTTCGTTTTTGGACTGACATTTGGTATCAAAATTGTTCCATGGCATCTAGATATCCTTACTTGTTTAATATTTGCTCCAACACTAACATCTTACTACAAACAGTTATCAATACACAAGGCAATGCCTTTACTTTTCGTAGGACTTTAGATGTTGTTCAATATACATAATAGTTAGAGATTTTAGATATCATTAGTCACTTCTCATATACTCATCTAGAAGATAAACTTAGTTGGAGATGGGAATCAAATGAAACTTTTTCGGTTAGGTCCTTATATAAACTTCTCAATTTTAGAGGTACGTACTAAGCCTAAAAATGCAATGTTATGGTGGAAAATCCCTATCTCTATTAAGATTCGAATCTTTATGTAACTTATCCAAAAAATAGAATATTAACAACTGACAATTTAAGAAAAAAAGGATGGCAAGAGAATGATACTTGTCAATTTTGTCAACAACCAGAATCAATTAGTCATTTATTCGTGAACTGCTCATTTACAAAACGGATATGGTTCTTTATGGGTTCTTGTCAAAATGAAAGCATTCAATGGTCAAAATTTACAAATATTGTTAAGTTTGCTAATCAGTTACCTAATACTCATAGATCAGCCTTTTTTATTGGTTTTTAGTGCAGTTTGCTGGACTTTGTGGAAATATCACAACGAAATATGTTTTGACAATGGTAAGAGAAAATCGGTGAGACAAATTATTTTACTTATTATCTCACTTGTGCATTATTGAACATGTAGGGTCACACAACAAGTTGCTGCCTCAACAGCTTTGTGGCTCCCAGTTGATACAGACGTACTTCCTATTTCTAGCTGGCATCCAGATGATGTCGATGATGAAGTGGCAAAAGACTCCACTGTGTTGGAGACAGGGAACCAGCTGGTGCTCTATGAAGAAGACCTTGGGCTTTACAGTCAAATTTTGTAGTTACATATTTTGTCTACAGCCCCAATGAGTAGCTTAGATTTCTATTTTGCATGAACTTTCTTGTTGGTTCTTGGTACAGCCTATGGTGATTCATAGGTTGCTTTTGGTCTTTGATGCTTTGTGGTTGCATTTAAATGAGATACATCTATACTTTGATACTTTTGTTAGAGTCTGTTATTTTGGTGCTATAAGGTGAACAATCAGTATGCAGGTGTAAGTTAATTTTCTTAAATGAAATAGGCTTCGGTCTTTTAATAAAAAAAATAGATATAAGTATTAACAATCACAAAATAAAAATGAATTATACCAGCCATGTGTGTGTGTGTTTTTTTTATGATTCGTTAAGAAACCACATAACCATACAATTCTTTTTATGATATCGAATTTTTTTTCATTATCTTTGTAATTCTTCAAAATATATTTACTACTCTAAAATAAAAAAAATTCAATACGTGGGTGCAGCTCATGAATTACCGTATTTGCTTTTAATCTAGAATGTGTGCACAAGTCAATTATCACGAGGCGGTGATTTTATGGCGAAATTACTTTTAGTGACTTTTAGCCCAATTTAATAATTCATGGTCCAAGTAAATTAACGGGCCTTTAAATGGTATTATTTTGATTCGGCCCATGTTTTCGAAATAATGATATACATGATATCATTTTTCGGGAGAGGTTAAGCTTTCATGATATCGAATCCATATCATCTGAGGTCACAGAATACTTCTGTTTGTATCACGGCCGTCCGATCAGAATTCATGTCAATCCTAATTGCTTTAATAGTCGTGCAGATTCTGATTGGACGATCGAGATCCAAAAAGAAATAATCTGTTATCTTAATTAGGTGATGCGAATTCTTATGATATCATGGTCCAAGTAACATAAAATTTGAGTTCGCTCAAAATTGCATTGCTGAGTTTATTTTTTTTTGAAGTATCCTGGCAGAAGCTACCAGTATGAGTTTATTAGCTTAAAAACCAGAGTACAGCTCTATTACATCGTGCCAGATAGGTAGAAAAATTACATCATGACTTTAAATGAATAAGAAACATTCATTGCAGTCGTTGGTACCAGTATCTAGCAGTATTGAAACCACAAGCTTCCTTCTTGCCAAATCCGCTCTGCTAAGATCACAGGCGGGACAGACCTATTTTGGAACACTCTTTCGTTTCTGTGTTTCCACAGTCCCCAAGCCACACATATGAACCATGTAACCCACTTCTTGCTTTTCCTTTCCTGCTGTCGTTCTCCCCTGCACTTGAAACTTTTCCTTGATTCGTACCAGATTTGTTCTATGGTCATGGCTGGCCTAAGAAGTGTTTTGCCAAGCCTTTGTGATATTAGCCACCATACGTTGACAGCATACGGGCACATGAAAAAGAGGTCGATCGCAGTTTCAATAGGGCAATTATGACACATGACACATCCTAGAGTACATTGAATATGTCTTTTGCGGAGGAGGTCCTGAGTCAAAGTTCTCCCTCGCAATAAGAGATATGCAAAAATCTTCGGGGAGGCTGGGCAATTGGCCTTCCAAATAGAAGGAAAGCCCCATGATATCTTCCCTCCCGCATGAAGGACATCATAGGTGTTTTTTGCCGAGTAGGTACCGGAACTGCCCCATCTCCATTGCAATAAGTCATTTCCTGGTGCCAGTGTGATTTCTGTCTCCAGATCCGGTGCCAATTCATTGATGCGTGGTAGTGCTGCTGCCAGCGATATTTGACGTGGGTGAGGTGTTGGCAGTCCGTCTCTCTGCTTCCTGAGAACCCCCTCTTCATTCCATCTATCATACCAAAATGAAATGGACTGACCATCTCTGATTTCCTAGCTGGTGCACCATTGGAATAGGGGCTGCAACCTCAAAATAGTTGACCAAAAAAAGGAGCCCTGATTGAGTAGTATGTATGGCTCGTCCTGGAAACCTCTTAGAGTTCTTAATCTAATTGCCCAGTGATGCCAGAGTGAATCCTGGCCGTTATAGAGCTTCCACAGCCATCGAAGTAACAATGAGGTGTTCTGGTATTCCATATTGCGAAGCCCCAACCCTCCCCACTTCTTTGGTAAACATGCCGTGTCCCAATTGATGTGGGAAATGCCTCTGCCATCCCCATCATTCTTGCCCCACAGGAAAGATCTTCGCACTCTATCAATTTTTCGGATCACCCATTTTGGTAACCTAAACGAGCACATGAAGTAAACCGGTATCAATGATAAGACTGAGTTAACTAATTGCATTCTTCCTCCTCTTGAGAGCAGCTTGCCCTTCCAGCCTTGAAGTCTTCTTTCCAATTTTTCCACCAATGGCATGAAGCACTGCCTTGTTGGAGTAGTGACTGTCAATGGCATCCCTAAATAGGTGATTGGCAAGGTGGTTTGTTGGCATTCCAAAATGAGCTTAATCAGTCGAGTTCTGTTGGGGCTCAAATTAAATGGTACAAATGAGCTTTTCGAGTAATTAATGTTGAGACCCGAGATTTTGGAGAATAGCCTGAGCATGAGTTTGAGTGTCACCAAGGTTTCAGCTTCCGCATTTGCCACAATTACCGTATCATCGGCGTACTGTAAGGCCAGAATTGCTTCTAGTATTTTATTGGAGATTTGGCTACCCAGAGTTGAGTTTGCAACCGTAATCATTTGCTGCAGCACATCTACCACCAACAGGAATAACATTGGCGAAAGAGGGTCTCCTTGTCTTAATCCCTGTTTATGTGCAAAATACTCTGTGGGTTGGCCATTAACTATGACCCGAGAGAAAGCAGACTCCAATAACTCATTGACCCATTTAATCCACCGTGATGGAAAACCTCGATGAGTGAGTACCTTTTCTAGAAAGGCCCAATTTACCGAGTCAAAGGCTTTGGAGAAGTCGATCTTAAGGAAGACCGATTGATTTTTTGTTTCATTAATGTGGCATAGTATTTCCCTGGTTGCTATAAAATTCTATGAAATATGCCGGCCTCGGATAAATGCAGTTTGGTGATTGGATATCAAGCCCGATAGGTCTTGAGAGAGCCGGGTAGCTAATAGTTTGGATAAAAGTTTCAGTATCGCATTAATGACACTAATAGGTCAGAAGTCCTGTACCACCATAGGAGTCTCCTTTTTGGGGATCATTATGATATTTGCCCGATTAATCGGCTTCAGTTCTAGCTTATGTGAATAAAAATCGTTGACCATTGTCATGATGTCATCCTTAATGATACTCCAAAATTCCTGGAGAAATTCATTGGGTATCCCGTCAGGGCTGGAAGATTTATTTTTTGCCAAATCACAAACCGCCTGTTGGACCTCTGATTCAGTGAAGGGGCAGCCAAGATGAGAGAGTTCTATCTGGTCCGAGTACAGAGCTGAAGGGTCAAAATCAGTTGGCTGTCCGGATGTGCCAAGGGTAGCCCTCATGTGATTCAAGAAAATTCTCTGAATTTCCCTGTCATCCATTACACATTCCCCTTCATGCTGCAGTAATGTAACAGTGTTTTTAGCGGTTCTTGCTGATGCAAAGGAGTGAAAGAACCTGGTGTTGTTGTCGCCGTGCTTGAGCCAATGACATTTAGCTCGCTGCCTCCATTTGGTTTCGGAGTCAATTGCCAAATCGTACGCTCTTTATCTCACCTTCTGCCTCAGGTTGAATTCGGCGAGTCTAGGCTTCTTTTCTCCTCAATATGATCGAAAAAGAGGATGACCTTCTTGCAGTAGGCCAGCTGTGTGTCCATCTTGGCCACCTTCTCTCGATGGTATTTAATCATGACTTCCTGTAGTTGTTATGTTTTGTCAAAGAAATTTGGCTGAGTAGTGTTTCTATTCGACTGAGGTCCCCACAATCTGTTAACCTCTTTGGCCAATTGCGGGTATCTGAACCAAAAAAGCTCCATGCGGGGTTGCTTTTTGGTGTGGTGGCGATGCTTGCACGTGAGGAGGAGAGGGACGTGGTCTGAAATCGCCATTGCCTCAGCCTGCCATGTGATAACCGGAAAGATGGTCCCCCATTCTGATGAGAGGAAACATCGATCAATTTTGGAAAGAACCGGCCTTTGTCGTCTATTACACCATGTGAAGTCCCGGTTTTTGAGAGGTACATCTACCAGCTGCAGGTCAGTAATTGTTTCGTTGAAAAGGTCCATCAGATTGAAGTTTCTACAGCTCCCTGATCTATCTACCATCCATCTTACCAAATTAAAGTCTCCTAGTAGTACCCATTTTGTTGTTACCCACTGAGCCACTGTGCCCAATTCGAGAATAAATAGTGGTTTGAGTGCTTCTTCGCTCGGCCCATATGCATTGGTTACTGTAAAGAGCGACCCCGACCTGTTCTGCCTTAGCAGGGCTGAGACAGTGTTTTTTGTCGCCCATGAATTTAGCAGCGTGTAATTCTTCCTCCATGAAATGATACACCCACCTGAGCTATTAAAAGCATTTAAGTAAACACACTGCTTCTCAAAAAAGGAAGGTAAAAAACACGAGAAGTAACCGAAATTGAAATCGTTTAATTTGGATTCTTGAATACACACAACATCACATCCTAACCTAATTGAACTTCTCACCCCAGCACATTTGTCTAAGCTACCTAACCCCCTTGTGTTCCAAGATAAGATTTTGAGTTGTTTCATCATATAAAATGATTGACTACTGCTCCTTTTGACAACTAGGTAGATCCCCTCACTGGTCCTGTTCGGAGCCAGACTCTTCATCAGTTATTGAGTCTAAGGAAACTTGATCTTCATCCGAGCTATTGGCCAAATTAACTGCCCCTTTGAGATATAAATTTTCCTCTTGGATAGTTTCATCGACATCAGATTCATGTAGGCCACAGCCATGGGCCAGTGCAATGCAATTTTCATATTGGACCCGAACTTCGTAAAACCCATCGGGGGTCTTATCTAGATCAATTCCGTGAGATAAATTGGAGTTGGGTTCCTTTCTTAATGGACCTGTTGCAGGCCCAGTTTGACTCTGTGGACCCTTTACGGGCTCCTTCCTTGGTGGACCTGTTACGGGCCGAAGCTCCTGTGCCGCTTTCCTCTTAAGGCCCCCAATAGTTTCGCTACTTGGCGGTATGGAGTTGGCATGACAGGTGTCACCAAGTTTTGATCCCCTCGGTTTGCGCGCCTTGGAAGTTTCTCCCTGCAGAAGAAGGTTGGAGTGACCAGGACCTTGAGGGGCAGCATGTGGTCCCCTTCCGTGTGGTTTTTTGTGTAGCAGACCATATCTGGTCTTATTCTCTACCCGTTTCGCTGGACGCTTCATTGGTATTTGCCTCACCACCCGAGTTCTCCCCCCACCTTCCTCTTTGTCCCGTTGTTTCTATTTGTCCCTTATGGGGGTGCGTGTTCTGCCTTTGTTTTTGTCTTTGTTTTTGTCTTTGTTTTCAGCACATGGCTCTCGAGGCTGATTCTGGAGTACCTTCTCTGTACTTGGCAGAAAGGACCCGATGTTTTCCAGGGGGGTGCAGCATTTTCCATGATTGTCTGTGGTGCCCCATGAGGGTAGGATTCACTTGTACTCCCCAATTGGTGGCTAGCACCCGCCACATCAAAAGATTCCTCCTGTGAGTCCGCAAATGACCGAACTGTCCTGCTTTCTGCTCCATTAGGCGGTGGATCTTCTGTGGCCGCATTGTCATCCTCATGGTGCAACAGGAAAGTAATGAGCTCTTCTTTGGAGAAACGTGGCCGCTGTCCCCCGGCAAGCATGTCGTGGACCACCGGTGGGATTGTTTTCTTATCTCTACCTTGGCAAAGATCATGGAGGAATCTCCGGGAGCAATGGAAAAGGTCCAGGTCGTCCGTAAATCCTGCCTCATCCCCCGTGCGAGCTATCTTAGACAGCCGCTGATGGCGTAGCGGCATGACCGGTATGTCCTGAGGGCGGTAAATGGGACCTGTTGTTACCTTGATGACCTTTATCGGTAAGGAGTGCTGTAGACCCCCTCAACGATAGTAATGGATGGAGGTACCCTCTCTTAAGTTATCGGTAGCTATGACCGCCGTGTAGACCGCCATGTTGGTGGGATCGACCTGGTCAATCGTGCCGAGGTATAGGCCAATGGTGCTAGTTGCCCTTATCACAGTTCTTTCACGGTAGAGATGAGGTGGCAGATCAAGAATGTTAATGACAATGGTGTAGTTGGGTATGTTGATGGAGGCATACTCCAATGGTGACCACCTCTGGAAATCAAGGCCGGTTTCCCACGGTTCGGATGGTAGAGCTCTTATCAGTGTATCTGGGTCGGTTCCAGTCGGCAGGTGGATCAAGAAACGGCCCCATGACAACGAGGCAAAGGTCAGGTCTGCCTTAGCTACTATGCCAGTAGCGGCAAGAAGCTCCGCTATCTTATCTACTTTTATGCAGTCCACCGTTTCCACTACTATCGCCTGCTTTAAGCGCTCTAATTCATTGTAGTACTGTGCGTCTCTGTCAATGAAGCACGTATGTGCGGTGGCTCTGTTTTCCGGCATGGTTGGAGGGACATGTGGGAAGGTGCCGGTCAGCAGGCTATCAAAGCCCGGTTCTAGCAGTTTGAGTTGGGTTGGCTGGTAAGGTTTAGCTGCTGGGTTGAGGGATTGCTGGGTTGGGAAGGTGGTTGGGATGGTGGTTGGGATGGTGGTTGGCGGTGGTAAGTTGCATTTGGTCCCAATATGACCATCCGCCCAGCATTTGCCACATTTGGCCGGGAAATGGCATGAGGCAGCGGCATGGCCTGTGCGGCAGCACCTAAAACAGCAACCTTTCCATTCGGCAAACAGAGGAGATGGAGGGAATCTGAGGGCCGTAGGGCTATGAGAGGAGATGTAGATGGGGGAGGATGGCCGCGTAGGTCGAGTCCTTACCGGAGGCAGAACTCTCGCTTGGGTTGGAGGGGGGGCCTCTATAGGTGGGGACTGGAATGATGGCCGAGTTGAACCAGCGACCACCTGGGCGTAGGTCTGCTCATAGGGGACGAAGGGGCGAACCTGAGAGATGGAGTGATGGAGGGTGGCCGCTGTTGTTCTCCAGCTATCTGGGAATCTCCTACGGCGGGTTACAAGGTGCCAGTCTCCTTGCGCCGCCATTTTCGCTCTTTTTCGAGAGATGAGAGCGACTGTTCTATTGAATTTTAATTTGCTGAGTTTATTTGAGCTTAGATAGAAATTTTAGGAGCGGATAGCTTTATACTTCATGCAAATTTGAAATGGCAGTTCCGATTCAAATTCAAATTTTGAGTTACCTCAAACAATCTTTTTACCACGGTGGTGATTTTAAGTGTTAATTTTAAATGATTTTCCTCATTTCTTATTATTAATATTTATATTTGATGTTTAGATACTGAATTAACTTCAGATTCATTTATATAGTGAATTAACTAAAAAAAATTCATAACGTAAAATATAACATGCAATTTTAAAATCCGACGAAAAGAATGTTTTTAAATTTAATGCACATATATAATACACATAAAGTGATGAAATTTTGTTGCATATTTTATCAATCATAAAATAATACAACATTTGCAACGATCTATGCTTACCAAATATTTGGTTGAATATTAAATGATATCCAAATTAATTTATTGACTCATGTAAAAACAAAAATGAAAAGTGAAACATTTGCAACGATCTATGCTTAACAACATTCGCAAATCTTCACAGATCCAAAACAAATTAACAAAGATAACATAGTCCACTATAAAATTTCCAATCTAGGTAAGGAATCTATTCGCACAATCAAAAATTCAGATGTCCTATTTATTTTCAAGATATTATCCAAGTGATATCAGATAAAAAAAAAAAAAAAAATCCAAGGTGTCATTTCTCACTGGGCACCACTAACACATAGTGATAGGTCTCGTTTGTCATGATGCCTAGCACAATCCTGCATATATATTACAAAGGGATGGACATCAGCATAATAATCCTCAAGTCTAAGTACAATTAAGTAATCAACTAATCATTCATTAATATTTAAATTTCAGTTGATTACGTCCATTTTATTGAAAAGGAAAAATGATATCGGATAGGTGGTGGACAGTTTGTGACATTGTAATCATAATGCCAAGAACTGAGGAGCACGCCAAAATAAAAAAATGGACAATTAGACAGATTTGTCTGTTTCTTAATATATCAACTTGTACAGAGAACGTTCACAGTAAACACCGAAACTAAGTTCTAGCTAATTAATAACAAATTAATATTGAAACCAATTATTACCAAAAATAAAAGTTACTGCTTGATGGGACAGATAGTTCTGTTCCCCGTGACAATCGAATGGAGCTTTAAATCATCTAAAGCCTGACGCAGCATCTTCTCCGCATCACCCCAGTAAATCTTGGCAAAAACCCTCACCTATTTATCATTTGATTTCATACAAAATTAAAATAAAGGCGCAGATCGCTACAAGAGATCAAATCAATTTGGAAGGGAATGGGGATTAATCGATCGACTGATCTACCATTTTCTCACGGGGGATAGCGTCAAGCATGTTAATCACCTCCATGTCAACCTGGAGACCGTAAAACATCATCATCGCTGGGTTTCTGAATTCGTGAAGCGGCATCAGAGCTTTTAAAACACAACAGATCGATCAGATATCAAATAAAATAGACAAATAAATATAAAATTGATCAGTATAAATTAAAGAAAAAGGAAAGAAGATATATATATAGAACTAACCGGAGCCTGATTTGAGGGAGTCATTGATCCCATGGTGCTTCTCGAAAAGCTCGGAAGGCAGGACGTGAATCACGATTAGATAATCTCCACGTTTGAGATCTCCTATGACCCAGCTGAGTGCCATCTTGCTAGTCTTGGAGAAATCCAACGCCACGCCTACTTTCTTCTCCCCAGACATTTGCTCTTGCTCAGTGTTTCTTCTTGCTAGTGCAAGAACCAAGAAGATGGTAGAAAGAGAGACTGGATGCGACTGGAATTAGCGCAGAATTGAATGTTAAATTACAATTGCGGTTATGCGGCGGTTTGGGTGAAATACATGTCACGTGGAAATTACTTAAATAGATGAGTAGCACGATTCAACTGGACGAGGACTTCAAAGTTCAAATGGACAGCACGATCTTGATCTATACAGAAGCTGTTATCTCCTCCAGTTGGATCAAACTCTGGGCATCACCAGCGCGGTATTCAATCCCTAAAGTCCAACCAAAAACTTATAACTCGTTCATGAAAATATTTATATTTTAATAGACAGACTTCACATCCAGTGATGTATTCACTGGAGCGGACACAATCTGAACTGTTTGGCTCGAATTGTAACAAGCTACCCGTGAATTTGATTAAACGGTTCAGATCGTACTCCTGACAAAATCTATATCTTGTCCATGGTCCATAAGACCATAACCCATATGGACTTGCGGATTTATTTAAACTAATTAGTTACTTAGCCATATAAATTAATTTAATTAAATTTATTATTCTTAATATATATTTTTAATAAAAAATAATTATATTCAGTTATTCACTCAGATTTTGCATGTATTACTATTTTAAATATTTTAAGTAAAACTCTCAATATGATCTGAATGACTGAATCCACTCCGAATCTAAGGGATATGAATTCATATTTAGATTCTCAAAAATTTATTGAATACGGATCAGCATGTGAATTTTCATTTAAATTATACTAAGAATAATTATTTTAAGGCCAAATTAAGTTAAGATCCTGTTAACATGTTAGAGCATCTCCATCCGTACAATTGACTTAAAATTGCAACCAGTTGTCAAGATAAAGACAAATTTCACTTTAACTTTAATTGCAAAACCTCTACTTCGGTGAAATGAGTTTTAATTTCATTTATGGCCACATCAGCATATTTTTTTGTTCTTTTTCTTCCTCTCAGCGAAATCACCATACTATTTCCTTTTCTCTCTTTCTAGCCATGGCATCTCTACTCCTCTTTTCTTCTCTCAACAGTGGGTGTCCATATCTTCTCCCTTCCATCTCTTCATTTCCTCTTTCCGGCCTTGGCCGCATCACCAGCCTTTGTCTTCTTAATACCACGAATCTTCTTGGCTCTGTTCTTCCTTTCCTTCATTTGTTTCCTAGACTTCTCCCTTGCACATCTAGATGGATACATTGACACGACCAAAATGAAGAACATCAATAACGAATTCTCCTTGAGAGGAGACGGTTTGTCATGAACTTGCGCGTACGGAGCATCACAGCTTTTGAATCCGCCATTTTCGATCTCTTCACCCCTCCCTCCCTCCTCTCGCTCCTCTCTCTCTCGGTTTCAACAGGCAGCGGCTCCTCTCTTTGCAATTCCATTTGAAAGCGGATGGAGATGCCCTTATTAGAAAATTATTGGCAGGAGAGCAAATTTTTTTATAATATATTGATAGTTATTGAATGGAATGAAATCAACATGCAATTAAATGAAAATCTAATATAACTCTGGAAAGAAAATCCTAACTTCTACGAAATTCTTAAATTAAACTTTTAGAAGTTACTGGAAAACAACTTTTTTTAATATAAAGACAGAGCTTCATTAAGTGTAGGCAAATAGAAGGCCATGATGAAATAATTAGCAAATGGTCCATTATACCTAAGCCCAATTAGCTTCCACTTAGGCTGCTGAAAAAAAAAAAATCTTTGAATATGTGGAAAATTTACCGATTCAATGTCTGGTTTTTTTTTTTTTCAGCCACCTCTAATTAGTATTTTCACACAGCTAATAATATTTATAACTCTAATATTTTACTTATGATCGATCTACAAACTCATGAATCTTTCGTGTAGTATAGATTAGAGTATCGATCAACAGAGATAGTGTATTGATGTTAAATTGTTCGTTAATTATAGGTGTGGTTAATTGTATATGGGTTTTAGTTGAGTTTTTTTCGGTGATCAATCAATATTAAAGTAAAGTTAAAGTAAAGATTCATATAGTAGAGGACTCTAGGATTTAGGCTTACTACCATTCTTCCTCTATTCAATCTTAGTTTTATTATTTCGGTGTGGAGTTCTCCAAGAGGGATGTTATCAATCAATATTAAATCTAATATGACTCCGGACTAATCTTACTCTATTTTTTCTCTATTCAATCAACATTAAATCTAATATATATGACTGCAGACTAATCGCGTGCAATTTGATCAGAACCTCATGTGTTTCGGTACTGGCACCGTGCACGAATTTGAGAGTTGTTATTCATGTTATAGTATTGCTAACTTTCGTCTTAATGGCACACCACACAACTATTATGAAGTTCTCCAAGAGATCATTGAGCTACAATATGATGGAGGCAACAATGTTGTTCTCTTTAGGTGTTATTAGTTTGACATAACAAACGGTGTAAAGGTAGACCGTGAACATGGACTTACCGAGGTTAAACATGTTGCTCGCCTAAAAAATTATGAGCCATTTGTATTAGCATGTCAAGCAATCCAAGTGTGCTACCTTTCTTATGCATCGAAAAATCGTGAAATACAAAAATGGTGGATTGCCATTAAAACAAGCTCGAAAGAGAAGTCAGAATTTTACTAAGAGAAAATGCCGGATAATCATATTTCGATTTCAAATGGACAAGACTTTGATTGGGATAATATGGTCCTTGAAGACGAGTTTGACATAGTAGATGATACGATGGAGATTTCACCAATAAGATCACATGCACCGCAAATGATGGCGAATGACGACAACCCCATAGAGGAAGGTGAGGAAGAGTATGACATGGAGCAAGGTGAGGAAGAAGTTGATTGGTATGCCCTCGATGATTCCGATGAAGATGATTTTTAATTGATAAAACAATACATGTATGTATTGTGTGGCCATCTGGTGAATTATTTGTATATCTCAAATATTTTGATAGGTTTATTCTAAAGACCAAAAACTAATTAAGTTTCTAAACATAGTGTTTTATATACTCCTATTATTATTGTTACTGTGATTTATGTTTATATGCATCATTTAAATGGAGAGATCAAATATACAGAAATGTCTCTTTGTCAAAGAATTAAAATTATTTACATGAATGAGTCTGGACATTCCAGATTATTTTCATGCGCATGTTGGTTCAGTATTTACATGGACTATTAGTATTAAATAATATAAATAGAATCATAAATAAAAAATTACAACTCTAAGCCCATGGAAATAATATGTATCAACACTTTAGACTTATTTGCATTGCATGGGAACGGATATTTGCCTGGACCTTCAATAAAATATACTATCTGACATGTTTGACAGGTGGTGGCTCTTCAAATATTATTTCCATGTACTGATAGGAGACATTTGAATAGATAATCATCACGGATTTCATGCATGACTATTTTCATGTAACTACCTTTGCAAATAGTTTTACGAAATCAGAGAAACTCAGGTTCTAATAGTAAGTGGTAGTATAACCGAATGAGTGAGGCTACGGTGCTATGTATAGCACGGATTGGTCCGTGCTACAGCTCAATATTTGAGTTTTCAAAATTCTAACGGTCGATCCAAACCGTTCAACATGATTATAAAATGAATATGTACTTGCAAACCAACACTAGTACAAAAAACCCTTTCACCGACCCTCAACCACTGACTGTTTTAATATGTAACAGTCGGTGTAGAGGCTGCGTGGCAAAATCGTAAATAAGAAGAACCTCAACACTGGCTGTTGAATTGTAAACACCCGTCAGTGTTGCTCATACCTACACCGACCCTTTTTTGAAAAAAACAGTCAGTGTTGCTTATAGCCTACACCGACCCTTTTTTTAAGGAAACCGTCAGTGTTGTGATCACTCAAAAGAGAGCAATGTTTCTTTTAATATTTATAAACTCGGAAATGCTATCGGTTCGGACTGCAAGCGCACAATCCTATCGAGTAGTATATTCGAGGTCGATCCACAGGGAATATTGGTTCAATGCTTTGAGCGATCGAATCACAATCTTTCGAAAGGCTAGATGAAATCTGAAAATTGAGAGATGTTGTTTTGATCAATGTAAATTAGGAAGCAATTAAAAATAATTAAAATAAAGATAGAGATGAGAATTCCTAGGGTTTCGGCACACCATTGCCACTCAATCCGCCTTGACAATATATTCCTGTTGCGTCTGATTTTCTGTTGTTGTTTTATGAAAGATAACCACATAGGTCACTGCGATTTATGTTACGCAAGAATGACAGATCTTTCATCGAGATTCTACATAGGACATTGCGATTTTCCTTACGCAAATGTCTGATCTCTCAAAACCCCAAATTACTACACAGATCACTGCGATTTTCTTTACGCAAGTGATGGAATTTGGTACGCGTTTTGTTGGTCTGGTTTATGGTTTCCCCGCTAAGGTTTTCTTCACATAAACCTAATAGATCTCAACGAGGCTAATTCATACAAATAGTTTCTCTTACCATTAAAGTACTGTCACTACCCTAACGGACTCAAACTAGATCATTGAAATTAGATGAAGAGATAGTAAATCACAAAAGCATTTTGTTTCAACAACAAGAAATCATAATCAACAGAAATATATATATCAAAACATCAAGAGTAACAAGGTTTACTGCCTAGCCCTAAGAAAAGAAACTTAGCCGCGGAACGGCATTGTTACAAGCACTCCTCTCTTCTCACTTTAATCAAATCTAACCCTAATTACAAATATAACTATTTCTTCTGCCCAGGGGCCTTATATAGGAGTGGAGGGACGTCTGGAGGTTGAGTAGGGGCTAAGAAACTGATCTGGAAACAGCTGTCGGCAGTTATTCCCCAAGAGACGCCTTCGGATACGGACCGTATCAAGTGATACGGTCCGTATTAGGACCTTGACGGTTAGGGTTTAATGCTTCCAGCGCTATCTTCTGGTCTGTGCTAGGCCTGGTCCGTATCAGGCAATACGGACCGTAACAGAGACTTCGTCGATAAGCGTCGCTGATCCGATTGACCCGATTCTAGCTCCATTTGGTGTAAAATAGTCCCAAAACCTGTTTTCTGCAATAAAACATAAAGAAGGGTGACAGTAGCCTTTTTCTCTAATAAATCAAACATAAGTGTGAGAAAATATGTAAAACCTAAGCCAAAACCCTACGTAAATCATCATTATTTTGACTCTGATCACGTTGCTCATACCTACACCGACTCTTTTTTGAAAAAAACAGTCAGTGTTGCTCATACCCTACACCGACCCTTTTTTTAAGAAAACAGTCGGTGTTGCTCATAACTACACAGACCTTTTTTTTTAAATAACAGTCAGTGTTGAGCAATAATTAATTTTATTTGAGAATAAAAATGTATAACTATTTGAGAATAAAAATTTATGCATTGTGTATATTTTGTAAGATATTTAATAATTAAGTTATATTTGTTTAAATTGAATTTATAGATGCAATAAGTATTTTATCGTTGTAATTCATAAAATAGGATTGAAATTATATACGGTAAGATGTTCGTTGTAGATGCAATAAGTTTGTTAATATGGAATGGAAAACCTAATACAACGTAAATTACTAATTAATTGTTTCATCGAAAAATTGCAATGCTTGTTTATTAGAATGAACATATTCTATTTAATAAGTATGATTAGTAATTCACGTGATTAGTGAAATTTAGGCAATTAACATTAAATGTTGACTTTAATTGTAGAAAAATATTTTGTAATGAAAATTATATTAGTAATATTTATGCAATAATTAATGTTATAACATGTTTATTGCATAATTAAATGATTTTGACACATTAAATTATATAGCATTACATGCATTGCATATATGACTCACATCTTTCATGCATGAACATGAAACATAAACTCTTGTTTCGTGAGTTAATGAAGACGCACGGGAATATGTCGTCTGTGGGTCGATCGGAACCGTTTAAATTAAAGAGCACTGCATTTATTGTCTTGCATCCAAGTTTGATCAAAATTTGTTTTTAATTACCCATCCATCTAGTTAACCGAAAATTGAAGCATCGTATGGCCATAAACACTTCGTGTTGGATCGAAGCTCATACATAATAAAACTTCCGTACTTTTATGTTGGTTACATTTAGTGTTCTCCCTTGATCATTTTAAAAAAGATTTGGAATGATTTCACTGCAGATCGACCGTTGATTTCCAGCGTGAAAATGAACGGTCCGATTCGAAACTTAATTTTATGTTAATTTTATTGTTAATTTTTTTGTAAATTTTGATTCACTGACTGTTTTTATTTCAGAACCGTCAGTGTTGAAACTTTTACTGACTGTTTTTATTTTGAAACCGTCAGTGTTGATATACTACACTGACTGTTTTTAATTAGTAACCGTCAGTGTTGAAAACCTATACTGACCGTTTTTATTTCAGAACCGTCAGAGCTGATTTTCTGTACTGACTGTTTTTTTTTGGGAGCCGTCAGTGTTTCGTCAATTACTGACTGTTCTTTTTTTTTTGAGCGAGCCGTCCTTCTTCCGAAAATTTTGCATTCGCGGTTTATAACTTTCGATCTGCGCGAAATATTTCATTTCCCCTTCTAAAACTTCGTTTCCCTCTTCTTTGCCGAAAAACCATCCCAAAATTTTGAAAGAGGTTTATCTCTTTCGATCCCTGCTTGGCGATCTCCCAAAAACCCCGCCTTGCGGCCTCCGGCTCCGCCGAGCACCCGAGTCGCCTTGCTACCTCGCCCCGCCCCGCTGCTTTGCCTTGCTGCCTCGCCCCGCACCCGAGCACCTGAGAAAAAATCCCCGCCTTGCTGCCTCCGGCTCCGCCGAGCACCCTACCACCTGAGCACCCGAGTCACCTTGCTGCCTCACCCCGCACCCGAGCACCTGAGAAAAAATCCCCGCCTTGCTGCCTCACCCCGCTCAGCCGGGTTCAAGGTACTCTCTCTCTCTGTCAATCCCTGCTTTTACAGGACTTAGTCATCTTACTTTTCACATTGTTTACGTTATTTTCTGCTGAATCGTACCAGAGAGAATTTGGCTTTGAATTAATTTTGAAACTTGTTTCCTGCGCATGATTGCAACTTGTTTCCTGCAATTAATTTTACACCTGTTATTATTATAAATTGAGAATTTGGCTTTGAATTAGAAAGTTCAAACACAAGGTGCCTTTAACAGTCTGACCAATTACCAAAATGCATCCTGCAGCCTCTATAGCAAAACATAAGTAAAAATTGCTGTAATAAATCTGATTTAACAATCTGATGAACAATATAATTTCCCATATGTTAGAGACTCCAAACTGGGAGTTGGGAAGCAAGAAGAAGACAAATACTTTACATCTGAGACAAATGTGCAAAGGAAGAAACTAGAAGTCGAGCTCGAAGAAACTGAAGAGCATGTGCAAAAGCGCGAGGTATGTGCATGAAAGAAAAACACTTATGTCTCTAGAAAATTTTAGCTTTCTTAGTGTTTCCATTTCATGTTAAATCTTTAGCAATATCTAAAACACACAGATGACACTTTATAAACGGCATGAGCACGAAAGACGTCCAAATTTCTTTCGAGAATCATATGGTTCCAGAATTGATATGTCTTCCAAAATAGCCTCCACAAGTCAAATTTAGTGGGAACAGGTCTGAAACGGGACTATAAAATCTGATATTTGATTAAGAGAATCCAGATTAGATATCAAGTGGAATTTTAAAGAGTGAGCAATCTGTTTGGTAATATAAACTGAGTTGAGTAAGCAATCTGTTTGGTGATATAAACTGAGTTGAGCTCTTATTGATTGATTGAAAATCATTTACTTTATTTTCCTTATCGGGTTATAACCCGTTAGCATAGTTGGTTATTGTGCTTTAGTTTGATTGAGCATAGCAGTTGAACATTAGAAGAAAGAAAAGATAAAAATTGCGTATATAAGCAAACTGTTCTTACAGCTCATATCCAAAAACATATGTCAATTCTGTAATTTCTTTGACAAGCCATAGATATGGGGGAGCATAGCAGTTGAACATTAATTTCTTTTATTTCTCACAAGGGTAGAAAGGAAATTATAAATTTAGAAGGATGATAGATTTAGAATTAATGAAAAAATTGATACATTGGACAAATGTGTGAGTTTCTACAATTTTAAAGGGCAAATATGATATTACAAACTTTTGAGGGAGATATATGTAATATTAAAATGTGCTCTTTTCATTAATTGAGAATGTATATCAACAAATGAATTGTTTAGTACTTAGTATTATCTTATTAATGTACTGCAGTAAAGACTTCTTGAATGCTAAACCACAAACAAAATCATAATTTAGAAGAGTTTTTTTTAATATTAACCATAATCTAGAAGCTTAAATATTATTATTTACAAATAGAAGGGTGATGAAGAAGACATAAAAGAAACTAAGAAAGTGAAAAACTTTGTACTATAAAGGGTTAAACTTTTGATGAATTGTCTTTTTAAAAAGATGAAACAATTAAAAAAAAAATGTGTTATGTAAATTGTGCCAGATGAATTGTCTTTTTAAAAAATGTGTTAAAAAAAACTCTCCAATAGGTCCTTATACAGTGTTGTGCCAGATGCGGTGCAATACATATCGGATGGCTAACTTTGTTTTGAGATGCGTGCTTTATTGTATGTATTTTGTAATTGAACTTGATTCATTTTTCATATAACTTGCATAAAATTAACTTCTCAATTTGTATTCATGCAGTGTGATTTACCGACAGAAAAATATACGCCGACGCAACTTCATGCAATAACACGACAATGGTGTACATTTCTCTTGGACAACTTCTAAACTAGGTATACGAAATGCAATGTTGTTAAGTTTTAAATATATATATTTTGTTAATGTGTTATGTAAATTTTGTTATAGTGGTTTTTTGTGAATATGTTATGTTGTTTTTATTGTGTTGTCTTTTGTTATGTTGTTCAAATTATTTATATGACATTCTATTTTGTTTATGTTGTTCAAATTATTTGTATGACATTCTATTTTGTTTATGTTGTTTATATTGTGTTGTCAATGAATGTTGAATAGTAATAAATTGCTAGCAAATATATGGAGGCTAGCCCCGATACAAACAGAATCATGCCAAAATTTTATGCAAACACTGACGGTTATAAAACCAACAACGACTGTTTTTAGTACTAACTATGACTGTTTTGAAGACCTATACTGACTATTTTATTTAAAAAAACAGACAGTGTAGGCTAGCAACACCGACTGTTTTTTTTAAAAAAAAAACAGTCAGTGTAGGCCAGCAACACCGACTGTTTTTTACATAAAACCGTCAATGTTGGACACCTACACTGACTGTTATTTACCTGTCAGTAATGAGATACCTATACTTACTGCGCCATCACTGACGCCTCAATAACAGTCGGTGTAGGGGTATTTTAACAGTTGGTAAAGGGGTTTTTTTGTACTAGTGCAAATTTTACATTTTTTCAAATTTTTTTACGATTTTTTTAGATAGGTAGAAAATCACTGTTTTTGGATGGTTCAGAATTTTCAGATCAAGTGATTTTCTACCTATCTAAAAAAATAGTAAAAAAATTCAAAAAAAATTCAAAAAAAATGTAAAATTTGATTTACAAGTACATATTCATTTTATAATCATGTTGAACGGTTCGGATCGACCGTTAGAATTTTGAAAACTCAAATATTGAGCCGTAGTACGGACCAAACCGTGCTATGCATAGTACCGTATCCTCACTCTAACCGAATCATTAGAAGAAGAATTAGAAAATTGGATACAGAGGAAGAATGAACGGTATAGTTGGTTCAGAATCCATGCTATGATACCATGTAATTAATCAGTAGCACAAGAGAGAGATATTGATTCAAGAGTAGAACTAGGGTGAGCTGTGCTCACCAACGGTTTTGGTGAGCACACCTCCAAAAAACGCATTTTCAAAGTTCAAATAGTCGATTCGAACCTTCCAACGTGTTCTTCATATTAATATGTGCTTGGAGACCAAATTTTACATTTTTTGGAAATTTTTTACTATTTTTTTGGAATTTTTGAAAATCAGTGTTTTTTGAATTTTTTGAATTTTTTTTTTATTTAATAAAAAGCTGATGATTTTCAAAAATTCCAAAAAAATAGTAAAAAATTTCCAAAAAATGTAAACTTTGGTCTCCAAGCACATATTAATATGAAGAACACGTTGGAAGGTTCGAATCGACTATTTGAACTTTGAAAATGCGTTTTTTGGAGGTGTGCTCACCAAAACCATTGGTGAGCACAGCTCACCCTAGTTCTACTCTTGATTCAAATATTCATTGTATTGAAATGTTTTCGTATTGAATTACATGTAATCAGAGGCGGATTTACATACATCAAATGGGGTCAATTGACCCCATTCATTTTCAAAAACTAATTATTATATATACTACTTTTGTATATTTTATAGTTAAATATTAAGGGGACATAAAATGACTCCCATAGATTTTATGAAAATTTTATATAGTTGACCCCCATTCATTTTTCAAAAAAAAATAGACTATGTCACTATGTATACAACTTGGGGACTTATAGCATTTTATACTATTTATGTTTTTGACCCCCATTCTTCAAAATTCTGCCTCCGCCCCTGCATGTAATGACTTGTACATTTATAGAAGAGAGTAGCTAATCTAACCCTGATTATAAGAGACTTAACTACAGTTGTATTATGTTGAGAGTAGAATAAGTCCAAACTGGAGTCATTTAGTGTTATTCATAATTTCATATCAATTATTTTTTCTAGGAGCACGTTAAGGGGACCTTAAATGGGCTTAAAATAATTATTTTTAGTATGATTTAAATAAAATTTCATGAAGATCTTATAAAAATTCACATGCGGATCCGTATTCTAAAATTTTGAGAATATAAATATGAATTCATATCCCCTTATCATACGTAGTGGATTCGGATTGTATGAGTGTTTTACTTAAAATATTTTAAATAGTAAAATACATGTAAAATATGAGTGTATATATTCTTTTTTATTATAAATATATATTAAGAATAATCATTTTAATTAATTAATTTATACGAGGAGATACGATCTGAACCGTTCAATCAAATTCACGCGTAGCTTTTTATTTAATTCGAGTCAAACAGTTCAGGTTTTGTCCGCTCCAGTGAATATCTCACTGGATAAGTCTGTCAATTAAACTGTAAATATTTTGATGAACAAATAAATAAGTTGTTGGTTGAACTTTTTAGGGATTGAATACCGCTGGCGATGCCTGAAGTTTGATCCAACTTGAGGAGATAACAGCTTCTGTATGAATATTTGATCAAGATCGTGCCGTCCATTTTAACTTTGAAGTCCTCGTCCAGTTGAATCGTGCTACTCATCTATTAATATAAACAGAGAGAGTCTAATGGAATTTCATTGTATTTCTTTACTTAATCTGTACATGTACAGTGCTATGCTTTACATAGAGAAACTAATCACACTAACTATGCCTAGTTACAATTAACCGTAGACTAAGGTTCTAACAATCTCTGTTATTCTGTTACAACATCTCCAGTATTAAGACTATTAGTGCCAATAACAGCGCCTATCTCCATTATCTTCATTACTGGATGAGTCCAGTGTCGTACAAGTGCACTAGGCAAATAATTAAGTCATTTCCACGTGACATGTATTTCTCCCAAACCGCCGCATAACCGCATTTGTCTCACATTGAATTCTGCGCTAATTCCAGTCGAAAATCCACTTTCTCTTTCTACCATCTTCTTGGTTCTTGCACTAGCAAGAAGAAACACTGAGCAAGAGCAAATGTCTGGGGAGAGGAAAGTAGGCGTGGTGTTGGATTTCTCCAATGGTAGCAAGAAGGCTCTCTGGTGGGCCATAGATAATCTTCTCAAAGAAGGAGATTATCTAATCGTGATTCACGTCATGCCTTCCCAGCTCTTCGACGAGCACCATGGGATCTCTGACAGCCTCGAATCAGGCTCCGGTTAGTTCTATATATCTTCCTTCCTTTTTGTTTAATTTATACTGATTAATTTTATATTTATTTGTCTATTTTATTTTATGTTTGATCGATCTGTTGTGTTTTAAAAGCTCTGATACCGCTTCACGACTTCAGAAACCCAGAGATGATGAATTCTTACGGTCTCGAGGTTGACATGGAGGTGGTTAACATGCTTCACGCTATCCCCCGTGTCACGACCTCAAATTCAACAGCAATCACAAAGCAGTAATGATATAAACGAACTCACAATTTCAGAGAACTTGGCTCAATTTTGGATTAAAAGCAAGATACAAAGGCTACAGCCTAATGTGTATAAGAGAAAATATAATAGAAGAAAGTTCATAAGCATGAAAAGAAATGACAGATGCAATCTCCTTATATAGGCGATGCAGTTTGGAAAAGAAATTATTTAATTTGCTCCAAAGAAAGGCGCTAATCACTCTGAGGTGGCCACATCAGACGGGGACCCTTCTCCTGCGACCTGCGACCCAACAAACTCTTCAACTGTCTGTTCTCCATCCTCTCCATTTGGATCACTCTCCTTCTCTTCATATTTGGGGCCCTTTGCACAGAGTAAATCAGAACAAATAACCATCTGACCCGAACTTGTTTTGGGACCCAACATCAGAGACTCCTTATTACTTAAATCACTGCTCCCCTTGCTGCCCCTTCTGCCCAAATTTCCTTTCTCTTTATTCTGCCCTTTGACCAAGTCAAAATTAGCGGATATAATTCCCACATTACCTTCCACTCCTGACATTCCCCCTTCCTTCAAACCTTTCTCGACCTCGAGAATAAATTCTGGAAATCGCAGCTCAATTTCTTTGTAATCCTCCCATGTAGCCTCCTCCGCACTCTGGTTGACCCACTGGATGAGGAGTTGAACCTCCGATGCATTCCTTTTCTTAACCAATCTTCGAGCCAGGATAGATAACGGCTTCGGCTGTAGTGTCCCGGTTGGGCTGATCAGTGGAAGTGTTGGGGATACTGCTTGAGTATCACTTACACGTGCCTTGAGCTGTGATACATGAAAGACAGGATGAATCATGGAACCTGTTGGTAAATTCAGGCGATACGCCATGGTACCGACCCTCTGCAACACTTCATATGGACCACAATATCGAGCACTGAGCTTCTGATTCCTTACCCCTGACACCGATATCTGTCGATACGGCTGCAATTTCAGGTAGACCCAATCTCCTTCCTTGAATTTTCTTTCACTCCTATTCCTATCAGCAAATTGCTTGGTTCTGACCTGAGCCTTTTGCAAATTAGCTCTCAACTGTCTTAAAGTTTCTTGCCTCTCCCTCAATAGTGAATTAACTGCCTCTACTGGACTCTTAGGAGCACTTCCCAAACCCAATTGAGGTGGCTCATAACCATACAAGGCCTGGAAGGGTGACATCTTCAGTGCACTGTGATACGTAGTGTTGTACCACCACTCAGCTAACGTCAGGTACTTCATCCAACTCTTTTGTTTTTCATATACCATGCATCTTAAATATGTTTCCAAACACTGGTTCACACGCTCAGTTTGTCCATCTGATTGGGGGTGATAGGCAGTGCTCATGTTGAGCTTGACTTCCAACTTTTCCATTAACTCTTGCCAGAACTTGCTGGTAAAAACTGGGTCTCTATCTGACACCACATCTTTAGGCAGCCCATGTAACTTATATACATTATCCAAGAACACTTGAGCAACATCTGAGGCTTTAAATGGATGTGACAAGGGTAGAAAATGTGCATATTTGGTAAATCTGTCAACAATTACCAAAATGACCTCCTTCCCTTCAGACTTGGGTAGACCCGTTATAAAATCCATTCCTACACTACACCAAGCTTCAGTGGGTATGGGTAGAGGCTTAAGTAACCCTGGACTTGCAATCTTTTCTGTCTTATTTATCTGACAAACTTCACAGTGACTAACAAAGTGATGTATGTCACATTTTAAGTTTGGCCAATAAAAAGACCTTTTCACCCTTTGATAAGTGGCTGTTATTCCAGAATGACCCCCTAAATTGGAAGCATGTAATTCTTTGATGATTACATGTCTCCAATTTCCAGCATTTCCCACACAGATTTTCCCTTTGTACCTTATAATTTGCATATGCTGAGTAAGGTGGTTGTGCTCTTCAGTATTGTTGTTTGACTTCTCCAATTTGTCTCTCAATCCTTTCACCCATTCATCACCCTCATAACTACTTTGTACATCCTGGACCCACTGTGGTATCAATTCAGTAACTGCCATTAATTCAATAGTCTCAACTTCTTCTATCCCCTCTCTTCTTGACAATGCATCAGCCACTCTATTTTCGACTCCTTTTTTATACTCAATCACATAGTCTAACCCCATGAGCCTACTCAATCCTTTATGCTGACTTGCAGTGTTGATCTTTTGCTCCAAGAGGTACTTCAAACTAATATGATCAGTTTTAATGACAAACTTACCCCCAAGCAAATAATGTCTCCACTTAGTGATGGCTGTCAAGAGAGCTAAGAATTCCTTTTCATAGGTGGATAGCAACTGGTTCTTTGGGCCCAACTTCTTACTCAAATAGGCTAAAGGCTTCTTATTTTGCATTAACACAGCTCCTATACCCTCCTTACTAGCATCAGTTTCAATTGTGAATTGTTGAGTAAAATCTGGCAGTGACAATACTGGTGCCTGCACCATTGCACCCTTCAATGTTTCAAAGGCTAACTGAGCTTCTTCACTCCACTTGAATGCTCCCTTCTTTAACAGATCAGTCAATGGTTTTGAGATCAAGCCATAGCCTTTCACAAATTTTCTATAGTACCCTGTCAATCCTAGGAACCCTCTTAGTGCCTTCACATCCTTAGGAATAGGCCAGGTTTTCATGGCCTCAATCTTACTAGGATCAGTTGCCACCCCTTCTTCAGAAATAATATGCCCCAAGTACTCAATTTTAGAGACCCCAAATTCACATTTACTCCTCTTCAAATACAGCTGATGCTGTTCCAGAATTTCAAATGCTCTCTGCACATGGTCTACATGAGACTCAAGGTTCTTGCTGTAGATGAGAATATCATCAAAGAAAACTAAAATGAATTTTCTCAGAAAATGTTTAAATATGGTGTTCATCAATGATTGGAAGGTGGCTGGGGCATTTGTGAGTCCAAAAGGCATTACCCTAAACTCATATAAACCTTCATGGGTATGAAAAGCAGTTTTGGCTACATCTCTCTCATGCATCCTTATCTGGTGATAGCCAGACCTCAAATCCAGCTTAGTAAACACAGTAGCCCCCTTCAACTCATCTAATAGGTCTTCTATAATAGGTATTGGGTATTTGTTTTTGATTGTGTCAGTATTGAGCCTTCTGTAGTCTACACACATTCTCCATGTTTGGTCCTTCTTTTTTACAAGTAAGACAGGTGAGGAATAATTGCTGGTGGAAGGTTGTATGAATTTTTGTTTGAGTAACTCCTCAATTATCTTTTCAATCTCAAGTTTTTGATAATATGAGAACCTATAAGGTCTGAGGCTGATGGGTTGTGAATCAGGTTTCAAATGTATTTGATGGTCAATAGCTCTTTTTGGTGGTAGGGTTTTAGGTTCAACAAAGAGGTTTTTGAATTTCTCCAACACAGGTTGCAACAACAGATTCTCCTTCTGTTCTTTCTCATCTTCCTCTCCTTCAATTTTAAACAAATGTGCCATCATTATTTCACTATCTGGATCTTTTTCCTTCAACAAGTGAGTAACTCCCTTGCATATGTGCACAGCTGCATTCACCTCCTCTACTTCTAGCTTGACTGGTTTCCCCTTACTTCTCATTTTCATAATTCCCTTTTTCCAATCTAAGAACATGGGGCTCATACTGGAAAGCCAGTCCACCCCCAACAACAAATCAAACCCATTAATGTCTAGTACCATCAAATCTGATTCAAACTCATGCTGCTGCAACTTGAAGTTCAAACCTGGACACATTTGATCAGTGCTCATTTTGGATCCATTTGCAATTTTCACTCTGAGAGTAGGGGTCTGCTTGGTGTTTAACCCTAAATTATCCACCAAGTAAGGGTTAATGAAAGAATGTGTACTCCCACTGTCAATGAAAGCGCATACTGGAACTTGGTTGATTTCTCCCTTGAATAGCAAAGTCTTGCTGTTTGGGTTGTTGTGTAAAGTGTACAAGTTCACTACTGCTAAGTTCCCTTGTTCCTCACCTCCTGAATCTTCTTCTTGTTCAATTTGCAATTCTTGCATAACTTCTTCTTGCCAACCCTGTGCCTCTTCCTCCTCATTCTCCTTTTCCACTACCATCACTCTTTTGGTCTGACATTTATGCCCTTGACTCCATTTTTCATTGCACTTAAAACACAATCCTAAAGCCCTCTTCTGATCCAATGACATGGGGTTTTGGTTGGGTGCTGCTTTGATCATGAGAGGTACTTTTTCCTTCCATCTGCCTTCACTAATTAGTGGTGGTTTAGTATTGGTATAGTGTGAGGGTTTGTTGACAACATTGTATTTTTTTAAAGCACTATCTAAAAATAGCTCAATTTGCTTGGCATATTTAACAGCCTCATTCACTGTCTGTGGTTTGAACATCTCAATAGTGTGTTTGATCTCATCTCTTAATCCAGATATGAACCCTTCAACATAGAATTCCTCACTAACAATTTGTCTCATGTAAGTCAATCTTGACTTGGCTTGTAGGAACAACTTCACATACTCTTCCACTCTACCCGTCTGATGTACTCTTTTGAATTCATCAACAGGTTTATCAGATTTGCCAGCAAAAATCTCCTTCACCAGATTCACTAAACCCGGCCATGGTGGCTGAGGGTTTGCGATCTTATAACATCGGTACCAATCTTTTGCCTCTCCTCGGAAATGCATGGTGGCCAATCGAGATTTGAAAATTTCAGGAGTTTGAAACATATCAAAATATAGTTCACATTCTTCTCTCCACTCAGTCGGTTCAGCACCATCAAAGGTTGGAAAATCGTAACGGGGTAGATTATATCTTATCTGTTGGTTATCAATTTGCCTATGTTCTCTTCCCCTTCTCAGCTCCTCCTGAGCTACATTATTACCAGTAACAGTAACCGGTAATTCTTCAACAGCGGGTAACTCAACCCGTTCTCTGACAACCGATCCAGATCCAGTATTATCATTACCCACTGCACTGGTTTCACCTATCCCAGGTCTGGTATTAGCCAATTGATGACGAAGCATCATTTTAATCTCTTCTAGTTGCAAATTAATGGTTATAATCGACTGACCATGGTTAACTGCTTGGTTGTAGATCACATCCACCTTTTGAGCGGTGTTAGTCTGCTCTTGAACTAATACCCCCAGCTGATTCTCCATGAGATTCACCTTGCTGCCTACCTCGAGCTGAGATGATTCAGATCTGAGTAAACGATCATTCATTGCTGCTAGATCAATAGTTGCAGCCTCAGACTGGTTGGATTGTCTGGTCTTCATCGCCATCTCTTCCTCAACCTCCCAGATGCAATCGACACGCTCTGATACCAAACTGTCACGACCTCAAATTCAACAGCAATCACAAAGCAGTAATGATATAAACGAACTCACAATTTCAGAGAACTTGGCTCAATTTTGGATTAAAAGCAAGATACAAAGGCTACAGCCTAATGTGTATAAGAGAAAATATAATAGAAGAAAGTTCATAAGCATGAAAAGAAATGACAGATGCAATCTCCTTATATAGGCGATGCAGTTTGGAAAAGAAATTATTTAATTTGCTCCAAAGAAAGGCGCTAATCACTCTGAGGTGGCCACATCAGACGGGGACCCTTCTCCTGCGACCTGCGACCCAACAAACTCTTCAACTGTCTGTTCTCCATCCTCTCCATTTGGATCACTCTCCTTCTCTTCATATTTGGGGCCCTTTGCACAGAGTAAATCAGAACAAATAACCATCTGACCCGAACTTGTTTTGGGACCCAACATCAGAGACTCCTTATTACTTAAATCACTGCTCCCCTTGCTGCCCCTTCTGCCCAAATTTCCTTTCTCTTTATTCTGCCCTTTGACCAAGTCAAAATTAGCGGATATAATTCCCACATTACCTTCCACTCCTGACACCCCGTGAGAAAATGGTAGATCAGTCTATCGATTAATCCCCATTCCCTTCCAAATTGATTTCTCTTGTAGCGATCTGCTCCTTTATTTTAATTTTGTTGAAATCAAATCAATAGGTGAGGGCTGCTGCCAAGCTTTACTGGGGTGATGCGGCGGAGAAGCTGTGTCAGGCCGTAGAGGATTTAAAGCTCAATTCGATTGTCATGAGGAACAGAAGTCTTAATCCGATCGAGAGGTAATTCATATTTTCGTAATAATTGGTTTCAATATTCATTTGTTATTAGCTAGAACTTAGGTTTCGGTGTTTACTGTGAACGTTCTCTGTACAAGTTGATTAAGAAACAGACAAATCTGTCTAATTGGGAACTATTCTCATGTTCTGGATATTCCATTTTTTTTGGCGTGCTCTTCAGTTCTTCGCATTAGATCAATCTGTTTTTTTATGATTGCTATATATGTCACAAACTGTCCACTACCTATCCGATCTCCTTATTCCAGAGTTATAATTGGTAGCATTTTGGGATCAAAATGAACATCTGAGCTTTTGGAACAAAGTTAAGTAGGCAGTCGTTGAATGGCCTTGTATACTTTAAATATTAATGAATGATTACTTTTATTTTGACTTGAGGATTATTATATTATGCGTTAGTCGGTCCCTTTTGTAATATATATGCAGGATTGCACTAAGAAGCTTGTCAAACATTGACTATTACTATGTGCTCATAATGGCTTCGTGCCCGGTGATAACTATTGGAGGTGCCCTATGAGAAGTGACATCTTGGATATTATTTTATCTGATGTCACTTGGATAGTATCTTGAAAATAAATAGGACATCTGAATTTCCGCTTATGCGAACAGGTTCCTTACCTAGATTGGAAATTTTGAACTGGATATCATCTTGGTTTGTTTTGGATGTGTGAAGACTTGCAAGAAAAATAAAAAATCTCATAGTTTTTTTTTTTTTTCTTTTTTTTCTTTTCAGTAAAAGATGGACTGTTGATGCAGAGTAAAAATAATTGCATGATATTTTGGTCCCACGGAAATGATCAGATAATTATGCCCCTGGTCGAAGGGTTATTTAACATTATGCATGGATCTTCCTCGGCTTTTTAAAATTCTTTTCCTCATGGGGAAAAAGGGGGAAAAGAAGTTCATTCAGGAAAAAAAACTAAACATTTACTAACTCTATTATAGGTTTTGCTGAGATTCTCTGTTTAACATTGCACAATTGAGGATTCATGAAATCAAAGTTATTGAATTGCACAGTTGTGGAGGAGCAAACTCCCAATTGGCCTAATTGGTGCCCAATATTCTAAAATTGGGGGTTGCAGTAGTCAGTACGCAGTAAAAATTGCACTGACTACTTGAATTTAAGGAAATCAAGTTGTGAAATTCAAGTAGTGAAAAATTAATTTGCAGTAGTCAGTACGCAGTTACTGTGGAGGGACTCGACACCAATTTTTCACAGAAAACGGGGGAAAAGAGAGAGAAGAGAAGAGAAGAGAACTGATTGAGGGAAATTGAGTGTAACCAACCTGGTAGAAGAAGCGGTGGAAGAGGAAACGAGCGAAGAAGGCGTGCCTCTAGGTTAGTAACCCAGAAGCGTGACATGCGGTGCGATGGAGAAGAGGCGGCGCCATGGATAGATCGGTTTGCTAAGTGAGTCAAAGTGACTAAGTCTGAGAGAGGAGAGAATGTGAGAGACCGAATTCATTGCTCAACCGGGCTCAACCGGGCTCTCAACCGGGCTGCTCATTGGTTATGAATTAAAGTTTTGTTCGGTTACTGTTCATGTTCAGCCCGTGACCGGTCCGTACTTTTTATTTTCAATTGAATCTGAACCGGATATTAAGCCCATTTATATTACAGCCCGTCCAGACTTTGTCCAATATTTGTCCAGCCCGGTTGCCCATGGACAAACCAGACCAATTAGCAGGCCTAACTCTATATCATTACATATCCCAAGGTAGAATTTGAATTAACATACAATTACTAACTCTATAGACCAAAACTATATTGAATTTGAATTACATGTCCCGATCTTTTCTTATATTAAACACGTAGATATCATGATCCAGTCAAATATTTTGTTTTTTTTTTATTCTATGCATCTTTTTTAATCTAAATTTATTTAGATATGTACTCGCCACAAATTTATTTAGTGTGTTTTCTCTTGGTCTTGATTTATTTTAATTTATAAATGTCACTTAAGAAATTTTAGAATTGATTGATAATTGATTGGTTATGTCTTCATTTCTTTCTATTTTGTATATTACAGAAAGAATGTTATGTCCTACATATTTTTGTTAACAGAAGCTATTGCTCATTTGGTTGTATTAAGCAAGATAATAGAAATGTAAAATCATATATATAATTCATATAATAGAACAGTATAATTTTTTTTTAAGGTTAGTGGCTTTAAATGGCAACTAATAATTTCATTAATAAAAAACTTATTTACAACGAGGCAAATGACTCTAATTTCTAAATCTAAACTCCTTTATTCTCATTAATTCATCTAAACTACTCTCACCATCTAATCCTACTTATCTACACTCAAAACTAGTATAACTTTTTTTTTGGTTGAAAGCCCGTAAGCAATTTCATTGATAGAAAAAGTTACATAATAAGTGTTACATAAGATGAGACAACTAATGTCTGTGAAAAACATACATCTAAAAAAAAACTAAAAACGCACAGGGGTATGTGCATCATGTGGATGTAGATTGATCATCCTTGCTTGATTAGAGTGATAGGAGCCTAGTGATGGTTTTCTCTGTACGCATAGCACAGCCTGAGAAGGCACTGAATCCAAACCAGACCAAGAACTGAATTGACCGGACCAGGACAGTCACCCATCAGCTGAGAAGGCACTGAATCAAACCAGACTGAGAACTAAATCAACCATTCCAGGACAGTCACCTCTAACCAGAAAGAGAAGAAAGAAAGGAGAGGAAGAAGCGGAAAGCAGCACAAAGCAACACACAACACATCATCATCACAAAAACTAAACATTTATTACCTAATTTTCAGAAAGTAAATAAAGACAAAAGTAGTGCTACAGTAGCGCCTTCGCTCCAAGAAGCCAAGCAGCAGACGAAGCGGCGGAGCAAGTAGCACGGAGGCGACGGTGCAAGTGGCATGGAGGCGGAACTGAGGACGGGTGTAGGCGTGCAAGCAGCAAGGAGCGGAGCTTAGGGCGGATGTAGACAGAGAGCACCGTCGAGGGTTTATTACCTAATTTATGGGGGGGTGCAAGAGCGGGGAGGCAATCTGCTAGGGTTTCTTACCGACTCTCAAAACAGCAAGCTTCTTTAAAAAATTATGAACCAGTATAATTACATGATACGGTTTTGAATACACGCACTACTACAAAAATATACATTGTACACTGCACACTGTACACGGATTTGGCAATTTTTTATAAGAACCGTGTACCAAATATGATGTTTTAAGATCTGAACGATTTCTACATGGCTAATTAGTTAATAATCAGTGTAGAATTATTACAGAGAGCTACACGGTTTATTAGAAACTACAAATCCGTGTGTAAAGAGGTCCGTGTGCAAGTTATTGAGAGAGCTACACGGATTTTTGTTAAATATCCGTGTAGGAATATATACACGGATTTTTGATAATATATCCGTGTAGAAATGGAAGCTTTGTACACGGATTATAATTAACTAGCCGTGTATGGTTTAGTTGGAGAGCTACACAGATTAATAAGTAAATATCCGTGTATAAAAGTATAGGGTTTTAATGTCTTCTCCTTCCAGCACCGTTTTGATCAAGTCTTTTATATATGCACCTCTGTACATCTCTCTGAACTGAGCTTTTTCCTATCAGATTTCTGCGAATTGAGGCCAGCAGCTGAGATCTGAGATCTTTGAAGTTTGTATTTTCTCCTCTCCATCTGTCTAAGGTTAGTAATATGTATTTAAATCATTTTCTTCCTCTAATTTTCTGTTATTTATGCTTATTTAGGTCATTTCATGCATGCTTGATTTCTTAATTTTAGATGTAATTAATTAGTGTATTGTTGTCCAATAACCGACCTATAAATGATTTTTAGGTCCATGCCCGTTCAAAATTAATCCAATAGGGATTAATTTTGGATAGTCCCCGTTTTGGGACTGCTCTTTGAATATTATGTCTCATTTAGGATGTGAACACATATTAGCGGAATTTAATTAGTATTTGAGGAAAGTTCGACAGTATTTTCCCTTATTGCTCCTACGAGTATGTGGTTCGTACGCATACTTGGGGAGTTAAGGGAAAATACTGCCGAATTTTTCTCAACTACTAATTAAATCTCGCTAATATGTATTCACATATGAGACATAATATTCAAAGAGTGGGTTAGGATTGTAAACCGGCCCTTTGTAAGCCCAAAATTTTGTTACAATGGAGAATGTTGACCATGCATGATTAATTGATCAAATCATTTTTTTAATTTAATTTACAGATGGATCGAAGTTGGATGTATGAAATGCGACGTGACAGTGAAGAATATTTGGTTCGCGTTGATGAGTTTATAAAATTTGCTGAGAGTTATAGAGTGAAGAAAAAAGAAGAAGACATTTTGTGTCCTTGTAAAGATTGTAAAAATTTATTAAGATTTTTGGACATCGAAGAAATTAGAGCTCATTTGATTTGTCGGGGATTTAAGAAGAGATATACATGTTGGTTCATGCATGGTGAGAAATTTGGGAAAAGTAGTAGTGCCAGTAAAGATTGTAATCGTGAATTGAATGATGAGAATGTTGAAATTTCTGATAATTTTGAACTTGATTGGAACGAGGATTATGAGAGTGTCGAAAATTCTGATAATGTCGAACCCGGAAACGACGATGGTGAGAAGGAGATGAATTTTGATGAAAATGTAGAACATGAGTTTACTGAAAATTTTGAGGAAATGTTACGTGATGTGGAAGATGAAATTAGTGTTAAAAATTATGATAAATTTCAAAATTTGTCTAATGAATCCAAGAAGCCGTTGTATCCCGGGTGTACCAAATTTACAAAACTGTCAGCTGTGTTGAAATTATTAAATTTAAAAGCAGACAATGGTTGGAGCGATAAGAGTTTCACGTCCTTATTACAGCTTTTACGAGAAATGCTCCCAGATAACAACGAGTTACCCGGTACAATATATCAGGCAAAGAAGTTGATATGTCCAATGGGGTTGAAGATCGAAAGAATACATGCATGTCCGAATGACTGTGTATTGTATCGTAACGAGTACGAGGCCATGCATGTATGTCCTAAATGCGGTGTTTCACGGTATAAACGTAAGAACCAGGACACTGATGATTGTAACGAGGCCACAAATGGCCGGCCTCCGGCTAAGGTGTTGTGGTATTTGCCGATAATACTGAGATTCAAACGGTTGTTTGCGAATCCCAAAGATGCAAAATTATTGCGCTGGCACGAAGAAGAGCGCAAAAATGACGGTAAACTAAGGCACCCGGCTGATTCTCCTCAATGGAGAAACATTGACAGACATTTCAAAGAATTTGGTTCTGAAACGAGGAACCTTAGGATTGTGGTGAGCTCAGATGGAATGAGTCCGTTTGGAAGTATGAGCAGTCGGCACAGTACTTGGCCAGTTCTTTTATGCATCTACAATCTTCCTCCTTGGTTGTGCATGAAACGCAGATATATAATGATGTCATTACTAATCCAAGGACCCAGACAACCCGGAAATGACATAGATGTATATCTCGCACCATTAATCGAGGACCTCCAAAAATTGTGGCGTGATGGCGTCCCGGTGTGGGATGCGTATATGAAAGAGACCTTTAACTTGCGGGCCATGGTGTTTTGCACCGTAAATGATTTCCCCGCGTACGGGAATTTGTCGGGTTACACTTGTAAAGGAGCAAAAGCGTGCCCGATCTGTGAAGATGACACGCAGGTGCTGAGGTTGAAAAATTGTAAAAAAAATGTTTTCATGGGTCATCGTAGGTTTCTTCCTTCTAATCACGCATATCGTAAGAAGAAGATGGCATTCAACGGGAAAATTGAGCTTGGAGTGGCTCGTCATCCATTAGACGAGAAGAGTGTCTTCAAACGGGTAAAAAACATTGATGTTGTTTTTGGAAAATGCACCAAAGCACCACCGAAGAATATTTGGAAAAAGAGGTTCATATTTTGGGATCTACCGTACTGGAAACATTTGAAGTTACGGCATTGCCTTGATGTGATGCATGTCGAAAAAAATGTTTGCGATAGTTTAGTTGGGTTATTATTGAACATTCCGGGAAAGACTAAGGATGGTATTAAAGTGAGAAAAAACATGGTAGAAATGGGAATACGACACGAGCTCGCACCGCAGGAGAAAGGGAAGCGCACATACCTACCCCCCGCACTGTGCACAATGTCAAAGAAAGAGAAAACAAGCTTCTGTGAATGCATCAATGGTATAAAAGTCCCATCAGGGTATTCTTCGAATATTAAGAAGCTGGTGTCGATGAAGGACCTGAAGTTGATTGGTATGAAATCCCACGACTGTCATGTTTTATTGACACATATAATTCCCGTTGCAATTCGGGGAATTTTACCAAAGCACGTTCGTCAAACCATTACGATGCTTTGTTCTTTCTTCAATGCAATAAATTCCAAAGTGATAGACCCTCTAAAATTGGACTCTTTGCAAAAGGAGGTCGTCGTTACTCTTTGCCAACTTGAGATGTATTTTCCGCCATCTTTTGTCGATGTTATGGTTCACCTTGTTGTTCATCTTGTGAGAGAAATTAAGATTTGTGGTCCCGTGTTCCTGCGGTATATGTATCCATTCGAGAGATACATGGGCATCTTAAAAAAATATGTAAGGAACCGACATCAACCCGAAGGTAGCATTATAGAAGGATATTCCACGGAGGAGGTGATTGATTTTTGCACCAACTACTTGACCGGTGTGGATCCTATTGGCGTTCCAAAATCTCGATACGAGGGAAGGCTCCAAGGAGTCGGGACAATTGGGTTGAGAGCCGTAGTTGCTGATCTAAATGAACTACAAAAGGCACATTTTATTGTACTACAGCACATGACAGATGTTGCTCCCTATATAGATGAGCACATGACAATCCTTCAACAACAAAACTACACGAGAAGTCAGAAGTGGCTTGTTAACGAGCATAATCGTTCTTTTATAGGATGGCTGAAAGAAAGAGTGAAGTCACACCCCGTACCTGAAATTGTTAAACTGCTGGGCGAAGGACCCCAAATTGTTGTTAGAACATTCCAAGGATACGAGATTAACGGATATACATTTTACACAAAATCCCAGAGTGATAAGAGCACGATGCAAAACAGTGGGGTGACGTTGGTGGCGACCTCTCAAGAATTCAGTAGATCCGGAGATGGCCGGGCTCTAATAGCATCAAAGTCATATTATGGCGTTATTGAAGAAATTTGGGAGCTCATTTACAGTCCTCACCTGAGCATTCCCGTGTTTCGGTGTCAATGGGTCGAAGACCGAGGTGTTAAAGTTGATAGCGACGGGTTCACACTCGTTGATTTTAACAGGGTTGGGCATGTTGATGATCCGTTTATACTCGCCAAGCAAGCCACCCAAGTCTTTTATGCCACTGACCCGAGTGATGATAGGTTGAGCGTCGTCCTATCCGGAAAAAGAAGGATTGTCGGGGTAGAAAATGTCGTCGATGAAGAAGAGTACGACCAGTTCGACGAAATACCTCCTTTTTGTACCGACGTGCAAGCTGAGGTAGCAACACTTGAAGGGGTAGACGAAGCTGACTACATGCGGTCCGACCACAATGAAGGATTATGGGCCGAGGGTACTGTTCAAATAGTGGAAAAAAGGAGAAAAAGGAAAAAAAAAGCATAATGTATAATATTTATTTTGTTTAAAACCGTGTAGCTTTTAATATTACAACTTTAGCTTATAATATATCAAATAAAAAAGGAAAAAAAGAGGAAAAAAGAAAAAAAAAAGCATAATGTATAATATTTATTTTGTTTAAAACCGTGTAGCATTTAATATTACAACTTTAGCTTATAATATTATCAAATAAAAAAGGAAAAAAAGATTAAAAAAAAGGACAATTAGCTTTCAAATCTTAGTCCAAATATTAGTATTAGTTTTCAAAATATTAGTTAAAACATTTAATAATAAAATAAAATATCAAATATCAGTATTAGATTTTAATATTAGTTGCTTGGTACAAATATCGGTATAAGTTTTTAAATATTAGAAATATACAATTTTAGTTAATTTATTATTACTTTAGAAATATTAGTTGCTTGTAACTGAACTGAACCTGGGACCCGCCTGTCGGACCTATTTATACACGGACGTTTAGCTAATAGTCCGTGTAGAAATGGAAGAGAGCTACACGGTCTATTAGCTAGATATCCGTGTAGAAAGAGAATTGCACACGGACTGTTAGCTAGATATCCGTGTAGAAAGAGAATTGCACACGGACTATTAGATAAATGTCCGTGTATAAATAGGTCCGACAGGCGGGTCCCAGGTTCAGTTACATAACTTTTTTGCTCCCTATATCCCAAGCCCCTTCTAATTAATTTCGAACTCTTTCAAATTCTGCACTCCTCCCCTCTGCCTCCTCCGCCTCCTCTCGGTCCTCCGCCTCTCGCTGCTCGTCTCCGTCGGCCTCCCCTCTGCCTCCTCCGCCTCCTCTCGGTCCTCCGCCTCTCGCTGCTCGTCTCCCTCTGCCTCCTCACGCTGGTCCTCTGCCTCTGCCACATTTCGCTCCTCCACCGCTCCTCCGCCTCTCCCTCCTCTGCGCTCCTCTACAAATATCGGTATAATTTTTGTAGTCATCACTTAAAATCTTTATTTCTGTATTTTTAATATTTAGGGTTTAAGGTAAACCTACATGATTCTTTCAAAAGGTGAAGGTGAAGCATAGAAATGAATGAAGGACAAAGATATATAAGAATTACTTGTGCATTTTGATAGATAGAGCTCTCTTCTTTTGTGATACTACTTAGATTGCTCTTGCAAATTTTTGATATATGGTGATGTATAAGAGACATTAAGTTTCTAAGATGAATTAATGACTCTTATTTTTATTTTGATATATGGTGATGTACTACTTAGATTGCTCTTACTTAATTTTTTTTAAGTTATAATTTGGAATGAGATTTTATAGTTTTTTTTTTCTAAACATATTACAACAATCTCTTCTTTCAAATCTGTAATTTTTGGTTCCTTTATAAAAAATTGATATTTAGGGTTTAGGGTTTTAATTGATATTTTTGGTTGTCAATTTGCTCTCATTCGAGAGATTTTTCGACTCAACTATTTGCATTCTCTTTGTACATAATTTTTATTTGATCTTTAATTTCTTGCAGAACCATGTCAGTTGAGGATGAGTATGTAGATATGATGGTAGAAGAGGAGCAGCAAGCTACTGCCTCATCAGAAAGAAGGAAAAGAGGGCCGACAATGTGCACGGGCACGTCCGAGCAAAAGCAGTTGGAAATCTGGTTCACGGAAGACGGGCGTGCGCATGGTGAAAAACGGATCAAATACTCAAATTGGTGTACGAGTTTGGTGAGGCAAAAAGCGAGTATCCTTGTAGAGAGATGGGATCATTTTACGGATGAGGAGAAGGACGAGTGGTGGAACATGGTGAAGGTAAAATGCCTAACAACTCGTTGCTTTATTTTCACTAATGTATCTATACTTGAATACACTAAATTTTGGTGTCAAACAGGCAAACACTTGTGTCACTATTATATGCTAAAGTACTATAATTCTTCTCCTCGATCCCACAACAAACATTGGTGTTCGATTATCATTGTGCCGTACCTAAATGTGGGCATAATTGTTGATTCTTGTAAGTCCAAAGGAAGGATCGCGCTTGACAAGTGCAAAGCTATCTTCCCTTTTGTGAATAAGTAAGCAATAATAATTCACTAGGTTTGAATTTCTTTCAATCATATCAAATTATAAAATTGCTAATTACATTCACTCAATTTTGTAAGGGCTTTTGCGAAATATATTAAAGAGGGAGGATCAGATAGCACGTGCATGCGCAAGAAATCTAAGTTGAATTGGAAGTGGATGTTGGTGAGCACACTTTATGAGTTAGTAATTTCATATCTTGTTCAAAAAAATATTGTCATTCTAACAAAGGCCGCTAAATGTAAATTTCAGAGCCCGCAACAATTGGAGGGTTGGGAATGCGCTTATTACACGATGATATTCATGTTTGACTTTGTCGAAAGAATACAATTCCAATTCCCAAAAGCGGTATGTACTTCATATTAATTGTTCCTATATAATAAGCAATTGATATCTACCTTTCTGAAATACTAACTATTATCAAATTATAATAGAATGTGACAAAGCAACCGCATTACACCAAGGATCAGATCGACGATGTGCGATGCATGTGGGCAAGGTGGTTTACCATGGAATTTTGTAATCCTCGATATGGATTTGCATAGAGTTGTATAAAATATTGTATAATTTAGTATATGAATTTCTTGCTAATTAATCTGTTTCGAATGAATTTATTATTGCTATATGAATTTTGTATAATTCTGTCGCAAAAAACTGGCTAGCAAAGCTGGAGGCTAGCCCAAAAACAAAATATACAAAAAAAAAAGAGATTAGCTATTTATACACGGATATTTAACAAATGTCCGTGTATGATAGCTAAGAGAGCTACACGGACATTTAATACAAATCCGTGTAGAAAGAGTAATCATACACGGATTATTTATAAGTTGTCCGTGTATGATAGTAGTGCAGGCGAAAATACAAAAAAGATTAGCTATTTATACACGCATATTAACCAAACGGTCGTGTATGATAGCTAAAAGAGCTACACGGTCTTTTAATAAAAAACCGTGTAGAAAGAGTAATCGTACACGGTTACTTAGGGGAAATCCGTGTAGCTCGGTTACTTGGAGAGCGACACCCCAGGTCTTTGTACACGATGGTTTACAAAGTAATCCGTGTAGAAATTATTATAATCACACACGGTTAAATATCCGTGTGTAGTTTCTAACCTATTCATACACCCTGGATTTAAACACGGCAGGAAATCCGTGTAGCTCTTCCATTAATGTCCGTGTGCAAACTCATTTTCTGTAGTAGTGACGATTTTTTGCTTCACATAATGCATTTACAAAATCGAATTTCATTTCTTCATTATTCAAATGATTTTATTAGTATCTTAATTGTAATAGCATTAGGGAGTTGAATCAGGAATTTAATTAACAGAAAAAGACTGAACTATCTTAACAAAATGACAGCTGAGAAATATCAAGATCTGTGCCTGACAATTGGGGTTTAGCAAGGCAACTGTTCTAATCAAATAATATGAAATTAATTGTTATTCAGATTGTGTTGGATACAAAACATCTCAATTTGTGCACAACATGTCATGTAGCTAATCAAATAATTGTTATTCTTTTATGATGAAACGCATTAGCAAGCACGCAAATAATTGTTATTCTTTTAGGATTACAAGTTATAATTATTCTAAAAAATCAGAAGTTGCCTGAACCGAATGACCCACTGGTCCGACTAGTGACTGGATAAGTCCATTGTCGTACCAGTGCTGTAGCCTGTACGCTAATTATCGTGTCATTTCCACGTGACATGTATTTCTCCCAAACCTCCGCATAAAAGCATTTGTCTCATATTCAATTCTGCGCTAATTCCAGTCGCATATCCACTTTGTCTTTCTACCATCTTCTTGGTTCTTGCACTAGCAAGAAGAAACACTGAGCAAGAGCAAATGTCTGGGGAGAGGAAAGTAGGCGTGGTGTTGGATTTCACCAGCAAGAAGGCACTTTGCTGGGCCATAGATGCTCTTCTCAAACAAGAAGATTATCTAATCTTGATTCACGTCATGCATCCCCTGTTTTTTGACGAGCACCATGGGATCTGTGACTCCCTCGAATCAGGCTCCGGTTAGTTATATATATATATCTTCTTTCCTTTTTTTTCTTTTATGCTGACTAATTTTATATTCATCTGTTTATTTTATTTGGTTTTTGATCAATCTGTTGTGTTTTAACTTTTAAAAGCTCTGATACCGCTTCCCGACTACAGAAAGCCAGAGATGAAGTCTTACGGTTTCGAGGTTGACATGGAGGTGGTTAACATGCTTGACGCTATCCCCCGTGAGAAAATGGTAGATCAGTCGATTATCCCCGTTCCCTCCCAAATTTATTTCTCTTGTAGTGATCTGCTCCTTTATTTTAATTTTATATGAAATCAAATAATAAATAGGTGAGGGTTGCTGCCAAGATTTACTGGGGTGATGTGGGGAAGAAGCTGTGTCAGGCTGTAGAGGATTTAAATCTCAATTCGATTATCATGGGGAACAGAGCTCTCCCTCCGGTCGAGTGGTAATTCTTATTTTAGTAATAATTGGTTCAATATTTGTTATTTACTACAACTTAGGTTTTGGTGTTTCCTGTGAACTTTCTCAGTACATGTTGATTAAGAAACAGACAAATCTATCTAATTGTCCATTTTTTTATTTTTTTTTGGCGTGTTCTTCAGTAGTTCTTCGCATTAGATGAATCTGTTTTTTCATGATTACAATGTTACCATGTCACAAACTATCCACCGCCTATCTAATAATCTCATTAATTTTTCATTTCATAAAATGGACAGAAATCTTAGTCAATGCTTGACCGGTTTATTTTGGTGATTAAAATTTTCACAAACACAGTAAAATTGGTAGCCTTTTGGGATAAAAATGAACATTAATTGGCTTTCTATAATTCAAATAGTGATGAAATATGTATAGGTAGAAGTTGAAAGCAAAGTATTAGGATGAGTGATTTATATAACTTGACGTAATCAACTGAAATTAAAAATTTATTAATGATTTCTTTTACTGAGACATGGAATTATTATGCTGATCTCGGTTCCTTTGTATTATATATGCAGGTTTAGGCGAGACATCTTGTCAAACTATGACTATCAATATCTCTATGTCCTCATAATGGCATCGTGCCCGGTGATAAATATTGGAGGTGCCCTATGAGAAGTGACATGCATCTTGATTATTTTCTTTTTTCTTTTTTAAGTAAAAATTAGAGATCACTATCTGACTATTAAATATTTACAAGGTATAAACCATATTATTTTGACACAAGTTAATCAGGTATAAATTTTTGAATCTATGTCATATTATTTTGATCGAATCTAGGTCAATTTTGATTCAAATTCAAGTCAAGTCGGTGGTTGGTTACTTCAATCTGTTTGATAAGGCCCGTTTAAATTTAGGAAATAATCGTTAATATTTTGATTCGTTAATCGTTAATATTTTTTTTAAATAGTAAATATTTTGATTCGTTAATCGTTCCACATAGCCATACGATTGCAAAGAATAATTTTCATCATCTTTTTAAATTAAATATATTTACTACTCTAAAATTAAAAATTCTGAGATATGTTGTTTCATCGATTACTATATTTTCTTTTGGACTATGAATTCTGAGCATTAAAAATTCTGAGATATGTTGTTTCATCGATTACCATATTTACTACTCTAAAATTAAAAATTCTGAGCATCTCCATCGCCTTACAAATTGAATTGCAAAGACTGACCTGTCACCGTCTCTCTCCTACTTGGAAATTTCATTCTCTCTTTCACCACTGCGCAACGCTTTCAAAATTTGAAAGCTTTCATATTTTGAAAGCTTTCATTTCCATTTCATTTCGCTCTCACTCTTCCACGCTGACTGAAGAGAACCAATTAAATTTGTCGCTCGATCGAATCTAAAATATTTCTTCCCCGAAGACGCCTTCGTCGCTTGGAACTTCTTTCCTACCGCCTCCGCTCAACAAAATTCACCATCGCCTCCGCTCTTCCCTCCCGTTCCCCTCTCTCCGCTCTCAAGGTCGAAGGAGAATCTTCGATCGGTGCAATGGAGAAAAGCGGAAAGGATCATCCTACTGGGAAGGGGAAAAACCCCTTTACAGTGGTATCTTCGTGTGTAATTAGATTCAGCCTCATCATAGGCTTCCTGTGTCTAAAGTGTAATTAGATGAAGCAAGCTGGATGTCACGATCCAATTGGTAAATTATGTATGCATTAAAGTTGAACTGGGCTGCTGCTAGTACAATTAACAGTATTGAATTGGTACTGGTTAATTTGTCGTGAAGAAGTTTTTGTCGGAAGGGCCTCTTTGTAAAAAGCTTTCTTTTTATTATTTTCTGGACTTGGAGATTGTAATTGGGCTTTAAGATTCGAGTTATGGGCCTTTGAGATGAGTTTTTGGCTTCGAGATTTGGATTATACTTCAGGATTGGTGCAGAACATCTGATTTGGGTAATAGGCTCTAAGATGCCTTGGCTAGCTTTGAGATTTGCGTCGGGTTTTAAGATTCGCTCAAAGGGGTTCTCATCTAATCCGACATGTGGGTCCCGATGGATAGGGGTTTAGTCAATCTCGAGATCGGGCAACGCTTCAAGATTTGGATTTTTATTTAAACTTTATGTTTTGGCGCCGAGATCAAATGGCCTCTGTTGCTTTAAAATTCACGCTTGGGATATGAACTGGGGTTTCGCTGAAGCTAGGGTTTTTCAACTCCGGCGAGGTTTCCGGTTACGGCAGGGCTGGAGAGCGACACCATTGAGGTCGCCTCGGTCCTGTGAGTTCGTTGGTCACCTCGTCGGCGGTGATTGATCGTCGGAGAGAGGTGGTACACGGCTAGCTTCGGTTACCCGGTATCGGGTACAGTTGTGATCCGATTTCATCGATTGTTTTGTGTTTTTCTTCAATCACTCATCTCTTTGACATCGTTTGAGCATGAGAAAGCTTCATATGAGGTCAATTTCTCATTCCATCAAGATTTGAGGGGCCTTCAAGCATTAGTTTCTCGGTTTGGTACCGGTTTGGCATTGGTACACAAATCCTTGGCTTGGGAGGCGTATTTGAGGTCGAAGTGTTATAGTTTAAGTATTTCTGGAAGGCATCAAGGTTGAAAGGGATTTATTATTGGGTATGAATCTGATTTGGGTATGAACTCACTAATGGGTTTCGGGTTTGAGAAAGAAACATGAATTTCTCATGAATTTCATCAAGTGACATGCATGATTTCATGTTATTCTTGTAGCACACCATCTCAGGAATAAATGTATGAGGTTTGGGAATTTTATGCCTTTTATTTCTATTTTTAAGAGAAGCAGAAAAACAGAGGGGTGTAAATGCAAATGTGCATGTTACAATTCTCATTTTCTGAAACCCAACTTTGAAAATGGCTAGAAAATAGTAGAAAAATCGGAAAGGTGCAAAATTTGAGTCTAAATTGATTGTTTTTTTGTCCTCTATCTTTCTATTTAAACAGATTTTTGATTTGGGTCTTTGATCAACCTGCACTGGTTGATCTGTACCAGCAGGTTATTTGGGCATTTTCTGTGCTTATGTTATTCCATTAACCATGATATTTTATCTTTAAATGCTATGAATGAAAGATTGCATCAAGGGAGAATCAAAGGGGTACTAGCATCACATATGTCATTTGCTAGCAATCATGAAAATTATGCATATAAGTCCTTGGTCATTTGCATATTCATGTAAAAGGATCTTTGAGCATCATGTCATGGGGATTGAATTTTCCCTCTTCTCATTTGCCCTCTCCTTTTAGTAATTATGCATCGAGGTCCTTTGAAAAGTAATAAAATTCATAATATGGAAAAAGATGTAGTAAAACATCAATTCTTCACATATTACTCCTTTTATTCCTCTTTTATGCATTGAAGTCCTTTAAAAAGTTCAAAATGACATAATTAGGGAGATGTAGTTAAACATCAATCCCCATCGTGTCAATTAATTTAAATCCCCTTTTTCATTTTGTTATGCACTTTTAATTTAATTTTTCTTATTAAAAGAATTATATAAGAAATTGATATTCAAAGGATGTAGCTAAACATCAACTTTGATATCTCTTCCTTTTATATTTCTTATAATATGAAAATGTCACTTTTAATATATATATTATTTATATTTATGTGATTATGTGTTTTGTTATTTTCCTTTGCAATGTAAAATAAAGAAAAGGGAAAACAAAAAGAAAGAAGAAGAAATAAAGGAAAAGAGGAGATAGAAAATAAAAGCAATGAAGAAAAATGATAAATTTCGACATCTTTTGTATTTTATTTTTATAAAGATCACCAATAAGACAAGAAAGATGCAAATAACACATTTTTATTATGTACATTTATATATATATTTCTTTGCTTTAAAAGGAAAGAAGATGCAAAAGAAGAAATGGAAACATTTTTATTGATCATCAAGCTATATATTTCTTTTATTTTTTCCTCATCCTAAGATGAACTAGAAATTATATAGCCCTCACATCCATGGTTTTGAGAGTAAAAGAAAAAGGAAGTAGAAGATGAGAACAAGATCAAGCAAAGAACAAGAAAGCCATCAACAAAAACCCTTTATTTCGAATAACATATATACAGATCATTGCTCAGTTTTGAGCTTACATTTTTCAAGGTATTGATTACCTTTCTAAAAAGCTTGAAACTTTGAAACTTCTAACTTAAACTCTCTTTGAAAATGGAGGTTTCTCTCTTGATTCTTGCACAGAGGGTTTTCTGGAGAAGAAGATGTATATGGGATATTTTCGAGCTGCCATTTTCTTGCATTTAGGGTGCCTTATATAAGGCAGAAAGGGTCTAGGGTTTTAGGCTCAGCTGATGTGGCTTTTGCTATGCACACCAGGTGTTTGATCAAGGGCTGGGATCACTTAGCTTCATTCAAGCATGCATATGTGGCAAAGGCTGTCCAATGGGGATTTGGCATGTCATTAATCCCTTTCTGGAATAATTTCAACCTTTGGATTAGCATCAAATGTCGTGTATCACTTAATGGCCATTGATTAACCGGCCAAATAAGGAAACATTCAATTTTCGTGCCCCTGCACCTCTGGAGCAGATTTTTTCGTTTTGTCACTATCCAAAGGCGGCATAACACGTGTCTTGGGGACCAATCATCAATTAAACAGCTGTAGCAGTCGATTGGCACTGTGCCGGCGGTATATTCAGTCATAACACGTTCCTTCTTGGTTACTGTGCTTTGGCCATCGATACCGAGCCACCTTGCATCGCAACACTTCACTTATCATGGTCCGGGGTACATTTTACCATTTGGACAGAGTATCAAATGCATTTAACCCATGGTGATTCGGTTCAGAGCTCCTTATGGCCGCATTTATTTCATGACCATCTAGGGCTTAAATTAACAGCCCAGAGGAGGTCGTATTGGCCTGTTAGACATCCCTCAATACTTTCTAAGATTTAATTTGCTCTAGTATTCGGGTTCCCTTTTTCCACCTTCATTTTCGGTCTTGCTATAATTGAATATCGCAAAGGCTACTTAGTGGTCAAGCCTTCGGGTAGAGACAGAAGGAAGAGAGCCTCTCTCGGTCTCTAGGTACTGATTTGCCAAAGGTCTCCCCTTTTATTTGAATTTTTTACTTCATTCTTTGGTTGAAATCGGGGAAGAGAATGGAGAAGAGAGGACTGACAGGGGAGGGCCCACTGTCGGTCTCTCTTAAGCACAACCAATCATGTTTCATCTTCTCTGACTTGCTTGGCTGCATCGGGTGTTTAGTGGACCGTGCATTGAGCTACATACGGTGTATGGCACACCGAGTCCATGTCGGGTGAAGGGTTCAATGGCGCCCTATGCCGAATTTTAATTTGATTTGTCTTTCTTATCTGAACATGGTTTACAGTGGACCGAGTCACCGACATTTCGGTCTATGAAGCTCAAGCTCGATGAGCTACGCCTATCCATTTTGACCTATCAGCGAAACTTCCCTTTGAGTCATTGACTTGCGGGTCCCTAGCTGCGGTATTTGTTTGCTCAACCCCAATTTGTACCCAGGACACCTAGGTTAAACGCTAGGGGTACCCCACGCCAAGTGGCACCATTCAGTATTTTTTCTATTTTGTCATTTTGATATCTTTGCACCCATTTTGAGTTAGGAATTGTGTGAGATATCAAAATTCATGACTATTCGAGTAGAATCTAATCATAAATTTGATTTAATGAATTCCAATTCCTATTTTATGGTAATGGGTCAGATTAAAGCATGGTTGACCTTTTTAATTGACCATCTGCATAGTTAAATGACATTTTATCCAAATAACTAGAGTCTTGACTTTTTAGGGTCAAACAGAAATTATGGTCCCAAAAAAAGCCCGGACATTAAAATCATGTCCCAATACTCTCTTTTTTTTTCCCCTTACCTTAATGAAAATAAATAAATGATGCACTCCCATATGCGCTGAGGCGGAGGGTTTTTTTTTATTGATCTCTGGGCTCTGTGCAGGAAATGACAAAAGTTCCTGAGTCAGGGATAGACAAACCCATTTTCCATAGATAAGCAAGCCCAAAAAATAACTTAAATCCAAAAAAAAAAAAAATTGTACTTGCAAAATTTGTATATGCGTCAATAATTTGTACTAGCAAAAATTATAAACACTTGAATTTATTTTGACAAACGTTTTAAAATCGACGAGTTAAGTAGTAATGTGCTAATTTGTACTTGTAAACATCAACAGAAGCTTAATGTATCATATGATATATAGAATATTGACTAATATTTTATGGGATGTATATTGAAAAAGAGGAGGATTCAAATGTCTCTATTTTTTTCTCTATTATGCCTCTATTTTTTAAATATTAATAACTTAAAATTTAAAATTCAAATATTAAAATCAAACGTTAGATTCGATCTATATCATTATCTCTATGCACATATAAAAAAATTATAACATTCTGTTTTTATTTTGATTAGTATAGCCTACAAAAATACAATGATATAGATAAATTCTTAGCGTTGATTTTTCACTTATTGATTCATATGAAAATATAATTGGAAAGTGATGATTTTTTTGTGTGTGTGGAGAAAATAATATAGATCATATATAATGGTTTTATTTTAACATATAAGTTTTAAAAAACTTACGATTAGAAAATTAAAAACTGAAGGCGTGATAGAAACACAAAAAAATAGAAGTATTTGAATCTTCATTGAAAAATTAAATATCCCGAGTTCTAAATACATGCAATATCATTTGTCTTTTTTAATATTATTATTATTATTTGTTAAATTTGTTTTTTCAGCACTACAGAGCCTATACAAAGAAGAGAATTAACGTTGTGAATAAACGACACCGGCTGTGAATTAATGTTGTGTTGATTCTAATAAATGAAGAAAAATAAATAAATTATCCCACCGAGTTACTGACCGGTAAAGCAACGATAAAACTAGAGAAGAAACAAATAATGCTGGCATTTTTATTAATACCCCAAAAAAAAAAAGTTATCAAATCTGCCCTCACCTCAGAATTTTTATTAAAAATGCCCTAACCGTCCAGCTCTGGGGCGGTCCACTATGGATACCTGACCGCCCCCCACTAGGGCAGTCCACTTCTCATACCAGACCGCCCCCAGTGGGGCGGTCCGCTATAAAACCCCTATAAAATGGGTTTTTCTCTCTCCTGACCAGCACAGTTTTATTCTAACAACCCCAAAAAAGAAAGAGAAAGAAAGAGAGGCGATTTTGAGGCGATTTTGAACAGTAGCTATCAAACAGAAAGATGTTGGTTGCACTGTATGTGGGCGGGAAGTTTGTCCGGGGTGTGGAGAAAGCACAGTACATTAAGTAGGCAGCATATGGCTTCGAGGTAAATGAAAATACCTCATTTGTTGAACTGAAGGAAATAGTGTATGGAAAGATTGGTGTGAACCCCAACCGGTATGATATAGATTTAGCTACTCGGATTAACACAGTAAGTGGGGGTAGACCTTACTATACCAGGTATCCAATAACAGATGAGTCCTTATGGAGGAGTGTTTACAATAATTTTGAGTCACGAGGTACCTTGGTAATGGATTATATTCCAGGAGAGTTTTCCGCGTGAACCCGGGGTTGGAACTTCTAGAGAAAATAGAGGTTATGATCACTCGGGTTATGACAACCCGCGTCACTCGAGTTATGACAGCTCGGGTTATGACAACTCGGGTCATGAGCACTCGGGATATGACAACCCCCGCCACTCTAGTAACAACCCCCGCCACTCTAGTTATAACAACCCCTGCCCCTCGAGGTATGACAACCCTCGCCACTCGAGTTATGAACCGCACATACCACCCGTTTATGAAATTATGTACCTGATTTTACCACTGATCGTAACATGGAGGATTATACCACCGAGCTACCACCACCACCACCTCCTCCTGAAACCCCAATCCAACTCAGATTTCCATCTGTACCACCATCAATACCTATAGTGGCACGCGTTGTTATCCGGAGAGATCTTGACCTTGATGCTGAGATCGATGTCATACCAGAAAGAGATTTGGAGACGGGTGACGAATGTGACGGGGATTGGGAATCTGATCACATGTCGGATGGTGATGGAAATATTTACCTAGGGAAGATAGATTTCCGATTAGAGGTCGGACAGATAGGCATTTGTGCCCCACATTCAAAGATATCATTGCTTTTGAAGAGGCCGACATAACATTTTTTGGGCCGCGTGTCGTATACAATTCAGAGCTTGCTCCGCAGCAGGTTTACACCAACTTAGATGAACTTCTGAAGAAAATCAATGAGGTTCATGTTCACGGCAACTGGGAGTGCAAAACTCAAAAAGGGACCGAAAAATGTTAGTTGTTGTTTGTAAAGACGAAGCGCATTGCCACTTCCATTTTTATGCAACCCCTGTTTGTAAGGGCGAGGCATAAATTATTAAGAAGTGTGAACCACCTCACACATACAAGTCTGCGTCATCAAGGACAGACCATGCACAACTTACGGCTTCACTTATTGCCGATATAATTGAGCGTGATGTTAAGGAGGACCCATCGATGAGCATTAAGATTAATCTAGATTTTAACTTGTATCTTTTTCTTTTATTTTTATTTTTTTTTCTTTTTATTTTTATTTTTTTATTATTTTTTCTTCTCTTATCACAGGAGCAAGCTGGAACCACACTACAATCTGAGGAGCTCAAGACACCATGGATCTGATGTACAACATGGCGACAAACCAACAGTGGTTTGGCCGCGACAGTTCTCGAGCTGGAGGAGGCGACCGATCCAAAGCTGATCAGATCACAGCTCTATATGCTAGAGCTGCCGAGCTAGAGGAGGCCATGGAGAAGTATTTAATCAAAATGAGCGTGAAGGCAGCCAGTAACCATCGACCACAGCCATGTGTCATGTGTGGGGACAGGAGACACTCTTACGAGTATTGCCCACTGGCGGAATGGGATGAGGAACCCGAGCAGGACAGCTATCTCAGCAATAACAATTGCAATTTCTACAACATTGCACCATTCGATAACTCGAACAATCACGCATTTCAATCCGATCCACCCGAGCCATACATTGATCCCGCTGAGAGCGACTTCATGCATGAGCAAGGAAAGATGAACCAAATGATGTGGGAACAGTTGCAGAGCATGTCCACTCAAATGGCTACTCAAAACAAGTTGCTGGAGCAGTTGAGTCACATCGTTACCTCAAGACAACCTCAACCTGATAAGCTCCCCAGCCAACCAGAGGTGAACTCGAGAGGAGAGGCTAAGGCAATCACCCTGCGAAGTGGGACCAACTACGAAGGTCCAGCCATGCCTACTGACCCACCAGCTGAAAAGCACACGGACCGTGCAGAAGTTACACGGCCCGTGCAGACACCACCAACCTCTGAGACAACTGTGCACACGGCCCGTACAAATCTCACACGGCCCGTGTCACCACCTGAAGATGAGAACCCGAGCTGCGTAACTGACACGCGGGCCGCGTCAAAGGAGGCTGACAACCTGGGGGAACTGACACACGGGCCGCATGCATCTTGCATGGACCGTGCACCACAGCCAGAGGAGCTGAAGATGACACGCGGGGCGCACAAAGCTCACATGGGAACCTCACACGGACCGGACATATCTCACACGGACCGTGCAACAGCCCAGACAGAGCAGCCGACCCCTGAGCTCAAGCCTCTGCCAGCTAACCTCAGGTATGAGTTCCTGGACCCAGATAAATCTTGTCCTGTGATCATAAGTGCAGATCTTAAACCTGATCGGACTGCTACGCTCTTGGAGAAATTGAAAGCTCACAAAGGCGCGATCGGGTGCTCGATCAAGGACTCGAAAGAAATCTTGTGGATTCTTCTGATGCAAGAGTTTGATCGCGTGGTCCGTGTACCTCAGAAGTGGGTGCTCCCCCCAGTGCCACCCGATCCACCTCCCACTAACCAGTGAGGCGCCCCCGCCTCATCCCTCGCTCACTATCTAGTAAGTTTCCATATTTTCTTCTATTTACTTTTTCCTTGTGTAAATTCAAGCATTGAGGACAATGCTTCATTCAAGCTTGGGGGGTGGAATAGAAGAAAACTGTATCTGCATTTAGACATGTTTATTTTTCAAAAAATTTGCATTTTTAGGTGATAAATTTGTGTGATTGCTAGGATTAGGGACTTGTTTGAAAACTTTTGTTTGTGATTTGGATTACCTTGAGAATTGGAAATAACCCCATAATTGATCAAAGAACTGCTTAAGATGAGATGTTTTGAGAAATTGAAAAGATGAAAGCTTGAATTGTATTGAAAAAGCCTTTTGAAACTGAACTGTGCCTTTTAAATTAGAGAATGGGGATTTAAAATAAAGAAAGATTGGGATATCCATTGGTATGAATGAATACCATTGGATGTGTGTATTCATGGTGTATGCGAAAAATAAAAAAGTGATGAAATAAATGAAAAGATGGAGAACATAAGAGTACTGGCAATAAGTCCTGTTGGGCGCCTTTGAGCTCGTCTCCCAAATTTAGCAAAAAAAAAGAGTACTGGCACAATCCGGCGGGATGCCTTTGAGCTCTAAAACTTTCAAAAACTCTTGCATATATCAACACATGAAATCCGCGACTTTCTAACCTAAGCTTGTCCCAAGCTTGGGGGGGTTAAAAAGGAAAAAAATCACCACAATGAGGGCATAGATTCAGTGAAAGAATGAAATATTGATCAATTCGGGTAATTAGCTTTCCAAATATTAAAACATTTCAGAATTTGAAGTTTGATTAGTCAATTTGTGTGGTGAATCAAAATTTATCAAGGAAAATCCAAATTATACCAAAAGGATTCTCAAGGTTTTTGATTAAAGCAACTCATGTAAATTTTCACATTTAGGAACTTAACTTGCATTTAGGTAAGACTAGAGTCCAACCCGGTACCTAAGTATGGATCTTTGCTTGAGGACAAGCAAGATTTAAGCTTGGAGGAATTTGATATCTGTTTGACCCTACAAAGTCAGGACCTTAAAATATATATATATATATATATATATATATATATATATATATATATATATATGTATAATAAAAAAGATGGAAAAAATGGAGGATGCCATTTAAAGATTAAATGGAGAGAATTGAAGCATACTCAAATCATGAAACTTTGAAAAAATATTCACGGGTTAAAATGGGCTTTGTTAAATGGATATAATATAATGATTTGGATCAAAGAAATTGCTCACGGCTTGGACCAAAACAAATATTATATCTATTCTAGCATTTGGGCCGAATTAAACAAAGTAATAGATAAAGGCCCATATTAAATTAAAAGAGACATTGGACCAAATACAATTCGGCAACAGAAACAAAAAAAGAAAGCTGCTGGCCGAAAGTTGATTGCGCAGCTGTCGTTGCACCAGAAAGTTTTGTCTTCAGGACACGTGGCATGCACCTATTGGATGGAGAATATGCCTTCTAGGCGTGTAAAGGGCATGAACCTATGTACATCTTAGCCTCTTCATAAATCAGATCTGAACCATTGAGTTATTTGGATCCTATGGCTCTCATGCCTTGAACAAATGGGATTGCCAACATGGCACTAAATATCTGATGATCTCTGTTGGCTTAATAGCTAAGCATTCTATATACACCTTTAGATCAAACAACTTGCTAAATGAAGGGTCATGATGCAGCCCCCTCACATGCAACCTTTAAACCCTAATCTCTAGTCTTCTGCCTATATAAGAAGCTCCATTTGAAGATGAAAAAAGATCTAGCGCCTCAATACAGAGAGGACAGTAGAAGGCCGAAACCACCAACAGATAGCAAAAAGAAAAAGTTTGTTCTTCCTCCTTCTCTGTAGCAAAAAGAAAAAAATAGAGATAGGTAATTAAAGGCAAAAATCATGTAAGCCTTGAGAGATGATGCTATGTATATGTTCATGATGAAATAAGAAAGTTCAATTCAAAACCGAAATCTTCCTTTTTCTTTCTTTTTTTTTCTTTGCTGCCTTGATTTGTTGTTTGTCTTCTTTGTTTGCTTTTCCTTTTTAAAGTTTTAGGTTAATAAAGTGTGAAGGCTACATGATATTCAAGTTTATTTCATAATAAACTAAGCATGTTCTAGCCTAATGATCAAATAAAAAAAAATATAATATAGAAGTGCATATAACTCTCTCTTTTCCCTTCTTCCTTGCTGTCTTTATAAACAAAAATATGTATATATGTTGTTACTAGTGTTTTTATCTTCCTTTTGCACTTTATTTTAATCTATTATTATAAAAATAAAATAAAAAACCGAAATATGCCAAATCTGATTTTTCTTGAACTTTCTTTGAATTTCTATGCTCTTAATTCTTGTATAAAATAATCAAATAGCAAGGATGCATGTGTTGAGCTGTATAGTTCCTATTGCATCCAACCTATTTTGATTATTTTATTAGAAAGGGTTAAAAGCAACAAAAAACGAGTTATGGTGGTGGAGCTGTATAGTTCCCATTATAATCTCCTTGGTATGAGACCCATGTTGCATAAATGGTGCTAATTAGTTTCTTTGAGCATAAATGTATGCCATGTGTATAAAAATACACTATATGAAGAAATTAAATAGTCCTTTGTGCAAATGGTGAAAGAGAAAGGTTTAAATTGTAAAAAAGGCTTTCATGATGTTGAAATTAGCCAATTACACATTTAAATCAATGACCTCTTGATGATTTGTCTCTTTATCAAGTGAGATTATGCAAAAAACATGATTTTAAACAAAATCAGGGGCTTCCCTGCATAGAACCACATTTTGACAGATTTTTGGTATTTAAAGAAACATTATTTTGGAATTTTGGATTTTCCCTTTTCCTTTTGTTTCTTGGTACCAATTTGTAGCCTAAAAGCTACTCAAACTTGTTAGAACTCAAAACCAATCATGATAAATGTCCCCCACAGCTTCTGGTACCAGTCAATGAACAGTACCAGTATCAAATCTCAAGGCATGTACCACTGGTACAAGGAAAGCACTCAAAAGTGCCAAAATGACCCCTGCTGGTAAAATAAGCAATCTGAACTGACACAGGGACCAAAATGAAAAATGGACATCGCCATCAGATAGAGAATTTTAAAACACACAAAATTGACACAAACTTTGCATTTTTCTGATCTTTTTTCGATTTTATATGAATTTTCAAAGTTCAGTTTTAAAAACAGAAAATCAGCATTTAAACAATAATAAGCTGCTGCTGGTAAAATGAACAGTACAGATCGGCTAAAAATCCAAATCAAAGAACAAACATCATGATTAAATAAAGTACTTCAAAATACATAAAATGGACACAAATTTCATATCTTTCTGATTTTATTTCAATTTAATATGAATTTTTGAAGTTCAGACCTAAATACAAGCAAAAATACCCTTCATATCCCAGCTGCACGGATTTTAAAGCAATATGAGCCTTTTGATTCCAGCGCCAAAACAAAGCTTAAATGGAAACACAGATCTTGAAGCTCAAAGCACACATCTCAAAGCCCAATACAAATCTCAAAACCCAGATAATCAATAAAATCATTAAATCAAAAATATTTTGCACATAAGCCCCTCTGGCAAATTGTAATCCCAGCGAAGCCCTTGTAAATTTACAAATAGGTCCCTGCCAGCCTAAAACTCTCTCAAACAAGCCCTTAAAGGCCCAATTTTCACATAAAACCTTGTCTAAAATCCAAATCACAAATTCCATTTCTTCCAGATTTACAAATAGGTCCCTGGAGAGAATCAAGCTTTACAAATAAGCCCTTTTCAGTCCTTTTTGGCCATAACTTCTTCATTTCAAATCCAAATCAACTCAAACCACCTCCAAATGAACCCAAATTAAATCCTCCATGTCTCTAAACAAAATTGAACATGTCCAGCCATCAGCCAAGTTTTGAAATGACCAAAATACCCTTTCTCCAAATTTAAACGATCTTATTTATTACAAAAATGTGAATAAATATGTTATGAGTCAGATGTAAATAAACAATGTATATACACTTCTCAAATATCCAAATCACTACTAGAATCTGGGTTTGTTGCATGGGTAAAAATCTTTGTTGCAAGGGTAAGTAGTGTCCATGCAACAAATATTGGCATTTCTGACACAGTCAAACTTGTTGCAAGGGTGGCCCATGCAACAGTTACCCATGCAATAAGTTTGATGGTTACCCTTGCAACTGCTTCTTATTTACCCTTGCAACAAATATTTGATGACCCGTGACCCGCCAGCAAAGATAGAAAGTATATTTTAATGAATGTCCATGCAACAACTCATCTCATACCCTTGCAACAAGTCTCCCGAATTGAGACTAAACAGTTGCAAGGGTAACCCATGCAACAAGTATTTGAGAACTATTTGTTGCATGGGCTTACCCTTGCAACAAATCTCCAGAATCTAGACTAAACAGTTGCAAGGGTAACCCATGCAACAAGTTTGGAGGATTATTTGAGAAATATTTGTTGCAAGGGTAACCCATGCAACAAGTTTTGACGATTTTTGAGAACTATTTGTTGCATGGGCCTACCCTTGCAACAAGTATTGAACTTTTGGACAGTTACTTCTATTATATATTTGATCTCTCCATTCAAATTGAATATATATTGTTGTAAATTACAGCAAGGGATACATTACAGCAGTATATTAATTTGTTCACATCCTACTTAATATTGTTCAAATTTAGAAGGAAATTTGATCTCTCCTTTCAAATTGAATATATTTTGTAAATCATAGCAAAAGGAATTAGAGCAGTATATTACAAAATAAATGAGATACACAAATAATTCGGAAACTTAAATTGTAGAATCTTGAAATTTTGGGCTTGAGAATGAACATTAGAAAGTTATTGAGAGGACGAGCAAGCGATAAGTAGAGCCTTCATTAATTGCCTTCGCTCCTTCATTAATTGCTTTCTCCCCACTTGTAGTGACTTGCTGCGTTCAAAATGATTAAAATCCAATTTCAAACAAAATATGAATGGAGTTTGCAATTTTAAATAAAATCTGATTGCAATTTTCAACAAAATCCAATTTGCAAATTGTTTCACAATAATTAAAATCCAATTTCAATCATTAGACAAAAATTATCCTAGATAAACAAAATCTTGAGTTATCTCTTGAGTTACACAAAGTTACATATTTGGCATACACAAAATATAGGCATGCTCTACATCAGTGTATCTATAGATTTTCAAAATATTAAATATGAGAGATCTGAACTCTACTTCCACTTAGCGGTGATGGATACCACCAACAAAAAAAAGCACATGGGGTCATTGATCATTTCTACCCAAAGGTTAATATAAAAGTAAATACAGCAATACTATCACTTCCTAGTCTGGTCATTGATCATTTCTACCCAAAGGTTAATATAAAAGTAAAGCTTGCTTTTCTAACCAAAGGGTTGAAATGGTTCATGTGATCATTTCCTAGTCTGGTCAGTGCAGCAATACTATCATTGGATTAACAGATAAATCAATTATTTCTTTTATTTAACAAAGTAAGACTACAACTATACCCTTCACCATTTAAAAAAAAAAAGATGCTTGCTCTGCACATTGTCACTTTCAAATTTTTTATAGTTCACAACTTCACTGGTACAATATTTTATGAGCAATTGTAGAGGAATTGCACATTGGAAATTGAGGGTGTTATTGTAAAATTATTTACTGGTGTACTGGTGTGGACTAGGCATTTCACACTTTCGATTTTCTGGTGTACTGGTGTGGACTAGGCATATTCCGATAAATTGAGGGTGTTATTGTAAAATTATAGTCTGGCATAAAAGTTTAAAGATCTATTGTGAGAAATGTTCAGATTCTAGAGAAATTCTGATTGCCGGCCTTTGTTTTTCAAGTTCATGTCCAATGAGTGCATTCTAGAGAAGTTCTATTTGTAAAGCTATTAAAAATACATAGCATCCTATCTTTATCTTTTTGTTCTTCAGCATCCAATTTGGCCTCTCACTTGCATATACAGACAACCACGCATTCGAAAATATTTTCAAATTATTTGATTATAAATTTACTGTTGCATTCCACAATGAACCACCTAGTTGTTATATTAAGAATGAAAACAATAGAAGTATGCATGTATCATTACCTCGCTGATCAAGCTCCACTACAAAAGGCTTTTCTTCAAGTTCTTTAAATATCCTTTTAGCACGCACAGAGTACCTACACAAATTAATACTTAATTGTTCAAAAATGGAAACAATTACCAGTATATCTCTTGTTGGCATTGACTGGATCCAATCACTATGAGCCACCAACTCCTTTTTGCTAATCCATCCCCACCCCCACCTCACATTCACATACCCAATTTAATTTAATTTAATTTAATTAATAGTAATGAGAATTTTATTTTTCTTTGGGAGAGATCAATTACGTACAATTAATGATGAGCTGAGAAGAGAAAATTAAAATTAAAGAAGACAAGTAGACAAAGCAATGATGGAGATGCGTATACCAAGTACCAACAAGCTTCTTAATTACGACTAATTATACAATTTCAAACAGCATCCCATATAAAATTTAAGGAAATTCATCAAAAAAAAAAAAAATTTCACCAGTCGGGCTAGTATTTGGGCTTGATAACACAAAGGTATTCAACTGTCGCTATTTCAAATTTATCCCATATAAAAGTTCTTCAAGTTGATTTTACCAGTCGGGCTAGTATTTGGGCAAGTTGATTTTACCAGTCGGAAATGTGATTGAGGGACTTGACACCAATTTTTCACAGAAAACGGGGAAAAGAGAGAGAAGAGAAGAGAAGAGAACTGATTGAGGGAAACTGGGTGTAACCAACCTGGTAGAAGAAGCGGTGGAAGAGGAAATGAGCGAAGAAGGCGTGCCTCTAGGTTAGTAACCCAGAAGCGTGACATGCGGCGTGACATGCGGCGGGACGGAAAGCTGAATCGCACCAGAATTGCATAGCTGCGCACGGGTCTCGCCTTGAATCGCGCTGGCCGAGCTCGTAGGACTTCGCCTCTTTTTCCCTTTTGGGGTAACGGAGAGTGTTTCTCAGAGACGTAGGGTTTTAGGGTAATAGAGGGAATCAAAATTTAGGAGGGAGAGGAAAAATTTCTGGAGGGAAATGAAGGAGGGAAGTGAAATTTTAGTCTTAGAGATCTTTCAAGTGAAATTTCAGAAGAAAAAAAAAACGCCAAAGTTCAGAGGGAAAGATGGAAGGGAGATGAGATCTATCCACAATATACTCTAAGGTAACATAATATTTGTGTTTAAATCAGAACCGTCTGATCATATTATGCACGACTCTTAAAGAATCTAGTGTATAACCTAGGACCAAATATAAACAGAAATATTATGTTACTGCAGAGAATATAGACAGCCTTCTCACAGCCTCTTAAATGGATAAATTGACTGATAATCAAGATACTTCGTTACTGATCATACGGCTCAGATTTAGTTCTCTAAAAATTATGTAATGCATGTACATCAAATAATATGAAAAAAATGAAAAATCTAATTTTTCATATGTTAGAACACTGCACCAGACTTATAATGTCATATAGGGTATGAAAAAATTGATACTCAGGTTTTTTAAATCCTTATTGTTTTTCTAAAAAAATTGATACTTGATAAAATAAATTAAGTTGAGTGATCTTTTATAAAATCAAAATATTTTTTATTATTTACATATGTGCAACAGTTTTTTTAGAAGATATTATGGTTTCAAAAATTTTATAGTTTCTATGGCCACATAAAATTAAAAATTACAACAAATAATATTAAAAAAATGAAAAAATATATTTTCTGTTATAAATATATTAAGTTATGGATGTTCATTTAATTGCATCAAAACTTCTCATTAAAGAAGTATGTTTTATCTCCCTCATTTATCAATTGAATTAAATTAGATGGCTTGTTATTTACATTTTCTATCTATAAATAGAGGATTGTAAGTTTGTATTATACACAAGAAAAACATATGAATAAAAGATAGCCATCTTTATACATTCTCAATATCTTGTTTATTATTCTTTTGTTTTATTTTACAACACGTTATCAGCACGAATTGCTCGGAAGAAGTTGCAAAGTTATTATGTAAGTAATTTATATGATTGATCATTATATCTTTCATTAATTTAAATTTCATTTAAATTTTTGATTATATTTGTTTTAGTTTATAAGAATCATTCCTTGAAGTGAATGATAGAATAATAACCTGAAGTTATTATCAAAAAATAAAAGTTTATCAAGAATCTGAAGTTCTTATTACCCGAAGAGAATAAAAGAATAATAACCTGAAGTTATTATATTGTTTAGAACCTGAAGTTCTATTTGAAATTTTAATATAAAATTAATATAATAGCCAACAGTTATTATAGGCCACTGGATGAATAATAACCTGAAGTTATTCCCAATTAAAACCTGAAGTTTTATTTGAAACATATAAAATTAATATAATAACCAGAAGTTATTATAAGTCACTAGATGAAAATATAACCCGAAGTTATTTCAAATTAAATTTTACAATTGCGCAGCCAAGTAATTTAATAACCAGAAGTTATTAAATAAATATTTATTATAACCTGAAGTTATATAATATTAACCTGAAGTTATTAGTACATTTAAATTTATTTATTTATGCAATTTATGCAATTTACATATTCTTTTATTTATATTTATTTATCTCCCTTTTCACAACCTGAAGTTATGATATTAATAACCTGAAGTTATGGCATTAATAACCTGAAGTTATGATATTAATAATCTGAAATTATTAATACGTATCTATTTTGTAGTACATATGACAAATCTCACAAAGTTTGAATTTATCTCCTTTTTCATTTATCATAACTCGAAGTTATGGTATTAATAACCTGAAGTTGTATTTTGTTATAAATACGTATTAATGAAAAATGAGAAAGGAAAACATCCTGAAGATGTTTGTTACATATGTGAGATGACAAATCATTGATTGCGTACCTGTCGTACGCCCAAGCATTTTGTAGAGCTTTATCAAGCCTCAATTAAGAAAAAGGGAAAAAATGTGAAAACTAATTTTACTGAAAATGACCCCGAATATGAATGTCATATGGATACACATCTTGATGTATCAGATTTCTTCCAGAATATGGATGAAAAAAAAAAAATATTATTACTTAGGGAGAAAATATAATATAGAAGCTTATGTTTATGTTTAATAAAAGTTTAGATTACTTTTATATTTTTAGATGCAAACAAATGAATAAAGGTAGTTTATCTTAATTTATTCTTGCATTCTTTTAATTTAAAAGAAAATGGCTAACGCAATGATAAGTAAAGAAGATCTATGTCTGGTAGACAGTGGAACAACTAATACCATATTGAAAGGTAAGAAATACTTTTCACAATTGCATCTTGGTGAGACTAATATCCACACTATATCTGGCACAACTAATTTAATTGAAGGCTCCGAAAGAGCTTGTATTTTGTTACCTGAAGGAACAAAATTAATAATAGATGATGCATTATATTCGAGTAGATCCAGAAGAAATCTACTAAGTTTTAAAGATATTCGAAAGAATGGTTTTCATATTAAAACTATGAATGAGAAAAATTGTGAATATCTTCATATCACATCTATTAAGAATGGCCAGAAATTATAATAGAAAAGATGCAAGCAATGTCCTCTGGACTATATGGTACTTATGTAAGTACAATAGAATCAAATATGGTTACTAACCCGAAGTTAGTTGATACTAACCAGAAGTTAGTTGATCCAAAGTTATTTACTTTGTGGCATGACAGATTGGGTCATCCAGGAAATATAATTATGAGGAAAATAATTGAAAGTGCAAATGAGCATCCTCTAAAGGACCTGAAGATCCTATTATCAAAAGAATTGACATGCGAAGCATGCTCTCTTGGAAAACTAATTACTAGGCCATCTCCAAATAAAATTGGACCTGAAGCTCCTTCATTTTTAGAAAGAATTCAAGGAGATATATGTGGGCCTATTACACCTTCATGTGGACCATTTAGATATTTTATGGTGTTAATTGATGCATCAACACGCTGGTCACATGTGAGTTTGTTAGCAACAAGAAATGTTGCGTTTGCTAGACTATTAGCACAAATTATCCAATTGAGAGCTAATTTTCCGGATTATCAAATTAAAAGAATCCGGCTTGATAATGCAGGAGAGTTTACTTCTCAAACTTTTAATGATTATTGCATGTCTATTGGAATTACGGTAGAACATCCAGTGGCCCATGTTCATACACAAAACGGTCTAGCAGAATCGTTGATTAAAAGGTTGCAATTAATTGCTAGACCTTTACTTATGAAATCTAGTTTACCGTCTTCTGCATGGGAACATGCCATATTACATGCTGCCGCACTAATTAGGTTAAGGCCAACTACAGATCATAAGTATTCCCCGTTACAATTGGTCTCCGGAAGAGAACCAAATTTGTCCCATCTAAAGGTATTTGGTTGTGCAGTATATGTTCCAATTTCTCCTCCACAACGTACAAAAATGGGACCTCAAAGAAGGTTAGGAATTTATATTGGTTTTAACTCTCTTTCTATTATTAAATATTTAGAACCATTAACATGAGGTGTTTTTACAGCAAGATTTGCTGATTGTCATTTTAATGAATCAATATTCTCAAACTTAGGGGAAGAAAAACCAAAGCTGGATAAACAAGTAACTTGGAATTCATCGTTATCTTATCTTGACCCCCGAAGTGGTCAATGTGAACTCGAAGTTCAAAAGATTATAAATTTGCAAAGAATTGCAAATGAATTGCCTGATGCATTTACAGATACAAATAGAGTTACTAAATCGCATATTTCAGCTATAAACGCACCTGCTCGAATTGACATTACAAAAATATCTAATGAATCTAATGTGCGTAGAAAACGTGGAAGACCACTTGGTTCTAAGGATGTAAATCCATGTAAAAGGAAAGAGCAGAATAAAGCAGTTGGTCCAACCCCAGAAGAGGTTGATGGTAAAACTCCTGAAGAAGTCAATAAAATCCCAGAAGAGGTTGGTAGTAGAACTCCTGAAGAAGTAAATAAAATTCCAGAAGAGATTAATGGTAAAACTCCTGAAGAAGTTGACAAAACCCTAGAAGAGGTTGATCAAGTTCCAGAAGAAACATATATTAATGAAATCTTTGCATTCGCTATAGCAAGCGATGTTATAAATGAAGAAGACAATGTGCCAAAAACTCTGGAAGAGTGTAGATATAGAAATGATTGGCCTAAATGGAAAGATGCCGTACAAGCTGAATTAAGTTCATTAGAAAAACGGCAAGTATTTGGACCTGTAGTCCAAACACCCAAAGATGTTAACCCTGTAGGTTACAAATGGGTATTTGTTATAAAAAGAAATGAGAAAAATGAGATTGTGAGATATAAAGCAAGGCTAGTGGCGCAAGGCTTTACACAAATACCTGGAGTCGATTATGAAGAGACGTATTCACCTGTAGTGGATGCGATAACTCTCAGGTTTCTAATAAGTCTCACAGTCACAGAAAATCTAAAAATGCAACTTATGGATGTCGTAACAGCATATTTATATGGTTCACTTGACACTGACATATACATGAAAATCCCCGAAGGATTGAAAATGCCTGAAGCATATAAGTCAAAACCTAGAGATATGTACTCTATAAAATTAAGAAGATCTTTATACGGACTAAAACAATCAGGTCGAATGTGGTACAATCGACTGAGTGAGTACCTTCTAAAAGAAGGATATAAAAATAATATAATTAGTCCGTGTGTTTTCATTAAAAGATCAAATCTAGGTTTTACAATCATTGCAGTGTATGTTGATGATTTAAACATTATTGGATCTCCTGAAGAGATTGAGAATACTGCAAAATTATTGAGAAATGAGTTTGAAATGAAAGACCTTGGTGTAACTAAATTTTGTCTCGGCCTGCAGATCGAGCATCTAAATAATGGAATATTTATCCATCAATCAAATTATGTTGAAAATGTACTAAAGAGATTCAATATGGATAAAGCTCATCCTTTGAGCACACCAATGGTCGTACGATCGCTAAATGCAGAAAATGATCCTTTTCGCCCGCAAGAAAATAATGAAAAAGTGGTTGGTCCTGAAGTACCATACTTAAGTGCAATCGGGGCATTATTATATCTTGCAAATAATACAAGACCCGATATCGCATTTGCAGTAAATGTGTTAGCGAGGTATAGTTCCAAACCAACCAGAAGACATTGGAATGGAATTAAACACATATTTCGATATCTCTGCGGAACTAGAGATATGGGGTTATATTATCAAAAGGATACAAAATCCAAATTAATTGGATATGCAGATGCGGGATATTTATCAGATCCACATAAAGCACGATCCCAAACAGGATATGTATTCACTTATTGTGGAGCTGCAATTTCATGGCGATCAACAAAACAAACTCTTACGGCAACATCATCAAATCATGCCGAGCTGATCGCCTTATACGAGGCGGGTCGAGAATGCGTTTGGTTACGGTCAATGATTCAAAATATTCAAGAAGAATGCGGGCTTGAAAACATCAAGAAAAACCCTACTCCGCTGCATGAAGATAATGCAGCATGCATTACACAAATCAAAGAAGGATATATCAAAGGAGACCGGACTAAACATATTGCGCCAAAGTTCTTTTCGACACATGACCTACAAAAAGAAGGCGTAATCAATGTTTGCCAAGTCCGATCAATAGACAATTTGGCAGACCTATTCACAAAATCTTTGCCGATAAAGGTTTTTGAACAATTGACAAAGAAGATAGGTCTACATCGATTGAAGAATACTCAATGATATCTAAATGAGGGGAAGCGTTATACGCACTGTACTCTTTTTTCCTTAATCAAGTTTTTATCCCAATGGGTTTTTCTTGATAAGGTTTTTAATGAGGCAGTACATGGTCCTGAAGTATCGTGTTAATATTGATCTTGAAGTATCATATTAATAGCGTATAATGAATAATGAACATCCAAGGGGAAGTGTTATAAATATATTAAGTTATGGATGTTCATTTAATTGCATCAAAACTTCTCATTAAAGAAGTATGTTTTATCTCCCTCATTTATCAATTGAATTAAATTAGATGGCTTGTTATTTACATTTTCTATCTATAAATAGAGGATTGTAAGTTTGTATTATACACAAGAAAAACATATGAATAAAAGATAGCCATCTTTATACATTCTCAATATCTTGTTTATTATTCTTTTGTTTTATTTTACAACATTTTCAAAATTCTAGTTTAAAAATTGGACATGATATTTGGAGGGAGGTTGACAAAAATTTAGATGTAAGTTTATATTGGCAAATTTTGCTTGCATGCAGGATATGTAACAGAGTACAATTTATATAGGAAATGAAAAAAAAGTAGTTTATTTAGATTTAAATTTATCTAAGAAAAATAATTCTTACAAAAATATAAGAAGAGGAGGGATCCGATTACACCGTTTTTTGGTGACACCGGATTACACCCTATGTTTACAAAGTCCAAACAGCCGATCCAAATCTTTCAACTTGTTGGATATGTTAAAATGTACTTGCATATCAAATTTTACATTTTTCTGAATTTTTTTACTATTTATTAAGATGGGTACAAAAATTCAACGGTCTAAATATAGCGATTTTGTTAAATACTTAATAAATAGTAAACAAATTCCAAAAAATATAAAATTTGATCTGCAAGCACATTTTAACATATCCAACAAGTTGAACGGTTTGGATCGACTGTTTGGACTTTGAAAACTTTGAAAATGGAGAGTGTAATTTGGTGTCACCAAAAAAGGGTGTAATCGGATCCCTCCTCATATAAGAAAGCAGTGAAAATTTTGAAAGTCAAAATAATTTTATAAAATCAATTTTGTTAGAGTCAAAATAAAATTAGAAGTAAAACAAAATAAATTTTATGAATTAACATGTTTCAAAAAATATAATTTCATCATTATTAGAGGGAAGTTTACAAGTTATGATATTTTTACAAGTCAATTAAAAGTACAGCAGATAATATTAAAAAAAATGAAAAAATATATTTTCAATTTTTTAGTTAAAATATTACTGAAATTATTTTGACTTTAATTTAGTCTAACATCAAAATTTAGTCTAACATGAAAATATTACTGAAAATATTATTGAAATTTAGTCTAACATCAAAATTTGACTTTAATTTTAGAAAATATTTTGTAATGAAAATTATATTAATGAAATTTATGTAATAATTAATATTATAGTATATTTATTGCTTAATTAAATGATTTTGACACATTAAATTATATAGCATTACATGCATGTTGCTTACGTGATTCACATCTTCTATGCATGAACATGAAACATAAACTCTTGTTTTGTGAATTAACAAAGACACGCGAGAATATGTGATCCGTTGGTCGATCGGAACCGTTTAAATGAAAAAGCACTATATTTATTGTCTTGTATCAAAGTTTGATCAGATTTTGTTTTTATTTGCCCATCCATCTAGTTGATCAAAAACTGAAGTATCGTATGGTCATAAACACTTCGTGTTGGATCGAAGCCCATACATAATAGAACTTTCAAACTTTTATGTTGGTTACGTTCAATATTCTCCCTTGATCATTTTAAAATAGATTTGGAAAGATTTTATCACAGATCGACCGTTGATCTCCCGCGTGAAAATGAACGGTCCGAAAATGTTTTATAAATTTGAAAGGACATATAATAATGAAAGTCTATAAAAATGATATGTATAAGTATTATTTGACTATATAAGATGTACAAAAAATATATATATTTTTTCTGAAAATTTTTCATATGTGTTTCTGTACATCTATTATAAATATCAAGTTGTTATACTGTTGAGTATTTTAGATATAGGAATTTGGTACTCTTTTTGCCTTTAAAATTTATAAACCTTCGTACTTAAAGAATAGGTTAGTTGCAAGCGCACAACCTATCGATTGTAGTATTTAGGTGTCGATCCGCAGGGAGAGAGGGAAATACTAATTTCTAATAAAGAAAACTACTTCTAAGACAAAACAATAAAAGTAAAAAGGGGGGTTTTGTGTAATTTCGTTTTTTGAGGAAAATTAAAGTAAATCAAAAGTTCGTAACAAAAAGTAATAAAATCGGGTGACAATCAAATTTGAGAAGTCTAGGGGTATTCGGTCTACAATCCCTTGCTAATTCTATCTACTCGGTTTGTTTAAATTCATGTTTGATTATGACGAGGTTTCTAACCTAAGTTAGCCTTTGGAACAAATATTAATACGAATACTTTGGGTGGACGGATTAATGTGCCTCGAATTCTAGGGCTGTCACTAACCTAGAGGGATATTTAATCACGTGCTTCAAATGTATATATCGATATTTGTTCTAAGGTGTCCCAATCAAGTTTTGACTTCACCGCTAAGTCCTTCACCAAACCCTAACCTTAATTTCTATTTTTCCAGATTTGAATACAAAAGTACGGTCGCTTATAATTCAAATCCTAAGGTATTTGCAATCACAATTTATACTATCCTATATGATCCTAATCTACTTTTAATCAAGAAGACTTAAGCGGGACGCTACAAGTCAAGCACAACAAGTTGCACTATCCTATATGATCCTAATCTACTTTGGGTCTAAATGATCAAAGCGGGACGCTACAATTCAAGTACAAATCATGGAACATCACAAATGATAAATCACAGAAATTAACATCAAATCAAACAATCATAATAAAAACTAAAATCCGAGTAAAATAGAATTAAACAAGTTCATGCTACATGACCTAAACCCCTAGAGAGAAACTAGCCTCTCATGGAGAAGCAAGTATTCATCATAAATTCAAGTACAAAGTAAGTAAAGACAAAGAGAAACTAACTAGAGAAATAGAATACACCCTTCTCTAATCAAAAACCTTAGTCTTCCTTGCGTTTGCTGTGAGAATTCGCCTTCTTCTTTCTTGATTTGCTCCTGTGGTTGATGCTCTATCTCGTGAATTTCTCTCTTAGAATGGTGATCATTATGGAGAAGAAATTCCCTTTCTTTTATAATGGATCTGGAGCATATGGACGTGGGGAATCATTCTAAATCTGTCCCAACATGTTCCCCACGTCTCCACCTTCTATTTCCCACCTTTGGGTCGTGGTCTGAAGCGCCGAAAATAGAAAATCCTCCGAAATAGCAGTTTTTAGGCTGAATGCGGCCCAAGTGCGCCCGCACTTCGGTCGCACGCGCTTCATTTTCTGTTCTGAATTCTACTCCAAGTGCTGAGTGCGTCCGCACTGCCTCCCAGTGCGCCCTCACTACGCTCAGTCTGTTCTTTTCCTCAAAAGTGCGGGTGAGGTGCGGCCTAAGTGCGTCCGCACTTTCTCTCAATTTCTGCTGGATTTTTGGCCAAGTAAGAAATGCGTCCGCACCAGTATTTAGTGCGTCCGCATTCCGCTCGGACATTTCTTCTGGAGCTTTTCTGGAGCTTGATTTTTCTTCCAAGTGCTTAGTGCGGCCGCACTCTGGGTCAGTGCGTCCGCACTTTGGTCCTTTTTCTTGTTTTCCTGCGAATTCCACACAGACATTTGCAGTAACTTGATTCTAGGGGTATTTAATCCTAAATTATACTAAAATACATGATATTTGGTGCTATTATGCGATGAAAACCTGATCGAACATATATATAAATTAAACCTATCAAATTCCCCCAAGCTTGAACTTTGCTTGTCCCCAAGCAAAACCTAACTTGAGCTATCAATTCGATCCCATTGGTACACCTTATATCAAGTATATTTAAATGAAAAATTTGTATGATCTTGTCAAAAATTAAAAACCCTCATGCGAATTTCCCAATTTTCAAGTTTAACCCTTGGATAATTATGATTCAACCCACAATTCGATTACTCTAACTTTTATTTCCTTAAAGGTCTAGAATTCATGAACTTTGTTTATCCAAATTGATTAAAAGAAATGTCATTTTAAAAGTGGAATTTTCAAATTCCCCCAAGCTTGAATCAAACTTAGGTTAGAAAATTTTGCGGACTTCGTGTGTTGATACATGCATTTTCTCATTTTGAATTTTTCTTTTATGATTTAGCACTATTTTCCCTATCCTCAATTAAGCACCGGTTGGTTACGAGTAGTTAACCGTACCCAACCGTTCTAATTCAAGGGTGCTTTGCATGCTCTTAGTCTAATCCTTCCACTAACACGAATGTCAATTTTATCGGGAGACTAGCGGAGCAAGAATGCTAAGGACTCATAACCATAAGTACGTCATGAAGCCGTAACATAGGTCATTGGAGTCATCTTTTTATTTTTCAAAATTTTCAATTTTACCCAATTTCTCAACTTATATGCATATATCATGAATACACACATCCCTAAGTATTCCTTCATACTTATGGATATCCCAATTTTTCCAAATTTTAAAATTCCCAAATCTAAATAGCTTCTCTAATCAATTTAAATTCCAAATTTCCTAATTTTATATGCCTTTATTTCCACAAAGTTTTTCGCCCAATTATGTGGTCATTTCAAATTGTTCCAAGGAGTTTACTTAAAATTCGCAAAAATTGCATGAACATTCCTAATTTTCGTCAATCACCCAAATTTATCACATCTAAAAAAAATTTTAAAATTACTGAAATTAAACATGATCCTAAATGCATATGCAAGATACATTTTCTTCCCATCCCCCAAGCTTAAATCAAGCATTGTCCCCAATGCTGAAAATAAACAAAAGTAAATAAGAAGAAATATGGACTTAACTTATTGGCGGAAGTCGGTGGTAGTACGAGGCTAAGCGGCCTCACGGGGCGTTCTCATCGCCCTCTTCATCCATGTCATCATTCCCGCCCTCTTGATCTTCCTCCTCCGTATCATTACCTTCCTCAGGAGGTGCATTTGCTGCTGCCGCTTGTTGTTGCTGCTCCGCTGCTCGGCCTGCACGCCTAACATGGGGTGGAGTAGGTGGCTCATCCTCAAAATCGGCATTAAATTGCTGGCAGGCCATTCTAGAATAGTACATGGCATTGTTGGCTGTTGTCTCAATTTCATCGAGACGCCCGTCGAGGTGTAGGCGGAAATCCATCATGTACTGCATTAGTTGTTCGTTGGTTGGTCCTGCTTGAGGAGGGGGTGCGGCTTGAGCTGGTTGTGGTACTTCAGGTGGAATAGGGTCGTCGGCTATAGACCATGTTGCATCATTCAACGGATCAATCTCGATTTGAAGAGGTAGCCGGTGTCGGATTGTCCCCGGACCAATGTTGATCCAGTATTCATCATACATGGATCGCTCAATCAATGTTGCACGGACTAAGCCTTGTAAATCGACAAGGGTTGGACCATCCACAATATCATTCCCAAATGGCAAATTGAGAGCTCGCGCAATTTTTGTGATAATGCCCCCCACTCGGATCTTACCATGCTGCTGCCTATTTGTTGCTACGGTGTGGAGATGCTTGGCCAAATTGTAGCCAATGTGGGGCATGTAATTCATTTCTCCGTTGTTTCTTCGCAACATGCAACACATGTAGAAGAGCTCCTTGATGTTGATGACCGAGGCGGTCTCCCCCCGAGCGAATATGGAATAGCTAAGTACTCGCTGAATGTATCGCAAGGTGGGGTGGAGGATGTTCTTTGTCCTTTGGTGCCCGAGAATGCCATCTTCACAAGTTAGGCGCCGGAATTGTGCAACGGACATGTCATGGAAGAAATCGGTGGTTGTGCGCATTGCATTGACATCGGCATTAGGAATGTGGAGAAGAGACATGAGCTCGGCGGAATTCATGGAATGGGCATACCCTCCGAGGTTGAATTCAAGGACACGCCTACCTCGGTCGAACTCAACGGAGGAGAGGAACTCGAGTGTGATCCCTTTGTAGGTTGGGACTTCATCGCTAAGGAAGTCCCAAAGGTCGAGCCGGGATGTGAGCATTTGGACCGAGTTGGTGAGACCGAGTACATCGAGGGCCTCGACATCGATCCAACGAGATGGCTCAACAGTTCGGCGCCTCTCGTTGAAATTCTTCCGGCTTCGTTGCTCATCACTCAAGGGTTTTGCCGGTGGATAGTTAGCTTGGCTACATTCACCTTGATTGCCTTTGCGTTTCTTGTTTGTTGTTCGTTTAAGTTTCATCATTGTATCCTGCAAGAAAAGTTCTCAACAAAGAAAATTAAACACCAATTCCCAAACCGCAACTTAAAATAACCAAATTTGACCTAAATTGGAAAAATTGCGGCCTTAGTGCGGACGCAGTGAGGTCGCACAAACCAGATAAACAGATTTGGTTTGAATTTTCAAAAAATTGACTGAGTGCGGGTCTAGTGCGGACGCACTTCGGTCGCACTTTGGGTCTGACAATGGAAAACCGAGGTTTTTGGAGAAATTGTGGTCCAATTGGCCGAATTTGGTACCGATCTCTAAATTCTAACAATGAAATAGTGAAATTAAAGAGTAGGAGAGATCAAACCCGGTTTTAGATTCCAAAAATTGTCGATGTAGGTGCTTGAATGGCGAAATGGTCGCGAGGTGGCTTCAAGGTGAGATGAGAGCGACAATGGCGGCGGCTAGGGCTAGTAGAGAAGAGGGAAGGGCTTGAGGAAGGTGAGGAGAAGAGAGATTTGTAGTGGGAGAGGGAGAGAAGAGAGAGAGATAGAGATTCGGTTATTTTTAGAGAAAACCGACGGTTTTAAGAGAAAAACGGGAGAGAGAGAGAGAAGGGGAAGGGGTGCCTAGGTTTAAAAAGGGGCCCTTTTTTCTATTTTTACTGCGTGCGGACGCAGTTTGATTTAGTGCGGTCGCACTTTGGCGCTGGAGTTTGAAAAAAATCAAAAATTCATTTGTGCGGCCTCTGTGCGGCCCCTGTGCGGGCGCATTACGCTCAGTTTGCACAGTGCGGCTCTTGTGCGGACGCAGTGAGGTCGCACTTCTTCAATCTTCTCCCTGAAAGTTGGTTAAGTAGAGAATGCGGACGCACCATGTTTCCGTGCGGACGCATTGCGCTTAGTTTGGCCAATTTTGATGATTTAACCTGTCTGAAAATTTTCAAAGTGGTAAGTGCGGACGCACTGTTGTTTAGTGCGGACGCACTCAGGTTATTTTCATGAATCTTTGATCTGAAAAATTGGCTGAGTCAGTAAAAATTTAAATTTTTAGAAACTAAAAAATATAAATAAATAAAAATGTAAAGAAAAACAGTAAAAACTTGGGTTGCCTCCCAAGAAGCGCTCAATTTTACGTCGTGAGCTCGACATGGCTTTTGCTTATTGACGAATAGGGTTGGCTAGGTAGGAACCGTCCACCTTTTCTATTGGATCTTCATGGTTGAAGTGCTTAAGGCGTTGTCCATTTACCTTAAAGGAACCCGTATTGTTGTTCCAAATCTCGATTGCTCCATTGTTAAAAACCTTCCGGATTTGGTATGGGCCATTCCATCTTGACTTCAACTTTCCGGGAAAGAGGCGGAGTCGCGAATTGTATAGCAAGACCATATCTCCTTCGTGAAATTCTCGCTTTATGATGTGTTTGTCATGCCACCTCTTTGTCTTTTCCTTGTATAGCTTGGCATTTTCGTATGCATTGAGGCGCAATTCATCCAACTCATGTAAGTCGAGAATTCGTTTCGCACCGGCGGCTTTTAGATCGAAATTTAGCGCTCTTATCGCCCAATATGCCTTGTGCTCGAGTTCGACCGGCAAATGACATGGTTTGCCATAGACCAATTTAAAGGGAGTCATACCTATTGGTGTCTTGTAGGCGGTGCGGTATGCCCAAAGTGATTCATCAAGTTTTAGCGACCAATCTTTTCTCGATGTGTTGACAACCTTTTGTAAGATGCTTTTTATCTCACGATTGGAAACTTCAACTTGCCCGTTTGTTTGAGGGTGGTAAGGTGTGGCTACCTTGTGCTTGACTCCATATTTGAGTAGGAGATTGTCGAATTGGCGGTTGATGAAATGAGAGCCGCCATCGCTAATCACCACTCGAGGTACTCCAAACCTAGGAAAAATAATTCTTTGAAAAAGCTTTCTTACCACGACGGAGTCGGCGGTTGGGCTTGCCACGGCTTCTACCCATTTTGACACATAATCGACCGCTACAAGGATGTACTTGTTGTTGCATGAACTCGGAAAAGGGCCCATGAAGTCAACTCCCCATACATCGAAAATCTCAACTTCTAGAATCCCTTGGAGAGGCATCTCATGTCTCTTTGATATGTTGCCGGTTCGTTGACATTTGTCACACTTAAGCACATACTCTCGCGCATCTTTAAAAACCGTCGGCCAATAGAATCCGGCTTGGAGAACTTTTGCTGCAGTTTTGTCGGTTGAGGCGTGTCCTCCATAGGCGGATGAATGGCAACATTGGAGTATTTGGTTGACTTCTTCTTGTGGTACACAACGCCTATGTATACCATCTACCCCCAATTGAAATAACAAGGGTTCATCCCAATAATAGTTTTTAACATCTGAAAAGAATTTCTTCCTTTGTGTGTAAGAGAGCTCCGGTGGTACCAACCCACATGCTAGGTAATTAACAATATCCGCATACCAAGGGGCGTCTAAACTTTGTATCGCATATAGCTGCTCATCAATGAATGAATCGTCAATTGGCAAGTCGCCTTCTTTTGGTGTGTTGTTGATGCGTGATAGGTGGTCCGCCACAGAATTTTCGGTCCCTTTCTTGTCTTTAATCTCTATGTCGAATTCTTGGAGTAGGAGAATCCACCGAATTAGACGTGGTTTAGCATCTTTCTTGTTGAGAAGGTATCGGATTGCCGCATGATCGGTATACACCACCACCTTAGATCCCACCAAGTATTGTCGAAATTTGTTGATGGCGAAGATTACCGCTAGGAATTCTTTTTCGGTTGTGGTGTAGTTCATTTGCGCTTCGTCTAGCACCTTGCTTGCGTAATAGATCACATGTGGTTTGTTATCGGCTCGCTGCCCTAGTACGGCTCCTACGGCGTAGTCGCTTGCGTCACACATAATTTCAAAAGGGGCATCCCAATTTGGAGGTCGGAGAATTGGGGCTGAAATTAGTGCTTCTTTAATCCTACAAAAAGCATCAATGCAAGGTTCATCAAATTTAAATTCAACATTTTGCATTGTCAAATTTGTGAGAGGTTTGCAAATTTTTGAAAAATCGTTGATGAACCATCTATAGAATACTGCATGGCCTAGAAAGCTTCGCACATCTTTTACGCATGTTGGATAGGGCAATTTTTCTATCACCTCCACCTTGGCTTTGTCGACTTCCAATCCCTTCGAAGACACCACATGGCCTAGAACAACTCCTTGTTGCACCATAAAATGACATTTCTCCCAATTGAGTACTAAATTGACCTGCTCACAACGTTCTAAAACTTTGATTAAGTTAGTTAAGCAATTGTCAAATGAAGTACCAAATACTGAAAAATCATCCATGAAAACTTCCACAGAATTTTCTAACAAGTCAGAAAATATAGCCATCATGGCCCTTTGAAACGTGGCTGGTGCGTTACATAAACCAAACGGCATCCTACGATACGCGAACGTACCATAGGGACAAGTAAATGTTGTTTTCTCTTGGTCATCGGGGTGAATTGGAATTTGAAAGAAACCACTATACCCATCTAAATAGCAAAAATGTGAATGGTAAGCGAGTCTTTCGAGCATTTGGTCGACAAAAGGTAGAGGGAAGTGATCCTTCCTCGTTGCATTGTTTAGCTTGCGGTAGTCGATGCACATTCGCCAACCGGTCACCACCCTTGTTGATATCATCTTGTCGCCTTCGCCTTTCACCACAGTGGTACCACCTTTCTTTGGCACAACATGAACCGGACTTACCCATTTTGAATCGGAGATTGGGTAGATGATGCCGGCATCTAGGAGTTTGATGATTTCCTTCTTTACGACTTCTTTGAGATTCGGATTGAGTCTTCTTTGCGATTCGATAGAAGGCTTGTGATCATCCTCCATTAGAATTCTATGCATGCAAAAGGAGGGGCTGATTCCGGTTAGATCTTCGATTGTATACCCGATAGCCTTCCTATGCAATCTTAGTTCATGAAGGAGCTTTTCGGTTTGATCTTTGTTGAGCTCGGAATTGACTATCACCGGATAAGTCTCATCTGTCCCCAGGTACTCGTAGCGAAGAGTAGGTGGCAATGGCTTGAGTTCGACTTTTGGTGGTGCGAAATTGGTCGAATTGGCTTCGACTTGAGCTATTTCAGCCTGCGTGCGGACGCACTCTGAGTCAGTGCGGGCGCACTGCGCTTGGTTTAGGAAATTTTGAGATTCTGCGGCCTCAGTGCGGGCTGCGTGCGGACGCACAAAGGCTTGAGTGGGAAAAGTGCGGACGCACTGAAGGTTGGTGCGGGCGCACTGCGCTCGGTTGAGTGAATCTGGCTCCTCTTCTGTGAAAGTGCGGACGCACTCAGGTTCTGTGCGGACGCACTGAGGGTTGTTTTCGCAATTTAAGCCGGTTTCGAGGTCGGTTTCTTCCAGGATTTTGTGCAGTTGTTCTCCTTCCATCATCCTATCTAAATGATCATCAATTATAGAGTCTAAAACATCTATCCTGCATATTGAGTCATTATCATTAGAAGGAAATTTAATGGATTTGAACATGTGAAAATCAACCTTTTCTCCACCAATGTCAAAGGAAATTTTTCCTTCTTTAACATCGATGTTGGCACCTGCTGTTATTAGGAAGTCACGCCCTAACAAGATAGGGGTATGAGTGTCTTCTTCCATTTCCACAACCACAAAATCAATAGGCTCAAAATATTCACCTATTTTGACAATTACATCCTCAACAATTCCTTCGGGAAACCTTACCGTTTTATCGGCCAATTGCAAGGACATTCTTGTTGGTTTTAGTTCTCCTAAATTCAACCTTTGATACACCGATTTTGGCATGAGACTACCACTTGCTCCTAAATCACATAGACACCTATCAAATTTGGTCTCACCTATCTTACATGGGATGACAAAGCTTCCCGGGTCCTTAAGTTTTGGAGGTAGCTTATTTAAGAAGAGGGCACTACACTCCTCATTTAGGGACACCGTACCCACTTCCTCAAGTGTTCTTTTGTTGGACAAAATCTCTTTTAAAAATTTTGCATAAGTGGGCATTTGGGTAATTGCTTCGGTAAAAGGGATGGTGATATTTAACCTCTTGAGGTGATCTATAAATTTGGCAAATTGTTGGTCTAATTTTTGCTTCACTAACCTTTGAGGAAAAGGTACAAACCTATGCGGAGGAATGTACTTAGGAGTTTCAGCATTTGTTACCTTTGTGGAGCTAGAATTACCCATTGTTTGATGCTTTTCCGATGTCGGTGCATCCACTCTTGTTGGTGCTGCGGTCGCATCAAGGGGAGTTGCAACGTCGTGTGTTTCCTTGGGAGGTTGCTGCTCCTCTTCATTGGGCATGGTAGGTCCTTCGTACTCCTTGCCGCTCCTCAAGGTCACGGCATTCGCATGTTCTCTCGGGTTGATGTCGGGTTTGCCCGGAAGCGTCCCTTGTTGACGGGAGGATGAAGATGCTTGTTGTGCAATTTGTGTTTCTAGCATCTTTGTTTTGGTCTCTAAAAACTCAAATCTATTGTTCATGTTTCTCAAGGAATCCGAAATATCGGTATTGGTGCTTCGTTGTTGGTTCATGAACTCGTTTTGAGAGATGACAAGGCCCTCTATCAATTTTTCTAATTTGTTGTTTTGAGAAGGTCCTTGGTACGAGTTTTGGTTTGACCGATTTTGGTATTGATTGGAATTACCTTGGTATTGATTTGAGTTTGAGTTTTCATTTTCAGTCCTCCACTTGAAATTCGGATGGTTCCACCTTGTGTTAGGGTTATATGTATTCGAATTGAAATTATCGTTAGGCCTAACCTTATTGTAGATTGGGTCGTTTCTCTTATCACCTTGATTGTAGAACATTGCATTGACTTGCTCGACGTCCTCTCCTTCTAAAAGGACTTTGCAATCAGCGGTGATATGAGTCGACTCTCCACAAATGCCGCATGAAGTCTTGTTCGTCATGGATTTGACGCTTTGCATTTGCGCCATTTGATGTTGCAAGGCTTCCATTTGGGCTCTTAAGGCGGTAACTTCATCGGTTTTCAAGATTCCCGGTGTGGTTTGGGTTCGTCCACCTCTTTCGGCCGTCCATTCCCTTTGGTTGATCGCCATGTCCTCAATCATTAGCATGGCTTGCTCAGGATCCATCTTTGACATATTACCTCCTGCGGCTGAATTCAAATGAGTCTTGGTGGCTATTGTGCAACCTGCAAAGAAGAATTGAAAAAGCAACCACATGTCAAGGCCATGGTTAGGGCACAAGCGCTGGAGCTCGGCCCATCTATCCCATGCCTCGGTCAAAGACTCTCCCTCGGCTTGTTTGAATGTCGTGATCTTGGTTCGGAAGTGTTGGGTTTTGGATGGAGGGAAGTATTTTCCTAAGAATAACTTCTCCATGTCGTCCCATCTTCTAATGTGGTCCCGATTCACGGTCCTTAGCCACGATCTTGCATTATCACGGAGGGATAGGTGGAAGCATTTGAGCTTGAGGTTGTCTAGCTCTTCTCCTTCTCTAGCGAAAGTGCCGCAAGATTCTTCGAAAACCGCCAAGTGGGCATGTGGATCTTCGTTTAGGGCTCCCCCAAACTGACTTTGGCCAAGCAAGTGGATGAGAGAGGGCTTGATTTCGCGTGGATCTTGGCCTTGTGGAATGAAACCGAAGCGGTGGCCTTGTTGGCGATTGCGGCCATTTCCGTTGTTGTTTGGATTGACACCGAAGAGAGGATTATTATTGAAAATAGGAGGTGGCTCATTGTTGTGTGGAAGCGGTGGCGGTTGGTTGTTGTTCGGAGGAGGAGGTGGATTGTTATCGTGGAGGTCTTGATTGAGAAGGCCTTCCGGATAGTCTTCCACTTCCACCTCAAAGGTGCGAGGCATGCCTAGATTGGGATCTAAACCTGCCATTGGTTGAGAGAGAGAGAGTTCGCCGGCTTTGATTTTCGCGGTTTGACTCCTTGTGACCGGTGCCAGCGCTCAAATCTATGAGAGAAGAAAAGATGTGAAAGAGAGAGAATAGAAATAGAGAATAGTAAAGTGCAGAAAATTAAATAAGGAAAGTAAATATTTTTGGATTTTTCTTAAATAAGGAAAGTAAATTTCAGAAATTGTAAAAAAAAGAAAATAAACTATTTTTGGATTTTTTAATTTTCTGAAAAGTAAATAAGGAAACTAAGAATTAAAAGTACTTTCCTAAAATAAAAACTAGTATCTATCCTATTCTCCCCGGCAACGGCGCCAAAAAGCTTGTTGAGTATTTTAGATATAGGAATTTGGTACTCTTTTTGCCTTTAAAATTTATAAACCTTCGTACTTAAAGAATAGGTTAGTTGCAAGCGCACAACCTATCGATTGTAGTATTTAGGTGTCGATCCGCAGGGAGAGAGGGAAATACTAATTTCTAATAAAGAAAACTACTTCTAAGACAAAACAATAAAAGTAAAAAGGGGGGTTTTGTGTAATTTCGTTTTTTGAGGAAAATTAAAGTAAATCAAAAGTTCGTAACAAAAAGTAATAAAATCGGGTGACAATCAAATTTGAGAAGTCTAGGGGTATTCGGTCTACAATCCCTTGCTAATTTTATCTACTCGGTTTGTTTAAATTCATGTTTGATTATGACGAGGTTTCTAACCTAAGTTAGCCTTTGGAACAAATATTAATACGAATACTTTGGGTGGACGGATTAATGTGCCTCGAATTCTAGGGCTGTCACTAACCTAGAGGGATATTTAATCACGTGCTTCAAATGTATATATCGATATTTGTTCTAAGGTGTCCCAATCAAGTTTTGACTTCACCGCTAAGTCCTTCACCAAACCCTAACCTTAATTTCTATTTTTCCAGATTTGAATACAAAAGTACGGTCGCTTATAATTCAAATCCTAAGGTATTTGCAATCACAATTTATACTATCCTATATGATCCTAATCTACTTTTAATCAAGAAGACTTAAGCGGGACGCTACAAGTCAAGCACAACAAGTTGCACTATCCTATATGATCCTAATCTACTTTGGGTCTAAATGATCAAAGCGGGACGCTACAATTCAAGTACAAATCATGGAACATCACAAATGATAAATCACAGAAATTAACATCAAATCAAACAATCATAATAAAAACTAAAATCCGAGTAAAATAGAATTAAACAAGTTCATGCTACATGACCTAAACCCCTAGAGAGAAACTAGCCTCTCATGGAGAAGCAAGTATTCATCATAAATTCAAGTACAAAGTAAGTAAAGACAAAGAGAAACTAACTAGAGAAATAGAATACACCATTCTCTAATCAAAAACCTTAGTCTTCCTTGCGTTTGCTGTGAGAATTCGCCTTCTTCTTTCTTGATTTGCTCCTGTGGTTGATGCTCTATCTCGTGAATTTCTCTCTTAGAATGGTGATGATTATGGAGAAGAAATTCCCTTTCTTTTATAATGGATCTGGAGCATATGGACGTGGGGAATCATTCTAAATCTGTCCCAACATGTTCCCCACGTCTCCACCTTCTATTTCCCACCTTTGGGTCGTGGTCTGAAGCGCCGAAAATAGAAAATCCTCCGAAATAGCAGTTTTTAGGCTGAATGCGGCCCAAGTGCGCCCGCACTGCGGTCGCACGCGCTTCATTTTCTGTTCTGAATTCTACTCCAAGTGCTGAGTGCGTCCGCACTGCCTCCCAGTGCGCCCGCACTACGCTCAGTCTGTTCTTTTCCTCAAAAGTGCGGGTGAGGTGCGGCCTAAGTGCGTCCGCACTTTCTCTCAATTTCTGCTGGATTTTTGGCCAAGTAAGAAATGCGTCCGCACCAGTATTTAGTGCGTCCGCATTCCGCTCGGACATTTCTTCTGGAGCTTTTCTGGAGCTTGATTTTTCTTCTAAGTGCTTAGTGCGGCCGCACTCTGGGTCAGTGCGTCCGCACTTTGGTCCTTTTTCTTGTTTTCCTGCGAATTCCACACAGACATTTGCAGTAACTTGATTCTAGGGGTATTTAATCCTAAATTATACTAAAATACATGATATTTGGTGCTATTATGCGATGAAAACCTGATCGAACATATATATAAATTAAACCTATCATATACCGTCTGATAAGAGAATAACGGTTCTGATTTATTCATTTTGAATAGATGTGGATAGGAAGTCCTTATACTCTCATGTAACATAATATTTCTGTTTAGATCTGACAGTACGTGATGCACATCACCCTTTGATATTAGTGCGCAAAGATGATCACATGGTCCGATCTAAACAAAAATATCATGTTACCTTGGAGCAAATGAATTCTTTAGTTGCCACTTAAATTTTCATTTTCCTCTTCTCCCTGTGCGCAGCCGCATTAGTAACTTAGGTTTTCATTTCTCCTCCTAATTTTTACCATTCCCTCTTCTTTTTTCCCTCTTCTTTTTTCGGAAATTCCAAATGGCGCCGCTGCTATCACCAAACCTAAGATCGATCTCATTTTCACCCTGCCTCTCTCTCTACTCTTAATCGATCTTTCCCCTCAATTCGCCACACTCTCTGTTCGCCTCTCTCTCGCTCGCGCCGGCGCCGCCTCTCCTCTGTCGCAACACTACACCTCCGTCCCGCTGCCTCTTCGCCTTCGCGTCTCAGTTGCGTCGCCTATTTGCCTCTCAGGCCCCAATCAGCCGCTCGATCTAGGTATACAACTGATTCCGCTTAGGCCCCAATCAGCCGACCGATCAAGACCGTCTTGGTGCCGTGAAGCCTGCCGAGCCACTATTCGGTAAAATGACCCTTTCTGAAAGAGGCGAAATTATTAGTCTAGCATTCTTGTCAATTTTACCATTCTTGTCAATTTCGAAATTGACAATAATAGTGGCTCGGCATTATTCGGTAATAATTTCGATATGCAAACAAGAGCCACTATTCGGTAAAACAACAAAATGACCCTTTCTGAAAGAGGCGAAAAAAATACCATTCTTGTCAATTTCGCCTATTTGCATATTATGCTCTGAAGTCAAAAAAATGGTATGCTAGACTAATAATTGGGTTTTAGAAAGAGGCAGGCTATGGTACTATACATAGCGCGGATTAGTCTGTATTATGGATCAATATCTGTGTTTTCAAAGTCCAAACAGGTGATCTGAATCGTTCAACATTTATCTCAATATGAAATTGTACTTGCATACTAACTTTTACTTTCTTTAGAAATTTTATACTATTGTTACATAGGTAGAAAATCACTACTCTTGAATGGTCTGGATCTTTAGATCAAGTGATTTTCTACCTATCTAAAAAAATAGTAAAAAAATTTGAAAAATGTAAAATTTGATCTACAAGTACATTTTCATATGGAGATCATGTTGAACTGTTGAGATCAATTGTTTGGACTCTGAAAATGGAACTATTGATCCATAGTATGGGTGAATATATGCATGGTGCCATAACCTCATTCTTGTAAGTAATGTAGCTTGGTGGCATTTAGCATTAGGATTTTATATCAATTTATACATTAATTTTGCTTCCAGCCACATGGAATTTCATGCAAGAAGAACATAATTAAGGAATGTGAAGAAGAAGCTGGAATCCCGGCATCTATATCTACCAAGTATACAATACAACCTTGTACTTTTATCTAAATATAAGAAATTTATGTGTGTTTTTTATAGTTATAGTTGATATGTTTGTGGCAGTATTTTTTTTTTCAGTGTTATACCTGTAGGGGCAGTTTCATACATGGATATTGAGGGATATCGGTACAAAAGAGATGTACTTTTTTGCTATGATCTGAAGCTGCCTCCAGATTTTGTTCCCAAAAATGAAGGTTTTACTCTTTTTTATTAGAGTGAGGCTATAATAATATGCATATTACAGATCAACCCGTGCTATGGATCCATATCTATATTTTTAATCTGAACCGTTAAACATGATCTCTATATGAAAATATACTTTGAGCTGAAAATTTACATTTTTAAGACCTTTTTTACTATTTTTCTAGATTGATTGAAAATCACTTCTTTTGATGGTCTAGAATTTTCAAATCAAGTGATATTTTACCTATCTAAAATAAAATAGTTAAAATGTTCTAAAAAATGAAAATTTTGCTTTGCAAGTACATTTTCATGTTGAGCGGTTCAGTTCTACTATTTGAACTTTGAAAATAGAGATACGAGTCCATAGTACAGGCCACTCTGTAATATGCATTTTACCATAGCCTCACTCTTTTTTTATATTCAATGATGTGGTGTGCATACACCACTGGATAACCAAGAAATTTCATGCATATACACTTTTTTGAAATTTACGAAATGGCCCATTATTTTATCGTTTATTTCTTACCCCTGTATAATTCTTATTTTTTTCATTCATTTGTGCTAATGTCAATCGGATCAGAATTTGTAAGAAATGAACTGTGAATTTAACTTTTTTGTGTTATTGTAATTTAACTTTTCAGATGGAGAGGTGGATAGTTTTAGATTAATAACTGTTTCTCAAGCTGCAAATATCATCAGAAGAACTGAATTTTACAAGCCAAATTGCTGCCTTGTTATTCTCGACTTCCTCTTTCGACATGGGTTCTCTCTCTCTCTCTTTCACACACACACACACAATGCCACTAAAGTCTGAAACTGGCTGCTGTACTGGATGCTGTTTAAGTAGTCATGATTGATATTATACACCACCATTGTTATCATGTGATACTTATTTGTATCAGAATATTTAAATCAGTGGATTACTCTAAATACAGGTAAAAGTCAGGTTCTTTTGTAATTTAGAATCGACCATTGCATCGCCATTTCTGGAAAGGCAAATATAAAGTAAAGAAATATAAATACTTTTTCATTTTTTCATATAGTACTGCATGGATAGGAAATTTGCTCTCTCTAAGTCTCCGCCCACTTATTTATTTTTATTATTTTGTGTTTTTGTGGAGGGGTGTGATTTGGTTAAGATTCTGACTTTGAAGCCTTAACTAGACTGGACCTAACAAAAATCAGAAGTAAAAGGTAGTGCTGCACTTATCTAGCCAATGAGATACCGATACTGTCATTGGAGTAGTTTGATACATGCTTCTATTACCGTGCTAGCATATGTTTGCAGAGTACCTTTTTAGTGTCCTATTATTATTTTGTTTATTCTACTTTCTAAATTTTTTGTAAGCAGGTACAGTCTGGCTATAGATGGTTTAGTTGAGAAGGCTATAGAACTTTCTTTGGCTCAAATCAGGTAAATAAATTAATAACATTATAATTCATTTTTACTATTACAATAACATCGTGGTTAAGGGTAGTGAGCGGTACAAAGGTGACCGGCATGACAAAATAAGCTACCTGCACCTTGGTTCAAGTGTTAAAGTATTTTACAGAAATATAAAATTTACTCCAAATTTCTAAATTTTAATATTTATTGTCACTTGAATTTAATGTGTATTTCTGATTGCTAAATTCTCATTTGAATGGATTCTTGTTTAACTTAGGCTCAAGGTTACAGTTAGGGACCTCAAAATGTTGGTCTAATGGGGAATATCACTAATTTGGAGGTGAAATTGTCAATTTAAAATTATATGATGTTAATAGTACTCACTGATCAGATGTTGAAAGGTCCATAATCTAAAACAATTATTCTATGGTTAATGTTTAGGGTCAAGGTCCCACAACACTACCTCAACCTCATGGAGGAGCTTCGGGAATGCCGATGGCCATCCCTCAGGTATCATATCAATAGTTGGAACCTTTTTCTTTTTTTAAGAACATAGGTTGTAGGAAATTTCCTTGATTGTGGCTTTTTAGGTATCATACTTAAAAATAGGTTTTAGCTAGATGCTTGAAGGTAACTGATAATAATCAATTAGTCCTATGTTATGAAGATAAAATGAGAATAGAAATATACTTAGTTTACCATTTAGTCCTATGTTATGAAGATAAAATGAGAATAGAAATATACTTAGTTTACCATTTAGTCCTATGTTATGAAGATAAACTGATTTTATATGTGTAGTAGGTTATGAAGATATACCTATTATACTTATTTTAATGCTTTTCGAGTGTTTCTACAATTTATTATCAATATTACATTTCATTCTATGCTATACGTTGTATATGTAGGGTCTAGGTGCTGATTTTACAGAATCAAATGGGGGAAGAAATTTCCAAGCACTTCTCAATGTGCAATCTGAAAATCAGGCGGCAACATGTCTAGGTGCTGATGCCGACTGGTTCGGGGAAGAAAGGTAGAACAACCAGCCCTTCTAGTGTGGGGTGTTGTAAATTATTATCACAGAAAAATGGTATTTTGTATAGCTAAAAAAGTAGCCTCTCTTTGTATATTTTTGGGTGATGGGTTGTGTGTATATATTGGTTATAGAAACAAGTGGTTGCAATTCTTTTTGTTCTGATGTTTCAAGGAAAGCTTGAATTTACTATAATGATTAATGATAATTAAAATGTTACTCTCCATGTTTTATTGTGTTATTGTTCTTATTATGTTTCAATGTGTAATGTAAAAGGTTTTTTGGTTACTTATGGGTTGGTACCAAATCGGTACAGGTACCAAATTGGTACGGGGTGAATTATAAAATTGGGCCTGAATTTTTTTTTCATGAACGACAATTTTTTGCATCGGAAAATCTATACAAATATGGGGCGCAGACAATATCCTTACAAATAACCTGGTGGGGCCCACCTTCTTTACCCATGCAACTAATAGGTTAATTATCCATGCAACTAACCATGTGGGACCCACGTTATTTACCCTTGCAACTACTCACTCCTCTATCGTTGCAACTAATCCATGGGACCCACACACTTTACCCTTGCAACAAATCGATCATCTATCGTTGCAACTAATCCATGGGACCCACACACGTTACCCTTGCAACAAATCGATCCTCTATCGTTGCAAATAGTCCATGGGACCCACGCACTTTATCCTTGCAACTACTCAATGCTATATCCTTGCAACTACTTCCTGCATTAGCTTTGTTGCATGGGTACTTATTGCAAGGGCTTACCCTTGCAATAAGTATTCCAGTACTTGTTGCAAGGGTAACCCATGCAACAAGTCGGAAATTGAGTAGTTGCAACGGGGGTTGTTGCAAGGGTAGCCCATGCAACTGACATTTTTTGGGGTTGTTGCAAGGGTAAGCCCATGCAACAAGCCAAATTTTATCCTTGCAAAAAACCAGAATTCTAGTAGTGAATTTCTATTTTAAAATATAATAAACATTGCTTTAATATGAAATCACACATACACAAATATCCAAACCAAGAAAACCAAATCAAAACCAAGGTCAATACATGAGTCCCCTTTTTAGCCCCATTATTCAATTCACTTAAATAGGCCCCAAATCCCGGAATGAACGAGGTATTCAGTATGGCTTGGAAGGGTCATCTGATGTAATTAACAGCGGGGGCTTGCGCCCGCTGGGAGTTAAACGTCCCCACAATCAATAAACTCTCTCGACAGACTGATTATGAACAGTAGGTCTGCCGAGGGTGAACCAGAAGGAACAACAGAAAGAAAGTAAATGTTTCAAGTTCGATGTTCTTCAAACAACCGAGAGCATTGAACCATGAGACATTTAAATACATATGCACACACATTCCATACCAGCTGTGCAACTTTCTGCGCCCTACAATATCTCGCAAACTTATCTATAATTCCGACCAATTTCTGTACCAAACCTGTGTTTAAATCTATTAAATCAGTTGTATTTCATTGAATATCTTTAGAATGTGGTACTGCTGCAAGTTTATTCTTATTTTGCAGGATTCGGGCGAAATCGAGGAGAAATCTGGAATTCTGAAGTCTCTACACGGCCCGTGTCACATTCTACACGGCCCGTGTCAACCTCGACTCGACCACAGACACGACCAGGACACCATCCATATGATGCTGAAATTTCAGCACCCGAACTTAAAACAGTCATAACTTTTGACTCGTAACTCTGTTTTGAGTGTATGACTACTTTTCGGAAAGCTTGCAAGAAGATCTACAATTTGAGCTAAGTACACAGGTTACACGGGCCGGACAGATTTGACACGGCCCGTGTCAAGCAATTCCGGAAACAAATCCAGAAATCTGGAAAGAAGGCTATTGAAGGAAGGTCGACCAATTAAGCATATAATCGGGATTTCTCTCCAGGAAAGGTCATTCTGGAATAGGAGAGCACGTTCTAGGGTTTGTCTTTGGCGGCTAAGCTTGGAGGCGAATTGGAGAAGCGAAATACGCGAGTTTTCGATTGATCTTCTTTGCACTTTGGGTTTTGTCATGATCAACTCTATCTTTATTTGTATTTGCTGTTTTAGAACTATGAGTGAGTAATTTACTTTGTTTCTAGGGTTTTGATGTAATCGAATGTTTTGTCTTGCATGCTAGTTATTGGATCTTTGTATTGAAATTTGTGTTTGATTGATTGAGTAGTATTTTAATTGCTTAGATTGAAGTGTTTGACTTATATTGGTTTGCCACTAGATGAATGATCACATCTATAAGGCATTATAGCCCTTTAACGTCTCTCAACCAAACTAAGTACATGAGGTAGGATTTGTGATCCGGGAGGTGAAACCAAGTAGTAACCGGAAGGTGAAAGTTACTCTCTATCGGCGGATAGGAGTTACCTTTAGTATACCAATCAAGCAACTAGGTAGTAGGGACCAACACACGAAAGTTGAGGTCTAGAACCCGACGAGGGCATATATTGCAGTTTCTGTACCAAGTTGATGAACCAACAAACGGCAGTTGAGGTCCAGAAACATTAGGTCCGGTCAGTAGAACCCTACACAAAGGAACGATACAAAGAAACAATAGCTGCTGCATTAACCCGAGGCTGACACGGACCGTGTAGCGAAATGACACGGCCCGTGTAAACTGATACGGCCCGTGTAGGAAATGACACGGCCCGGACAGGACAGCCAGAGGGCAAAACTGAGATGAAGTCTTAACCCTGGGAACGCTTTTATTTATCGATTAAAACCAGTTTAATCTTCTTTCTTGCACTTTACTACTGCTTTGAATCTGTAGGAATATTAAATAACCAAAATCAACCCTTTTCCAACTTCTAGTTTTTAATTAACCTAGGTAGAGTCCGGATAACACTTGAACCGTCCCTGTGATCGATACCCGACGATATACTACGCGGTAGGATTGTATACTTGCAGTCTGAACCAGAAGTGTATTTTAAGGTTAAAAAGTACAGCTTGCTGTACTGAAACTTTGTACTATACCTTTTTGGTGTAACAGTGCTTCTTGTATGGCCGTTACGAGGGTAGACTGCTGATAGTATGTGCATATGATGCTAAAAACCAGTTGTTGCCTTTGGCCTTTACAATTGTTGAGAAGGAGGATGGGAAAAATTAGGAATTTTTCATGAGTTTCTTACGAAGAGAAGTGGTTGGCGACCGGTTCTTTTGTGTCATATCAGACCAGCACAAAGGAATCAAATATGTTTTTGATCGCACATATTACGGGTGGTCGACAACGAACGGCGATTGTGTGCACAAGCTGTGTATGCAACACATTGCAGACAACCTAAACAAGAACTGTTTTGAAAAGCTCATGTAAATACAAATGAAAAGCTCATGTAATATTTTGTAAATGTTGTCCAGAAGACTGTTTTGATTAAAGCGTGATGTATCCTTTCTCAAACAACACAAACGACATATAAAGCTTGTCTATTTGGATAAGAAGTGTCGTCCAAATTAATTAATATCGTGAATTGGGAAACAAATCTACCGTTATTCTGATTCCAACAATTAATCTTTGTTGAAATTCGCGAATGAAAAAAAAAATTATTGAGATTCGCGTATGGAATGATCTTTGTTAAAATTCGCAAATGAAAAAAATTGTTTGTTGAAATTTGCGGATGAAAAAATTTAAATCATTGATTCCTGTTATTCGCATGAATTGACGCCCACAATGCACTTTAAATGCGCTAGTCAGCTAGAGCATAAAATTTAATGTACCTTATTGATTAAGTGCAAAATAATATGTTGTGGACATGTAAATGATAAATGCTCCATATTATTGATGTGTCATAGTCAAAGTTGTAAATAACGCTTGTTATAGTGACGCTATAGTGTTTTCGGATCATAAAAGCTATGGCACTATCGGTGCTATTGTAAAACCTAGTAATTTTTATAAATCTTTTACAATTATTTGGAGTTATTTATAATATTAGAAAATTTATAGGCTTGAATTGTAAAATTTTAAGATTTGAAAACTAAAGGATTTATCGTTAAAAGTTGTTAACTTTTAAATGAAAAGAAATAATGCAAAATTCTAAAGGAAAAAAGAGAGAGAGTGATAGGCGTAAATTATATACATGTTCAGTCTGATTTTTACCACATAATAGCATCAAATATCTTGTATTTTAGTAGATAATAGAATGAAATATATCCAAGAATTAAGTTACTGCCAAAGTCTATTTAAGTTACAGGAAATGGAGCAAATTGTAGATCTTCTCGCAAGCTTTCCGAAAAGTGGTAGAATACTGAAAACGGTGGCGAATGACGACAACCTCATAGAGGAAGGTGAGGAAGAGTATGACACAGAGCAAGAGTATGACATGGAGCAAGGAGAGGAAGAAGTTGATTGGTATGCCCTAGATGATTCCGATGAAGATGATTTTTAATTGATAAAACAATACATGTATGTATTGTGTGGCAATTTGGTGAATTGTTTGTATATCTTAAATATTTTGATAGGTTTATTCTAAAGACCAAAAACTAAGTTTCTTAACATAGTTTTTATATACTACTATTATTCTTATTATTGTGATTTATAATTATATTCACCATTCAAAGGGAGAAATCAAATATACAGAAATGTCTCTTTGTCAAAGAATTAAAATTATTTACATGAATGAGTCTCGACATTCCAATTATTTCCATGCTCATGTTGGTTGAGTACTTACATGGACTATTAGTATTAAATAATATAAATAGAATCATAAATAAAAAATTACAACGGTAAGCCCATAGAAATAATATGTATCAATACTTTAGACTTATTTGCATTGCATGAGAACTGATACTTGCCTGAACCTTCAGTAAAATATACTATCTAATTTGTTTGATGGGTGGTGGCTCTTCATATTATTTGCATGTGCTGATAGAGACATTTGAATAGATAATCATCACGGATTTTCATGCATGACTATTCCATGTAACTACCTTTGTAAATAGTTTTATGAAATCAGAAAAACTCAGGTTCTAATAGTAAGTGGTAGTATAACCGGATCATTAGAAGAAGAATTAGAAAATTGGATACAGAGGAAGAATGAACTTTTTAGTTGGATCAGAATCCATGCTATGATACCATGTAATCAGTAGCACAAGAGAGAGAGAGAGATATTGATTCAAATATTCATTGTATTGAAATGTTTTCGTATTGAATTACATGTAATGACTTGTACATTTATAGAAGAGAGTAGCTAATATCTAACCCTGATTATAAGAGACTGTTATACAGTAAATAACAGAACTACAGAAGGGAATATTGCGCAACTAACTGATAGTTGTATTATGTTGAAAGTAGAATAAGTCCAAACTGGAGTCATTTAGTGTTATTCATATCAATTAATTTTTTCTAGGAGCACGTTAAGGGGACCTTAAATGGGCTTAAAATAATTCACATGCGGATCCGTATTCTAAAATTTTGAGTGTTTTACTTAAGATATTTAAAATAGTAAAATACATGTAAAATATGAGTGCATATATTCCTTTTTATTATAAATATATATTAAGAATAATCATTTTAATTAATTAATTTATACGAGGAGATACGATCTGAACCGTTCAATCAAATTCACGCGTAGCTTTTTATTACAATTCGAGTCAAACAGTTCAGGTTTTGTCCGCTCCAGTGAATATCTCACTGGATAAGTCTGTCAATTAAACTGTAAATATTTTGATGAACAAATAAATAAGTTGTTGGTTGAACTTTTTAGGGATTGAATACCGCTGGCGATGCCCGAAGTTTGATCCCACTTGAGGAGATAACAGCTTCCGTATGAATATTTGATCAAGATCGTGCCGTCCATTTTGATCAAGTCCTCGTCCAGTTGAATCGTGCTACTCATCTATTAATATAAACAGAGAGAGTCTAATGGAATTTCATTGTATTTCTTTTCTTAATCTGTACATGTACATTGCTATGCTTTATATAGAGAAACTAATCACACTAACTATGCCTAGTTACAATTAACCGTAGACTAAGGTTCTAACAATCTCTGTTATTCTGTTACAACATCTCCAGTATTAAGACTATTAGTGCCAATAACAGCGCCTATCTCCATTATCTTCATTACTGGATGAGTCCAGTGTCGTACAAGTGCACTAGGCAAATAATTAAGTCATTTCACCGTGACATGTATTTCTCCCAAACCGCCGCATAACCGCATTTGTCTCACATTGAATTCTGCGCTAATTCCAGTCCAAAATCCACTCTCTCTTTCTACGTACCATCTTCTTGGTTCTTGCACTAGCAAGAAGAAACACTGAGCAAGAGCAAATGTCTGGGGAGAGGAATGTAGGCGTGGTGTTGGATTTCTCCAATGGTAGCAAGAAGGCTCTCTGGTGGGCCATAGATAATCTTCTCAAAGAAGGAGATTATCTAATCGTGATTCACGTCATGCCTTCCGTGCTCTTCGACGAGCACCATGGGATCTCTGACAGCCTCGAATCAGGCTCCGGTTAGTTCTATATATCTTCCTTCCTTTTTGTTTAATTTATACTGATTAATTTTATATTTATTTGTCTATTTTATTTTATGTTTGATCGATCTGTTGTGTTTTAAAAGCTCTGATACCGCTTCACGACTTCAGAAACCCAGAGATGATGAATTCTTACGGTCTCGAGGTTGACATGGAGGTGGTTAACATGCTTCACGCTATCCCCCGTGAGAAAATGGTAGATCAGTCTATCGATTAATCCCCATTCCCTTCCAAATTGATTTCTCTTGTAGCGATCTGCTCCTTTATTTTAATTTTGTTGAAATCAAATCAATAGGTGAGGGCTGCTGCCAAGCTTTACTGGGGTGATGCGGCGGAGAAGCTGTGTCAGGCCGTAGAGGATTTAAAGCTCAATTCGATTGTCATGAGGAACAGAAGTCTTAATCCGATCGAGAGGTAATTCTTATTTTCGTAATAATTGGTTTCAAATTCATTTGTTATTAGCGAGAACTTAGGTTTCGGTGTTTACTGTGAACGTTCTCTGTACAAGTTGATTAAGAAACAGACAAATCTGTCTAATTGGGAACTATTCTCATGTTCTGGATATTCCATTTTTTTTGGCGTGCTCTTCAGTTCTTCGCATTAGATCAATCTGTTTTTTTATGATTGCTATATATGTCACAAACTGTCCACTACCTATCCGATCTCCTTATTCCAGAGTTATAATTGGTAGCATTTTGGGATCAAAATGAACATGTGAGCTTTTGGAACAAAGTTAAGTAGGCAGTCGTTGAATGGCCTTGTATACCTTTAATTTGACTTGACGATTATTATGCGTTACTCGGTCCCTTTTGTAATATATATGCAGGATTGCACTAAGAAGCTTGTCAAACATTGACTATTACTATGTCCTCATAATGGCATCGTGCCCGGTGATAACTATTGGAGGTGCCCTATGAGAAGTGACATCTTGGATATTATTTTATCTGATGTCACTTGGATAGTATCTTGAAAATAAATAGGACATCTGAATTTCCGCTTATGCGAACAGTTTCCTTGCCTAGATTAGAAATTTGAACTGGATATCATCTTGGTTTGTTTTGGATGTGTGAAGACTTGCAAGAAAAATAAAAAATCTCATAGTTTTTTTTTTTTTTTCTTTTCAGTAAAAGATGGACTGTTGATGCAGAGTAAAAATAATTGCATGATATTTTGGTCCCAAGGAAATGATCAGATAAAGTATGCCCCTGGTCGAAGGGTTATTTAACATTATGCATGGATCTTCCTCGGCTTTTTAAAATTCTTTTCCTCATGGGGGAAAAGGGGAAAAAGAAGTTCATTCAGGAAAAAAAAAACTAAACATTTACTAACTCTATATCATTACATATCCCAAAATTAACATACAATTACTAACTCTATAGACAAAAACTATATTGAATTTGAATTACATGTTCCTATCTTTTCTTATATTAAGCACGTAGATATCATGATCCGGTCAAATATTTTGTCTTTTTTTATTCTATGCATCTTTTTTAATCTAAATTTATTTAGATATGTACTCGCCACAAATTTATTTAGTGTGTTTTCTCTTGGTCTTGATTTATTTTAATTTATAAATGTCACTTAAGAAATTTTAGAATTGATTGATAATTGATTGGTTATGTCTTCATTTCTTTCTATTTTTTATATTATAGAAAGAGTGTTATGTCCTACATATTTTTGTTAACAGAAGCTATTGCTCATTTGGTTGTATTAAGCAAGATTAGAAATGTAAAATCATATATATAATACATATAATAGAACAATATAATTTTTTTTTAAGGTTAGTGGCTTTAAATGACAACTAATAATTTCATTAATTAAAAACTTATTTACAACGAGGCAAATGACTCTAATTTCTAAATCTAAACTCCTTTATTCTCATTAATTCATCTAAACTACTTTCACCATCTAATCCTACTTATTTACACTCAGAACCAGTATAATTACATGATACGGTTTTGAATACATGATTTTTTGCTTCACATAATGCATTTACAAAACCGAATTTCATTTCTTCATTATTCAAATGATTTTATTAATTAATTGTAAATCTTAATTGTAATAGCATTAGGGAGTTGAATCAGGAATTTAATTAACAGATCTAAAAAGACTGAACTATCTTAACAAAATGACAGCTGAGAAATATCAAGATCTGTGCCTGACAATTGGGGTTTAGCAAGGCAACTGTTCTAATCAAATAATATGAAATTAATTGTTATTCAGATTGTGTTGGATACAAAACATCTCAATTTGTGCACAACATGTCATGTAGCTAATCAAATAACTGTTATTCTTTTATGATGAAACGCATTAACAAGCAAGCAAATGCTCAAATAATATGTTGGACTTTAGGATTACAAGTTATAATTGTTCTTAAAAATCAGAAGTTGCATGAACCGATTGACCCACTAGTCGGCTAGTGACTGGATAAGTCCAGTGTCGTACCAGTGCTGTAGCCTGTAGGCTAATTATCGTGTCATTTCCACGTGACATGTATTTCTCCCAAACCGCCGCATAAAAGCATTTGTCTCATATTAAATTCCGCGCTAATTCCAGTCGCATATCCACTTTGTCTTTCTACCATCTTCTTGGTTCTTGCACTAGCAAGAAGAAACACTGAGCAAGAGCAAATGTCTGGGGAGAGGAAAGTAGGCGTGGTGTTGGATTTCTCCAATGGTAGCAAGAAGGCTCTCTGGTGGGCCATAGATAATCTTCTCAAAGAAGGAGATTATCTAATCGTGATTCACGTCATGCCTTCCCAGCTCTTCGACGAGCACCATGGGATCTCTGACAGCCTCGAATCAGGCTCCGGTTAGTTCTTTATATCTTCCTTCCTTTTTGTTTAATTTATACTGATTAATTTTATATTTATTTGTCTATTTTATTTTATGTTTGATCGATCTGTTGTGTTTTAAAAGCTCTGATACCGCTTCACGACTTCAGAAACCCAGAGATGATTAATTCTTACGGTCTCGAGGTTAACATGCTTCACGCTATCCCCCGTGAGAAAATGGTAGATCAGTCGATTATCCCCGTTCCCTCCCAAATTTATTTCTCTTGTAGCGATCTGCTCCTTTATTTTAATTTTATATGAAATCAAATAATAAATAGGTGAGGGTTGCTGCCAAGATTTACTGGGGTGATGTGGGGAAGAAGCTGTGTCAGGCTGTAGAGGATTTAAAGCTTAATTCGATTATCATGGGGAACAGAGCTCTCCCTCCGGTCGAGTGGTAATATTTTGGCGTGTTCCTCAGTTCTTCGCATTAGATGATTCTGCTTTTTATGATTACAATGTTACAATGTCACAAACTATCCACCGCCTATCTAATAATCTCATTAATTTTTCATTTCATAAAATGGACAGAAATCTTAGTCAATGCTTGACCGGGTTATTTTGGTGATTAAAATTTTGACAAACAATTGTTCAGTCCAGAGTTGTATAGCTAACCTAAACAATATATAGGACTCAACACAGTAAAATTGGTAGCCTTTTGGGATAAAAATGAACATTGGCCTTCTATAATTCAAATAGTGATGAAATATGTATAGGTAGAAGTTGAAAGCAAAGTATTAGGATGAGTGATTTATATAACTTGACGTAATCAACTGAAATTAAAAATTTCTTAATGATTTCTTTTTACTGAGACATGGAATTATATATGCAGGTTTACGCGAGACATCTTGTCAAACTATGACTATCAATATCTCTATGTGCTCACAAATGCTTCGTGTCCGGTGATAAATATTGGAGGTGCCCTATGAGAAGTGACATCTTGGATATTTTCTTTTTTCTTTTTTAAGTAAAAGTTAGAGATCAAACTATCTGACTATTAAATATTTACAAGGTATAAACCATATTATTTTGACACAAGTTAATCAGGTATAAATTTTTGAATCTATGTCATATTATTTTGATCGAATCTAGGTCAATTTTGATTCAAATTCAAGTCAAGTCGGTGGTTGGTTACTTCAATCTGTTTGATAAGGCCCGTTTAAATGTAGGAAATAATCGCACGATTTGTGCAGGATTTTTTATTTTTTAAAAATAGTAAATATTTTGATTCGTTAATCGTTCCACATAGCCATACGATTGCAAAGAATAATTTTCATCATCTTTTTAAATTAAATATATTTACTACTCTAAAATTAAAAATTCTGAGATATGTTGTTTCATCAATTACTATATTTTCTTTTGGACTATGAGTAGTGTGCACAAGTCAATTATTACGAGGGGTGAATTTTTCGGGGAAAAGATTTTCAATGACAGTTAGCCCAATTCGATAATTCATTGTCCAAATAGGCAAAATATATTAACGGACCTAATTAAAATTCACGGAGCATATTTATGAATCGTCAAAGCTAAAATGTAAATTTTAAATCCACGATCTCGGTTGCTCTCTTTTTTATCTCGATTGTTACTGTCCATCCTTCTCGTCTCAAATATACCTCTACTGTTGCCTTAAATCGCTCAAAATCGTCACAAAATCGCATCTCTTTCTTTCTGGGGTTGTTAGAATGAAAATGTGCTGGTCAGAGAGAGAAAAACCATTTTTATAGGGGTTTTATAGCGGACCGCCCCACTGGGAGGCGGTCTGGTATGAGAAGTGGACCGCCCCAGTGGGGGGTGGTCAGGTATCCAAAGTGGACCACTCCAGGGCTGAGGCGGTTAGGGCATTTTTAATAAAAATTCTGAGATGAGGGCAGATTTGATAATTTCTTTTTTTTTTGGTATTAATAAAAATGCCGGCAAATAATGTATAATAGTTAGTATTATAGATTTTTTTTTTTAAATTCAAACAAACGATTTAAATTGTTCAATATGATTGTATGAAATGTACTTACAAATCAAACTTTATATTTTTTAGAATTTATTTACTATATTTTTAGATAGGTAGAAAATCAATTGGTTTAAAGATTCTAAACTATTTAAAAATAATAATTTCTATTTATTTAAAAATTAAAAATATTCTAAAAAATAGAAATTTTAGTCTCAAGTATATTTTCTATGAAAATTATGTTGAAACTGTCAGATCAACTATTTGAATTTTATTTTAAAAATAGAAGTATTAATTTAGAGTAGGGACTTATCTGCCCTGTGTACAGTAACATAGGCACACTGAAGAAAAGAGTACATGGTTATTGTTTTGCTACCAAAGGCCCGTCCATAGGCGCAAATAAAGCGAATTTTAATAAAACAACTAAATTGCATTCATTTCATTCATTTAGTCAGTTTGCTGGTTCGGGCATTCAATGAGCCTCGTTGGACCAAGTTTACTGACGTGTTAGATTGTACATGTTGATTGTTGGATCTAAGTTTAAAATAAATTATCTTAATATTGTAATATATTTACGTACGTGTATTTTAATATATTAACAGTGCAATCACTACTAGAATATGAGTTTTCTGCAAGGGCAGGAAAATGGCTTACTGCATGGGCTTACCCTTGCAGAAAGCCCAAAAATGGCATTAGCATGCGCTTACGCTTGCAAATGTATCCTTGCTATAGCCTTCGACACTAATACTAAGTATTGGCAAGGACGCGCATGCTAATACTTTTTTCTAACTTGTTGCATGCGCTTACGCTTGCAACAACCGCGCATGCAAATACTTTCAGAGTTGGCCCCGTTTGTAGTGTTTGCAAGGGTAGACAGCGTGGGACCCATCTGATTATTTGCAAGGGAGGGAACGTGGGTCCCACCTGGACTATTTGCAAGGCCAGGTAACGTGGGTCCGACATGACTATTAGCAAGGCTAACACACGTGGGCCCCACCCGCCTATTTGCAAGGCTAACACAACTGGGTCCCGCCTGACTATTAGCCAGGCAAGGGAACACGGGTCCCGCCTATCTATTAGCAAGGCAAGGGAACGGGGGTCCCACCAGACTATTAGCAAGGCAAGGGAACGTGGGTCCCACCTGACTATTAGCAAGGCAAGGGAAAGTGGGTCCCACCTGACAATTTGCAAGGATATGATTTACATTTTTTGCATGCACTGCAGTTCATACTATTTGCGTGGAAGTACCAATGGATATAATAACAGGAAATTACTGCAAATTAGCATGCTCCAATTATAAATCCTCCCTGCTGGTACCAATCTGGTACCAGCCCAGTGTTGTTTTACAATTCCCAGATTTCCATTCATAAAGGTTTACATAAAACTCATTGAAAAATAAGTATAAAGCAACTAATAAGCATTGACCAACAAAGGATAATCATCTTACATTGTACTAATAAGCATTGACCAACAAAGATTTACATATTTTGTCATCTAGAGCATACCCAATAAAAGACTGAACTTCTAAATATACCAAAATGTACCCACCTATCAAGCATTCACAAAATAAACAACCCCATAAATTAACAAAATATACCCACAATATTACCTAAATATTGACAACCACCTAGTCCTCCCTGGTTCAACCTGAAGGTTGATTGGCCCACCAATCGGTCATTGCGGCATCATTCCCTGCAATTTCTTGTCCATTGTGAGAACTCAGCAGTGCTTGGAAAGACCCATCCTGATTTAGATGTGAAGAACCATCAACATCCTATGTATACCAAATTGTAATGTTAGAACATGTTCTTGTTACCACAGTAATGTTGCATATATTAGTGTCGAACATCTATTTCCTGTCAGACTTGTCACAGTGCTGATCACTTAGATTTTTAGCTTAAAATGTTACCTGTGAATAACCCGTATTCTCTAGTATACCATCTTGTGGTAGTTCATGAGTGCTAGCTGGTGCCTAAGTTGAAAATGACAAGGCACAAATGTTAGTATAGGTTGTTGTCAGGAAAGCATTCATCTCAGGTGTGTACACTGTGGGTATATGTGAACACAACAACCCTTTAATTTTTAGCTTAAAATGTTACCTGTGAATAGCCCGTATTCCCTAGTATACCATCTTGTGGTAGTTCATGAGTGCTAGTTGGTGCCTAAGTTAAAAATGACAAGACACAAATGTTAGTATAGGTTGTTGTCAGGAAAGCATTCATCTCAGGTGTGTACACTGTGGGTATATGTGAACACAACAACCCTTTAATTTTAAAACCCTAAAATAATCCCGAATTTGCTCAGACTTACATGTGAAGGAGGCTTTTGTAGGCCATGCATTTTGAATAATTGGGAGAATAGTAATTGATTTTGTGCTTGATCTCTCATCCTCTCTTCGCGCTCCTCGGCGATACGGCGGTCACGGTCTTGCACGATCGCATCTACTTCTACCCTAGAGAAGGTCTCCTGCACACCACTATTTGTCAACCCAGATACAGAGGATGCTACATGGCTCTGCCTTTCTCGGGTGGTTGATGATTGCACCTTTTTTTCAAGCATGCTTCCAAATCCTAAGATGCGGCCACGGTTTGGTCTGCCAATGGCTGTCAGAAATAAAGTGTTGTCGTCCAATTCAGCATAAGCCTCATCAGCCCTCATTGCCTTAACCTTCCTCTGTTGGATGCATATGCAAAAGATGAGAATATGAAAAAGATGAGGAATAAGGAAAAAGGGGAGAGGCAGCACTGCCAGCCATTAGATGTAATAAAGTTCAAATCTAAGTGATGTAACTGGTAACATCACTTAGATTCTGTGGGAAATGTAATAAAGTTGAAATTGAGATGGCATTATTTCATAAGCATACTGCAGTGACCTACTTTAGTAACAGTTGATTTGATAACTGTGGGTTTGGTACATTTACATTTATATTGGTACTTGGTGGTAACAACACTACTTTAAAAAAAAAATGTCAAGTAGTAAAATTCAACTTACATAAACTTGCTCTTTTCTCGCGGTTGTAAATTGCAAGGAGTTGATATCATACTCTTGAACCTGCCCACTTGTCTCGTCAGCTGTTGGATTCACGCCTCAATTACCATCGCTTTGTTCATTAATTCCGGTCACACTCTCATCGGCAGCATTTATTTGGGCCACCACTGGTGATACGCCATTTTCTCTTGCACAGTGCATATGGATGTAAAGGTCCTCCATGGTTGGCTTTTTCCCCTTGTTCAAAGTTGTCTCCAGATGAAAAGCAAGAATGACAATTAAAGGTTAGATATATACTGAATTTGGAAATAGTGATAATATTGGAACATAAGTATTCGGAAGTTTACCAGTTTCGTAAAATGTTGGTGAGCACTAGCTGATCCAGCGTAGTGGGATACAGAATTTCCAGAGGCAGTGCGGTTTACTTGGTTTTGTTTACTGACCAGTTGCCACTCATCTGAGAAGAAGATATCGCAAAGACCTCGCCAATGTACCGGGGCCACACACCATTGCGGCACATTGGCCTTCCATGCCATAATGTCCCAACCATATAATTTTATGCGATTATGCCTTGCTTTAGCCAGCTCCTCACAGTACCTTTTGCCTGCTATGGCATCGAGTACTGTACGACAACGGTCAGGATCTTCATCCTTTGCATATCTATCTCTCCTACATCCAAGAAAATTTTGGAGTTAACATCCAACTATAACTGTACCATATATATATATTTGATAAGAAACCCTACCATTTGCACATGTAGGTTTTGGTAAAACATGAATCTCGAAGATTTGCTAAAGGGTATTAATTGCAGTACCTTAATTTGGCACTGTTTAGGACAGTCAAATTATGTCACTTGTCAAATTGAGCTGAGGTGCTACTTTGTGGCTGGTTTTTTGTTGTTCTATTGAGTGAATTGAGTTGATTCAAGATTGGTTCTGGGTAGTACGCAATGTGTTGTATAAATTATATAACTGCCCCTAGAACTTTTGCAGTTTGACCCCTATACTTGATCCATTTAGCAAATTATCAACATGATGAGCTTGCTGACAAAGGCTGAGGGCTTATAGATCCTATTGCTCATGGTTATAGATCCATCAAATGCTAATGAAAAAAAAATTGTATACTAAAAAAGAAGGAATATTTTAAAGAGTACTTTTTATTTCTAACTTGTTAAATACTACTACTGATGGCGTAAAGAGAAATTTAGATATATGCCCTTCATAACTTCATTAATTTGATATTTCCCCATCAACATTTCTAAATTAGCTATATCCCCATCTAAACTTAATTATGTTAGGAATATCCCCATTAGTAACTTATTCACTAAAAAATATAGTTTAATAATAAAAAAAAATGACTGTTTAACTCTTTCTTTAAAACACAGTTTTCTTGCTAACCTCTTCCTTTCCCGTATATTACAATTAAACCACTTTGGGGGAATTCTGTGAATGTGAAAATACATTGGACCACATGATGCAATATTGTAGTTGATCCTAGTTCAGCCACTAGATTCTAACTTGATGATTTTACTAAAGCTCTTTCTAAAGTAGTAGTAAAGTAAGCTACCAATTTGGTGAGTATCGGAAGGAGATACGTTCAATCTAAGATTGGGTTAAAAACCACAACAGAGACGATGAATTCCGATAATTAAAAATGAAATTGAATAAATGTTACCAGAAACTCCCTCTCCAGGTTTTTCTTTGATTGGTCATCGAACGCATGAAAAGATCTTAAGGGTGCAGGCATGAGGCTAAGGGCTAGCCTAGTGATTGTCGCTGTTATCAACTTTGGGTTGGTTGCGCAACTGAACTCGCCATACCTCCGGTCGTTCTTCAGGAGCATCCTTCACTGGCCTTATCTTTCCCGGGCCTCGCCCCTTTTTTTTTGGAGGTTCAGTTGGTGTAATTTCACCTTCGGGTGTAGCAATCAAACTGTCACCAACAGCTATTGTTGGATCTGTACTACGCTTCCTCTTGGTGTATTTGGTTGCTTTTGCTTTTGTGTCTCGATACTTGTTGCGGGGAGCCATTTGTCTTTTGCTAACAAGGGAACAAATATGATGTAATATAACAAGGGAACAACTAAAGGAGGAATTTTTTATTAAACCACTTTTAGGTCTTCGGTCTTACAACTCTTAACCCTTATAAGTATTATAATTAGTATAAAAAGATAGCAACCCTTAACCCTTACAACAAATATATAGTAACAATACCTTTTAGCTTCAGGTCTAAAATTTGTTACTAGAGTTCTGATCTAAATTACAAATATCTTTTAATTGCATGGCAAAATATATAGACTGCCACATTAATATGTAGTTGGTGTACATTCATTACTATATATCAGCTAAATATTTAAATGCTAAAGTTGGTTTTTATCTCAAATAGCAACAAACAAATATATATAAGGCATGCTCAAAATGCAGAACACCCTTATCACTATGTTTTATCCCTTCTACAAATGGGAAAAAGTTATCATTTAACAAAAAAAGAAGTAAAAGAGGAAAATATTTGAAGTGTTATGAGATGTACCTAGTTAAAGCAACAAATGGGTAAATGTGGAAGTGGGTACCCAATTTCAAAAAAATGGGTATACATTTGCAACAAATGGTTACCTAGTTAGAAATAAAATGGGTTGTAGATCGAAATACACAAACCTTTGTAATCTCAATTAATTTCTAATGGGTTTACATTTTTTGTCTAATGTACAGCATCAAACTTTAGAATTTGCAACAAATGGCTAAAAAGGAAAAAATCAGTTACCTAGTTACTGTACTAGCAGGATCCCACAGAGATATGACAAGTGGTTACCTAATTTCAAACAAATATGCCCAAATTAGCACTGAATTCTTTTATGGCTTACTTCAATTCCGACATTCTCAAATCAAGAGGAAAGAGGAAGGTATTGAGTAAGGAGATGATGTACCTAATGGGTTTCTCCGAGCATTGCACAGAGATAATGGGGGCACAAAAGAGAGTCAGGCGAAAATGTTGTGGTAAGAGAGGAAGATAGTGGCGGCCGTTTTGTTTTTCTCTCTGTAAAACCGATTTGATAAAGTTGCTTTCAACTCTAGATGTGAATGTAGTACTTAACTTCTGAGATACCTCATTATTTGCTTGACCCTCGTGTCCTGATCTAACTGATTTAGTTGAGTTTTGAGATTCTTGCAGATTTTGTTTGAACGGCTGAGATTGTTAAATTTGGGATCTCAAAATCTCAGATATCTCAGAGAGGAGAATAGGCGGGCGCCCAAAATGGTGAAACAGAAGTGGGGAGAAAATGAAATTTCGCCTGAGTGCCCAAGTTCAATTAGAAACAGAGCGGTTATGGCTTCGCCCAATCAGCGGTCCAGCTACAAGTACACAGGTCCAGCGCTGCCAATAGCTGAACTTGATCTGTTTGAATCTTCGCCCAAAGTTCATGTAGAAGAAAATAAACCTGCTATTATTCTTGTTCAATTTTAGGAACCTGTTATACCGATCCCAGCCGGTGAAAATGGTTAAGATTTGCAATTAAAATAAGAATCCCTTGAGATCAGCAGCATCGGAAAATGTGAACGTTTGGGATGATAATAACATATTCATGTTATTCCTGGATAATAACAGGAGATCTATTTCCTTCAATTGAATGAGATAAATAAGATGGCAGTGATATGATTATATGAATTGCCTAAAAAAGTCATATATTTTGTTAGTAATTTGGAAATGAAATATTATGCATGTTCTATTTTATTTTACGAATTTAAAATTTTTGTTTGTTTGTTTTAGTTGAATTTGTAGATGTAATATAAATATATATTTTTGTAATTCCTTGAATGATATTTGTATTACATGGTTAGTATTTTATGTAATTAGTGAGATGTAAAGATTATAAATAAAAATACAGAATAAATAATGATGAAATAATATTAATAATTCATGCGGGTAAATGGTAATATTGTAGTTTATTGCTATATTAAATAATTTGTGCAGACATTAAATTTTATTGCATTTTGTTTATATATGTTGTATATATAGATCACATCATGCATGTTTGAATATGAACCACAAACTCTTGTTGGGCGAGGCAATGAAGATGTAACGAAATAAACCATGTGGGGGTCGATCGGAACCGTTGAAACCGAAGAACATTACATTTATAGCCTTGGGGAAAATTTTCATCACGTAAAGTTTATATTTACCCCTCCATCTAATTGACCAAATATTGAAGCATCAAATGGCTACAAATAGTTTGCGGTGGATCGAAACCAAGACATAACCGAACTTATTGGATTTTTGGCTTGTTATGTTTAATGTCAACTCTTGATCATTTCAAAATAAATTTTGAGTCGTTTCATCATTGATCGACCGTTGGATTATCAAATCAAAATGAACGGTCCAAATATATTTCATTGATTTCTAGGGGCAAAAAATGATGAAAGGCCATAAAATTTATGTCATTAAGAATTAGTTGCGAGATTAGAGTTTAAAAAAATTATAAATTTTTTTTGGATTTTTTCATAATTGTTTCTGTATACAACCAGTATCTAAATAATAACAAATGCAGAAGCCAACCGTCTGATTGTTGATAGATGGGCCTTATCTACCCATTAATTTTGGTGCTGGCACTGAGTATCTATACTCTGAAGTAGCACCTTTATTGCTATTTAATCTGACCCTGCACGATGCATATGCTGCTTCAATATCCGCGCTTGAGTATGATCAAACCGCTCCGATCTAACCACACATACTACGTTACCTGAGGTATCAGATGTCAGGTAGGTCTCCCAAGTAAATGCGGGTAAATATCCTCCCCGGTATCGTAAAATATTCCCTTCACTTTACGTTCCGGATGAACTCCCAGACGCTCTAGGATTCGGGCGGACGGGGGTGGCAGTGTGATTTGGCTTTGAGATTCGTGCCAAATTAAATAGAACGGACAAGATCAAGTAATTGTAATATATTCCCTATTACGGTACCGATCGAGGATGTGAATTTCAAGAGACGCAACCCTTTTCCTTTACACTTAGCGTATTTTTTGAAATCCCTCTCTCAAACTCTCGCTCTCTCCCCCATAAGCTGAGAACTCAAACCGTCGTCCTCCCTGTACGCCCAGCATCAACCCGATCCAATCTCAGTCGCCGTCGCCTACCGGAGTCACCGACGCCGATCTCCTCTCTACTAGGGCTTCGAGATCCCCGATCTATTGGATATTGGATATCGTCAATCGGTAAGTCCTTTTGATTTAGGTTAATGCTTCACAAACTGATGTGACAATGGAAAAGCTTTCCCCTTTTCTTCACATTTAGGTTAATTGTTTGAAATGTATGAGACCCGCAGAGCTTTCCCCTTTTCGTTTGATTTAGGTTAATGCTGTCAGAAATCTATGTGACAATGGCAGAGCTAGGTTAATTATATTTAGTTTAATGCTGTCAGAAATCTATTTGATTTAGGTTAATGCCGGGAGAACCAGACAATGCTGACAAAGAAAGTTAATTATATTGTTAATTAGTACTAGCCAACTTTCTTTGTTAAAACCATATTATATTGTTAATTAGTACTAGCCAACTTTCTTTGTCAAAACCATATTATATTGTTAATTCGGACAAGATCAACTTTCTTTGTTAAAACCAGAAACCAACATACCGGGAAAACCATTCAAAAAAAATGATTGGATTGAGTGAAGTTCAATTATATTGTCAAAATCTGACAATTAAAGGTTGGTTCTGTAACAACAGGTTCCGTGGCTGACAATGCTGACAAAGATGCCGGCTCGCAGTCCGAGGGAGTTGTTCACCGACAACCTCCAAGGTATACTAAGAGCCAAATAATTCAGAAAAAGCCGCGAATGATTTTTCTATCCCGGCCACCTCCACCATAATACAGAAAAGAACCCAAGCTGCCATCGCTGTGGGAAGCCCCTGAGATAGAAGCAACTGTGGCACCGTCTAATCCAGAACCTGTTGAACCCCCACCCCCACATCCGCCGTCAGATGCACCCCCACATACGCCTAATCCAACCGTGCCACCGCCTAATCCATCGCCTGTAGCCCCGCCACCTCTGCCGTCAGATGCATCCGGATCAAAACCGCCAGCGCCTAACACCAGCAAGGTAGCGGCAACTGTGCCTTCGCCCAATCCACCGCCTAATCCACCGCCAAAAAAGTCTGTCAGAGGTCGAGCCAAACGTAACAGCTCGAGCATGGTGCGGCCACTCCGCCGCTCATCAAGGCTCAACCCGTTGAGCACATGGCTGCAAGATGAGTCAGCTGATAAAGGTACCGATACTGTGTTTAATCAAAGGGAAATCTGGGATACCCATACAAACTTTCAAAATAGCAAATTATTTCCCATAAAACTGAAATTGACAAATAACTGAGTTTCTGGCTAAAACACTTGTTATTTTCCTCCCTTGAAAAAAACTGAAATTGACAAATAACTGAGTTTCCGCGCCTTGAGTTTCAGTTTTAAAATAACTAAATAGTAGACCAGAAAATTTGTCAATTTCACTGTACCCATGCATGTATGATGCCCATTAAAAGGTATATAATTAATGTAAGGAAAGGATTGCTAGCTTGTTTACTCTTGTGCAGTTTTTATCTGTCCCCCTATGCTATTTAATGCTGTATAAATGTGCATATGCTGAGCTTCAAATACTAATATTAAAATGATCGTTGTCCTGCCTAGGTAAACATCAGATAAATAATTTTGTGCCTGTTTTTAAGTAATATTGCACAATTTGTGCTTCTATTGTTGTCTTAGTAATCTCTATACTTATAGATTAATATTGAGAAACTTGAAAATAAGTATTTTTAACCCCCTATGCCAATATTTATCTGATATTTAAAATTACGTTGAGAAACTTTCTATTGAAAATAGATTTTTCTTGCCCTAATCTTAGAAATACAACATGGTCTCTTCTACCCATGTTGAGAAACTTTCTATTAAAAGAGGCACAAATTATTTGATTTTTAGTTCTAGAAGTTCTCTTGATTAATCAATGTATTTTTAATATATCCTCAAACTCTTCTATAGAGCTTCAAAATTTATAATGCCTAGTTTATTACCTGTAGGCATATTTAACTTGGAATCCACTTTTCCACACGGCAATTTCTAAATTTTCTGCCCCCCTATTTACAGTGAAATTTTTTCTTTCTTAAAAGAAGCACATGTACCCAGAAAATTTTGCAACTGTGCATGGGTACACCAGAAAATTTCTCTTTTTTTAATCAAAGTAAATAAAATCACTTCAAAAACCTGAGATATATGCTTGATTGTTCTTTCACCAATGCTTGTTCATTTATGTTTTAGATGTGTCATGCGTCGCAACATCAGATGTGCAATCCCTTGAGCCCTCCATCGCAAATGCAGGTTCGTCGCAACCGCTGGAGCCCTCTGTCGCAACCGCAGATGTGTCGCAACCGCTTGAGCACTCTGTCACAGCAGCAGATGTGCAATTTCACGGCTCCGAGCCATTTGTTGAACCCCGGGAACCGGAGCCAGAGCTGGATGCTCCACTTGTCCAGCAAGAGGTAGAGGCCCCCAGAATGAAAATATTTTGGGGCCCCAATCCCGGGGTTTTGCAGCGAAGCAGGCCAAGTCAGTCACATCCCAAGCCAAGCGAGCCCCCCAACACACGACCCTCCAAGTCAGAACCCACCAGGTCGATGCCAACCGCAGAAGTACACAGTGAATCTGACGATGCGACTATGCATTTTGAGTCACCGCCATCTGCAACGACATCATCGCTCCAACCAGAAGCTGGTGATTCCGACCCATCTGATTCCTCGCAGACTTCTGCCACTCAAGAGACCGAGGCAGAGACATCTGAGATCAATACCAATTCAGATGATGAGTCTGCACATCCAGCCATCAAGGATGATGATGGCGGCAAGCGAACACTAAGACGCCGCTTGCTTCGGAACTGTGATGAAGCGAAGGAAGCCAACAATAGAGAACTTGACGAAGAGAGCGCTCGGGAGGCTGAAGGCAAGACAATGGGCAAGAGAAAAAGGGTGGCGAAGTCTAAAGTGAGGCGGGGCCGAGGTATGGCAAGCCTCGTAAACTAGCAAGGCCTGACAAGCGACCGGAATTGATGGTTGTCGGTGACGTAGAGTTCACATCCACTCCTATTTGCACAAAAGTTGTCAGCACAGTGAGGTTCCTAACCTTAGAGAACATGCCGAGACCGTATAGGACGTGCAATATGTTTCCTATCAAGGCGCGGTTGGAGATCTTACAAAAATTCTTGCAGAGATATTCCTGGGGGGAGGGGGAAGATGTGCAATGATGTTTGGATGTCTTTGAGAGAATAGCATCAGAAGCATATTATAGTGAGATGACTCATTTGAGGAAAAAGTACACGAACCAATATGGAAAAGACAAGGAAGTGTGGAAAGACTTCCCTCCACAGTGGTGCAAGAATCCGAGGTATTGGAAGGGGTTGTGCCTCATTTGGTCGAAGGAGAAGTTCGACAAAATCTCAACCACCAACCGGAATAACAAAAAGAAGGGAGGGAAGATCATCCACCATGTGGCTGGTTCCATTTCATCATTTCGTGTAGCACAAAAACTGGTATTGCATAAATTACCCTTTTCATTGCTCCCGCCAGGGACTCATGTTTTTAATTTACCTAATCAAATTCTCATTAATTTCATCTGCATGCATCCGAGAAGGGATCGTCCGTGGGACTAAAGGAGGTTTTCGATCGAATGCACCTTAAGGATTCGGACGCTGGAAAGGTGTATGTAAACGAGAAGGCAGAGGCCAAGATGGTAACTTTCAAATTTCAAATGTGTTAATACATGTTGTTTATAACCAGGTCACTGCACTAAATACTTGTTATTTGTAGCCCTTTGTTATTTTACAAATGTCAATGTATATGAAATTTCAAATGTGTTTATGAACCACAAATGTGTTTATACATGTTGTTTATAACCAGGTAACTTTCTTTTTATGAACCACAAATGAAACTTACAAGTGATAACATGAAATTTGTTAGAATAACAAGTACCTTTAAATCCAGAACAGTGTATATGATATTTGTGCACACTTGGGGCTGTTGGTACTAAACTGTCACATAAAATCTCAATTAATTTATGTTAGAGGGAAATCAGTTGTTTGTAATTCATGTTTTTTGGTTATTAACAAATGCAGAAGTGTTTTGAGGACCTCAAGCGTAATTACGGGGGGGTGATGTCAGAAGAGTCCCTTTGGGAGCTTGCTGTAGATGGAGAGGATAGGCGTGGCCGGTTGTTCGGCTTTGGAAACCGATCGAGGATATCTAAAGTCAACCAAGCATTGGCTGCAGAGGATGCAACCATGTCGGATCCTGCCAAAAGCACTGCCACATCGGCAACGGACGAGAATGAAAGATTCACAAGGTCACAGGTGGCAGTGTTAATAGCCTCCAAGTTAGCAGATGAACGAAGAGCTTTTGCCGCCGAGATAGCTGCACAAGAAAAGCGGCACAAAGAAGAATTGGCAATTCATAAGAAGAACGACGAATACAACAAAACATGTCTTGCGGCGCTCTTCCGAGCAACTGGAGCGCCTCTTCCACCGCCAAATGTAAGTTCCATATCTCACTTGCACCGTATTTATGAAAACAACTAAGTAGCACTGTTAATATTCTGGTTTTTATTTGCCTTGTAGGAGGGGTCATCGAAGGGACTTGATGGTGAGGGAGCCAATGGGGGGGGAGAGGACCCACAGAATTGACATGCCAAAGATTGAATTGTCAATGTCCCTTTGATACTTGTAATATATTTAATGAACAAAGTAGGATATGAAAACTATTTTACTTGCTGTGTTTACCTTTTAAAAAAGTGGGATGTGAATTTATGTGGCCTCAAGGTGGATATTCAGAGGCAGCAGCTTATGTATTTTTTCTAAATTGTCATTCTGCTGTCTCAAAACTCTGTTTTTTTAGCACCTTGTTGTTGTTGCCTACAAAAGTTTTTTCCAACTTGTTTTTTGAGTGAGGCAGGAAATATGATGCGTACTGTGGGTACACTATGGGTTTTTTTATTCCAACTTGTTTTTTACAACTTGTTTTTTCCAACTTGTTTTTTACAACTTGTTTTTTTCCAACTGTGGGTACACTATGGGTTTAATATGATGCGTACACTGTGGGTACGCCCAGGAAATTAATTTGTACTCAAATAATAGATGCCATTATTTGCATTGGTATACCGATAGAAATAATATTAGCTCTCTGGAATCCGGGATCGTTATTTTCGTTTTCAGCGGAGAGAACCCGTTTATGTTAAAAAGAAAAAAAGCAAACTAGGTCGTTCTCTCCTCCCACAAAAACACAGCTCCTCTCCTCTCATCTCATCTCCTCTCAAATAATAGATCCCTAGAGCTCCTCTCATCTCAACCCTAACCGTGGCATCTCCTATCGCATTTCGCACTAGGGCTCCTCTCATCTCACTGTTGCTGCCAGTAAAACCCCAGATCAATCTTCTGAGCTGACCTCTCAATTTGGTAAGTAATTATCCCCCATTCTTCCAAATTAATTGTATACCCTCAATTTTGATAATAACAAGTGATACAATTTCTCAATGTGGATGACAAGCTTGGTCCATATTTAACATTAGTTGCCAATTGTAATAAATGCATGTTAGTGGCTAACTCATATCTCTTATCCAAAATCTAACTAGTCAAATGGGAACGGATCGTAGATGGATGTACAACCGCCTAAATGCCAATGAAAGGATTCTACCCGAGTTCATAGAGGGTGTGAAAGAATTTGTTGATGTAGCAATATCCAAGCCCTCGGTTGTGACTGTCCTTAATGGCAAACAATGTATCGCATGTCCATGTAAGAAATGTGAAAACCTCTTAACCAAAGATTTGCAAACCGTGAGAATACATCTTTACCAATCCGGCTTTCGAGAAGGATATGAACATTGGTACTCACACGGAGAGGATCGCCCCGACTCATCTCTCAATGCCCCGCACCATCCACCTTTTGAGCCAATCAATGACAATTATCATGTGGGAGGTGAAATGGTAAGGGCAGCGGCGGGTTTTGATTTCGATTGGGAGGAGGAGAGACCTACCGGAATGGCTAAAAAGTTCTTCGACATGCTAGCTGCATCGGAAACACCGCTATGGGAGGAGAACATGACGGGTCAATTGAAATGCGAATCACACACAATCTTGTCGGCCGTGACACAAGCAATTGCATTGAAGTCGGAACACCAATTGAGCCAAAAATGCTTTGATAGGATGATGGATCTTATCAAAAGCATGCTTCCCCCTAGTGAGAAAATGCCGAAAAATTTCTATCAAGCCAAGCGATTGATCGATAGATTGGGCATGGAACATAAGAAAATAGACGTATGCCCCAATTTTTGTATGCTTTATTACAACGATGCGAACAAGGACAAGATGCAATGTGATGAATGTGGTACACTGAGATATAAGCCGTCGGGGCCTAATAAGAATGCAAGACCTATTCCCCAAAAGATACTTCGTTATCTACCCATTACTCCAAGATTGCAAAAGATGTACATGACCCGATCAAATGCGGTCAAAATGAGATGGCATAAGGAAGGTTTTCGTGATAAGCCCGGGATTATGGTGCATCCGGCCGATGGCGAGGCTTGGAAGCACTTCACACGGAAATATCCGGCTTTTGCCGCCGAGGTGAGAAATGTTTGGATGGGGATAACGACGGATGGGTTCATGCCATTCAACTCAAATGCGTCTCCGTATTCATGTTGGCTGGTTTTTGTTTTTCCGTATAACCTACCACCCGGGATGATAATGAAAAAAGAAAGCATGTTCCTCGCGCTTGTCATTCCGGGACCTAAGCATCCGGGTCGGGACATTGACATTATTCTTGAACCGTTAATTGACGAATTGAAGAAATTGTGGACGGTTGGAGAACTTACATGGAATGAGTCTAAACAACGTAATTTCACGATGCATGCGACACTTCTTTGGTCGGTAAGCGATTACCCCGCATACGAGATGCTATGTGGGTGGGGTACTAAAGGCCGATTGGCATGTTTTCATTGCATGGGTGCCACAAAGGCATTCCAATTAAAGCATGGGGGGAAAGCTACATGGTTCGGATGTCATAGATGCTTATTGCTTCTAGATCATCCATTTCGTCGCGATAAGAACAATTTCCTAAAGGGTAAGGTCGATTTTGATCGGCCGCCACGAAGAGTAATGGGAGAGGAACGGCTCGCGATGGTGAGTAAACTAGAGGGGATGAAATGGGGTAAAAAAAATGACCTCGACCAGTTTCCCGGTTATGGTCAGACCCACCATTGGCAAAAGAAGAGTATTTTTTGGAGTTTGCCCTATTGGAAGGACAATCTTTTGCAACACAATATTGACATGATGTATTTGGAGAAGAATTTCGCAGAAAATCTGATTTACACGCTTTTAGGTATGGGGACCAAAAACAAGGATAATGAAAAAGCACGTAAAGATTTGGCTCTCCTTTGCAATCGTGCCAATCAGAACCTAATCCCGGACCTGGATAACCCACTAAAGCTGCGAAAACCAAAAGCTCCCTTCACAGTCTTTCCACAACAAAAGAGGCAGATTTTAATATGGCTCAAGGAGAATGTCAAGTTCCCCGATAGCTACGCATCGAGTTGGTCAAGGTGTGTAAACCTCACAACAAACACCCTAACTGGGCTAAAAAGCCATGATTTTCATGTGTTCATGGAGCGACTTCTTCCTATCGCATTTCGAGACTTTGTCCCTGATTACGTATGGGATGTTTTGTGCGAGATTTCGAGCTTCTTTAGAGAGATTTGTGCCAAAGAGCTTGATCCATCCCGTATCGACCAATTAGAAAAGGATATTGTGGTCACAATGTGCAAAATGGAGAAGATTTTTCCGCCGGGTTTTTTCAATTCTATGGAGCATCTTGTGGTCCATGTTTGTCACGAGGCTAGATTGGGTGGACCGGTAGGGCCTCGATGGATGTATCCATGTGAAAGGTGTGTTTTTATTTAATCTCTTTGTGCCCGATGTGAAAGGTGTGTATTTTTTGATGTATCTACCTAATAATCATCCATAACTGAATATTTATATTACAGACGTAACAAAGAACAGAGAATGAGAGTCACGAACAAGGCACGTGTTGAAGGTTCAATTGTCGAGGCTACAATTGTTAAAGAAATTGGTACATTTTGCACACATTTTTTTGCAGAGAAGTCTAACACAAACCCACAAGACGTTGGAACAAGTAACCCTCCGCGGGGACGTCTATCGATATTTGATACGGCCGACCGTTTCTTCACACGGCCAAATCGAAGGACTCTAGATGACAAGCAACTTAAAGCTGCACATACATACGTCATTCTCAATTGTCCAGAGATCAAAAATAAATTTCTAGGGTACAATATTTTAAATTTTTTATTTTGATGATTTCAAAATCACCTATTCTAACCACTTTCAAAATCTAATATTATGACATGTTGGAATGTGTAGAGAGTTTGATGCATGCATGCTAAGCTCTGGACATGCCAGATCCGCACAACATTTGGACAAAGTTCGTGAAGATGGGTTCGCAGATTGGCTACGAAAGAAGGTACTATCTGATCATGATTGCGACCCCTATCTCCGAAGGGCAGGACTAATGCCACAAAAACAAGCGGACTGCTATGAAGGGTACGAGGTGAACGGCTATCGATTTCACACGGAGGCATATGGGGGAAACAAGTCAACAAATAGTAGCGGTGTTTGCATTAAAGGGGAGTGGGATGGAATTGACACACCACAAGACTACTATGGACTTCTCCAAGAGGTAATTGAACTAGATTACGATGGACTCAACAAGGTCGTTCTCTTTAGGTGTAATTGGTTTGACATAACAAACGGTGTAAGGGTGGACATTCAACATGGAATTGTTGAGGTTAAACATGCTTCCCGCCTTAAAAATTATGAACCATTTGTATTGGCACCTCAAGCAATCCAAGTGTTCTACCTTCCGTATCCATCGGAAAAAATTGAAAGACGCCAATGGTGGCAATGAAAACTAGCGCGAAGGGAAGGTTTCATGTCGAGGACGAAGTCGATGCAAACCTAGAATTTTTCCAAGATGAAATGCCGGATCATTCGATCGAGGTTTCAAATGATGAAGAATTTGATTGGGATGGTATGGCCCCACAAGAAGACGAGTACGAGCTAGTAGATGACAACCCAATTGAGGAAGATGACGAAGAGTTGGACATGGAGCAAGGTGTCGATGAATTTGGTTTCAATGCCTATGATGATTCCGATCAAGAGTTTTAATTGGTGAATCAATAGTTGTATATATGTGTGTTGTGTCACAATATATGTTTGTACAATTATTTTTTGGGTTTCTCAATTATTTTGTGTCACAATCATTTTGAGTTTTAATGGGTGAATCAATGTTTGTGTCACAATGTTTTTACAATTATTGTTCTAAATACCAAGATTTAAGTTACCAAAGTATTTAATTCTTATGTACTGATATTAATCATGTTGTTGTGATTTATAATAAAATATCATTTTAAATATTCTAAGGAGATATAAAATAAACAGAAATGCTACTGGTTACTGTCTCCAGGAACTAAACAATTGCAAGCGTAAGCCCATGCAATTGTTTAGATTCGACAGTCCAGAGTATTTGCAAGGGCATGGGGTTGAGTTGTTGCAAGGACCTCCAATTAAATATAATATCTAACATGTAGTTAAGTATTTGCAAGGGCATGGAGTTGAGTTGTTGCATGGGCCTCCAATTAAATATAATATCGGACCTTCATAATGTATTTGCAAGGGCATGGGGTTGAGTTGTTGCAAGGACCTCCAATTAAATATAATATCTAACCTTCGGTTAAGTATTTGCAAGGGCATGGGGTTGAGTTATTGCATGGGCCTCTAATTAAATATAATATCGGACCTTCATAATGTATTTGCAAGGGCATGGGGTTGAGTTGTTGCAAGGACCTCCAATTAAATATAATATCTAACCTTCGGTTAAGTATTTGCAAGGGCTTGTGGTTGAGTTGTTGCATGGGCCTCCAATTAAATATATTATCTGACCTTCAAAATGTATTTGCAAGGGCATCTAGAAAACATTTGCATGCGTGCACATCAAACATTTGCATGCGATACAATTTGCATGGGATACCCTTGCAACAAGCTTTATGAATCCAGAAATGCCGTTTCTTTTGCATGAGTTTTCCTACCCTTACTAAAACCAAGTGCTGCCCTTGCAGAAAACTCATATTCTAGTAGTGAATGTTTATATTATGTATTGCAGGATTAAAAACGAATTCATGTGCTAAATAGCAGCTGTCATTTTTTAATAGTTTTCAATACATATTGGCTAGATCCGCATTTTTTCAATACATATTGTGCGGGATATTTAATTTCTGATAAAAAAGAAGCGAATATGCATGCTAAAAAAACAGCTGTCATTTGTACTCACATCACATTCAAAGTGAAGGGCATTGTAAAGTTTGTTATTTTTTTTTTTTATAAAAGGCATTCAAGATGGTCATTTCATTTCCATGAAACAAGAGTTAATTTACAAGTAAAGGAGATCTAAATCTCAATTAAGGCAAGCTACATAGCTCAACCACCGAACAAAACACATAAGCACAACGTTTTACCATCCACCAAAATACCGTAATAGCAAAATAGCAAATTAAAACTAAAGCACAGTTGTTAAAACTTTGTAAAGATAACATCCCTATTGTGGGATCTATACAAGCAGTGCCCTTCTTCATGAGTAGCTATGCATCTGCCACCTGCAGAGGCAACATCTATGTAAAGTTTGTTATACAATTTTTAATAATTATTTGTAATTAATCCATTCTAACCAGCAGATAGTTGATAAAATAATTCACATAGTATAGCATAGCATAAAAACTTGTATTTAAAGGTCCTCAAGTCCTAGCCAGTAGCCACGGCTGTTTCTGTTTGTTTACTGATTCGACCCGTGTTCAATTTCCAAGTTCAATCAATCATTTGTTGCGACTTGGAGGGCTTCAGGGAATACAAGATTCTAGGCACAAATCTTTAGATACCTGAGATCCAATAGATAAATCGGGACTGTCCTTTTGACCTCTGGCACAAATCTCAAAATAGACTTCCTATTGTATCCGAACCTGGTCAAATGCATTGCTAAACCATATCGCACTCTTAGCCGGCCCCACCTGCTGGCCCGATACCTCCATAAAGTCTTGCAGGGTGTTCGTTATGTGTTGCGCCTCCCCACAAGAAGCTTCCCTAAAGATTAGCAAATCGTCAGCGTATAGGCAATCAGTTAAGGGGCTGGAAGTTGGTGCTAATCGAATACCCTTAATCAGTTCGCTATCCACCTTTGATTGCAAGCTTCTCAATAGTAGGTCCATCCCTAAGATGAAGAGATAGGGCGAGAGAGCACAACCTTGCCTCAAACTGCATTGCGGCGTTAGAAACCCTTCCCCCCATCCATCGACAACCACAAAGAATTGTGTGGATCTTACATAGGCCATTATCCACCCCGTAATTTTCACCGAGAACCCATAGAGAGGCAACAAAGTCTCTATATAGTTCTAATCCATTCGATCGAATGCCTTAGAGAGATCCACTTTCATGCAAAATTCCTTCCTCCAGTACGACTTTTGTTTGAAAGAATGAAGAACTTCCCTAAGAAGAATGACATTTTCCGAAATGTCTCTGCCTTTAAAAAAAGCCCCCTGGGATCTTGAGTTACACCCGCCCAATAAAGGTTTTATGCAAAGAACCAGCAGTTTGGAGATGATTTTGTAAACCAAGTTACAAACCGAAATAAGCATGTAGTGCTCTACCCGACAAGCATCCTCTGTCTTTGGTATGAGTACAAGATTGGATCTTGCCAGTTTTGGAGATAGACGGCCTGTTTCAAAAAACAATTGCAATTCACGCAAAATTGATGGCCCAAATATACCCCAGTTTTCCTGAACCAACTTGGTCGTGAAGCCGTCTGGGCCCGGAGATTTGCTGGGCCTGAGCGTTGCCAAAGCCGCCAAAATCTCGGACTGCAGCGGCACAGCTTTTAGTTGCCCTAGCCATACCTCATCCACTCTGGGCAACAGTTGTACCAGTTCCGGGTAAACCTGATGTACTTGGAGCAGGTTTCTCCTGGTGTAAATGCCCTTGTAATGAGAGACAAAGGCTGAACAGATGGTCTCTTCCGTCGTCCACTCCCCATTTGCCAGCTGTAAGGACTTGATTGTGTTCCTCCTTTTGCGCGTTACTGCTATTGCATGAAAGAACTTAAAGAGTTCTTATCACCAAACAGAGCCCATTGAACTCGTGATCTTTGAAGTCAATAGAATTCTTGCATCAAAAGACACTTTCCATGCTCCTTCCGTAGCCTTGCGTCTTCTTCCCAATCGCATGAGCCCGAGTCTGATGCATTCAAAGCCAACATCTTACTTTCAATCTGCTTGAGCATTGTATCAGGTGTGCAATTTGCTCCCTCCCAGCCCCTTATCTCTGTTTTAAACACCCAAGTTAACCCCTCCCAATTTGCCTCCCTAGTTGCTATGCCACATTAGCTAGAACGGTTTGAAAATCCTCCCTAACCGTCCACCAAAATGGGGAGGTGATCTCTTTGGAAGCGCGGAATGTGAAAAATGACAGTTTTAGGAAACATAAGTGTCCAAGCCAAAGAGGCTAAAGCTCTGTCCAACCTTTGCGAGATATTCAAATGCCTTTGCCTTTTGTTGCACCAAGTATAGGCAGGTCCATTGTGCCCCAAATCAATTAAACCTTGTGAGTTGATCCAATCTAAAAAACTCCTGTTAGCTGTGCTTAACACATCACATCCTCCCCACTTCTCCTCTGAGCTAGCAATAGCGTTAAAATCTCCAACTATCATTACCGGTTTAGAGCTGTCAGAAGTGTATTGCTACAGATCTGATCAAATAACCGAGTTCATACTCCTTTTTCCCAGGTCCCCGTAAATCCCTACCAAAATCCAAGGGCCTTTGCCATCCCCATGATCTACCTCAGCTACAATAAAATTTGTACATGTCTCTAACACCTTGACCTTTGAATCCGTCCCCCATAGTAACCACAACCCTCCCGACTGCCCCTGAGAGAAAACTACCACCGAGTTACACAAAGGTAGCCGTTTTATTCTTTTTTTTTATGTTGCCAAATTACATCTAGTTTCGGAAATGAACGCGACCAAAGCCCTTTTGCAACGGAGGTATAAATAAACTATTCAATCCGTTGTAAATTTATTATAGCGAATTTATTTGCTTATAAGTTGATATACCTTTTGAAATTAGCACAATTTTACTAATATCGAATTCATTGATCTTTTTTTTAAAACCCGAATTAATTGATCTTATTACAAGATTTCTATGAGTTTTGGTAGTTTATGATATGATATGTGGTCCGAATTGATTAAAAGTATGAATAATTCCATGCAATTTGCAATAAATGCGTGGTGCTAAGTTTGTCCATAGAAACCCGACGTGTCTTCTGGATTCAGCACACATGGACTTGTGCATATCTTTGGATGATAAGTCAACATTACCTATCATTTTAAGGATTTTATGATTTAAAATAAATATTCCTAAATTGATTCAAAACATAAATAAGTAAAAAAACAAAAGTGTTGTAAATATATATATTCAAGCATATTATTTGTGAAAAATATTGATGTACCTTTTCTATTTGACACAAATAATATTATGTGTTTTAAAGGGGTGAATGTTAGATTGTCTCTATCAATTTTAGTGATTTTAGGATCTCAAATGGAGTCAAAATACTGTAAATACAAATGAAAAGCTCATGTAATATTTTGTAAATGTTGTCCAGAAGACTGTTTTGATTAAAGCGTGATGTATCCTTTCTCAAACAACACAAATGACATATAAAGCTTGTCTATTTGGATAAGAAGTGTCGTCCAAATTAATTAATATCGTGAATTGGGAAACAAATCTGCCGTTATTCTGATTCCAACAATTAATCTTTGTTGAAATTCGCGAATGAAAAAAAAAATATTGAGATTCGCGTATGGAATGATCTTTGTTAAAATTCGCAAATGAAAAAAATTGTTTGTTGAAATTTGCGCATGAAAAAATTTAAACAATTGATTCCTGTTATTCGCATGAATTGACGCCCACAATGCACTTTAAATGCGCTAGTCAGCTAGAGCATAAAATTTAATGTACCTTATTGATTAAGTGCAAAATAATATGTTGTGGACATGTAAATGATAAATGCTCCATATTATTGATGTGTCATAGTCAAAGTTGTAAATAACGCATGTTATAGTGACGCTATAGTGTTTTCGGATCATAAAAGCTATGGCACTATCGGTGCTATTGTAAAACCTAGTAATTTTTATAAATCTTTTACAATTATTTGGAGTTATTTATAATATTAGAAAATTTATAGGCTTGAATTGTAAAATTTTAAGATTTGAAAACTAAAGGATTTATCGTTAAAAGTTGTTAACTTTTAAATGAAAAGAAATAATGCAAAATTCTAAAGGAAAAAAGAGAGAGAGTGATAGGCGTAAATTATATACATGTTCAGTCTGATTTTTACCACATAACAACACCAAATATCTTGTATTTTAGTAGATAATAGAATGAAATATATCTAAGAATTAATTAGTTACTGCCAAAGTCTATTTAAGTTACAAAAAATGGAGCAAATTGTAGATCTTCTTGCAAGCTTTCCGAAAAGTGGTAGAACACTGAAAACGGTGGCGAATGACGACAACCCCATAGAGGAAGGTGAGGAAGAGTATGACACAGAGCAAGAGTATGACATGGAGCAAGGAGAGGAAGAAGTTGATTGGTATGCCCTCGATGATTCCGATGAAGATGATTTTTAATTGATAAAACAATACATGTATGTATTGTGTGGCAATTTGGTGAATTGTTTGTATATCTTAAATATTTTGATAGGTTTATTCTAAAGACCAAAAACTAAGTTTCTTAACATAGTTTTTATATACTACTATTATTCTTATTACTGTGATTTATAATTATATTCACCATTCAAAGGGAGAAATCAAATATACATAAATGTCTCTTTGTCAAAGAATTAAAATTATTTACATGAATGAGTCTCGACATTCCAGATTATTTCCATGCGCATGTTGGTTGAGTATTTACATGGACTATTAGTATTAAATAATATAAATATAATCATAAATAAAAATTTACAACAGTAAGCCCATGAAAATAATATGTATCAACACTTTAGACTTATTTGCATTGCATGGGAAAGGAAACTTGCTTGGACTTTCAATAAAATACACTATTGAACATGTTTGACGGGTGGTGGCTCTTCAAATATTATTTCCATGTGCTGATAGGAGACATTTGAATAGATAATCATCACGGATTTTTAGTAAGTGCTACCTATGGAAAAAAAAAACTCAGGTTCTAATAATAGTAGTGGTAGTATAACCGGATCATTAGAAGAAGAATTAGAAAATTGGATATAGAGGAAGAATGAACAGTATAGTTGGATCAGAATCCATGCTATGATACCATGTAATCAGTAGCACAAGAGAGAGAGAGAGAGAGATTGATTCAAATATTCATTGTATTGAAATGTTTTCGTATTGAATTACATGTAATGACTTGTACATTTATAGAAGAGAGTAGCTAATCTAACCCTGATTATAAGAGACTTAACTACAGTAAATAACAGAACTACAGAAGGGAATATTGCGCAACTAACTGATAGTTGTATTATGTTGAAAGTAGAATAAGTCCAAACTGGAGTCATTTAGTGTTATTCATATCAATTAATTTTTTCTAGGAGCACGTTAAGGGGACCTTAAATGGGCTTAAAATAATTCACATGCGGATCCGTATTCTAAAATTTTGAGTGTTTTACTTAAGATATTTAAAATAGTAAAATACATGTAAAATATGAGTGCATATATTCCTTTTTATTATTAATATATATTAAGAATAATCATTTTAATTAATTAATTTATAGGAGATACGATCTGAACCGTCCAGTTGAATCGTGCTACTCATCTATTAATATAAACAGAGAGAGTCTAATGGAATTTCATTGTATTTCTTTTCTTTATCTGTACTTGTACATTGCTATGCTTTATATAGAGAAACTAATCACAGTAACTATGCCTAGTTACAATTAACCGTAGACTAAGGTTCTAAAAATCTCTGTTATTCTGTTACAACATCTCCAGTATTAAGACTATTAGTGCCAATAACAGCGCCTATCTCCATTATCTTCCTTACTGGATGAGTCCAGTGTCGTACAAGTGCACTAGGCAAATAATTAAGTCATTTCACCGTGACATGTATTTCTCCCAAACCGCCGCATAACCGCATTTGTCTCACATTGAATTCTGCGCTAATTCCAGTCGAGTGGTAATTCTTATTTTAGTAATAATTGGTTCAATATTTGCTATTTACTAGAACTTAGGTTTTGGTGTTGATTACGAAACTGACAAATCTGTCTAATTGTCCATTTTTTTTTTTTTTTTTTTTTGCGTGTTCTTCAGTTCTTCGCATTAGATGAATCTGTTTTTTATGATTACAATGTTACAATGTCACAAACTATCCACCGCCTATCTAATAATCTCATTAATTTTTCATTTCATAAAATGGACAGAAATCTTAGTCAATGCTTGACCGGTTTATTTTGGTGATTAAAATTTTCACAAACACAGTAAAATTGGTAGCCTTTTGGGATAAAAATGAACATTGGCTTTCTATAATTCAAATAGTGATGAAATATGTATAGGTAGAAGTTGAAAGCAAAGTATTAGGATGAGTGATTTATATAACTTGACGTAATCAACTGAAATTAAAAATTTATTAATGATTACTTTTACTGAGACATGGAATTATTATGCTGATCTCGGTTCCTTTGTATTATATATGCAGGTTTAGGCGAGACATCTTGTCAAACTATGACTATCAATATCTCTATGTGCTCACAAATGCTTCGTGCCCGGTGATAAATATTGGAGGTGCCCTATGAGAAGTGACATGCATCTTGGTTATTTTCTTTTTTTCTTTTTTAAGTAAAAATTAGAGATCACTATCTGACTATTAATTATTTACAAGGTATAAACCATATTATTTTGACACAAGTTAATCAGGTATAAATTTTTGAATCTATGTCATATTATTTTGATCGAATCTAGGTCAATTTTGATTCAAATTCAAGTCAAGTCGGTGGTTGGTTACTTCAATCTGTTTGATAAGGCCCGTTTAAATTTAGGAAATAATCGTTAATATTTTGATTCGTTAATCGTTAATATTTTTTTAAAATAGTAAATATTTTGATTCGTTAATCGTTCCACATAGCCATACGATTGCAAAGAATAATTTTCATCATCTTTTTAAATTAAATATATTTACTACTCTAAAATTAAAAATTCTGAGATATGTTGTTTCATCAATTACTATATTTTCTTTTGGACTATAAGAGCATCTCCATCGCCTTGCAAATTGAATTGCAAAGGCTGACCTGTCACCATCTCTCTCCTACTTGGAAATTTCATTCTCTCTTTCACCACTGCGCAACGCTTTCAAAATTTGAAAGCTTTCATTTCCATTTCATTTCACTCTCACTCTTCCACGCTGACTGAAGAGAACCAATTAAATTCGTCGCTCGATCGAATCTAAAATATTTCTTCCCCGAAGACGCCTTCGTCGCTTGGAACTTCTTTCCTACCGCCTCCGCTCAACAAAATTCACCATCGCCTCCGCTCTTCCCTCCCGTTCCCCTCTCTCTGCTCTCAAGGTCGAAGGAGAATCTTCGATCGGTGCAATGGAGAAAAGCGGAAAGGATCATCCTACTGGGAAGGGGAAAAACCCCTTTAAAGTGGTATCTTCGTGTGTAATTAGATTCAGCCTCATCATAGGCTTCCTGTGTCTAAAGTGTAATTAGATGAAGCAAGCTGGATGTCACGATCCAATTGGTAAATTATGTATGCATTAAAGTTGAACTGGGCTGCTGCTAGTACAATTAACAGTATTGAACTGGTACTGGTTAATTTGTCGACACAAGGGAAGAGCTGCTGGTAAATCTGGTACGGTCGGTACGGTCTTGGTAAAACTGGTAAGAGGGAAGGGCAGTGTCAGCAACAACTTGGAACACAACACTCGCTCAAACTGGAGATACTGGTATATATCACGAGACCAATTGATGGAAAAGAGTGGGTAGCAATCTGATGCAAGCAGTGGCTGCTACAATGAAGTGAGAGCCAGGGGTCTACTTTGTAAAATATACAAGTTTCAAAAAAAATTCTTTTCTTAGTGGTTTTTACTGTTTTCAATTTTGGTATTTATTTTCATTAAGCTCAACAATGTTGAGTATTTTTTATTTCTTGTAATGGGTGGATACAGACTTTGTAATCACATTTATCAATCAAATATGGCCGTGAGCCTTATTTTTCCTCAAAAAAAAGTCCCAATGAAGTGTAAAACAAGCTTGAATGATGCCTTTTGGTTTCTTATTTATTCCTATTTTGCATCAGTCATAAAATTTTACCTTAATTTAGCTCTATTACTCTTATTGTGCAACTAAACATAATATAAACTGTACAAGGCACATCTGGAAAAGGTGGTAAGGGGTTTAGTTCTTGAAAGGCAGGTGGAAAAGGGGGCATCTATTGATCTCTCTTTCTTGTACTTGGTGATCGCTAAAAATAAAACAGAGAGAAAGAGAGAGCATCGTGGAGAGGAGAGAGAGAGAGGGAGAGGGGTATCGCTAAAAATGGAAATTGTAATGGGTCAACAGAAAGAAAAAACTAAAAAAACGCTGGCGTGGCATATTATCAATTGAAATGCAATTGATTAACAATTGCATGGATGTAGGAGATTTGAAATTAAGTTTGAAGGTAATTTCATTTTCAACTTTGACAGCTATTTGCAATTGCATTTCAAAATCACCAATGGAGATGCTCTGAGTAGTGTGCACAAGTCAATTATTACGAGGGGTGAATTTTTCGGGGAAAAGATTTTCAGTGACAGTTAGCCCAATTCGATAATTCAGTACTATGCCCAACTATTTTTTTAAACAAAAACCAAAAAAAGGAGAAGTTATTAATTGTTGGGCCCTAACTATTTTTTTTTTAACAAATGAGAAAGCAAGAATTAGATTTTCACCAAGTTCATGGGTCAATTGTTCATAATTGTAAGGTCGGACTTTAAAATTCTCTTAAAAAAATATTTTTTCTTTTCATAAAAAATAGTGGGACTTTCAAATAGCAGCTCTTGAAGACACTAGAAAATCCCTATTGCTATTTGAAATTATGGTCCCAAAAAAAGGCCGGACATTAAAATCATGTCCCAATACTCTTTTTTTTTTCCCCTTACCTTAATGAAAATAAATAAATGATGCACTCCCATTCCCATATGCGCTGAGGCGGAGGGTTTTTTTTTATTGATCTCTGGGCTCTGTGCAGGAAATGACAAAAGTTCCTGAGTCAGGGATAGACAAACCCATTTTCCATAGATAAGCAAGCCCAAAAAATAACTTAAATCTAAAAAAAAAAAAATTGTACTTGCAAAATTTGTATATGCGTCAATAATTTGTACTAGCAAAAAGTATAAACACTTGAATTTATTTTGACAAACGTTTTAAAATCGACGAGTTAAGTAGTAATGTGCTAATTTGTACTTGTAAACATCAACAGAAGCTTAAAGTATCATATGATATATAGAATATTGACTAATATTTTATGGGATGTATATTGAAAAAGAGGAGGATTCAAATGTCTCTATTTTTTTCTCTATTATGCCTCTATTTTTTAAATATTAATAACTTAAAATTTAAAATTCAAATATTAAAATCAAACATTAGATTCGATCTATATCATTTTCTCTATGCACATATAAAAAAATTATAACATTCCGTTTTTATTTTGATTAGTATAGCCTACAAAAATACACTGATATAGATAAATTCTTAGCGTTGATTTTTCACTTATTGATTCATATGAAAATATAATTGGAAAGTGATGATTTTTTTGTGTGTGTGGAGAAAATAATATAGATCATATCTAATGGTTTTATTTTAACATATAAGTTTTAAAAAACTTACGATTAGAAAATTAAAAACTGAAGGCGTGATAGAAACACAAAAAAATAGAAGTATTTGAATCTTCATTGAAAAATTAAATATCCCGAGTTCTAAATACATGCAATATCATTTGTCTTTTTTAATATTATTATTATTATTTGTTAAATTTGTTTTTTCAGCACTACAGAGCCTATACAAAGAAGAGAATTAACGTTGTGAATAAACGACACCGGCTGTGAATTAATGTTGTGTTGATTCTAATAAATGAAGAAAAATAAATAAATTATCCCACCGAGTTACTGACCGGTAAAGCAACGATAAAACTAGAGAAGAAACAAATAATGCCGGCATTTTTATTAATACCCCAAAAAAAAAGTTATCAAATCTGCCCTCACCTCAGAATATTTATTAAAATTGCCCTAACCGTCTAGCTCTGGGGCGGTCCACAGTGGACACCTGACCGCCCCCCACTAGGGCAGTCCACTTCTCATACCAGACCGCCCCCAGTGGGGCGGTCCGCTATAAAACCCCTATAAAATGGGTTTTTCTCTCTCCTGACCAGCACAGTTTTATTCTAACAACCCCAGAAAAGAAAGAGAAAGAAAGAGAGGCGATTTTGAACAGTAGCTATCAAACAGAAAGATGTTGGTTGCACTGTATGTGGGCGGGAAGTTTGTCCGGGGTGTGGAGAGAGCACAGTACACTAAGTAGGCAGCATATGGCTTCGAGGTAAATGAAAATACCTCATTTGTTGAACTGAAGGGAATAGTGTATTGAAAGATTGGTGTGAACCCCAACCGGTATGATATAGATTTAGCTACTCGGATTAACACAGTAAGTGAGGGTGACCTTACTATACCAGGTATCCAATAACAGATGAGTCGTTATGGATGAGTGTTTACAATAATTTTGAGTCACGAGGTACCTTGGTAATGGATTATATTCCAGGAGAGTTTTCCGCGTGAACCCGGGGTTGGAACTTCTAGAGAAAATAGAGGTTATGATCACTCGGGTTATGACAACCCGCGTCACTCGAGTTATGACAGCTCGGGTTATGACAACTCGGGTCATGAGCACTCGGGATATGACAACCCCCGCCACTCTAGTTATAACAACCCCTGCCCTTCGAGGTATGACAACCCTCGCCACTCAAGTTATGAATCGCACATACCACCCGTTTATGAAATTATGTACCTGATTTTACCACTGATCGTAACATGGAGGATTATACCACCGAGCTACCACCACCACCACCTCCTCCTGAAACCCCAATCCAACTCAGATTTCCATCTGTACCACCATCAATACCTATAGTGGCACCCGTTGTTATCCGGAGAGATCTTGATCTTGATGCTGAGATCGATGTCATACCAGAAAGAGATTTGGAGACGGGTGACGAATGGGACGGGGATTGGGATTCTGATCACATGTCGGATGGTGATGGAAATTATTTACCTAGGGAAGATAGATTTCTGATTAGAGGTCGGACAGATAGGCATCTGTGCTCCACATTCAACGATACCATTGCTTTTGAAGAGGCCGACATAACATTTTTTGGGCCGCGTGTCGTATACAATTCAGAGCTTGCTCCGCAGCAGGTTTACACCAACTTAGATGAACTTATGAAGAAAATCAATGAGGTTCATGTTCACGGCAACTGGGAGTGCAAAACTCAAAATGGGACCGAAAAATGTTAGTTGTTGTTTGTAAAGACGAAGCGCATTGCCACTTCCGTTTTTATGCAACCCCTGTTGGTAAGGGCGAGGCATAAATTATTAAGAAGTGTGAACCACCTCACACATGCAAGTCTGCGTCATCAAGGACAGACCATGCACAACTTACGGCTTCACTTATTGCCGATATAATTGAGCGTGATGTTAAGGAGGACCCATCGATAAGCATTAAGGAGGTCGCTAGACATGTCAGACGCGTTTACTTACATGTTACCCTAAAATATAACAGGTTGTGGAGAGGGCGTGAACTAGCGATCTGCCGAATGTTCGGTAGCTGGCATGGTTCATACAACTTGCTTGCACCATTGCTCCAGGCCATAGCAAGTACAAATCACGGCATTAAGTATGAATGTTGGAATCTGAGTGTAGAGGATGTCGACAACGCGTTGCAATTCAATGCCATAGCATGAGCTTTCGGTCCATGTATTCAAGCTGTGCCATACATTAGACCGGTCATCAGTATAGATGCGTGCTTCTTGTATGGCCGTTACGAGGGGAGACTGCTGATAGTATGTGCATATGATGCTAAAAACCAGTTATTGCCTTTGGCCTTTACAAATTGTTGAGAAGGAGGTTGGGAAAAATTAGGGATTTTTCATGAGTTTCTTACGAAGAGAAGTGGTTGGTGACCTGTTCTTTTGTGTCATATCAGACCAGCACAAATGAATCAAATATGTTTTTTTATCGCACATATTACGGGTGGTCGACAACGAACGGCGATTGTGTGCACAAGTTGTGTATGCAACACATTGGAGACAACCTAAACAAGAACTGTTTTGAAAAGCTCATGTAAATACAAATGAAAAGCTCATGTAATATTTTGTAAATGTTGTTCAGAAGACTGTTTTGATTAAAGCGTGATGTATCCTTTCTCAAACAACACAAATGACATATAAAGCTTGTCTATTTAGATAAGAAGTGTCGTCCAAATTAATTAATATCGTGAATTGGGAAACAAATCTGTCGTTATTCTGATTCCAACAATTAATCTTTGTTGAAATTCGCGAATGAAAAAAAAAATTATTGAGATTCTCGTATGGAATGATCTTTGTTAAAATTCGCAAATGAAAAAAATTGTTTGTTGAAATTTGCGCATGAAAAAATTTAAATCATTGATTCATGTTATTCGCATGAATTGACGCCCACAATGCACTTTAAATGCGCTAGTCAGCTAGAGCATAAAATTTAATGTACCTTATTGATTAAGTGCAAAATAATATGTTGTGGACATGTAAATGATAAATGCTCCATATTATTGATGTGTCATAGTCAAAGTTGTAAATAACGCATGTTATAGTGACGCTATAGTGTTTTCGGATCATAAAAGCTATGGTACTATCGGTGCTATTGTAAAACCTAGTAATTTTTATAATTCTTTTACAATTATTTGGAGTTATTTATAATATTAGAAAATTGATAGGCTTGAATTGTAAAATTTTAAGATTTGAAAACTAAAGGATTTATCGTTAAAAGTTATTAACTTTTAAATGAAAAGAAATAATGCAAAACTCTAAAGGAAAAAAGAGAGAGAGTGATAGGCGTAAATTATATACATGTTCAGTCTAATTTTTACCACATAATAGCACCAAATATCTTGTATTTTAGTAGATAATAGAATGAAATATATCTAAGAATTAAGTTACTGCCAAAGTTTATTTAAGTTACAGGAAATGGAGCAAATTGTAGATCTTCTCGCAAGCTTTCCGAAAAGTGGTAGAACACTGAAAACGGTGGCGAATGACGACAACCCCATAGAGGAAGGTGAGGAAGAGTATGACACAGAGCAAGAGTATGACATGGAGCAAGGAGATCGAGGAAGAAGTTGATTGGTATGCCCTCGATGATTCCGATAAAGATGATTTTTAATTGATAACACAATACATGTATGTATTGTGTGGCAATTTGGTGAATTGTTTGTATATCTTAAATATTTTGATAGGTTTATTCTAAAGACCAAAAACTAAGTTTCTTAACATAGTTTTTATATACTACTATTATTCTTATTACTGTGATTTATAATTATATTCACCATTCAAAGGGAGAAATCAAATATACAGAAATGTCTCTTTGTCAAAGAATTAAAATTATTTACATGAATGAGTCTCGACATTCCAGATTATTTCCATGCGCATGTTGGTTGAGTATTTACATGGACTATTAGTATTAAATAATATAAATATAATCATAAATAAAAATTTACAACAGTAAGCCCATGGAAATAATATGTATCAACACTTTAGACTTATTTGCATTGCATGGGAACGGATACTTGCTTGGACTTTCAATAAAACATACTATCTGACATGTTTGACGGGTGGTGGCTCTTCAAATATTATTTCCATGTGCTGATAGGAGACATTTGAATAGATAATCATCACGGATTTTTAGTAAGTGCTACCTATGGAAAAAAAAAAACTCAGGTTCTAATAATAGTAGTGGTAGTATAACCGGATCATTAGAAGAAGAATTAGAAAATTGGATACAGAGGAAGAATGAACAGTATAGTTGGATCAGAATCCATGCTATGATACCATGTAATCAGTAGCATAAGAGAGAGAGAGAGAGATTGATTCAAATATTCATTGTATTGAAATGTTTTCGTATTGAATTACATGTAATGACTTGTACATTTATAGAAGAGAGTAGCTAATCTAACCCTGATTATAAGAGACTTAACTACAGTAAATAACAGAACTACAGAAGGGAATATTGCGCAACTAACTGATAGTTGTATTATGTTGAAAGTAGAATAAGTCCAAACTGGAGTCATTTAGTGTTATTCATATCAATTAATTTTTTCTAGGAGCACGTTAATTAAGGGGACCTTAAATGGGCTTAAAATAATTCACATGCGGATCCGTATTCTAAAATTTTGAGTGTTTTACTTAAGATATTTAAAATAGTAAAATACATGTAAAATATGAGTGTATATATTCCTTTTTATTATTAATATATATTAAGAATAATCATTTTAATTAATTAATTTATAGGAGATACGATCTGAACCGTCCAGTTGAATCGTGCTACTCATCTATTAATATAAACAGAGAGAGTCTAATGGAATTTCATTGTATTTCTTTACTTAATCTGTACATGTACAGTGCTATGCTTTACATAGAGAAACTAATCACACTAACTATGCCTAGTTACAATTAACCGTAGACTAAGGTTCTAACAATCTCTGTTATTCTGTTACAACATCTCCAGTATTAGACTATTAGTGCCAATATCAGCGCCTATCTCCATTATCTTCATTACTGGATGAGTCCAGTGTCGTACAAGTGCACTAGGCAAATAATTAAGTCATTTCACCGTGACATGTATTTCTCCCAAACCGCCGCATAACCGCATTTGTCTCACATTGAATTCTGCGCTAATTCCAGTCGAAAATCCACTTTCTCTTTCTACCATCTTCTTGGTTCTTGCACTAGCAAGAAGAAACACTGAGCAAGAGCAAATGTCTGGGGAGAGGAAAGTAGGCGTGGTGTTGGATTTCTCCAATGGTAGCAAGAAGGCTCTCTGGTGGGCCATAGATAATCTTCTCAAAGAAGGAGATTATCTAATCGTGATTCACGTCATGCCTTCCCAGCTCTTCGACGAGCACCATGGGATCTCTGACAGCCTCGAATCAGGCTCCGGTTAGTTCTATTTATCTTCCTTCCTTTTTGTTTAATTTATACTGATTAATTTTATATTTATTTGTCTATTTTATTCTATGTTTGATCGATCTGTTGTGTTTTAAAAGCGCTGATACCGCTTCACGACTTCAGAAACCCAGAGATGATGAATTCTTACGGTCTCGAGGTTGACATGGAGGTGGTTAACATGCTTCACACTATCCCCCGTGAGAAAATGGTAGATCAGTCGATTAATCCCCATTCTCTTGTAGCGATCTGCTCCTTTATTTTAATTTTGTTGAAATCAAATCAATAGGTGAGAGCTGCTGCCAAGCTTTACTGGGGTGATGCGGCGGAGAAGCTGTGTCAGGCCGTAGAGGATTTAAAGCTCAATTCGATTGTCATGAGGAACAGAAGTCTTAATCCGATCGAGAGGTAATTCTTATTTTCGTAATAATTGGTTTCAATATTCATTTGTTATTAGCCAGAACTTAGGTTTCGGTGTTTACTGTGAACGTTCTCTGTACAAATTGATTAAGAAACAGACAAATTGGGAACTGTTCTCATGTTCTGGATATTCCATTTTTTGGCGTGCTCTTCAGTTCTTCGCATTAGATCAATCTGTTTTTTTTATGATTGCTATGTCACAAACTGTCCACTACCTATCCGATCTCCTTTTTCCTTTTCATAAAATGAACAGAAATCTGTTTTTTTATGATTGCTATGTCACAATCTGTTATTTTGGTGATTAAAATTTTGACAAAAAATTGTTCACTCCAGAGTTATAATATAGCTAACCTGAACAAATAGAACTCAATCTGAGCTTCTGGAACAAAGTTAAGTAGGCAGTCGTTGAATATTACTTTTATACTTTAAATATTAATGAATGATTACTTTTATTTTGACTTGAGGAATATTATGCGTTAGTCGGTCCCTTTTGTAATATATATGCAGGATTGCACTAAGAAGCTTGTCAAACATTGACTATTACTATGTGCTCATAATGGCATCGTGCCCGGTGATAACTATTGGAGGTGCCCTATGAGAAGTGACATCTTGGATATATTTTATCTGATGTCACTTGGTTAGTATCTTGAAAATATATAGGACATCTGAATTTCCGCTTATGCGAACAGGTTACTTGCTTAGATTGGAAATTTTGAACTGGATATCATCTTGGTTTGTTTTGGATGTGTGAAGACTTGCAAGAAAAATAAAAAATCTCATAGTTTTTTTTTTTTTTTTTTTTCAGTAAAAGCTGGACTGTTGATGCAGAGTAAAAATAATTGCATGATATTTTGGTCCCACGGAAATGATCAGATAAATTATGCCCCTGGTCGAAGGGTTATTTAACATTATGCATGGATCTTCCTCGGCTTTTTAAAATTCTTTTCCTCATGGGGAAAAAGGGGAAAAAGAAGTTCATTCAGGAAAAAAAACTAAACATTTACTAACTCTATATCATTACATATCCCAAGGTAGAATTTGAATTAACATACAATTACTAACTCTATAGACCAAAACTATATTGAATTTGAATTACATGTCCCGATCTTTTCTTATATTAAACACGTAGATATCATGATCCAGTCAAATATTTTGTTTTTTTTTATTCTATGCATCTTTTTTAATCTAAATTTATTTAGATATGTACTCGCCACAAATTTATTTAGTGTGTTTTCTCTTGGTCTTGATTTATTTTAATTTATAAATGTCACTTAAGAAATTTTAGAATTGATTGATAATTGATTGGTTATGTCTTCATTTCTTTCTATTTTTTATATTACAGAAATAATGTTATGCCCTACATATTTTTGTTAACAGAAGCTATTGCTCATTTGGTTGTATTAAGCAAGATAATAGAAATGTAAAATCATATAATATATAGAACAATATAATTTTTTTTTAAAGTTAGTGACTTTAAATGTCTACTAATAATTTCATTGATAAAAAACTTATTTACAACGAGTCAAATGACTCTCATTTCTAAATCTAAACTCCTTTATTCTCATTAATTCATCTAAACTACTCTCACCATCTAATCCTACTTATTTACACTCAGAACCAGTATAATTACATGATATGGTTTTGAATACATGATTTTTTGCTTCACATAATGCATTTACAAAACTGAATTTCATTTCTTCATTATTAAAATGATTTTATTAATTAATTGTAAATCTTAATTGTAATAGCATTAGGGAGTTGAATCAGGAATTTAATTAACAGAAAAAGACTGAACTATCTTAACAAAATGACAGCTGAGAAATATCAAGATCTGTGCCTGACAATTGGGGTTTAGCAAGGCAACTGTTCTAATCAAATAATATGAAATTAATTGTTATTCAGATTGTGTTGGGTACAAAACATCTCAATTTGTGCTAATCAAATAATTGTTATTCTTTTATGATGAAACGCATTAACAAGCAAGCAAATGCTCAAATAATATGTCGGCTAGTGACTGGATATAAGTCCATTGTCGTACCAGTGCTGTAGCCTGTAGGCTAATTATCGTGTCATTTCCACGTGACATGTATTTCTCCCAAACCGCCGCATAAAAGCATTTGTCTCATATTAAATTCTGCGCTAATTCCAGTCGCATATCCACTTTGTCTTTCTACCATCTTCTTGGTTCTTGCACTAGCAAGAAGAAACACTGAGCAAGCTAGAGCAAATGTCTGGGGAGAGGAAAGTAGGCGTGGTGTTGGATTTCACCAGCAAGAAGGCACTTTGCTGGGCCATAGATGCTCTTCTCAAACAAGAAGATTATCTAATCGTGATTCACGTCATGCATCCCCTGTTTTTCGACGAGCACCATGGGATCTGTGACTCCCTCGAATCAGGCTCCGGTTAGTTCTATATATCTTCTTTCCTTTTTTTTTTTCTTTTATGCTGACTAATTTTATATTTATCTGTCTATTTTATTTGGTTTTTGATCAATCTGTTGTGTTTTAATTTTTAAAAGCTCTGATACCGCTTCCCGACTACAGAAAGCCCGAGATGAAGTCTTACGGTTTCGAGGTTGACATGGAGGTGGTTAACATGCTTGACGCTATCCCCCGTGAGAAAATGGTAGATCAGTCGATTATCCCCGTTCCCTCCCAAATTTATTTCTCTTGTAGCGATCTGCTCCTTTATTTTAATTTTATATGAAATCAAATAATAAATAGGTGAGGGTTGCTGCCAAGATTTACTGGGGTGATGTGGGGAAGAAGCTGTGTCAGGCTGTAGAGGATTTAAAGCTCAATTCGATTATCATGGGGAACAGAGCTCTCCCTCCGGTCGAGTGGTAATTCTTATTTTAGTAATAATTGGTTCAATATTTGCTATTTACTAGAACTTAGGTTTTGGTGTTGATTACGAAACTGACAAATCTGTCTAATTGTCCATTTTTTTGTTTTTTTTTTTGGCGTGTTCTTCAGTAGTTCTTCGCATTAGATGAATCTGTTTTTTATGATTACAATGTTACAATGTCACAAACTATCCACCGCCTATCTAATAATCTCATTAATTTTTCATTTCATAAAATGGACAGAAATCTTAGTCAATGCTTGACCGGGTTATTTTGGTGATTAAAATTTTGACAAACAATTGTTCAGTCAGTCCAGAGTAGTATTGCTAACCTAAACAAAATATAGGACTCAACACAGTAAAATTGGTAGCCTTTCTATAATTCAAATAGTGATGAAATATATGTATAGGTAGAAGTTGAAAGCAAAGTATTAGGATGAGTGATTTATATAACTTGACGTAATCAACTGAAATTAAAAATTTATTAATGATTACTTTTACTGAGACATGGAATTATTATGCTGATCTCGGTTCCTTTGTATTATATATGCAGGTTTACGCGAGACATCTTGTCAAACTATGACTATCAATATCTCTATGTGCTCACAAATGCTTCGTGTCCGGTGATAAATATTGGAGGTGCCCTCTGATCGAGAAGTGACATCTTGGATATTTTCTTTTTCCTTTTTTAAGTAAAAGTTAGAGATCAAACTATCTGACTATTAAATATTTATAAGGTATAAACCATATTATTTTGACACAAGTTAATCAGGTATAAATTTTTGAATCTATGTCATATTATTTTGATCGAATCTAGGTCAATTTTGATTCAAATTCAAGTCAAGTCGGTGGTTGGTTACTTCAATGTGTTTGATAAGGCCCGTTTAAATTTAGGAAATAATCGCACGATTTGTGCAGGATTTTTTATTTTTTAAAAAATAGTAAATATTTTGATTCGTTAATCGTTCCACATAGCCATACGATTGCAAAGAATAATTTTCATCATCTTTTTAAATTAAATATATTTACTACTCTAAAATTCAAAATTCTGAGATATGTTGTTTCATCAATTACTATATTTTCTTTTGGACTATGAGTAGTGTGCACAAGTCAATTATTACGAGGGGTGAATTTTTCGGGGAAAAGATTTTCAGTGACAGTTAGCCCAATTCGATAATTCAGTACTATATATGCCCAACTATTTTTTTAAACAAAAACCAAAAAAAAGGAGAAGTTATTAATTGTTGGGCCCTAACTATTTTGTTTTTAACAAATGAGAAAGCAAGAATTAGATTTTCACCAAGTTCATGGGTCAATTGTTCATAATTGTAAGGTCGGACTTTAAAATTCTCTTAAAAAAATATTTTTTCTTTTCATAAAAAATAGTGGGACTTTCAAATAGCAGCTCTTGAAGACACTAGAAAATCCCTATTGCTATTTGAAATTATGGTCCCAAAAAAAGGCCGGACATTCAAATCGATCATGTCCCAATACTCTTTTTTTTTTTTTTCCCTTACCTTAATGAAAATAAATAAATGATGCACTCCCATATGCGCTGAGGCGGAGTTTTTTTTTTTTATTAATCTCTGGGCTCTGTGCAGGAAATGACAAAAGTTCCTGAGTCAGGGATAGACAAACCCATTTTCCATAGATAAGCAAGCCCAAAAATAACTTAAATCTAAAAAAAAAAAAAAATTGTACTTGCAAAATTTGTATATGCGTTTATAATTTGTACTTACAAAAAGTATAAACACTTTAATTTATCATGACAAACATTTAAAATCAATGAGTCAAGTAATGCACTAATTTGTACCTGTAAACATCAATAGAAGCTTAAAGTATCATATGATATATAGAATATTGACTAATATTTTATGGGATGTATATTGAAAAAGAGGAGGATTCAAATGTCTCTATTTTTTTCTCTATTTTGTCTCTACTTTTTCAATATTAATAACTTAAAATTTAAAATTCAAATATTAAAATCAAACGTTAGATTCGATCTATATCATTTTCTCTATGCACATATAAAAAAATTATAATATTCCGTTTATATTTTGATTAGTATTGCCTACAAAAATACACTGATATAGATAAATTCTTAGCGTTGATTTTTCACTTATTGATTCATATGAAAATATAATTGGAAAGTGATGATTTTTTTGTGTGTGTGGAGAAAATAATATAGATCATATCTAATGGTTTTATTTTAACATATAAGTTTTAAAAAACTTACGATTAGAAAATTAAAAACTGAAGGCGTGATAGAAACACAAAAAAATAGAAGTATTTGAATCTTCATTGAAAAATTAAATATTCCGAGTTCTAAATACATGCAATATCATTTGTCTTTTTGACTATTATTATTATTATTATTTGTTAAATTTGTTTTTTCAGCAATACAGAGCCTATACAAAGAAGAGAATTAACGTTGTGTTGATTCTAATAAATGAAGAAAAATAAATAAATTATCCCACCAAGTTACTGACCAGTAAAGCAACGATAAAACAAGAGAAGAAACAAATAATGCCGGCATTTTTATTAATACCCCAAAAAAAAATTATCAAATCTGCCCTCATCTCGGAATTTTTATTAAAAATGCCCTAACCTTCCAGCTCTGGGGCGGTCCACTATGGATACCTGACCGCCCCCCACTGGGGCAGTCCACTTCTCATACCAGACCGCCCCCCAGTGGGGCGGTCAGCTATAAAACCCCTATAAAAGGGGGTTTTCTCTCTCCTGACCAGCACAGTATAATTCTAACAACCGCAGAAAAGAAAGAGAAATAAAGAGAGGCGATTTTGAACAGTAGCTATCAAACAGAAAGATGTTGGTTGCACTGTATGTGGGCGAGAAGTTTACTCGGAGTGTGGAGGGAGCACAGTACACTAAGTAGGCAGTATATGGCTTCAAAGTAAATGAAAATACCTCATTTGTTGAACTGAAGAGAATAGTGTATGAAAAGATTGGTGTGAACCCCAACAAGTATGATATAGATTTAGCAAACGATGGCGAATGACGACAACCCCATAGAGGAAGGTGAGGAAGAGTATGACACAGAGCAAGAGTATGACATGGAGCAAGGAGAGGAAGAAGTTGATTGGTATGCCCTCGATGATTCCGATGAAGATGATTTTTAATTGATAAAACAATACATGTATGTATGTATTGTGTGGCAATTTGGTGAATTGTTTGTATATCTTAAATATTTTGATAGGTTTACTCTAAAGACCAAAAACTAAGAGCATCTACATCCCTAAAACTCTTAGAGTTTCTAAGTAACTATTAACTAATTTTTAGAAATTATAAGCTATGGAGTTTCTAAGGGTTCACATTCCTGAAACTAATCTTAGAGTTTCTAAAATGCCACATCAGCAATAAAATAAAATAAAATAAAAATTTCAGCGAACATCAGCCAATCATTTTGCCAACTCACAGTTTATAAACGATTTCTTATTAATAAAATATTGAGCACAGTTGCTAAATAAGAAACTGGTCTACATCCCTGAAACTGGTCTAGAAATTGCCACATCAGATTAGAAACTCTGATAGTTTCAGGGATGTAGATGCTCTAAGTTTCTTAACATAGTTTTTATATACTACTATTATTCTTATTACTGTGATTTATATTTATATGCACCATTCAAAGGGAGAGTTCAAATATACAGAAATGTCTCTTTGTCAAAGAATTAAAATTATTTACATGAATGAGTCTCGACATTCCAGATTATTTCCATGCGCATGTTGGTTGAGTATTTACATGGACTATTAGTATTAAATAATATAAATATAATCATAAATAAAAATTTACAACAGTAAGCCCATGGAAATAGTATGTATCAACACTTTAGACTTATTTGCATTGCATGGGAACGGATAACTTTCAATAAAATATACTATCTGACATGTTTGACGGGTGGTGGCTCTTCAAATATTATTTCCATGTGCTGATAGGAGACATTTGAATAGATAATCATCACGGATTTTTAGTAAGTGCTACCTATGGAAAAAAAAAACTCAGGTTCTAATAATAGTAGTGGTAGTATAACCGGATCATTAGAAGAAGAATTAGAAAATTGGATACAGAGGAAGAATGAACAGTATAGTTGGATCAGAATCCATGCTATGATACCATGTAATCAGTAGCATAAGAGAGAGAGAGAGAGATTGATTCAAATATTCATTGTATTGAAATGTTTTCGTATTGAATTACATGTAATGACTTGTACATTTATAGAAGAGAGTAGCTAATCTAACCCTGATTATAAGAGACTTAACTACAGTAAATAACAGAACTACAGAAGGGAATATTGCGCAACTAACTGATAGTTGTATTATGTTGAAAGTAGAATAAGTCCAAACTGGAGTCATTTAGTGTTATTCATATCAATTAATTTTTTCTAGGAGCACGTTAAGGGGACCTTAAATGGGCTTAAAATAATTCACATGCGGATCCGTATTCTAAAATTTTGAGTGTTTTACTTAAGATATTTAAAATAGTAAAATACATGTAAAATATGAGTGTATATATTCCTTTTTATTATTAATATATATTAAGAATAATCATTTTAATTAATTAATTTATAGGAGATACGATCTGAACCGTCCAGTTGAATCGTGCTACTCATCTATTAATATAAACAGAGAGAGTCTAATGGAATTTCATTGTATTTCTTTTCTTTATCTGTACTTGTACATTGCTATGCTTTATATAGAGAAACTAATCACACTAACTATGCCTAGTTACAATTAACCGTAGACTAAGGTTCTAACAATCTCTGTTATTCTGTTACAACATCTCCAGTATTAGACTATTAGTGCCAATAACAGCGCCTATCTCCATTATCTTCATTACTGGATGAGTCCAGTGTCGTACAAGTGCACTAGGCAAATAATTAAGTCATTTCACCGTGACATGTATTTCTCCCAAACCGCCGCATAACCGCATTTGTCTCACATTGAATTCTGCGCTAATTCCAGTCGAAAATCCACTCTCTCTTTCTACCATCTTCTTGGTTCTTGCACTAGCAAGAAGAAACACTGAGCAAGAGCAAATGTCTGGGGAGAGGAAAGTAGGCGTGGTGTTGGATTTCTCCAATGGTAGCAAGAAGGCTCTCTGGTGGGCCATAGATAATCTTCTCAAAGAAGGAGATTATCTAATCGTGATTCACGTCATGCCTTCCCAGCTCTTCGACGAGCACCATGGGATCTCTGACAGCCTCGAATCAGGCTCCGGTTAGTTCTATATATCTTCCTTCCTTTTTGTTTAATTTATACTGATTAATTTTATATTTATTTGTCTATTTTATTCTATGTTTGATCGATCTGTTGTGTTTTAAAAGCTCTGATACCGCTTCACGACTTCAGAAACCCAGAGATGATGAATTCTTACGGTCTCGAGGTTGACATGGAGGTGATTAACATGCTTCACGCTATCCCCCGTGAGAAAATGGTAGATCAGTCTATCGATTAATCCCCATTCCCTTCCAAATTGATTTCTCTTGTAGCGATCTGCTCCTTTATTTTAATTTTGTTGAAATCAAATCAATAGGTGAGGGCTGCTGCCAAGCTTTACTGGGGTGATGCGGCGGAGAAGCTGTGTCAGGCCGTAGAGGATTTAAAGCTCAATTCGATTGTCATGAGGAACAGAAGTCTTAATCCGATCGAGAGGTAATTCTTATTTTCGTAATAATTGGTTTCAATATTCATTTGTTATTAGCCAGAACTTAGGTTTCGGTGTTTACTGTGAACGTTCTCTGTACAAGTTGATTAAGAAACAGACAAATCTGTCTAATTGGGAACTGTTCTCATGTTCTGGATATTCCATTTTTTTTGGCGTGCTCTTCAGTTCTTCGCATTAGATCAATCTGTTTTTTTTATGATTGCTATGTCACAAACTGTCCACTACCTATCCGATCTCCTTTTTCCTTTTCATAAAATTAACAGAAATCTGTTTTTTTATGATTGCTATGTCACAATCTGTTTCTCAATGCTTGTTGCTTGACCGGGTTATTTTGGTGATTAAAATTTTGACAAAAAATTGTTCACTCCAGAGTTTTTTGGATCAAAATGAACATCTGAGCTTTTGGAACAAAGTTAAGTAGGCAGTCGTTGAATGGCCTTCTATATATACTTTAAATATTAATGAATGATTACTTTTATTTTGACTTGAGGATTATTATGCGTTACTCGGTCCCTTTTGTCGTAATATATATGCAGGATTGCACTAAGAAGCTTGTCAAACATTGACTATTACTATGTCCTCATAATGGCTTCGTGCCCGGTGATAACTATTGGAGGTGCCCTATGAGAAGTGACATCTTGGATATTATTTTATCTGATGTCACTTGGATAGTATCTTGAAAATAAATAGGACATCTGAATTTCCGCTTATGCGAACAGGTTCCTTACCTAGATTGGAAATTTTGAACTGGATATCATCTTGGTTTGTTTTGGATGTGTGAAGACTTGCAAGAAAAATAAAAAATCTCATAGTTTTTTTTTTTTTTTCAGTAAAAGCTGGACTGTTGATGCAGAGTAAAAATAATTGCATGATATTTTGGTCCCACGGAAATGATCAGATAAATTATGCCCCTGGTCGAAGGGTTATTTAACATTATGCATGGATCTTCCTCGGCTTTTTAAAATTCTTTTCCTCATGGGGAAAAAGGGGAAAAAGAAGTTCATTCAGGAAAAAAAACTAAACATTTACTAACTCTATATCATTACATATCCCAAGGTAGAATTTGAATTAACATACAATTACTAACTCTATAGACAAAAACTATATTGAATTTGAATTACATGTCCCTATCTTTTCTTATATTAAGCACGTAGATATCATGATCCGGTCAAATATTTTGTTTTTTTTTTATTCTATGCATCTTTTTTAATCTAAATTTATTTAGATATGTACTCGCCACAAATTTATTTAGTGTGTTTTCTCTTGGTCTTGATTTATTTTAATTTATAAATGTCTTAAGAAATTTTTGAATTGATTGATAATTGATTGGTTATTATAGAAGGAATGTTATGTCCTACATATTTTTGTTAACAGAAGCTATTGCTCATTTGGTTGTATTAAGCAAGATAATAGAAATGTAAAATCATATATATAATACATATATATAATAGAACAATATAATTTTTTTTAAAGTTAGTGTTTTAAATGCCAACTAATTAATAATTTCATTAATAAAAAACTTATTTACAACAAGTCAAATGACTCTAATTTTTAAATCTAAACTCCTTTATTCTCATTAATTCATTTAAACTATTCTCACCATCTAATCCTACTTATTTACACTCAGAACCAGTATAATTACATGATATGGTTTTGAATACATGATTTTTTGCTTCACATAATGCATTTACAAAACCGAATTTCATTTCTTCATTATTCAAATGATTTTATTAATATCTTAATTGTAATAGCATTAGGGAGTTGAATCAGGAATTTAATTAACAGAAAAAGACTGAACTATCTTAACAAAATGACAGCTGAGAAATATCAAGATCTGTGCCTGACAATTGGGGTTTAGCAAGGCAACTGTTCTAATCAAATAATATGAAATTAATTGTTATTCAGATTGTGTTGGATACAAAACATCTCAATTTGTGCACAACATGTCATGTAGCTAATCAAATAATTGTTATTCTTTTATGATAAAACGCATTAACAAGCAAGCAAATGCTCAAATAATATGTTGGACTTTAGGATTACAAGTTATAATTGTTCTAAAAAATCAGAAGTTGTAGTGACTGGATAAGTCCAGTGTCGTACCAGTGCTGTAGCCTGTAGGCTAATTATCGTGTCATTTCCACGTGACATGTATTTCTCCCAAACCTCCGCATAAAAGCATTTGTCTCATATTCAATTCTGCGCTAATTCCAGTCGCATATCCACTTTGTCTTTCTACCATCTTCTTGGTTCTTGCACTAGCAAGAAGAAACACTGAGCAAGAGCAAATGTCTGGGGAGAGGAAAGTAGGCGTGGTGTTGGATTTCACCAGCAAGAAGGCACTTTGCTGGGCCATAGATGCTCTTCTCAAACAAGAAGATTATCTAATCGTGATTCACGTCATGCATCCCCTGTTTTTTGACGAGCACCATGGGATCTGTGACTCCCTCGAATCAGGCTCCGGTTAGTTATATATATCTTCTTTCCTTTTTTTTTTCTTTTATGCTGACTAATTTTATATTCATCTGTCTATTTTATTTGGTTTTTGATCAATCTGTTGTGTTTTAATTTTTAAAAGCTCTGATACCGCTTCCCGACTACAGAAAGCCCGAGATGAAGTCTTACGGTTTCGAGGTTGACATGGAGGTGGTTAACATGCTTGACGCTATCCCCCGTGAGAAAATGGTAGATCAGTCTATTAATCCTCGTTCCCTCCCAAATTTATTTCTCTTGTAGCGATCTGCTCCTTTATTTTAATTTTATATGAAATCAAATAATAAATAGGTGAGGGTTGCTGCCAAGATTTACTGGGGTGATGTGGGGAAGAAGCTGTGTCAGGCTGTAGAGGATTTAAAGCTCAACTCGATTATCATGGGGAACAGAGCTCTCCCTCCGGTCGAGTGGTAATTCTTGTTTTAGTAATAATTGGTTCAATATTTGTTATTTACTAGAACTTAGGTTTTGGTGTTTCCTGTGAACTTTCTCAGTACATGTTGATTAAGAAACTGACAAATCTGTCTAATTCTCCATTTTTTTATTTTTTTTTGGCGTGTTCTTCAGTAGTTCTTCGCATTAGATGAATCTGTTTTTTCATGATTACAATGTTACCATGTCACAAACTATCCACCGCCTATCTAATAATCTCATTAATTTTTCATTTCATAAAATGGACAGAAATCTTAGTCAATGCTTGACCGGTTTATTTTGGTGATTAAAATTTTCACAAACACAGTAAAATTGGTAGCCTTTTGGGATAAAAATGAACATTGGCTTTCTATAATTCAAATAGTGATGAAATATGTATAGGTAGAAGTTGAAAGCAAAGTATTAGGATGAGTGATTTATATAACTTGACGTAATCAACTGAAATTAAAAATTTATTAATGATTTCTTTTACTGAGACATGGAATTATTATGCTGATCTCGGTTCCTTTGTATTATATATGCAGGTTTAGGCGAGACATCTTGTCAAACTATGACTATCAATATCTCTATGTCCTCATAATGGCATCGTGCCCGGTGATAAATATTGGAGGTGCCCTATGAGAAGTGACATGCATCTTGGTTATTTTCTTTTTTTCTTTTTTAAGTAAAAATTAGAGATCACTATCTGACTATTAAATATTTACAAGGTATAAACCATATTATTTTGACACAAGTTAATCAGGTATAAATTTTTGAATCTATGTCATATTATTTTGATCGAATCTAGGTCAATTTTGATTCAAATTCAAGTCAAGTCGGTGGTTGGTTACTTCAATCTGTTTGATAAGGCCCGTTTAAATGTAGGAAATAATCGCACGATTTGTGCAGGATTTTTTATTTTTTAAAAATAGTAAATATTTTGATTCGTTAATCGTTCCACATAGCCATACGATTGCAAAGAATAATTTTCATCATCTTTTTAAATTAAATATATTTACTACTCTAAAATTAAAAATTGTGAGATATGTTGTTTCATCAATTACTATATTTTCTTTTGGACTATGAGTAGTGTGCACAAGTCAATTATTACGAGGGGTGAATTTTTCGGGGAAAAGATTTTCAGTGACAGTTGGCCCAATTCGATAATTCATGGTCAAAATAGGCAAAATATTTTGTAAATGTTGTCCAGAAGACTGTTGATTAAAGCGTGATGTATCCTTCTCAAACAACACAAATGACATATAAAGCTTACTTGTCTATTTGGATAAGAAGTGTCGTCCAAATTGATTAATATCGTGAATTGGGAAATAAATCTGCCGTTATTCTGATTCCAACAATTAATCTTTGTTGAAATTCGCGAATGAAAATTTTTTTTTATTGAAATTCGCGTATGGAATGATCTTTGTTAAAATTCGCAAATGAAAAAAATTGTTTGTTGAAATTTGCGCATGAAAAAATTTAAATGATTGATTCCTGTTATTCGCATGAATTGACACCCACAATGCACTTTAAATGCGCTAGTCAGCTAGAGCATAAAATTTAATGTACCTTATTGATTAAGTGCAAAATAATATGTTGTGGACATGTAAATGATAAATGCTCCATATTATTGATGTGTCATAGTCAAAGTTGTAAATAACGCATGTTATAGTGACGCTATAGTGTTTTCGGATTATAAAAGTTATGGCACTATCGGTGCTATTGTAAAACATAGTAATTTTTATAAATCTTTTACAATTATTTTGGAGTTATTTATAATATTAGAAAATTTATAGGCTTGAATTGTAAAATTTTAAGATTTGAAAACTAAAGGATTTATCGTTAAAAGTTGTTAACTTTTAAATAAAAAGAAATAATGCAAAATTCTAAAGGAAAAAAGAGAGAGAGCCAACGTGGCACCCCTTGCCACGTGGCTTATTCATGGCAAAACCCCACTACCGCCTTTGACCCCCTCTAATTATATAAAAGCATATTAATCACCTTTCTAAACTCGTGAGAGAAAAAAAATCAGAAACCGAAAATGAAAGAGAAAGAAAAGAGAGAGGAAACTAGGGAAAATAAAAGGAATATTATGATAAAATATTTTGATATTGATTAATGTTCGAGTTGTTGTCCGATTGGAATTCTGATTACGTTATTCTGAACAGTTGTTGCAGTTCGATTTGGATTCTGGATTAATCTCTATCAGATAATCGGACTTATTTATAATCTGTGTTTTCAGTTTGTTTGGTTGAATTGGATTTTGAATTGGGTGTTGGATTATAAGGGCATATTTAACGTGATAACGGGTCTGAGGTTCGAATTCAATTGTGAAATGATAAGATTGTGTGTTCTGAGAATGTAGGAATTGTCTGTGGCAGACATTCCAAATGTATAAATACTATGTGACTTGTTTTACTGATAACCTAGACTCAGGTGTTATCATCGTTAAATATGCAGGCATAATTTTGATGTGAATTTGTGTGGATTAATCTAATTTGTTTGAAATGGTTGTTCAATTAAGCTAATTATAGAGAAGTGCGTCGTTAAATAACCGGTTACTGAGCTTTGTAGCTGATTTCGTATTATTTTCTATTTGTTTTTGTTTGCGGCGTAGGTTGAAGGGACGATGGATAGATGCGAGGGTGTCTCTCTTGTCGCAATCCCCAACCCAGCGGCGGGTCGTGACAACTATTTAATCATTTGGTCATAGTAAATGTAATATATGTTGTAGCGTCAAAATAATTTCAAATATGACACGTTTAACATGCCATTCATGTATGTCAGCAGATTTGTTTGCACAGATATATTATTAGAACTGAGAAGTAAGAGATGATTACTTAACGATTCTCTATTTTGATAATCTCAACAATTTTCAAAAATAAAGCTAAAATTTGAAATATAATATTATAAAGATAACCCATATTAAGTAATTTACTATTTTAATGAATCAACAAACAATGCTTAAAATGCATAAAATTTGATTGTATTATACTATTTATATATCAAGAGGAGGGATCAAGTTACAACAAATTTGAGTTACAACAAAGTTACAACAACTATTTTTTTCATTTTCAAAGTCCAAATCGTCTATCCAAACAGTTCAACATGATCTCCACAATAAAATGTGCTTCCAGATCAAATTTTACATTTTTTTGAATTTTTTTACTATTGATTAAGATGGGTACAAAATTCAATGGTCTAAATATGACTATTTTTTGTAAAATACTTAATAAATAGTAAAAAAATTCAAAAAAATATAAAATTTGATCTGCAAGTACATTTTATTTAGATAATCATGTTGAACGGTTTGGATCGACGATTTGGACTTTGAAAATGAAAAAAATAGTTGTTGTAACTTTGTTGTAATTCAAATTTGTTGTAACTTGATCCCTCCTCATATATCAAATAACAAATCTATAAATTTATCTTCAATTTTTTTTTTTTTTTGAAATTCCATTATTAGGTGACCCCTCTTTAGAATCAGTACAAATAAACCAATGTTCAAGTAGTTGATGATATTTTAAGATTATTTGTTAGTTTTAGCATTTTTAGAATCTGTTAACCAAATAAACCGATGTCCAAATTGATTAATATCGTGAATTGGGAAATAAATCTGCTGTTATTCCGATTCCTACAATTAATCTTTGTTGAAATTCGTGAATGAAAACAAAATTTCATTGAGATTCGCGCATGGAATGATCTTTGTTAAGATTTGCAAATGAAAAAAATTCTTCATTGAGATTTGCGCATGAAAAAATTTAAATGGTTGATTCTTGTAATTCGCATGAATTGACGCCCGCAATGCACTTTAAATGCGCTAGTCAGCTAGAGCATGTTTTATGCATAAATTTTAATGTACCTTATTGATTAAGTTCAAAATAATATGTTGTGGACATGTAAATGATAAATATTTCATATTATTGATGTGTTATAGTTAAAGTTTTAAATAGCGCACTACAGCAATGTTATAGTGATGCTATAGTGTTTTTGGATCATAAAAGCAATGACACTATCGGCGCTATAGCGGCGTAATATAGACATAGCGCCATTTTTTTAACTGTTCCACTATGACGCGATAAACGCTATTTAAACCATTGATCATAGTGAATATAATATATGCGGTAGCGTCCAAATAATTTCAAATATCAACTGACACGTTTAACACGCCATTCATGTTTGTCAGCAGATTTGTTTGCCCATATATATTATTAGAACTAAGAGATGATCATTTGACGATTCTTTATTTTGATAATCTCAACAATTTTAAAAAATAAAGCTAAAATTTGAAATCTAATATTATAAAGATAGTCTATATTAAGTAATTTACTATTTTAATGAATCAACAAACAATGCTTAAAATGCATAAAATTTGATTGTATTTAGACTATTTATATATCAAATAACAAATCTATAAATTTATCTTCAATTTTTTTTTAAATTCCATTATTAGGTGATCCCTCTTTAGAATCAGTACAAATAAACCGATGTTCAAGTAGTTTTAAGATTATTTATTAGTTTTAGTATTTTTAGAATCTGTTAACCAAAGAATTACACTAGATTTAACATTTTAACAAAATCACCATAATTTGTACGCGTTGAAAATGAATTGAAGAAAAAGAAATAATTTGTATCAAAATCAATGTTTAGTTATGTGGAAAATAATCAAAATTTAGAGCATAAATATTTTAAAGACTCTAGTGACATTACCCTATTTGTGTATTCGAAATTTCAAATCATGTGATTTCGAAAATTTCACAAATATTATTTAACACTAAAGGAGGTGTACTATGAAAAAGAAAAAAAATAGTAGTCCAGAAAAAGAAAACAATGAACGATTTGTTTTTAAAGGAAAAATTGTGGATCCAATTAAAGATATAATGTTCCACATAAGTTTTGATTATAGTAATAAATCTCTCTGGTAAGATACGTCGTAACCGTATACGTGTATTACTGGGAGATAGAGTCAAGATCCTGATAAATGAATTTGTTGGCTCGACACGCACGCGATGTTGGTAAAACATATAACCTCTTATGATTTTCTTATAAATCATGTTGTAGAGAAATCACTTCTCAATAACATTAGCAAACAAAATAATATATTGAACCAATAAATTAAAGAGTGAGGCTATGGTGCTATGCATAGCACGGATGGCTAGTGTACTACGGCTCAATATGGTACTTTTTAAAATTCTAACGGTCGATCCGAACCGTTCAATGTGATATCCATATGAATATGTACTTACAAACTAAATTTTATATATTTTTTTAATTTTTTTACTATTTTTTTAGATAGGTAGAAAAATCAGTGTTTTCTGAAAATTCTGGGCCATCAAAATTCTACCTATCTAAAAAAATAGTAAAAAAATTTGAAAAAATATAAAATTTAGTTTGCAAGTACATATTTATATGGTTATTACATTGAACGGTTCGGATCGACCGTTAGAGTTTTAAAAAGTACCATATTAAGCCGTAGTACACTAACCATCCGTGCTATGCATAGCACCATAGCCTCACTCTAAATTAAATATAAATACTTGACATCACAACATTAGCCCAAGGAACCGGACCAAGCTAGGCCTCTCTCATTGTAGAACTTACAGGCTCTTGGGCCGGTCAATAGTTAAAGCTCAGAAGGAATAAGATTTCACAACGAATTCTTAAAATTCTATCATGAGATAAGGCCGTGTCGTCAAATTATTATTTAAGATATTAACTTGTAACGGTGAACTGTCCGGTTCTAGCCCATTGTATGCAATTTGGGCTTAATCCTCAACAGCACTGGACATGACCAGGTTTGGGTCAACTGGCGACATTAGGGAGCTCTAGATATTTCTGGTGGGTTGGCGATTGTTTTGTTGCTCAGTTATTCTAAATAAACAAACATTACATTTGTTTGATAATTTGAATTTTCAATATAGAAAAATCTGACTTGGTCTTGGTATATTTCTTGTCGGCTCGGACGGGTTTCTTTGAACCTTCTCCACACGGCTTGGTTACCTGACCCAAAGTAAGTAAGAAAGAGATAATTCTCGATTTTTCTATTAATATCCACCGATCACCGCCTAGTCCCCACCGCACCCCCAGCTATCTATAAATTGGCCCTCTCCTTTGCCCTCTTTCAAAACAATTTCGCAAGTTCTCTTCTAAAGCTTCTAGCCTTTCAAATCTCGCTCTTATCTCTTCAGATCTTTGTTCTACCGTTTTCAAGGTATCGATCTCTTTCTTGTATTTTCCTTTTAGTTTGAATAAAATATTTATTCTCCTATAGATTGTACTGGTCGTCGTCTTTAATCTGACCTAGGGTTTCGAGATTGGTTTCCTAAGAAAATGATCGGTCTGGTTTAGGGTTAATTATTCTTCTCTTGCGTTTTTCTGAATTTTGACTCAGGGACCTGAAGTGGTAATCTTTTGATTGATTGATTATCTTAGGCTTTCTTGTCCAGAATTGAGCGACATAATTTCCCAATATTTTAGTACTTCAGGCATGGTTTGAGAATCTATGCCATCGTGTTTTCTCTTTTGGAACCTTGGTTATCCATGTTAATGCAATTCAACTGAATTGTTTGAATAATTTCCACAAAAAAATATGAATAGATTCTTTTTAGGGTTACTTACGCTAAAAGGAAAACTTTATGTAGGTAGCAATCTATTGTTCCCAAACTTAGTATATCTGCAAATATAGAGCTAGCAACTCAATCTTATGCAAAGTACTGACCTGATCATCGTTACCTTGATTTATGGAATGGGAAGAGCACGTGTTAATCCAGGTTTGACTTATACTATCTCTGTGTAATGCAGATGCAGATCTTCGTCAAGACACTCACTGGCAAGACCATAACTCTCGAAGTCGAGAGCTCTGACACAATCGACAATGTAAAGGCCAAGATCCAAGATAAGGAGGGTATTCCTCCTGATCAGCAGCGCCTTATCTTTGCCGGCAAGCAGCTCGAAGATGGCCGCACTCTTGCCGACTACAACATCCAGAAGGAGTCGACCCTTCACTTGGTTCTGCGCCTAAGAGGAGGCATGCAGATCTTTGTTAAGACCTTGACCGGTAAAACCATTACCCTTGAGGTTGAGAGCTCTGACACCATTGACAATGTCAAGGCCAAAATCCAAGACAAGGAGGGGATCCCACCAGACCAGCAGAGGCTGATTTTTGCTGGTAAGCAGCTAGAGGATGGCCGCACACTTGCTGATTACAACATTCAAAAGGAGTCGACCCTGCATCTAGTGCTCCGCTTGAGGGGAGGGATGCAAATCTTTGTCAAGACCTTGACTGGTAAAACGATTACCCTCGAGGTCGAGAGCTCTGACACCATTGACAATGTGAAGGCCAAAATCCAAGACAAGGAGGGGATCCCACCGGACCAGCAGAGGCTGATCTTTGCTGGTAAGCAGCTAGAGGATGGTCGCACGCTAGCTGATTACAACATCCAAAAGGAGTCAACCTTGCATTTGGTGCTTCGCTTGAGGGGAGGCATGCAAATCTTCGTCAAGACCTTGACTGGTAAAACCATTACCCTCGAGGTCGAGAGCTCTGACACTATCGACAATGTCAAGGCTAAAATCCAAGACAAGGAGGGTATCCCACCAGACCAGCAGAGGCTGATCTTCGCTGGCAAGCAGCTAGAAGAGGGTCGCACTTTGGCCGATTACAACATACAGAAAGAGTCAACCCTCCACTTGGTTCTTCGTCTGAGGGGTGGGATGCAAATTTTTGTCAAGACCTTGACTGGCAAGACTATTACCCTCGAGGTCGAGAGCTCTGACACCATTGACAACGTCAAAGCCAAGATTCAAGACAAGGAGGGGATCCCGCCTGACCAGCAGCGCCTTATCTTTGCCGGCAAGCAACTAGAGGATGGTCGCACTCTGGCAGATTACAACATCCAGAAAGAGTCGACCCTCCACTTGGTTCTTCGCCTCCGTGGTGGAATGCAGATCTTTGTAAAAACCCTCACTGGTAAAACCATAACCCTTGAGGTGGAGAGCTCGGACACCATCGACAATGTCAAGGCAAAAATCCAGGACAAGGAGGGTATCCCGCCTGACCAGCAGCGCCTTATCTTTGCCGGCAAGCAACTAGAGGATGGTCGCACTCTGGCGGATTACAACATTCAGAAGGAATCAACCCTCCACCTTGTTCTGCGTCTCAGGGGAGGTATGCAGATTTTTGTGAAGACTCTGACCGGCAAGACCATTACCCTCGAGGTTGAGAGCTCTGACACGATTGATAATGTGAAGGCAAAGATTCAAGACAAGGAGGGGATCCCGCCGGACCAGCAGAGGCTCATTTTTGCTGGCAAGCAGCTGGAGGAAGGGCGCACTCTTGCTGACTATAATATTCAGAAGGAATCTACTCTTCACCTTGTTCTTCGTCTTCGTGGTGGTGATGCATAAACTCAAGTAGTGCTGTAGTAGTAGTCTTTTGTTGCTTTGCAATTATGGTTTCTGGTTGTATCTTTGGGGATGTTGAAATGTGGGACTGTGATTTATGTTGAATAAGAACACAATTGAAGTTGTGGAATTCTCTTTCTGCGTATTGGTGTGCTGTGCCTGGTTTTATTATTAACTAAGAGGTTTGTATGTTTGAAATTCAAGTGAGATATTATTTATAAATATTTAAAGATAGAGAATTTACTTTGAGTGAGCCTATGGTCCTATGCATAGCAAGGATGGCTAGTGTACTACGGCTCAATATGGTGCTTTTTAAAATCCTAACGGTCGATCCAACCGTTTAATGTGATAATCATAATTATATGTACTTGCAAACTAAATTTTATATTTTTTCGAATTTTTTTACTATTTTTTTAAATAGGTAGAAAAATCAGTGTTTTCTGAAAATTCTGGATCATCAAAATTCTACCTATCTAAAAAAATAGTAAAAAAATTTGAAAAAATATAAAATTTAGTTTGCAAGTTCATATTCATATGGTTATCATATTGAACGGTTGGATCGACCGTTAGGATTTTAAAAAATACCATATTGAGCCGTAGTATACTAGTCATCCTTGCTATGCATAGCATCATAGGCTCACTCATTTACTTTATACTTTAAAAAAGAATTTGAATGACTGTGTATGAATTTCTAAGGTTCAAACTCTGTCTTTTCTTAAAATAAACAAATCGCTTCTTTTGTTAACGCACAAGTCAATAAAAGCTACTGTAAAGACAAATTATGTGCTTACAAAATTAATATGCACTCTACAAAATTAAATCTATAATGAAAATTAGAACTTTAGCTCAGCCCGGGTAAATGAGTTGTTGATACGATCGGCCTCCGGTAGTAACAAATTCCGTATACCGTATATTAGGAGTGAAAACAGAGCGGATAATGCTGATATCATATTCGTATTTGTTTTTTAATGAGCAGATACGAATATAATAAATGGATGTCAAAATTCTAAACTATATCCGCTTTAAACGGATACAGAGCGGATAATCACAAATAAACTATATCTGCTTTAAACGGATACGGAGCGGATAATCACGAATACGGATTCAAATACGAAAACGATAATATAATAGTAGTATTATAATTAAAACATAATTTTTTAATAATGTAAAAAAAACAAAAAACAAAAATAAAAGATGAAGAGTTATTTTACTGTGACATGGCATATACTCTCATGGTTATGAATAGTGAACAACTCATTTCCCTGCTGGTGCACCTTTTCCACGTGAAGAGTTAATGTATAAGTTGAATAAATATTAATAAATACATTGCGGACAAGCAACTGTTCTTTGCTCCGGTTCAGAAATCAATAATCCCACATGATTTTCTATATAAGTTGAGGTCTTTAAATACCCGGACTTCCATGAGTCCGGATCCCCTAAAGTAACTCAAATTTTGAGTTTAGACGTGTACGGTGCCTATTCGGTGGTAGCGTAGGGGCCCAGTATTATTTGTGGGGTCCAGGTTCTTTAAGATTCGTGTTAGAGCACCTTGGACGGTTTGGATCAAAACTCAAAAATTGGGTTACTGCACTGGATCTGAACTCGACCTCCATTGCAGTAGAAATCACGTGTAGCTCACTCCAAAAGAAAAAGAAAAATGACGTGTTGTTGTATGCTTCGGTAAAGTGAATGGTCGCTTTTAAAAAGATAAACGCATTCGGGTATCGGGTACCTCCTCTATTTCCTTTCGGATAGAGTTAGATATCCGTTCCGTTTAGGGACCTGTATACGGACCTTTCGGATAGAGTCGGATATCCGTTTCGTTTAGGAACCTGTATCCGGACTTTTCAGATAGAGTCGGATATCCATTCCGTTTAGGAGCCTGTATCCGGACCTTTCGGATAGAGTTAGATATCCGTTCCGTTTAGGGACCTGTATCCGAATCCGAATACTGTTTTGTGTTAAATAATTATTCGGATCCGGATCCGGATCCATTTATCCATATCAGGATCTCAATCGGATGCGGATCGGATAATCCGGATCCATTTTCACCCCTACCGTATATCCATGTTTGTATGATATATTTTAGTATTGTTCCAATAAAAGAAATAAAACTATAGATGCATTTATCGTTATTGATGTAACATAGGATGTAAAATTTAAATTGAATCAATTTAAAAGGTATTTAGTTTTTTATCAAACGATGTGAGTTTTCACCATTTTTTAATCAATGACCAAACAAAATTTTAATTAGAATAAAGTTCGATATACATTATATTCAAATAATGAACAATGTATATACAAATTTAACATTTTAATTTGGATTACTTCAATGGTGAACATGTAAAAGAATTAACTGAATGTATCATAAAAGGAATGCATATTAAAAATTCCTAATTTTTATAGGGTGGTATCGCTGGACATCTATTTATCCTGATAATCTTAAGAATCGTCAAAGCTAAAATGTAAATTTTAAATCCCAACGTTACATAAATAATCTATACATTATTATGTTGGGTTGCGTGGACATAAATAATCAATAAATTTACAATCTGCATATTTGGCATATGTTTTATTGTTCATCAAGTGATTTAAAATTTTAACAATATGAAATTAAATATTCCTAATGCATTATTAAACAATATTTAATTACATGAATTTTAAGTTATCTATACACCCAAATATATCTATAACATGTATTTTTAATTTTCAAACTTAATTGAATTGATGTAAAATAATAATTATCAAACATATTCGATATGTTTATATAATTTTTTCAAATATTGGTATGTTCTGCTCTGGCGTATTAGACTCAGAGTCTGGAGTCTGGACCACATCGCACGCACCTAACTAAAACATGGTCGTTTTTAAATCATATAACTTTATAGGGTAAATTTCGCTGGAGGTCACTAAATTTTGTCATTTGTCATGAATTGGTCACTCAACTTTGATTTGTCTCTCCATAGCCACTGAACTTTTATTTTGTTCCAATCAAGTCACTCTATAACTTTTCCATCCAAAATATTAACGGAATATAACTTTTCCGTTAGTATTTTGGACGGAATGAGCATATTCCGTTATAATTTGGATGGAAAAGTTATAGGGTGACTTGATTGGGACAAAATAAAAATTCAGTGGCTACGGAGGGACAAATCAAAATTGAGTGACTAATTCGTGACAAAGGACAAAGTTTAGTGACCTCCAGCGAAATTTACCCAACTTTATATAAGAAGAATGTATAGGTCCTCTGTTTTCTATTAAGTTGCACACTTTGCAGTTTGCACTGCGGGAAGGAAGAGGATCCGATTCAGCGAACAGCGACACAAATCTCAATTGTTCTTCAGAACCCTCTTAAAATCACCTAATCGACCGGTATCCAAGTAATTGCTCTTCCCTCGTTTCGTGCTCCACCACCGTACAGGCCTCTCCTCCCATCCCAGGTAACCCTACCTTGTTTCTCTTTCTCTCTCTCTAGGCTACAAATGGTTTTCGAAAAACATTAGGCCGGGCGGTAGGAGAGGCGCTGGGGGCCTACGCTCTCACGTTCCTCTCTCCGATCTTCGCCGGCCACAGTCACCGGATTTAGGTCCAGCCGCACTATGCACTTCTCGTTAGCCAATAACCTCCTCCTCTGCATTCCTTAGACTTCCCCGTCTCCCTTCCTCTCTCTCCTTCTTCCCTCCTTGTTGCCCTTCCTTTCCTCTTGGCACATCCGAATCAACCTCCCTCCACTACTCATCCTCCAAACCTTTTGCAAACCCTGGGTCATAATTTGGGTTTTTTTAGAGCCACATCTCATGTGCAGGCCGTGCCATGAGGCAGGATACTGAGTAGGAATTTAATAGGAATTTATGGGGCCAGATCTCTCCTGTTCGCGTTATCATGATGAATGGTGTAAGGTTATGGTGAGGAGTCCTTAGGAATTCACATCCATTGCAATACCGTAATAGGGAATCTTTTACAATTACTTGATCTGGACCGTTCTTTTTAATTTGTCACGAATCTCAAAGCCCAATAATACGGCCCCCTCAGTCAGCCCGAGTCCCAAACCGGCTGAGAGTTAATCTCAAACCGTAAAAGAAGAATTGTAATAGGGAATCTTTTACGGTACCGTCGAGGATATGGATTCGAGTCCTTAGGGGCGGAGCCAGACTTTTCAACTATGGGGGTCAAACACATAATGGGAATCAATCATATAAAATTTTTATACCGAGAATGGGGGTCAATTTACAGTTCCAATGATATTTTACTCCAAATTATATTGAAAATCATACATAAATACAAAAATAAAAATAAAAAATAGGGGTCAATTGACCTCCATTCAATGTAGATAAGTCCGCCCCTGGGAGTCCTACTGTGGTCCTACAGCCACTGTTGCGGCCTTGCATGTACCTGGTTTTTTGTTTTTTTTTTCTACTTTTGGTGCTGGGATTTGTTTTTCATTCTATTAATCCTTCGTGTAAACTGAAGTATGCCTACTAATTCACAAAAGAAAAAAGAAATGAAAATTGTTTCTTTTGCTGGATATTAATGTATGAATCTTACTCCTCTGTCTGAGTTTGCTTAAAAAAAGTATCTTCAATTGGATGTTTTTAGGATGGGTCAATCTGTTTTTGCATTGAAGAAAGTTACGATCACCATTTTTTTACGTCCTTCTCAGAATAGTATGTTTTCATGTTCTTCTTTTAGAAGTTGAACTTACTAAACCTGAAATACTAGATTTGCATCTTTAGCGAACTATACTATTCCTGTGCAACTGCAGATGGAAATCTTTGTCGAGATGGTTACTGGACAGAATATCCGCCTCAAATTCGAGAACCCTGAACTGATCAATAGTGTCAAGATCCGTCTCAAACCTGAAATGCATATCTTTGTAAAGATTTCTGGTAAAAACATTACCCTTGACGTGGAGAGCTCGGACACCATTGGTAAGGTCAAGGCAAAAATCCAGGACAAGGAGGGAATCCCACCATATGAGCAGCGACTTTTCTTTGCCGGTAAGCTGCTTGAAGACGGCCGTACTCTGGCGGATTACAACATTCAGAAGGAATCAACCCTCCACCTTGTTCTGCGTCTCAGGGGAGGTATGCAGATTTTTGTGAAGACTCTGACCGGCAAGACCATTACCCTCGAGGTTGAGAGCTCTGACACGATTGATAATGTGAAGGCAAAGATTCAAGACAAGGAGTGGATCCCGCCGGACCAGCAGAGGCTCATTTTTGCTGGCAAGCAGCTGGAGGACGGGCGCACTCTTGCTGACTATAATATTCAGAAGGAATCTATTCTTCACCTTGTCCTTCGTCTTCGTGGGTGATGCATAAACATCAATAGTAGTCTTTAGTTGCTTTGCATTTGTGGTTTCTGGTTTCTGGTTTGTATCTTTGAGGATGTTGAAATGTGGGACTATGATCTATGATGAATAAGAACACAATTAAAATTGTGGAATTCTCTTTTGTGTTTTGGTGCTGTGCCTGCTCTTATTATTCGTGCATTTGGATGTGCATGCAATGACTTGTTTTGATAGGTGTTCCACCCTTGCTCTTCAAATTTCATTGGGATGCCTGCTCTTTGAATTTCATCTGTTTAATTAGGTTTAGGTGTTATGTGGTTCCTCTTTAAATTTCATTAAGGTGCAGGTGTTCTGTGTTTCTTCTTTAAATTTCATTAAGGTGCTGTATAAGCCTTTAACGGTTTGTTCTCTGTAGATGCATTCGTAGAATACTAGATAATTAGTGCAATGCATGTTTTTACGAGAAGTTGTGCATAGTACTGAATATGGTCTGCAAACTTATACATGAAATGTATTGTTTTTTCTCGATTGTGGTGCTTTACAACGTAATAGGAAGATGGATGATTGAATACAAGTTTCCTCAATGTTACTTGTGTTTTATTTGGCAAGATACCTTCATCATATGTTGCCACTTTGTTTATTTTATTTGGAACTACATACTAGCTAGTTCATGATAAGTCTCGATTTTCTTAGAAATAGACTTTCTTACTTCCACTGAAGCAAAATAAGGCTACAGAATAGTAAATTTGACTTGGGCCTTGGCTGCATGCCATACCATAACCGAGGTCACCCATTGGTTGCGCGCGTGGTTCCTTTTCATTGATCGGACTAATTAATATGTCAGTTGTTTAACTATGCACTTGGTTTTGAACTAATTAAGGATAGTTTGGAACTTGAAATACTTTCATGTATATCGGCAGAATACTTGTGCTCTTTTAATTTGCCAAGTGTTCTGTGCTTGTATGCGACTTTTCGCTGGGCCATGAGCAACTAGCCACTGCAAGCTGGATCAGGGTCGTATATTTTTTTACACGAAGTATAAACCATATTATTTACAAGGTATAAACCATATTATTTTGACACAAGTTAATCAGGTACAAATTTTTTAATCTATGTCATATTATTTTGATCGAATCTAGGTGATTCAAATTCAAGTCAAGTCGGTGGTTGGTGACTTCAATCTGTTTGATAAGGCCCGTTTAAATTTAGGAAATAATCGCACGATTTGTGCAGGATTTTTTATTTTTTAAAAATAGTAAATATTTTGATTCGTTAATCGTTCCACATAGCCATACGATTGCAAAGAATAATTTTCATCATCTTTTAAAATTAAAAGTTTGAGACATGTTGTTTCATCAATTACTATATTTTCTTTTGGACTATGAGTAGTGTGCACAAGTCAATTATTACGAGGGGTGAATTTTTCGGGGAAAAGATTTTCAGTGACAGTTAGCCCACTTCGATAATTCATGGTCCAAATAGGCCTTAACGGGCCTAATTAAAATTCACGGAGCATATTTATGAATATTGAGCAGACAATTTTAAGATTCATGCCAATCTGAAATCGACGATCCAGATTCAAACTCAAATTTTGAGTTACCTCAAAGTCTCAAACAATTTGAGTTCTACCTCAATAGTGAATTCAGGTGTTATCTAATTAAATGATTTTCTTTCAGTTCTTGTCCACATTTCTTATTCTCAATATTTTAATATTTATGTTTGATCTAGTTCAGATCCTTTGATACTGAATTAACCTAAAACTGTTGATAATCGTTTTATATAATTATAATTCTGAAAGCAGCTGTTAGAATGTAATTTATATTTTATGCACATAATACACATTAAAACTGATAAAATTTGTTGTAAGTTTCATCAATCATCAAATTAATGATACAGAATTTTTGCAACGCTAGCAGTACGCTTAATAATATTTGGTCAAATATTAAATGGTATCCAAACTGCATAAAAAATAATATACATTTGATGTATTAAGTTCTTTTTTATTTTCTTTAGATGTTTATAATTAAATTATAAAGCATTATTAAAATTATCAAGTTTTATCAACAGAATATCCCCTCTTAAACTATGCAAATTAGTTTTCTCTCTCTAATCAATAAATCATCTTTTGATTGCACCACGGCTCTAGAACAAACATTTTGATATTAGCCAACCCCTCTCTCTCTCTCTCTCTCTCTCTATATATATATATATATATATATATTTAGTTGGGCTATGGTGCATTGTAACGTATAAGCCCTTTTGTACATTGGAATGTAAACCGTTAGATTTGAAGTTCAAATAGTCGATCTAAAGGGCTCAACATGTTCTCCATATCAAAATGTGCTTGGAGACCAAATTTTATATTTTTTTTGGAAATTTTTAACTATTTTGTTAGAATTTTTGAAAATCGTTGTCTTTTAGACATTTCTGGACTATAGAAAAATAGTGATTTTCAAAAATTCTAAAAAATAGCAAACAATTTCCAAAAAATGTAAAATTTGATCTCCAAATACATTTTAATATGGATATCAAATTGAACGGTTTGGATCGGTTGTTTTGAACTAAAACTAACGATTTATAGTCCAATGTACAAGAGAGCTTATACATTACAATGCACCATAGCCCAACTCTCTCTCTCTCTCTCTCTCTATATATATATAGATGGGCTAACTTGCTTTGAGAATTAAAGAGGATATTTTACTTTGCGCTCATATCTTCATGTCAAAGCTCAAATAGTCGATTCGAATCTTCCAACATGATCTTCATATTAAAATGTGCTTGGATACCAAATTTTATATTTTTTGGAAATTTATTACTATTTTTTTAGAATTTTTGAAAATCACAGCTTTTCATTAAATAAAAAAATAATAAAAAATTCAGAAAAGCTGTGATTTTCAAAAATTCTAAAAAATAGTAAAAAAAATTCAAAAAATGTAAAATTTGATCTCCAAGCACATTTTAATATGAAGATCATGTTAGAAGGTTCGAATTGACTATTTGAACTTTAAAAATTAAGATATGAGCGCAAAGTCTTTAATTACCAAAGCAAGTTATACCTATTAGTATAGAATTAAAGTCTGTTATGTCGTGTAAGTGGGGCCAGGCTGGATCAAATAATCTACGCTCAATTTTGTGCAAGACAAGGAAGTATTCTTTGTTTGATCAATTTGTGCAATAAAACACCGTTGACAACCTAATAAAATTAAGGAGATATTTTCAATCACTGCCTGCTGATAAATTATGAAAACAACTAAGATTTATTTACATTATATATGCCAATTAATTCCAATTAATGCCAGCTCTCGATCGGTCAGAAATTAGTAATATATATACCTCATATAAAATATTGTATATTTATGAGAGATATATAAATATGAATTAATGAGAACAATCGGTCCAAGTTTAAACAATGAATAATATTTGTAAAGAAAAAATGAAATGTATTTTCAGTAGACTAATTAATTAAAGCATCTCACCGCGTTAAATTAGTTAAAGAGTGAGGCTATGGTGCTATGCATAGCACGGATGGGGTCCGTGCTACGGCTCAATATGGTACTTTTTAAAATTCTAACGGTCGATCCAACCGTTCAATGTGATAACCATATGAATATGTACTTGCAAACTAAATTTTATATTTTTTCGAATTTTTTTACTATTTTTTTAGATAGGTAGAATTTTGATGGTCCAGAATTTTCAGAAAACACTGATTTTTCTACCTATCTAAAAAAATAGTAAAAAAATTCGAAAAAATATAAAATTTAGTTTGCAAGTACATATTCATATGGTTATCACATTGAACGGTTGGATCGACCGTTAGGATTTTGAAAAGTCAAATTTTGAGCCGTAGCACGGACCCCATCCGTGCTATGCATAGCACCATAGGCTCACTCTTAGTTAAATGTCTATCCTATATCTACATCAAATAAATGAATTGCCTAACTAATAACAAAAATTCTTTCTTCAGAAGAAAACCAAATAAAAAGAATAAAAGAATTAACACAAATGTATGCAAAGGCCAAAACATCCCAATGATCCATCTATCTCGCCTTAACTGTCGTCTGAAACCCGAACAGCTTCGCCGGCGACAGCCTCCCCGGCCTCTCCTTGCTCTTACTATTCTCCTTTATCGTTTCCAGCCTAGGCGACCATTGCCTGTCTCTCGGGCCCACCAACTGCGCATAATGCTTCTGCAATTCCGGCGTGCTACATATCACCCCTCCACCACCGACTGCACCCGCAATTTTGGCATTCTTCCCTGATCCACTGGTGATCACTCTTTCTACAAACTCAGGCAAAACCCTAATCAAAATTGATCCATCTTCATTTTTTAAATGCTCAAATGGGCACGGGCTACTACCCACGAGGGTCGGTTTCGTGTTTCGATCAGGAGAGAGATAGGACAGAGAGGCTACGGTGAGTGCCTGGTCGTAGGAGAGTCGATCAACCGGCAGTACAAAGTAGGTTTGACCAGGGAGGAGGACGTCACCGATCGAGAGCACAGGGATCGGGAAGCCGATGTAAAAGGAGTCTCCATGGCAGACGACATAGCCAGGCAACTTGCGCATTAGATCGCTAGCCTGGCATCTTGCTTGTACCATCTGGGATGCACCGCCCCAAAAGATGATCCGGGTCGACGTGGGCGAAGGGCTGTAGCAGCATGGAGAGAGGCCATTTCCCATGGTGGAGGGAGGTATAGGAGGAGAGAGAAGGAATAGAAGAAGTTTGGAATTGTAGGATCAAGAAAGAGAAATTTTAGAGGGGTACAGATATTGAAGAGAGGTCATGTACAGGTTCTATTATTATAGAAGGTTGACATTTGACAAGTCAAAGGGTTGGGCTGGGTATTGTTTTACCTGGTTGTGTTTATATTTTGTGCTTTTACATATTTAATGAATTTTTATAACATCTAGTTTTACATAGGTTTACTAATTATATATGCTCTCCATTCCTCTAGAAGAAGGATAAAATTGTACAAAGACAAAGACAGAAGTACATTTGATAAGATGAATTATTAACACCAATTCAGTGGAAAATTATGTAACTCCTTAAATTCATCTTACACTTTCTTTTATTGGTAATTTTAACATTAAATTAGGCCTAATAATGTAGCATGTATTGAAGACTATTTAACACCAATTCTTAGAGAAGTAATTATCTCTACAAACTCATGTCGTCATTAATCATTTTGCTATTTTGCTTCAATACACACGTAATGACATTTTATTGTTAAAAAATTATACCAATAAGTGTTTTACAAGTATTATTTTCAGTATTAATTATTGTTAAATAAGATTTCCCACCACTGCTACTTGTTAAAACAATTGAAAATTTGTAATGATTTGAACTAGTATTGAAGTTGGGACGCCTCAAGTTCTTTTAGACTGGAGAAAATCGGTTGAATTATTTTATTGTATTTTAAACCTGAATCGGTGTTGAATTATTGCTGTACTAGTACTGGAATAGAATAGACCTGGTCTCTGGTCAGAGGAGATGGCTGGCGCTCAGCACTTCATTTGTGTGGTTGTTGTACAGTGAAAAAAGGGGTCCATACTCCATAACCAAAAGAAAAATGAGGACGGTTCAAATGCCTTTATTTTTCATGTCTTCACCGTGCTTTCATTTTTAAAAACTTTAATAATTCAAAATTTAAAACTTAAAAGTCAAAATAAAACCGTTGGATATGATATACATCATTTTATCTATACACGTGTAAGAAATTATGACATTTCAATTTTATTTTAGTTGTTATCAAGAGCTTGTAAAAAACGTACTAATATGGATAATTTCTAGACGTTGATTTTTCAACTTATTGATTCACATAAAAACAAAATCGAAATGTGATAATTTTTTGTGAGCACATAGATAAAATGATGTAGATCATATCCAACGGTTTTATTTTAACTTTTAAGTTTTAAATTTTGAGTTATTAAAGTTTTTAAAAATTGAGACATGATGGAGGCATGAAAAATGAAGGCATTTGAACCCTCCTCAAGAAAAATTCTCCCCTATGCTCTTCTTTTTATTTTAATTAAAGAGGATACTTGGTACCACTAATTTATGGTTGTACAACATATATTTGGCATCACGTGATGGTCGTGTTTTGACTTTGGATGGGGCTTGCCGTTTTAATTGGTTGTTTGAAAATTTATAAGTTCCAAATTGTAAGCAATGAATACTTTATTTATGGAGAAAATGATACTTTATTTTCTCTTGGATTTAATTCAAGCAACTCACCATCTCATCAAATAATGGAGAAGGATTCACTTATTTGCTATCCATAATTAATTGTACCTATCGGCGCTATAACGTTTTGACTCTATTTAATAGCTAGAAGAGAAGAACCAGTAAACTAATTACCTTTCAAGATGTTAAGCGAAGGATTAATTCAACTTTACAAGATTTTCTATTTTCTTCTCAAGAAATTTGATATGTTGAGTCTCATATTCTCCAGCCTTACAAATGACTACTGTAATTCATATCCTATTAGGTAACAGAATATTTCTATTTAGATCTGTACCGTCTGATCAGAATTCAGGCCAATCTGGTCTGAGGTAAAATGCACGGGCACCTTTAATATTTGTACAGATTCTAATCGGATAGTCTGGATCTAAATATAATTAGTCTATTACCTGATCATATGATATAAATTCAACACTCTTTATAGGAGATCATGAATTCGAAACCCAGATGAAAATTATTTTATAAACATTTATTGAAATTTGAGAAGCTATAGAGAACTCCATCTTTTTACCTCGGAAAAAAAATACTACTAGAATCATTTACTTAGTTTCTTTTCTACCATCAATAATTTATGAACCATAAGAGACAGAGATGATAACTATAAGAGACATTTAGAGAAAAAAAATATTAAGAGATTTTGTATACAATTTTTTCTCTTATTTATCAAGTTTTTTAAATCTATCAAGTATGGGCAGAACTAGAATTTTTTTTATTGAGAAGTATGTGAAAGGTGAGATTATTACTAATACATACACTAAACAACACATTTATGTTCATCTCTTAATTAATACATTCACTAAGTATTAATCTAGCTATTTGTCCATACTTTATAAATATTTATGAGTGTAAAAACACAAATATTGTACGAATAATACATATCAGTCTTATCAATACAAACATATCATATTACTTGTCATGCTGGAAGATATATGTCATGCTTGAAAGTTGAAACCAATCGCTTGAAAGTTGAAACCAATGTATTGAATATATTATTTTAAGGAAGGAGGATTTCATGCCGGAAGATATATAATTAATGCTCATTCTTTACGTGTCAAGTTCACCAAGCCTCTTTGTGAACTTAACTCAAAAACTCATCGGATTGATTTCAAGTGACGCATTCAAACCGTTGAAACCGATCTATTTCACGAGTGATGAGTTTACATGTCAAGTTTTTAAAATTTCAAACTAATTTAATATACAGTCAAGCGGTTAAAAAATAATAAAAAATGAACACATTAAAATTAACTTATAAACCATCTTTTTTTTACCGCTTGACTTTATACTAAATTAGTTCGAAAATTTATAAATTTGACATGTAAACGCATCACTCGTGAGATAGATCGGTTTCAACGGTTTAGATGCATTGTTTGAAGTCAATTCAATAGATTTTTTAATTAAGCTCACAAAGGGACTTGGTGAGCTGAAGAACACCCTAGTTATACTCCAATACATTTGAATGTTCATTCTTTACTAAACCAATACAAAATTTTGTTGCAATTTTCAAAGCCCTCTTTATTAAATTTAATCAGAATATATTCAACATGTTAAAAAACACTATAATACAGGACAGTTTGGACAAACAAATCATGTTAAAAACAACCAAAGTTTACGCAAGTGCTGCAAATATCAAATAGCATTAATATTAATTAAACAAATAGTCTGAACATCTCTTTGATGCATTAATATCAATGAACAATGGTTTTTAATCAAATTTATAACAATCCAGATTGAAACACAATTTATAAAAAGAAAATGAAAGACAAGTAGGTTCACGTGAAATACAACTACAAGAAGATGAAAGACAACCAGAAGAACATGAAAGACAACCAGTGAAAGAAGAAAGACAACTACAACAAAATAAAAGACAATCAATAAAACATGAATGAAAACCAGTAGAACATAAAAAAACAACCAGTGCAAGATGAAAGACACCTAGAAGAAGATTAAAGACAACTAGTAGAACATAAAAGACAACCAATACAAGATGAAATACAACTAGAAGAAGATGAAATATAACCAGTAGTAGATGAAAGACAACCGGTAGCACGTGAAATACAACCAGTACAAGATGATAAACAACTAGAAGAAGATGAAAAACAACTAGTAGAAGATGAAAGACATCTAGAAGAAGATGAAATACAACTAGAAGTAGAAGAAGAAACACAACAAGTAGTAGATGAAAGACAATCAGTAGGACATGAAAAACAACATGTAGAACATGAAAGACAACCAGTACAAGATGAAAGACAACTAGAAGAAAATGAAAAAAAGCTACTAAAAGATGAGATACAACTAGTACACTATGAAAAACAACCAATAGAAAATGAAAAACAACGAGTAGAATATTAATGACAATTAGAAGAAGATAAAAGACAAACAGTAGAACATGAAAGACATTCAATACAACATAAAAGACAACTAGAAAAAAGATGAAATACAACTAGAGGAAGAAAAATATACAATTAGAAGAAGATGAAAGACAACTAGCAAAACATGAAAAACAACCAGTACAAGATGAAAGTCAACCAGTAGTACATGAAAGACAACAGCTACGAGATGAAAGACAACTAGAAGAAAATGAAAAACAACTAGTAGAAGATGAAAAACAATTAGAAGAAGATGAAATACAACTAGAAGAAGATGAAATACAACTAGTAGTAGATTAAAAGACAACTAGTAGAAAATAAAAAACAACAAGAAGAACATGAAATACAATAAGTAGATGATGAATGACAACAAGAAGAAGATGAAAAACAACTAGTAAAAGATGAAAGACAACCAGAAGAACATGAAAAACAACTAGTCAAAGATGAAAAACAACTTCTAGAAGATGAAATACAATTAGAAGAACATGAAATACAATAAGTAGTAATTGAAAGACAACTAGCACAAGATGAAAGACAACTAGAAGAAGAGAAAATACAACTAGAAGTAGAAGAAATACAACTAGAAGAATCATGAAGACCACTAGAAGAACCTGAAAGACAACCTGTAGAACTTGAAATACAACGAGTAGAACATGAAAGACAACTAGTCAGGGGCGGATCTAAGGCTTAGCCAAAGGTGGCTAAGCCACTCCTATGATTTTAAAATTTTAATTATATGTATAGGAATTTAATTGAATTTTGTCTTTTTTTTCCTTTTTATATAGTCTAGCCATCCTCAATAAATGGCATATGTTTAGTTGTAGTCTAGTGGTTTGATGAACCAAAATGGTACTACTACTTTTAGTATAAATTAATATAACTTTTAACACTAATTTCTACTTACATTCATATCACAAGCGCATGATCCTACCGTGTAGTATAATTGGGGTGTCGATCCATAGGGGTAGTGTATTAGATAATTAACAACTTTCACTAGATCAGGTAAAGGGGTTGGTTGGAAAACAGTTAGAAATTGTTTTGAAAATTGTTTAAAATTGTTTTGAAAATTGTTTTAAAATAGTTTGTTGGGTTCAATACCCTAAGGTTATAGGTGGTGGTGCTAATTGTGCTAAGGTTTGGGTTAAACAATTAAATAGAGATTCTCTAGGGTTCAGGTTTTCACCTTCTAAATTATGCAAAATATATATTTCTTACATGCATTATCTTTCTCACACAAGGATGCAATGACTTAACACCAATTGGTATGTGGAGATCATTGGCATATAGTAGACAGAACAATGTATTCAAGGATATAATAAAAAGGAATTTAAAGTGCAAAGAAAAACTCAAACAATAACATAAACAAAACATAAACGTATACTAAAACATAATTAAGAATTCAAGTACAACCCTTACCCTAGAGATGAGAAGTTTAGATTCTCATGACCATGGAAAAATAAAAGGAATAAAATAAAGAGAACATAAATTACCACTCAATTGAAGATGGAAGAACCTCTACCTCCTTCATTCTCTAAGTAACTCTAACCTAACCTAACAATGAGGATTGCTAGTCTACAATTCTGAACTTGACACAATTAAACATGCACACTAAATCCTATTACAAGAGGGATATTTATAGCCTTCATAAATGAGTAGTGGAGTAGTGGAAGTAGTGGGGATCGTGGAGGTCCACCCATGATCAATCAGGAATTGCCTAAAAATAGCATGGCTCTTCAGAAAAATGTGTTCTTCTAGAAGGCCCATCAGGAAAATGCCTTCTTCTAGAAGGCCCATCAGAAAAGCCCAATTTAGGACAGTCCACAGATTGTGCGGTCTCTGTGTATGCCGCATGCGGCATGGAGGAGGCCGCAAGGTCTCCTGACTTAGCGGATTTTCTTATCACCATTTCGCATATTGTGCACTTCGTGTGAGGTGTTGCGTGTTTCATGTAATGTTCCATTCTGACGCCTTTTTCAGAAATCACCTAAATATGAGATTTTTGCTCTGTTTTTGGCCTAACTACGCAACTTTCTCCAAAACCTGCCAAAATGACTCAAAAAACACGTTTGCGGTAAATAAATTAGGAAAATTGCTACTTTGCATTAGCTTTTCGCCATTTTTCGGAAAAAAAGATAGTGATTTTCGCTATATGTTTTGGCGACATCACACCCCCAAGCTTAAACTTTTGTTCGTCCTCAAACAAACAAATTAAAAGACTACTAAAATAGGTTGACTAAAAATTGTCCCTTAAACAAGATTTTGAAATTGTTGATAAATTTTCTAAGAATTAATTTAATACAAAAATGCCTACTTAATTCCTAATATTTGTACTTGGTGAAATTTTTAGAAAATAAATTTTTTTACATTCACAACACTTTGATTTTATTTCGAAATATTTTGAAGACAACCCGTCTTAACATCACTATGGTAAAATAAATCTTAAAATAAATCAATACTCATTTTTCATCCTGTTAAATTTCCGATCCCTTCTTTGAGCCAAAAATTTTATGGACTAAGTGTGTTAGTAAAATACAACTTTATGAAAAATAAATGCAAGAAAGTAATACACCTTACCCAATTTGGCTTTACCCTTCTAGCGCATAGATACAGATGAGAGGTTATGCGTTCCAAATGCACCTAAGGATTTCATCGGGTGATTCTTCTAGCATATAGATACAAACGAGAGGTTATGTTTTCCGAATGCACCTAAGAATTTCATCGAATCCCAAATTAAAATAAAGTGGGACCTATTTTGCGTCCTCTTCTAATAATTATTTTTGGATTTTTGGTGGGACTTATTTTATGTCCTCTTTTAGTTCTAGTTGCCTCTATTATGAATACACACAATCTCTAGATTTATATATATCTAAAAACTATATGTTATATTTTTGCCAAATTATTGGTTATCAATTTAAAAAGGATGTATTTAGAAAATATTTCCAACTTTAAGAAATTTTTTCTTACATAATGCATAAGGAAAATCATCTTTTTAAAAATATTTCTTTTTCAATCAATATGTTGTTAGCCTTAGCCTTTCTATGTCTAAAATTTCAATCAAGTGTCTTGGAGACTATGCTACTTTTTCATTTAGGAATTGCCTCAACAAAATTGTATAACTTTCCCTTTTTCAAAAAAATTTAAAAATTTCATGTGTTTTCAAGTGAGGACTCTATCTAAACTATACTTTATGCAATCTCAAACAACTAAATTTAGTCATGCAAGACTCTATTTCTATAACTGAGGAAAACTATACTTTATGCAATCTCAAACAACTAAGTTCTCATGTGAGGCACTTAGATTAAGTAGGGTCTTTGGGATATTTCAACTGTGGGGTAGTATAAGAAAAGAATATAATTGCGTACCTAAAATACTTTAGTCTTGGTAGCCCAAAAGTCGATTGTAAGATCGGAAAACCTTTAAAATCGCATAAACAAACACCCAGCACACCATGCGAGTAGTGACAATGCCGCATACGGGGTAGCTGTGGGGCAATCCATGCCGCATGCGACATAGAAAAATGTCGAAACTTGTATTTTGCATAATTAAGAAGGACAAAAAATCTAAACCCTAGAGGTTCTCTATCTACTATTTAATCTTTACTAACTATAATACCTTGATTGCATTTATCACCACGACCTCAATTTCAAAAATCTAATAACCTAGACTAGTAAAAAGTGTTAAAAATCTAATACATTATCCATATGAATCGACACCCCAATCATACTACATGGTAGGATCATACGCTTGTGATCTGAACGTAAGTAGAAATGAGGGTTTATAAATCTTTAAAAGAAGTTGTTCAATTTAGACTCATTAGTAGTGGGAGTAGTGTCGCTTGAGGAAACTCAAGAGACACTACAAGATCATCAGGATCAAAATGTTCCAACCATGGTTCCTATGGCTAGTGGGAGCATGTTTGAACGAGTTCCTCAAACGATTGAGGAAGAGGTTCACACATCACCACAGAGTGTTCGATCAATGCAAGTTGAGCTTGAACCTATTCCACAAGAAATTGAGGAAAATGTTCAAGAGGAACCACAAGAACACAAAATACCACAAGAACCAAGAAGGTCAACAAGGATAAGAAAGAAACCTGATTTCTATCTAAGCCTTCACAAAATATCAGTAATTGATACTGAAGATCCGTTAACCTTCCATGAAGAAATAAATAGAGATGACTCACAATCATGGTATGAAGCCATGAAATATGAAATGCAATCCATGTATGACAACCAAGTTTGGGACTTGGTAGATCTTCCTGAAGGAAAGAAAGTCATTCAAAATAAATGGGTTTTCAAGAAGAAAAAAGACATGGATGGCAACATGACAACATACAAAGCTAGAAGAAGATGAAAAACAACGAGTACAAGATAAAAGGCAACTAGAACAAGATGAAAAATAATTATTAGAAGATGAAAGACAATTAAATGAAGATGAAATACAACCAGTAGTAGTTGAAAAATAACAGGTAGAACATGAAAGACAACCATAAGAACATAAAAGACAACTAGTAGTTGATGAAATATAACTAGAAGAAGATGAAAGACAACTAGTAGAAGATGATAGCATGAGATTAATAGATAGATTCATCAAGCATTTGAAGAAAAAGTGATATAAACTTCATGTTGTTCTCAAACCCGAAACTCAAATCCAAATACCATGCTCAAAACCAATCTTCTTCAGCCTTAACACCTTCCAGAAATACTTAAACTACAACACATCGACCCCAAATACACTTCCCAAGTCAAGACTTCATGTACCAATGCCAAACCGGTACCAAACCGAGAAGCCAAGACCAAAGGAGTTCTCAAATCTCTATAGAAGATAAAATTGATCTCACATGAAGCTTCTTCATACTCAAACGATGCTAAAGGGACAAGTAATTGAAGAAGAAAGCAAGAAAACTGATGAAATTGGATCGAAACCTCAACCGGTACCGAAACCTGAGGTCAGCCGTGTTCTGCCGTCTCCGATGGCCGACAGCCGCCGACAACACATCCAATAGACTCACTACCTCAACGCGACCCTGACCATGTCCCCCTTTTGCCTTACCGTGACCAGAAACTCACCGGAGAGACGACAGAGCTAAGCCCTAGGCTCGGGTTCTAAACCTGAATAGCACGAAGATTAAAAACAACCAGTACAACATGAAAAACAACCAGTAAATCATGAAAGACAACTAGAAGAAGATGAAATACAACCAGTAGTAGTTGAACGACAACCTGTAGAACATGAAAGACAACCAGAAGAACATGAAAGACAACTAGAATATGATGAAAGACTACTAGAAGATGAAAGACAAATAGTAGAAGACAAAAGACAACCAGTAGTACATGAAAGATAACTACAAGGAGATGAGAGACAAGTAGTACAAGATGAAAGACAACTAGAATAAGATAAAAAAAAAACAGGTACTAGAAGATGAAGGCAACCAGTGCAAGATGAAAAACAATATGTAGAAGATGAAAAACAACTAGTAGACTATGAATGACAACTAGAAGAAGATGAAAGACAACCAGTAGAACATGAAAGACAACTAGTACAAGATGAAAGACAACTAGAAGAAGATGAAAGAACCAATAGTTGATAAAAGACAACAAGTAGAACATGAAAGACAACCAGTACAAGATGAAAGACAACCATAAGAAAATGAAAAACGACTATTAGAAGATGTAAGCCAATTAGAAGAAGATGAAATACAACTAGAAGAAGATGAAATACAACAAGTAGTAGTAAAAAAGACAACCAGTAGACCATGAAAGACAACAAGAAAAAAATGAAAAACAACTAGTAGAAGATTAAAAACAACTGCTAGAAGATGAAAAAACAACTAGAAGAGGATGAAAGACAACCAGTAGTACATGAAAGACAACTAGTAGTACATGTAAAACAACTAGTAGAAGATAAAAAACAAGACAACAAGAAGAAGATTAAATACAACTAGAGGAAGATTAAATTCAACTTGTAGAAGATGAAAGACAACGAGAAGAAAATGAAAAACTACTAGCAGAAGATGAAAAACAATTGCTAGAAGATGATGAAAGACAACCAGTAGTACCTGAAAAAAAACTAGTACAAAATGAAAGATAACCAGAAGAAGATGAAAAACATGTACTAGAAGATAAAAATCAAGTAGTAGAAGATGAAAAACAACTAGTTGACTGTGAATGTCAATTAAAAGAAGATGAAAGACAACCAGTAGAACATGAAAGACAACGAGTACAAGATGAAAGACAACCAGAAGAATATAAAATACAACTAAAGAAAGAAAAAATACAACTAGAAGAAGATTAAAAACAACCAGTACAACATGAAAAACAACCAGTACATCATGAAAGACAACCAGTGCAAGATGAAAAACAATACGTAGAAGATGAAAATCAACTAGTAGACTACGAATGACAACTAGAAGAAGATGAAAGACTACCAGTACTAGATGAAAGACAACTAGAAGAAGATGAAAGACAACCAATAGTTGGCAAAAGACAACAAGTAGTAGATGAAAGACAACCAGTATAAGATGAAAGACAACCATAAGAAGATGAAAAACAACTATTAGAAGATGTAAGCCAATTAGAAGAAGATGAAATACAACTAGAAGAAAATAAAATAGAACAAGTAGTAGTTGAAAGACAACCTGTAGAACATGAAAGACAACCAACCAGAAGAAAATGAAAAACAACTAGTAGAAGATTAAAAACAACTGCTAGAAGATGAAAAAACAACTAGAAGAAGATGAAAGACAACCAGTAGTACATAAAAGACAACTAGTAATACATGAAAAACAACTAGAAGAACAGTAGTACAGCTAAAACAACTAAAAGACAACCAGTAGTACAGCTACTAGAAGATGAAAGAAAACCAGTACAAGATGAAAAACCACGAGTAGAAGATGAAAACAACCAGTACAAGATAAAAGATAACGAGTAGAAAATGAAAAACAACTTGTAGACTATGAATGACAACTAGAAGAATATGAAAGACAACCAGAAGAAGATGAAAGACAACTATTAGAAGATGAAAGACAATTAGAAGAAGATTAAATACAACTAGAAGATGATGAAATACAACGAGTAGTAGTTGAAAGACAACTAGTAGAACATGAAAGACAACCTGAAGAACATGAAAGACAACTACAAGAAGATATAATTTAAAAGACAATCAGAAGAAGGTGAAAAAACAACGGCTAGAATATGAAAGACAACCAGTAGTACAAGAAAGACAACTAGTACAAGATGAAACACAACTAGAAGAACATGAAATACAACTAGGGGAAGAAAAAATACAAGTAGAAGAAGAAACATGAAATACAATAGATGACGAAAAACAACTTGAAGAAAATGAAAAACAAACTAGTAGAAGATGAAAGACAACGAGAAGAAAATGAAAAACTACTAGCAGAAAATGAAATACAATTGCTAGAAGATGAAAAACAACTAGAAGATGATGAAAGACAACCAGTAGTACATGAAAGAAAACTACAAGATGAAAGATGACCAGAAGAAGATGAAAAACATGTACTAGAAGATGAAAATCAACTAGTAGAAGATGAAAAACAACTAGTTGACTGTGAATGACAATTAGAAGAAGATGAAAGACAACCAGTAGAACATGAAAGACAACCAGTACAAGATGAAAGACAACCAGAAGAATATGAAATACAACTAGAGGAAGAAAAAATACAACTAGAAGAAGATTAAAAACAACCAGTACAACATGAAAAACAACCAGTACATCATTAACGACAACTAGAAGAAGATGAAATACAACCAGTAGTAGTTGAACGACAACCTGTAGAACATCAAAGACGACCAGAAGAACATGAAAGACAACTAGAAGATAATGAAAGACTACTAGAAGATGAAAGACAACTAGTAGAAGATAAAAGAAAAGTAGTACATGAAAGATAACATAAGGAGATGAGAGACAACTAGTAGTACATGAAAGACGTACACTATGAATGACAACCAGAAGAAGATGAAAGACATCAGTAGAATATGAAAGACGGTTAGTACAAGACGAAAAATAACGAGTAGAAAATTAAAAACTACTTATAGACTATGAATGACAACTAGAAGAAGATGAAAGAAAACCAGAACAAGATGAAAGATAACTATTAGAAGATGAAAGATAATTAGGAGAAGTTTAAATACAACTAGAAGAAGATGAAATACAACCAGTAGTAGTTGAAAGACAACCAGAATAACATGAGAGACAACTAGTAGAATATAAAAGACAATCAGAAGAAGGTGAAAAAACAACTGCTAGAATATAAAAGACAACTAGTACGAGATGAAAAACAACTAAAAGAAGATAAAATACAACTAGAGGAAGAAAAAATACAATTAGAAGAAGGTTAAAGACAACCAGAAGAAACATGAAATACAACCAGTAGATGACGAAAAATAACTAGAAGAAAATGAAAAACAACTAATAGAAGATGAAAGACATCGAGAAGAAATTGAAAAGCTACTAGCAGAAGATGAAAAACAACTAGAAGAGGATGAAAAACAACCAGTAGTACATGAAAGAAAACTAGTACAAGATGAAAGACAACCAGAAGAATATGAAAAACATGTACTAGAAAATGAAAAACAACTAGTAGAAGATGAAAAACAACTAGTTGACTGTGAATGATAATTAGAAGAAGATGAAAGACAACCAGTAGAACATGAAAGACAATCAGGAAAAGATGAAATACAACTAAGGAGGAAAAAATACAACTAGAAGAAGATTAAAAACAACCAGTACATCATGAAAGACAACTAGAAGAAGAGGAAATACAACCAGTATTAGTTGAACGACAACCTGTAGAACATGAAAGACGACCAGAAGAACATGAAAGACAACTTGAAGATGATGAAAGACTACTAGAAGATGAAAGACAAGTAGATGAAAGACAACTAGAATAAGAGAAAAACAGGTTTTAGAAAATGAAAAATAATACATAGAAGATGAAAAACAATTAGTAGACTATGAATGACAACTATAAGAAGATGAAGACAACCAGTAGAACATGAAAGACAACCAGTACAAGATGAAAGACAACTATAAGAAGATGAAATACAACCAATAGTAGACAAAAGACAACAAGTAGAACATGAAAGACAACCAGTACAAGATGAAATACAACCAAAAGAAGATGAAAACAACTATTATAATGTAAGCCAATTAGAAGAAGATGAAATACAACTAGAAGAAGATAAAATAGACAAGATGTAGAACATGAAAGACAACCAACCAGAAGAAAATGAAAAACAACTAGTAGAATATTAAAAACAACTGCTAGAAGAAGAAAAAACAACTAGAAGAAGATGAAAGACAACCTAGTACATGAAAGACAACTAGTAGTACATGAAAAACAACTAGTAGAAGATAAAAAAAAAACAACTTCTAAAAGATGAAATACAACTAGTAGTACATGAAAGAAAAACTAGTACAAGATGAAAGACAACAAGAAGAAGATTAAATACAACTAGAGGAAGAAAAAATACAACTAGAAGAAGATGAATGACAACCAGAAGAACATGAAAGACAACAAGAAGAACATTAAAGAGAACCAGTAGATGATGAAAGACAACTAGTAGAAGATAAATGAGAACCAGAAAAACATGAAAAACAACTAGTAGAACATGAAAAACAACTACTAGAAGATGAAAAAAACTAGAAGAAGATGAAAGACAACTAGAAGAAGATGAAAGACAACTAGAAAAAGATGAAAGACAACTAGTAGAAGATGAAAAACAACTAGAAAAAAATGAAAGACAACTAGAAAAAGATGAAAAACAGCTACTAGAAGATGAAAGAAAACCAGTACAAGATGAAAAACAACCAGTAAATGATTAAAGACAACTAGAAAAAGATGAAAGACAACCAGTAGAAGATGAAAGACAACTAGAAGAAGATGAAAAACAGCTACTAGAAGATGAAAGAAAACCAGTACAAGATGAAAAACCACGAGTAGAAGATGAAAACAACTAGTAGACTATGAATGACAACCAAAAGAAGATGAAAAGCATCAATAGAATATGAAAGACAACCAATACAAGATGAAAGATAACGAGTAGAAAATGATAAACAAGTTGTAGATTATGAATGACAACTAGAAGAAGATGAAAGACAACCAGAAGAAGGTGAAAGACAACTATTAGAAGATGAAAGACAATTAGAAGAAGATTAAATACAACTTGAAGAAGATGAAATACAACTAGTAGTTGAAAGACAACCAGTAGAACATGAAAGACAACTAGTAGTTGATGAAAGACAACTACAAGAAGATGAGAGACAACTAGTAGAATATAAAAGACAATCAGAAGAAGGTGAAAAAACAACTGCTAGAATATGAAAGACAACCAGTAGTAAATGAAAGACAACTAGTACAAGATGAAAGACAACTAGAAGAAGATGAAATACAACTAGAGGAAGAAAAAATACAAGTAGAAGAAGATGAAAGACAACCAGAAGAAACATGAAATACAACCAGTAGATGACGAAAAACAACTAGAAAAAAATGAAAGACAACTAGTACAAGATGAAAGACAACGAGAAGAAAATGAAAAACTACCAGCAGAAGATGAAAAACAATTGTTTGAAAATGAAAACAACTAGAAGAGGATGAAATACAACCAGTAGTACATGAAATAAAACTAGTACAAGATGAAAGACAACCAGAAGAACATGAAAAACATGTACTAGAAGATGAAAAACAACTAGTTGACTGTGAATGACAATTAGAAGAAGATGAAAAACAACCAGAAGAACATGAAAGACAACTAGAAGATGATGAAAGACTACTAGAAGATTAATGACAACTAGTAGAAGATAAAAGACAACATGTAGTACATGAAATATAACTTTAAGGAGATGAGAGACAACTAGTACAAGATGAAAGACAACTAGAAGAAGATGAAAAACAAGTATTAGAAGATGAAAGGCAACCAGTGCAAGATGAAAAATAATGCGTAGAAGATGAAAAACAACTAGTAGACTATGAATGACAACTAGAAGAAGATGAAAGACAACCAGTAGAACATAAAAGGCAACCAGTACAAGATGAAACACAACTACAAGAAGATGAAAGACAACCAATAGTAGATAAAAAAAAACAACCAGTAAAATGTGAAAGTCAACAAATGGAACATGAAAGACAACCAGTACAAGATGAAAGACAACCAGAAGAAGATGAAAAACAACTATTAGAAGATGTAAGACAATTAGAAGAAGATGAAATACAACTAGTAGTTGAAAGACAATTAGTAGAACATGAAAAACAATGAGAAGAACATGAAAGACAACCAGTAGTTATGAGAGACAACTAGTAGAAGATAAAGACAAACAGAAGAAGGTGAAAAACAACTGCTTGAATATGAAAGACAACCAGTAGTACATGAAAGAAAACTAGTACAAGATGAATGACAACCAGAAGAAGATGAAAAACAACTAGTTGACTGTGAATGACAATTAGAAGAAGATGAAAGACAACCAGTAGAACATGAAAGACAACCAGTACAAGATGAAAGACAACCAGAAGAAGATGAAATACAACTAGAGGAAGAAAAATTACAACTAGAAGAAGATTAAAAACAACCACTAGAACATGAAAAACAACCAGTACAACATGAAAGACAACTAGAAGAAGATGAAATACAACCAGTAGTAGTTGAACGACAACCTGTAGAACATGAAAGACGACCAGAAGAACATGAAAGACAACTAGAAGATGATGAAAGACTACTAGAAGATTAATGACAACTAGTAGAAGATAAAAGACAACATGTAGTACATGAAATATAACTTTAAGGAGATGAGAGACAACTAGTACAAGATGAAAGACAACTAGAAGAAGATGAAAAACAAGTATTAGAAGATGAAAGGCAACCAGTGCAAGATGAAAAATAATGCGTAGAAGACAAAAAACAGAACATAAAAGGCAACCAAAACAAGATGAAACACAAGTACAAGAAGATGAAAGACAACCAATAGTAGATAAAAAATAACTAGTAAAATGTGAAAGTCAACAAGTGGAACATGAAAGACAACCAGTACAAGATGAAAAACAACAGAAGGAGATGAAAAACAACTATTAGAAGATGCAAGACAATTAGAAGAAGATGAAATACAACTAGAAGAAGATGAAATACAACAAGTAGTAGTTGAAAGACAATTAGTAGAACATGAAAAACAATAGATTTACTTATGCAGCTTTCTTGATAGCCTCAACATCAGGAAAATTTGGTTAATTTCGTTTTGAATTGTCTTTTTATTTACTCTATCATCAACAATTTTACTTTTTTCAATGGAGAGGTAGAAATCTACCTTCTTATATTTTTATATCCAGGATTTTAACTGTATCGTTGATAACAATAGGTAACTTAATATTTTTTATGGCAAAAAAAAGTTTAATTCAGAGAGAACACAAGCGAAAGAAATTGGAAGAAAAAGATTGTTCCGAGAAAGGATATGTGGCAGAGACAAGATCATCTGCGGCTACGTGATACGCTTGTTAAACTTCGATTTATCTCATCTCAGTGAGTACTGCCACTGTCAAACAAAGCACAAACTGGAAATTGGACCCTGAATCTCATGTTCTTTATTTACCATCACACAGAGAAAGAAGGGGAAGGAAGTCCATTTTGCTTCTGAGAACGAAGACACACAAATAGGAATGCTCACACTTGAACCCTCGAACTACATTTCTGGAGATTGCCACGCAATAGTCAAATGGTTGAAAGCAAAACGAATGAATAACTCGTTCGTTGGTCAACCATAATATCATCACCATCACTCGCCAATGAGAAAGACAGCACGGCCTAGGTCTTTTGGCTGGTGTACGCGGTGGGCATTCATCAACTGGGAGGGATTAGTCCCCCTTTCTCAATCTCTAGATAGAAAGGGCAAGGAAGACCATTACTGAGAAAAAAAGTGGGCCTGCCTCTCTACTCCGGTCAGGAACTCCAAATTCCTTTAGTGAACTCTACGGCGCAATTTCTAGTTTTCAATGATATTCGAAAGAAAGATTGACCTGGCAAACTCCTTCTTAGGGTCTTCACTTCTAGCCTGGTCAAGCCAAATTTGACATTGATTTGGAATTTGGCTTTCTCACAATTTCGTATATACACTAGAGTCGCGACTTCCTTCGGTGGATTCTACGAACACTAGGTTTTGAGTAGTACCAAGAAGGAATAGAATTTTGGCCAAAATGAAAAAAGTAAGACTAATTAAAAGCAAGTCAACTCTTATAGTAGTTAGACAGACGCCGGATGCTATCCTCACAATTAGCTCCAAGACCATTTAATAGATTAGTGACATGGACCAAAACTAGCCTTCCTTTGCCATCTCCTTCCTCATTTTTCTATCATCGTTTGTGGGTACCTCTGCTATTTCGAAGTTCTTCCATTAGTTCTTAATGAAATGAGGACTCCTATCATCCCTTTTGAAGACAGCTTTGAAAGAAAGCCAGCCCTTGCGAATTAATGCGGGGAAGCAATCAGGTCAGTGAAAGAAAGAAGACTCCTCATCAGAGAAATTATAAGATCCCTCCTTTTAGATAGTAGTAATATAAGAAAAGTGGACCATATCTTTTGAAGCACTAGACTAAGGATGAAAGAAGTCAGCCACTTTTTTGGCTACTTAGATAATGCTTTGAAGTCAAGAGTTGTTGCCACTTTTCTTTAGTAGTACGATAAGGAATATTATTTGTGAGGGAGTAGTAACCCGGATTGTCTACCCGGCTCTACAAGCTTGACTTAGCCAAGTTTTCCACTTTTTACGTTATGCAGGGAATGCCGTGTATGCCGACATGTCCCGAACAGTGTCAAAGTAAAAAGATATGTTCCTCCTAACGTACTTTGTACATGAATTGATATCACCTACATAAGAAAGACGTAATTTATGTTGCTCTTTGTATTAAAATCTTCTACCCAGCGAGTGTAACGTAAGTGGAACGAGCGAGCGGAAGAGGACCACCTACTGAAGGAAGGATTTGGATTGGTTCGAAGGTGGCGTTGTACGGTATCTATCCGGTCTGTCCGCGCAGCCCTACTTTCCTCTCTATTTGGTTTGGCCTATCTTTTCAATAAGAAACTCTATCTAAAAAATTCTTTTGTGCTCGTGGTTTTAGGCCAGATACCATGTGATGGCACGGGTCTTTGTCCCGGTTTCATGACGTCTATAGTTTTGCTCCAAAGTGGGCCACAGAACGATAACCGTTTACTTTGTTGATGGCTTTCAGTTCTTCTTTGCCTCTCTTGCTTTGCTTGCTTTCCCTTACCTTGCTTGCTTTTTGTATTATATATGATGATTAAAGAATTGGTATTTTTTTCTAAAATCAATAGAAAAAAAGAGACATAAATTGAGCAAAAATGGCAATTTGACGAGGGAAAACATCTTCTGAGGGGTGTGTTAAGGTTAGAACTTTTGCGTATCATCGAGCATCTTTTCCTTCGTTCAACCATTCCATCTACGTTTGTACGCCTTGCCTGATAAAACTAATAGTATCAATATCATATATAGTGTATTATAAACATTGCTTCTTTTTCCTTTTTGCTCTGTGCTTTCAGAAACTACTATATAGTGTAGTGGTATGAATGAGTGAGGATTTGGAATGGGTTTTGATCGTAAAAAGTGTGTGTCTTTTTTCTTTGGTTTTGTTTGGTTCACTAGGTTTTTTGTACCAAATTAAGTTTTCATAATTCTAGTTCATCACTGAGTTTGATCCTGGCTCAGAAGGAACGCTAGCTATATGCTTAACACATGCAAGTCGAACGTTGTTTTCGTGGAGCTGTTCAGAAGGAAAAGAGGTGCTTTGGATTGGGAGTAAGAACTAGTGATAGGGCACAGGGGGGGAAGGCCATAGGAAAGAGGGATGCCTACTTCAAATTGCTCGGAAATTCTCAGCTATATGGGTTACTTGGATGGTGAGCGTTATGGAAAAAATGAAAAATAAAAAGTATCGAATCTTTGCGAAATTACTTAGTGTTAACGCTAATCTTTTAAAAGAAGTAAAACAGGGTTTGTTTTTTATGTCAAATGTATGTAGTAGAATAATTGTTCGTCTTTTAACTGCACCTTTTCGACTTATTGTATGTTTTCTTCTCAAATTGTGGATTAGGTTCCTACTGGTACTCTGTTTGGGGGTATACGGAGCTTTATTCTCAGGATATCACTTTATTTCTCTTTCCTTATTCTTTTTCAATATCTAAATTTGTTAAGCCCCGTTATCTTTGCTGCTTGTGAATCACCGTCGCTCAATCTGCAACCTAACCTGGACATTGCAAGTATTCAATCAAAAGAGAAGTCTTCAATTAAGATTGATAATTCTTTTACTAATAAGTTCTACGTCTTCCTTATTAGTAAGGTTCTTGCTTGCTTTGGTAAGGTCGCTAGGAGGAAGGAGATGAAAAAACAGAAGCTATAGAGGTTCGGTACCAAAAATCTTGAAAGTGGAATATGCTTTTCAATGACTTCAGAGATCACTACTCAACCCTCGGTCATCCGGCTGCAGGTACTTGCTGAGGCAAACTCCTGGCTAACACACTTATTTCTCTCCCTTGGATTCTCCGGGTTTTTTCTTGTAATAACTGAAGTTATCCTGTTTAGAAGAACATGAAAGACAACCAGTATTTGATGAAAGACAACCAGTAGTACATGAAAGAAAACTAGTACTAGATGAAAGATAACTAGAAGAAAAGAAAATACAACTTGTGGAAGAAAAAATACAACTAGAAAAAGATGAAAGACAACTGAAGAACATGAAAGACAACTAGTGCAAGATGAAAGACAGCTAGAAGAAAATGAAAAACAGCTACTAGAAGATGAAAGACAACCAGTACAACATGAAAAACAACTAGTAGAAAATAAAAAATAACTAGTCGACTATGAATGACAACTAGAAGGAAGATGCAAGGCAACCTGTAGTTCATGAAAGAAAACTAGTAGTACAATATGAAAGACAACTAGAAGAAGATGAAAAATATCTACTATAAGATGAAAGACAACCAGTACAATGATATCTCGCTTTCTTATCTATATTCCGACCAAACTTTGTACCAAAACCTGTGCCTAAAACTGTCAAATCGTGTTTATTTCATTGAATATCTATAGAATGTGGTACTGCTGTGTATTTGTTCTTACCTTGCAGGAATCGGGCGAATTCGAGGAAGAATCTGGAATTGAGAAGACTTTATATACGGTCCGTGTACCTTTTTATGCAGACCGTACAACCCTCTGCCCGACCACAGACACGACCAGGACACAATCCACACGACCTGTATATGATGCTGAAATTTCAGCACCTGAACTTAAAACAGTCATAGATTTTGACTCGTAACTCCGTTTTGAGTGTATGACCACTTTTCGGAAAGCTTGCGAGAAGATCTACAATCTGAGCCAGAGACACAGGCACACGGTCCTTGTACTATTTCATACGGACCGTGTAAAGCATTTTCGGAAACAAAATTGATTTTTGGAAATAGAGGCTAATTGGAGGAAGGTCGGCAGAGCTGCTATATAGGCGAGATCCTGAGCAACAGGGGAGGTATTCTGGATCTGATAATCGAGAGCTAGGGTTTGGGGCTTGCGGCTAAGCTTGGAGACGAATTTGAGAAGCGAAAGATGCGAATTTTCGACGGATCTTCTTTGTTCTCCGGGTTTTATCATGGCTACTTCTTCTATCATCTCTTTTATTTGTTTTAGAACTATGTTTGAGTGGACTTTTTAGTTTCTAGGGTTGTGATGTAATCGAATGTTTTGTTTTGCATGTTAGTTATTGGATTCTTATGTTGGAATTTATGTTTGCTTGATTGTGTTTCATTTTAATTGCTTAGATTAAATTGTTTGATTCTTATTAGTTTACCACTAGATGCATGGCCACATCTAGAAGGTACTTTGGCCCTTAAAATCTCTCAACCAAACAAAGTACATGAGGTAGGATTAGTGATCCGAAAGGTGAAACTAAGTAGTAGCCGACAGGTGAACATTTCCTCATATCGACGGATAGAGGTTACCTTTAGTATACCAAACAAGCAACTAGGTAATTCGAACCAATATACGACAGTTGAGGTCTAGAACCCGACGAGGGCAGATATTGCAATTCCATACCAAGTTAATGAACCAACAAACGACAGTTGAGGTTTAGAAACATTAGGTCTGGTCAGTAGAACCCTACACAAAGGAACAACACAAAGAAACAGTAGCTGCTGCATTCACTCGGGGACCACACGGACCGTGTACGACAGTACCCGGCCCGTGTACACTGGACACGGCCCGTGTAGGACACTACACGGACCGGGTACCTCGAGACAGAACTGAGATGAAGTCATAACCCTGGAAACCCCTTTTATTAATTACAAAACCACTTTACTGTTTTAACTCTTTTCATTGAACTGTTTAGGAATTTAAACAACCAAAAACAACCTTTGCAGAACTTCTAGGATTTTTATAAACTAAGTAGAGTCCAGTCTGTTTCAACCGTCCCTGTGGATCGATACCTAAATATACTGCTCGATAGGATTGTACACTTGCAATCCGAATCGAAAGGTGTACCAAGGTTTAAAAGGTATAGCTTGCTATACTGAAACTTTGTGCATACGCTTCCGTGTGAACAAGTTTTTGGCACCGTTGCCGGGGACGGCATTGAAAATTTCTAGATTTTGCTTATTTTTGTTAAATTCTAGATTTTAACTTGTATTTTTTTTCTCACCACAGGTACAAGCTTTTTGGTCAGGCTCGAGACCTAAAACAAGCGCTTCTTGGGAGGCAACCCAAGCCTTTTTATTTTTCTTGCACTTTTAAAATAATTTCATATTTTTACTTTTCTGCATATTTTCGCTTTTATAATTTACATGCATTTTTGTTTGCTTGTTTTGCACTTAGAAAGATTAGATGGAAGGAATTCAGAGTTCAATAGGGAACACTGATAGGTGTATTTTATATACACCGTCGATCTAGTTTTTATCGTAAAATAACACCAAATATCTTGTATTTTGAATATAAAGTGAATATAATACACCAAGAATCAAGTTACTGCGTTCGCTCGATGTTTCAATGCAGGAAACAGTGCAAAATGAAGAAAAATCGTCCAGTGCGGACGCACTGACAGCCAGTGCGGACGCACTGATAGCCAGTGCGGACGCACTGACAGCCAGTGCGGACGCACTCAGTACTTAGCCAATTTTTCAGCGTCGCAGACCTCACAGATGAAAAGTCCGAGCGTAGTGCGGACGCACTCACCTTCAGTGCGAGTGGGGTCATACGCACTCGCTACTTAGCCGATTTTTGCAACTTTCAGAATTTCCAGAAAAACAGAAGATTCAAGGCCAGTGCGGACGCACTCAGGAAAATTTGCAGAAAATCCAGAAAAGGAAACTTTGAACCAAAGGAGATTTGGAGCCAGTGCGACCCAGACCACACGCACTCATCTCCAGTGCGGACGCACTGGACTCGCAGACAGCCAGAAATTCGCATTTTCCAGGGGTTTTCTATTCTTGGCCTCCAAGGAACACGTTTTAGAAGGCCAATAATAGACATGGCAGTCTGAGGAGTGCACCCACTAACTCCACTTCTATCCTCTAAATTGGGCAAGACATTTGGCTATAAAAGAAGAAGAATTTCATCTCTCTCATCATCCATTATTATATCCATTTTCCACAAATTGAGAGAGAGAGATCCTGCAGAAATTCTCGAAGCTTTTCAAGGAAGGAGAAGAAGAAGATTCAAGCAAGGAGTCGGCAAGATCGAGGTTTTGAATCTAAGAAAGGGTGTAATCATTTCTTTATTTCATTTCTTATTGTTTTTGCCAAACTTTGTTATGGATCTCTCCAAGAGAGAGTAGTTCTCTTTCTAGGGGTTTAGGTCAATGCATGAACTTGTTTAATTCTATCTTATTCGGATATTTGTTTTTATTATGATTGTTTTATCGGATTTGATTGTTAATTTCTGTGATTTATCATTTGTGCTAATTACATAGTTTAGTACTTGAATTGGACAAGTCCCGCTTTGGATTCGAAAGAACCAAAGTAGTTAGGATGGAATAGGAGAGTACCAAATTATGAGCATAAATATCATAGGTTTTGGATTAGAAGCGACCGTACTTTGATATCCAAACTGGAACTATAGGAATTAAGATTAGGGTTTGGTGAAGGACTTAATCGTGAAGGCAAACCCCTAGTTAGGACCCCTTGAATTGAATTGCATATTGGCATGAAGGACTTAATCGTGAAGGCAAACCCCTAGTTAGGACCCCTTGAATTGAATTGCATATTGGTATGAAGGACTTAATCGTGAAGTACCAATATTTGAGGATAGGATAGGCTAACATAAAGCTTCATGGTCTAGGTGATCTAGGCACGTTATTTAATCACGGATGTGACCCTGGATAACATTTTAGGTTAGAAACCTCATCAAATCAAACATGAATTCAAACAAACCGAATAAGTAGAATTAGCAAGGAATTGTAGATCAAATGCCCCTAGATCTCCTTAAACTTGAAAACAAACAAACCAATCTTTCTTTCCTTTATTTTATTTACATTTATTGTTTGAAACTCCTCTTTTTCGGGTATTGAACCCAACTTTAGGATTTTAAGAACAAACCCCCCCCCCCCCCACTTTACTTTTATTGTTTTGTTTTAGAAGTAGTTTTCTTTATTAAAAATTAGTGTTTCCCTCTCTCCCTGCGGATCGACACCTAAATACTACAATCGATAGGTTGTGCGCTTGCAACTAACCTATTCTTTGAGTACGAAGGTTTATAAATTTTAAAGGCAAAAAGAGTACCAAATTCCTATATCTAAAATACTCAACAAACACGGACCGCACACCACAGCACACAGTCCGTGCATGAGCATGCAGCTGAGGATGCACACGACCGTGCGACCCTCGCGTGACCGGAAGAGGAGCACACGGTCCGCATGCCAATTCACACGGTCCGTGCACGATCCCTCCAGACCATTGATCAGGTTTGTTTTCTTTTCCCCAAGTTTTACTGATAGGTCTAAATTATATACATGTTCGGTCTGATTTTTACCACATAATAGCACCAAATATCTTGTATTTTAGTAGAGAATATAATGAAATATATCCAAGAATCAAGTTACTGCCAAAGTCTATTTAAGTTACAGGAAATGGAGCAAATTGTAGATCTTCTCGCAAGCTTTCCGAAAAGTGGTAGAACACTGAAAACGGAGTTACGGATCATGAGTTATGCCCGTTTGAATTTCAGAGCACAACAGGAGAAACAGAGAAGCAAAGTGCGGACGCACCTGACCCGCACTTGACCCGCACTCTGGAAGAACAGAACAGACTGAGCGTAATGCGGACGCACTAAAAGTTGGTGCGGACGCACTTTTTACTTAGCCAGATTTCCCAGAAGAAATCCAGCAGCAGAGAAAATAAGTGCGGACGCACTGACCCAGAGTGCGGACGCACTCAGCCATCAGACACAGAAAACAGAAAAGTCTGAGCGCAGTGCGGACGCACTCGGGCCGCACTTGATCCGCACTCAGCGACATACAGTTCGTATTTTGGCCATATCTTGGTCATACGAACTCCGATTTGGGTGATTCAAAGCTTGACGGAACCAGGACAAAGAGATCTACAACTTTCATCAAGGAAACAAATCCAAATTCGGAATGTATAATTCTGTACAGCCGCATCAATGGCGCATCAGCCTAAAAAACTGCTAAATATGGAAAGTTAGTGGGCGCCAAAATTAGAATAACTTGGTCTCCAAGTTATTAATCACAGAATTAGAAATATAGAAGTTAGTAGGCTTAGTGGGTGCTGAAAATATAACAACTTGAACCCCAAGTTCAGAAAATGACTAACTTAGTGGGCGCCGAAAATAAAACGACTTGATCTTCAGTTCAGAAAATGTTATATAAGGCTAAGGAGGCCACAGGAGAAATCATCACTGCTCACCATTGCTCAATTGAAGTTATTCTGCTCCACTTTCCGGCGGTGATCAAAGTTGCGAAGGAAGAGAAGGAAGAAGTCGAGGTTTTGCTTGAGCGACAAGGGAAGAACTTGGGCAGGAACTAGGAGATTGGTTGTATTCTTTTCTCTTACGTATTTTCTCAGTTTTTACCATGTTTATCTTGTATTTTCTTGTGGATGCTTGCTTCTCCATGAGAGGCTAGTTTCTCTCTAGGGGTTTAGGTCATGTAGCATGAACTTGTTTAATTCTATTTTACTCGGATTTTAGTTTTTATTATGATTGTTTGATTTGATGTTAATTTCTGTGATTTATCATTTGTGATGTTCCATGATTTGTACTTGAATTGTAGCGTCCCGCTTTGATCTTTTAGACCCAAAGTAGATTAGGATCATATAGGATAGTACGACTTGTTGTACTTGACTTGTAGCGTCCCGCTTAAGTCTTCTTGATTAAAAGTAGATTAGGATCATATAGGATAGTATAAATTGTGATTGCAAATACCTTAGGATTTGAATTATAAGCGACCGTACTTTTGTATTCAAATCTGGAAAAATAGAAATTAAGGTTAGGGTTTGGTGAAGGACTTAGCGGTGAAGTCAAAACTTGATTGGGACACCTTAGAACAAATATCGATATATACATTTGAAGCACGTGATTAAATATCCCTCTAGGTTAGTGACAGCCCTAGAATTCGAGGCACATTAATCCGTCCACCCAAAGTATTCGTATTAATATTTGTTCCAAAGGCTAACTTAGGTTAGAAACCCCGTCATAATCAAACATGAATTTAAACAAACCGAGTAGATAGAATTAGCAAGGGATTGTGGACCGAATACCCCTAGACTTCTCAAACTTGATTGTCACCCGAATTTATTACTTTTTGTTACGAACTTTTGATTTACTTTAATTTTCCTCAAAAAACGAAATTACACAAAACCCCCCACTTTACTTTTATTGTTTTGTTTTAGAAGTAGTTTTCTTTATTAAAAATTAGTGTTTCCCTCTCTCCCTGCGGATCGACACCTAAATACTACAATCGATAGGTTGTGCGCTTGCAACTAACCTATTCTTTGAGTACGAAGGTTTATAAATTTTAAAGGCAAAAAGAGTATAAAAACACTATACCTAAAATACTCAACATTTACCTTTTTCTATCTATCTGTCTTGAAGCATTGAGGACAATGCTCAGATTAAGCTTGGGGGGGGGGGAGAACTTTGTATCTAGGTCATTTTTAATATTTTTTCACTTTTTCTTAGTCATGTTTACTTTTTCCTTGCATTTTTAGGCGACAAATTTGTGTGATTGCTAGAGTTAGGGACTATTGCGAAAAAAAACTGGTTGTAATTTGGATGAACTTGATTGATTTGAAATAACCCCATATTTGATAAAAGAATTGCATAGGATGGGATGTTTTGAGATTCTAAAAAATGAAAGATTGAATTTTATCGAAAAAGCGTTTTGAAACCGAATTGTGCCTTTTAAAATAGGGAATTGGGGGTTTTTAACAATAGAAAGATTGGGATATCTGTCGGTATGAAAGAATACCTTTGGATGTGTGTATTCATGTTATAATTGCAAAAATTTGTTGAAAAGAATAAATAAAGACTCCGCTTACTTATGGTAATGAGTCTTTGACACTCTGCTCTAGTCTTCCCGATAAAGTGGCCGAGTTTTACATCACAAAGTGTGAGCTCGTGTTATGGAAGGGTTGAACCAATAGCATGCAAAGCACTTTTGAATTAAAACGGTTGGGTATGGTTAACCACCTATAACTAGCCGATTTTGTACTAAGGAGAAAGATTAAAGTGTCATAAAACTAAAAGCAACAAACAAAAGAAAAATTGAATTTTGCATGATATCAACACACGAAATCCATGACTTTCTAACCTAAGCTTGTTTCAAGCTTGGGGGGGCGGAAAAGGAAAAAATCACCACAAATGAGGGCATAATTTTGGTAAAGGAATGAAATATTAATGAATTCAAATGATTAGTTTTTGCGAAATACTAAGGCATTTCGGAATATGAAGTTTGATTAATCAAATTGTGGGGTGAATCAAAATTGATCAAGGAAAGTCCAAATTGTCATCCAAGAAGATTATCCGAGTTTTTAATAATGGCAAGGTCATGTAAATTTGTTGCATTTAGGAATTTTGCATTTAGGTAAGTCCAAAGACCGGCTCGATGCCTAGGTTGGGATTTTTGCTTGAGGACAAGCAAGATTTCAGCTTAGGGGAATTTGATATCTCGCTTTCTTATCTATATTCCGAACAAACTTTGTACCAAAACCTGTGCCTAAAACTGTCAAATCGTGTTTATTTCATTGAATATCTATAGAATGTGGTACTGCTGTGTATTTGTTCTTACCTTGCAGGAATCGGGCGAATTCGAGGAAGAATCTGGAATTGATAAGATATACGGTCCGTGTACCTTCTTATGCGGATCGTACAACCCTCTGCCTGACCATAGACATGACCAGGACACAATCCACACGACATGTATATGATGCTGAAATTTCAGCACCTGAACTTAAAACAGTCATAGATTTTAACTCGTAACTCCGTTTTGAGTGTATGAATACTTTTCGGAAAGCTTGCAAGAAGATCTACAATCTGAGGCAGAGACACAGGCACAAGGTCCGTGTACTATTTCACACGGACCGTGTAAAGCATTTCCAGAAACATAATTGATTTTTGGAAATAGAGGCCAATTGGAGGAAGGTCGGCAGAGCTGCTATATAGGCGAGATCCTGAGCAACAGGGGAGGTATTCTGGATCTGATAATCGAGAGCTAGGGTTTGGGGCTTGCGGCTAAGCTTGGAGACGAATTTGAGAAGCGAAAGATGCGAATTTTCGACGGATCTTCTTTGTTCTCCGGGTTTTATCATGGCTACTTCTTCTATCATCTCTTTTATTTGTTTTAGAACTATGTTTGAGTGGACTTTTTAGTTTCTAGGGTTGTGATGTAATCGAATGTTTTGTTTTGCATGTTAGTTATTGGATCTTTGTGTTGAAATTTGTGTTTGCTTGATTGAGTTTGATTTTAATTGCTTAGATTAAATTGTTTGATTTCTTATTGGTTTACCACTAGATGCATGGCCACATCTAAAAGGTACTTTGGCCCTTATAATCTCTCAACCAAACTAAGTACATGAGGTGGGATTAGTGATTCGAAAGGTGAAACCAAGTAGTAGCCGACAGGTAAACATTTCCTCATATCGACGGATAGAGGTTACCTTTAGTCCAAACAAGCAACTAGGTAATTCAGACCAATAAACGAGAGTTGAGGTTTAGAACCCTAAGAGGGCAGAAATTGCAATTTCATACCAAGTTAATGAACCAACAAACGACAGTTGAGGTTTAGAAACATTAGGTCTATTCAGTAGAACCCTACAAAAGGAACAACACAAAGAAACAGTAGCTGCTGCATTCACTCGGGGATCACACGGACCGTGTACGACAGTACCCGGCCCGTGTAGGACACTACACGGACTGGATACCTCGAGACAGAACTGAGATGAAGTCATAACCCTGGAAACCCCTTTTTATTAATTACAAAACCACTTTACTGTTTTAACTCTTTTCATTGAACTGTTTAGGAATTTAAACAACCAAAAACAACATTTGCAGAACTTCTAGGATTTTTATAAACTAAGTAGAGTCCAGTCTGTTTCAACCGTCCCTGTGGATCGATACCTAAATATACTGCTCGATAGGATTGTACACTTGCAATCCGAATCGAAAGGTGTACCAAGGTTTAAAAGGTATAGCTTGCTATACTAAAACTTTATGCATACGCTTCCGTGTGAACATACAATATGAAAGACAACAAGAAGAAAATGAAAAACAACTAGCAGAAGATGAAAAACAATTACTAGAAGTTAAAGAGGATGAAAGACAACCAGTTGTACATGAATGAAAACTGGTACAAGATGAAGACAACCAGAAGAAGATGAAAAACATGTACTAGAAGATGAAAGACAACCAGTACAATATGAAGAATAACTAGTAGAAGATGAAAAACAACTAGTTGACTGTGAATGACAATTAGAAGAAGATGAAAGACAACCAGTAGAACATTAAAGACAACCAGTACAAGATGAAAGACAACCAGAAGAAGATGAAATACAACTAGAGGAAGAAAAAATACAACTAGAAGAAGATTAAAAACAACCAGTACAACATTAAAAAACAACCAGTACAAAATGAAAGACAACTAGAAGAAGATGAAATACAACCAGTAGTAATTGAAAGACAACCAGTTGAAGATGAAAGACAACCAGAAGAAGATGAAAGACAACTAGAAGATGGTGAAAGACAACTAGAAGATGAAAGACAACTAGTAGAAGATGAAAGACAACCAGTAGTACATGAAAGACAACTAGAAGAAGATGAAAAACATGTACTAGAAGATGAAAAACAACCAGTGCAAGATGAAAAACAATGCGTAGAAGATGAAAAACAACTAGAAAAAGATGAAAGACAACCAGTAGAACATGAAAGGCAACCAGTACAAGATGAAAGACAACTAGAAAAAGATGAAAGACAACTAATAATAATAGATGAAAGACAACCAGTAAAACACTAAAATCAACCAGTAGAACATGAAAAAAAACCATTACAAGATGAAAGACAACTAGAAGTACATGAAAAATAATTATTAGAAGATGAAATACAACTAGATGAAGATGAAATACAACCAGTAGTAGTTGAAAGACAACTAGTAGAACATGAAAGACAACCAGAAGAACATGAAAGACAACTGGTAGTTGATGAAAGACAACTAGAAGAAGATGAAAGACAACTAGAAGAAGATGAAAGACAATTAGTAGAAGATGAAAGACAACCAGTAAGTATATGAAAGAAAACTAGTACAAGATGAAAGATAACTAGAAGAAGATGATACGACATCAACAGCCCGAAAAGACCTTAAACCACAACCAAAACCAAGTCCCAACTTGATACGACTCATGAAGACCCCGAGATACAGCCAAAACCAACCATGGTTAGCCAAAGACCCCAATGAGAAGCACACGAGATAAACCGGATCAAAATCCAATATCATGCCTACAATTAGAAGGCCCACTTATCTAAACCCTCAATTTTGCAGGTTACTCGCGTGGTTCCCGTTCTAGATCAGAGATAAAATTTCCCTGTCCGTAATCCCTCCTCGGTTAGACAGGTTTTCCCATGAGTATGTTTGCAGAGTATGGTTATTGCCCAGGTCCCCTAATACAAAGACAAGGGATTAAGTGTTCGGGCAAGCTCTGAAGGATGCATACTCAACCCTCACCCGACCATGCAAGTATCAGCAAAATGAGATAAAGATAACATACCTTTCGAAGTAGATATGATCGAAGACAATGATTAGACCCGCTTCCAAGCTCAATGCCTAATATGGAGCCCAGACACCTGAGATTCAAACAAGAAAAGCAACTCAGAAAGGATTCCATAAAGTTAAGGAGAACACTGGGGGCACCTGGCTAAGCCGTTCAATCCTAAGGTCTTCGCACCTCACCCAGGTGGGGGGCATTTGTTTGACCCTAAAAAGTCAAGGTCATAGTTATTTGGACAAGAGAGCCACTTAACTAAATAAATTGGTCAGTTAAAAGTTTAACCATACTTTAATTCGACACAATGACACAAAATGGGAAATGAAATTTGCTGAACAAAATACATGATTAGATGCTATTCAAATAATCATGAATTTTGATATGCGGCCCATTTCCTAATTCAAAATGGTTAGAAAGATATCAGAATTATAAAACAGAAGCCTCTAATTGGTGCCACGTGGCCCTGGGGACCTATAGCATTAAACATGTTTCTCTGGGTGCAAATTGGGCGTACAGAACCTACACCTTACAAGAGGGGGGCCATTGGTCAGTCAAATGAAACAAAATTCGCTGGTCTAAAGGTATAAATGAACCCGGCTCATTGAAATTGAACCTGTGAACCGACGGCTCAGCCCAATGGCCCATGATGCGCCAAGCCTACCCGAACCCGAGGAGCTATTTAAATCCCAGCGCCCGAATGTTTTGACCCCTTTGTTCCCCGTGCAACCGGAGTACCGTAAGCCAATACACATTATGTGTGTGGTTCACACTACTCCCAGTGCACCCCAGAAAAGGGTTAAGACCCATGCACAGTACTCACCCCCTGGTGAGACCGGCAAGTGGGCCCCGCTTGTCATCTTTCTCCCCTCTCTTCGCCATTGCTTCCCGAAAGAAAATTTAAATAAAGGAAAGGAGATTTTGGTGGAGATGATACCAAATCGTCTTGGTTCCTCTCGTTCTCGATTCTAATATATGAGGCAACGGCAGCAGCACGATTAATCAAGCTTTCTTACTCAACAAAGAAAATCGGTATAAAGAAGAAGGTAGTCAGACTTGGAACTCGGGTGTACACTACATAAAGACGAAATTGATGCTAGACCTTCATTATTCGCCCACCTGCGATGCTATTTAGCTATTCAATTGAAGGAGAAGAGAAAAGGGGTCGCTCGAACCGGTATGTGCCGGCATACGGGTTCTCACCAAATTAAAACGAAAGACACGAGAAAGAGGCTCGTGAGACGTTTAATGACTTGCAGGGGATTTGTTGAAACTCTGTAGCCAATTAATTGATGTGTATTCAATGAGAATCGCCCGAATTGAAATGCTGGTGCATTGACAGATAGCGGGAAGTGGGTACAGTGCATCAAAAATGGAAATTGACAGTCTAAAAGGTGCAATGCTCCTCTAGGCATGATACCCTTATGTTGTACATGCATCCTGGCGCCTCTTTGAAGATTGAGGAGTAATTAAACGGCTATAGGCTATGTTAAGCCGATTTAAACAGCAGGCACGCTAGACCAGATGCTCAGCTGGTGTATCAGAGATTTTGTCATCATCTACACCTGTCCAGGGCTCAAGCAAAATGCCAAATTAGAAGAATCTTCCCTCAGCCATGCATGGGGAGCATGATCCAAAATACACAAAATCTCAAGCATTAAATAAAAAGGATCAAAGGTCATAAATATATGGCATTATGGATTGCCAACATGGCTGCTTCCTATTAGCTAAAACACCTGCAAATGAAGGCTTAATACATAAGCAAAGGATCTGAAGCATTAAAATGAAGAATGAAGAAAATTAAGAGTGGAGATGATGCCAACTCAGCCTATGCCTAAACCCTAAAACCCTTCACCCTATAACTATATAAAGAGATGATTGGGCAAGAGGGCAGAAGATCGAAATTTTCAGCACATCCAGAGAATACTAAGCAAGCACCATTAGAGAGAAAAGAAATAGACTTCAAAAAAAAAGAGAACTCAAAGCTTCTCATCTAGCCAAACTATACAAAAACTAGGTAGAACTTTATTCTTTTGCAATGTAGAAGCTTAGTGAAGCTTGATCTTTCATGTATTAAAATGAGTTCTTGCTTTATCATTCCTTTTTTTTATGCATTTTCGGATTTTCTTCTTCTTTTTCTTATTTCTCTCTTTTATTTTCTGTGGTAAAAGTTGATTGCTTCAACTCATAGAAATGAGTTTGAAGGCTTGAAGCTCTTCAAACAAAATAAACTTCTTTTGCATGATAATCAAATATCATGTTGAAAGATTTCAAGAAAAAAATATGCATGGCTATCATAGTTGATCTTAAAAACAAAATATATTTACATATATATACATCTATGCATGATCATTCTCACTTGAACTTCTTTTCTTTTCCTTTCTTCTCCTACTTTCTCTCCTAAGCAAAATATATGTATATAAAAGAAATATTTTAATCCTTTCCTTCCTTTCTTTGTTTTCTTCTTTTGATCACCCTTTTAGATCTTTTAATAAAGTGATATATTGGTGAAGATATGTGTAGTTGAGCCGGCTGGCATCCTTGCATATCCAATCTCTTATTCATTTTAATTAAATGATCTTATTTAGAGGGATAAAGTGACAAATAAAAAAAAAATTAATGCACAAGGATTGTGAAGTTGAGGCCGGCTGGCTTCCTTTACATTTCCTCAACCATAAAGGACCTATTTGCAAAGAAGAAAAGGAAATTCAAGGTACCATGTTATGAGGCTAAAGGAAAACTTGCTAAATAACAATACTTTGAAGGACTTATTTGCAAAAAGTGAGAGGTGGAGGGTTAAGATATATATAGGCGGCAACCATGCCATCTATACTCTTAACCCCATGATACCTTAATGATTTGTCCTTTCAACAAAAAAAAAAAAGGAGAAAGAATACATAATAAACATGAATTTTCAGAACTCAGGGGCTTCCCTGCATAAATGCAATTTCTAACAAAATGTTGATGCTTAAAAGTGATGATTAAGTCTCTTTATTTTGGAGCTTTTGTTCTAGCCTCTTTGTTACTAATATAAGTTGGTAATTAGCAACATTTCTTGCTCAATTAAGGTCTCCTTGTGTTGCTAGTGCCTTCTAAGTAGCCTCTGGTACCATGCTAAATGAGTATATGACAGCCAAGCACCAACTGGTACAGAGAAGCACCTAAAAAAAAAAAAAAACTGAGAAATGACCTCCCCTGGTAAATTGGCCAATACAGACCAGCACAGGGACTAAAATGCAAAATGGACATCACAGTTAAATGAAGGACTTCAAAACACATAAAATTGACACAAACTTTGCATTTTTCTGACTTCATTTCAATTTAATATGAATTTTCAAAAGTCAGCTTGTTAAAAATAGAAATCCAGCAATTAATTTGGTAAAATTACCTTCACTGCCCCCTCAGTCGAAATAAATGCCTTAAAAATAGAAATAAAATTCTAAAAATCATGAAATTTATCTTGAAGTTAGTATAAACACCCATTCATAAATTAATAACAAGATATTGCATGATCATCAACAGAAATAATGAATTTGAGTTAATTCAATTTTATAAAAATTAAGAGTTTCATGGAATCGATATTCTCATTGATAAAAAAATCAAATTCATGTCAAAGGGCAAGCTCATATTATCTCAAATAAGTCCAGAATGCTCAAATCAATATGTATCATCTCTCAATTGGAATTTAAAGGAGTTCACTGTCTCAACTGGTACCAAACCGGTACGAGACCGAAAATTCAAAAGCCAAAGCACGCTCAAATCTGGACAAAAAGTGAAATTGAAGCCGTATATAGTTCTTACATATCGAAATAAGATTGAATAATCAAACAATTGAAGAAAACAATGATGAAATCAAAAGAAATCGGGTAAAGGCCTCGGCCGATATCGAAAATCGAGGTTGGCCGTATTCTGTCGCTTCCGGTGATCAACCACTGCCGACAACGCACTCAATAGACTTGTAAGCTTGAGACGATGCCAATGGTGTCTTCCCTTCATGCTGCCGTGACCGGAATAACATCGGAGATCGGAACCCTAAAACCCGGTGTCAGAACCTGAGTTCATATCATAGTTAGCACGAAGTTTAAAGCTAGCACGAAGTTTAAAGCGTTTAGACTCGTTGGATGTGGGCGCCGGAATAAGATATTCAAATAAACCCAAATCTTAAAGAAGAGAGTGATCCGAAGGCTCAAATACAAGCTTATGAACGGGCAAGCCACTGACATTCTAGGCCCACATGTCGGGTCTAATTAAAAATCCTTCTGTGCGGATCTTGAAGCTGGGATTAATGGCTAGCACCGATATCAAAACCTACAGCCCAAATCTCAAAACCCGATTGTTCATATGTCAATCTAAACCTCAAAATGCATATCTCTAAACCAAGCACCAATCTTCAAGCCCGAAACTCAAATCTTAAAGCCCAATATTTGAATCTCAAAGCCCATGACCCGAATCCGTTGATCTGCACAAATCGTAGAACCGAATTCAAATCTAAAATCTCCTGCACACATCTCAAAGGCCCAAGCTAAAATCTCAAAGCCCATAAAATAATAAAAGAAGACCTTGTTACAAAGAGGCCCCTCCGACAAAACTTCTTCACAGCGTAGTCCCTAACTATTTGCAAATAAGTCCCTGACTGCCTAAAATCTCTTCAAATGAGCCCCTGGAAGCCCAATTTTCACTTCAGGCCCTGCCAAAAGCCCAAACCACGAATTCCAGTCCCTTCAGTTTTACAAATAAGTCCCTAGAAAACTTGAAACTTCACAAATAAGCCCTTCCCAGTCCTTTTTGGTCATAACTTCTTCATTTCAAATCCAAATTAACTCAAACCAGTTCTGAATGAACCTAAATCAAATCCTTCATGTTTCTAAAAATAAAATCAAGCATAATTAGACATTACACAAAATGACCAAAATCCCCTTTTCTCCATTTTTTTTTATGTTTAAGCAATTTCCTCTTAAATAAAAATATAAATAAAGCACAAGCATACTTACTTAATTGTAAACATGATTCCAAAAGTAAATAAAAGAATATAGTAAATATATTTTAATAATATTCATTGCATCTCATGTATACATATTAATTAAAACAAGAAGAGTCAAACGGAAATAGAAAGACTAAATACATGAGTTCTCCCCTATTAGCCCCTTTATTCAATTCACAACAAATAGGCTCCAAATCCTGGAATGAACGAGGTGTTCAGTATGGCTTGGAAGGGTCATCTGATGTAATTAACAGCGGGGGCTTGCGCCCGTTGGGAGTTAAACGTCCCCACAATCATTAAACTCTCTCGACAGGCTGATTATGAATAGTAGGTTTGTCGAGGGTGAACCAGAAGGAACTGCAGAAAGAAACGAATGTTTCAAGTTCGACGTTCTCTCCATGTCTAAAAAAAAACCGAGAGCATTGAACTCTGAAATATTTAACACATATGCACACACCTTCCATCCCGTCGTGCAACTTTCTGCGCCCTACACCTGCTTGTACCAGAAGCATATATTTTCCAAAATAAATGATCACTTTAAATTCCATATTTTGTAAAGTTGCAAGATTCCTCGGAATAATTTTTGTCTTCTCTTTATAGGTCTGACATATCTGGTGTATTCAGAAGCAGTACATACTCGATTCAAGCATTCTTTAGGGGCTTATTGGCTTTTCAGCGAGTCGGTACAGTCTCTCAAGAAGTATCAGGTATATCTATAATAACTGTATTTTGTGTATTAGTGCTGGATTAACTATGGTTAAGCAAAAACATTTGCAATTTTTCAGGGCGCTGAGCTAGATATCGACAACTTTGACATGCAAACGGTTCAAGTGGCAGTATCATAACACATATTTATTCAAGGAGTATAACTATTTGAAGAACATATACATAAAAAATGATATCAAGTTATTTGACAACTACTGTCAGGACTATTACATGATATCGGGCACGGCCCATTCAGCCATCTCTTTGAGCATGAGTTTATGCCCCGAGCTATCCCAGGGTCATGTTCTTTGGAATAGTAACTAACTAGGGTTTTCTTAGATGAACTGAATTAAGTCTATTTTGCCCTTTTATTTATGCATAAAGTCAGATTCAAATAGAAACAGTAATTAACTAGGGTTTTCTTGCATAATATCTCTGTCAAGATGTCTCTCTCGAGATCAGATTATAATGAATCACTTAATTCAATTTGAAATTGGATCTATGACTTATATTCAAAGTTTTTCATTTTTTGTTATTTTCTGGAAAAAAAAAAACTCATGAAATGAGAGTGCTATCAAAATTATATGTCACTTTCATGTGTCTATAAACTAATTCAAATCCAAATTTATTTCCAAAACTTCCTAGACTACCCCTTTTCAGACTAATAATACCAAAGTGTTTCTTATTAATTCATGAAGTTACTCTTTTTACAAATGATTTTAGTAATTCTCTGTAGACTGTAGTTCTATAATTACTGTTTTTAGACCTAACTTTAAAAATCATGTGTAATATTACTAATTTTCTGTGCAGTGCTCTTGGGCAAGCCGCACCTAATTTAGGTTCTTTGGTAAAAGCATGGGGTGCTGCAAGAAACATTGTCACTATGATAGAAAAGGATAAAAGCTCTTCACTAACAGAAGGAGAAGAAATTGTCAGAACAAAATTAATTGGCGAAATTAAATTTTGCAAGGTCTCTTTTGCATATGAATCAAGGAAAAACATCCTTTTTGAGGATTTAGATTTCACACTAGGTGCTGGCATAACAACTGCAATTGTCGGTCAAAGTGGATGTTGATCAGAGGCAAAATAATGATGATTTAGGTATGGTTTTGGCTTAAATTTTGCATATTTTCTCACACTTATGTTTAATTAATTAGAGAAAAAGGCTACTGTCACCCTTCTTTATGTTTTATTGCAGAAAACAAGTTTTGGGACTATTTTACACCAAATGGAGCTAGAATCGGGTCAATCGGATCAGCGACGCTTATCGACGAAGTCTCTGTTACGGTCCGTATTGCCTAATACGGACCAAGCCTAGCACAGACCAGGAGATAGCGTGAGAAGCACTAGAACCCTCAGCGACAAGGTCCTAATACGGACCGTATCACCCCGTAACCGAAGGCGCCTCTTGGAAAATAACTGCCGACAGCTGTATCCAGATCAGTTTCTTTGCTCCTACTCTATCTCCAGACGTCCCTCCACTCCTATATAAGGCCCCTGGGCAGAAAAATAACTTATCTTTGTAATTAGGGTTAGATTTGATTAAAGAGAGAAAAGATGAGTACTTGTAACAATGTCGTTCCGCGGCTAAGTTCCTTTTTTTAGGGCTAGGCAGTAAACCTTGTTACTCTTGATGTTTTGATATATATATTTTCTGTTGATTATGGTTTCTTGTTGTTGAATCGAAATGCTTTTGTGATTTAATATCTCTTCATCTAACTTCAATGATCTAGTTTAGTCCGTTAGGGTAGTGACAGTACTTTAATGGTAAGAGAAACTATTTGTATGAATTAGACTTGTTGAGATCTATTAGGTTTATGTGAAGAAAACCTTAGCGGGAAAACCATAAACCAGACCAACAAAATGCGAATCAAATTCCATCACTTGCGTAAGGAAAATCGCAATAATCTGTGTAGTAATTTGGGGTATTTAAGAGATCAGTCATTTGCGTAAGGAAACTCACAGTGTCCTATGTAGAATCTCGATGAAAGATCTGTCATTCTTGCGTAATATAAATCGCAGTGACCTATGTGGTGTCTTTCATAAAACAACAACAGAAAATCAGACGCAACAGGAATATATTGTCAAAGTGGATTGAGTAGCAATGGTGTGCCGAAACCCTAGAAATTTTCATCTCTATTTTTATTTTAATTACTTTTAATTGCTTCCTAATTTACATTGATCACAACAACATCTCTCAATTTTCAAATTTCGTCTAGCCTTTCAAAATATTGTGATTCGATCGCTCAAAACACTGAACCAATATTCCCTGTGGATCGACTTCGAATATACTACTCGATAGGATTGTGCGCTTGCAGTCCGAACCGATAGCATTTCCGAGTTTATAAATATTAAAAGAAACATTGCTCTCTTTTGAGTGATCAGATGTGGAAAAAGCACCATTATTTCATTGATCCAAAGGCTTTATGAACCAAAATCAGGTAATTACAAAGCTTTGCAATGGCAGAAGAAAAAGAAATGCCACCTTTGGGGCGCTCTGTGTTCTATTGTCCAGTACAAAGATGTATCAATCCAAATTGCAATTCTTGGTTCAGGAATCCCAGCTTATCAGTCATAACAAAAACTATAGCGAGGGAATGCTCTTGTTCATTTTTTTTTTCTGTTGATATAAGTATCGCCACTAATTTTGTAATGTCTACGGGAATAGGTAGAATACTCTTGGATGGGCATGATATAAGGAATCTCCAATTGAAGTGGTTGAGAAACCAATTGGGATTGGTCTGTCATTGCCAAAAATATCATGTATGGAAGAGAAGATGATGGGAGATGTAATGGAAGCTTGCAGAGTTGCAAATGCTCATTCTTTTATTGAAGAGTTACCGGATGGTTACTTGACTGAGGTAAGCAGTATGGATGATTCATATGCTTGGTATATAAATTGCTCTTAGATGAAATTGCAACAAATATAATTCTCAACTCATATCCTTCACTTTTTTTGTGAATTATATTAACTATATATTGATGCCTATTTCATAATATTAGCACCTCATACATACAAAATTTGGTTGAAAGACCCGGTATTCATTTATCAGCTTTTGTACTCCTTATGTAATAAATCCTGCTGCCTCATTTTGGCTAACAATAAATTGTTATTCTCATTCTCTCATACAGGACATAACATGCATGCCAACATTTTTACTCCATGAAGATGAAGTGAGATAGTACAACATGTTAAAAATGTGTGCACACTTAAAATTTGAATTATTAGATTGTATATGTTGAATATTCATGATGATTTTCATTAGATGCAAATGTTTTTTAGATTATTCATTTCATTCCCGTTGCAAAGCACGGGCACTTGACTAGTTTTATAAAAAGCTATACCAAATCTTGGAAGCATATATAATTTCTTAAGATCAGTGATCATTATTGGGTAAACTTCTTTATTCAATCTTCCAGATTCATATAAAATTATAACGCACTTAATCATTAGATTTATTTATATCTCCGAGCAAATGAAGCAACATAGACATTCGTGGCCCCTGATAACAAGACAAAATTAAATCATTAATTATTCACAAGGTATCTACAAGAGCTCCATTATTAATTGTTCCCTCTTAGAATTTAAAATTAAAAAGGGTATGCTTGTTTTCCATTTACATAAGTGGCTGAAACAAAATCACTCGGATTCTGGGCGAACTCGGCCCATGAATTAGCTGGTAGAACAACAAAGTCGGCGTATTTTCCCGGGGACAGGCTACCCAGTTCTTGGTCTAAGAAGCAAGCATGAGCAGCTGATATGGTGTGCCTGATACATACATTTTATTGAACATAACATGATAAAAAGAAGAATGTAACACTATTCTTGTTAGAGTAAATTTCAGTAGTTTGTATGTTGCCTTTGGGAAAATAAATTGGTGAAGAATAAAAGGGTAAATATATTGACAGAGCTATTTTGACTTCACGCAGCGGACAACCAGTAGAGATAAAATGAAAAAGTTTATGGCTGGTGCTCTGCGTGAATCCAAAATAACTCTGCCGATATCTTTACCTGAATAAAATGCACTTACGCTTTTAAAGCATCATCCAGAGAAATACGCTCAGTTGGGATCCAAGCATGGTCCCAACCAGGGGGCTTCCGGTAAATTGCAGTTTTAATTGCTCTTAAGGGGTTTATATCAGTCACCTACAAAAAAAAAATAAGAAGGAAATGCAGAAACATGAGCAAAAAGAAACCATGCTACCTCTATTTGGTAATTGGTTGATGAGCAAATTAGTTGTTTGATTTGCTTAAGTGACACTTGGCAGGTGCACAAAACAAATATCTCTATGGACAACTTTACAATTTCACTCTCACACATTGTACAATTTGAAGCGAAGCTCGATATTAATCCACAAATAGTCAAATAACATGACAGATTTTTAGTCACACTGGTATCATAAAATGAGGAATGCTGATACTCATGTGCGACATTTTCACCCCAGGCTTACCCACCACTCCCAACACGTCACATCATCCTGCATTTTTATTCACAAGTGCCAACATTGCACAAGATTATACTTGTCAAAAATTTGTATTAACTTAATTTAGCACTTAGCAGACAAGATTCACACGTGGTGTGGTGTGGTGTGGTGTGGTGTGGTGAGGATGGTGGCCGAGAGAAAATGGTTCCCTTATAAAATATATATAGCTATGCTAGCAAATAATATATCTAGAGGGGCATATCAAGAAACATGTTTTTAAAAGTACCGGCCAGTCAGATCCAAAAGCCAATGGTGCACCACCATCTAACAGTGACTGAAATATATATGAACCTTCTAGGGCCCGCTTTGTTCCTATCTTCTTCTCAGCAGCGCCGGCATCATCCAACATATGATCTGGCTGCAAAAATGCCAATACAAACTTGTTGATAAAAAATTTCAAGTGAAAAATATCCACACTTCATATAAATACAAGAGAGAAAAGCTATATAGTGATGAAATGCTTACTTGAACAGAGGGAATAACTGTCTCTTGACCAAAACGAGACGCTGTGCTCGGTAAGAGGTGTTGAGCATGTTCAATCTGACCAATTTTCAAAAAATTTAGTAAATTCAAATAATTAGCTACAAATAAACAGAAGACCAATCTACAATTTTTGTATGAATGAGTAGAAAGATAAATTATCATTTTTTCTATGAACAAGTACAGCACCCTGAAACGGCGATCCCGGACTCCATTTACAGATATCACCGATCTGTACATATCTAGCACCATGTCATTAGCCTTATCTCCTATCGCATGAATTGCAACCTGAATAAAAGCACGTCTTGTCAAAAATAAGGAACAAAAACCAACTCACATCAACTTCCCAAACCAAAATGAAATTTTATTTAACATTCACATTCTTTTTTTGAAGTAGATTTAACGTTCAGTAAGAAGTTAGCCTCTTAGATTTCATTTATATCTTGTTTTTATGAAATGAATGAGACTATTACATAGCATGGTGCTTTTTTTTTCAAAACTTTTTTTTGAAAAAAAAAAATGGCCTCTTTATTCTCATTTCCAAAACTTAAAAGAAAGGATATAGGTCATATTTTTATCTCTTGGTACCTGAAGGCCAGACTTGTCAGAATGCAGTGTTGCATTGGCGAGCCAGTCGATATCAACTATTTGGATGCCATTGTTACTAGGATCATCCTCATAAGGCTACACAAATAAATAAATAATGATGATATTTTTGGTCAAGTAAATCTGTAAATAGTTTGTATCATGCCACTAGCATGATCCTTGGTTTGTTACCTCATGGAAGAGTGCACTGTTAGAACCCAAAGAACCATCAGCAAACGCTTTTACACCACCTAGATATATCCATTGGCTTAATCTCCGTCCTTTTTCTCTAATTAGCTCCTATAAGAATCATTACCGATAACGTAACTACTAAATATAGTATATAAATCTTGCAGTACTCCAAATTAATTTGTGGTTATGTATATTCAGTACATACGGCTAGCTGAGACCATGTTGCCATAGGGAAAAATAAGTAAACCCTAGCCATCATTTTCCCAAGAGAATCTGCCCACTCGTACACTTCTACAAAATTTCAAATAGCACAATAATGTAACAAATAAGAAAAACTTCAAAACCGCCGTCTATGTATAATCAATCATTTATGATTTTTTTTTTTTCATAACAAACCTGAAAGATCCTGCCAGGAATCCTCAACTGATGCACCAGGAAAAAACCTCCCCATGTCAACCATCGCGGTGACCCCATGCAACAGTGCATGTCGGTTTGCCAGAAACAAGGCAGCTCGTGTTTCATCCACTGATACTTCAGGTATTTTGCTCAGCACTAATTTCATTGCAGAGTCCACTAGCAGACCATTTGGTTCTGACATGCAAAGAGTTAAAAGCTGCGGTATATGATTGAAAAATCAACTGTGTTTAGTCAAGATATTGGCCATGTACAAAACTACTATACAGTAGTGGTGCTAATCAAATACCTGATGGCGCTAAACCTACATTAGCTGGTTAGGTCTGATACAAATCATGAAATACTACATCTCTATATTCTCTGTTGGATTAGGGCTTAATTGGGCCTAATATATCTAAGTTTGACTGAAACCCTAAATCCCCTAAAAGTAAAATTATAAAGAAATACCTCCATTGGAATTTTTGGTAATAGCGCCACCGACTGGATCGAGAGTATCTCTGGTAATACCAGCAATCTTCAGAGCTAGGGAGTTAGCTACACCCATGTGGCCATCCATGCGTGAAAGCCATACCTAAATTATTAAACAAAAAACAAATTAGTACATAACTAACAGCATGTGAAATGCCATTGAGAGTTTATATGTTGATTAGAGACAAACAGGATTTTGGGGTGAAATGCCATCCAGCCAAGAAGCTTCTGGATAACCACCTCCCCAAAGGTCAATGTTCCAGCCGCCACCTAGGATCCACTGGCCAGGAGACTTCTCTAAGAACAAGCAAACGTATTTTTTGACATTAATCAAATATATAGTTATTTCTTTCCATACCCTGAAAATAATAAGTTCAGTAGAGAAAAAACCTTTAACAGCTTCTTCGACCTTTGACACAAAATCTTCTTTATTTCTGATACCTCCTACCTTGACCCGCATCAACTAATAATTATTTTAAGATTAGAGAGATTGACCAAGTTTTTGTGCACGTGTGTGTTTGTGTGTGTGTGTGTGCGTGTGCTTGCATTTGAGAGAGAGTTAGAGAAAGAGAGAGAGAGAGAGAGTATACCTGTAAGCCTCCAAATATAAGATGTACATGAGAATCAATAAAACCAGGTAGAACAACCTTTCCATTAAGATTTAGCTTGTGGGTACCATCTCCTATGAAGCCCTGAAATCACAATAAAAGCATCTCAAATAAAGAAGCTTACAATATCTACTAATGTTTTTGTCAGCTGGCTTTTTATTCTTCTATTTAATAAGTTTTTGGTTCCTTTAATTATAGGGAGCTAAAAGGTCTTCGTCTCAGCTGTTTCTTTTGTTATCGCACTTCCTACCATTGGCCGTATTTGGTGCTACCTTAAAATCATATACAGATTATTACTGCTATTGCATGTGGCGGCAATTGATTATCAATATTCAGGATCAAACTCTAGATTTTGGTACTGAAATAGTACCAGAGAAAAAGAACTCTCTCGTGAATTCATTTAAACTATTTGTAAGGACATTTCTGTAAAAGGAAAGTAAATTTATATACTTACAAGGTAACTCTTAATTTCCAGTGGGTTTATTTGACCAAATATCCTCCTATGTTGCTATTCCACTACAAGCAATCACTACGAAATCTGTACCTATTTTTAACTGAGCTTTTCTGGTAGACTTAAAATTTTTCTTCTATTCTTTAATTTTGGTTTCTTAAGAGTCTACCAGTAATTTGAGATGCTTACGTAATAGGCTTACAAATTTATGCTATGTCAATGGCTATGATTTATGATAACTTACTGAAGGATATGCCATTCATGACCTTTCGTATTTTGTAAGCCTATTACACAAGCAGAAATTTGACATCTCTTTCAGTATGTACAATCCTCAATCCCTGCCATATTTGCTTATGATCACTTAACTGAATCAATCAGTCTCACAACTTTCAACATATCTTGTATATATGCTAATCTAAATGTGCCACGGTAACCTTCTTTGATTTTCGATTTTCATGGAAAATTATAGGGTCATTGAAGTTCACGTGAAAAAGTTGTTGATCACTGGCACTGCTAGGTAATTCATGGGAACAGTAAAGCTGGCCGACCATGTAAGGAACATCAATGCTATTTCATTTGAGATTACGAGTGACACAAAGTTGCAACAATATATTTTGTTAAGCTTTTAGTGCGAAGACCAATATTTTTTTATATATACTATTTGAGGAAAGCACAATAACATTGGCATCAGAAGATAGTTTATGGAACAATGGCCTCTCTTGGAGAAAACACCGATAAAAGGGGGCTGTCAATTATTTAAGGGGAACAGACCACTAGAATGTTAGCAGAAGATGGGAAGCTAAATGCCACAGAAACTTAAAGCAAATAACAAGAAAAAGCATAATGAAGAAGGAAATCAATTTTAAATGCTCTACAGACAATTTAGCCTCTATGCAAAGATGACAATTCGTTCCGGCGTTGAGATTTTTCAGTGACTGTTTACATGTTAAACAAAAAAAAATAAACATGTTATACCCTTTCTTTAATTGACCACAGTGTACTTTATTTTGTTGCACACAAGGTGTTTGACTAAATGTCCAAGTGACGGCTTCATTTATTGTTAGTGCATGGGTACCTGATAGCAGTAGCGTAGTCAGGATTTGAACCAGGGGTAGGCAAATATCGATCGGGTATGGGTTTTTTTTTTTTCTAAACGGATTCGGATTCGAATCGCCTCCATAAAAATAAAAATATATATTGTGCAGACGGCCGAATCTGATATGATGATCTTAAATGAACAAAAATTTAAAAATACCCTTCTTCCCTAATTATATTAAACGACTCATACATCCATATCTGAATTCTGAACTGATAATTGTTACTCCGAATTGAATCCAGGGTTAGGCAGAATCAAATTTAGGGGTAGGCAAGACCCATTAAAGAACGTAGTCCAAATAAAAAAAAAATTTCCAGGGGTAGGCAACTGTAGCTCCGCTACTGCCTGATAGTAACATCTAGAGGTCATGTTTGGTTGTGGAGTAAGACTGTAAAAGAGGTGGAGTAAACCCCTTACTCCACACCCACCACTTACTCCAATTAAGCCATCAAATGAGGAGTAAAATAGGAGTAAGATGGAGTAAGAGGTGAGTTAATCCACACTTACTCTGTCTGTAAGGCCATTGTGTCACAGGCAGAGTTTCATTTCTCAATATCGTACTCCTTCAGGCGGATTAAATTAGGCACCACTTAAACTACCAAATGAGGTGTAAAATATGAGGAGTAAGATGGAGTAAGCAATTTAATCCTAGTTAACTTCACAACCAAACATGATGATAGGAAAATCCTGGCTTAGTTGAAATGGATTCTTCCCGCACAGTCATTTCATCGAAAAGAAACTACGCATACATAACAAGAGGAGAGAAGATGAAGTGCAAAAGAAACCTGAATGGTTGAGTAGTTTCCAATCCCCAAAATCCTGCCATCTCTGACAGCCATGGCTGCGGCAAAGGGAAGAGAAGCATCACTTGTGTAAATGGTAGCATTCAGCACCACCATCTCCGCCACTTGCCTTCCCTTTCTCCATGAACTCCCTACAATTTCATTATTTCTTACATGCCATACCTGATTTTTTTTTATAATTTTGATTTTAGAGAGATAAATAGAGAGAGAACGAGAGAGGTACAGAAAGGGTTAAAAGAGGGAAGAAAAGCGATAGCTAAGAGAGCAACTCCGGCAGCGGAGAGGAAGAGAGCCAGATTCTTTCCGAACGCCATGAGAAAGAGGAGACAAAGAGGAGAGAGATTTTAATCCTGTTATTGGATCCACTTGTCAGTGAGAGTGAGACTTTGTCGGGAAAACATAATTGCATCTATTGGAAGTTCCGAATTCATATCACCTAAAGTAACTCAAGTTTTGAGTTTATACCCGAACCGTCAGATCTGCTTGTAGCACGAATATTTAAGGAACGTGCATTCCACCTCGAGCAGACGACGGTCCGGATACAAACTCAAAATTTGAGATACTTCAGAGGTGCTGACTCGAGATTCCCTGGTATCTATTATAACAGTATTCATTGTATCGATCTTTTGCAACTCCTGTGTAATGTATATCTGCAATGTGGGTCCTGGGTAATCTGTTATAACTATAACTTCAAGGACCCACAAATTTCAGCTTTGCACATATAAAAAGAATCTTGCTTTTAGTGATGAGAAATGAAAAAACTCTATAAACAATCTCCAATTGCCAGACAATTCAATTTTCTTTCGTCTTCTTTATTTTATAGCTCTGTAATTGTTTTTTAAACTGCGTTTGTTAAGACATCAAATGCTTTGCAAGAACATTTTAAATGTATAGCCAGTGTTATTAAAATTGGACCGGACCGGGTGGTTCAACTAGAATAAGCCGGAACCAGATATCAGTCCGGTTTGATTCGTTAAAGAGATCGTTTGTGTAATTAGACCGGTTAAAATCGGTTTAATTGACTGGTTTATTATAAAAAACCGTTGGTCCGGAATATGGTTTTTAGTTGCTTTTGTATTTTTCTTCTCTTCTTCCGATGCATTATCTTTTTTTGCCAAATTGCAGCACACTTTTAGCCTTCTGTGTCTGAGGTAAATGTGTGCACACAAGCTTTTGGAACCGAATTCTCTGCCCACCTATGGGATTGAAAAAAACTCCAGTGTTTCTAAGTTCAGGATATTGAGTTTGATCACCTACGAACCCAATTCACTGTGTTGTTTAGTATTTTATAAGTATCAATTTTGTATAAATTCAAATTTACATAGTATACATTTGACAAAAAAAATCATACAAAGTTCACACTTGAATTTCTGCATAGCATACTATTATCTCATGAACTATGATATATCTAACAATAGTCTTAATAGATCTTATTATAAACAAAAATAAATGTCCATTGTAAATTATTATTAAACAAATCCGTGTCTGTTGTAAATCTTACTTTCGATATTACATGATTTACTTTCATTAAATATAAACAAATCAATAAAATTTACCTCAAATGATTTACATCTTCCAATATGTATTCTGGCAATTCGTTGAGTATATTTGATGGGCTTTTGCTTGAAGTTCCAATTTGTTGAATAATATGCGGAGAATCTATATCAATGCATAAATTCAAGTCCAAAATTTTTTTTGATGCCATCTAAATGATTTAAATAATTTGCACGTTAGACTTGTCTCTCAAATTACTAACGAGTTAGATCTCAAGAAGCTTTGGTTAGTTGTCAAAGTTGCAACAGTTGCAACTAAGTACCAATAACCTTACTGGTAAAATACCAACAAAATTTTCTAACTACACAGCATTAACTAATTTTGAGGTGGATAACAAAGGACAAATTGATATATTGATTTCACTCAATTTAATAACCTAATCTTATTTTATGCATGATAAAAACGCCTAAGTACTAGTACTCTCACCGTTGAGAGGTTGAAATCGTTATGGTAAAGAAGACTTTGAAATTTGACTTGTATGCAACATGACAATATAAAAAAAATATATAAAAATGACTTACAAATAAAATATTTTTCTACTTTATTTAACTCAAGAAATCTTCGGAAAGAGATTGCCTCCATGTAATTTTTTTTTTCTCACCGTTGAGAGATACAGAGAGGAAGAAACAGTAAAGTTATTTTTTTAATTAGTTTTGAAATAGAAGATAAAAAGGCAAAGGAAAGAGAAAAGATTTTCATTAATTAATTAGTTTGGAAAGTTAATTATTTAATCCTTATTAATGGAATGAAAGATAACAGCTACGTGTCAAGCAGAAATTAGCTAAATTCAATGGTGAGCAGGATTTTTCTGCCCACAGGTGGGCAGAGAATTCGGTTATAGTTGTTGCTTATTTTTTACTTAATTGAAGCCCATAGGATATTGTTGCTTATTTAATTATTGATAATATGTTATATAACTGAAAATACAATTTTCCGCTATGTTGATGAGCTTGAGCATGGTAGAGTTATCTTATATGTATCAAATATATGAAAGTAAATATCATTTTGGGCTTTCAAATTATAAATGAATAAATTATAATTATTTGAAAAAATTAGTGATTAAACTGGTTGACTCATCAGTCTGACTATTAAACCGTTGATCCGAATATTTATCAGGTCGGTGTCCAGTCCGATTCTAATAACATTGTGTATAACAACTGGCCAACATGCTCTTTCTCGTATAATGTCAAAAGGTGGATTCAGTCTGTACATTTTAGATTGAATGGCCTTGATTCGGATTAAGGCCACCTTTTGACATTATACGAGAAAGAGCAGTTGGCCAGTTGCTATACACAATGGTATTAGAACTGGACCGGACATCGATATGGTAAATATTCGGATCAATGGTTTAATAATCGAACGGATGAGTCAACCAGTTTAATAATAGCTACGTGCGTGCGCTTAAGTCAGAGAAATTTTGACAGTTTTAACAATTATATTCTGGCAATGAGGAATCTTCATTTAATTCAGAATTCAGAATTAGAATAAACAATAAAAGAACAATAATATATTAACTTAAGCCAACAAACAGCAATAATAATGCACATTAAACGAAATTAAATTTATTACACCCCGGCAAAAAAGCACACACGCATATAATTAACCACTATATAATAATATTAAAGAGAAATTTCAGGAGTTGAAACACATCTTTAAAATAAATTTATAGAAACTCAAGCCTTTGCTTCTCCAGCCAAGGAGAGAAGCGAATCCCTGAAGTAACCACGAGTTGTCTTTCCGATCACATCTGCAAGTTTGGCTCCATACAACTTGGCATAGGCCTCTTTGATTTCTTCAATGTCGATATCTGACCGAGACACCATCACTCGCGACAGCCCTTCGGTTTCTGCATGGGTTGCTCCTTCCTTGAATGCACTGTTGATCACCTGAAATTTTTTTTGAATGATATGAAATGGGATTTACAATGAATTTTAGCACGTGCGCCTAATTTACTAGTACTGAATTGGTATGTTGGTATTGATAAGGCATGAAATATTGCTTAATGCATACTGGTACGGTACCGGTGAGTGGGAGAGCATTACCTGGCTGAAGTATGTAGCAGGTGAATCCAAGCACAGGACTATTTGTTGCGCTAAAGGATCGCTGCTCAAATCCTATTAGCAAGAAGCAAATTAGAATTGAAAAGTAATTAGGGTAGAATTGAAAATTTAACCAAAAGAATCTACCATAATACAGCAATACATACTAGGGAATCCGATCCGATGCTAGGTCGGAGTCGTCCGACCCGCATCAAGATTCGTGCACACTTGATACGCGCTAATCATGAAGTTGTCTGCGAATCTTGATGCAAATTGGTACAAAAATAGAGAGAAAATCAAAATTATTTACTGACCTCCTCTAAGTACTTGCCGTACTGCTCTTTGTAGTACTTGAAGATTGATTTCAGGTGCAGTTTGCTCCTTGTTGTGAGAATTCTTACAACTTCGTCATTCTCTGAGATTTTGTTTGCACCAGCACTCTTTATGGCATTGTGAATAGACTTTGACTCGGATTTTGCAACATCATTATCCACTTTCTGGCCTTCGTACCGGTACGCACTGACGAGCCCCACCAAGAGCTGCCATTTCAAATTTAAAAGTCAAGGGCTCTGTAAATTTTTTTGTTCTACAGATTCATTATTACTAAACTGTCTGGTACAGGTGTGTTCCTGTAACAAATAGGTACATACTAGCACTAGACCTGACTGGAATAGTACCAATTTTGAAACCTCAGTTTTTATATATAATTTATTCTTCATCCTGGTTTATTATTTTTCTTGAGTGAGTCTATGTTATTATGCATAGCGCAGACTAATTTATTCTTCAATTCCAAAGTCCAAATAGTCGTTGCAGACTAAATTTTACATTTTTTTTTTTTTTTTTTTGCTATTTTTTTAGATAAGTATAAAATCACTACTTTTGAATGGTCTAGAATTTTTAGATCAAGTGATTTTCTACCATCTAATTTTTTTTTCAAAAATTGTAAAATTTAGTTTACAAGTACATTTTTTTATGGAGAATTGGAGATCATGTTGAACGGTTCAGATCGATTGTTTGGACTTTATAAATGGAGATATTGATCCATAGTATAGACCATTATGCGATATGCGTAGTACCATAGCATCACTCATTTTTCTGACAAAGGTTTCGGAAAGAGATCAAGACCAACATATCTACATTGATACCAATGCAAGGCACCATGGTAATATAACTACTGGTAATAAACAACGCTAAGAATGAAATAATTGCAATTGTAACTTCTTTTAAACAATACCTTGGATTTGGAATCCTTGATCTGGTATGCAACATCTTCCTCGAGGGAGTGGTGGTAGAGGGTTTGGTACGCCCGGCGCACACCTAGCAGGTCTTCAGCAGACCGGGTGCATGCAACTTCGACGAGTATAGATGCGGGGTGGTTTTTGTGGGTCACCTGGTTGGCCCAACGCGCATCCCTCTCATGCGGGTGCATAGCCCACAGGACAGTAATTTGCTGTAAGAACAGAATCAAGATATTTAGTAATTTCATTTAGAGTGATAAGTCTATAATTTCTTATATTTTTGTGTTTTTATATTTTTTTTTCTTTGCTTTTGGTTAGAAGGATTATCATTATTAAGTGATAAAAATACATATTGTGAGGATTTGAAATCAAGAATTACCACAAAAATGTTGGTCTCTAATCAAAACCATATTAGTACAGTACTGCATTGATATAATCATGGTTTAGTTTTATTTGGACAATTTATTTATCTTATTTAATTTTCATTGTAATTTTTCATAGGTAAAAAGTACCCACATGAAACCGAGAAAACTCGATAACAAGCTTTTGCACGTGATCGTCCTCGCATTTCTCGATGTGGCCGGCATGGCTGAAGAGCCTGTTGAAGTTTTTTCTGAAAGAAGATACATGCTCCGGTTTCTTTCGCCATTTCCCGATGATTGAAACCAATGTTGATTCCTCAACTCCTAGGCCTCCATCCCCTTAAAACAGAAACAAAACAAAAGTTGCATCATATGTGTAATTCAAATCAAACCAAAAAACTTGGAACTTGGAAGAAAGGATCCGGATTAATTCATATTAAAATCTGGAGTTGAGTATGTGATAGTGACTGTTGGGTTCAAAGATTTATATTCCATTTTGGTCCCTGCATTTTGTCAGTAATACACAATCCACATTTGGTAAATTTGAAACCATTAACTCAGGAGAGAAGAAAAGGGATCTGGTTGTGTGACAATGTTATTATAACATCATAATATAGCACAAACTGACAGTTCACAATTTAAGAAAAATAGGGTGTAAAATGCAAAAAAGACATACCTGAGAGAGCCTTGGTGAGTGCAAGTTGCTCTTCAGTTGCCATTGTTGTTTTCTAGTTTCACACAGGAGAGAAAATGTAAAGATTTTTTGGATTGATTCCTTCCTCTGTTCTTGCTCTCCTTTTATATTGCTTTCCTTGGAATATGGTAAAAAGCAGATTGAATTATGGCTATTAATTTTAAGGGGGTCAAGGGGGCATTTTGGGTATGTCAATTTATCAATTGTACAGCTTTAATGGTCACAATTAATATTAATGTGCGTTAGGTGTCTATTGATATCTGAATTTCTGTTAGGTGAAGAAATTAACTTTAATTAAATTACTTAGATTAAAGTAAAGTCAATAAATTATGTTATTATCATAAAAGTATTGATTGATGGAATAGTAATGGGCCCCTTGTATTAATTATTTATAAAACCGTGCACCACGAGGTATGTGAAACACATTATTAATATTAGTCAATCGCTTTCACAAATGTCATTATGACATTTATAATTTAGATGTACAAATTTAACCAAATTAGACACACTCAAATGTCCAAGGATTAATAAGACAGTGATATATAATATATATAATCGAGGTTTTATTCAATTTTTTTTAAAGCAATAGAAGAATTGTCTATTAAATTTTTATTAATCAAATAAAAAAGGAAGAAATAGTAAACGAAAATTATCGAGGTTTTATCATATTTGCATATGCGGGTAAGAGAACAAAGATAGCTATTACACAGGTTTTCTTTGTTTAAAATAAGAAGTATGAAAACCTATACATTGAGCTACTTGTAAAATCATCTAATTTGCTATGTCAGAAAAGAACAGATACGTGAAACCAGAGAATGTGAATTGGTTTATTCGCAGCCGTAGGTAGGCCTTCCTAATGCTTTAGTCCAAATTTTGGTTGTATGTTCCTTTCTACCATGGAAGCTTCATTTTCTTTAATGATATGGAATGAGAATAGAAGTGTAAACAGATTGAATATATCTGTTTTTGTTTATGTTTGTATCTGCATATTATCCATATAAATATAATTTATTTCTACAAATAAATTAATTATCAGTACTTGTTTTCACTTCGTATCCGTAAAAATAATGCAGATACGGATACAAATTTGGTTTTAGATTATCAAATATTGCAGATATTTGGATTATCTAAGTCCCAAATAAAAATAAATGCTACATTTTTTTTATTTGCAAGACGGTGTGAATTTGTCAAATTTTTACTTTTGTATCTCAACTTTTAATTTTCTATGTTTTATTTTTGTTGAAATACCATTGTATTTTATATATTGTTATTTGATCTGAACATCAACATGTTTTATTAAAAAAAATTATTTATTATTCTAGAAATATATGTATAAATTTGTTAGTAATATCCATTAATTCATCGTTTTATATTTGTAGTATTCAAATCCGTCGATTATATGTTTTTTAGCCGTATCTATTTAAGGCAAATTTAATTCTGAATTTTGATATATATCTAATATTTGTATTTGTATATGTATCCATTGTATATCTTTTAAGAGGTCATGGGTTCGAAATCTGAATGAAATTTTTTTTTATTGTAATAACAGAAGTATGAATTCAGAAGACATAGAACTCTTTCTTTGTTTAAAAAAATATTAATATGAATACAATTTTATCATTATTTATTCCGAATTCTTCTCGTTTACACCTTAATAAGAATATAACTATAATTTATAGCTAGGTTGTATGATTATATGACCCACCTCATCTGATTTCCAGCTGTTTCTATGAAAAAATATGGAGAAAACTCTTAGCAACGCCATGCAGAGATTATTCCAATGTCTATAATGTGTTCCAAAGGAAACAAGGCACATGACATGATTGATGCATGATTGTGAATGTGAATATTAGAAAACATGTATTCATAGCTTATAAATTAATTTTTAGTGTGACATTGTAAGAACAGATGAATTGACAGATTTTGTTACTGAATTTATAAAAAGTTTTTAAACAATATATGATTTTTCATTCTTGAAAAAAATTGATTTAAATTATGTTTCCATCCGTTAACCTTTTCACTTTACTAATAAAGAAGATGAGCTGGACCATGAGGAATTGAGAGAAAAAAGGGATAATTGCTTTACATGTTCATCAAAACTTTTAAATCTTTTAACTTTTTTCATTAAAAGGTTGCAATATCTTATTTCTTCATTAAAATTGTACATAAATTTTTTATCTCCTTCACTTGGAATCTAATATAATGTGCAAATTGACTAATTAGAGGGAGGTTCAAATGTTCATGTCTTTCATGTCTCATCAAACCTCCCATCTTTTATTTATGTTTTCAAAGTTCAAATTGTCGATCCGAATAGCTCAACAAGATCTCTCTATTAAGAAAAGCTTGGAGACCAAGTTTTATATTTTTTGAAAATAAAATTTATTATTTTTTTTAGATAGGTACAATACCATCCAAAAATATTGATATTGTACCTATCTAAAGATACTAAAAAAATCAAAAAAATAAAATTAGTGTTCAAGCACATTATAATATAGAGATCATGTTGAGCAGTTTTGATAAACTGCTTGAACTTTGAAAACGAAGATATATAATGTGAGACATAATGAGATATGAAAAACATAAAGTACTTTAACCCTCCATGAGAGGACTAATTACCCTTCCTTCTAAACTAGAAATAACTACTTTATTAATCAATCAATTAAAACTATAGAGAAATTAATCATGAAACAAATGGAAAATATAATTATTCAACGGTCGTTATCACATTTTCCTTTGAATGACCACCTGACAGGGGCGGACCCAGTGTACTCCAGGGGGGGCAGCTGCCCCCCGCTGGATTTTGAGTTTTAGTGGAAATTTATCGGTTCCGATCGACTCTGTCTTTCCCTGGAATTTTTTTTGCCCCTTTCTGGACGTTTAATTTGTAATTCAAGTTAAATTTAGGGTTAAAATTGAAATAAATCTATTGAATTTTGATTGGTAATTAGAATTATAAGTCAGAGCATCAGAAATTACAAGTCAAAGCATTCGAAAATATAAGTTAAAGCATTGTTTTTTGTCAAGTACTCAATTGGTTAATGGATTTAAACCCGATTCGATATTTTTTTGCACCTCCCTGACGAAAATTCTGGATCCGCCCCTGGCACCTGATATACATTCAGTTTGAAACATGATAAGCAAAAATAATCAGCAGTTTGATCCAGTGCTAGGAGGCCATCAATTTATTTTCAATGTGTTGTTAAGTGGCCTTTTAAAGGAAGAGCAAATTGATCAATTTAATATTTCATTTAAACAAACTAGTGATATTAATTATACTTATGAAGAAATGCGAATAAAAGAAAGAATTTGTACTTTTAATAGGTAAATATGATATTTTAAAAAATAAATAATTAATGTGAGAGCATCTACATCCCAGCAACTCAAATGAGTTTCTAAATAATTGTTAATTATTATTTAGAAATTAAGGTCTCTAAAGTTTATAACTCTCACATCCCTGAAATTAATTTTAAAGTTTCTATTAAGCCACATCAGCAACAAATTAAAAAGGAGAAATAATTTGAGTCAATCATTTGGTCAGCATGGAGTTTATAAACAGTTTCTTAATAAGAAACTTTACTGCATAGTTTATAAATAAGAAACTCTCCCACATACCTGAAACTGAATTAAAAACTGCCACATCAGATTAGAAATTCTAATAGTACCAGAGATGTAGATGCTCTACGAGCAATTAACCTGGAAAAAAAATAAAAGCCTAGAAGTCTACCTGCGCCTAAAAGGCCGAAATTTTTATTTTTAACATTTTAAAAAAATTCATTAATAAATTAACCATCGTTTTTGGTCAATTCCAAATTTAACACGGCCGCAGAATGCCGGAGCGGACCCATATGGGGGGTACCGCAGAATGCCGGAGCGGACCCCCATATGGGTCCGCACAATGCCGAAGCGGCCCCTGGGGCCGCACAATGCCGGAGCGGTCCCTTTATTTGTTGTTTTAGAAATACGAAATTGTATATATGTTAAGTGTTATTTAGTTTCGAATGTAGTTTAAATTGATTTTTGGTCGTATCGTATTTTTGGTCGTTCGTTTGAAATATTTTAGATATTTTAGATATGTGGTTTCTTTTAAATTATTTTGTGTACTCTGAGATAATAAAATCAACAAAATAAATAAATAACAACAAAATCAAACAAACAAGAAACTAATCAACGAAATAAATAAGTATCTGACAAAACATCTACCAATACTCCAAATAAGAATCTACCAATCTAACAAAACATCTAACAATCTACGGCTCTGGACTAAACACCGTCCTCGCCTTCTTCTTCCTAAACCCCCGACCCCGCCTGCATAGTGGCGTCTCGTCTGTATCTCCGGAGGATGCTGAGCTGGATGCCTGGACATCCGTAGACTGAACCGGCTCATGGGGAACCTCCTCAATCTCGGATGTCTGCTGGACCCCAGGACCAAACACTGTGGTCTGTCCAGACGCAGCCTGCGTGAATAAAAACGCCTGTCTGGCAATAGGGTCATCGAGGAGGGAAGGGTGAGGTACCTGCTGTGAGGACTGGCCAGGGAACGACGGGATGGGCTCTGTCTGAACATACCCTGGCTCATAGGCAGGAGGTACTGTCTGAGTGGGACTGTAACCTGGGGAATACAGTCCATCTCCCTCTGTGCCATAATCAGCGGAGATATGAAAGCCCAGGTCCTCCTCGTGTCCACCCTGTAGTAACTTACAAATTAGATAATGTATTGAATAAGAAAAAAATCACAGTTATGTATTTTAATTTAAATTATACCTCGGTAGGCATCCTAGCCTGGGATCCCATGGCGTCCTGTGCAGCCTGGCGCATCAACTCGGCACCTCGGTCGAACGCCTGACCGACCGTCTCAGCATCATGGACGCCTGCAAATACGTCCTCATCACCAGTGTAGGGGACATAGACATCGGGCTCGTCAGATATGTCGTCGACCGCATCAACACCGCCCAAGCCAGCGCACCTCAGTAGAGAGTCGAGGCGCGCCCTGTACCCATACAGGCACACTGCGGGTACATTGTGCTTGAGGATGACCTTCCCGAGCCTCTTCCATCCCTTGGTGACGGCCATCGTAGCCCCTATGACGCAACTCTTGACAAGATATAATGCCTGAAAATATGAAAAAATTATGAAGAAGTTGTACAATTGTAAATATTAATATTTTTGAATTTGAAACTTCAAATTAAAAATACCGTGGCTGCGAGAGGTGCGCCAGCGGGGATAATACCGTGGATCCGTCCTCTACGATCCCTCGGCTTCGGTACCCGCTCGTGCGGGTTGTCGGCGATGTAGCCCTCAATGAAGATGGTGTACGCGCCGTGATCCTGATACCACTCTCTGTAAGGTCTGTACGAATTACAACAAATGTTAGATATTCCAATCAATAAGCCATAGTTGAAGTAATGAATTAATAAAATTTCTTACACTGGCGCGACATCCATCTGACGGTCGGGCTCGGCCAATGGGGGATCTGCCTGTCCTGCCTCGAACACGTAATCGGCACGAGCAATCCCCCAGTCCTTGCCTGCAGTGGTCTCCCTGGCATGGTGCAGAGCTCGCCAGACATCCTCGCTGATCGGTGCCGGGGGCGGAGCAAGCTGGCGCATCCCGAACTGTCTCATGACCCGTCCGGGGTAATGGTGCTCGATGATCTATATATATTAATACGTTAGACTGTTTTTATTAAATTAAGTTGATTGTGTAAATAACTAGCATAAATAAATTACGGTACCTGAAAACATATGAGCGGCACCTCTGCACGCCAGAAACGCTCCTGCTGACGACATCGCTCCGGCAATATCTCAAGATATGAGCGATGTGCGCCATCCACCTCGACCTGGAAGTATAGATTTAATATCATATATCAATTCGAACTGGAAAAAATTTAAATAAAAATAAAAGTAAACTTACATAATCTCTGTATGGCTCCCAAGTGACAAACTCGGCATCATCTCTGAGGTGCTCGAGCTCCTGTCTCCAAAATGTGATGCCGAGAGACGCGCCATGCCCTGCACCTACCCAAATCTTGGGATAGCAGTACTTGGCGGCAAATGCAGGGCAGTTGTCCGGCTCGGGCTTGCCCCACTGCGGCACATCTGTCTTGCTAGCCAGGACTGGACGGCCAACAATCAGATGTGCATAGGACCAGTGCTGTAGTAACATGCACGGTCCTATGAAGGTCTTGTTCTTCTTCAGGCAGGCTGTGTTAAGACCCCTTTACAAGAAAACAAAGTCAGCTTTACTACACTACGATGTATACTATTTGAAAATATTTATAAGAAGGTGTTTCTTACCTATATAGGCATGCCAGCGTGGCACCTCCCCAGTTGAACCTGCCCGCAGTGGACAGGTCGCGCAGAAGCTCGAGGTAACACAGCCGCACCTGATCTCCATGCGAATCCGGAAACAACCGACAGGTGATCATCTCCAAAATATAGGCGCGCAGATATCGGTCAATAACCACCTGTTATAGATTTAAATTAGAACAATACTTACAAGAAAATATGATTGAATCTCGTACAAGCAAATACCTGATCTGGTCGCTCCGGAAAGACCTGAAATCTCGCCCGCAGCTTTACCAAGCTGATGCAGCTAGGCGAGACCACAGTCTTCTCACCTCTCTTCTTCGCTTTCTGGAGATCCTCGTGCGGGATACCCAATAGCTCTAAGCACAATGCACGAAAATCTCCGTACTCGACGCCCGTGACCGGCTCCCCAATAATAGTCATACCCCACAGGCAACTGACGTCCTGTAGGGTGACTGTCATCTCAGCATGGGGGAGATGAAAGCTGTGCGTCTCCGGACGCCATCGCTCAACGAGGCCAGAAGATAAGCCCTCGTCAGCATTCTCCTCGGCCATCTGGGATATCTGGTATAATCCCATCGAGCGTAAAACCCCCCCGTACGCCGGCTGGTACCGTAGATGCTGGCGGTTGTGACGAACCGTAACCGCATCCAAACCCTGCATTTAAGTAAATAATCAGATCAAGTTCATTCATCAAAATTTCGAGATGACAAATTTATAAATATGACAAATTTACTTACCCCAGTGGCAGCCTCTAATATCCGATGCTCCGCATTCGGATACCACAAGAAGTCGCTGACCCTGTCGGTGCGACTCCGGATACCCGGAACATCCGCCAACGCTGTCTCGATGTACTGAGACATCTCGTATGGCGTGGCTGTAGGAGCATGCTGTGTACCCCTACTGGAGGATGGTATATCTCTACTGGTACTCATGCTGTATTGGATAATATTTGGTCAAATATGAGAGTTTGGTAAAAGTCCGGTTTAAATTTGGGTACAATTCTAATTAAATTTGGGTACAATCTAATTAAATTTGGGTACAATTCTAATTAAATTTGGGTACAATCTAATTAAATTTGGGTACAATTCTAATTAAATTTGGGTACAATCTAATTAAATTTGGGTACAATTCTAATTAAATTTGGGTACAATTCTAATTAAATTTGGGTACAATTCTAATTAAATTTGGGTACAATCGAATTAAATTTAGGTACAATTCTATTTAAATTTGGGTACAATCTAATTAAATTTGGGTACAATTCGAATTAAATTTAGGTACAATTCTATTTAAATTTGGGTACAATCGAATTAAATTTTGGTACAATCGAATTAAATTTAGGTACAATTCTATTTAAATTTGGGTACAATCGAATTAAATTTTGGTACAATTCTAATTCTAAATACTAAATCTAAACTCTAAACCTAAATCCTAATCCTAAACCCTAAACCTACACCTAATTACTACTCTACACTAAAAATTAAAACAAGAGAAGAAGAAGAAAACTTACCCGAGGTCGAAGGGATTCAAACTTCAAAAGAGATGTAATGAAATCGGAATTCTGCGGCCCTATATATAGGCCAGGGACCGCTCCGGCATTGTGCGGCCCCAGGGGCCGCTTCGGCATTGTGCGGACCCATATGGGGGTCCGCTCCGGCATTCTGCGGTACCCCCCATATGGGTCCGCTCCGGCATTCTGCGGCCGTGTTAAATTTGGAATTGACCAAAAACGATGGTTAATTTATTAATGAATTTTTTTAAAATGTTAAAAATAAAAATTTCGGCCTAAAAGGGCATTGAGAGAAAAAAAAAATGAAAAAGAAAAAAAGAAAAGAAAAAAAATGGAAGTCTCTTGAGAGATGCTAATGGTGGGGCAATATGGACAAACAAAATATATATTACTTCAACGCAATCAATCCAAATCATACAAATAGTAATTAAATAAAACGGGACACATATAATATTAATGATCAGGTGCTAACTATTGTTGAGAAATTCATCTATGTATCTCTTGTTTTATATAAAATTTACCCTTTTTTTCGCTTGAAGGATCTCTTCAAATGTACATAATTCGTCTTTTTAATGAAAAAAAAAAAGATGAATCATCTATTGGACAAAATCTAAAAATATGTTTATATACCGGAAAAATATGTACTCCAACAAAATATCTTGAGTAAGAAATATTTAATTTATTAATTCTGATAGTCATCATGGATATTTATCTCATACATTCATGCAAACTCATGCCTCAATCATATGATAGTTCATATTAAATCAAATTTGTCAAGTACTGATCTAGTATTTGTGAGGATTGTTTTTTTTTTTTTTTTGAAAATCTTCACAGAGGCTGCAAAGTTTTGAAGGAGAATCGAACTCTCGATCTTTGAGTAACTATCAATTTTAAATTTTTTTTTCTAATCAACTGTGTTATCTCCCCTTTCTCGACTGGTGTTACTGATATAAATTTACAGATTAATGCATGATCAGATTCTTAGCAAAACTTAATTGTAGCTTTAGTTTGAAAGATTGCTCTACTTGAAAAAAAAAATAAAGTACAATAATTGGTGCAAAGCCAATAATGCCTTCCATGATGACACCAGAAATGCAGGGTGTCATGCCAGCTAAGTGTTTTAAAAAAAAAAAAAAGTTGAATAAAATAATTAAGAAACATAATAGTTATATAGATAAAATAAAAAGTTTGAAAGTCTTGCTCTAGCTAGTTGTTTTCTTCCAAGTATCTATTACTCAAATGCCCTAGATATGATTAAAGTTGGAAATAGCTAGATAATTTATTAAATTTAATATTCTCTAGAAACTATCCATTCAACAAAATTATATACTTTTTTCTTGGATGTATATCTTGATAAAATGAAGATATCATATTGTACTTTTTTTTTATGAAACTATTTTACTTCTAGTTTGATTAACTAATTTGATTTGATGCAGGAAAAACTAGCATTATAAAAAAAATAAAAAATAAAAATTGAAGATAAATGAAACAGGTGTGGTGCTTGCTTTTCACATGATCTCATAAATTAATGTATTTCCAAAGTTTTTGTGCCCATACATACTTTTCAAAGGAGATTATGGTAGACATGAATTAATTAAAATAGTATCTCTCCTCCTTTGAATTATTGATGGGTATAAGCATTTTCAAATACAGTGTTTATTCATACTTTTAAAAGGAGATTATGGTAGACACAAATTAATTAAACCTGTACATATCTCTAATCTCTTCCTTTTGAATTTTTAATTTTTGATATATCGCCAGCACAAAAGTGACAACATCTTTAATTTATTTTCAATTTCACCTATCCTTTATTTACTTTGTCATTAAGATTTGATTTTTGAAGTGACCTGCAGTCCTGCAAAAATATTGTAGGTGTCCTTTTAATTTAAGATAGCTATCTATCTGTTCTCAATAATAAATCTATTTTTAGTTTTTTTTTTTTTAACATTCATCGTATAAAATTATTTCAATCGTGAAACACATCTAACATAGTTGACTAAATAAAAAATTTCGTATGAAAGATTGAAGATTCAACATTAATATTAACTGGAATTTATGAAAAAGAAATATTTTTTATAAAATAATTTGAACATTAATATTAACTGGAACTCCTCAAAACTTCATCAATTTTGGACGACATTAATTTTTTTTTGTAAAAGAATTTTTTCGGTTTTGCATGATCTAACGGAACCTCTTTTATAGGTCCCAGTTTCTCTGTTACAATATGTTATAACAAAAAAGCGTTCTGTGTTCAAACGGTTCGGTTTGTTTAGTTTTTAACCGATCGGAAAAATTCAGTTTAAATGGATCGGTTCGGTTAAATTTTTGAATTATTTTGATTTAAATGGATTGGTTCGGTTTAGATTTCTCAAAACCGACAAAATTCAATCGACCAATTTATAATGGTTCGACTTTGAAAAGGGATCGGTTCAGTTTTATATGTGTATTCTTACATAGAACTTCAATTGTTGTGTACGAAAATGTATATTTTTTGTTAATAATAGTACAAATAGTGGTGCTATTTTTTATATTTTACCAATCTTGAGATGGTTCCCATGATCATAGGCCTTACTTCGGTTTGAACCGATTCGGTTCGGTTCTTAATTATATTGGTTGCTAGATTTGTTCGGTTCGGTTCTATTTTTTAAAACCCAAAAAAGTTTGGTTTGACTATTTTATTTCGGTTTCAACCAAACCGACCGTTTGAACACCCTATCTGCAGGGATGTAAAAGAGGTACATCGTGATTGGATATGTCATGGCACGGTACAGTACAGTTTTATTACGACACGGCACACGTGGTACGAATCCGTCACAGCATGCATGGCACGGTACAACATGTGTGTCGGCCATGTGCCATGACTTGTGTGTCGCATGTTGTGACCATTTACCATGACGTGATCATCATTCGGAAAATTGATACGGCACGACATGCAAATTGGTCTGATAACAGCACAACACGACATGTGGTCACGCGAGTCACTCATAATGGGGACCGTTTAATCTTTTAATGGTGAATTTTGAATAAATTAATTTAAATTATGAAAAAAAATTAAATATAACTAACTTCCCATGACTATTCATTCTAATTTAGTCACGACACGGCACGTAAAATTTTGACTTAGTTACGACACGGTATGTGACTCAAATTACATCATAACTAGTCACGATATGATACGTATTTATTTTCATAGTGGCTTGTGTAAATAATTTGTAACGTTTTTTTATAATTGAGTTTATAAAAATATTATTATTAAAAGAATAAAAAAGACGAAAGCAGAATAAAAAATAAAAATATTTTAACCGTGGCCTTTTACAATTTCAACCTTCTGCAAACTGCTTATTGGGGCTAAACAAACAAAACCTCCCTCGATATTCCGATTTCTAATATACGCCTTCCATTTAACCCTTGATAACCTCCGTTCTCTCCATTCTAATGTCTTAATTAACTCCATTAATACCCCAATTAATGGCATTAATTTAGTCATGAACAAAACAATTATACAAAGAAAGAGACAGTACGTAGGCCCTACCAAGGGCTCTTGACTGGTTCTTTTATCAAACAGCTCTCAATTAAGCTATCAAATTACAGGATCCCTCCATTATATTTCGTCTTCACCTTTCATCATTTTAATACAATCTCTACATAGAAAGAGAGAGGAGAGAGAGAGAGAGGTTTCCATGTCTTCTATTACTGTACCAAACCCTCTTCCTTCTCCTATAGAAGATGCCAAGAGTCTCTGGAAAGCATTTGATGGCAAGTTTATTTTTCCTTTCTGTTCCTTTTTTATATACAGATGCATTTGTATCACTCCTATATATTTGAACAGATAATTTTTGTGCAAAAATTACTGGTATGAAAAAAGATGACCATGACCGGCGCATGCGTATGCGTATGCGTTGTCACAGGACTGAACTGACAGTATTCTAATAAGGTTTCTAGTACCAAAATGATATGTTTCATACCACATGTAGTTGGCACGGTACCGGTACCATGCCAAATGTAGATAAATCCAAACCTAAATAACCAAGAAAAATGCAAAGCATATAGCAGTTACAAACTTAGAATAACTGAATAAGAATATCATTTCATGTTTGTTCAAGAAATTATTTTGCTTCGATTTGAAATAAAAAGTGTGATTATTGGTAGGATACGGGAAGGATGAAAATGCAATTAAAGAGTTATTGTGCCACAGAACCTCTGCACAGATAGCCCAGATCACACGGGCTTATGAAGATCTCTACAAAGAGAAACTCATGGATCGATTGAATAGCGAATTTTCCGCAATTTTGCAAATGCACTCCAAGGTTCAATTCTTTATGTATCCCTATCTTTTTCTCGCTTTATGTTTTGACCTTACATGTGTTTTTTTGTTAACCTAATTAAAGTCGAAAGTGGTAAATAATTTCATTTTATGATCAATTAAATTAACCATTTGACCCTTTCTGTTACCTTGCTGGTGTAACAAAGATAAAACCAAAATTTGAACATGCTTTTTTCATGTTTCAGCCAGCAATCATGCTATGGGCAACGGACCCGGCTGATAGGGACGCGAAATGGGCCCACAAGGCTATAAAAGAGAAGAAAGGTGAGCGCGGTGCCTTGATGATTATAGAGATTGCCTGTGGTTCATCTCCTGATCATTTAATGGCTGTCAGAAAGGCCTACTCCACTCGTTATTCACGCTCTCTTGAGGAGGAAATTGCCTTTACCAGTGCATTCAAAGAGCCTATGAGAGAGGTATGTACCAGTTAACCCCTCGCTAAACCTTGCATGTGTTTCAATTTCATATATGGAGCTTTTTGTTTATAACTGACATTAATTACAAAGTATCTGATAATTGTATTATTTTTCTTTGAAGTTTAAACGTAAATTTTGCATAATGTGGCATTGGCAATCTGGACATTCGATCCGTTTAATATGAAAAGACCAAATTCACTCACTTAAAAAGCTACTATGTATGGTAGATTTACATGTTTTATATACTTTTCCTGAATTAATTGCTATTCTAGTTTTTGGTGCAACTGGTAACCTCATATCGGTACAAAGGAGATAATGCTGAGGAGAGCTCAGCTCAATCAGAAGCAGCTATTCTCTACAATGGCTTACAAACCAACCATTTACTCCAAGAACAAATAATGCGTATGATCAGCCTGAGAAGCAAATCTCACATTAATGCAACATTACAATACTACCAACAAGAATATGGCAAATCCATTGAAGAGGTAATCCCTTAATTTTAATATTCTCCTAGGTTAAAATTTGTCTGGAAAAATATTTTTAATCCCAATCTAAGTATATGTCTATAAAATTTTCAATCCCATAATTGTTTTTCTAAAAGGAGGGTGGACAAGGGATCTGAGCTCAAAATATCATTCCCTGATATCATGTGGATACAAAAGATGCCTCAAAAAATTAAAATGATTAATTAATATTATTTTTCTATGGTCTAATCTTGAAATTTATAACTTATATCTTCAAATTTATAAAATCTGGCAGGAATTAGCTGCATGTACCAGTCCCTTCTCTGCTTTGATGAAGGTTGTTATATGGTGCCTAATTTCTCCTGAAAAGCACTTTGCAGAGGTAAAACCATCTCTAATATTTGAATTTACATGTGAACAAGCTGTTGGGCCTTATTTGCTAATTATCTCCTTTTTTGCATTTATAGGTTCTTAGAGGATCTATGGAAGGGCTTGGTACAGATGAAGATACGCTAACAAGAGGTGTAGTGAGCCGAGCTGAAATAGACATGGAACTGATAAAAGAAGAATATAAAAGGAGATACAATACAACCCTTACTCATGATATAACTGAAGATACCTCAGGATTATACAAGGACATTTTACTTGCCTTAATAGGTCCCGAAAAAGAACCATGATGCAAATTAAACTTCAAATCTGAGGTGTTAAATCAAATAATATTGATGACCAATATATACATTGTAATTATGATACTGGTGTTAGCAAATGTAATGATTGAGTGATTGTTTAAAGTGTTCATAATTTGTAAGCAAATGTAATGATTGAGTGCTTTAAAGATCCATGTACATGTTAGAAATGAATCGTTCTATCTTATTGCATTTCAAAACGATATTTACTGGTACAAAGATGAACCAAGTGGTGCTGGTACGTTACTAAAGCACTGTCTCAAGCTTAATTCAGTTACTTTGAAACAGTCTGGCTGATACGTACCATACATGATCTGGTGCCTTAATTAATTTATGGATTCGTTTGTCAGTTTCATCTAATTATGAGAGATGTAGACATGAATAAGGATTTGAGCTGTTTTCCTCGATATATTCATGTCGATTTGTGTGTGTGTGTGTGTGTGTGTGTGTGTTTGGGAGGGGGGGGGACGCATACTGAAAAAATAATAATAATAATATGAGCTGTTTCCTCTGTTTACAGTTTACACAGATGGCTAAACAATTGATTTTGTTCTCTCATTTTCTTACAAGCAACCAGAAAAATCATGACGTACTACCTACTTGTTTTAGTTTTTTTATACCCAATCAATAGTTTCAATTCCTTCTATTGGTGCCAAATATAATCAATACCATACCCACCTAAAAATTATAGTTTTGTTGATAGAACCTGTCTTCAAATTATTATTTGAAAACTACACTTTAAGAGAGCTGAAATGACCTTCCAATAATTTCAAGACAACGGATTTTCTAAAACCATGCTGCAATAATCTCCTAACAAGTGATATTCCATACAAAATAAAGCAATACAAGTTTTCTGTGTTTCTCTGCTAAAATACTGCACGATTAAACACGCTAATTATCATTGTATGTCGTTAATGTTTAAAAAAAAAATTTCCAAAATTTTCAAAATATAAAATCATTTTTATTTGAAAAATAATATTTTTTTCCAGCATATATTTCTTTTTCCGGAGAAAAGGCCCGCAGAGCCCTAGTTACCATATAATGCAAGTAATAGAAGGCAAACACTGTTAAAGGTCAATAAAGGAAACAGACAAATAATATCTACATTTTTCATAGCACACTATTATTATTGTAACATAAACATGACATCATGGAGATGCATTGAAACTGATACAAGAACAAATATAGATTAAAATAAAACAAAATTTACATCCACAGCAAGAAAATATTTGTTTTTTTTAACAATTCATTGTCAAAAGAAAATGAAAGCTAAGAGCAGAGAAAAGCCATTCAAGTACACTGGACAAAAGTTTAAAAAGGTATTTTTGTTAATATTATCTTGGATTATTTTTTACTGATCAAAACAGCAGCAATGCCACCAATTAAAAGACCTACTGCAGTAGTGGCTATCCCTACACCAATAAGACCATCTGCAAAAAAACATTGACAAAAACAGAGAGGAAATTGCATTAGGCTTTTTTTGGAAGCAGAGGATGGATTATCCAAATTGTTTAACTCCTAAATCGACACCATTTAGTAGTTCTGACTAATGAGATGTACCCCCCAGTACAGTAAAGTATCAATCCTGAACAATTAGGCGCTAATAGGTCCAACACGAACTCATTTTTAAAAGTTCTTAGTTATTTCCCGACAGGCCTTTAAAATTTTGAATTTTAGTATTCCCTTCTCTAAAATTCATAATATCATATAACCCTTCTAATTTCAAAAACTCATAAATTTACCTAATTTATTGTCTTTTCTATTAAAACTCATTTTAAATTTATAAAATATCAATTTTACCCTTATTAAAAGAAAATAAAAAACATGTAACATGTTTAAGAGAAATGTAGTCTTCTAATTGGCCTGTTGTGAGGACCAATGGTTCATTTTCTTACTTGTGAGTTGTGACGCACACACAAGCATATGCCTAAATGTCACTATGTATGTGTATCAAGTAGAGAAATAAACTATTGCCCTCAAAAACCAACCAATTTAAAATGAGTTTTAATAAAAAAATGCAATAAATTGGGTAAATTTGTGAGTTTTTGAAATTTAGAAGGGTAAATATGCTACTATGAATTTTAGAGGGGCCAATATGTAATTTCAAGGTTTTTGAAGGGTATACATGAATCCCCCCCTACGTGTAGTACAATATTAACACAAATTGTGGAAACAATGGATCAAGAAAAACTTAAAGTCCAACCAGTATCTATTCAGCAACCATAATTGTTGGCATTGCCTATGAGCTTCTTTGGCAAAAAAAAAAAAAAATTGTTGGCATTGAATACTAGTCTTACTATTTAACTATTTAAAAAAGAAACCATGAAAAAGAATTCAATTCCAACCAATACATCAGCAGCATCATATTTAAACAACATTTCCTATTTGCTATTGACTAACCTTTAGATATTTTATCATCAACTGCTTTCTTCAATGTCCTCGCCTGTCTCCACTCAGGTTCAATCTACAAAATTACAAATAAAATATAATATAGCATCAGACACCAGCCATTATAAAAACAGTACCAGAATCAGGTAGAGAAAAAGCAAATCAAACAAACCTCCAGGCAGTGATCAACAAGCTGACGACTTTTAGGATAGTCTCCATTTCTATAATACCCCACAGCTAATAAGTACAACTTCTCTCTTGTTTGCAATGAACTGTTCGAATTTGCCAGAGAAGCTAACAAAAAAAACCAAAAAAGTGTTATTTCTAAGTTGCCAATGAAAATAAAAGCCACAAGCTCACCACAATACAAGCTAGTGATGCACTTGTAACTGTTTAAAGAAGAATGGCAAAAAGACCCAACAACGCCAGGATGTTCCATAAACCATGCTATGTTCTTGTTTTTTTGTCCTATACACTTCCCTTCTATTTTCCTAATAATATAATTCGATAGTTTACATTAACCAGTGGAATTTTAATACGTGAACTTCTGGACATACAGGTATTGGCTGTCCATGTGGGGCCTTAGTGTTACAAAATAATGATACTGGCAACACATCATCCTTGCAGTTTAATTTTGTTATGTTTCATTTCTTTGCATATAACAATAAAAATGATATAATGTTAGCTTAAGATGGTCCGGATCAAATAGATTGTGAAATAGCAGACAGTTTCATAACCAAAGCGAGGTAAATAACTTTCAAAATCAGATTTATCATATATTAGTTATGATCATATGAGAAAAAATGCAAACTACTGGTAAGTTTGCACTATAACAGTATTTATAGTGAGCAGATATGAATGACAATGACAAAATTGAACCAGCATTTAATGAAATGTTCACTTTTCCATGCAATACATAATATTAATTCCAGCAGATGAAAATAAAGAGTATTGTGAATAAAGATAAGCAAATGGCAGCAATAAACAAGATCGACATTATGTTACTCAAGCACGTGCTTTTATTACGCCTTTAACCTAAGGCAATTTACGGCTTTTGCGCCTTACCCTTTTGACTGCATCGGTGGCAGATCATACAAGCCGTATTCAAGGTAGCAATATGTGATAATTTAAGTACAATTTTCTCAAGGTGTTCAATTTATCATAGGTAAAATAGCATTGTGATGGTAATCATAGAATCACATTATCCTAAATAGATTAATTAACACATAACATAACAAATAGCAATAAAACAATAGAAAGTAGCACACCTTCTACCATGGCTATGCCACGGTTGACATCAGCTTGGTCTTTGGAGTGTACAAGAGCCCAAGATAACCTCATTACACTATCGCTCTTTTGCTCTTCTGACGCAGCCTCACGCACCTCTTTCTCACAACCCTGTATCAATGTACAATAAATAAATAGCTCATTTATTTCATTACTTCAACACTTAGCGACAGTTAAATAGTTCACAAACAACCATTAATGCGATCCACCCCTATAATTTGAATCTTTGCCACATTTAGGGAAGACAAGGTAATGCCAAGAACAGGCAAAATGAAAATTACCGCTATGATGTCGTGATCGCACCAGATAATGTTTTCGGAGTTTGTTGAGAAGAAAGACCCGACCGAATCGAAGAACCTGTTGATCTTCGCCTCCATTGATCAAGCAATGATTTCTGCTGAAAAGCTAGGGTTTTCGAGATCGTTGCAATGGCGGGAAACTTGTAGAAATAGCAAGAAAAAAACTTGGTTGTTAAGAAACGGTAGAATAATAGACCTAGGAACCTCCTCGGAATTTCCACAATTTATTTTAGTTTCTTTAGAAAAGGATCTGAGTTCTGAGGATTGGGGAAGAGGAAAGTGTGTGGAAGCTGCACCGCGGTACGACGACTTGGCTTCAGACTTGCAATGTTTTCCTTTCTAGTGGTTCATGTAGACCGGGATCACCTGATGTTCGGATTCGGGATTAAAAATACGTGTCGTCCCTCAGCATGATATGTGCCGGATGGCGTGTCGGCACTGATTCAGAAGATCAACAGGTTCTTCGAATGGCGTGTCGGCACTGATTCGAAGATCAACAGGTTCTTCGAATCGGTCAATCATATAAAAAAGATTTCGAACGGTCAATCATATAAAAAAAAATTTCGAATCGGTCAATCATATAAAAAAAATTTCGAATCGGTCAATCATATCAAAAATCACCCGACATTTTTATTAATATCCAAAGTTTAATACAAATTATTAATTATACCCAGAGTCGGACCAATTATCGAAATATACCCAAGCCGGCCATTTTCTGGCCGGCTATGTACCCTCCCTAAGCCGGCCAGAAAATGGCCGGCTATGTCCCTTTTTTTTTTTTTTTTTTAAGAGAGACACTATGAAAATCAAAATATTGAAATTTAACACTGAAAATTTGAAATTTTTTGTTTAATTATTTGTTATATTACTTCTTTTGATATAATTAGCATATTTATATTAAAATACGCTATATTAATTGAAATTATATTGAATAACACTATATTATGTTAAATTACGCTAAATTACATTACATTACATTACAATACGCTATATTAATTGAAATACGCTATATTATTTTTTATGTTGTGCTACTATTTTAATGTTGTAATATTTTCTGTTTAGCATTATCATGATAATTTATTTTGATCTGTAAAATATAAAAATAGTACCATAAAAGCACACATACACAAGAACCGAAATATAGGATAATCCAAATATACCAAACATAAATAGTATATCAAATATAAATAGTACAAAACTAGTAAAAATACAACTAAAACGGAGAGGGGGAATATCGCTGAGCCGGTACTCCGGCGTTCGCCCGGCGCGGCCAGCGCGGCCAGGCTCCGTCTCTCTCGGGCTCATCTGGGGCATCGGCAGACCTCAGTATCTGCTCGGCGGTATCCCAACTGGCATCGCCTGTGGAGACTGGTGGTACTGGCGGAGGTGTAGCGAAGATAGATGCGGCAAACTCACTCCCAAAGGCAGGCTGAGCATGAGACCCGCTACCACTAGCCTCTCTATCATGCGGCATCTCTGTGCCATATCGGGGTACCCTCGGTGCCGAGCTGAAATCCTCATCGAATACCCCGAAGTCCTGGAGACTGTACGAGAGGGACTCGTACTCAGAAGTATCGGACATCTCAGGTGGTGGCTGTGGCGGCATCTCTGCCGGACCCTGCAATCATACACATAATTTATTAAATTTGATCTGAATGAAGAAATTTATTAAAACATCTAGCTGATATTGAAGTATGACATACCTGAGGCTGCACCGGACGTCCATGCTCGTCGTACCATGCCGTCCACCCAACGTCGAACAATACCCAACGGTGGTAGTCCCACTCTGGATGTGAATCGGGGGAAGATGGCATATCATCTAACAGAACCGGGCTCCGATCGGGCTCATGCGGATCTATCTCACGCCAGTTGATGTTCTCTCTGGCGTCCCGCAGCATACCGATGATCTTTCCACCGTGCCCGGCATCCTCCACTGTATTCGCATTCTTCTTGAGGGTGCGGTACCCAAGCAGTCTTCAGTTCTTCTTTCCCAGCATGCGGATCCCATGCCCGCACTCCTTGATCGCTGACAAAAGCTGAAAAAAACTTAACATGTCAGATCAAACCTTGATGTATTACTAAGTTAGACCAAAACTATGTGGTTTTAGGTGCTTTACCTGGCGAGCCCATCCACGACCGGTGGGATGGTAACCATCATCCATCTGGATCCTGTCGCGGAGATGGGCACCGTAATCACCCTGCAGATAGACACTCGCCATGCAGACCTGCGTGTACCATACATCGTACCTCAACTGGGGATCTCCCTGGGTCTGCTGAATCCCATCTGGCAACTGATAGAGGTCTGCATACTGAGGAGCCAGGGCCGTCCGGTAGTATGCCTCAAAATGGGTGCTCCAGTCCTTATCCAGCCGCGCTCGGTGGGTAACGCTGTAAAGAAGACGTTAGTTGCAATAAAAAACTATCAAGTAATATGATTTATTTAATAAATACAATAGACTACGACTTACTGGTGCTCGTCTCTGTGCGTGTAACTCGGCAAATATGGGTCTGCAGGAATCAACGCCACTCGACCAAACTGTCGGAGCACCCGATCTGGGTAGTGGTGCTCCACTGTCCAGAAATGTATGAGCGGACCTCGGTAGAACCACATCGCCTGCTCCTGCTCGTCAGTCACACTGCCCGGCAAGAGGAACTCCTCGTACAACTCTCTGTACGGCGTCCACTCAACAAGAGGCTCAGGCAAACTCTGAAGCTCTGACCGGACTGTCCTGATCCCAACGGTAGCACCGTGGGTCCGATCCTGGTAGCGGTGGAACCCGTGCCACTTCTTGGAGTATGCCGGGCAGTGAAACACATCTGGCTCTCCCCAATCCGGCGCCTCATTGGGGATAGGACGGCCCACTGGTAGACGTGACCACGACCAGTGCTGAAGCAGGAGTACCGGCCCGTACATCTGCTTCGCCGTCGGCTTCATTTTCAAGAAAATTACGCGTCAGTGTATTTTGATGGATTGATTGATTAAATAATTTACACTAAAATAAGAGTTGGTGACTTACCTCACTACTGCGACACAGGTTTGAGTACAGATGCGCCAGGACAGCTCCACCCCAGTTGTACGACGACGGCCGCTCAATGCCCATCAGCAACGGGAGATACATCATCGGCACCTGATCACCGCTGGAATCAGGAAACATGACAGAACCAAAAAGGTCCATCACGTAGCCGCGTGTATATCTGCAATACAAAACATATAAAAATTCTAATAGAATCATCGTATTATATCACAATTAGTAGAAACAAGTTATAAAATTTACCTCACAATCTCCTGCTCGGTGGAATCTGCCGAAAGACCCGCGATGAAGTGCTGCCGTAACCTCGTCATCCGCAGATGAAATTTGGACCTCCCTCGGTCCCCAATGATATACTCCGGGTCAGCTCCCAACAACTCCTCGACATAACCTGCGAAGCTGGTGCTGTCAGAGACGCCGCCGACGGGTGTGCCACGGATAGCCAAACCCCAGAGAGCACTCACATCCTGGAGAGTCACTGTCATCTCTCCGAAAGGCATGTGAAACGTGTGCGTCTCGGGACGCCATCGCTCCACCAGTCCGGCGATGAGAGATGCATTGATGATGCTCTTCTCTGTGCGCACGATGTCCACAACGTGGTGGAGACCCAGGTTGAAGAGGTACGGCCGCATCACCTCGAAGTACCTCATGTGAACGCATCTCAACTTCACATCTAGAAGATCCGTGTCCTGCGTTGAAAAATGTAATCCGCATGGTGACAACATAATAAATTTAAATCCAACAAAATTTAATGAAAATATAAGAAAAGGAACGTACCTCACGAGAAGCCAGTGAGACTCGGTGCTCGCTATGGGGAATCCACAGGAGAGGACTGATGTGCTCCGTGCTGCTAGTACTGATCGGCTCGTCCACTAATGGACGCTGGGTAGGCCGTGCTCTAGGCATCCTGATATCTAAAATAACCTAAATTCGGTGAAATTACGCTTGATCACCATAATTATGGTAAAAAAGGCCCTAAAAATTGGTTATCTGTGCTAATTACACTAAATTACGCTTAATCAGTCTAATTATGGTAAAAAAGACCAAAATACCCTAAAAATTGGTCAAACGTGCTAATTTCGGCAAAATTACGCATAATCAGCCTAATTATGGTAAAAAAGGCCAAAATACCCTAAAAATTGGTTATCTGTGCTAATTACACTAAATTACGCTTAATCAGTCTAATTATGGTAAAAAAGACCAAAATACCCTAAAAATTGGTCAAACGTGCTAATTTCGGCAAAATTATGCATAATCAGCCTAATTATGGTAAAAAAGGCCAAAATACCCTAAAAATTGGTTATCTGTGCTAATTACACTAAATTACGCTTAATCAGTCTAATTATGGTAAAAAGACCAAAATACCCTAAAAATTGGTCAAACGTGCTAATTTCGGCAAAATTACGCTTAATCGGCATAATTAGGGTAAAAAAACCAAAATACCATAAATATTGGTCAATTGTGCTAATTACACTAAATATTAGTTAACTTAGCTAATTACACTAAATTACAACAACATAATCTAAATTATAACACCTAAAACCCTAAACCCTAAACCCTAAAATAAATAAATTAAAAATTAAATTAGATAAAAAAAAAATTACCTCAAAGAAGAAGAGAGAATTCGGAATTGGGTTGGGATGAGAGAATTGTGAGAGGAGAGAGAGAAAAAAGGGTATATATAGGGGTTAAAACGAAAAAAAAAAAAGGTACATAGCCGGCCATTTTCTGGCCGGCTATGTACCCTCCCTAAGCCGGCCAGAAAATGGCCGGCTTGGGTATTTTTCGCTATAGCCCGGAAGTCCAGGTATATTTATTAATTTGTATTAAACTTTGGATATTAATAAAAATGTCGAAAAAATCACGAACTAAGCCAGCCATGATCCAGACTTTCGAACAACGTATGAGATCAATCATATAAAAAATTTCGAAGTATGAGGATCAATTATATAAAAAAATTATTCAAAGAATGAAGATCAATGTTACCATATCATGACATTTTATGCTAAATTATATAGAAAAATTAACATAAATACAAAAAATTTAAAATTAAATGGGGTCAATTGACCCCAATAAATCTAAGTAAATCCGCCTATGTGAGTACACATATCGGTCATACGAGTACAGTACATACTAGTAAAAAAAAAAAAAAATGAAAGCATTGGATTAAATATTTATAACTTTTAGCTTTATAGAAATTAATGCATTTTCTAAAATGAAGGCGTTTTTTGTAAATAACTTTTTTTATAAATATATATGTTGGAGCTTATGCTTCCAATTTTAAAAAAATTGAAGGCATTTGATTAAATATTCATAATAAATTTTTATTTTTGATCGCTTGACTTTATACTAAATGAATTCAAAAATTTATAATCTTTGCATGTAAATGCATCACTCGTGAAGTAGATCGGTTTCAACGGTTTTGATTCGTTTGAAGTATATTTAATAGATTTTTGAGATGTAGCACGGACATGTTGCTATATTACAGATAACACGCTAGGCTTATTCATAGTAAATTATATGTTGAGAGGCAGTGATTGTCATTGAATATATTACTCAGAATATTCAAAATTAAAAATTTAGAAATCAACTTGTCACAAATTAAAATTTTGGGAGTTTCTCATGACATTAACCCAATTTGTCGTCCTTAATTAGAATGAACTTTTTTTGGTCCATTTAAACGAACAAAATAATATTTTAATTTATTTTTACGAACGAAATTGGATAAGTATTATCAAAACTAAATTTTTCAAACAACATCCTCCGTGTGAAAGGTCGTGTGAGTTCGAAACCCAAATGAAGAGTCCTTTATGAACAATTAAATAAAAATTTATAAGTTAGACCTCTATCTTTCTATTTTAAAAAAACAAAACTAAATTTTTCATCCAAATTATAAGTTTGAACTTTTACAATAAAAACCACAAAGCATCAGAAATATCGTAAGATGTTTTATCCAAGATAAATTAATGTGAAATTTTCATTAAAGAATTAATAGACTAAAATACCCTCATATCCCTTTCCTCCTCATCCCAAATCCTTCCTCTTCAAGCAGAGAAGACCATTCGGTGCTGAGAATGGGACTGCGTATCCTCTAAGATATTTCAACTTTTGCGGTACCGACGTGTACGGTGGTTATTCGGGAATAGCGTCAGGGCAGTATTATTTGTGCTTTAAGATTCATGTAGAATGTATTTGAACGGTTGAGATTTCTCAGAGGATTTGAATTCGAGAACGGGACCATATTAACTTATTTTATTGTGACACTCCCCGTTGTACAATTCCATGTATCAAGTCAAAGTCCGCGTGACTCAAAATACTCTTTAAAACATTTAGAACAATCATTTTACTAATTGTCTCTTTAATTACATATTAGACATGTGATACGTCCCTTCCCTGGGGGCCGGGCCGTACTTGGACTCGGTCCAGTAAGGTGCATGCACGTCCTGTTCCTGGGAAGCAGGCCGTGCGGAGGCTGGTTGCCGAAAGTGTAACTCGTCCCGGTTCGCGCGAAACTGGCCAAGACGGTGGACACGCGGGGTGTCGGAGGGGTATTAACGCTCTAACCCTTTTTAATACCTCCTCAGATTGTGATGAATGCGGTCCCTTTCTCTGGGGATTTCTCTGCCTTAAATAGGGGGGCGCCGCATAATAGGCGATAATATCCGCATAATCTGTCACAAGCCGAATCAGCGAGGCCATGCGTCGGCCTTCTCGGGCTGTTCGGCGTGTTTAGGCTTTGAGCCTTGTTTTGTTTGGTTTCGAGCTGGCCCCTGGGGTGGGGTCCGAATCTCGACCCGTACTTGGCCCTAGGCTGGCCCCAAGAAGGGGTCCGAGTCCCAGGCTTTCTTTAACCTCGGGTTGGTCCCGGGAGGGGGTCCGAATCCCGGGTTGTCTTTTAACCTCGGGTTGGCCCCGGGAGGGGGTCCGAATCCCAGGCTATTTTTAACTCGGGTTGGCCCCGGGAGGGGGTCCGAATCCCGGGTTGTCTTCAGGCTGCGGCCTATTTTCTGGGGGGGGCCTATTTTGTTTCGTTCTGTTTTGGGCCAGCCTTTTGTATATTTAAATCTGGGAGTGTTTTGTTGGGCCAGGCCTGGGTTTTTTAAGGGCCATTGGCATATGGACCTATCATTAGCCCCCGAAGCCGAAATGCATTAGTATGATGCTTTCGGGTTTTGACTCTGGTATGAGGGGCGACTTGGGCTTAATTTTTGTTCGTGCGAGTTCGCTTCTATTGTCTCAGCTTCTGAGTTTTGTTTTTAACGTTCGAGTATTAGCCCCCAAGTTGATCCTGGGAGTTTCGTGGGGTACTTGTTCGTTGTCAGCCTCCGAGTTATCCCTCGGGGTTTTCCGTATTCGTATTTTGGTTTCTTTAAAGTTCTTGTTCGTGTAATTTCGCGTTGTGCCGCTTATTGATTACGTATGGTTTGCACAAGTTTTGCTTTGTCGTTATATTCCGTGATTGGGTTGTTAGCGACCCCGGAGTTGGTCTCGGGGTTTTTGCGTTCCCAGGATAGTCATAACTTGTGTTATTTGTTTTTCCAATAGGGTCGTAACTTCGTCGTTTCACAAGTTTTGCAAGTCTTTGATCTGTCCTATCTCGGGTACGTATCCCGAATGAGTGTGTTGGCATGTTAACTAGCCTTGGGCGGCTAATCGTATCTTCTGGACGAGCTGCGTGTGTTGTCGCTCGTTTTTTTTTTTTTTTTTTTAGGGAGATAACTCCCGAGTTCATCAAAAGTGAATAGCCGGAGTTATCGCAGACATTGTAAGCATTCATAGATATTGTGAAATCATGTAGAGCCTAATTATAATATAATAGCGACATCATACAAGATTAATGGGATACAACACGACGTGTTTGTATGCAGTGCCTGGAAGTGCGTTTCCGTCTTGTCATGTCACGCCTTCCGTGCACCGCAGTGCCCATGGTCGGCAAAAAGGTGAGTGTGATGTCGGTTCTCGGAGGATATTTAGACGCGTTCATTATCGGTATCCTCAAAAAGGTTATCCTCTTTGATTTCTTCCGGAGTAGCGGTGTATAGGCTCGGTCCTCCGGGATTACGGGATAAGCATCCAGGGCATCTCCAGAACCGACGTCGAGGGTCCGAGCGGCCTCGGATGTCGTAGTGTTCGAAACAACTCCACTCATAGCACATCCGGCATTTCGCCATCTCGTGCTTGGGCCCCTGGTCGTGGCATATGACACACCAACGCAGCTTGGGCTCGAAATCAATATCATCGTAGATATTGTTCTCGTCCTCCTTAGTGAACGAGGGTACCCCTGCGAGGGTAAGGTCGATAAGGTCGCAGATTTGGAGGTCCTCGTTATGGAGCATCCACTCCAAATCCTCCTCGGGGAAACGTTGGAGTAGAGCCCATCGCTCTGTAGGAGAGAGGACCTGTCTTGGGTTATAGGATCGACGGGATTTGGGGGGAGGTTGGTCACGGCTACTCTGACCTTGGTCCGCGGGCCTTTTAGTTTTGGAAACTACTCGCTTGATAGGCATTTCGGAAAGTTCTGTTGAGGAAGATGAGGAGTGATTGTGATTTTGACGTACAGTAAGGTTGGTATTTATAGGCGTGAGTTGTGACTGTAGCCATAAATAATGTGGGTCCCAGGCCATTCATAGCGTATATCTGCCAACTGCTCGCTTTAAATAGCATCAGGCCTCGGGAGATATGTTTGTCGAGAATATTTATGCGCGTATCGGGAGTGTGCGCGAGACAAAAGTTCGGCCGGTGTGATATGAGAAAGGTGGGCTGTTTGATAACACGAAAAGACCCGACCATAAAGTTAACTTTTTGATTTTTATTGGTTGAATATCGATACATCGGAACAGCACATATTGCGTACATAAGTTTTCTTAGTTAAGATACAACAACAAATACATTTGTTCTAGTGGACTATGATATGCAGGGCGACTTGTTCCCTGTATACCCGTAAGTTGCCGAGGTGGCACCTGAGGCAGGCGGAAGAGATATTTCCACTTCGGTCAGTTGCACTCCGGGGTCCTTCTCGGCAAGAAGACGGGTGTGATGTCGCTACTTGAGGAGCGTTCAGGCGAGGATCTCGTTATCTGTGTCCTCATATATATTGTCCGCTTCGAGCTCCTCCTTGGTAGCCGTGTATAAAGTTGGTCCTCCGAAGTTGAGGTCAATGCAAGGGGGGCATCGCCAAAACCGACGGCGGGGGTCTGAGCGGCCTTTGATATCGTAATGATACATGTGACGCCACTCGAAGCATGTTCGGCATTTGACCATTTCGGTATTAGGATCTTAATCACCGTACCCGAAGCATGTACGCAACGACGGTGCCGTAGGTTTGATGGCATTCTCGTCCTCCGGGGTGAATTTCAGGCATGAGCTAAGCTTGAAGTCGAGAAAATCTCGGATTCAAAGGTTTTCGTGGGTTAGCATCCATCCTAAGTCCGGGTGGGATATGTCTTGTAACAATACCCACCTTTCGCCTTCCGACAGTGTTCGCAGTGGTGGTTGCGTGGGGTTAGGGCGGGGTCGGTGGGGAGGTGAATCGCGGGGGAGGGTTATGTTGAGGCGTCGCTGCTCGGGTTTGTTAACCGAGTCGCTTGACGACATTGTGAGGGTGGATGGGGTGGGGATGAGTTTACGGAATAAAGGATCGGTTAATGAGGAATAGATGTCTTATGGCTGAATGGGTCAATATATAGGCGGGGTAGTGTCATTGGTTATCGCGTCTGGGCCCCATTAAGTCATTAAAAGCTGGGGCTAGGCGATTTGATGGGACGAGAGTAAGCCTGTTGTTTGACCAGCGTTGGTTTGGAGGCGTTTTGGGATTTTCTGAACGGTTATTTCGAGGTGTCATTAGCAGGAGATTCGCTTTGCCAAGAGCGTTTTAACTCAAGGGGTTTAAGTTAGGGGGGGGCTCATTTTTGGTTGGCCGATATTTAGGGAATGTGAGTGGTTGCATATACGAGATGCATGAGTTGGAGTAGAGAATGTCTTTATGCCGCGAGAGCGTGTCGCGGGACAGTTATGCCGGTGATTTGTCGAGATTTATTCCTTGATTCGAATTATCTCGAGTCGTGCTTTTTAGAATAAGGGGAAGGTGGTTTCGTTGCCTGTTTTGTCTGGACTATTTAAGTCGCGTGACATGGAATGTTCTGCTACTGTTTACAATGTAGCTTTGTTTTCATGCTATTGGTAAGATTATGAGTGAGACGTGTGTGCCCGGGACTGTCCTGAGACAGGGGGTGTACCAACCTCGCGTTGGTGCCGCACAAAGTTTATGTCGCTAACCGACTAGTCTCGGGTAGCATGTCTGTTTTTGTTTCGCGATCTACCCGGGACCGAATGGTCGCGAGCTAGACGGTGCCTATTGGTTAGCGATATGACAAAGTTCCGTTGTGATGTAGTTTGCTGCCCGTTGTAGCGAGATGATGGTATGGAAGGCGTGTATGAGTGTTGTGCCTTAGCGTCAGAGTCGCCTTTACACAAATATGTTGTAAAATTTTTCAAAATAGGAAAAGTTATAACTATAGGTAATGTTATGTGGTGGTTTATAGAGTTTTTCTTCTCAACACAAAGAGTTGTTCGCGGGGGCATCATAAAACAAAAATCCTATCCCCGCGTCGGGGAACAAAAGAAAGAGTAGTAAATATCCGGCAAGGTGGGTGGGGCGACTTCGCGCAATGCATCAATCGCTGAAGTCGCCGTCTGTGGAGGATTCCTCTTCGGGGTCGATATCGCCGGATCTAGTGGGGTGATAGTGCGGGCCATCCTCGTCATCGCCCTGGTCGTCGTCTTCATTGTTATCCTCGTTCATGTCATCCAGGGAGTTGAGGATGGCGGTACATTCGTCGCAATGCCAGCTCTCTAGACCCGGGATGGGAAACGGGTAGTGAGTCTCCTCGGGTTGGCAGGCCTGGTGGAACCTCTGTCGGCATCGGTGGCATCGGGGCATCTCTGACAGATTACCAGTTTTTCCACATGCGGGGCAGGTGCGGAGGATTACCGGCTTGGGTGGTGCGCGTCGGGGGGATGCAGGTGGTGGTTCATTGCGGCGAGCCCTCGGGCAACAGGGGCAGTGTTCGTAAGAGCGTACTTCAAGGTCTACCAGGTATTCGATGAAGTCCTGGAGCTTACGATTGGGGCTTGACAGTATTCGGTCGAGGTTACGTCGCGGGAAGAAACGGAGCCAGTTTGAGCGGACCTGAGGGGGTAGGTCTCAGACGCTAGTCGGGCACCTCGGCCTCGGATTGCTGGGTTGGCCTTTATCGAGGGGTTTCTTGCCGCGGCTATCAGATGGTTTTGGTGCCATGGTACCGAAGTTCTTTATTAAATGAATGTGATCTGGATAGGTACGGGTGGTCCGTATATATATATAAATATACGTAGCGGGAGTAACTATGGGCGTAATAAGTGTGTGTCAGACCGCCATAAATGCTCAACCCTGCTTGCGTCAGCAGAATCCGCTGCAATTTTTATCGTACCGCCCGTTACTTCGGGAAAATGATGACTCTAGTATAGGGTTAAGGTTGATTCTTCGGAACGGTGCGAGGTTAACGTTTCGCGGGGCAGCATACTTCAAGATTGTAGGGGATCTACGTCATGTGGATTTTTGTACACACGAAGCCGAAGAGACGCGACGGTTTAATATTACTACAGATTTTGGCGCCAAGGGGCTGAAGCGACGCGACGTTTTAGGTTTTTGAAGCGACTAGTCGAAGGGACGCGAGACACGTGTCGAGGGATGTTCCTTGAGATTGGCGCTGATTTTTACGGCTCTTTACGGGGGCCCTATATAAAGAGAGGCGGGCCCGAGTGTATATCCGTTTTCACAAGTTCCATTATCGGGGTATTCTCGTTCATCGCTCTCGCGTACAAGGACAATTGGTAAGGACGACTGCACGAACACCTCGCAGGAGTGTCGCTCGCGCCACCGTAAGTACCATTGTCGCAATCATTACATTCGGGCTCTGGTATCTCGACCGATATCGAGAGTTAGTAAGTCGGTACTCTTGGAAAGAGCAGAGGGTTTATTTCAAGGAGAGGATTCTAGCCGCACTGGTAGTGTGCTTCTCGGTACTATTACAAGTACCGAGCTCTCGGTCGTCCTGTGAGGTAGTTTCTGAGCGAATCCCTTTAAATGTCGGGCGGGGAAATTAACTCTGGTTCAGAAGGGGATTTTTTTGACTGGGAGGCGGCCGTTGATTGGGATGATATAGACCCGGAGTCGTCCGTTGATTGGAAAGCGGCACAACCGGAATCGTCCGTGGACAGGGCTGCAGCAGAACTGGATTCTTCAGACGAGCCCATCGATTGGAGTGATCCGGCGATGTGGGATCATGGGATAGAGGGTAAAGGTGCCGGGAAGTCGAAAGCGGCCTTGGAAAGGGCTTTCGCTGCGTCGGGTAAGAGGATAGTGCCCTCGGTAATGTCTCCCGTTGCTGACAATCTTATTAACTTGCCTTTGCAGTCAGCGAAGATGGGAGGGAAGAAAAAGATAGTTCGGGAACGAGTCCCGTTGGGGAAGACTGATCCCTCGTATTATTCTTCCGGCAAAAGTGAGAGTCGCTCAGTCGAGGAAGATATGGAGTCGGAGGAAGCTGAGGTGCATGATCGCCAGGGGTCTTCCCGGGAGGCGTCAGTTTCAGCGCCCTCGCGGGCGTCCAAGAAGAAAAAGGACTCTAAGGGACTCCCCTCATCGAAGAGGAGGCGCCTCGGGCACGCGCGTGATGCGCAATTTGTGGAAGTTAGTCTTCTGTTCCCATCAGCGACGGGTTGTCGCAGTCAGAGTTGGTGGGTTGATGTTTTCTACGGCGAACTCGTGAAAAAGGACGCAAGGGGTCGCATTTCTTTGGATCGGTTAAAGTTCTTGTTGCCGCAAGCGGACGATCGAGCCCATGATGATGAGAAAGGGCTCTGTATTTACTGGAAGATGCCCCGATGCGGGTTCCAGTTGCCTTTGACCTCATTCCAGGTTACTTTTTTGACGACGCTGGATATAACCCCTGCCCAACTGACAAGTGTAGGATGGTGCTATCTTGTCAGTTTCGAGAAGCTATTCGACGAATTTCGGGTTTACTTTGACGGGCTACGGCCGAGTATGGCCCTGTTCGCACATTATTTTAGTCTGTGCGTGGCTTCATCGGATTTTGTCGCTGTGAGGAGGAGAACTGACGCGCCGGAAATTTTCGACTATGAGGCGCATAAGAAAATCTTGAGGAAAATTGATAGCTGGAATAGGGGCTGGGTGTACTTGACTAAGCCCGAGGAGGTTGAGTCGTTACAAGGCATTCGTCGCTCGTGGCGACAGATTAAGAAGGGTGAAAGTGATAGTTCGTGGGAGGGGAAGCCCGAGATGAGCGACTTCCAGATGAGCGCTGCTGATGACCTGGCTGTCGAGGTTATCGGGCAGTTGTCGCAAGGTAGTTCTTTGCGCACATATATATATTTCTTTAATAAAGAATCTTAACTGTTTCCCTATATATATGACCCCTGAGTTCATATTTTTGCTGCAGCTTTTGGCCTAATGGATTTCACCTTCAACGGGCTGAAGGCAATCCCCGAGTTGGTCTGTTCGCACGTGGATGGGCTGTATTCCGGGTCACCAGCGACCAGGGTGGCTCCTGCTCAACCGTCTACTGGTGTTAAGGAGCGTGCGGTCAAGAAGGGGCCGGGGGTGCAGAGTCGAGGAAGCGGAGGGCGACGCACAAAATTGATAGTGACGTCAAAGGGAAAGGGCCGACTACAAATAAGAAAAAGAACGTGATGCGGCCACCTTTAGCCCCGAGCCCGAGGGACGTCGCCACTACCCCTCGTCGGAAGTGGCAGTCCCCCCTTCGGGTGCGGCTTCAGTCGTGTTAGCTCAAGAAGTTCCGGCATCAACTGGGGGGCCAGGTGGAGGCGGGAGTTCGAGCACGACCGCTTCTCCTGAGACGGTACCTACTCCGTCCGAGGGGTCTCGCAAGGTTAGTCTTCCGGGCAATGTTGGGGTAGGGACCATATGTAAGACTCCCTTCCCGTTGAGTCAACCGGACGGGTGCCTCGCCTTGTTCCCTCATTTGGCTAAGATGCAAAGCGCTAAGGAGCAACCTCTGGAGAGCGCGACGTATTATAGGGAGGCCTTCCGCGCCTTGGAGCCCCCTTATTTGGGTCGACTTATCCAGAAGCGCGGGGGTGGTATGATGCTGGATGCGGTGGGTCGCCTTTTCGAGATAGGCTGCCTGTTTGCTCGTGCGGCGGAGGCGATGACTGCCAAGAATTTGACAGTGGCCCAATCTCCTGTAGAGCCGGGAGACTTGACAGCGGCCATTGTGGAGAGGGATTACTGGATGGAGAAGTACAAGTCTTTGAGTGACGACTACCAAAAGTTTCGGGGCTCGGTGGTTGGCAGTGGTGAGGAGGTCGATAAGCTAAGGAGCGAGGTGGAAGCAAAGACCCGTGCGGTAGAAGAAAGCGAAAACTGTGCTAAAAGGAGCACTGAGATGCTCCAGGAGGCCGTGGCTAAGCTTGTTGACAGCGAAGCGGATGTAAAGGAGCTGAAACGGACAAAGGAGGAACAGGCCCGGGAGTTGACGCTCGTGCGGGAGCAGCTATCCCAAGCCTTGCTTGCGATCAAGAACTCGCAAGCGGAGCGTCTCGATCATGAAAGGGAGGTGATTCGAGAGTTCCTAGTTAGTGACCCTTTTAAGCTTGCTGCAATGTTGTCGTTAATAGGAATGATAAAAAAGCAAGTTTATACGGAGTTATCCATTTTGGCCGGTATTTATCCTTTCGCCCCTGAGGACCTCGGGTATATGCCAGTGGCGGACGAAGACGGGGCCCCCCAAGGTCTGATAGGATATGAGTGGGATAGGGCTGGCGGTCAGCTGCTTCGCCCCGATGGCGGGCTCGTTCTTCCGAGCATGGATCTGGTGAGCTGTGTGCCCAAGATGCCTTTTCATACTTGGCGCAAGGTTGCGCCGTGGCCTCATCATTTGGACAGAGAGGATACGCCGCCGCAGTCTCCTCAAGACCATGCGGAAGGCAGCGAGGGTCCTACGGTCCAAGAGACCGTCTCGGGTACTGTCGAAGGAGAGACTTCGCTGGACAAGGTGGATTACAATCAAGAGCCGGGAGACGACCCTCCAGAAAACCTCGAAGTGAACCAGGTATAACTCTTTTTTCTCCATATATCGTGACACGAGGTTTAATCTGAATAGTCACCCGACATTATTTCGTTTGTTGCAGGACAAAGACGAGTAGGTATGTCGCGGCTAGATGGACGGGCGGAACATCCTTTTTTATTCTTATTTTTATTTGAGCGTTTTTGGTGTGAGGAACCCTCCGAGATGTGGAGGTTTTAACAGAACTTGTTGTATGTTTTTGCTCGGGTGGTTTGCTGAGAAATGTTTCTTAGCCACCCGAGATAACAGTTGACCTGATGATGTTTATGTTTTCTTCTTACTTTGACATATAACTATTGTGACATAAGCCTTATGGCCGTATAGGTTCGGGGTGGCGGAACGTTCTCATCGAACGGCCTCATCTTTATTTGCACCGCGATAGCGGGCGACATTTTATTTGCGTCACTTTGCATTATCCAGCGATGTGTCTGTTGGTTCTTTTCTTTGGTTCGGGGTACTTTCCTTATATGCGTTTGTACCGCAGATATAAAAGAATAGACAGTTTTCTTACCTTGTGAGGCGTGCTTCCGCGACTTCCCGAAGTGGGTGAGGTTCTCGGCCCCCTTTTTTCCTATGGCTCGTCTCGTGGAGATGCCTGCTTGCGGGTTGTTCGCATTGCGTGCTGTATTATTACGCATTGCTCCGAAGGGCTTGTCCTCTGCATCATGAGGCCGGTTGGTACATTCCTGCGAGACTTTTGTTCAGGCATGTGATTATGCCGACTTGTTTGTCTCGCGAGGCCAGTAGGTTATTCCTGCGAGACTTTTTGTTCGGACATGTCGCCATACCTACTTGTTGTCTCGCGAGGCCGATAGATTATTCCTGCGAGACTTTTTGTTCGGACATGTTGCCATGCCTATTTGTTGTCTCGCGAGGCCGATAGATTATTCCTGCGAGACTTTTTGTTCGGACATGTTGCCATGCCTATTTGTTGTCTCGCGAGGCCAGTAGATTATTCACGCTTATCCCGCAAGACTTTCGTTTGTACCTATTGCATAGGCAAGCTCGTTGTCTTTGCGGAATGGCGGAATGTTTTATCCGGTTTTGTGCGTGTTCGTTGCCCCGTCGGGCTTTCGTTTACGCTGTGCGTCGGGATCCTTGGAGAGATTTTTTCGTTACCCCACGGGTTTCCGCTATTATCTCTCCAAAGCAGAGTTATGCGCATTCGTTATCCTTTTGGGATTTTCGTTCGCTTTTTGCATAACTGTCCCTTTTGTTTTCGCGAGTCATGTGTATTCGTTGCTCTTTGCAGAGTTTTCGTTCACACTTTTGTGACTCGCGCCTGTGTTGCCATGTTCGAGAGTCATGTGTATTTGTTGCTCTTTGCTGAGCTTTTATTCACACTTCTGTGACTCTCGCCTGTATTGCCTTGGAGAATTGTTTTGCTGCTTCGTGCTTCATGTCCTTTGGCCCGAGACTAGCGCGAATTTTTCCACGCGAGGCACGTCGCTGTTATGGAAAAGTTGTTTCGGGCTGTTTTATGCTCTAGGGCCTTTGGTCCAAATTGGTTATAGTGATTTCCGTTTCTGTTGAACAAAAACGTTTGTCGCCCATATGCTTTTTATCCTTTTGTTATGAGGAATGTTTTTGTTTTGTTGCGGAGACGTTCGTTGCCCTTTAGGCTTTCGTTTATCCTCTAAGCGTAACAAATTTTATTCTTTTATGGAGGCATTCATTGCCCGTAGGCTTTTGTTTGCCCTTGTGATAATCAGTTGTTTTGTGAGGTGATCCCGACGGCAATTTTGTGTCGTCGGGCCCCGAATTTGTTAGTCAAACATCGCACACCGGAGCCGTGCTTATAACATCGCACAGGCACCCTTGACCATACACGGGCATCCCCGTGTTGATCCAAAAGTACGAGATATCGGGCCGTGCTTATAATATCGCACCGACGCCCCTGACCTTACACGGGCATTCCCATGCAGGCTGGTCCGAAAGGTGCAAAAGAGGAATTACATTTTTTGCAGGCAGCATGTCCGCTGCTATACCTGTTCTTCCCCCTCTCTCTTTTTTTAAACATAAAATCTTCGAAGGTGGACAACGTTCCAAGGTCTGGCGAGCATTCGTCCGTCGGGACCTTCGAGCTCGTAAGCTCCTTTACCGCAGGCGCGAATTATCCGGAAGGGGCCTTCCCAATTGGGTTGAAGCTTACCGACATGTTGGCCGGTAGCCTTGATTTTCTTTAACACTAGATCGCCTGGTTCGAATGCCCGGGGCGACACGCGTTTGTCGAAGGCGCGTTTCACCCTCCGCTGATACTCTGTGGTCCGGACGCGGGCCTTGTCTCGGAGTTCTTGTACTAGCTCGAGGTCCACTGCTCGTGCTTCGGGGTTGCTTTCTGTGGAATAGGCCGTCATCCGGAGGGAAGGTGCAATGAGTTCGAGGGGCGTGACAGCCTCCATGCCATATACTAGGGAGTATGGTGTTTGCTGGGTAGCCTCGCGGGGAGTGGTTCTGTATGCCCAAAGGATTTCATCTAGTTTGTCGGGCCAATTTTTCCTGTTGGAGGCCACCTTCTTTCTTAAACCATCAAGAATGGTCCTGTTGGTGACTTCGGCCAGGCCATTGCTAGCGGGGTGGCTCACCGAGGTAAAGTTGCTGCGAATGCCTAACCTTTCGAGGAAGGACAGGGTGACATCTGCATTAAATTGTGTGCCATTGTCAGAAATCAGTGCGTGCGGGATGCCGAAGCGGCACACGATGTTGCGCCAGATGAAATTTTTGGCGGCTTCTGCCGTAATGTGGGCTAATGCTTTGGCCTCGACCCATTTCGTAAAGTATTCCACGGCCACTATGATCCATTTTTGTTGTTGGACGGCCATGGGGAAAGGGCCTAGGATATCGATTCCCCATAGGTCGAAGGGCCAAGCTCCCGAGATTGTGATCATGTCGTAACCTGGGACGCTGGATAATCGGCAATGGTATTGGCACCTTTCGCATTTTCGCGCCATATTGGCCGCATCTTGCTGCATTGTGGGCCAATAATATCCTGCGCGCAGGACTCTCTTGGCCAAAGTTTTTGCTCCTTGATGGCTACCACAAAGTCCCTCATGGACTTCCTCCAGCATTGCCTGAGCATCCTTCTCTCCGATGCACTTAAGCCATGGCCGGGCATATCCCCTTTTGTATAACTGATGGTTGTGTATCGAGTATAAAGGGGCAATCTTCTTCAATCTCCTGGACTCCAGCGGGTCCTCAGGCAACGTCCCCGAGGTGAGGTATGCCCACAAGGGAGCGTACCAAGTATCCCCGGGTTCATTAATGGCATGAACTTCCTTCACGTCACCCGATATACTCGATTCGGGTATGTCCATGACTATCACGGGGCGATCTTTGTCGAGGTTTCCTGCTGCTCCTAGTTTTGAGAGGGCGTCTGCCTGACAATTTTTGTTTCTAGACACATGCTCGATCACCACTCTATCAAATTGTCCCTTTAAGGAATGGAACTGCTCACGGTATCGTCGTAATCGGTCGTCGTGCACACGGCACTCCTCGTTGATTTGCCTGACCGCGAGCTCGGAGTCACTATGCAGATGGACCTCTCGTGCTCCCAGTCCCGCAGCTAATTTGAGGCCAGCTATCATGGCCTCGTACTCGGCGGTATTGTTGGTTACAGGGAACTGGAAGTGGAGTGCGTAGTTGAGTGTTTCTCCTTGGGGGCCCGTGAGGGCTATTCCTGCTCCTGCTCCCTGATGAGAGGAGGCGCCGTCGACATAAAGCGTCCACTTGCCATCCAATTCTTCCGGGGCACCCGAGTATTCTGCGATAAAATCCACAAATACTTGCGACTTGATGGCGTTCTGAGGGTGGAAGGTGACGTCGAACTCTGTTAATTCGAGTGCCCAAGCCAGCACGCGGCCGGAGGAGTCAAAGTTCGCGAAGGCCTTCTTCAGGGGTACTCCCGTATACACTTTGATTGGGTGGGACTGGAAGTATGGTCTCAGTTTTCTTGCCGCGACTATGAGAGCATAGGCCGCTTTCTCTATCTGGGTGTATCGAGTCTCGGCATCCCGGAGCACGTGCGATACGAAGTATACGGGTTTCTGGTCCCGCCCCTCTTCTCGCACTAAGGCGGCACTGACCGCATGGTTAGTTGTCGCTAGGTACACAACCAGTGTGTCTCCGTCTATGGGTCGGCTGAGGCAGGGCGGGCTGGCCAGGTATTCTTTGACCTTGTCGAAAGCTGTCGCGCATTCCTCGGTCCACTCAAATCTGGCAGATTTGCGCATCGCTTTGAAGAAAGGGAAGCAAACGTCGCCGGATCGGGCGATAAATCGGTTCAATGCTGCAAGTCGGCCTGTAAGTGATTGAAGTTCCTTCAGGTTCCGAGGGGGTTTCATATCTAAGATGGCCTGCGACTTGGAGGGGTGTATTTCTATGCCCCTCATGGAAACCATAAACCCGAGGAACTTTCCCCCCGTGAGACCAAAGAAACTCTTCTTGGGGTTGAGTTTCATGTCGGCCTGGTTGAGCGTCGCAAATGTCTCGCGTAGGTCCTGCACGTGGCCCAGGTCGGACATACTCTTTACCAGGAGGTCATCAACATAAGCCTCCACGTTTCGGCCTATCTGCTCGTGGAATACCTTGTTCACCATTCTTTGAAAGGTAGCCCCCGCATTTTTTAGCCCGAAAGGCATCACTCGGTAACAGTACAACCCGGTGTGGGTCGTAAAGGCCGTCTTATCTTCATCTTCCGGGCACATCCTGATTTGATTGTACCCTGAGAATGCGTCCATGAAACTCAGAAACGCGTGTCCGGAGGTGGAATCCACTAGTTGGTCAATCTTGGGCAAGGGGAAAGGGTCCATAGGGCACGCCTTGTTCAGATCGGTGTAATCGATACACATCCTCCAATCTCCATTTGCTTTTCTAACGAGTACAGGATTCGCCAACCATTCCGGACAGGTCACATTTCTAATAAAACCGGCTTCCAGTAGTTTGGCCACTTCAGCTTTAACTGCCGAGCGTCTCTCGGCTCCCATGTTCCTTCTCCTCTGTACAACAGGTTTTGCCCCCGACTTGATGTGTAGCCGGTGCTCCGCTATGGATCTCGGGATCCCAGGCATGTCTGCGGCAGTCCATGCAAACACGGCCTGGTTTTCTCGGAGGAAATCAATCAATTTCTCCCTTGCGCTTCCCTGAACTGCTTTGCCAATATTCAAAAACTTGCCATTGCCGAGGTCGACTTGGTCGACTTCATCGGCCGGTTAGACGAATGCATTTGACTCCCCTCTGTCAATGGGATCCAAGACCATGGGCGTGTGCGGGGGTAAAAACTTTCTGCTGGACCGCAAGCGCTGGCCAGTGGGATCTGACCTCGCCCTTGCTTTCACATCCACTTGGTGAACCGCTCCTCCTCGCCCTTCGAGGGAGGTTTGATAGCACTCTTGGGCCACCTGCTGTTGCCCACATTCCTCTCCCACTCCGTGGTTGGTAGGGAATTTGATCTTTAGGTGGGGGGAGGACACTATGGCTCCAATTTTGTTCAGGGTGCCCCTGCCAATGATCGCATTGTATGCGGAAGGGGCATCCACTACAAGGAAGTCAACCATGACTTCAGTGATGCGAGGCGAGGACCCGAATGCTACTTTCAGCCGGACGATCCCTTTAGGCCGGAGGGAATCGCCAGTGAATCCAACTAGCGGTGTCACCTTCTTCTGGGACTTCTCAAGCTGTATTCCCATCTTTTCGAAAGCTGAGAAGTACAAGATGTCGGCCGAGCTTCCCGTATCTACAAGGATCCTCTTCACCCCGAACTCCTCTATTTTGAGCCTTAGCACTATGGGATCGTCATGGGGCCACGCAACGGTGCCGAAGTCTTTCTCAGAAAAACATATGGCTTCGTCTATCCGGGGCCTCTTTCTTTCAAGGGGCCTTTCAATGTTCAGTATGGTAGGGTACGGCTTGGTGGTGCTTCGGTTATATTTCTCAGGGACCAGCACCTCGTGCCCTAAGCTGATAACATTGATCTCCACGCTTGGCCGCCTGCCGGATGTTCCCGGTCCTTTTCCCTTACCTTCTCCGGGCTTCGGCCCCGTATACCCGGGCCCCTTATAATCGTCTCGATAGGAGGCCTTCTTCTTGTGTTCAACTTTCCCATTGTACTCTTTTGTAAACTTTTGGAAGAATCCCGGCTTGATGTATTCGATCAGTTTCCCTTCTCTGGCCAATCTTTCTAACACGTCCTTCAGCTGGAGGCAGTCTCCCGTGGAGTGCCCATTGAAACGGTGGAATAGGCACTTTACCGCCCCGTCTTTTTTCTCGAAAATGCTCTTGCGCAGCGGCCTTGGGACTTCGGGCATGTCTTTTATGACATGATACATCTCGCTCCTCTTCTTGATAAAAGGGGCGTATCGCACATAGTGGGGTCGATAGCCCTCTCTGCCATCTTCGCGCCGTTCTTCTTGTGGCGCAGGCAGGATATTTCTTTTTGGTGGTTCTCGCCTTCGGGACGGACCGCCGCCGGGCTGCCGGTCACGCTGCTGCGGTTTTGGTGATCTGGACCGCGGCCTAGCGAACTGGACAGCATCCTCCTCAGCCCGGATGTATCCTTCGGCAAAAGCCAAGAATTCCGGTAAACTCTTGAACTCTCTTTTCCGGGCATCATAACGGAGGGTGCCCGGTCCTCCTTGCCAGAGCCCATTCTGTACAGCCGCCAGGGCGATGTCCTCGCTGTAGTTTCGGACCTCCCTAGAGGCCTTTACGAACCTATTCACAAAGGTCCGAGTGGTCTCCTGGTGTCCCTGAACATATTTCAGGAGGGAGTCGCATGTTGCCCGTGGGGGTCGGAGCATGTCGTAGCGGACCAGGAAGGCTCTCGCTAATTGATCAAAGGTTTTTATGGACCCTTGCCTCAGTCTCATGTACCATTCCCACGCCTCTCCAGTCAGACAAGTGGTGAAAATGCGGCACGCGACGGCGTCCGATGCCCCGTGCAGTCGAAGCCTTTCGTAGAACCCGTACACAAAGTTCTGCGGGTCCTGAACGTCGCCGCTTCCTTGGAAGCACGGGAGGCCGACAGGGTATTTGAAGTCACCCATGGGGGCCTTGTAAAGTTCCGGGGCTAGTGGTCCTTCCAAAATATTCGTCGACCCGGAACGAGTCCCTGCTCTCTTTCTCTCCCTTTTGGCTATCTCTTTCTCCACCCCTTTCTTGATCATTGTGTTTATCATTGTCATATTTACTCCTGCAGCCCCTGGTGGGGTGAGTGGTTTTCGCCGCCTCTTAGGGGGTGTTTGGCGACGCTCTTCTCGCGAGTGACGAGACTGATCGTCTTTCCTCGAGTGGTGGGAATGATCGTCTTTCCTTGAGTGACGAGACCGTTCTTCGGTTTGTTTGCCGGGGCCTTCTCGAGTCCGCTCTGTTCTCGCTCGACCAGCACTCCTTCTCGAGCTGGCCGCTGCGGATGAGCCTTCGCTTTCTTCCCGTTCAGCCCCAAAGGATAGCCTCCGCCTTGATCCGCCAACCTGTCTCGTTTCCCCCCCGCCTACAAGGGTCTCAAGTTCGGGGTCAGGATTGTCAAAGTCGCCTTCTGTGTTGTGCAGACTGGGCTCTGGGTTGTTCGATCCAGGCCCAGTTTGGATTAATTGCACTACAGGCGGTGGGGGATGAATCATTCGTACCCCGGGAGCCGAGGTGGGAGTTTGGGGATAGTATGGCAGGTTGGGATCAGCCTGTGGAGGGTAGTGTGCTAAAGGGGTGGCTGGGTACTGTGGGTATGGAGGAGCGTACTGCTGGTATGGAGGATAGTTGTAGGGAGGTGGATATACATACTGGGGAACGTACGGAGAATGGTATTGGGCATAAATCATCTGATTTTGTGTGTTTTGGGGGGTCGACCCGATCGGCCCAGTGGCCTGGGCGGTCACGATGGTCGAGTCGATCGGTCTTGCAATCGGTGCAGAAACACCAAGGGACTCCAAGTCTATCCCGGATGGGTTAATCGGTACCCCTTCGGGTGGCATGCCCAGGGAGTAGTTCGGCGGGATAATCGGGTTGGGAGTCTTCTGACCCAGTTTGCCGAGGGGGTTTTTACTCGTTGCCCCCACAGTCGAGGTTAGGTCGGTCGGGGACTTCGCGTTCTCAGTTCGTCGGTTAGATTGCTCCGTCCGTCGAGCTGCCTCCTCGGGGGCGGTCTTGCCCATGTCGGTTTGTTTGGTTGCAGAAGTCATCTTGCTCAGTTGAGGCTGGGGGCCCCACGGTGGTTGATACGTCCCTTCCCAAGGGGGCCGGGCCGTACTTGGACTCGGTCCAGTAAGGGGCGTGCACGTCCTGTTCCTGGGAAGCAGGCCGTGCGGAGGCTGGTTGCCGAAAGTGTAACTCGTCCCGGTTCGCGCGAAACGGGCCAAGAGGGTGGACACGCGGGGTGTCGGAGGGGTATTAACGCTCTAACCCTTTTTAATACCTCCTCAGATTGTGATAAATGCGGTCCCCTCTCTCTGGGGATTTCTCTGCCTTAAATAGGGGGCGCCTTACTGTAGCGGGGTCTTGTCGTCATTAATGACAGGGACCCACATGACTGTTTAGAAGCGTCCGCATAATAGGCGATAATATCCGCATGATCTGTCACAAGCCGAATCAGCGAGGCCATGCGTCGGCCTTCTCGGGCTGTTCGGCGTGTTTAGGCTTTGAGCCTTGTTTTATTTGGTTTCAAGCTGGCCCCTGGGGTGGGGTCCGAATCTCGACCCATACTTGGCCCAAGGCTGGCCCCGAGAAGGGGTCCGAGTCCCAGGCTTTCTTTAACCTCGGGTTGGCCCCGGGAGGGGGTCCGAATCCCGGGTTGTCTTTTAACCTCGGGTTGGCCCCGGGAGGGGGTCCGAATCCCAGGCTATTTTTTACTCGGGTTGGCCCCGGGAGGGGGTCCGAATCCCGGGTTATCTTTAACCTCGGGTTGGCCCCGGGAGGGGGTCCGAATCCCGGGTTGTCTTCAGGCCGCGGCCTGTTTTCTGGGGGGGGGCCTATTTTGTTTTGTTCTGTTTTGGGCCGGCCTTTTGTATATTTAAATCTGGGAGTGTTTTGTTGGGCCAGGCCTGGGTTTTTTAAGGGCCATTGGCATATGGACCTATCAACATGTATCATCAAAAAACAGACCAGAGAAATTGTGCAGACTGATTGGATGCCAGAAGATCTTGATTTCATTCCACTTTAAGTATGGAATCCTAATGAGCAAGCAGGAAACCCGGCTAACGTGCAGATGGTGGTATATCGCCGGCCTAGTGAGGAGCATAGTGACAAATTAATAGTTCGGGTTCGGATCGGCGAGGTCAAAAATTCGTGATTCGGATATAATTCGGAAATGATTCAGTACAACAAAGAAGCAAAAAAAAAAAACCCAAAAAAACCATAAAAAAAAATTTGAAAAAAAATTTCATTTTTTTTCGTGTTTTTATCGCGAATAAAACGTATTATACGTTTTTCTGCGTTTTACTCGGAGTTTGGTTCGATATCGTCGAAAAAACGAATTATACGCAAATTTTTTCACTACGGTGAGGAGGACGACGACTCTAGTAGTATGGAGTGTCATATTTTGTTGGCTATGCTTTTGGAACATTGATGCTTTGTCATAGCAGTAGGTTTCTCTTTCATCTGCTTTTGGAATTTTTCTAGGGTAGAATGCATATCAGTATTTCATCTGCTTTTGGAACTTTTGTCATACTCAGTTTTATGTTTCTTTAATGAAACTGGTTCTCAGTCTTTTTTTATGCCCATATGTATCAATTTTAGGCATAGATAATAATGAGTCTGGCTAGTATGATATCAGCATTATATGACATTAACTTCAAAATTTATTAGATAGACTTCAAATGACTAATTTAAACTTTTAAACCAATTTGTTTTATGAGTGATGCGTTTACATGCAAAACTTTTATTTTTTGAGTTATTTTAATATCAAATCAAGCGGTAAAAAATGTTAAAAAATGAACGCATTAAAATTAATTTAAAAACACTCACATTTGACCGCTTGACTTGATACTAAATAAATTCGAAAAATTATAAATTTTGCATGTAAACGCACAACCAATGAAGTAGATCGGTTTGAACGGTTCGGATTCACCGTTTGAAGTCGATTCGATAGGGTTTGAAGTTGGTGTTATATATGCTAAAATAATATTGATGTCATACCAGGCTCGATAATAATTTAATAACGAGTATAATTATGACATCAGTGTTATTTTAGTCTATATACCAACAACTTCAAAACCTATCGAATTGATTTCAAACGACGAATCCAAATAGTTCAAACCGATCTACTTCATTAGTTGTCAGTTTACATACAAAATTTATAATTTTTTGAAATTATTTAGTATCAAGTCAAGCGGTCAAATATGAGAATTTTTAAGTTAGTTTTGATACATTCATTTTTCAACATTTTGACTTGGTATTTCATTCATTTTTCAACATTTTCAAACAAGATGTAAGGCGCCTATCTAGCTAGCTTAACTAATACCCCATCCAAACACGAAAAGATTAAATATGTTAATCATCATTTCTATTCTATTTTATTCCCTCCTATTCTTCACCTCCTCTTCCTTTCTTTACTCTCCGTCCAAACAGGATGTAAGATAATGGGAAGAAAAAATAAATAAAGGCGTTTGAATTCATCTGCATCCCAGTATCCTACAATGCGACTGTTCATAGGAGCCCACGGATTCTCCCGTTCAGGTATTGGGCTTCCAAGTTCAACCCGGCCCAAGCCTCAATTCAGATTAGCTGTTTAAGGCCTCAAATCATTTTAAGGAACAAAGACAACGAATTAGGGCTTTCCACGTGGACGTATAGAAAACTTTCGGGGTAAAGTTTTTAACAAAGTAGGTTTAACTTTATGCCGATATTTTTATTAAAACCCCCAAAAAAAAACAAATTATCAAATCTGCTCCCACCCCAACTTTATTTTTATTTCTACCCCAACCGCCCGTGGACTGGGCGGTCCACTTTTCCCACCAGACCGCCCAGCCACTGGGCGGTCCACTTTTGAAACTTGACCGCCCAGGGGCTGGGCGGTCCACTTTTCAAGCCTGACCGCCCAGGGGCTGGGCGGTCCACTATGAATTTTTTTTTTTTTTTATAGGCGGTCCGCTGGGAGCAGACCGCTCCCCCTCTCTCTTTCGTCTGCCTCTGCCTCCTGTGTCGCCGCCCCGCCGCCCCGCCGAGTCGCCGCCCGAACCACCACCCCAGTCTCTCCTTCTCTCCCTCTCCCTCTCTCCCTCTCTTCCTCTCTCTCTCTAGAGCTCTCTCTCTCTCTCTCCCTCTCTTCCTCTCTCTCTCTCCCTCTCTTCCTCTCTCTCTCTTCCTCTCTCTCTCTAGAGCTTCCTCTCTCTCTCTCCTGCCATTCTCTCTCTCTTCCTCCCTCTTCCTCTCCCTCTTCCTCTCTCTCTCTCTCTTCCTCTCTCTCTCTCTCTCTCACCCGAATCCTAATTTCGGCCATATCGGCGACAGTCCGATTATTTTCGGGTAAGTTTCTAAATAATTTTTTTAATTTATATTTTGTATCTTGTATTGGCATTGGAACGATTGGTAGAATTGAATTGTTAATTATCGTGTCCGGGTTGTTGATTTTCCCGAAACGATTGAATTGTTCAAAATTAGGGTTTCCGGTATTAGAGTTTGTAGTTTAGGGATTTAGGGTTGACAAAACTGAAGTTTATAAATTAGGGTTGAATTGTTAATTATCGTGTGCGGGTTGTTGATTTTCCTGTCGCGATTTAATTGTTAAATTAGGGTTGAATTGTTAAATTAGTGTTTATGATTGAATTGTTTAAATTAGGGTTGAATTGTTAAATTAGGATTTAGGGTTGAATTGTTTAAATTATGTTGAATTGTTAAATTAGGTTTGAATTGTTAAATTAGGGTTTAGGGTTGAATTGTTAATTTAGGGTTTAGGGGTTAAATTAGGGTTTAGGGATCAAATTAGGGTTTAGGGTTGAATTGTTAGATTAGGGTTTAGGGTTTAGGGTTGAATTGTTAATTTAGGGTTGAATTGTTAATTTAAATTATGTTGAATTGTTAAATTAGGGTTTAGGGTTGAATTGTTAATTTAGGGTTTACGGTTTAAGGTTGAATTGTTAAATTAGGGTTGAATTCCTAAATTAGGGTTTATAAATCAGGATTTATAAGATAAAATCTTATGTTTATTGAAATGTAGTATGGTCAGAACTAGACGGGGACGTGCATGGGATGCCCCTCTGGAGACGGGGGAGAGTTCACATGATCACTATGCTGAGGCATCCGGTGCAGCGGCATCCGGTGCAGAGGCATCCGGTGCAGAGGCATCCGGTGCAGCGGCATCCGGTGCAGAGGCATCCGGTGCAGAGACGTCCGGTGCAGAGACGTCCGGTGCAGATGCTCCCTTTGGAGATTATCCCCCTCACCATCCTGACACATTTAGTCCTCTTCTGTGGACCCCACATGTCAGGCACCGTGTCTCACTTGCATCTATGGAGGTACGTTGGTTTTGTAATCCTAATTTAAATAGCATTATTTAATTAGACGTTTATATTGAAATCATTGTAAAATGCAGGACACGACGATGCTGACAGTGAGACATCGCACCCCCGAGATACGATACGTCCGTCACCCGTTGATGGAGCGGTGCATCATGCATCTCGGGTTGTATCAGCTGGCCACTATGACTCACTGTGATATTGACCAGGCTCTCGTTTGCGGTCTAGTGGAGAGATGGCGACCGGAGACGCATACATTTCACCTTCCGGTTGGGGAGATGACGGTCACACTAGGTGACGTCAGCGCCTTGTGGGGTTTACGGATAGATGGCGACCCCATCGGTGGTGTCTCAGACGATCCGGACCTGATGCACATGATACCGGAGCTGCTGGGGGCCGCTCCGACGGACTTGCAAAAGAAGAAGAAGAAGAAGAAAGGAGAGGAGGAGGAGGAGTACCGGTATTCCAAATACTGCATCAGTCTTGCGGCGCTCCGCAGTTACTTCCACCGGCGTAGGATCACCCCCGAGACACGTGACGAGCAGACCGTTCTGAGGTAATCACAAACAGTTGCAAATTAAAATATGTTATGGATTCAAAAAAAATTGTAGTTATTTATGTCTCTAATTTATGTTGCAGGTACGTGAGGGCGTTTGTCATGGATTTATGTGGCAGCGTCATGTTTGTCGATTCCAGCGGTGACGCAGTCCCGATTATGTTCCTCTCTCTGCTGAGGGACATTCAGCGGCCGTCGAAGTGGAACTGGGGTGGAGCCGTGCTCGCCCACTTATACCGGGGCTTGTGTCATGCTTGTCTGGTAAGTTTATACAAATATTTTAATTTTTTTATTACAAATATTAGGGTTCCATATTTACCAGAAGTGCACCGCATGTCCAAAATTTAGGCGACGAACAAGCAGATTGCCGGACCGCTTCTTCTACTCCAGCAGTGGTCCTGGTCGCACATACCGGTGTGTCGGCCTGTTCCTCCAGCTCAGCATGGGTTATGGACGGGAGATGACCCCGAGAGACGTCCGGGGTACGGTGCCATATGGGCTCCTCCCCACACATACGAGGACACGGGCAGGGGGAGGACCGTGGGGATTTCGTATGTCCGGGGTCAGCTCCAGATGCTTCACGAGGCGAGCATCACCTGGTACCCCTATCGGCTGTTCTACGATCGGGGCCTTCTGTGCCAGCTGACTTTAGACCAGAGACATCTCTCGTTTTATCGGGGGCCGTGCGTATGCTTCTGGATAGTTGAGTATCACTATCCTGATCGAGTGCCCCGTCAGTTTGGCTTGGATGCATATGTCCCTGATTTTCCAGAGTTGGGCGAGCAGCAGACCACCCAGCTGCACAGGTAACTACCCACTACCTTATTGTTTGCCTATTTTATTACTTGTTCAGCCATACACGTTGCTAATTAATTTATATTGCAGCACTAAACACAACAAGCCCAAAGTCGACTGGATGACGCGTTTCTGGGAGCATTACCAGCGTGCTGCATCACCTGGGGATCACTTATGGACCCCGCCTCCAGCTCCAGATGCCCCTACGCCGGCCGGGCCTTGGAGATTACGATATTTAGTCTGGTACCAGAGATGGGGCATGCCGACCGTTTATCTACAGGGGGACTATGGTGATGCTCTCCGACGGAGACTCACGGGTGACGGATCTAGGACTTACTTGCCTTTCGGCCCGATCCATACTCGTTCGGTATGTTTAAATGAAACTGAAATGCTTAAAAAATTATAGTTATTTATTCATCTTCCAATAATAATAATAAAAATACGTTGTGTGCAGATTTTGACGGGTATTAGAGGAGTGGCACACAGCTTGGTGTGCATGGCGAGAAAAAGTTGGAGAGCGATAGGATGTCAAATGCTCCAACACAGTGCACCGATCGTGGAGGACTCTGGCTGGGACGGTCGCCTCGTTGGTATGTTGCACGATGCTGGGGAGGACATCAATTGGCGCGAGATAAAGGCCCCACCACTAGATCCGGAGCAGCCTGGAGACCCTATCTACGCTGCGGAGATGCCGCCACCTCCTGCAGGTAATAATATGTCATACAAATGATCATTATTAAGTGTCTCTCTAAAAGATCATTCTTATTAATTTATCTTCATGTCTGCAGATGATGACTCGGGTTGGGCGATCCACCAATGGGTGTTGAACAACAACGCGTGGAACGCGTACTACAACGAGTATGGAGTTCCAGTGCAGCTTACCGAGGTAGCAAAAGTTCATTATTTAATTAATTTACTCGTTACTTCTATGTCTTTAATTTAACATTGTTTACATGCAGGATGAAGCTGCCGCCGCCGCCGCCGCCGCCTCATTCTCATTGGATGACCTAGCTCCAGATGAGGGCGGATGGGAGCCAGCTAGCTCCCACCGACCGCAGTATATGGAGCCCAGACAGCACGACGGCGAGGCCAGTGGGAGTGGGGCACAGACTGCAGATGGCTTTGCCGCTGCTATATTTGGCACACCGCCTCCGGCCACGTATCCTCCTACTTGGGAGGCCGATCCGTGGGTGTTGCGTACACAGGCGGGGATCCATGGGGAGCATGCATTACACCTGGGGGCGGACCCATGGGCGCGCGAGACCGTACACGATGACATGCAGGTGGATGAGGTTCACCAGAGGCGTCCGCCGTCGCAGAGGGAGCACCGTGCACCTGAGAGGTTGGACCTCTCCGGACCTCGCCCTCGTCGTCGCCGTTAGGGTTTTATATTTTTTTTAGTTTGATAGGTTTCTAGTATTTTAGTTTGGATTATTATATTTCGTGTTTGGACTGTTATGTTTCATTTTTAGACTTACCATTTCGATTACTACTTTTGTTGTTTAGACTTACCATTTCGATTACTACTTTTGTTGTTTAAACTTACCATTTCGATTACCAATTAGAAACATTTAAACATTAACAAAACTTAATATAAAACTAATCAATTAAAACATTCAAACAATTAAAACATTAACATTTAAACATTACAACAATTTAATATAAAACATTCAAACAATTAAAACATAAAACTCTTATAAAAAAAAAAAACAATAGCAGACCGCCCAGCCCCTGGGCGGTCAAGTTTCAAAAGTGGACCGCCCAGTGGCTGGGCGGTCTGGTGGGAAAAGTGGACCGCCCAGTCCACGGGCGGTTGGGGTAGAAATAAAAATAAAGTTGGAGTGGGAGCAGATTTGATAATTTGTTTTTTTTTGGGGGTTTTAATAAAAATATCGGAACTTTATGCAGAGAACAGACTATAGTCTATAGAATCTAAAAAGCGCTGCATACGGTTATTGCGCTGCATGAATCGAAAAATGCTCTGTTAACATCTTTACCCAATTTTTGGGTTTTGGATCGAAACCGTCCGATTCGAATTCGTCGCTCGGGATCGTGTCTCGGGATTCGAATTTGTCGTCGGAATGTGTGCGCTCACTTCAGGAATGGATTTTCGCGGATTCGAATCGGACGGTCTCGATCTAAAACTCAAAGATTGGGTTACTTCACTGCATCTGAATTCGAAAAAAGTCCGTAACTGACTGCTTCTCTCGCAGTCTCGCCTCTAGATTTTCTGCTCTTTCCATCCCTTGTTTTTGCGCTCTTCTCTGGGTCTCTGCGCTTTCGTTTCTTTCTCCTTCTCTTCCATCTCTCTCTCTGATCTCTCTCGGCGCGCGATCCGATAATGAAACCCTAACTATAATATCTCCAATGGAGGATTCACAATCGCATACTAACCACAAATTGTGCGGGTTTCTCCGAGCAGTCGTGTCTCTACCCCGTTCCCAAACTCTCCTACCACTAACCCCTTGTAAACTCTGCTCTGATGGCGCGAAAATCTGCTTCATTTCCGATTCGAGACTCTCTCTCTTCCCAATTGAACACCCGGAAGAACCTGACAACGGGAATTCAAATTCCAATTCCAATTCTCCAGCAGATAATAGTTTCAGCCTGAGAACACGATATCTGGCGCTGGCGAGAGGGAGTGCAAGTGTGATTCACCAGCTCCATTTGCTTGTCTCTAAGAAGTTTGCAGAAATCGAGGCAAGAGTGCTGAGGGTTTATGCAAGGGAAGTCGGTGGGGTTGAGGAAAGAAGAGCTGTTGTTTTAGTGGATATATACTTGCCTATTTCAATTTGGTCTGGATGGCAATTTCCCACGTGGCGTGGCCTGGTTGTATCCCTGTTCAAACATGTCAGGTGTGTTGCTTTGTTCAACTGTACTTTTTATTCTTGTTTACATGATCATTTGGTTATTTACCCCTTTTCTTGTGATTTGGTTTTGCAAAATTGGTGTAGAACCTTCCAAAGAAACACATATAAGATGCATATAATTTAGTCAGCTTGATTAGCACAGAATTTTGTTGAAGTCTGTTTGCAACCTTGACTGTGCTCTCAATTAAACCCAGAGGTTACAGGAATTCGTAGCACTTAAGGTAACAGAATATTTCTGTTTGGATCTGGACCGTCCAATCAGAATCTGCATGACTATTAAAGCGGCCCCGTGTGTTCCACCTCGAGCCGGATTGGCCCGGATCCCGATTGGACGGCTGTGGTCCAAACAGAAATATTCTGTTACCTCAGTGGATATGGATTCGAGGTTACGGCACCACAAAATTAATTAAATGATCTAGACCACATCTGGTAGAACACCATGCCACACAGTACCAGAATTTGAACTGAAAATTTTAGTTATTTTACCTCTTCTAACAAAATTACATATATCTTCCTGACAGCTGTGATTGGGAATTTCGTGCCTCCTTGCTTTCCTTTGATCAGGCAGTTAACCAACCGCACAAAGAAGAAGCCCAAATTTGGCTCGACTCCAGTTGTAATGTTCTCTCATGCGAAGCACACCGAAAAACCTCAATTTCTCCCAGCAGGAAACCCTTTGACCTTCACGAGATTTTCAAGTCTCTACCTGTAATTGGGACGGACAAGAAACTAAACACAACCCGAATTATGCCTGCTGAACCATTTCAAGCCCAAAATGAACCTCACGGCATCTGGGATATTTCTGATGACCTGTTGAACAATATCCTGGCATTGCTTTGCCCAAGAGACCTTGTACGAAGTGCTGCCACATGTCACCATCTGAGGAGCCTAGCTGCCTCAGTTATGCCGTGCATGAAGCTCAAGCTCTTCCCCCATCAGGAGGCGGCTATTGAGTGGATGTTGACCCGTGAGCGCCACCCACCTCGTGAATTGCCAGACCCCCTTTGCAAAGAATTTTGCACCCAAGACGGGTTACCGTTTTGTATCCACAGTGTTTCTGGGAAGGTAACCATAGGAACTGCTCCTGAAGTTCGTGATTTCCGAGGTGGTTTGTTCTGTGATGAACCGGGTCTAGGAAAGACAGTTACGGCCTTATCTCTTATACTTAAAACGCATGGAACCCTGGCAGACCCACCTCAAGGGGCAGATGTGACATGGTGCATGCATAGACCTGATAGAAAATGTGGGTATTACGAGGTTAGTTCTGACGACTCTGTTAATAGTAACCTTGTTTCTCCGTGGAAGCGTTTTATGGGGAAAAACATGCGCCAAAGAGAGACTGACAGTAAAAGCTTGAAAATAGCTGATACTAGGATCTTACCTGGAGTTGATAATCAGTCAGTATCAATTAGGCGTGTTTCAGTTAGGTGCTCTAAAAATCTAGGAAGTGCAACTGTGAGCGAGACAAGTGAGGATGACTCGGATTATGAAGTGAAAGGGAAAAAGAGATCAAAACCAATTAGGGGTAAGGGTGCTTGTACCAATAGTAAGAGGTCTAAGAGAGGGACTACTGACACCTCTATCAATAGCACTAATGAGATGTGGGTCCAGTGTGATGCATGTAGAAAGTGGCGTAAACTATCAGAAAAAAATATACCCGATGCCTCGTCAGCATGGTTTTGCAGCATGAATGGGGACCCAAGACATCAGAGCTGTGCTACCCCAGAGGAGCGATGGGACTCTAAAACAAGAGTGACTTATTTACCGGGTTTTTACGCTAAAGGCACTGACCCATGCAAAGAAGAAAACATCTCCTTCTTCACCACTATATTGAAAGAGCATATAACCTATATTAATTCAGAGGCAAGAAAAGCCTTGAAATGGCTGGCTAGTCTGTCACCAAATAAGCTTCTGGAAATGGAGATGTCAGGTTTGACACGGCCAGTCCTAGATGCTTGGTCAGAAAACCAGTATGACAAGATATTTCAGGCTTTCGGTCTCATCAGAAAGGTCAAGGGAGGTGTTAGCCGGTGGCACTACCCATCAAGGCTTGAAAACCTAGCTTTTGATACAGTTGCACTTAGTGTTTCACTCAAAAAACCGCTGAACATTTTACGGTTTTACCTCTCTGCTGCCACTCTTGTTGTGGTTCCTGCAAACTTGGTAGACCACTGGAGAACCCAGATCCAAAGGCACGTATCACCAGGGCAACTGCAAGTGTATTTGTGGGATGGTCATAAAAAGAAACCAAGTGCTCATGTTCTGGCATGGGATTATGATGTTGTCATAACCACATTTAGTAGGTTGAGTGCCGAGTGGGGCCCACAAAAGAGTAGTTTGCTGAGTCAGATACACTGGTACCGGGTGATACTGGATGAAGGTCATACGCTTGGTTCAAGCCTGGCCCTAACCAACAAGCTACAAATGGCAGTGTCAATGGCTGCCTCCAGTCGGTGGATTTTGACTGGTACACCTACACCTAATACCCCGAATAGCCAGGTGGCACATATCCAGCCTATGCTTAGATTTCTTCATGAGCCAATTTATGGAGAGAATCTGGATGTGTGGGATGGGGGTATACAAAAGCCATTTGAGTCACACGAGGAAGAGGGGCATTTTCGTCTTCTTGAGTTGCTCAAGAGAACCATGATCAGTGCAAGGAAGTCTGATTTGAAGAACATCCCGAAGTGTTTAAGAAAGGTATGTGATGTCCCTTGTGGTTCACCATACAAAAAAAATTTTGGCAGCCTCAGTAATTAAGTGGCACATTCCTAAGGGCTAAGGCAATAGTGGTTAAATTGCTCCCAGTGTTTTTTTTTTTCTTATATGACTCAACAAAAAATTTGGATCCAGCATAGGGATCTGCTTGGTGTGGTTTTATTCAGTTTGAGCTGAGACCAAAATTTTTTAAAAGGGCAAAATTGTCAATTTTTAACAAGATACAGAATCTGCCTTCCATTACACTGACTCTTGTTGCCAATTAGAAAAGTCTTGATAAATGTAAATACTGCTTCACTAAATCAAAACAATCACATAACAGGTGATCTATCTGAACTTCAATGAAGCGCATGCGAAGAGCTATAATGAATTAGTGGAGACGGTGCGGCGCAACATCCTGACGGCTGACTGGAACGACCCGTCACATGTGGAGTCACTTCTCAACCCAAGACAGTGGAAATTCCGGGGCAATACAATTAAAAATTTGAGGCTGTCATGTTGCGTGGCAGGTCACATAAAGGTGACCGAAGCGGGCGAGGATATACAAGAGACCATGGATATATTGGTTGGTGATGGCCTTGATCCTGAGTGCGAAGAGTATTCATTCATTAGAATTGCACTTTTGAACGGTTGTAGTTGTTTCAGGTAACTAAGACCTTTGTACTTCTCATTTTTTCTTCTTCTTTTTGTTTTTTCTTTTTCTGTTAATTAATTAAGCCATTTACAAGGCTTGATTGAGATTATTTGAGAGCTGAATTGTGTGCAAACATCAAATGGGTGGATAAAATGCAAAGAGTATATTGAAATTGTAAAATGTCATTATGTTGAGATCCTCTTTTGGCATGCTCTCAATGAGTTTATGCATTCATATTAACTATACCTTTAGGAGAGAAATCTGAGAAAACAAAAGGATGTGCCATTGTTAGTACTATAGAGAAAACAAAATCTCTCTCTCTCAATTTATCTTTTCAGATTTTGTAATTTTTCTCTGAAAAAAGTTTAATTCATCACAACTATAACCTGAAAGTTTCTGCTGTCATATAGTTAGTTTAAAGTTTAAACAAGTGTAGCTTCAGAGATATTTATTTTGCCGTCTAAAGGATATAACCTTTATAAGGTTGTGACCAAAATGTGCTATATACATTTACAATGAGATTTGTTAAAATTATATTTAAGCAACGGCAAATTATCAAATTGTTTCTTAGGTGTAAAGATTGGTGCCGTTTACCTATGATAACTCCATGCCGGCATCTCCTATGCCTTGACTGTGTTGCATTAGACAGCCATGGATGTACCTTACCTGGTTGTGGTAGACAGTATGAAATGCAGTCTCCTGAAACCTTAGCTCGGCCTGAAAACCCTAACCCTAAATGGCCTGTTCCCAAAGATCTTATTGAACTCCAGCCTTCATACCAACAGGTACCTGTTATTTAACTTGTCAGCACCAATACTGTTCTTTCAGTTTTTTGCATTAAATTCTTTGCATTGTTCATATTACTACCACTTTTGCTAAGAAGAAATTGGCATGTAGGGTGACTGGGCTCCAGACTGGCAATCTACATCAAGTAGCAAAGTTGCATACATGGTAGAGAAATTGAAGGATTTACAAGAAGCTAATAGAAAATTAGGTTACTGTATAGATTCAAACAGAGGAATTGAAGGTTCTATGGTTAAGCCTTCTGGTGAAGAGATAGATTTGATGGTGAATGACAAGGCTGGTGTGACATTGCCTGAGAAAGTTATAATATTCTCTCAATTTCTCGAGCATATCCATGTTATTGAGCAACAAGTATGGTTTCCTCTTTGTGCTTTTCTTATGTTGTTATATACAAAGTTATGTTTGCAAGTTAAACCAAATATCTTATCTTATTTGCTATAACATTTATATTAGTCATTTATTTTGCTATCACTCTATCAGTTCTTGCTTTGTCCTTTACTTTTCGGTAGTCTTAAGAAGTAAAAATATTAAGTTAATAACTGATGGTAAATGTTTTTTGCTCTTCAGTTGACATTTGCGGGCATTTCTTTTACCGGTATGTACAATCCAATGCCTTCAAGTAATAAGGTAATCATGCCTTTTGGTCTGTACATCTCTACTTAACTGTATTAAGTATGCTGAATTTTAGAGAGGCTTATAATACCAAGCTACTCTTTGATATATTCTCTTGTCAGATGAAATCACTGATGGTATTTAAACAAGACCCAAATTGCATGGCTTTAGTGATGGATGGAAGTGCCGCCTTAGGCCTTGACTTGAGCTTTGTTACTTGTGTTTTTCTAATGGAGCCTATTTGGGACAGGAGGTAATTTAATTACAACACCCCCCACCCCCACCCCCACCCCCTCAAAAAGAAAATATGCTTTACCACATAAATGAACATACCTGACATTGCAGGAAGCCTCTTTTTTTTCGTGCTTCTTTTATAACCACTTGTATACAGTGGATCTTACTAACCCCTCATGTCTTTCATACCTCTATTGTGCCTCACGTTCTTATCTCCATTTTCAAAGTTTAAATAGTCCATACGAACCGCTCAAAATGATCTCCATAGTAAAATATGCTTGGAGACCAAATTTTATATTTTTTGGAAAAAATTTACTATATTTTTAGATAGGAACAAAATCATTGTTCTTCAGAAGATTCTAGACCATCAAAAAACAGTGATTTTGTACCTATATAAAAAAATAGTAAAATTTTTCCAAAAAATATAAAATTTGGTCTCGAAGGACATTTTAATATGGAGATCATGTTGAGCGGTTCAGATCGACTGTTTGGACTTTGAAAACGGAGATAAGAATGTGAGGCATGAAAACACGAGGCATTTGAATCTTACTCATCAACTTTTGAGTAAATTGTCAAAGTTAAAAAAAGTTCATATAGTGAGATCTGTTTCTTTAACAATAAGTGTGCAATATGTGATATAATTCAGCGTGGAGGAACAAGTCATTAGTAGAGCTCACAGAATGGGGGCCACTCGTCCTATACATGTCGAGACCTTGGCCATGCGCGGTACCATTGAAGAACAAATGCTCCAATTCTTACAAGTTAGTTGTGGCTATTGAAGAACAAATTACATGAATAAATTCAGCCTTTACACAAAAGCTAGTATGATGCTTTTCCACAATCTCAGTTAAACCTGACGATTGTGAATTGTACTGTTGTCAGGATCCAAATGCTAGGATGAAAGTTGCAAAGCAAGAAAGAGGGAAAGGTGAACATGAACCAAAGCGGGCTCACAGGACTCTCCATGATTTTGCCGAGAACAATTATCTGGCTCGACTCACTTTTGTTAAAACAAGATCAGTTCTTTAGGTACATTTGAAAGTTTCTTGTTCTCTATTTTGCTTTTTGAAAGTATGTTTATATATTTCTAAAAAAAATTAAGGAGTAGTGATACAGTAGTACCCCCATGCAGTCAAATAATTTAGAGGGTCCCTTTGTCAGGGAATGTTTGGGGCATGTAGGGGGCGTTGATTGTGGGGCACGTTTTGTATTTTTTCCAAAAATATATAGGTGATAATTCTGTTTTATTTTCCAACTTGGTTCAATGTGTTTAATATGGGGTGCAGTCTTATTAGTGTTGATTGTAACTTATTAGTGTTTAATATGGGGTGCAGTCTACATGAAATAATATTACTACCGCTCTCATGTGTTTTGTTCTAAACTTCTAAGTTCTAATGCCTTTTACTATGACCGTTTTTGTTTTGTTACAGCGTGATAGAAGCTGCTGGGTATGAGCATGCATAATTTTATGAATTATGCTTTATCTTTCCCGAGTCAGTCAGTTTAATTCGATTCAAAGCCAGAAGCAATATTTGATTTGCTTATTATATATATATTTATTCAGGAGGGCCTTCTCTCTTTTGTGAACAGCAGTATTGTTTTGGGAATGTTTACTTTTGCGTTTTGTAAAGGCTTGTGAAAACCGCAAAAGTAACTGGTGCTTTGGAAGGGGGCCTTTTTTTGCTCTTTTGTTGTAAATTTGTTAGTAATCTATTTGACAAGGAACATGCTGCTGTATGCTTGTTCAATATCACCATCGATCAAGGAACTTTTACTGATATTAATTTTGATAAAATTAAGTATCAAACTCTCGTACAAAGTGTGGGGGCCTAGCTGATGCATGTGAGGTGTTTGAAGAAATGCCTAGGAAGAATATTCGAAAATGGACAAGCAAGATCATGGGTTTTGCCCTGCATGGCGATGGGAAGTCAGCTCTAGCTTTATTTGATCGTGTTATTGCTGAAATTTTTAAATATACCATTTACCAAAAAAAATTGATAAACCAAATAACCATGAAATTCTGAAAATTTCAGATTTGACACATCTGTCATGTGAGATTGCGGACACAAAAGGGGTGTGGTTGCGATGGCGGACACTGTCATATGGTTGCGGACATTTTCTTTTATTTTTTTTTATTTGACATCATTCGATAGAGCTAAATTTTTTATTCTTTTGTTAATTTTTAAAAATAGATGGAGAAACTTATAATTTGAATATACTAAAAGAAATAACAAATAAAATAGATAAAATATCTTATAATTTAGATATACTTAAGTAGTATGAAATATTTTTGAGGCAGAATTTTTAGTGGCTGTAAAAAAAAAATTAAAATATTTCTTAGTATGTTACTGGAAAAAAATAAAAATGTTTTGATTTGAGTTATTGATACCGGTTCAAAAATCACCTCTTGATATATAAAAAAAGAGAAATGTTTTGGCCCCCGAGTCATCATACCCGAGCGCGTCCCCCAACTAGTTTAACAGAAAAAATCTTTCAATTTTGCCTAACTTCTATTTTCAGCGCTCATATTCAAGCTTTTAAAGTTTTGCTTAATAACATTTTATAATGCTACTCGCAAACATTTAAACTTCTATCTGCAAGCATTTAAATTCTAAATCTGTGTAGTTTTAACTTCTAACTACTTTTGTCTTCAAGCCAAAAAAAGAAAGATTCATTTTACCCACTTTTTTTTTTTCTCTGATCTTTCTTGTCTATTTTTCCAACGATCTGTGATAAATTTTACGAATCTAAAAATACAAACGTTTTCTACTTAATTTTCTCTTTCAAATGAGACCTATGAATAAATATTTTTTGAGTTATTTTGAAATCATTTTTTTTAAGTAAAACCCATAGGCACTTTAAATTTTCAACTACTATGTTCAAGTGTTTAAACCTCTGATATCGATCATATAGTATCACACATTTAAACCTATGTATACAACCGTTTAAAGTAGTTGTGTTAAACATTTAAATAGTTTCCATGTCAGTTTTAAAAGGTCGTAGACTAAGGTTTTAAATCTTGAGAATGTAAAGTGTTCATGGACTTTACTTTAAAAAAAATAAAAACAATAACTTGAAAAAAACTTAAAAGTATTTCTTCATAGATCTCATTTGAAAGAGAAAATCGAGTAAAAGAACGTTTGTATTTTTAGATTCGCAAAATTCATCATGGATCGTCGGAAAAAAGGACAAGAATGATCAGAGGAAAAAAAAAGAGTGGGTGAAAGGAATCTTTTCTTTTTTTGGCTTGAAGACAAAAGTAGTGAGGAGTTAAAACTACTCAGATTTATGATTTAAATGATTACAGATAGAGGTTTAAATGTTTGCAAGTAATATTGTAAAAAGTTATAAACAGAGCTTTAAATGCTTGGATATAAGCGCTGGAATTGAAAGTTAGACATTAAATACTTAGAGGTGCGCTCAAAGATTTATTTGGAAAGCAATTATGAGGCTCTATAAAAAAAATATCGTAGTCCTTCTAAGTACATTCAAATTCTAAGGCACTCCATTTATTTCTCTAAAAATAATTATTTGATTTTTTTTTTTTATGGATAGTATATTTAAAAATTTCGGTAGTTATCGTACCACAAATGTACGAGTGCAATGAACCTTATTATTATTTCCAAATTTCAGAAACTTATGATCTACATACTCTTACCATCTTCATTTAGATCTTATTCGGAAGAAAAATGGAAATAAACTGGGGCTATAAAAGGCAAAGCTTGAATAAATCTAAATGGTAAAAGACCAAATCTTTTTAATTGGGCGGGTCAATGGGTTGGTTAAATAAGTAAGTCGTCTGGTTAATCGCCGAACCGGACCTAAATCCAAGATGAGATCCGGACCCAGATTTTTTCCGGTCTGATAACAATGACTCGAAGTGACGGGTCCGACTCTGCTGCTATTCTAAGAAGAATAACAGCGGGTGCTCTTCAATTTTGTGTCTATCTCTCTCTTCAAAAGAAGAGGAGAGAAAGAGGAGAGAGAGATAGAGAGGATAGCAGGGGAAGAGAAGGGATTTGAAGAGCACCGGATCTCAATCCCGAAGTGACATGTGAAAAAAAAAAAAAAACATGTAGCTTTTAGCCGACTTATTAGTTGCTCTCTGGTCATCTTATTTCAAAAAAAAAAAACTAAATCTTATTTTTAACAAATATTTTTCATTTTTCAACGGTTTATTGTTGGATTTCATTATGATGACACGCCAATTATTTTCTTTTCGTTCATTAGCACGCTCTTCGTCTATTACTTTTTATAGGAAAAAAAAAGTTTTCTAAAGTTTTAAGTTCTAACTATATAGCTATAATATATTTTTTTCATAAATGGAACTGAATCTTGAATTCCAAGTATATCTTCCAGATCTAAAAATAGTGTACCTTTTAAAAGGAGAGTATCTTTCATGGATACACTAACATTAATTTCAGATTATCACATGCCACGTGGCAAAATATCCATATGACAAGAAATATCATTTCCCTCCATCCGACGGTTCATATTCATCCATGGCTTCTATATAATTCTCACCTCACAGCTGAAAAACCCACAACTAGAATAATTCTCTCTCTCTCTCTTCAAGTTGCATGTAATGTAATTGAGGTTAATAGATGGGTCAAAAGGTAAAAAGGAGCTCCCTTTGCTTCATTACACGAGGGGAAATTGGGATGATAAAAAAAAAAAAAAAAAGGCTGCTAGTTCATGGATGCCTTTGTGTGCACAATAAATATATACAAAAAATGATATGTGGTGAATTCAATTGTAAAGTGCACACATATGGTGTGTATGTGCTTGGAGCTAATTATGTTCTCTTGTTTCTTCTCATGTTTGGAGTGAAGGGAGCTTCTCGTCTCTTTTATCTCTTTTTATATTTCATTTTTTTTTTATGGTGATTAAATTTTCTTATTGTTTGAAGTAAAGCTTTTCTTTCTCCGTGCAATTTTTTGGAGATAGCTTTGTAAGTCTATGGTACTATGCATAGCACGGATTGGTCCGTACTACGGATTAATATTTTCGTTTTCAAAATTCTAATGGTCAATCCGAACCGTTCAACATGATTTTCATATGAGAATATACATGTGGGCTAAATTTTTTATTTTTTAGAATTTGTTTACTATTTTTTAGATAGGTAGAAAATCACTGTTTTTGGATGGTCCAGAATTTTCAGATCAAGTGATTTTCTATCTATCTTAAAATATAGTAAAAAAATTTGAAAAAATATAAAATTTAGTCTGCAAGTACATATTCATGTGAATATCACGTTGAACGGTTCAGATCGACCATTAGAATTTTTAAAATAAAAATATGACTACGTAATACGGACTAATCCGTGCTATGCATAGTACCATAGACTCACTCTTTATGTTATTTATTTATTACTGTCTATATGTTTATTTGCATTTGCAGGATATACTAAGTAGAGGATGCCACAACTAATGTGACCGGGTTGTATTTATGAATTTTATTCAATAAACTTTTGTAATATGGACTGCTTGTTTGCAATTTAAAATTTTGTTCCCAATTTGTATTATACCAAAGCTCAAAATGATTACCGTGTTATCATTTGATTGTTCTAATTAATACAATACCGTCGGTTAGGGTGTCAATGACACCCTTTTATCCGTTTATCCGACCTGTATCATTGATGAGTAAGAGTAAGATTTTTTTTCGTAAACTTATCGGGTAACAATTTTTTTTGTTATCTTACCCGTTATCCTATAAAATAATTTTTAAAAATAACATTATATATATAGATATATATTTATATGAAGATAATACATGATATAATAAAATTTTGTAGTTTTACTAAATTTTCATAATACAAATTAGTTGTATTTATTATTATTTATCTTGAAAAATATTTTATCGAAAGCATAAATTGAGATATCAATGGCACTTTTTTATCTGTTTATCCGACTCGTACTGTATTCGAAAAAATGAATAAGAATAAAAAATTATTATTATCAACAGATACAAGTATAAAAATGTCTCCATCCAACCCGTATTCCGTATTGTACCGTTCACACCCCTACCGTCGGTACAGCATATTGTTTTTTTTTTTTCTCTTCCAGCGGGCACCTTTGTCAAATTCTTTTTTTGTTTTTAGTACAGCCAAATTCTTGGTTGCAATTGCGTCCCCCAACTTTGTCAAATTTTTGTTTTTAGTACAGCATAAATTCTTGGTTTTTAGTACAGCCAAATTCTTGTTTTTAGTACACCTACCGTCCTACCGTCGGTACAGCATACTGTTACCTTTCTTCTGGGTTCTAAAGATCTCTCTAATTAACCCCCTTTCGTATTACCTTTTTGTCGTCGCACTTTTGGGTTAGCTAGCTATCTTGCTGTTTACTGTATTGAGATTTATAGTCCATAAACTAATTGGAAATCTTGACTTTTACTAAGATAATTTTAATGTTTAAATTCGAGATTTATTATTATCTACATTAACATTTTACATCCTGTATATAAATATGATGTGATTTCATGCCTTGCAAAAGGTAGTCGGGTGGGGTTTTGTCCAAACAGCTTTGGACAAAGTCTCATCTAAAGCCGGATCTAAACCGTCTAATTTGCACAGATATTTAGATTCAAGAGCCATTTAAATTTATTTAAGTTTTAAATATATTTGCACGAATTTCAATGGCTTTGAATGAAGCTTTGTCCAAAGCCCTTTGGACAAAACCCAATCCCGAGTCCATATCTCCCAAGGTATACAATTTATATAAACAGACAGACCAGATTAATCTCAGTCGGATCAAACTTAAATTCAGTAACTATAAAAATTATAGGTGGTCCATTTTGAGATTTGTGCCAGGTTAAAAGAATCATCCATACATGGAGGGATCCGAATTCGTCCCGCGCAAAAAAAAAAAAAAAAACGGAACTATTGTTTTAGGTTACAAGGTCTGTGTTAATTTTTTTTTTTTTTCATTTTATGGCTGCAAATGCTTCTAATATAAATCAGTTAGCATTGAGGCAATTTCCAGAAATTAAAAAAAAAAAAAAAAACTGACATGTAAGTGAATAGTGTCTGAGGAACAATGCCATTCTGTCCTTCGATCATGTGATTTACATCGTGCGGCCCCTGGTGATTGTCAGAATCTGAAGCGCATGTTTATTGTGAAAAAAAAAATTAGTATACACTCACATAAACATTGTCAAGATTACTCATTGCACCTTACATGGGTGGGATTTTTCATCATAGGAGTAAAAAAATATCGAATCAGATTTAAATTCATTAACTAATTAGGTACTCGATAAAAAAATAATGCTTTAACTTATACTTTTCAATATTTTGAATTGTAATTTCGGATACTCTAACTTATAATTCTAATTATCAATCAAAATTCAACAAATTTATTTCAATTTTAATCCTAAATTTAATTCGAATTACAAATCAAACATTCAGAGGAGGGCAAAAAAAACTTCAGGGGAGGCAAAATCAATCAGGACCGATAGATTTCCACCTTAGCTTCAAATATGATTTGTGATTCAGGTTCGTCATTTGAATTTTGAATTTTACAATATTAGTGAAAATAAAGGAAATTGTTACAACTTTAAACCCCGAATCCTCACTAGTTACAATCCGAACTTGTAATATTAGAATAATTAGAATAGCAAAATTAGCATTTGTCTTATTAGAATAGCTTGTTCTAACTTTTTTTAAGAATAACTTATTCTAATAAGACAAACAAGTTTAATTTCCTATTCTAGCTATTCTAACCCAACCAAACACCGAATAGTTTGAGAATTGTTCTCAAGAATAGATTCTCATTGCAACCAAACATACCGTAATGAACAGCTAATAATTGCAAGGAACAGAAAGTGTTTTGTAACATAAAATTGACAAGAAACAAATTATTTCTCTCTAAATCCAAAATGCAACTGCAAATCTACTACCATCTAATGATACTTCATACATCTCATAACAGAACCAAATTGCATTTCTTTACAATTTGACAGATACTGAACAGAAAAAGAAAAGCCTAAAACGATGCATTTGTTTATGAAATTTACATGATACCGATATTAGCCAGCTGCCTCTAAGAATTTACAGTGATCCTTTTAATCTCAAACTCACTCTACTTTCCACAAGAACCCCCCCAAAAAAAAAAGATCTGGTACAAAAAAATTACGAAAATGGCACCAGCCCTTTTTCAACAGGGCCGAATAAAACTATAGCCACAAAAATATAAGAGCTTAATCAGGGCTAGGCTGTAAAATTCAAATTTATACTTTTATTAAAAATAGATCTATCATTTGTTAATGGGACGACTGATCATTGCTTACACTAGATGTTGACTTGTCAACCACACGCACATTGTATTGCTCATAAACCCTGGCTCGGTTCTCTTGCCACCACTGCTCTGCTTGCTTCTCGCTAAACCTCTTTCGGCTGCATGTTTGATTTATTTGGTCATTTTCAAACTCAGTAAAGTACTAGTCAGGTCTTCTACTGTATGAACCAACTGGTACCATCTATTGTTTTTCAGATTCTGAGATTTTCTGGAGGATATTAAACAAATATAGGACTGACACTAAGTCTCAAGCTATAACCCAGTTAAAGTACCAACGAGTACCGATTACTACCAGATTCTTTACTTATGGTGTTCTTAAGGTTTAAACATGTCAGTGAACTAGACTAGAGTTTTAAAAGTTCCCCATTCAGTACAATACCATAATATACCGGCTTTGCCTAAATACAAGCCAGCAGATACTGAGTGAAGAAGCCAGTCGGAAAACTGGAAAGAAAAGGAGGGCACTATTTTGAGAGCATAATTTACTATATTGAGCGCTGAGAGAAACTTTTTTATTTATACCAGTTTTGCCCCTAATCAATATTCTTTATATATCTGCTAAGATCTGTGAAAAAATAATGCTTTGCTGATTACGAAAATTTAAGAAAGGTGATATCTTAATTGTTTCTACTAAATGAGATAGTTCTTTCCATTGTTTATTCCATATCTTACAAAAAATAATATTCTAAAAATATTAGTTGCATTTATCCCAAAGAATTTACAATGATATAGAAAATTTGTTCTAATTAATACATTTTAAATTAAAGTTGTTCACGCCAAAACTAGAAAGAAAAAACAGATATAAAAATAAAACAGATATTCATTTTATTTGAACTGAATTTCTATTTTAATATGTTTTATTCTTTTCAGAATTTTTCATTTACACTTGCCAATTTTCTATTAACTAGTGTCATGTGCAAGTTCCACGATATTTGTAGATTTCACAATTTTTTATATCTAACGGCCCAAATTTTAAGTTTTGGCGAAAATCCTAACCAAATTATCCTTGTAATAATGTTTTATAATAATATTCATTAATTTTGTTATTGTGTTGTGTGATGATTTTATAGTTAAAATTTTTGTCGTATGATCATATCCAACAAGTTCACATTAAAAAGAATTCGATATCTGACAAACATTATAACACTTGAGTTAAATAACCCATGAATTATTAATTTACAAAATAGCTTTGTACATTATAATAAATTATTTGCGGATAAGAATATATTGCTTGATTCCATGGTGAAAGTTGCAAAAATTGCATTCCTAAACTGAGATGTCTATAAAAGTAAACAAGGCTAACCATTCTATGTGAAACAAAATATTTTTTTTCCTAAACTGCAGTTTTTAAGAATAATTCAGTTTAAAGAAGAGGATATTAAATAAGGGTATAACTGGTATAAAGAGAAAAAAATTCTCTCAGCGCTCAATATCGTAAATTATGCTCTCAAAATAGCATCGCCCTAAAAAGAAAACAAGTGCCAACCAAAACAGGAAAGTGGAACTTTTACTAACTTAACTAATTTGTTTCTGGCAACACCAAGTGTTGAGAACTTGAGATCCACAAAATATTACCTGAATCGGACCCGCTTGAGATCTCGGGCCCCACCAGGTAAACTGTTGAGTGTGATATACACACCAGGTTCGTCCTGCTCGACCCATTCAGATTCTTGATTTGAACCCGGATCTGACATCTTGCTCCCATTTCTCGGAGTCGCCTCTGCATGACTGGATTTGCTGCTCCGGTGGCTAACTGAACTTGGTCCATTCTGTATGTGCAAACCAGTGGAACCATTGGAGTTTGAGCTCAACTCAGTGGATGCCAGTGAAGCAGCTGTAGTGCCTTCAATAGCTGCAGTTAGTGCCTCGATTGATGACATGGGTGTAGGTGGCACAGGTGGTAGCTTGCTGCTGGTCTTTGTGGACCCCACTGGTAACCTCTCCGCCATCCCCTTTAGCTGATATTAGTCAAGAAAATGAATAAAAATGGGGAAGATAAATAGTTTGGACCATGGTTGTCGTATGGGAACAACTACATCTCCAATAAGCAAGTAAACACCAGGCATAAGAAACGAAACCAAAACCCAAATAAAAAACAAAAAGGGAAGATCAAACCAACCAGTGCCTACAATCACTTAGGTTACGCAATGGCGGTTAAGCCAGTATAGGACCATATTGACCGATACATACAGCATCCAAAGTGTTACTGCATCTGGTACTAGTCGTATCAAATATAACAAGTCAGTGATGCTGCAAGCAGAAAATATTACCTGGCCTGTAAGTGACTTGATGACCTCTTTTGCTGCTTTACATTTTGCAGTTTCCTCTCCTGCTATAGCAATCGCCTCCTTAAGCTGTTTTGTCGTTCTCTCTAACTCCAACTCCAGCAGCTGCGACTTGCGTGAAAGACTCTCCATCTGGTTATAATCAAACTTGATTAAGAAGAGATTCCACATAATCATGTAAGGTACCTCGTTTTCACCATTTTAAAATTTGGGAATTTAATTAATTATTATGGTGAAGTAAAGACCAACCTGAGCTCTCAAGGTAAGGACTTCTTGGCTGACACTATCCCGGGACGGTTTGGGCTCCTCCTGGGGCACTCTAGGAGATGTGAGCCCCCCCAGAGTAGGTGTTGGGGTTGTAGATCGTGGTGGGCTAGCCCGTCTTGAAACTGGGCTTGTTGCACGCGAAACTATGCGGGACCCAGGGACTGACGCGGAGAAGAACTTCCTAGAAGTACCAAAGACAGGGTTGAATGTCCTGCTGATGTTAAGCCCACTCCAGTGGGAGCTCCCATTCGGCACCGGTGACACCCGACTGCTACTGAACTCAAATTTCTTGTTCTTTCGAGATGACAAGCTATCAATCTGTTTAAAAGATTCCATAGAAGATAGCCTCGATAGTTGTACGTTGGACCTTGAGTCAGTCGATCTCTCCTCTTCAATTGTGTCACCAATCACTGTTCGACTTTTTCTTACAGAAAAGGATGGGTCTGCCATGTCAGCAGGTTTATTCAGCTTGGTGAAACAAGCGTCACAAACCCGGTACGGCTTGTTGTTGTTCGGTGAAAGTGCAGCCTTGAGAGATTTCTTACTACTACAACTGTGACAGTAAACAAGTGCACAGTTGTAGCAGTTGTGTCTTTTCCTCTTGAAATTGAAAGGTAACCGACAGCCCGAGCACATTGACTGGTCAACACCCGATACCCATTTGTGTATACAAATAGCTGCAGTGAAATTCGTACCACACACCACGCTCCGTACCTGTTTGTCTTTCAAGGCTTCGACCAGAGTGGGCATGTTACGGTCATCAGTATCACCATGACCTAACCGGCCATTTGCCCCTTTGCCCCAAGTGTAAACTTCAGTGCGAGATGTCAGTACAGCCACATGGTAGGCCCCACAGGATATCTCCTCCACAAAGGATTTTTGTAACTTCCCTTCAATCCGGGCAGGGACATTTCCGTCCGAATGAGGATTGCCAAGCTGGCCGTAGACTGTGCTCCCCATTGTGTACACCTGGCCTGAGGTCGTTAGTGCCACTGTCAGACTGTGGCCACATGCCACCTGGCAGAAGTTTGGTTCCACCAAAGCCGCCACACATGTTGGTACGAGACGGGGCTCCTTGTCCCCATGTCCTAACCTCCCTTTATCCCCATCACCCCATGTGAAGATCTTTCCAGAAGAACAGTTACTTGAACTGGAGCTGCCAACCATAACCTCCACCACAGCAGCTGTGTGCCAGACCCCACATGCAGCCCGTACAGTTCGTAAACCCTTTAACGACTCGACTTCTCTAGGTATAGACACACTTTCTCGGTCATTATGCCCCAGAACCCCAAATGAGCCATCACCAAAGGTAAAAAGCTGTCCTGATGAGGTGACCACAGCTGTGTGCCAGGGCCCACACGAGATGTATGACACATGGACGCCTTCCAAGGGCCCATTAATCCGTTTCGGTACCCAATGACTGACCTCATTACCATGACCCAACAATCCATAGTTGAAAGATCCATCACCCCATGTGTACAAGTCACCTGAGAGCGTGACCGCACATGTATGGTACTCTCCACAGGCCACTAGCTCAATGTTGGTACCAACCAATGAATCGATCAACTTAGGTTGTGCAACATCAGCATCAACCCCATGCCCAAGTCGCCCACCTGATTCCTCACCCCAAGAGTACATCTCCCCCTGCTTTGTGACAAGCACTGCATGGCGGCCCCCGCATGCAACTGTTTGTACATCAAGTCGTGAGGTAAACTCCAATGGCTTTGGTAAAAGGGCATCAATTTTAGAAACTGTTGGATTTGCATTTCCAATTCCCATTCTGGTGATGCCCCCACCAAGTATTCCTTCTCCTGTCCCCTCACCCCATATGAAGATGTCACCTAAGGCATCTCCATCATCATGGCCAGAACCCTGACTTGACGAACTGACAGCACTCGATAAAGAAACTCTAAATGCATCCATTGGGATACCACGTGGAATGTGGCCGTTGGTGGTGTCAGAAGTGCCTGATGACATGGAATGAGACCCCACAGTAGAGTCAGTCGGGAAGAAGCCCTTGGGAGGTACCGCATATAAGACTACATCAGAGAAGGTTTTATCCAATCCCATTTTTGGAGGGCTACCATATGGGCTTCTCAACCGAAAGTTTTCACTGCCATCCTGAGGGGTAAATGTGTTACAATGGCAAATATGGTTAGCTTAATAAGAGTCCAGTAAAGGTAGACAACATGAAATTGAAGAAGAGAACTAAATTTTGATTATTGCAAATAAGTACCCGGTCCCACTATAACAACAAATACTCGAGTACTCGAAATTTAGGCAAACAGACAACCAAAATGACCTTCACTAAATAGATTTTCCACCAACATATATTTTTCATGGAAGCTTCACTTACTATAAAGAAAAAGGACTACCATGTCATAGGACCAACTTATTTAAGGCTCCATTCAGTTCTCAACAAATAGAGAGGCTTGCGAAATTAATGAGAATCGAAGAGAGTGGACTCTTCTGCAATAAAGGGAATTTTGGGTAATTCTACCACAATATTACCTTTTGCACACTATCATTGCTACTGAAAGGGGAGCTGAGAGGGGAGCTGCGGCGAGTGTAAGTCCTAGGGCTAGCAGTGCCAGAAGAGGAAACAATATCGCTCCGCGACTCGGACCTCCATTTGCGGGGCCTACTGCGTGAAATTAGGGTTTTCAGCCCTGCAAACCACACCTCTGCTTCATCTTTATCCTTGCATATCTGACATCAGATTACCTCTGTTAGTATTTTTCTGGGGGTAAATTCTACATGCCATCCCCTATTTCACAACTAAGTATTCAAATGCAATCAAAGCTAGCATGAATTAAACCTCGGTTGGTCAAACCCTAAGACTCCTTGAATTAAGTCAACTTAACCTCAATCACCAGAATTTTAAAACAAAAAATGCCATTTCGGTGCAGCTATTTGCACTTTTATGTGCAAGAAAAATGAAATAAAGGTATTATGGCCTTGAAAAGAACTTACAACATCCAACGACCGATCGCTGTAGATCAGAGAAAATGACTGGCATTCCTTCTCAGGTCGGGGATATCTCTGGAAAATTGGCTGTAAAAAGAAGAGAGCAAAAATGGAAATTTGCTCTTGAGTTAACATCCAGTATTTACACTCTACTATATAATGTGCAAATAGCTATTACTGACACAAATTTCTTACTACTACAACTATAACGGTAAACAAATCCCTACCAAAAATGTTTCAGCATAATTATATAAAGAGAGGAAGGGTTGCTAACCGTTCTTTGACCAGGCATAATTCTTGAAACATGGCTTAATTTGAGATGTTTTTCTTCTTTGCCAGAGAACCATATTAACACCGACTCGTCCTGTAGAAATATGAAAACAAAAATTTGGAAGACTTTTCAAACTTTGCATCAAAAGGAGAAGCAAGAAAAGCACTTACATTAGATAATCTAAATGGACAAAATTTGGGCTTCCCTCTGCGACCGTACTTTAGCAAGTAAGCACCTTTTTTCAGTGCAGTTATTGCCTGAAAAGTTAGAAAAAGAAAAACTGAGAGATAAAACATTAAAAGCAAAGCAGGAATACATGCTGACTTAAAAAGTAGCCCCACGCATAGCTGTTAACTCGGGGAGAAACCGCTAAAAGAAGAAATCATACACCAATAAACATCCAAATGTATTACACTATCACTGAAACCAATCCTTCAGAGAGTAATTATTTTCAATAAGCAAGACATCAATATAGATGGTTTCAATTACTTCAAAGGTAAGATTAATAGTAATTATTATGTATAAAGGCCAAAAGTGCCCCTCTGTTCATAACCAGTTACCCAATTTTGCCAACGGTGCTTAACCTAAGTCCTAAGATTGCAGCTCTTTACAAGCCTTCACTACCATGATATGATCTTTCTCTTGGTTCAGTAATTCAAACTTCTCATCCAAAGATACCCCTTAGCATCTACAAATTTAAGATATTACCCTGTACACAGTTGGGAGTAGTATAAGAACACAGTTTGGTTTGGCCTCATTCCCACTCTTGCAAGAAAAAATATATATTATTAACTAGAAGGAAACTAACACTTGCCCTCGTGCTCTCTAAACATTCTAGTTCCTACTTTCTCTTTCTGATCCCACTAACCATACTCTCTATAAACATTCTAGTTCCTACTTTCTCTATAAACATGCAATCTTATTCCGAGATTCAACCAAACAATAATGAGAAACAAGACAACTCGTTCAACTAGGATCAGCCCCATGTATTTTTTTTTTAATTCGCAACCAACATATACAAAATTATCAATTTGGCCTTATTCCAGCTCTTGTGATAGAAAACAACACTTGTTCTCATGCTCTTTCAAAACTTGCTACTTGCTGTTTTGTTGCCTGCCTGTCCGTTGTCTATCTGTGTGTGTGATTCCAAACTATCATGAGAATCCGAGTTTTAACCAAACATTAACTAGGAATAAGATGATTCCATTAGTAACTCTACTTCGTGTTTAATTTTTCTTATTTTGACACCAACGAAACCAAACTTAAAATTCTAAAGTTGCAACCATTTATCTGATAAATACTACAAAATTAAAATAAGCAAACACCACACCCCTATATAATGGGCATTCTACCCATTTTTAAAAGGAAAAAAAAAAAACTGCAATTGATGGAATTAGACAACTTAACTGCTTATACGTAAATTAAAATATTTCGAAGTAAAATTACCAAAGAACATTTCGCAAAACTACGGCGCTCAGATCAGAGCCAACCTATTACCCAAATTTCTCAGTTTAAACCGAACAACAAGAAACTGATATTACAAAACCACACGCAAATTGCACAAAAGAAAAGGTAAATTCTACTAGAGATAAAGCAAGATAAACTTAGCAGATCACATCATTACCTGCTCAATATCTCTCTCAACTGGCCCGGGTCGGCCAAGATCCGACGATGTCTCTGACATTCCTTGCCCCGTGGGAGCATCAGCAACCCTCCATTTCCCTACCCCCTCCTTCAATCTCAGCCCTCCAATCGATATTCTTCCAGAAAACCTCACCGAACTACTCTTTTCGCACCTGATTCGCGCTCGGATTCAGACCGAGGAATTCAGACCTCAGCCTCTATAGATCGCTGGAGAGAGAAGGTTAGAGAGGAGAGGATGAGAGGGGAAGAGAGCTCGTTTCTACTGCCAATTTTCTTCCTCCTCTTCTTCTCCGCTTTTTGCTTTTGCTTTCTTATTTTAAATTTTATTTTCTGGGTTTTGCTTTTTTAGTGGAGGCTTACTGTTTACTATTACCATTTGCTTATGCTTATTAAGTTTGTCTACTACCATTAACGGCGCTGACATTGCAATAATCCAAATCCATTCCTCTGAGGTAACATGATAATTTTGTTTAGATCATGACCGTCAGATCAGAATCCGGATCAATCCGGTCCGAGGTGGATTGCACGGGGCCCTTTGGTAATCGTGCGAATTCTGATCTGAGGGTTCAGATCTAAACAGAAATATTCTGTTACCTTAGGTTATTTGAATTCGCAATAATCCTCTGTTTTTACAATAGATGAGAGAATTTAACAAGACCTGGTTTTCATGGACCGAAGACAAAAGGTCCTTTGGGACCCACTTACTGAATAAAAAGACAGTACATTTAGAATCTTCTATTTCCTAATTCCTGATCCTCTCCATTGCAGGAAGGACGTGATTGGTATATCTCATGATGTTTGCTGGTGAATTTATGGATCAATAAATTATACAGAGTTATAACTGGGTAAAATTATTATTTTTTGTATTTCTTTCTCTTTTGTGCATTTGATTCAAGACAAATTTACTGATTAGATTTTGTATAATTTTAATTACATTTACCTTATGAAAATACTTTTTAATAGCTCAAGTACTCCTATGTTTAAAAAAGGTTCCTAGGTTGTGCTTTCATGATTTGGAAAGAGAAAATGTACAAGAAATTAAAAACAAATGCGCTAAACTAGTAGGTAAGCAAAATCGATTTGGACAAGCAATTATTTCTTTATTTTTTCTATTTTAAAATTATTTTTAATTTAATATTTTTTTTATTTTTTTATGGTTCATATTGTCTTTTTTTATGACGGCATTGGTTCATATTTTTTCTATTTTTTATGGTTCATATTGAGATCTAAACCGTCCAATTTAAAATTTTACGGGATCTTCGTGTCAATTCAAAACAAACGGTCTGAATTTTTTTTCTGAAGTAATTTAAAATTTAAGTTACCGCAGTTGATATAGGGGATTTGGTAATTTATTTATTTTAATGGCATTTACTATGATCGAGAAGCAACATTGTTTAAACTATTAAAACAATCAATTTGTGGGGGGTGTTTCAACAATGTTGAGAACAATATCTTTTCACGTGACAAAAATTTACTATTTAATTATCTAAACAATTGTGATTCCTGTCTGAAAGCAACAAATCACAGATAAAAACAACAGTATATTTTATATATATATATATATATATATATTTTATCTTACATGGCCAAATGACAAAATTTTTAAATCATGTCTAATCAGTTAATTTAAGAATTTTAATCCACATTTCATACTTCAAACAAATAACAATTTTATTGACTAATTGTCTTAACACTTATAAAAGCAACACCAGTAGATTTTTCAATTAAATAATTATGCACGTGTAAGCCTGACGAGCATTTATTTGAGTATTTGCTTTTTTTTTCCTCTCTGCCAGAATAATTGACAGTCTTTTTTCAGAGAATTTGATTATATGTTTTTTTTCTTCAATCGCCATTCGACTATTTAATATTTACAATAATTTTGAGTGAGACTATGGTACTATGCATAGCACGGATTAGTCCGTACTACGGAGTCATATTTTTATTTTGAAAATTCTAATGGTCGATCCGAACCGTTCAACGCGATCTCCACATGAATATGTACTTGTACACAAAATTTTATATTTTTTCGAACTTTTTTACTATATTTTAAGATAGGTAGAAAATCACTTGATATGAAAATTCTGGACCATCCAAAAACAGTGATTTTCTACCTATCTAAAAAATAGTAAAAAAATTCTAAAAAATAAAAAATTTAGTATACAAGTATATTCTCATATGAAAATCATGTTGAACGGTTCGGATCGACCGTTAGGATTTTGAAAACGAAAATATTGATCCGTAGTACGGGCCAATCCGTGCTATGCATAGTACCATAGACTCACTCATCAATTTTTCATCGGAATTTCGAAATACAGCCTCTCACACATAAGGCATTTTCTTTGCTATTAGATGCTGATTTCCAATTTAATTGTACATTGTTATGACAAATTTAGATGCTGATTTTCTTTATTATTAGATGTTGATTTCCAATTTAATTATACATTGTTACGACAAATTTAGTGCTCACTATCATGTCAAGCTCAAAAAGGTCACAAAATTTTGATTTTGAAAATATGATTGTGAGGTTTTATGTCTCTATCACAAAATAGCTGATGTGAATTTCAAGCACACAAGATTTAAAAGGTGCCTAGAAACTAAGAATGCTAGCATATTATCTCACTGTCAGATTAAATTTTTAAATTGGAAAAATTTCCAGAAATCATTAAAGAAAGCTCTGAATTTCATAAGATACTGGTTTGATTAAAAAATTCACAGGGTGAATTTTATGTGTTGCTTTCATTAATTTCATAGAAACCAAGTGGTCCCCACATTGTTTGCCTTTTTATTAGCATATAAATTTAATGCAGTGATGCTTAGAGGGAAGAAAATGGATACACCATGGATTATAATAAAATAAATTAATAAAAGTCAAGGCAGGGTACACTAAAAGAAGTCATGTTTTATAAAGCGGTTCTCAGTCTGTCAAGACAAGGTTTTTAAAAACAACTATGGCGAAACTATCATATATACCGGTTTATATTTAAATATATATTGTTGATATTAGGGATGCAAACGAACCGAACCGAATCAAACTTACCTCTAGTTCAGTTTGAGTTTGGTTTGAATTAATTTCGAACGAACTCAATTTCGAATCAAAATTTTGACGAACTCAATTTCGAACTTTTACGAACTTTGTTACGACTTACGAGTTATGACTTATGGCTGGGTCATAGTTCAAAATTATAGCACTTCAATAAAAACTCAGGCATTCTGAATTCTAATTACACAATACACCAAAGTTGGAAATCAAAGTTCATTACAAATACCAAAATTTATATCAAACACTAAAGTTTAGTACAATCAATCAATGTTCAGTACAATCACAATATCCAAAGTTCTTTCCAAATAGCCAACAGGAAAAACATCACCAAAGTTTTCAAACATCCAAAGTATTCAAGAAACATTTTTCAGAAGTCAGAACTGAGAGCAATTATGGACTGGGCGGCCTTATATTTTCATCAGCGAACACAAGTTATCAGCGAAAATCAACGGTTCACGTTTGAGTTAATTTCGAACTAAGTTTGGTTTGCGAACCTATTTCGAACGAACTAGGTCCAGTTTGATTTTGGTTTGAATTAATTTCGAACTAAGATTGATTTGAATTAATTTCGAACGAACTCAATTTCAAATCGAATTTTTTACGAACTTTTTCGAATCAAACTTGAATCGAATTACGAACTACGATTTTTTTGTGCAGCCCTAGTTGATATGATCTATAACATAAATTATCATCATAATTTGTTAAGTGCTAAATATTCTTAATTAGTGATATTAACGTAAAGTTGGTATTGGAAAATTGTAATGTTAAAATATGTTATAATTCAGAACCAATTAATTGTTACTATATAAATAAAGGTAATGCAAATTGATATATAATAAATATTTTAAAGCATTTCACCCATTAAAATAATTTTAATCAAGGTCATGTTTGATTATGAAGTTAATGAGGATTAAATGTATATTGATGGGAATTTAACCTTCAGAGGAGTAAAATGTTGGCATTTATTCCTCATATTTTAGAGCTCGTTTAATAATTTAAATTATTGGTTAAATTAATCCATCTGAAGAAATAAGTGTGAGTTAATTTGTCTTAAAAAATAGAATAACTTATTCTGAATTAACGCACATCTTACTTCATCTTACGCATTATATTTTATTCCTCGTTTGATGAATTTGGAGTAGCAGATTTATTTCAGCTCTTACTCCGCCACCAAAAAGATTAAACTAAAATATATTATTGATTGGTTATATATGTCATTATGTAACTGTAGTGGTTGTTGTTGTGTCATCATAAAAGCAAAAGAAATAATGAAAAATTTGAAAGAAAAAAAAATGGTTTATGGTAGGATGTTAAATTGGATATAGTTCATACTGGTTTATAGTTTAACTAGGTGACATGAGAATTATAGAGAAATAAAAATAATTTATATAGTTGTATTTTTCTCAAATTTCTTCAATTGCATAGCATTTAATGCTTGAAAAAAAAACTACAACAAAATTATAAAAAAGATTCAGTTGAAATAAAATTGTACATATCTAATAAAAAAAGGCATTGAATGTAAACATGCAAGAGAATAGGAGATATATTAAATCAGAAATTACATTATTTTTCAAAATATTTTTATGATTATTTTCTTACTGAAACTGGTACAACGGCAATACCTGTTTTAATTACTAAAAACACATGACAAGTGATCTATGAACTTGGGCTTTAATAAAAAAAATACAAAATATTGAAATTAAAATTTTTAATTTAATTTTAGTAAATATTGACCCAAAATTATGCGTTTAATAACCTGCATTCAAGTGTTTGCCCTGTAAAAGATAGAAAAAGAAAAGGAATATTATAATGCTGAATTGCATGTGTTTGCTTTAAAAAAAATAGAAAAGAATAAAAAATAATAAACCATGACTTGGTTTGTCATTTTTTATTTAATTTGATACAGAAAAATCAGGTGGATTTTATTCGTTATCTCACATTTAAAATTCCCAAGCCTAATTTACCACCTCCAAAATTAAATTAAATTGTAACCTAATCGCCAACCAAAATGCGACAATGTAAAAGTCGTTATCAAATGACTGTTTGTTTCTGGGGAAATTGATAGAGATTGCATGCAATTTTTTATTTTTGATGAAAAAAAGGTAAAACAATGGCAACTTATTTTATTCAGTAAAAAAAGGAATCTAGTAAATTAAAGGTTGACAATTAATGTTACTTCAATGGACCTAAATGAGCAATTATTTTGGACCTTCCATCAAAAAGTTTTTTCTCTGTTGAAATTTGCTTTTTTAATGTTAAAATTTATAAATTTTGTTCTCTAGCAAGTGAAATTGGAGTACATCCTTACCCCTTTCAATTCAGAATATTCTTTCAAAGGTGAGATAACTTTCTACATTAAAGCATTCATCCCTGTTTTTCTATTCTTTTTATTTTTGGGACCAATTAGAAAATTTGCACGATCCTTAGAGCATCTACATTCCTGGTATTATTAGAGTTTATAATATGATGTGGCAATTTCTAATCCAGTTTCAGAGATGTGGAAGAGTTTCTTGTTGGGGGATCTTAAAGGCCAAACACTTACGCCTTATCTAGAGATCAAACAATTACATCTCATATAGGGGTCAAACACTTACACCCCGGGGAAGAAGAAACAATCCCCACCTTAAACCTAAGGACCGTCCTATGCCAAAGATACCCGAAAACATAATCTTAAGTGCGGAATTATACCTGATTCCATGCCGTTTGCCATGGAATATCCAAAGTCTTGAGCAAGCCGTCTCCGTGAGCGCGAGACAAGTCTTTAACGGCAAGAAGTCCTTCTCGCCTTTGTGGTTGGGTTGTGGATTAGATCTTCCAAAGCAACAAGATACGCCCTTGAGAAATCCTCTCCAATTTTCTTATGGATCTCTCCTCTCAATTCTTTAATGGAGAAAGAAGGGAGAAGGCACTCAAAATTATGTCTAAGAATAACCTCTTTCCAGAATTATGAGTTGAGTTGGTTATCTTGTGCCTTGGGGACCCATCCTTATATAGTATTACACATCTGGCACCGTGAGTGCGTCTGCACTGGGTCGCACTGGGTCGCACTGGGACTCAGTGCGTCCGCACTGGGTTGAGACGCGTCCAAATAACTGATTTTCTTTCAGCCCCGAATTTTTCCTAAGTCCTGAGTGCGTCTGCACTGGGCTCGGACTTTTTCCAGTTTTTACACTGAGCTTCAGAAAATCATCTAAGTCCTGAGTGCGTCCGCACTGGGCTCGGACTTTTCTCAGTTTCTGCACTGAACTTCAGGAAATTGTCTAAGTCCTGAGTGCGTCCGCATTGGGGCTCACTGCGTCCGCACTGGGCTCGGACTTTTTCCAGTTTCTGAACTGAAGTTCCCAAAATTTGGCTAAGTACTGAGTGCGTCCGCACTGGGGCTCAGTGCGTCCGCACTCAGGGTTCTGAAAACAGTTTTCTGTATTTGCAAATCTCAGAATCAGTCCATCAATGATTTGATCTTTGCCCAAATTGTTCTACACATTTATGGACCACATCCTATTGAATACATAGATTGTCTAATGTCTTAATTCCATATTAGATCACTTTAATTGTGACAATCATATTGACAGTATACAATTCATAATTATATTACATATATGCTCAACGTTGGATATATGATCCAACATTTCTTATTTAGAAACTATGCAGTAAAGTTTTTTACTAAGAAACTATTTATAAACTCCATGTTGGCCAAATGATTGCCTCAAATTATTTCTCTTTTTTAATTTGTTGTTGGCGTGGCTTAATAGAAACTCTAAAATTAATTTCAGAAATGTGAAAGTTAGAAACTTTAGAGATCTTAATTTATAAAAAGTGATTAACAGTTATTTAGAAACTCATTTGAGTTGCTGGGATATAGATGCTTTAATATTGGTGACAATTCGAAACGGACAGCCGAATATTTACTGCAGTAACTCAAAATCACTGCAGAAAATTATAATATTTTCCAAATGTGAGATACCTTTCCACATTAAAGCATTCATCCTTATTTTTCTTCTATTTTCTGTGTACTTTAATTAATATAAAATGTAAGAAATTGCAACATTGGTCAATCTCAATAATATCTTGGTGATTCATTGATTCTATACAGTAAAATTAGGTGCTCATTTTCAGTCCCTACAGCAAAAATTAGGAAGGAAAATAAAAATAAAAATAAAAATATAAAGAAAAACAAAGGGGAAAGTAGGAGATGGAGGTGGCAAAAACAACTCATACACTTGCTTTTTAGGAGAATTAGGAGGGAGGTGATGGACCATGCTAAATAAAATTGATTTTGATATGTGGAGGGGTTAGGCATACAATGCCTCTAAAAGTACCTCTTTTAATTTCATGTTGGAATTGGTAAGGTTTGGTGTCCTTATCACCTTTGCCACATCTTATTTTATCCTTTGCAATCAAGTACCTTGTTAGCTCTTTTTTTTTTTTTTTTTCTGAGATGAGATATATCATATACAAAAGCTTCATTTGTAAGCTAAATATATAATTTGTTGCAAACGGTTTTGACATGATTTTATCAAATATATGACTATTATAAAAACATTTAAATACCATTACCTTGTACTTTTAGTTTTGTTCAATTGAAATTATTAGTAGGCTTTTTGCCTCTTACCTAAAAAAAAAATTATAAAAAATTTACAATACTTACTCAGTTACTATGGAGTCTGGCTAGTATGACATAAGTGTCATTTCAGCTTATAGAACACCAACTCCAAAACCTATCAAATCGACTTCAAACGGTGAATCCAAACCGATCTATTTCATTAGTTGTGCGTTCAAACCGATCTATTTAGTATCAAGTCAAGAGGTCAAATGTGTGAGTTTTTAAGTTAATTTTAATGCATTCATTTTTCAATATTTTTGACCGTTTAATTTGGTACTAAAATAACTAGAAAATATAATTTTTCTGCATGTAAATGCATCACTCATAAAGTAAATCAGTTTGAACGGTTTGAATTAGTCGTTTAAAATCTATCCAATTAATTTTGTAATTGATGTCATATGACACCGATGTCATACTAGTCGGACTCGTTACTATGTTCCTAGATATTTATAAAAACATGAAAATGTACTAGAGTAATAATAGCATTGATATTGATGCAACAGATGATTAGAATACTCCAATACCAGCAGCAGAGTCTAAAAGTAGAATAGAGCGGAACAAAATATTCTGAGCGGAACATCATTATATAATTATTTGAATAACAAGTATATTTTTGTAATTTTTTGAAAAAAAAAAAATACAGTAAAAGAAGCATATTGATTAAAAAAAAATTGGGTTAGGGATGTCAAATGTCACCCTTGGTCCCCTATAACTCTGCCACTGATTAATAAGAAAAAATTCAATGACATGAAAACAATATATATATATATGAATGAGCCTATGGTGCTATGCATAGCACGGATGGGGTCCGTGTTACGGCTTAATATGGTACTTTTTAAAATCCTAACGGTCGATCCAACCGTTCAATGTGATAACCATATGAATATGTACTTGCAAACTAAATTTTATATTTTTTCGAATTTTTTTACTATTTTTTTAGATAGGTAGAAAAATCAGTGTTTTCTGAAAATTCTGGACCATCAAAATTCTACCTATCTAAAAAAATAGTAAAAAAATTTGAAAAAATATAAAATTTAGTTTGCAAGTACATATTCATATGGTTATCACATTGAACGGTTGGATCGACCGTTAGGATTTTAAAAAGTACCATATTGAGCCGTAGCACGGACCCCATCCGTGCTATGCATAGCACCATAGCCTCACTCTATATATATATAATACTATTCATGTTCTATTTTATTTGTTTATTATTATCTTTTAGCTCCGGTTGAGTTATCTCTTTAGAATTTCTCTCTAAGCTAGAAGATTGTAATTATTATCTCAACATATTTTGTGTTTTTCTGTTAATATCATTGTTGAATTTTAAAACTCCATATTAGTCTCCTAATACCTAATTTTATAGTTTTCTAACACAAACTTGTGATAGTTTCAATAGTTAGTTTTCTAATACAATGTATTGCAAAACAACAATGCTAAATTATAAACTACAATGAATATAGAGGGTATGTTTTTTTATAAAATTCAAATCCAATGAGGTACCGCATCACGTATAATGACATTCAAACCGCCCGTTTTAATTTGACACGAATCTTAACGAGGTTCCAGAAATATAAGGCATGCTCATTTAAATTTGACTCAATTGGAAGCAGAGACGGGTTGAAGAACAAAGAATGGGGGCCAATTGATCCCAATTTTTTTTGTATTTATATATGATTTTCTATATAATTCAGAGGGAAATATTATAATACTGTAAAAGTAAATTCTATTTTCCGCAGAATTTTTTTATATAATTGACATTTATAATTCAAAAAATCTAATTCCACCTCTGACTAAGCTAACATCATGTGTTGCAGTATATATACACATTCTGTTTATATATACTCATCCATAGAGAATCCCGGTTCAAAAATTATATTTTCTTGGTTGTGTTTCATTTCTTTTCTGCAGAATAAGAGTAACTTGTTTGTGAAAAAGGGTAGAAAGATAGATAGGGGTCGGAAAGTTTAATGGACACATGCAACCGTGTCCAAATCAAGGGACCCTTTCAACAGTACGATACAATTATGCCCCCCAATTGGCACCACAGACCCTTTTTTATGTTAAAGCTTCCCTCTTGTAAAGGCACTGCCACAAAGTCAAGTATACCAATCAAGTGTTCAATTTCGCTGTTATTTCTCCCCTTTTCTTTTTTTTCTTAAGCAGGCAAATTATCTGCATAGGTAATTTATGTTCATGGACTTTCAAATTATGAAAGTCAAATGTGAATGAAAATCAATTTTGTAAAAATTTTATGTTGAGAATATTAATCAGATTACAGTACTTATGACATTTTACTTTAAATTATATATAAAATTATACATCAAGGGTGCGTTTGGATGACTCAAGAATAGAGCTAATATTGGGTTAGCTCCACTATTCTCAAACCTTGGTGATCCAAACACAAATTAGCAAATTGGGTTAGCTCAAGAATAGCTCTATTCTACTGACCCATAGAAATGGTGGGTTAGCAAGAATAGAGCTAGTGGGGTTAGTGATATTAATAAAATATTTGATTCCTCTCAAGTTAGTTTAAATATTAAATTAGTATTAAATAAAATATTTTATTAGTATTAAATAAATATAATATTAGATTAGATTAGTATTAAATGTAATATGATATTAATTTAAAATATAGTATTAAATAATATAATATCAAATTAGATTAATACTAAATAAAATGTTAGATTAAATATCATATTGTAGTCATTAAATATTAAATGGAATATAATATTAGTTTAAATATTATATTAGTATTAAATAAATATTATATTATATTATATTAGTATTAAATAAAATATTAGATTAAAAAAATATAATATTATTTTAAATATTAAATGTAATATAATATTAGTTTAAATATTAAATGTAATATAATATTAGTTTAACTATTAAATGTAATATAATATTAGTTTAAATGTTAATTGTAATATAATTATTAGTTTAAATATTAGATTAGTATTAAATAAAATATTAGTTAAATATTAAATGTAATATAATATCAATTTAAATATTAAATTAGTATTAAATAAAATATTAAATTAATTATAATATAATATTAATTTAAATATTAAATATAATATAATATTAATTTAGATATTAAATGTAATATAATATTATTTTAAATATTAGTATTAAATAAAATAGAGAGGGTTCAAATGCCTCTATTTTTTGTGCCTCCACCATGCCTCCATTTTTAAAACGTTAATAACTCAAAATTTAAATCATAAATGCCAAAATAAATCTGTTAGATGTGATCTATATTATTTTCTCTATGTGCTCATAAAAAATATCAAATTTCGGTTTTGTTTTTATGTGAATCAATAAGTTGAAAAATCAACATTTAGAAATTATCCACATTAGTACGTTTTTACAAGCTCTTGATGACAACCAAAACAAAGTTGAAATGTCATAATTTTTTACACGTGCATAGATAAAATGATGTAGATCATATCCAATGGTTTTATTTTGACCTTTAAGTTTTAAATTTTGAGTTATTAAAGTTTTAAAAAACGGAGGCATGATGGAGGCATTTGAACCCTCCTTAATAAAATATTAGATTAAATATAATATAATATTAGTTTAAATATTAAATATAATATAATATTAGTTTAAATGTTAAATGTAATATAATATTAGTTTAAATATTAGATTAGTATTAAATAAATATTATATTATATTATATTATATTAGTATTAAATAAAATATTATATTAGTATTAAAAAATATTAGTTTAAATGTAATATAATATTAGTTTAAATATTAGATTAGTTTAAATATTATTTTATTCATTCCTTCCATCGCTATTCTAATTATACAATCCAAACAACATTTTTACTAACCCGAATAGTCCAAAGTTAGCGCTATTCTCAAACCACTCGGGTTAGCACTATTCTCAACCACTAACCCAAAAATCGCTATTCTTGCACTAATCCTTGCACGATCCAAACGTACCCTAATATAAAAGATTTATAAAAAAAATGAGGTCAATTGACCCCAATTTAATCTTCATGCCTCCGCCCTTGGTCATGTTTGATTGTGAATTGTGAAGTAAGAGAAGAAATAATTTTTTTATTGTACATTTAAGCTGTCAAATAAGATGAAAATTATAAAGAGTAAGATGAAATTACAGTGGAGTAAGTTAAACTACCTCTTTCAACGAATTATTACTCCATACTTATTCTGCTTGTAGGATCTACTGTCATAAACAAATATTTATTTTCAATTTTTCTTTTCTCCAGGTGGATTTATTTAATCTACACGAGCAGAGGTTGTTGGTACCCTTTCAAGAAGCACCGACCAGAATAGCTGGTATCGGGCGACTAAAGCTGTCAAACGAGATGTAAAATAAGAATAAGATGAAATAATCAATTTAATCCTTTTTAAATTTAGAATAATTATTTGAGTATCCTCACTCCTATACCCTAAAAATCCCTACACCCCACTAATTATATGATCCCCACTAATTATTATTCTAAAAAGATATTATATGGTCCCATAATTATTATTCTAAAATCCCTGCAACACTCTTCCTCTATGATCTCCACTAATTATATGGTCCCCTTTCTCAGTCCCCGCACTCGTCCCCGCGTCAACTTTCATATATATAAATACTTGGAAAATAAGATATTAACACTTGAAAAATAAGATATTAATACTTTGATGCGTAACTTGTTATGCTCATCTTTTTTCAGTCTCCCAATCATCCCCGCGTGAACCTTCCTCTAATGAAGTAGTGGAGACCTCATATCACCGCATCAATATTCCCCAATTGTTCCCGCGTTAACCTTCGCCTAACAAAAATAGTTGACCACATAGGTATAAATACTTCAGTGCAAAGATATAAATACTTGCAGTACTTGATATTAATACTTTCAAACGTCATCCAGTGTCATATGTAAAAAATACTTGTAAGTATAGGTATAAATACTTGCACGCTGATACCTCGCATATTTAGTCTATTTTAGGCCTGTTTTAGTACCAGATTCGTGCCCTAATTCACCATAATCATGTGCATTTCATCGATATATCTTTAGAATTTGGTACTGCTGAATGTTTGTTTGTTTTTTGCAGGTTTGGAGCAAAACACACGAAGAAACGGCGATTTGGATGATGAGGTACGACCCTTACCAGGCTTGGTACGGGTCTCACCAGACTTAGCCGTTTTCAGCTCATCACGCCTGGTACGGCCTGGCCGTACCACTTTGGTACGGGCCGTACTTAAAGGCGGCCTGACAAATTCAAATTTTGGCAGAGGCTATTTAAAGCGGGGAACTCTCCAATTTCGACATCGATTCCATTCCAGATCTATTTGAGAGCACAGTAAGAGAGAGAAAGAGAGCTAAGGAGCTAGGAGCAAGAAGGAAGGAAGAGGAAAGAGGCGAAACTCGACGGATCAAGCTTCCTCCTCTCGATCCCTTCGATCCATGGCTATCTCTATCCCTTTTATTGTATTTTTAGATCAGATCATGTGCTGTGAGTAGTTATTTTAGTTTCTAGGGTTTAGAGATGGATTCTTGATTTGTTTTTACTTTCTTTGACTTGTATCTTGTATGAACTCTTTTGATTGATTGATTGTGATTTTCTTTGCCATCTCTTGCTTTGATTGCTGTGATTGTGTATGATGAATCTCTAGGTTTAGATCGAACCTATCAAGGTCATGTGATCATCTCAATCCCTCAACCAAATCAAGTGCTTAGGGTAGAATAGTTCGAATTGAAGCCGAGAGGTTGAATTCTCCTCTAATCGACAGATTAGAGGGTGCCTTAGGTCTCCAATCAACCAGCTAGGGTAGATCTGTACCAACACACGAGAGTTGAGGTGTAGAAATCCCTAAAAGGCAATCAATTGCATTCCAACCTAGATCTTGATCCAACAAACGACAGTTGAGGCTTAGGAACCTTAGGTATGGTCAATTGAACCTTTCTAAAGAGTTTAGCACAAGGTACCAGCAAGGAAATGCATCAACTCGAACTGGTAAGCTCTGTTCTGGGAAGCCAGTACGAGTCTTACCAGAGTGGTACGGCCTTGCCTTACCAAGTGGAGTACGGCCTAGCCGTACCAACTTGGTACGGGCCGTACCACTAGAGGCAGATCAGAGATGAAATCTGAAACCCTGGAAACGCCTTTTATCCATAATCAAAACACAATTTACATTTCTTCTAGCACTTTATTACATTGTTTGAATTGTTTGAATTGATCTTTTAGGAAATTAAATACCAAACCAAAACCTTTCTCACTTCTAGTTTTTAATCGAGTTTGATAGATTCTAACCTAGTAATTGCCCGTCCCTGTGGATCGATACCCGATTATACTACTCGATAGGGGTTGTGCACTTGCAACCCTTACTCGTGGAGTGTAAACGCGGTTTTAAAAGGTACGCCCTCAAGCGTACCGAAACTTGCGTTGCGCTAACCAGCAAACACACGCCGAGGTATAAATATTTGTGTGGCGATGAGCCCGAAAGTACGTCATCATGGATCTCATTTGAAGGAGAAAATTGCGTAGAAAACGTTCGTGATTTTAGATTCGCAAAAACGGAGAAAAAAATTCACCTCTAAAAACGTGTATGGTCCCCCATGTAGTTTGACTGGTCCTCCACAGGTATTTATGGTGTGGGTACGTTTGGGAGATTTGATTGGAGAAATAATTATTTACGTAAAAATTATTCACCTAATGACCTTATAGATATAAATACTTTCTTGCATAGGTATAAATATTTCGTTGCATATGTATTAATACTTTAGAAAAAAATTATATGTGCTGGAGTTTTTGCGGTCCCCCCAAATAGTTATAGTAGTTATGATAATTATGGTGCAGATACAGTGCAGTGCGGGTACTGTTATCAGCTTCCTTAAATTTAAATGGCGAATTTTATATAACAGACAAATAGTTTGCAAGTTAGAGAATGAAGTGTACAATGCGCATGTAAAAGATATTTTCATTTTTTAAAAATTAAACTGTCTTATTTGGAAAGAATTAATCGACGTTAAAAATTCTTAAATGACTTCATCAAATAAATGGTGATTTGTTATATTCTCTCGAGCATAGTTGATTTCATTTCTATAGTGTGGATAAGTTGGATTCCATTTATTTTATATTCATGTTAACATATCCAAATAGTAATTAGTAAGACCAGCCGTAATCACATCATAATCAGGGGTGGATTTAAAGGGAACTCATGGGTGATTAAACCCTCTTATAGTTAATATATTTTTTTTGCAAATTTTATGTGTAATTTATGTTTTTGTAAATAAAATTCCACAGTATGCCATCCTATCAATGAAATATTTGTTTAACTGAAGCAACAAATACGACTCATTTTAAAATATATCCCTTTGAATATTAATTTTTTTTATCAAATCCAGTCCCGCTATAGTAAATTTCTGGTTCCAAATCTGATCATAATTGGAACTTCAGAGAATATAAGACTAAGGTTGAGATGGAGCGGTAGCACAGTTTGTTAGAAGAAAAAGTTTTAGGATTGTAGTTATCTAAAGATCAAAAGTTTGAGCTCCGTTCAAGACTTCGCAGTTTCTTCGAAGCTTTTCAAAAAGAATATAAAGAGTAAGGTACCAAACTTTGCTTAACTAGGATTATGTGATATTTTAGTGGAAAAGGCCACAACATAGAATGTTAAGAGTAAATTGTTAGTATTATAAGGTGAATACCAAATCAAAATTAAAATCTGTCATCTGTAATCAAAATTAAGAGCAAACTTTGTCCATTTAAGGGTCCGCAGAATGCCGGTGCGGCCGTAGTGAAAATTGAAATTCTCAGAAACGATGGTTATTTGGTTTATTTTTTTTTGAAGTATGTTATAAATAAAAATTTCGGGGCATCTTGTGCAGGGGCGGATATACAGTATAAGAATGGGGTCAATCTTCATTTATTTTCCAAATTTTTTGATTTGCAACTTATTTTCTATATAATTTATAGTAAAATGTTACAATTAGTGTAAAATGACTCCCATTTGTAGCAAGAAAATTTTATATGATTGACCCCCATTCACGTTTGACTCCCATAACTTAAAAGTCTGGTTGCGCCCCTGATCCTGTGTATTTCAACGTTTCATTTTTAGTTGTTGATATATATACTATAGTAACAAATTCAAAATTTTAAAATAAACACCGGGATTCAAGTATAAGACGGATATATCGAAAATAGTTTGTTTTTAAATAATGTATATAAATATATCAAAAATTTGAAAGTTTAAGTCTTCAAGAAATTAGAAACTAAATTCTCGAATGAAGCGTTAACAATTCGTAAAATCAAATTTGATAAAATTTAAAAATTTCATTTAATTGGTCTATTATCAAGGTGAAGTGTCGTAGACTAGACGAATATTTTACAAATAATCTGTAACACTTAGTAGTTTATTTGATAAATAATAAATTAATTTTAAAATTTATATCAAATTTGAATCCATTTGTTTGATATAATTAAACTAGAAATTATATTTTAAAAATTCTTAAAACTTATATCGAATTCGATAAAATCATTCCCATGCAAGTTATCCTCTCCGCTAAACAAAAAGCAGAGAGGTTGCCATGTGTAGGGGTGTTCAAACTTTTCTTCGGTTTTCAAAAATAGAACCGAACCGAACCGAACCGATTAAGAACTGAACTGAACAAACCGAAATAAATTTCGGTTTGTTCGGTTCAAACCGAAGTAAACCTATTGGTGTCATTATTAACGAAAATTACACATGTTCGTTGTTCAATTCCATACAAAATATGTAAATGTTCTAAAATATTTAAACTAAAATGAAAAAAATGAAACATTGATTGAACCAAATAAAATATAAATCATACTTGAACGGTTGAACCAATATAATTCAGTCGGTTCGGTTTAGTCGGTTTTGAAAACTGTAAACCGAACCGATCCATTTAAACTGAAATAATTCAAAATTTCAACCGAATCAATCCATTTAAACCGAAAAATCAAACCATTTAAACCGAAATTTTTTGGTTCAGTTGAAAACCGAACAAACTGAACCGTTTAAACAGCCCTAGACATGTGCAACAACAAAACATATGCTGTTCACTCTCTCTTTCCTTTTCTTAATTTGCAAGGTTTGCAAATCGAGGAGACAAGATAATTTCATCGGACAAGTCGACACTGTAGTAAAATCGAGGCACAACAGCAGCTTAACCCTAAATAATGGGATGAAAATCCAGCGACTCCCCACGTGCCTCCACCACATATGTCTCCACACGTGTCACTCTATCCTTCTATTTCTCTCAATAGCTTTATGATTACACCTTTTGTCTGGTTATTACGGATCCCAGACGACTACGCGTTTGTGCTGTGCTGTGCTGGGTCCCACCTGTCAGTCTATGATCTCGACAATTCGCCTGGACGCAACTCACGGAGAATTCGCATCCTCGCCGGTACCGGAAAAGTTAATATTTTAAAATTAGTGGATCCGGACCGTTTTTTTTATTTTGCACGAATCTCAAAGTCCAAATAATACTATTTCTGTACTAGTCCGAATCTCAAAGCGGCTGAGAGTAAATCTCAAACCATAAAGTTAAGAAAATCTTTTATGCATATTGGAGATGATACTATTCCAGTCACGTGAATCGAACAAGATACAATTTGAATTATCTTCTTCTTACAATTTTCCTAGGCCAAGTATTTTCGTTGCTCGACTGCTCTGGCTCCAAGTCGGATAATTCAAATTTAAATTTGTTGAAGGATTATTCATTACATAAATTTCTAAAGCATAAATCAGTTTTTATTCAGTTTAGCTTCTATAAAAGATTTTACACCTTGTTGTATGCATGCTAGATATATATATATATTTTTTTTGTTAACTCATGGCTCATTTCAAGTTATTAAATCATTAAAATTGTCAGTTATACACTAAGTAATACCTAGTACGTGTACAAATATTTAATAGATCAATTTTGAAAATATAAATCAATTTTTATGAAGCTTAACTTCTAGTAAAGCATTTACAGCTTGCTTTACTAGAAATAAATCACTAAAATTGACATTTGTATTATAAATTATACCTCATACATGAACTTATTTAAAATTGACATTTGTAATTGAAACTGATATACAAAACGTGTTGAGTGAATTTTCAGAAATACACTAGAATTAATTAAACAGGGATCAAATTTTAAATAGACCAAACCTGACAGGTGGGACCCACATGTTAGCCCAATCATTATCTCTATTTCTTTTTTGTGGGACCGTTTGGTCTTTTTCTGACCTTCCTTTTTTTCTTCTCTTTTCTCTTTTATGGGACCGCTTACTCTTGTTAGCTCGGGTTGGGTTTGTCAGGTTGTGGAGAAGTTGTATGTGTGATTGAATTCATAATTTCTGATTCAGAACTCAAATTTAAAATGTATCTTTCGGTACTGAGTTCAAACTCTCTTGTACCAGTAACTAATATAGCTGTTCTGATTTATCCAAGGGTCTATTTTTAAGAAAAATATGAATTTGAGTTATAATTTGCTAATAACCTCTTGTCAGAGGGGTTAATATGCAAATATTTGTGCTTTTGCGACAGTGGGCCTTTTTGGGCTTGATCCCAAGCTGGGTATAAAGAGATTAAAAAGAATTGGACTCGGGCTCTCTTGGGCTCTGTTTAGAATTTAGAAAGAAAAGGATTTAAGCTACTGCCTAGGCCGAGAATGCATCGAAGTTCTAACAACTCAAACTCCAAACTCCAAACAAAAGAGGCTTTTTATTCACGACGTCAAGAGTTCGATGACCGTCCGATCTTCTTAAAGATTCGCGCCCGCAACTTTCGCGTTTGCTATATAAATGGTGAGCACGATTTTAAAGTGGATCGGACGGTCCCAAACCCATCGGACCCAAGCAGCTCTCTTTATTCACTGGCTCACTGCTCTCCTTTCGCCGAATTCGGATCCCATGACGTATTTCAAATTTTGAGTTTGGATCCGAACCGACCGATCAAAATCTGTACGAATGTTAAAGATCCGTGAAATATAACCTGGACTGGATTAGCCAGAAATCCGATCAGACGGTCCGCATGCAAACCCTAGCGCCTCCCTTCTGTTTTAAAAAGCGAAAACCCTCAATTTGGTTGCTCCGGAACACGGCCAAGGCCAACTCAGCCACTCTCCTCCCCTTTCTTTCACTCTCATTTGTCGTGAATCTAATCAACCTCTAGCTTCTCTCGGCGCTGCGCTCGATCAATTTCGCACGACGTTCTGTCTTCGAACGATCAATCGACTTGAAAATCCAGGTAACCTCTCCTTTCTATCCCCTCTAATTGATTGAGCGCTCTTTTTTCGAAGCGCGTGTATGCATCAGTCTCAGGATGTGTGTTAATCGTATCCTTACTCTTAGATCGGAAACCCTAACCCTACTTTTCCAGTTTCACTGCTCTGATTTTTTCAAAATTTCACAGCAGATTCTCGTTTAAATCAGAAATTATGACCCTAGATTTATTATATCAGCGATGAATATTCTCACAAATCACATGTATACGTTTTCAATTTAGAAACCCTGACGGAAATCCAATGGTATATTTAATGATAAGAACACCAGAATTGTCGTAAATTATGATGTAACTGAGATCTTACTGAAATGTTTTAAAATTTTATTTTATTGTACTATTGTAGCTTTATAAGACATTGCTCAAAATTAGGCCTGCTAAATGAGTCGGGCCGGCTCATGAACTATGAGTTGGGCTCTTGAATGAGCCTAGTTGGGCTGAGTTTAATTCGAGCCGAGTCCAAACTCGGCTCGAACTCGAAATAATTTTATCACTAACTAACCGATCCGAGCTGAGCCGGGCCGAGACGAGTTGCCAAATCGCTAACCTAACCGAGTCTCTCTCCTCTTCGTTCCCAAGCTCCTCGCCTCTTTGGCGCACGAGAACCTCCTCCTCAGATCGCTATCTCTTCTGCTCGCCTCTCTTTGCGCACCGTCTCCCTCCTCAGATCGCTATCTCTTCGCCCCCTCTTCGCGCACGCCTTGCTATCTCTCTTCAACTGGTAACTCACCCGTTAAGGTACTTAGTTGCATTTCTGTTAATACTAGTTGTTTGCTCGATTTTGAATGCAACCCATTATTTCCGTTGAAGTTTGTAGTTTGTACCAATGCATTACATGGTTGGTAAAAACTGGATTGCAGAGAAAAAACAGTGTTTAGAGAATCTATGGGAATGGGTGTAGGATTTCGCCTTTTGTTTGTCTGGCTTCTCTCAAGTCTCCCAAATCCAATTGACACCAGATTGATACTGTAGAAAAAAAAAATTCACTGACCAACCAAATTGACACCAGATTGAGGTTTAATACAAAATTTGAAGTTAATTAGGTTGGTCGCTGTTTTCTGACAAGGATATCCAGAAAGGAGTCGTGGAACCCGATGCTATATATGGCACTCAAGGCAATATGATTTCTTTTCATTACCAGAAGTACTGATTACCAGTAGGATAATGTTTAAAATATTGTAGTAGTTATGTTTGAAGTGTTTGTTGCATGCTTTGTTGGTTACTAGTCTGTTGGTACCATTGATGCTGGACATTGGTCTGTTGGTACCAGTTGACAAGTTATTACCTAACTACTCAGTAATACTGTAATAATTTTTTTGAGTAATTTGTCATATCAATCTAAATTTGTCATTAAAAATTACTGTACACTTTATTGTTCAGGTACAAGCCATGGGAGATCAAAAGTTCCCTCTTTTTTCTTAAAGCAAAATAGTTTAGTACCTATAATTTGACTTGGGTTAAAAAAAGTAAGTGTTTTACTTCTTTTAATCCAGATGAAATAATAGCAAATCACAGTTGTTATTAGCTTATAACTTTGTTTTACTGTATAAATACTTGTTTTTTAATCCGTAAGTCATGTTCATCGGTCTTAAACAGAAAATAATAATATTTTTATGTGTTAGTGTTTTAGCACGTTTTCTTTTGGACTTGTATACAGCTCTGAGTTTAGTAGTTTACCATTTTGCTTCTTTTTTTAGCATGTTTTCTTTTGGTTTCTTTTTTTTCTTTTGTTCCGTGTTTAATTTCCCAAACCCGGCATATACTTGCAATGTCTCAAAAGAAGTACGATATTAGTCATAAACTTGCAATCACCAGAAAGTTTTAGTGTAATTTTAAAAAAACTATAAAGCAACTAAAAATTATTATCTCATACATAATTGGACTTTTATTGATGAATTTGTGATATAGATTCTTCTCTGGTGGGGGGTATTTGTGGCATCTACTCCAGTTTGACAATGTTTTATATAATTTAATAATTGTGTGAAGTGATCTTTGAAGCTTTAATTCTTCATTTGCAGCCCGCTTATACCATTGCCAATCTTCTTCATTTAAGAATTTTAGGTTAACACGGTTCTCTAATTAAGTTGATAGGTAATATTATATATGTAGATAATTATTAAAAGATTGTTCTAGAAGGATACTGATTGATTTTGAACTTTTTCTTCCTTGTGTATGTTCATTTATAAAAAAACTAAATAGTTTTGTTTTTCTTTGATAATTTACTTATTAGAGTTACTTGACACTGGATATGGATAGAAGTTTCCTTTTGTTGTCATTGATAGGGAATCAAAGTTAATGTTGATGATATTCTAAATTTAGTAGAATGTATATCTTATGACATGAATCCAGTGGTAAGAATTCTTTCGAAACAATTGTCCCAGTGAAAAAGGAGTTTCAAAGGAGTTTCAAAGTGGTGCATGGTTGTCCCAGTGAAAAAGGAGTTTCAAAGTTTTGGGGTGTAATCTGTTAAATATTGATGTTATAATATGTGCTTGTCCGAGGGTGTAATCAGTTAAAAAATGTGACCAGTTTTAAGTTTTGGCTTTGAAGTTTCTGGGCCTTAGGAAGGAATTTGATGTACCTTAGGAAGGAAATAAAATATTAGTATCTCATTTGACATTAGCATTTTATATGCATGCCAAATTTATGATTAAAGCAGCAGGCAAATTCATGCTGATATAAGAAACGACAAGCCATCCTTTTATATGTTATACTCGTATCTTTTGTTTGTTTTTTGTTTAAGTATTATTATTCATCTTCCTATATTGTACCTTTCTGATCTAGCATAATTTTTCTTAATTGATATTAGCAATCTCTCGTGGAGCAGAGCTTCCAAGGGGCAGAAGACTCAGAGGCGGATAAATTCTTCGAATCTTCATATCTGTGAGAAAAGGTAGTATTGTTTTTTATATTTTATACCCAGTAAAAGGAAAACAGAGAACTCAAAACTGCAGCTATACAAAGGCACCCTAAGTTACCCCCAATTTGTTTCTTCATAACACTTTTTTTGCATTGTTGTCGTATCGGTACCAGATTTGGTTGGCACTTGTTTCTTGAAGCACTCAATACTTACTGTCCAGCATTCTGTGTTCTTGCTATTTAACAAACTTGTGTTGTCTTTCTTTCATAGAGATCCGAAAAGAGTCTTCCAAATGAAGCTCCTGTGTTTCACCCTACAGAAGAGGTTATTTATTTATCTTACTTTTCCTTTGGCATTTACTATGCGGGTTTTAGCTCACTTGTTCTATTCTATATTCACATCAGGAGTTTAACAACCCTATGAAGTACATAGACAGCATACGGGACACTGTGGAGCCATATGCCAAATGTCGCATAGTACCACCATCCTCCTTGAGCTGGAAGCCCCCTCTCCTAAAATGTTAAAAAACAGTGGGGAGGCTGTAAATTTAGGTTAAAAGAAAGAGAAATGAGATAGGTTATTTGTTTTTAGTGGGGATATAAGCAATTTTTAAGTTTTGATGGGGAAATTGGATATTTAGAAGGTTTTGATGGGCATACCAACAATTCTCCAATCTTGTATTTAATCCTCTTTACTCAATTGTAATTTACTATGTAAATATTTGTAATTTTTTCATTTGATTAATAACACAAGTTTTATGTTAAATGGTTGTCTTTTTATTTAATTTTGTTAAAGTGTAGCATGTGATTGAACTTTTGTGGAAAACATGAACGTGTCATAAATGCGAGCAGAAACATGAAGTAAGGAGTTGTCTGATTGGTGCAAGGATGTTTGTGGTACGATTTTAGTCCTTATTCCATTGAAGTAATTACTAGTACAAACATTGTCACTATGCAACATAAAAGTTGATCAAACTATGACCAAATAAGGAGTGAGTGGTACATCTATCCATGTATTGCCATCCTATCAAGCTTTAAAAAAAATGTAAATTAAAGTTGCCATTATTAAACTGCTTAATCATTTTATGTACCACCTAGACCTAGTGTTAAAATCCTTGTAGATACATCACAGTTAAATAGCATTTAAGAAGCTTTTAAGCCCACTAAAATCTATGTGAATTCTATGTGAATTCTGTTATATAGAAAATAAGTTACTTGCTGCTTTGATTTTGTTTCTGTGTTTTTCAAATGTTCTCCCAATTCATTTGTGAGAGGGATGTAGTATTTATTATCATGAGTTGTTTTGACATGTGTTCTGTTTTGGCACTAATTTAGTTTTGTATAGTTGATCAGTTTCCTTATTGTCATTTTGCTTGCAGTACTATTTGTCGTTTCTTTGTCAAAATTTGTCATTTTGCTTGAACTACATTGAATATCATGTAAACAGTGTTCTTGAAACCTCCTAATAAGATTAAGAGAAATGAGAATTCAGGGAAATGGGTATGATTTGGACAACGGAATTTCACTATATTATGAGTATTGAAAGTGTAACCCATTAAAGAAATTCTCAGGAAAAGAATGTGATTTGTATTATCAGACATAGCAAGAACAACTCAACTGTTATACTAAATAAAAGCACAGTACATATATCATTTTCGTTGCATTACATATTGATTCGCGAATCCAGCCAACTACAAGTAACAAAACTAATGTAAACGGAAAATAAAATAAACAACAACAACTGATGGATCGTTCGAATTAATGGACGCCTTCTAATTAAAAATTGAAATTGCTTAGTTGCTGCTTACCCTTGAATGATTCCAGGAGAGGTTAAAAATTTCAAGCATGTTGCTTTGAGATGATTGCAACTGTGACTTTCGGCTAAAGACAACAAGGTGATCGCATTGCTCGTATCAATACTAGTGCACAACATCTTCTCACATATTATCTTTAATCTCTCCAAATCGTATCTATCAGCCGCAACCAAGAGATGTTGAGCCATTAATCTGTTGTCATGTTTCTCATCGCTCTTTTTTTTTATCTCTTCAAATCCGGAAAATGAGTCATTATATATGATATGAAGCAGAGCTTTGAACATTCTTCAATTTTAATTATTGTATTTGATTTTTCCTTCATCGGACCAAAAAATTAGACGGAAAAGACCGGAGATCTCGCTGCAAGAATGCACTTGTGAGTACTAATGGTTTGCCCATCCACTTCAAATGCAACATCCGCTCCATTTCCATACTCCAAGAGATGGCCGAATTGCCAGAATATGTTACCAGGTAGAACAACAATTTGTACAGTTGGTTCTACCGGAAAAACTTTAAAAACACTAATGACACATTGAATTGCGAAACAATCATCCTTGAATTTTGATTCGAACACTACTCTTTTAACAATGCAGCCCTAATCCGTATCACTATCGAAATTTTTAATTGGTGCTGTTTTGTTTACCAGTAAAGTATATCCACTCTAGTCAAGAATAGTAAAACTAACTTGTGCTTTTACACCTTGTGAATTGCTTTGAAGGCGAATCGATATGTCGCCATTTTCTGCCTGATTGCAACCATTTGGGTAGTACAAGATACCCACCAACATAAAAAATCGTCGATTCAATAAACTTTCCTTTGCCAATATCCTTATCTAAAGAGTATCCCACAATACTAAACATATGCGATCCCGTCACTTTTTCCATTCGTCTTATACTCCCTGTGGTTTCTAGGGTTTCAACGGGATATTGTGAAGAAATTGACATGGATATATAGAGAGGAGAGGTTTTATTATAATAGAACAGAGAGGAATGCAAGTAGAATTTTTGTACCGTGGGCTTATATAATTTCTCCTTTTTAAAGGATGCAAAAAATGGAGAGCAAAGCCTATTCGTTGAAAATAAAAAGTTCTTCATTTTTCTTTTATTAATCAATGCATCCGATCAGAAACTCATTTTCTTACAACATAAAATTGTGCTTGCAAATACATAAAGCTACACAATCTCTATTAAATGAACTCCGCATAAAACCCAACAAGCATTCACCAAATCTCCAAAGAATGTTGTTTCTTTTCTTCCATGGAATACTTACTGCCCCACCTCTAGGATGGAAGCTGAGATTTAAAGATCTCATGGCAAGAACTGGAGGGCAGAATTGGGCACATACGAATTGAAAATGAGTACGGAACTGGAGGTATCAAGTACTTGTCGTGCACGCATGGGCTCCAGCTGTCATCCCCACCTATTCCCATGTGCTTGTGGTCTAGATGTACCTATAAAACATGAGCACCCAATAACACCATAAATAACTATCATAATAATAATAAACAATGATTATACAAGCACCAAATAAGGGTTACAAACCAGAAGGTACCTACATACCTGTACATACTACATAACACAACTGATATAGATACCAATAACACTAGGCCTTCATTAATTTTATATTACTCCTTCTCTAAATTTGTTTTCTTTTTTTTTTCTCACTTTTTGCTTGACCAAATCACCGACATTTTTATTAATACCCTAAAAAAAAAGAAATTAACAAATCTGCCCTCACCTCAGATTTTTTATTAAAACTACCCTAACCGCCCTCCCGTGGGGCGGTCCACTGTTCATAGCAGACCGCCTCCAGTGGGGCGGTTCGCTAATTTTTTTTTTTTACTGTTCATACCGAACCGCCTCACGGTGGGGCGGTTTGCTATGAACAGTAAATTTATTTATTTTTTATTTATTAGAGACAATATGAATATCAAGATGCTAAATTCTAATGCTAAAAATTCGGATTTTTTTTTTAAATATTTGTTAGATTACTTCTTTTGATGTATAATGAGCATATTTATACTAAAATACGCTACATTACTTGAAATTATATTAAATTACGTTGAATTACACTAAATTACGTTAAATTACGCTAAACTCTGAACCCTAAACTCTTATTTTGAACAATTTCTAAAACCCTAAACTCTAAACCCTAAAAATTACCGTACATTAAATGATTTACAATTTTCACATAACATATTTATAAATTGTCCTAAACCCTAACTTGTACGGTAATTTTTAGGGTTTAGGGTTTAGGGTTTTAGAAATTGTCCAAAATAAGAGTTTAGCGTAATTTAACGTAATTTAGTGTAATTCAACGTAATTTAACATAATTTCAAGTAATTTAGCGTATTTTAGTATAAATATGCTAATTATACATCAAAAGAAGTAATCTAACAAATATTTAAAAAAAATCCGAATTTTTAGCGTTAGAATTTAGCATCTTGATATTCATATTGTCTCTAAAAAAAAAAAATACTGTTCATAGCAAACCGCCCCACCGTGGGGCGGTTCGGTATGAACAGTAAAAAAAAAAAAAAAAAAATTAGTGAACCGCCCCACGGGGGGCGGTTAGGGTAGTTTTAATAAAAAATCTGAGGTGAGGGCAGATTTGTTAATTTTTTTTTTTTTGGGTATTAATAAAAAAACCGGACCAAATCACTGCTACATTTTCAAAATCAAAACTCAACTAAGCACCATAATAACAACAGTGTACCAGTGCACTATAACATGTATGTATATACTATAGTATAATAGATAGAAGTACTGAAACTCATATTTATGGTCTTGGTATTTGGTCTGGAGTAATCCATGCTAAAATAATATAAAGGGGCACTCTGTTTTATGCCACTTCAAAACTTCACAATTAGATTTTTGCCACTCTGAGAGAATATTCCTTAAGATTAATGATACAATACCCAATCTTTGCACCCCAATGAAATAATTTTTTTTTTTTTTTTTTTTTTTATCAACCTTTGCTCTTAACTTTGGGGCGATATTTTCTACCGAATTTAGCTATACCTCACCTCATCGAGTTAATCCGTAATCTTCCCCACTTCTTAGGGTACTGTACGGCTGGATGATTCTTTTGGTTTAGCTATATTTTTCGAAAATCAAGCCCTATAAGCTAATATCCTTGGGTTAATATTGATTAAGAAAAAGCCTTTAAATTGTATAATTCTTTTTAGATTTTGAGCATTTTGCATAATTTTGGCATGATCTCCCCTTAGCTACCTTCCTAGAATATAAAGAAACTTAGAAAGCCATGAATAAAAACAGACCTTGCTCTGATACCAGGGTGAGGATCGTCAGAGCCTTCAAACTTCAACGGGCTACTGTGAACACGGGAAGAAAGAAGGCACACAAGCGGAAATTTATTATTAAGTGGAATGTTACAAGGAAAGAGAGAGAAGTAAAACTTGCTGTGTCTCAGCTTGTTTTGCAACTCTGAAAACTTAGACTTATATAGAGACTTAGAATGGAATCTCAATTATCACATCGGGTACTCATTGGGCCCCATCGCATGTGATTAAAGGATTTCCACAAACCTTTGTCTCCCACTAAAAATAAAGGTGCCTATAATGCACCGAAAGCTGGCCAATTATTGGCCCACACTTAAAAAGAAAAACAAAGGCCATTATAAGCAGGCACCTCACGATACATATCTTACAGTGGTGGGGTCCGGAACGCACTTAAACACGGAACACCTTTACTTCACGGATTAGCTGTTTCAATTCTCGGTAAGCCTTTTGAAGCTTAATAAGAGTTTGTTGGACTTGGGGCAACCAATCTCCCCAGTAATTGTCCCTTGTTGCGAATCTAGAACTTTGGGATTCCTTCATCTGCTGTATTTTTATTAAATCATTAAACCCTTCAAGTGCCTTTGAAATCACTTTGTTTTCTAGTACTCGAAGTTGGAGTCTGAGCTCGCCTCGTCTTTCCAAGGTGTGGGTTTCGCCAGTTTGCCGTAGTAGATCCCTGTACTGGCAAACGAGTGGCTGATTTGCAGGATTATTTGGGACATTTTCTCCTGAACCTCCTGGTTGGGGTGCTCCCCGTTCTCGTGAAGAGCCCCGGCTAGGTTCTCCAGAATATTCAATGCTTCCTGATTGGGCCATCCTGCATCAATTAAAACATTAATTAACCGTGATAGGGAGTCAGCCAAAAGGTTGTCCTTCCCATCTATGTGCTCGAACTGAACATTAATCCCTAATCCCGTCACAAAGTCTGTGAACGAGATCCAGCGCACTCTTGACGGCTTATTAATGTTAGATTTATTAAAGAAACTAATGATAGCCTGACAATCAGTGCGTATCACTAATTCCTTTTTGTCGAGGTAGTAAATCTTCAATGCCTCCAGGCTATTCATGACTGCGAAGATTTCTGCGTCTATTGTGGATTTAGGCGGGTTGAATTTGCCACTTGCATAGGCGCACGGTTTTTCTGTGTTCTTTGGATCATATCTCTTTGGTTTCCATTTGCATACACCTCCCCATCCATCCATGCATCCGTCTGCTTCGATCACGATGAAGCATTCTTCTGGGGGTATGCAGAGATCAGGCAGGTTTCTGACCTGATGCTTTATTGCGCGAATCAGCTCCCAATCCTGTTTATTCAATCTTTTATCCCCGGTTGGACTGGTTTTCGCATATAACGGGCTTAAAAGTTTCCCGAGGTTAGGGATATAGCTTCTGGCATAATTAAGGATCCCTAGCCAAGATCTCATACCAGACTTCTGAGTGAGATCATCTTCTTTGAATTCTTCAATTTTTGTGATAATATTCGGCTGTAACCGAATAGTACCTTTGCCTATTACTGCCCCTAAGAATTCTATTTGAGGAACGGCTATCTTCATTTTTGTTGGGCTTAGGACAAGGCCATGCTCTTCACATTTTGAGAGCATTATTTTTAAATGCTCTGCATGATCTCTTTCGGACTGAGAAAATACCAGAATATCATCAATATAAACTGCTATAAAATTCTCAGTGCCTTTGAAGCAATGATCCATCTTTCTTTGGAACACTGCTGGAGCATTTTTCAACCCAAACGGCATTACTAGCCATTCATATAACCCATCAGGCACCCAGAATGCCGTCCATTCGACTGAATTTGGGTGCATAGCTACTTGGTGAAATCCACTCTTTAAATCGAACTTAGAGTAGATTTTACTATTAGCTACTTTTCTCATGATGGTATTAATTCCAGAAAGGCTATATTGATCTTTTTCAGTTATATCATTAAGCCTCTTGTAATTAAATACCATACGTTCTTTTACCTCCTTTCCGGTTTTCGGGTCTATTGATGTACCGGAATTAACAATAATAGCCGTCGTCCGGTGTCTGCTCTTGCTGGGTCGTATTACTCCGAGTTTCAGCAGGGCCTCCACATGTTTGCTGAAGGTTTGTTTCATCAGTGGCGTGACCTGTTTTAAGGGTCTGTCTTCAATGATGAAGTCTGGATTCTTGATTTCCAGCATGCAGATGATCTTATTTTTACCCCAATGTTGCAAAGGATTTTCGCCAATGAACCCGGCCTCCGTTAGCCTTCTTAGCAATTGATCAAACTTTGTAACAAAGTCTGATGATGTTTGCCCAAAATTGTAATGGACCATTTCTTGGAGTTGTATGTACTCCAGGTCTTGGAGGTCTATTCCCTCTATGGTCAGGACCTTTGCCTGTGGTTGTGTGTTGATGACCGTCAGGTTTTTGTAGAAGGTAATCGTATCACCCTCTATCCTCAGACCTCCATGCATAGAGCGTATAAAATTACACCCTATGATCATTTGTATTTCCCCTCCCAACTTCATTGGGAATGCATAGGTATATGGTATGCGGAACTGGTTTTCGCCAATGATCATTCTACCATATTTTAACTTCATGTTGGCGGTTTGAGTGGAGTTTACCCCTGTGAATTGTACCACAAAGGTATTCTCTTCAAGGGCTTCCTTTGGTACTGACCCCTGATCTATGCAGCAGGTTGTGGCGCCAGTATCTAGGATTGCTCTTATTTTGAGTTTTTGCACTCCAGGAATATCGAGCTCCACTTCTAGGTTATATAGCCTATTTTTGATAATTCTCCCAGTGGATGGATTACCGCTATTGTTATTGACTGTTTCTCCATTGAGGACGTTTGCGTCTTCATTGATCAATGGTCCTTTAGCTGAGAGAGTGGGGAGAGGAGCTGGAGGAGCCGGACTGGAGGTGTGTAAGGGATGATCCAGAGTGCCTCCTGTGAGCTGTATTGCACCTGACGGGTAGATATGGGCTTGAAGTGGTGGAACTGAAATAGGTAAGGTGGTGTGGGTTGAATTTCTCTTAACGCCTTTTTGCTTAGCATCTTGCTCTAGGTTGTCGAATTCTTCCTTCAGGTGTTCTTCGAGGAGGTCCTCGTACCTCTTCTTGTAATGGTCAACCTCTTTTTGCAGCCTTTCCATTTCAGCCTCACACCATACAATGTAGTCTCTCTGTTCTTGGACTAGAGTTCTTAGGTTGATTTGTGCTGGTGCGGTTGCTGGGGTGACTGGCACTTCTTCTTTGAAGTAGAACGGGCCGCACAGGTTGCATGCTGTTACTCCGCAATTTGAACAATGTATTCTAGCACGGATTATAGTTTCTCTGGCACAACAGGAACAGGTTGTTTTGAATGGTTGTTCGATGACTTGATTATGAAGCCATTGGTGTTGGCAGCCCATCTGTTTCTCAGGTAATTTTATTCTAGGTCTGTAGCCCGAATTCTCCTCTCCGAGCATAAAGAGAGAGTTTAGCTGTAGGGTTTGTATTCCTTGTTGTAGCTCCATCTCCCCATCTTCGCCTTCAGAAATGCTGAATATAGCATCGCTCTGGCCTTCCCCTTCTTGTACTGATATTATGTCACAATCATCTGGTATATCAAGCCCTTCAAAGATTGCTGCCCGTTTAATGTTTCTTCTATCATTGGGGCATTCTCGCGCAAAGTGACCTTCTTGCCCACATAGGTAGCATTTACATCTTTTGTTTCTAACCAAATGCTTTCTCTTTTCAACTCTAGCGTGAGATTCATGGGGCTTGCCTTTATAGGTTGTTGATCTTCTCAGGCCGTACCTCTTTTCTGGTTTACGGTAATAACCAGGAATTGGGATCTGGCTACAAAAGGAGAGGTCTTTGAGTGATCGTTTGAAAGCAGCATCTTTGCACTCGCCTTCCAGATATTTATATGCAAATAGTACCCTCGGGATTACTCCTACAGTGAGACCAGGGTATTTTTCCTCAAACATCGTTTTTATTCTGGTCCCGAGGTCACCGGGCATCTTCAACCAGAATTTTTCTGAGAGCTCTGGGCCAATGTACATTCGCCCAGATTTTGCCGCTAATCGTAAATACTCGTTCATATACTGAATGAGATATTTAACATTGTCGCAGGTGAGGCGTTCTAGATCTTTGTAGGCCTGATCTTGGAGAACTGTTGATCCTTGGGCAGGGTCTTCCAGTGAAAACACTCTTCTCATTTGGGAAAGTATGTTTTGTGTGCCTTCCCGGCCATCCGCCACTGCTATCAACGCCTCGTACTCAGCAAGGAATTGCATTCTCCACTGAACCCATGTTAACTTCTCTACTTCTCCCAAGAGATTCTCCATATATTCTATTTTATCCCTGGGGTCTGTAAACCCCTTCTCAGCTACATGGTTTCGAGTAATAGACTCCCATCTTGAGAACGCATCATGAAACAACCCCAGTTGATCCGGGATTACAAACATAGCGCCTTGTTGTTGCTGCGCTGATGGTAATGTCCACATCTCATTGTTGTAGCCCCCGCGAAATCGTCCTGCTCTGGGCACTCTTTCATCAAACGTGGGAGTGGTCCATCTTGTCTCATTTGTACCTCTTGCAGGGGGGTAGCTGGGCATGTGCATTGACTGGTCTGGTGGTGGTTGGTAATGAGATATCGCAGAAGAGCTCGACATGAAAGCACGCTCGTTTAGTGCTTCGGATAGGTTTCTGAACTGCGGGTAATCGAAAGTTTCTTCTGTGTTATTACCTCGCATCATAAAAATGGTATCCATATCCCCATTATGTTTCGAAAAAGGATTGATCCAATCCTTATCAATATTGCTAGTACCACCTTCATGATCTGTATCCCAAATAGGGCCAGAATTTTCTTGTTGGGGATTATCAGGTGGTTGTGCTGACTGGTTAGCGAGGTACTGTATGTACTGCCAGTCGTCTTCTTCCTCATTATCAGTTTCCTCGGTATCATTCCCCTCTTCTGTTAGGATAAGAATTGTTTCACTCCTAACTTCGTCTTCATCATCATCAGGTATATCGCTCGCGAGATCAGGGGCTGGGACATAATTCTGGAATGATATAGAGATTCTGCCATCGAGGAGGTTATTGGTCTGCAATTCTGTAGGCACCATAGGGATCTCAATCCGCGATGGCCTGACTACCCAGTTTCTTCCTTGATTTTCTTGTGCTGAGTATCGTCTGCCCGGAAGGGCTCGTATGCCCCTGCTTGCCAAGTATTCTGAAACATTGCTTATTTGGTAGGCGAATCCAACATTCGATGTATTGGAAAGCCTTCCTACTAAACCTCTAGTGACTAGGAGGTTAGCTTCACCATTCTGCCAGTTTTGGTATCCTCTTGTTAGGATTGACAATTGGAAATTTCTATAGAAATCCCCGATTGTTTGCATAGTATCTGGTATAACATATACCAGCTGGCTTCCTCTTGTTAGATCAATCTCTACTGTATCGAAAATGGACTGATCTCCTTGCCACCTGTTGTCTCTAAAGACAACCAACGCCGAGGTGCCTTCATCCTGCCTGTGCAAGATTTGTATTCTTACTTGAGCGACCCCTATGTGGATAAATTGCATCCCACTTTGTCGAAGGGCCGCATAGCTGTCGGGCTGTATAAATGACCTATCAATTTGCTGGTTGTCGGTGCAGAGAATTGCTTCTTCAGAGAAATGGTTATAAACACGGTGGTTGTTGTCGTCCCTTCTGGAATTGTATAGTACTTCAGCAGGTACTATAGCAGCTCGATCTCTCAGGGATCTTCTGAGCTGAGTATCTGGATCCACCTGCTCTTCCAGAGTCATCTGGTAAGGACTTCTACCCGTTACTGTTCGGGCAAGGTTCCTCAGGTTTCTTTGGGCATTATATCTCCTTCTTTGCCCTCTTCTGTATTCGCGAACCTGATCTTCGAATAATGGTGCGTCAGGGTTTATTGTTTGGGTTTGGGTTACACTAGGTCTCCCTGATGTTTCCATTATTTAAGCTTTTGTTTTTCTTCTTGGAGGATAACAAAGGGGTCTTTGAAAACTCTTAAAACCCCCTTCTTTTCCTTTTGCCTGGAGGGTCCGATTGATAGTCCGGCTAGTCTGGCTGATAATTCGTCAGTTATGTCGCTTGGCAATTCCACACTCTTTTGTTTCTGAATTTGCTCTTTAAGGATTTTTGCTTCTGCTACCAGGTTTCGGATTTCTTCTAGTGCTTGCACCAGCAACTGGATTTGGGTGTTGTTTTGTTTAATTACTGTGGTTGTGCCTGAGCTACCACCACGATGGTCAGAAGGTTTTGCAAAGCCTACTGCGGGTGACTCGATTGAGTCTGTTGCTTGAACTGCTTGTTTGTAGAATTGGGTGTTTTGAGTGAGTGTGTAATTACTCATGAACTAACCCAGGTTTCTACTCTTTTGAGGACAGCTTCTACTCTTTCAAGTTTCTGGTTGAGTTCTCCAGCAATTTTTAAGGCTTCTGTTTCGATAGGTTTGGGTTGCCTTGTGACTTCTGTCACCAAAGTTTTGACCTCTGATGTTGTTAAAGGATGGTTTTCTGTTAGTTATGGTTGTATCTGAAAGGTCTAGGTATTCTAGATTAGAGGTTCGAGACTTCGTATACCACTCTTGAATAGATTGCTCCCACCTTTCGCTCATAAACCAGCCTGTACGTAACTTTTGTTGTGACTTTTTATTTTCAAATATTCCAGGTCAGCAGTTCAGGTTTGATCATACCATTTAAAATTGTTCTTGCTCAAAATTTTAAATATGCACTTTGTTTACACATCTAGTTTATTCTGGGGACAAATTTGGGGTCATTAATCATTCATTTTTGAAGTAGGGTGGCAAATTTACAATTTTCTTGTTTTGGGGTGGCATAGAACTAATTATCCCTAATATAAATGACATGAAGCCTAATGAGAGAGAGAGAGAACCTCAATATCATCCCCTTCAATCAATTCATGGTTATGTGTAGCCCGATCAAGCTCTTCCAACCCATAATAACTAGCACTCATTTGCATAGGAGGGGAGCCACCGTAAATGGATCCAAACAACCCGTACCCATTTTCATTTCTCAGCCCAACCCACCTCACATCAGCACGACCTGAACTCTCGCTTGGTACAATGTATGGTACATGCATATCCTTCACATTTTTCTCATACACCCCCACATGCGCACTTGATTTTCTATCTGGGTAGCACTCGAATGGGCCTCGCCCGTACCAGCTCACCCTGTTAAACTCTTTTACCGCATGAAAGACGATGCCAACTCGTGGGAGGGGAGGCAGGTCATCTTTAGGGTTTACATTATACTCCAAAATAACGTCACCGATCTCATAAATAGTGTACTTAGCCTCAATGGTAATAAGGATGGAATCAGAACTTTTGGCAAGGAATCGGGTTGAAATTTGGAAAGAATGATCAGAAAGGTCTTTGACCGAGAATTCTTCCAAGTGAGTTGAGATATTAACGTCAATGGAGGCAGCTTTCCATTTTGAGGCGTAACTGTTTGATTCACCACCTTTGTCGTTATCTGTTAGAGCACGGTAGAAACAAGGGAATATCCCTTTCTCAGTGAGAAGAGTTTTACCGTTTGCCTGAAAAAGAAGGAAAGAGGAAGCTTTATTGAATCAGAGTTAACAAAGATGATTGAATGACAATTGACAAACTGCTGTTTATTTTTTTTTTTGAAAAAAAAAAAATTTAAGAACAACCGTGACATCTGGTACTGACAAATAGGATATGCCATCAACTCGGTATATACCAACTGTCAAGGGACCATATATGTTTCAAGAACCTAAAATCAGGCATCCTTTCATTTTGTTAATTTCAGTGGTCATTTCTTAGTTATTTTTTGTTGCTAATTCAGCAGGGGCAAATTCTGAGGTAACATTTCGTGGTATGAACTGTCTATGACAGCAATCCCTTCAGTAGTGTCAGTCTCCTTCTTTTGGGCTCAATCACCATGAGTTGCATTTCAAGACTAATAATAGTTGACTGTAATTTAAATATTAAAAGTTTAACTATTTAAAAAGAGTACCTTCCAGTTATCAATAGTTCCGGTTTTGGTGTTTACTTTGATTCCCCAAGCATCCTTCTTGCTAAATATTATACTATCACCAACATATTCCTTAGCCACAGAGGAGATCTTAGGCATTTCTATTACCTGAACAAACAAATATAAATATCAAGAAAATAAATCAACGAGGCGTATTTATGGTATGATGGTGATTAAATATGGCAAAGACAGTACATGAGAAATAGAAGAATTGTTGGCTGGTAGAGAAAGCTGAGTAGAGGCAAAGACGTGGCCTTCCTTGACCCATCGAGTCGAATGCTTTAGTTTTGTGATTATCGTCAGGTATATTTCATCTGCCTCACACCTCTTCCAAAGGGTCTTCCAAGGCGAAGACTCAAACTTTAGAACATAGTCTTTTTGGGGTGCAATAATGGGGACCTCCAGCAAACCAGAACCGATGATGTTTCCATCTCCTTGTAGAATCCAGCTAAACTCAAATGCTTTAGTTGTGTCAAAAAATTGAGCATTCTTTAACTGCATGATAAACAAAAAACATTTTATGTAACAATAAATTTTCTTTATTTTAAAGCTCACAAGTGTCAAGTTTACCATTGAAAAGAGGGAAGTGGAAATATTGGTATAGAAATGCTAGCAAGTACAAAAAGTGTGTTTTATTAATTCTTTTTTTTTTGCGATTTAAAAACTATCTACCTCTTTAGGTATTGGTGAAACTAAATATTTGAAAATTTTCTGTTTGACCTTTTCAGAAAAAAAATGGATCTGAAATTATTGGTGCAATCGAATACTTGACATTCAATAGAACCTTTGTTTGAAAGAACACGTGTGGTACATATATTTCTGAAAGAAAAAATTGTGCATACCTGGATCCCATCTTGTAGCAAGACGACCTTCAAGGGTTGATAAACATATTTAACCTCTGAAAAGCAAAAATGTACCTATAAGCTTTTCAACTTTAAATTGCACATAAAACAAAACAAATATATTATCTGTTCAATTATTGATTTATTACCATGAACGGCAGGGTGAGGAGTTCTATCGGGCCAAATAATACCATTTAAACAGAAATTCAAATCATTTGGCTCATCTCCAAAGTCACCACCATATGCCCACTGCTTGGTTCCATTAAAGTCTTTCAATAAACCCTGAAAATGTGCAATTGAACTGTTTATAACAATTTTTGTAATTTTGATGGTTTAGCAATGAGTGTTTAATGAGATTTTAGCAAAAGAACCTGATCAACCCAATCCCAGATGAAACCACCTTGAAGCCCAAAGGTGTTATCTATAGCATCCCAATACTCGTCGATATTTCCATTGCTATTTCCCATTGCATGTGAGTATCTGTTACAAGGAAAAGAGAGAGAGAGAAAAGTAAAAATAATGTAATTACTCATTTGTCCCTACTAAGCTCAAAATGTTTTATGTGTTGCTAAACCCATTCGACCAAAAGGACATCCAGAAGGTCTCTACTTTGATGAGTTACTGCTAAAACAGAAATTTAGTAGGGGCATAAAAGGATTGAAATAAATAGAGAGATGATATATACTCGCATAGGATAAGAGGCCTATTTTCAGACGGATCCTTCGCAATCTTGACAATATCCCATACGCGCATGTACATGGGACACACTAAATCGGTTGAAGAGGTGCGGGAGCCCCCACCTTCATAATGTAATATCCTTGTTGAATCCCTTCTTCTAATCCACCCTGCATTTAATTTTTTACTCTTCCCTTAGATGTATTAATCAAAGTTTACAAGCTACTGCTTTTTCTTATTTTGAGAATAACAAGTAAAATATTGTTAAAAATACAATACATGTTTCTTTTCTTATTTTTTCAGAAGGAAACTTATATTCACTGGCATAAATGGGCTCTACATCAAGGCCATGAGATTTTACAGGAGTATATGGTAACCAGACAGTGTACCAAGGGTAATCTCTATTTTGAAACAGTTAAAATTAAAAGGTGAACAGACAAGCAGGATAAAAAGAAGGTACCACCAAAGCTTTCGTGCATGCAAGGCTATATCAGGCAAAAAGATATCACAGTTAAGAAGGTATTTAGATTAAAAAAAAAGATATATGGATCAAGAGAAGATATCCTGGTCCAGTCCAGTTTTGGCTACAAACATTCATGCACCTATTTAGCTGTAAAATAATATTACGAAAAAAAGAAAAAGAAAAGAAAAGAAAAAAAATACCAGCCATGGCAGAATGATTGGGTCCATAGGAAGCCTCGTTGCCCAGAGACCACACTATAATCGAAACATGGTTCTTATCTCTCTCGACCATGCCGATGCCACGATCAAGCATGGCGCTGGCCCAGTTAGGCTCCTCAGCAGGGTGCTTGAACCTGCGCGTGTTAAAGAAACCATGCGTCTCGATATTGGCCTCGTCTATCACATACACGCCGAATATGTCGCACAGTTCATACCACCTTGGGTGCTGTGGGTAGTGGCTGTTTCTCACCGCGTTTATGTTACTTTGCTTCATCAGCACCAAATCCTGTACAGAAAGAGGAAGTAACTTTTGCAGTGAAATTAAGTGGCTGGGGGCAGCTAACCTGGTATATACATCTTTTGCTGATATAATATGCCTTTTCTATAGATATTTTTTAATCTTACTCGTCCTTCACATCATTTGGCTTCTTTTGTGGTCTTTTCTAGTGCATCTTTTGTCATTACATGTTAGATATGTAAGGGTTAGGTCTGTTACCAGTACTATAACTGTATACGCCAGGCAGTAGAAACCTGTACTGCTAGAGTACCAGTCATTTCTAAATTCATCATTTGGGTTTGGTTGGTCCTTTTGGTGCTTAATTGACCTTCTATATAGGTATCAAAAGATTAAAGAACTCATTAGCTAACAAAATTGGGAATAAAAGCCCTAAATTCAAGAGGATGAGTGTTTGGTCAATAACTTGAGTATGCAATGTTTCCAAATTATTGATGAACTGACTAGGTGCGCTTTCCTTCTTTCCTAAAAGAACTTGGAATCAGCTATTATAGAGAGAGAGCTTTGCCAAGTAGTTAAAATAATAATAATGGTATACGTAGAAGAAAGCAGTAAACCTTAATCATGCACGCTTCAATATTCGTCTTCCCAACCCGAGGATGGTGCTCATGCCTGTTAACACCTCTGATTACAATAGGTAACCCATTGACAAGCATTTGCTTGTGCGCTAGTTCCACTTTTCTAATCCCAACTTGGCAAGATTCACACTCGATTACATTTCCAGACGAATCTTTCAAAACAATAACCAGTGTGTACAAATTCGGCTGTTCAGCAAAGGTAACAGTCAGATTAAATAGTAGTGGTATATATTTGTACTTAACTCAGAAAAAAATGGAAACAACACATAAACCACTATAAAATGTGGATACCAGCTAACCTCCATGCTTTTACATGAGGAGAATAAAAGCAGCAGTACTTTCTGAAAAAGATGATACTGCCCATTTCCAGGGTGTACGAGGTACTTTTCTCTTTTGGAATATTAATTTTAATTTAATGTTTTGTAGGGGCACACAAGAAATTTTTCACGTAAAATATCCGGTTGATCTCGGTGCTCTTTCAGTAGGGTAGCTCACCTGAATTCTCATACCACTAACATGTATCATTTTCTATCTTTGTTTGGTTTCAATTTAGTTTTTATTTTCCTGTTTTAGGTTTAATCAAGAGAAAGCTGCAACAGAGCTGATGCTGTTGACACCGACATTTAACCACCCATTTTGCAATGTCCTAGTATATGAAATTTTTTTACATACCTGCTCACTGGACCAAAGCTTAGGGTTTTCTAGCTTTCCTTCCAGCCAATGGCCAGGAAATCCATAAGCCCCTGGGGGTTCAGGTTTTATCTTCATATCAACCACACTAGGTGGCACAGAATTTATTTCGCTAGCCAACTTGTCAGACAATGTTGTACTTTCATATAATAAAGCTTCAATTGCCACACTAGAGACATCTCCTGCATTTTCCTTTGGTGCATCAAGTTCTACCTCAACCTAGTGCGACCGGTATCTAATATTAGACAATGGGAGATTTAAAAATGATTGTATCACCGATTAAACAAGTTAATAAGATCATACCTCCAGATCTGCCACACGGAAATCTTCACTGAGGTTGGCTCTGAAAAAGTAGTCTGTTATAAACACCTGAAAGAAAGAAATAAAGTGTCTCTTCTTTCAAAACTTAATTATGAATATGAAATGAGCAACTACAAAGTAACAAATCCATCTTTATCCATAATGTTAAGCTTAAATACAAAACAGCACGATTGATTTCTTTTAAATTTGCTAAAAACTAACCTGTGGTTTTGACAATAGGATAACATCACGATGAATTCCAGACAACCACCAATGGTCTTGATCTTCCAAATAGGAGCCATTGCTCCATCTCATAACTTGTACTGCAAGAACATTTTCCTTATCCGACTCCAATTGGTGGCAATAGTCTGTTATTTCAAACTCGGCAGGTAGCCTGCTGTCCTCGCTGCATCAACGCGTCAAATTTTGCTTGTTTTGAGGTGCAATATACAGATCTTCTTTATTTTGCAAATTAAACTAGTATATGATCATTATCGTAAATAATAACCACCATTTATCTTTTGCAACTAGTCAACCAATACCCATTATTCCAATTGTTCATCTACCAAAATATATGGCAAGAATCAAGGTAGGCCAAACAGGAAACATTCCCTTCTCTCATTCTATTTATAATGATTTGTTACAAAAAAGTGTAACTAATATATTTAGTTTTCCAACATTGTCCTTAGTTAATCGGATGGCCAAAATCAATTTTAAATTTTCACTAAAATATGATGCATTGGCTGGGAGCTTGACTCCCACATTTCTCATAAAAAAAATGATGTATTGGAGCAAATCTCTTAAAACAATTGAAGTACATATGCTGAAAAAAAAAAAAAATGTTTGAAGTTCCCTCCAGATAATCTATTACATACCTATATCCAACAAGAACTCCATTTACCCAAGCAAAATAGGCTGAATCAACAGCTTCAAAATGCAACAGGATCCTTCGACCTATAGAACATCTCTGATTAAAATTGACTCAATTCCACATTCACATTACCAATCTCATAATATCTATGTTCTTTTTCTTGTAGGGTTTGTGGGTGCTTTTATATTAATTTAGAGTGTAATTGAGGCTTGATTTTTAATCTGGACGAAATTATGTGTAACATACCAGGTCCAGTACCAGTACCAGTATATCATGAACTGTGTTGGCGAAAACAAGTGCACACGGTAGCGTCACACATAATCCAGTCAACATTGAACTTGGAAAGAAAGCTGTTGTGCAAGAAATTAATACAGATCCTTTGTTTCTAAGTTTAGTTTATTTTGTTTCTGTTTCTGTCTTTGTCTAGAAGGAAAGTGTGGCTGGAGATATCTTTCCTCCACAGAATGTGCCTATTGATAAAGGCTGTTATCTATTCTATAAAAATAAGTAATTGGGAATTGTATGATGTACAAGAATATTTTCCATTAAATAAAATTGGGAGGGAAGGGAGCTTCATGGGAGTGCTGTGTTCTTTAGTTTTATTTCATTAAAATTAACAAACTGTATAAACCAATAACTGCTGGCAAGCAATCCTTCACATGAATAATGATGAAGTTCCAATACAATTGGATGTAAAAATCCAATTATTTCGGTCAACTAAACCAATACTTCAAGCATGAGTGCACTTAATATAAAAAAGAAAACAACAACATGATTGTGTTACATATACCTTTCCATTCTTTTGGAAGTCGAAAATGCCTCCTATAACAGCCGGTAGGGTTCTCAGAAGGAACAAATGGTGGGTTCATTGGAAATGGATAGGTGACATTTGTATAAATTGGGCGGTCAAAGCCATGCATTTGCCAATTTGAAGGAACTGCAGAAAGGAAAATAATGATTTAAGAAAGGTTAGTGCTGAGCCTATGGAAAAAGCATATACCAAATCGTAGTTGTAAGAACCAAACTACTGGGCAGAAATAATAACAATGTTAATGCTTGGAACAAAAGTGGCTTGTTCCCTATTAAACCTCAAAGCATCACAAGTACACCCCTGTAAATCACGAAAACATCACATATGCCACAACTTTTCCTAATTCTGCCAAAAATGCAGATACCGTCTCTCCTCTCATGATCATTTACATATAACAAACAATGGGGATGGGTAGTTTGGGCACTTTCTAAGAATATCAGCAACAGAGGGAGTATTAGGGCATGATCTCGTATTTATTATGAGTATACTCGACAGTTCCCAAGTTTTTGCAGGACATGCATGGGCATTTCTTATTTTGCACATTGATACCTGTACTTTGACATCTGCATGAATGCAACATGCAATTGCCCCTTCAAGAAAAATATCTGCTTGCGGCACGCATGTTGAGAATCAATTAAGTGTTACCTGGCAAAGAATCCCAGTTGGAATCATCAAAAGCATTTTCATAGAAGTTCGAGGGCACGCTTGAAGGAGAAGATGCCAAAAAGAACCTCCAATAGCCACTTAGAGACTGCACAAATGGTAACCCCTTGACCCACGATGCCGCACTATCTAAGGCAGCTGAGACCGCATCATCATTCCAGACAGCCTTCTCAGCATCAGAATAGCTCACATTGTTTCGATCACACCAGTATTTAAGAGATCCTACATAAGCATAGAAGAAGAAAGGTACCATTTGTTAGTTTCTTTTTCCTACTTTTTTTCAAAGAAAAGGGTTTTGTGTTCTTCTCTTCAAAAGTACCAAAAATACCCCTAGATTTTGTTTTCATTAGTTTGGTTTCAGCAGTATACATAATCTTCCCTTTGTGATTTTGGGAGGGTATTCATGATATTGCTTGTCTTGAAGGGGTACACATCAAAGGTGGTGACTTCTAGGTGGGTCAGAAGAAAATTTTCAAATTTGTAGTAATACTAGACAAGTACTGGTGGGGCTAATTGGTACTGCCTAAGCAACCATTACAATCCCCTAAAGAGGTAATGGTATAAAAAGAGCAAGTAACTAAATTATGTAATTAAACCTTCAATTGTGTCATGTGACCGCAATGGTACATGCGCTTCCCGTTTCCGCCATTTAATAAATGATGGATCTTCCCATGCTTTCCAACAACTTGAATTGTCTACAATTTGCAGTATACCACTTGGAGATAAAGATGTCATCCCCACCTGAAATTAGAAGTAACTTTTATCAATATAATAGGTATACATTTTGCATGTTAAGTACACAATTGTAGAATTTCACTTTTATTAAGGCGATTTGAAACTCAGGTGTGGGGCCTCTTATCTCAATTTTCATGTTATCTGTGAACAATTTAAAGATGGTATGAAGACAATGATTCCAAGAAGCATTAGGGGCATTGTCTAAGCAAAAGTTGAATGGCAAATTTGATAAAAAGAAAATTAAAAGCTATCTAAACAAGATAGAAAAAAGTGCCAATACAAAAACGAAAAAAGGAAGAAAAAAGACATTAATACTGGCATTTGACCCGATACTGTTTGGTATGAATTGTAAATGCTTTGCATGAATGGTACTACTGTATTGAATTCTCTCACTTTCTGAAAAGACCAATACCAAGAAAATAGAAAAAATCGGTCTTACATAATAGTAACAATGGTGATGCTGATCAAGCCATTTCTACGTTCTACTCGTTTGTTAAATTATGAAACTCTTGTTAAATAACAGTATAGCACTTACTTGAGATGTCTATGAGGTGGATAATTAACCAGTTCAGAGGAATAACTAAAATGATATAATTAATAAATGCAAAATACTGTTTTAACAGATGGAACTGAATTAAGCTGCGACAATGACAGTATATTGTGTGCCAGTTCATTCTTACACAAGTAATACCTTCAAATGGCCAACAATTCACAAAAAGAAATAATACTGGGACAAATTCTATATGCAAAAAAAAAAAAACACTTGTTACCAATCAAATCGACTTCTCCCAAAACTGAGAGTAGGCGAAGGCTAATCAAAGGCGATCCAATTTGTAATTCGATCACAGTACGCAATGGTTTGAAAAATTACCTTCTGACAAGAAATGGATAAATATAATCAACTGAGATTTACACGTGCTGCTCAGCTTTTCAGTGAATTAAGAACGGAGGAGTGGTTCAAAAATTAGAAAAAGAGCAGGGAGTTCCAGATGCTCTCCATTTCATACAAGCACGGATATTTACTCGGTTCAATGTATACATCTATTTTAATGAATTTTAGAGAAGTCCACCGTATGAAAATTGAGAGGATCCGTGACCAAGAACAGTTATCCACTCACCCGCGAAGAAAACAGTATGCACCAAGAGCAAGGATCCCTTTCAAACAAACCATACTGACAGTGGGGACCCGCATTTCTGAGTTTCTCCAGATGCTAATTTTTGGGCTTTTTGGTGCGAATAATTTAGGTGCGCAACAAACTAAATTATATGCGACGTGGCGAGTGGCAACAAATATTCTGACGAGTATTCATTATATGAGTAGAACTAGGGTGAGCTGTGCTCACCAACGGTTTTGGTGAGCACACCTCCAAAAAATGCATTTTCAAAGTTCAAATAGTCGATTCGAACCTTCCAACGTGTTCTTCATATTAATATGTGCTTGGAGACCAAATTTTACATTTTTTGGAAATTTTTTACTATTTTTTTAGAATTTTTGAAAATCAGTGTTTTTTGAATTTTTTTGAATTTTTTTTTTATTTAATGAAAAGCTGATGATTTTCAAAAATTCTAAAAAAATAGTAAAAAATTTTCAAAAAAATGTAAAATTTGGCCTCCAAGCACATATTAATATGAAGAACACGTTGGAAGTTTCGAATCGACTATTTGAACTTTGAAAATGTGTTTTTTGGAGGTGTGCTCACCAAACCCGTTGGTGAGCACAGCTCACCCTAGTTCTACTCTCATTATATAACTCAAAATAGTTAAGCAGCTCTTAATTGTCATTATTATCAAATTCACCTAACCAAATTGTTTTGTATCCGCCATTATTCGTGCGTGGAGTGGTACTGGTGCCGTGGTGCGAGAAAGCTACCTTTGTCTCCTGGCGATCTTACGTGGTGCACAACTCTGTATTTATGTAGAGCAATTTCTTTTTGACTCGTTTCAGGTACGCCTTTTACCCGCTTCATACAACACTACACAGAATTCGATCCAGAATATATTACCCGATCTAAAATTCTTCGCCAAAAATTATGTGAAATCCAGAATAAATCGGAAGACACTTCCGGACACGGCGACAGCCCGACACGCGTTCAAAAGTAAGGATTAATGCTTTTACCTATGCACTTATGCATAACTTATACAATACAATGTCAATAAATAGAAAATAGCTATGTTTGATGCTGTATCCCTTATTTCTTAAATTCAGTAGAAACAAAAAAATTCTGTTGGCATAAAGTACCTGTAAATAAAATTAATTGCAAATGTCAAGGCACAAATATCAAAACCTTAAAAATGCTGAGTAAACCTGTAAAACAACTGGTACCTATAATTTCGAAAGATATTAAGCATATGGGTAGGATTATATTTGCTGTTTAGACAATTGGCCTGAGGTCCCTGAACAAAAAGCTACAAAAAGAAATGCAAAAAGGCCTCGAAAAAGAAAATAAAAATGATAAATTAATCCTTTAGCTTTCCACAGCCAAACTATTACTTGGAAACCTCTGTCTCTTTCTCTCAGGTGAAGAGAGCTCCTCTATTTCTCTAGACTTTCTTTTACTGTCTTTGCAGTTAAGAGAATTAATACCACTACTGATTTCGCCATTTTCCTCTTTCTGTTTCTGGTCATCCTGATTTTTCTGGATTTCATTTTCCTGCAACTGGGATTTCCCTTTTAGTAGGTGGGACCTCAGTCTGTTCATGTCAGACAGCTTTACTGGCTTGAGAAAGAACTCCTCTGCTCCCTCTTCCAGACACCTGAGATAAACCAAATAAAAAAAAAAACTTAATTTAGTTATTTTTCTTTTGTTTGCACATCTATTTAATAAATTTACTTATTTGGTCTGAAATAAACAACTAGCAAAAGAAATAATATTTTTTTATAGCTCTGTTGACTTGGTCTGATAAAAAATATTTTGTATAGCTTTTTTTTTTTTTTTTGATTTCATGTATAGCTTTGTTGCTCAGCCAAAACTGGTCCATATAAAATAATATTTTTTCCATCAATTAAAATATGCCCTCTGATCACAAAAAGGAAAAAGGCAAAGAAAATTTTTATATGGTACAGTGGGGCTCTCAAGTTTTTTAAGATATAAATAATCTAAATTTAAAGTGCCCCATTAAAATTTCCAAACTAAAACATAGGAGAAAGAAAAGGCGAGAATAAAGAGGTTGGTAGGTGTATTTCTCCAACTTCCAATGTACAGTAGGTCTCATCACAACATATCAAATCATTGTCAAGGACACTGAAAGTATCTAACAAGAAACAAGGCAAAGATCTTAGAACTTTTGACAAAACTGTTCAAGGTTCCTTTCCTAAATTTGACTACTCAATTATCCAAAAAAAAAATTGACCACTCAGAAATTATTTGTTGGTTTATAAGATTTTGGAAGGATGGAAGAAAGTTTTATCATCTAAACTGAAAAGAAAAAGAAAAAGAAAAAAATGGATAAAGGAGCAGTCAATTTTACATCTTATTTGCTCATTTGGCCTGTGCCATGAATTTAATTTTGTTTACTCAGGTATATTACTTTTATCAGACAGTACACAAAAACCCTTAAAATTGCAAACGGCTCTGCTTGTGTACATGCATACAGTTCCTAAATAAGTAAAAGTAGGATAATATACGCCAAAATAATTATAAAAACGTTAGGGAAACAAGATGACAAAATGGAAGTGTCCAGTAACTGCAACTGGACAAAGAGGAACTATTATTCAAGGGTTGAGAGAACCTTTTATTGATGAGGCATCCCTTTCAATGGGATATTGTCATATTGAGCAAGATATGCAAAATCTAGAAAAGAAAAGAAATAAAATCTCTAGCATTTAACGTAGTACCGATCAGCCATCATCACAAATTTATTGTATATCTAGAAGTTTGGGATATGAAAATTCCCAGTCCTTTTGTCTTATAATCTTTACCAGAATTTAATTCCACCCCTCCCTTTATTCATGGGGGGACCAACTTGTATTTCTGTATATAGCTTCTCTCTCTCTCTAGTTTGTGTAGTTTCTAACAATAGTAACCTAAAATTTTTAAATTAAAATTATGGATGGAAACATTTTTCAGGATGAACTGAGAAAATTAACAAAAATAAATGGGTTTCTCGTTTGGTTTAGGTATATGTGCATGTACTCCACCATTCTATTTTGATTTTGCATTGAAAATTAAAAATATTTAGTATTTGGAATACAGAACTTTTTTCCAAAGGGGCCCCTCCTAGGATATGAAATTGTATTTTAGGCTGGTAGGTACATTTCTTAGGTTCACATTGCATGGAAATTAAAAAGCTTAAAATTCCCTCTGATATTTATATAAGGTCAAATTGTCTCTGTCAACTACTCTAATGATGAACAGGCTGAAATCATGTTCAGAACAAATTGAAAATTCAGGACTCAAATTCAACATGCTTTGGTGCAAAATTTCTCCCAAACAAAAATTAATGCCCTTAATGTATTTTCAGAAAGTATCAAACAAAGGAAAATAATTCGAAAGTTGTTCTAACCTGTCAATCCGAGAAGGCACATTCTCAGAAGACATTATCACAACTGGTATATCCTTGAGGGATGATGATGCCTACACCAATTTAATTAATCAATAAATAAAAAGGTATATTGCAGCATAATTAGACTACGGGAACAACAAGACTGTTAGTATTAATACCAACAAATAACAGTAATTGCACACACAGATCACATAATAAGTTAGATATACAAAAGGTGTTATGACATTAATATTAAGACCCAATTCTCAGCACTGGTTTCACTTAATTCGCTTCAAATTACATTTATTTTAAGACCACTTAAATAAATTTTTACTGCACTGTCTAACATCAATAAAGCTACATTGAAGTTTCTATGGCTTAAATATAAAAGATCTGTAAATATTCATGAAAATAATTACATTGAAAAAAAAGGAACTGATATTTCAATTTTTAATCAAAATTATTCACCTTAACTCTTTTCAGTAGATCATATCCTGTCATTTCGGGCATGCAGTAGTCAGTGATTATCAAATTAACCTCGATTTCCTGGCAAAACAAAACCCAGTAAATACAATAGCATTTGCAAATTAGCAAAAGAATATACATTCATAAACTAAAAATGAAGAAATAAAGATCAATTCAATAACCTGCTGATTTGTAGAAAGAGAAGAAGAAGAAGATGATGATGATGATGATGATGATGGTGATGGTGATGATGAAGATGAAGCACTCTGCTCATCTCTCAATCCCAGTAGTTCCAGAGCCTTTACACCAGATTCTGCTGTAGTAACTAAAGAGAACCAGTACTACTAAAAATTAACCAATATTTTAAACGGGAAGCTTGAGAAATTAATTAAATTGCTGAATTTCTTTCAATTAAACTGCTTGCAGTTCCTAATGTAGCAACATATTGCATTCTATTTGGAAAACTGGGTCATAGGCTTGGCAATTAAATAATCTGTACAGTAAAGGGAAACAAATAGAATATTGGAATTTTGTAAAGAACTACCAACCAAGAAGCTCATTGAAAAAGTAAACCGATCAAAACCAATATACCATGTTTAATTGGCGAATTTAGGGCTAAAGTAAAACCATACTAGCAAATGCCTCATATTAAGCAATTTCTCGAATTGACCATTTCATTTCAAATCTCCATTTCGGAGACATTATGAACTGAATTGATTGAGTGAGTACCTTGGTAAGAAGAGATTTTAAGCAGCCTCTCAATAAGCTTTCTATCAATCAAGCTATCATCCACCGCTAACACATGGAATTGCGCTTCTCTATCCACCGCCATTTCTCTCTCTAATATTAATTTGCTTCTTTGGAATCGTTTGCCTAGGAAGATATTTTTTTCACCAATGGAGATGGAGGAGAGGAGAGGAGAGGTGGTTGATTTCTATGATGAAGAGATATAAAGAAATGAGCAAGGGAGGTGGTACCTAGGATACACCATCATGCATCAAGGAAAGTAAGATCCGACCAGATATCACACCAAATCTTTACACATATCAAGTGCCTCTCTCTCACTCCATTTGTTTAGTATGGGACACACCACAAGCAAGGTCAGCAAGGTCTGTTTTTAAACCCTTCTCACGCTCTCTCTTTTATTCCTCTCTAACATTAATTAATATACCTGTTGGTTTTCGTTGCTTAATTTAGTTATCTTGTCCCTCTGGATCAGTTTACAACTTAAGTATACTAGCAAGCATTTTAATAAATCATTTATAAAAAACAACGATTAAAACTGTTAAATCAAACTTCATTGATAAATGCCGTTATATATTTTTAAAACTTGTTTACAATAGGAAACAAAATATTTTTTTATCCCAAAAAAATGAAGAAAAGCAACACTAGATTCATTGCAGTTTAATGTACGATTACTTAAAATTCATTTAGGATTATATTATCCTTAGTCGTGGGTTATATTAAATTTTCTAATAATTTTATTTTTTTAATTACATAAATACTTGCTTAGAGATGTATTATATAGTTACGTTCATGACGTAAAAAATTATTTGACACACCTTATCCAAAAACTAACATTTATTATTTACTATTTAAAATATACAAATCAAACTTTAGTAGCTTACATGAACAAAAATAATAAATTTAGAAATTTAGAAAAATAATAACTTTAGTAGATTTTTTTTATTAGAGCAACTTTAGTAGATTCTTGTTGTTCTAATTAAAAATAATTATAATAATACCAAATTGCTCTTTACAAGAGCAAAGCTATGGTGTGATGTGTTCACCAAGAGGAGTTGGTGAGCACAACTTTAAAAATATATCGGATTGCCTTCAAATGACGAACTCAAATCGTTAAAATCCATCTACTTCATGAGTGATACATGTATATGAATTTTCTGAAAGTTTTGAATTCATTTAGTACATGAATAAGTTATTTTACAAGTGTATTCATTCTTCAATATTTTTTACCACTTGACCTCATACTAATAAATTTTTAAAATTTTGCATGTACATGAGTGATCATGAAGTAGATGGATTTCAACAGTTTAAATTCGTCATTTAAAGACAATTTGATAAATTTTTAAAGTTGTATTCACCAATTCCTCGTATTCTAGCTTTTCCTCAATTTACAAACACTTTTGTTATAATTATAAAATATCCATATTTTTTCCGTCAAACTGCTCTAAAATCTAAATAGAAGTGGTCCCGCAGGAACAGCGTAAGGAATAAAGAAAACTGGTTGATTGCATGTGGCGTCGAAGGAGTCATGAGTCATGAGAAGCGGTGATTTCACTGATTTGGAAGCAAGGGTGGCGTGGTGGTGGGGCCCAGCCAATCCTGGGAGGAGATACGCTGACGTCATAGGTGCCAACCCTTTACCGGTTGTGTGAAATCATGTGGTCTTTCCCATGGGGGCCATTCCCATGTGATGATGTGATCCCCTCTAGATTTGCCTCCCCCTCTTATTATTCTCTCTTCTCAATTTCTCTCTCTATTATTTATTCATTTCCATTTCTTTCTTCCTTCTCCATATTAAAATGTGTTTGGAGACCAAATTTTATATTTTTTGGAATTTTTTTACTATTTATTAAGATATGTACAAAATTATTGTTTTCAGACAATTTTGGACCATTGAAAAACAACAATTTTCAAAAATTCTAAATAAATAGTAAAAAAATTCCAAAAATGTAAAATTTGGTCTGCAAGCACATATTAATATGGAGATCATGTTGAACGGTTCGGATTGACTGTTTTGGATTTTGAAATCACAAAAATGACTTATAAAAATATAGTGTCAAGATGTGTCACTATTTTAAAATAGTGTAATTGGATCCTTCTCTTATTATTATTATTATTATTACTCCGGCAACAAACATATGCATTATCAATAAAATATTTTAACTAACTTGATTGGAGCAATTTTTGTATGTTATTATAACATGTAACAATTTATAAAATTTGGAAATTCATGTGATGTCTTCTAAAAATGACATGACTAATATTTTTATTATAAAATTTGGAAATTCATGTGATGTCTTCTAAAAATGACATGACTAATATTTTTATTATAATACAAGTAGTACAATGAATCCTAAAGAAGCCAGCCATAAATAATAAGTTATTTTAACTAATTTGATTGGAGCACTATTTGTCTATTATATAACATGTAACAATTTATAACAATTGAGAATTCATGTGATGTCTTCTAAATTGACATGACTAATATTTTTTATTATAATACAAGTTGAGCTAGAGAAAGAGACATATGAATAGGTCCGATGGGTATCGAATCTACTTTTGGGTCCAATTAGTTCTAGCACCGTCCGATCAGTAATAAGATCTGTGCGCACGGAAATTAAAGTAGACGTACGGATTTTAATACAGAGCACACGCATCTTAATATTTATTGGACGGTAGTTAAGCCCATTGAACCAAAGTAGGTCCGATGGGCATCGGATCTACTCTGAATTTAGAGAAAGAAATTTGTCACGCCGTGATCTGATCAGTCACGTCACGGAACGTCACGTGACGTGACTCACGTGTCGTGTGACGTGATCATTCGCGTGACATGACCGCATTCGAGAGAAAATTACACGTCACGTCACGGTATGAAACATAGAGTATTCAACTTGTTCTAGTTAATTTTCATTTATTTTATACGCATAGAGTATCCAGTTTCTCTTATGGTGTATGTTAAGTTATATCAGTACTCATGTAGTACTGGTTTTTATTTTCTCTAGTTTAGTTAATGAATATTTTTGTAATTTGAATTTTTAAAGTAATGTCAGATATCCAATCACTTTTTCCTAAAAAAGAAATATTGCAACATTATTTACTTATTTTAAATTTTTATAATTTTCATATTTTTTTATATTTTTTTAAATTTCAACAATTTAAATTAAAATATAAAAAATATTTCACGTAATTAATTTATGTCACGTCATATCACGTCAAGTATGGTCACACGTGTAGTTACGGCGTGACTACATGTGACGTGACCGTCTACCACTATTTTGATCACGTCACGTGAAAAAAAAAAATTAATCACGTCATGTCACGTCATGTGATCAAATCACAGCATATTTGTCACGTCATGTCAAGTTGAGCAGTGAATCCTGAATTAGCCATAAATAATAACAGTATCTAGAAATTCTGAATCGCTGATATTTTTGGGTGGGTGATGATTCGGTGCTAATTGGGAAGTTGTTACCATATCTGATATTTCATATCTATTTGTTTATTTCGGAGATACGGTTGAAGCTTCCTTTCTTCTTTTCTATGAAATGGAGATATCCAGTACATAGCTTAGCAAGGGATTTATATTGACAACTTCTTTTGAAATATTTTTGGGAAGGACAATTTTACAACATTTATTTCACAATTTATAAATTTATGTTCTCATAAGGCAAAAAAAATATTAATTCTATTGTGATTTTAAAATTTTAATATACTATTACATATAATAATGAATGGGCATTGTGCATCTAACTCTAAGCACAGTCTAGATAAATTATAATAATTTATTCTAACATAAAAAAATAATAACTTGAATCATTCAATCTAAAATGGAAAAGCAATATTTTCCAAAATAATATATTATATTGTTGCAACCGGAGATGATCTGACTTTAGAGAAATGGAGGTTCAAACCCAAAAAATATCCATCCACCTAAGAACTTCTTGAATAGAAAAATTCCAATTAAATAAAGTCAGAGGCAAATCATAAGCAAATCTTTTTTTCTCCGGTACACACCGATTTTAAACAGGCTTTGGTGGTGGTGGGACCCACCAAGGATTCAATGTATCATGCCAGGGAATTTGCACCATGACCATGCCTCATTGGTCGCTTTTGAGCTGGTCAACGATTTAGTTACAAAGAGGTGTTTGGTTTGACCATGGCCCATGGGAGAACTTGGAGATTTTAAATAATTAAAAAATGATTTATTTTATTTTGAATTCTGATATTTGAGAAACAATTTACTTTTTTTTTTTTTCTCATTCGAAGATACGCAAAATCGCTTCTACGCCTTTGAAATATACACGCTTAATAGTTAATTAGATCTGATGGAATCTTATAATATTTTTTTCATTTTTTAAAAAATGGTTGAACAAATCTCAGGGCAATATTGTTGTCGCAATTTCTTACATCAGTATCTTAATATTAAATGACTACTGGTTAGTTCATTAGTCTCTGTAATTTTTTATTAAGAGCTCATTTTTTTTTAATTTTGAGAGCTGACAATATATTTTTTTCCTTTTTCTTTATATCAGTTCTATCTCTGTTTAATATTTTTTTTTTGCTTAAGACTAAATGAAAGAAATTCCATCTTGCTTATTTTAATGATAGTTATAATTTGGAAATATAATTTCTGTAGTCATGTTACCATTTAACTTAAATCATTGACTTCTCCGGGGATACATATATATATTTCCACCTAATTTCATAATATAGAAGTATTAATAATCAGGAAATACAAATCCTAATATAGATACCATGACAATATATTTCACATATGCATGTCATATTTTATGAGCACTAAAAGGGACACAATATGAAAGACTTGTATGTATTAAAAGCTAATCGATTGCTCCATACCATGACAAATTCTCTGTCTTCTCTTGTTTTTTGTTGTTGTTGTTTTGAAAACAATTCATCAAATGTATCAATAAAAAATAATTAAGTGATCGACAAAAATCCTAGTTGAGAATGCTATTGGTATATATATCTTAGAACGATCTTTCAAAAATTAAAGAAGGAAATAAAAATGAAATAAAATATCTTATTTAATATTAAAAGGTAGAATATTTGCTATCCTTAAATTTCTTACTTAATATTGTATGAATCACAAAATCTAGGCAAATATATAAAGAGATTTTATAAGATAAAGGTGGTACAAGGAGCAAAAAAATAATATATATGCATATTGTGCTTTCACAATAACACCTCCAATTTTTTAAACAGAGAACAAATAATGCGATAGCCGAGAAATAAAATATTTGTAACTTGCAATTTATATTTTAGTCGCTTGATGTTGTGGCGAGTCATGCTTATCTTTTGATCAGACGTAACTAACAACTTATTAAAATATGTTAGGCATGAGCCGCATGATTATTTTTAAAATATCTGGAGGTTTGTCAGTACAGCCGTACAGGATCCGAACACAACACAAACACAGTATTTACCGATATTTTTATTAATACCCAAAAAAAAAAAAACAAATTATCAAATCTGCCCCCACCCCAAACTTATTTTTATTTCTACCCCAATCGCCCGTGGGCTGGAGTAAAAAAATTATAAAAAAATTTGGTCTCCAAGCATAATATATTATGAAGATCATGTTGAGCGGTTCAGATCGACTATTCGGACTTTAAAAATAGAGATAAAGGAGATAAAAAAATAGATGCATTGGGAGCATAGAAATTTGGGTGCATTGGAACCCTCCTCTTCTAAATATATATATATATAGGACATGGCTAGCGTGCTACGCGTAGCATAGAGCACTCCGTGCTACGGCTCACTTTTTGAGTTTTCAAAATTCTAACGGTCGATCCGAACCGTTCAACATGATCTCCATATTAATATGTACTTGTAAACCAAATTTTACATTTTTTAGAATTTTTTTACTATTTATTAAGCCACTTTGAAAAAACACTAATTTGTACACAACAGTAAAATCTGCTGGACCATTGGATCAGCGATTTTCAAAGTGGCTTAATAAATAGTAAAAAAATTCTAAAAAATGTAAAATTTGGTTTTCAAGTACATATTAATATGGAGATCATGTTGAACGGTTCGGATCGACCGTTAGGATTTTGAAAACTCAAAAAATGAGCCGTAGCACGGAGAGGCTCTATGCTACGCGTAGCATATTAGCCAAATCCTATATATATATATATATATAGAGTAAGGCTACCGTGCTTTGCGAAGCAAACAGCCTCTTTTGCTTCGGATTGCTGGCTGTTGGATCTGCTTCAATAATCGTGCAGATCATCAGATGGACTTTGCAATTTTTCGGAACTGGACTCTCCAGTTGGAGAAAAATCAGACAGCCCCCCCAGTCCTCTCCCTCTCCCTCTCTCTCTCGCGAAAACCCTAAACCCGCCCTCTCCTCTCCAGCGACGCTCTCCTCAGTCCGACCCCTCTCTCGCAAAATCACCCAGCACCGCCCCCCCCCAGTCCGACCCCTCTCCTCTCATCTCCCTCTCCAGCGACGCTCTCCCCAGTCCCGACCCCTCTCCTCTCCCTCTCCAGAGATCCAGCGATTCAGCGATGGCTCTCCCCTCAGACCTTCTCTAATTTAAATCAGTAGTATTAATTTTATACAGCACAATATCCTTGCTTACTGTTGTATTTATTCACATACCTTGTGCTAAATCTTCTGATTAATTGGAAATGCGCTTGTAGGCACCTTGTACCGATCTTTATAGACCTTGTGCCACTGGTACCAATCAGTACCAGTTAGGGATCTCATGTGATATGGGTGAAGACTGAGTGCTTTTTGTGTAAGTTTGAAAATTTCAATATCTAAATTCCAAAGGGTCAAGGTCTGCATGCCAAAGATGAGTTCTAGCATTGTCAGGTCAAAATTGGGAGCAAGTTATGAATTCAAACCTTTATTTCTTGTCAATAAATTTTCATTTTCATTTGGTAACAATCACGATGAAATTTTTTATTTTCAGTTGCTAATTCCAATTCTATGTAAATATTGGGTTTTATTTGCAACTTTTCAAATGCTAATGCAAGTTACTCATGTAGGTCACGTGACAACTCAAGGGTCAGCCTCTAATTGTGATGAAATCAAAGATTTATGGTTTGTTTTTCAATGTGCAGGTCATGTGGAGATTAGTCTCGAGTTGGTGTCATTCTAAAAGAGAACGAAAAGTTGCTAAATTTCTTCATTTTTTTATTTCATTGTTTTTCATCAGCTGAATTTTGTAAAATTTGATTTGTTGTGTTAATAAAGTGCCTAGTATAATGACTTGTTCTATTTGACATCAATCCTGAAATGTTGACCTTGTAAATTTAGAGAGTATTTTACTTGAATATAGTCTCTTGTTTTGTAATATTTTGATGTGTACTATGGAGACGGAAATGTTTTTTTGGATACCTTAATTATAGTATACTTGAAAGCTACAAAAGCAATACAGTTACAAAAATAGAATGTTATCAAGAAAGGACCCACTTTATGAAAATTGCTACAATTATCTATTGATGAAAATTGCTACATGTACTCTGTTGATAAAAATTGATACTCCAAAGCTAAAAAAAAAACAGTTATAATTGATCTGTTAATAAAAATTGCTACAAGATCATTATCAGGAAAGGACCCAGTTCATGAAAAGATCATTATCAAGAATTGAGCATTAGGATAAACACCTATATGTGTGATTTTCATATCTTTTTGACTCAATAAACAACAGCAAAAACATAGGTATAAAGAAGAAAAAGACATTAAAACATCACAACTTGTAAAATTAGGAAACAAAAACATGGCACTGGTACAAGCAGAGCTTCAAGTATGCTTATATCATGAAACTAATGCTCTCAAACAAGTATATCCATGAACACCTTTTTATTACTTTGAAAATTACATGAAGCAAACATATTCATGCAAAAAAAAAAAAATCAGAAAAGAAAAGCAGTGCATCAATGAGAAACAAACACAGAATAAACAACAATATACTACTTGGAATAAATGAAAAACAGATACAAACTTGTCCAAAATAAGAACATCACATTATTCATCAATATTTAATTTCAAATATCCATAATCCATAAACAGCAAGTCTGGCACGAGGCGCTCCACAGCTGCACCAGACATTTTGGCCCCAGCACGCCTTGTATATAGCAAGCCTGGCACGAGGCGCTCCTCCCCTGACAGATCCAGCGGCCAAACCGTGGAAGCTCGTCTTTGACACTACATTACCTGTAACATGGAATGGAAATCTAGCCACTTAGAAGGAAATTTTATTTTGTTTAATAATGAAATTGTTGGTTGGTAATCACCAGCAGACCTTCAAAAAATTTAGTTGACTATATCATGATATATCTCGGGATCAAATAAAGCTTCACCTGAGTTAATCAAATAGCCTACAAAGTATATAATAGCGACGATGCTGATGATGTCGTAGCAAATTAATCAAAGACCGAGTATTATCTTGACTAGGAATATTAGAATGTACCCAAACATTAGGATCAATTGGAAAATATATATACATGGTGCATCTTGAAATTTAAGAAGAAACCCTTGCCTGCAGCTGTGGAGGCAGTGTGGGTCCCATGTCCTGCATAGTCTCTAGGTGACCGGTATTCCCCTTTGAGGTCACTGGCAGACAGATCGCTGTCATACCAACGCGCACCAATGATTTTATTGCTGCAGTTGCTGGCACCAAATAAGTCACCAGTTTGACATATGCCTCTCCACCGTTTCGGTGCGGGTCCAAAACCGGCAGCGTCAAAGCTTTTCGATTCAGGCCATATACCTGGTGAAAGTTCAAAAGAAGCCATATTGGTGAGTATATAATTTAGGTGAAGCCTTATCAAAAAAGCGAACATCGGTATAATTTACCAGCTGGCAACAAGTGAGGAGTATTTAGTCGCGAGAACATCGATTAGGTGGTATAATTTACCAGCTGGCAACAAGTGCTTTTGGATTGAATAACTAATTATTTTGTGAGGAGTATTTAGTCGCGAGAACATCGATCAGACTAATCAAGGTGGTAGAAAGATGTGTTTTAATATTTAAAATTAAGATTCAAGTATGATTATAAAAAGAATTGGTTCAAGTAAATTCTAACCTGAATCTATGATTCCAATAATTATATCTTCTCCATAATTTCCCTTCTGAAGTAGTGTACTAGACTGGGAATTATCGTCAAGCCGAAGAAAGTCCCAGCTGCGTGCCGTGTGTGCTGCGAACTTGCGATTAGGTGTCACACTAATTACATCTGGCATATCTGTTGACAATGATAATAAATTTACACAAAAATAATATGACATATATATAGAGATAAAATAAGGAAAAACACAAATTTACTATCGCTATATATTGTCTTAATTTAATAATAGCTTGCTTGAGGCTGTCTAGCAACACAAAAGGAAACTAATAATAAATCACAAACTATATTACATGGTACGTAAGGAAAATATATATAGTAATTACTTGTAGCTAATTACTAATTAACTGTAGAAATGCACACATGCATGTTGCAATTAACTTGTTTGCGATGCAAAAAAATGCATTCAACAGTCAATTTATCTGTTGCAAAAAAATGCACACATGCATGTTGCAATTAACTTGTTCAGCAATACGTGCATACAACACATGCATCATCTACATTTATCTGTCCGACTCAATTTCTCTTTTCTAATCTTTTGATCACATGGCTCTTGTATCGTGTTATTCTTAGACTTCACAAGATTGTCCATGCATTTCACCAAAATGACAGATCCTATTTCTTAACTCAATTTACAAAAGTCGGTACAAAACCAGCAAAAATCAGAAAAGGGAAAGGGTGCTTTGAATATTTACCCGAGAAAGAGGCTGCTGGAGAGAGCCATCGCTGGATCGCTGGATCGCTGGAGAGGGAGAGGAGAGGGGTCGGGACTGGGGAGAGCGTCGCTGGAGAGGGAGATGAGAGGAGAGGGGTCGGACTGAGGAGAGCGTCGCTGGAGAGGAGAGGGCGGGTTTAGGGTTTTCGCGAGAGAGAGAGGGAGAGGGAGAGGACTGGGGGGGCTGTCTGATTTTTCTCCAACTGGAGAGTCCAGTTCCGAAAAATTGCAAAGTCCATCTGATGATCTGCACGACTATTAAAGCATATCCAACAGCCAGCAATCCGAAGCAAAAGAGGCTGTTTGCTTCGCAAAGCACGGTAGCCTTACTCATATATATATATGAGGAGGGTTCCACTGCACCCTCTTTTGGTGCACCTAACGTGCACCCAAAACTCATATCTTCATTTTCAAAGTTCAAATAGTCGATTCGAACCTTCCAACGTGTTCTTCATATTAAAATGTACTTGGAGTTTACATTTTTTGGAAATTTTTTACTATTTTTTCAAAATTTTTGAAAATCATTACTTTGCTGAATTTCAAATTATTGTTTAGTTTAATCAAAAATTCTGAAAAAATAGTAAAAAATTTCCAAAAAATGTAAAATTTGGTCTCCAAGCACATTTTAATATGAAGAACACGTTGGAAGGTTCGAATCGACTATTTAAACTTTGAAAATGAAGATATGAGTTTTGGGTGCACGTTAGGTGCACCAAAAGAGGGTGCAGTGGAACCCTCCTCTGTATATATATACAAAAAAAACCCTACAAAATTACTAGTTAAGTCCCTAAAATCTCATTTTACAACGAAGTTGGACTTGAAGAGTATACCAAAAGTCGCATTTATCAATAAAAAATAAAATAATTAAAAATAAAGTCGCATCCATTTTGCTCTGAGATCAAACCACTATCGATGATGTGATCTCTGTTGCTATCTCAGACTATCTCAGATTTTCTCCGACCGTATCTAGATCTGTATCCAAAAATTTAGGGGTAATTGGATCCATGCCACCCCAAAATTTGAAATTTAGAAATATGCCACCCCAAAATTTATGTTTTGCTAAATGCCACTCCAAATCATAATTATTAAGAAAAATGCCACAATTAACAAATTATTATACATTTGTAATAAAAAATGAATAGAATATGTTGTATTTTGAAATGTATTTTCGTATATCCCCAAAATGCCCCTGACAGATTAATGGGTCCGATCCGATAATGGATCCGATAATGCACTATTTCTGAATCCAACTTCGTCTCTTCGTCTACTCACCCCAAGCTATCAACCCTTCTCCTCTCTTCGTCTCCTCACCCGGCGAGCCTCTCCTCACCCGGCGTGCCACACCTTGCGACCCGCGTGCAGTCCCTTGCGGCTCGCGTTCAGTCCCAGTACTTGCGTTCAGAACCCTTCTCCTCTCTTCGTCTCCTCTCTTCGTCTCTTCACCCTCACCCGTCTCCTCTCTTCGTCTCACCTAGTTTGCCCCTCTTGCGATTTCTTTGGGTTGTTGCTTGCGGGTTGGTTCTGTTGCCTTACTGGTACCGTTACCAGTACCAGCCTTTTTGGCTTGCCTTTTTCTTCCTTTGCTGGTTCGGGTTGATTTTGGGGCTGTTCCGATTGTACTGGTACCAATGTTGGTACCAGCTTTGTGTGTTGATTGTGCCGGCTGTGTGACCTGTTTTGCGATTTTACTGATGCTGGCACTTGCCTTTTTCCTTTTTGGTTTTGCTCGGCTGTTATTCTGGCCGTGCGCCTTGTTTCCTTTGTGTGCTGGTACCGTACTGGTACCAGCCTTTTTGGTTGATTGTTGGCAGTGCACTGTCTTTTTGAAGAGAATGAGAAATTTTGAAGAGGAAGGGTATTTTGGTCAGTTTCTGTAACTGTAAATTGTAGAATTAAAATTATACATTAATTTGTAATTTGTGGCATATTTCTTAATATATGTGATTTGGAGTGGCATTTATCAAAAGAAAAACTTTGGGGTGGCATTTTTCTAAATTCACTACTTTGGAGTGGCATGGATCTAATTTTCCCAAAAATTTAATATGGTTATCCGATATTTGAATATCCGTACGGATACGGATACGGATACGGTTTTGAATTTTAATTATCCGTATCCGAATAGTAGATATATACCATATAGTTTAATATATATTATAAAAATATTTATGTATATCTACGGATATCCGATATCTGATTCGTATCCGTCTAATATTTGATCCGTATCTGTATTCAAAAAATAAAAACAGATACATACATGATTTTACCACTATCCGATTCGTACCCGATCCGTTTGCACCCCTACGCATATGTCATTTTTCTCATATCAAACTTTGAGAGTGAATTTGTGCAAATTTGGACAATTCAAATCCTTCCTACACGAATCTCAAAGCATATTAATAGTGCCCCCCTCCATTTCTAATGGGCATTGAAAAAATATATATATACTTTTTAAATCCTGATAGTGGCTTTCAGGTGATTACAACTGTTATAATTAAGAAAATACAACTTCAACACAATAGAATGAAATATAAACAACAACAGCACAATCAATTCATCTCAACAAAATCGGAGCCAAAGTTTTGCTTCCTGAATAGCATGATCAGCTCCCCATCTTGGATCAGTGCTTCTCCCTTCAAAAATTTTGCTGTTTCGATTCCTCCATAAGTACCAGCAAGCAGCAAAGAAAAAAAATTCCCCATTGATGCCTCTTTGTATTTCCTGCATGATTTCCAAGATTTGTCCACTGTATTATGTACCGTGTTTCCAAATCGTACCAGATTATAACCCAGTACCATATTCACTCTTGACCAAAATGCCCTTGCATAGGTACAGTGAAAAAACAAATGCAATGCAGTTGCGTTTCAATTGGACAGGACTGGCATACCTCGCACTTCAAATCACAGTGCAATCCTCTACTGGCCATCTTGTCACCTGTCATGAGGGGCTTGAACATTCGGATTATCAGGCAAGATATGCAGCCCTTGTGACACCGCTTTTTGTAAGGACCAGTTTCGATTAGAGGGCAATGGTGTATTCAAAGAGGCCATTGTAGGGAAGGTCCAAGAGTCGAACCAGTAAGAAACAGAGGCCCTTGTACCGATTTCCCATGTGGTGCTCCATTGAAATAAAGGTTTAAGTTTTAGAAGTTGCATCCAAAAGAATGACCCCTGTACTATCCAAACTCTATGCAAGTACTGGCACCATCTTAGTGAGATCACAGTTTGAGACCCTAAAGAATTAGGATATCGGTAGTTCGGTACAATCTCCACCACCAGCGCAGTAAAAGAGACCAATTTCTAATCGTCAGGTTAGCAACCCCCATCCCTCCATTTCGCTTAGAAAGGCAAACTGTCGTCCAATTGAGTAAGGATATGCCTTTCCTTGTCTCGGACTGTCCCCATAAAAACTTCCTTCAAATTTTATCTAGCCTCTTGATCACCCACTTGGGTAATAAAAATGAGGACATGAAGTAGATAGGTATTGAGCTAAGAACCGAGTTTATGAGTTGAAGTTGGCCACCCCTCCAAATGAACCTGCCTTTCCATCCTTCCAATTTGGACTCTAGTTTTTCAATTAAAGGCATGAATAAGGCTCTATTCGGTCGTTTCAGAGTTAAAGGTAGTCCCAAATAAGTAATTGGGAATTGCGAAAGAGTACAGCCAAGCACAGCCGATATAACCGGCACCTGATTAGGGCAAACATTGATAGGAATCCAAGAACTTTTATCAAAATTAATGGACAGTCCTGAGACAGCAGTGAATAATCGCAGGATAATTTTCAAGGAGATTATCGTGGATGTATCCGCATTAGCAATAAACACCGTGTCATCTGCATACTGATGGATTATGACCGATTTATTCAACTTCCTTGAAATCCGGCCACTCACCGACTGATTTATAACCTCGATCATTTTTTGGAGAACATCCACCGCAATGTCAAATAACATTGGAGACAGTGGATCCCTTGTCTTAAACCCTTTTTATGATTAAAGAATTTAAATTGACCACTATTCATCAAAATTCGAGAGGAAACTGTCTGTAACAGATGCTCTATCCACCGAACCCATCTTATAGGAAAACCTCGTGCCAACATGATATCCTTTAAATATGACCAATTAACAGAATCAAATGCCTTAGCAAAGTCTATCTTAATGAAGCATGTTGTTTTTCTGGTGCTTGATATATGGCGTAGCATTTCTCTTGTGGCATTGAAGTTTTCCGTAATTTGACGTCCTTTAACAAATGTCGTTTGATTTGAAGAAATCAGATCGGGTAGCACCCCTCTCAAACGATTGGCCAAGATCTTAGAGATCAGTTTATGAATGACATTCATCACACTTATAGGTCTATAATCTCCTACTGTTTCTGGTGTTTCATTTTTTAGAATCATGATAATATTGGCTTGGTTGACAGAAGTTAGATATAAAGACAGATCATAAAAACTTTGCACAATAAAAATCACCTCTTCTTTCACAGTCGGCCAATGCATCTGAAGAAATTCGTTTGGGAGACCATCAGGCCTGGAGGCCTTATTTCGTGCTAGTTGCCTTACAGCCACTTCAATTTCCAATTCTATAAACGGGTTTTGAAGGTTCAATAAATCTGGGTTTTCAGGATATAGTTTGTCAGGTTTGAATCTGATGACTGTGTTATCAACTCCCAATAATCCTTTCATCTGAGATTTAAATACAGTCTGAATCATATTTTCATCTGTGATACTTGTTGTTGATGTTGCAATGATGTAATTTTATTGCGTTTGTGCCGTGCAGAGGCTACCATATGAAAGTATCGAGTATTTTGGTCACCCATTTTTAACAACTTGCATCGAGATATGTGCTGTAGGCCAATTGGTATGCGCGCTCTTTGACCATAACTCTGAATCTACATTCATATTCCACCAGATTCCTTCTTTCCTCTATTTGATAAAAAAATAACAAGGTTTTCCTACAAAAGATTAGTTGCTTCTCTACTTCATCAAAATTTTGATAGTGCCAAGCTCTCAGCTTTTCATGCATCACCTCACAATTCTTATTGAATCTTTGCAAGCCACGATGTAGAGACTCATGTGCTTCATTCCAAGAAGATTGGATAATTGCTGTGGCTTGAGGATTCGATAGCCAACACAGTTCCATCTTGAACGGTCTTTTTGAAGTAGGCTCATTTAAGCAACTCATCAACAATGGAGCATGGTCTGAGACCATAACCTCAAGAGCCCGAAAAGATATTAAAGTAAATTGCAAGGCAATTTTTGGAGCAATAAAGACTCGATCAATTTTAGAAAGTGATGGAGCCGGTCTGTTACTACACCATGTGAACCGCCTATTCTCAAGCGGTACGTCTATCAGTTGTAAGTCTCGAATTAAATCGTTAAACAACGACATTAGAGTAAAGCTCCTTTGATTCCCTGATCGATCAATAAGCCACCGAACGAGGTTGAAATCACCTCCTAAAATCCATAGGGAATGCACCAAATTAGCTAAAATTTGAGCTCATGAATGAAGGTCGGGTTTAAGGTCATCCGTCGAAGGACCATAAATATTAGTAACTAAGATAATTCCCCCCGAATTAATCTGCAATAAGGCAGAATAAGTGTGCCTTGATACCCAAGAATTAACGAGAACAAAGTTGTGTTTCCATGCAATTAAGAGCCCTCCCTTTGAACCATTAACATGCAAAACAAGGCATTTTTTTTTTAAAAAGGACAGAACAACCCTCGAGTAATAGTTCAAATTAAATTCATTCCATTTTGTCTGTTGCAACATTACAACATCACACTTGAATGTCTAATCACATTTCTAACCACATCACATTTGTCCATATTACCAAGCCCTCTAAGTTCCACGACAAAAGTTTAAATTTACTTAGTTTTGTCGATATTAAAAACACTGATAGCATCATGACTATTAATCATTAAAAAAATGCTCAATTTGCTTCCTCATCCGAGGTTAGCTCATCACTTAAATCCAGCTCAAATCATGTCAGATCCAGATCGTCGCCTGCAGCTCTTGTCGCTGAATTGGTGGCCGAATGTGCTGTCTGTGTTGCCTGTAATTTGTGTTGTGCATTATCTGAATTAATCACCTCCTCAACCTCTTTGATTTTGAAACCACACCCATCAACTAGCTTGGATATATGTTCATAGTGGACTTGAACTTCAAAGAAACCTTCAAAGTTGAAGGAAACCTTCGCACATTCTTTTTCCTTTCCTTTACCCTTGTTGGCTGTCATTTTTAAAGGACCTGCAGGTGGAAGAGCCTGATTTTTCCTCTTATGACAAGTTGATGCAATTATATTCTTAGTTATTGGGCAGTTGTTAAAGAAACAGGTTTGGGCCTAATCCACTTGTATTTTCTTGAAATCGGGCCAAGTTCTGGGCCATAGAGCGGGCCTTTGTTTTTGGCCTGGAAAATCATCCCCGAAGATTGTGCCTCGAACACATGTCCAGCTGTAGGGTTTTCCAAAAATTTTGGAGACCCCTCAATCACGCCTCCCCTGTTGGCTGACATTCTTTTGGAATTATCGGCAATTTTGGAAGGAATCAGCCTCTGATTCTGCACTGCTCCCACACCGCCAGCTTTAATTCCAAAGGATTCGCCACGTAGCAAGATCCTTTATGGCTGAATTCAATGTGGTTTGTGTGGTGCCAATTTAGTAGGAGAAGTTGAACGACTTGTTTTAGGATTAGAATGTGGCCTTTCATTTTGCGAAATCTGCCCATCCTTCCTGTAGATAGTTATCACATTTGGTGTGATTACCACAGATGATTGCGGTCCAGGTCCTTTGTGGCTTGGTTTCATATTATTTGTATGTTGTCACTGTGTTGCCCTTCTTCTGACCCGTTACATCCTCCAATCTGAGATTAGCCTCCGGTTGATGAGTCGACCGTTGATCTATGTTCTGCTCAATTTAGGAAACATCCTTGTGTTGCGTTGGTTGATCAACTATGGCCGGATTCTATGTGATCATGCATGGATATTGCATATCAATCTCCTCTAGTGTTGCAAATCGCCGGAGTTCCGACAGTAGAGAGGCTGCCGTTCTCCCTCTGCACACATCTCTTAGCACCCAAAAACTCATAAGAATGAGCTCCTGATTGTCCATCATGACCTCGTCATCAGAGGAAGAAGAAGAAGAAGAAGGCGGTGGTTGTGGTCTATGATAGATTTTAGTTTGTTTGGGCATTTCGTCTACTGAGTAAATGAGAGCTCGATGCCAAGCTATGGGTGTAAACTTGCACTAGGTGAATCAAACCTCCAATGTGCATTGCTAACTGTGGCGACACCAAGGACAAATCATCAGCTCCGACTGCAACCATGCATGAAGCATTGGAGGGAGGATTTTCTGGATTGACGGACTCCAGATACACTCCAAAGCGTGAAACAGCCTGCACAACACACTTCTCTCTCCAAAGATAAGGTGGCACACCAACTAGCCTGAGCAATACCTTGTATACCGGCACACTAATCTCAGCATCCTCTAGAGGCGTCCATGGCTGGAATGATATGCCCTCATCCTAAGCCTCTTGTGGAGTTGAATTGATAAAGTGTTCAGAGTCAAAATAATGATGATTTACGTAGGGTTTTGGCTTAGGTTTTGCATATTTTCTCACATTTATGTTTAATTAATTAGAGAAAAAGGCTACTGTCACCCTTCTTTATGTTTTATTACAGAAAACAGGTTTTGAGACTATTTTACACCAAATGGAGCTAGAATCGGGTCAATCGGATCAGCGGCGCTTATCAACGAAGTCTCTGTTACGGTCCGTATTGCCTAATACGGACCAGGCCTAGCACAAACCAGAAGATAGCGCTGGAAGTATTAAACCCTAACCGTCAAGGTCCTAATATGGACCGTATCAGGTGATACGGTCCATAACCGAAGGCGCCTCTTGGGGAATAACTACCGACAGCTGTATCCAGATCAGTTTCTTAGCCCCTACTTAATCTCCAGACGTCCCTCCACTCCTATATAAGGCCCCTGGGCAGAAGAAGTAGTTATCTTTGTAATTAGGGTTATATTTGATTAAAGTGAGAAGAGAGGAGTGCTTGTAACAATGCCGTTCCGCGGCTAAGTTTATTTTCTTAGGGCTAGGCAGTAAACCTTGTAACTCTTGATGTTTTGATATATATATTTCTGTTGATTATGGTTTCTTGTTGTTGAATCTAAATGCTTTTGTGATTTACTATCTCTTCATCTAACTTCAATGATCTAGTTTGAGTCCGTTAGGGTAGTGACAGTACTTTAATGGTAAGAGAAACTATTTGTATGAATTAGCCTCGTTGAGATCTATTAGGTTTATGTGAAGAAAACCTTAGCGGGGAAACCATAAACCAGACCAACAAAACGCGTACCAAATTCCATCACTTGCGTAAGGAAAATCGCAGTGATCTGTGTAGTAATTTGGGATATTTAAGAGATCAGTCATTTGCGTAAGGAAACTCGCAGTGTCCTATGTAGAATCTCGATGAAAGATCTGTCATTCTTGCGTAACATAAATCGCAGTGACCTATGTGGTGTCTTTCATAAAACAACAACAAGAAATCAGACGCAACAGGAATATATTGTCAAGGCGGATTGAGTAGCAATGGTGTGCCGAAACCCTAGGAATTCTCATCTCTATCTTTATTTTAATTACTTTTAATTGCTTCCTAATTTACATTGATCACAACAACATCTCTCAATTTTTAGATTTCATCTAGCCTTTCGAAAGATTGTGATTCGATCGCTCAAAGCACTGAACCAATATTCCCTGTGGATCGACCTCGAATATACTACTCGATAGGATTGTGCGCTTGCAGTCCGAACCGATAGCATTTCTGAGTTTATAAATATTAAAATAAACATTGCTCTCTTTTGAGTGATCATAAAGGTATCCGGATCTAGTCCCTCCAGCAAAACAATAAGGAACCTCGACCCACTTAGCTCTGAGACCTGTATCTCCTCCCTTTGAACAATATTAGTTCTGCAAGCATAATCAGCTACATTGTTCACACTAAGGTCCCATTGGAAGCCCTTTGTATGCATCACAACTGAGTCCTTAAGGCATTCCATCTCTGCATAATATTGATCATCCTTTTCAATGAAGCAGTGCAGGCGGAGCGACCTTTCTTGTGGCATTTTTGGAGACCGGTAGGAGTAGGAGCCGGTTAGTAACTCCTCAAAGCCAGGTTCTCTCCGTCCAGCAACAACTGGTTTTGATATTATCTTGACCGGTGGAGGAGGAGCCACCACTTCTTGTTTGTATTTAGAGCCGATGTGGCCATATGACCAACATCTACCACATCATTTTGGGTTCCGGCACTTGGCAGCAGAGTGACCGATGCGGCAGCAGCGAAATCACCGACCCTTCCATTTAGGAAAGGCGTGAGATGGTGGAAAACGAAGTCTGGATGGGCTATGAGGTGATACGTAATATGGTGTGGTAGCTGAGGACATCGGGGAGGAGGGCTGAGTGGTTGGTGAGGTAGAGCCGATTTGAATGTTAGGTTTCATAATGGGGGTAGGTGGTTCCCGGCGAATTACCTGAGCGTAGGTCGGTCGGGAGAAGGGCTGATAAGGCTTGGCTTTAGGAGGGATTGGCTTGGAGTGGAGCTAGTTGGTGGGGAATGGTCGTCGTCTTTTTACCTGTTGCCAGTCGCCATACCTCTTCACATAGATGATGATGATTCTGAAAAAATATTGGACTCCAGATTTACCCTACTAATGTTTACTAGCGCAATTTTTAAGGTAAATTTTGATAGAATATTCAAAATACTTACATGACACGAAATTCAAACTCATAACAGTGACAGAAATAATGACAATCTTATAGATTATTGATGCGAAAATATTAAATTAACTTCCAAAATCACAAATCCAATATTTTTATTGGCGTGCATGAAGGGACTCAATTTATGAGTGGTTTTCACATTGAAATGTCTTTAAAGGGAACCAAAACGGGTAAAGATTTTAACAGAGTAGTTTTGGCTTCATGCAACATACTGACTATAGATCAAAATAGCATTGCATATGGTGTGCGCGCTGCATTAAGCCAAAACTACTCTGTTTATTTGCCCAACCAAAACGGAGATCACAAAGTGTTGACATTTTTCTTTGGAGTATTTCTTACAAGTTCTTGCGCTCTATTTCAGAAAAAAAAAAATGAGAGGATTAAAGGATCCTTAGCTAATAACATTCATGAGATTGTAATATTAGAATTCTTTTTTAAAATAAGGTATATTTATCTATACAGTAGTAGTTTGTTATCCTAATCTCATGAGACACACGTGTTTGTATATTAATTGGTACATGCATGTGAGCAACTTTTGGACTGTACAAGAAATTTTGTGTGGTACATATTTTTTATCGAATATATTTTGGTGTGCAATTTCTGAGCATACTTTCTAAGCAATGTAAAAAATGCTTTCTTACCTTCCACTGTGACAGGCAGTATAATACAATTAAGAGATATAGAAATTAGAAATTAAATATTACAGTGATAAATTACTCCTTGATTATGATCACACAAAATGTCTGACATTAATATTCACAGCTGTGCAACCGTGATAATATTTTGCGTCATATTCGGTTTATTTGGTTTTAACCAAACTGATAAATTTTGAATTAAATGATTCGGATTTCAATTTAAATGGATTAGTTCAATTGAAATTTTAAATTACTTTGGTTTTTATATTTGATTCGCTTTAGATTTTTATATTTGAACTATATAGTTCAAATATCCTAATGGCGGTTTGGATTGTGTAGAAATCTTGAGAACACAACAATAAAAGCAATCCATATCCCTTCATCTCCTTATTATTTCATTTACTCTTGATGCATGTGTTTTATATATGATAAAGTTTATGAGTTCCAAAAACAATTTACTCATCATATTATTTTAATTGAATTTTTGAAACAAATATGTTTTTCTTTTCTTTTCCTCTTTCTCTCTCACGAACCATGGTGTCAAGCCGACATATTATTTTCATTGAATTTTTGACCTGTCATGAAGTTGTACCTAGTTTTATTATTTTTTATTTTTGTGGGGTAGGGATGCACTTGAGATGTAGAGGTTGAAGCAGACCAAGAAATCAGGAAGGAGCACATGTCAATGGATGGCATCTCTTGGACAGCATCAAAACCTTGCTTCAATGTGTGTGGGCCCCAGTGCAAAGTCTCTTTCTATGATGATTCCCCTCACTCGAAATCATTTTCATTCTAGGAAAACTTTCATGTAAGTCCCTAACAAACCCCAAATAACAATTTCTCATCATACACTATATGATATCTGAATAATTAGATTTCAGTTATATATATTATTATATATTATTTGTGAGGAGGGCTCAAATGCCTCATTGCTTCATGCTCCAATCGTACCCCAACATCTTTATCTTCATGCTCCAATCCGAACCGCACAACATGATATCCACGTTAAAATATGATTGGAGACCAAATTTTATATTTTTTGAAATTTTTTTACTATTTTTTAAGATAGGTACAAAATCATTGTTTTTAGATTGTCCATACTTTTATGAAAAACAGTGATTTTGTACTATCTTAAAAAATAGCAATTTTTTTTTAAAAAATATAAAATTTGGTCTCCAATCATATTTTAACGTGGATATTATGTTGAGCGGTTCGGATCGTCTGTTTGAACTTTGAAATTGACGAACTTTAGCAAATATAACGAGATGTGAATGTTAATTATCTCTGAATTTAGCAAACATAGCAAATAAATTCTATACTATATCCTAATTATTTTTGGTTTGATGAATATAATTTCATTATTTCTCCACTGGTTAACTAATTAGTACTTGAGACGATATTGATTGTCGCTTAAATAATAAATATACAAAATCATTATTCCTGAATATTGATTGGATTTTTGTAAGTTGCTCGAGCTATCATAATTTATCTTACAAAAAAAAACAAGAAGCGAGAGAACGAATACCGTAATTTTTACTTTTTCCAAGGGCATGCATGTTACATCTTATTTTGCTGGGCCTGAGGCCTGGGGCCTGGGGCCTTCTAATATTTCGATGCAAGATTTGCGGGGTACACCGTACACATGAAAATGAACTTGTCCCCAAAATTTGAAAGGGAGATATTATTTGGGGTCCCCACTTGTTACGGTTTGTAATTGTAATGGTACAATGGAATTCACAATCAATTCATATCAACTAAGCTACCGAACAATTTTTTTAAGAAAAAATATCTCCATGTAAATTTAAATATGGAGATCATGTTGAGCAGTTTAAATTTACATTTTAGATTTTAAAATAAAAATATATAATGTGAGATATAACGAGACATAAAAGTTAGGAGGCATTTGAACCCTCCTTAATTTTAAAAAGAGGTACTGTACATTACATGTTTAGATCCAATTGATCCGAATTAAAACAAACTGATTCGGTTTCAAATTTGGAACCAGTTATATCCACAACAATTTTTTTTAAATAACTGTAGTATGTGCTTAGATGCACATTAATTTAATATATTGTAAAATATTATTTTAACTGAAGGTCTAAATTATACGTATTTTTAATAATTTAAACATAGTGTGTATCAGATTTGAGTCACTTTGATACTTAATTAGTGATATATTATTATTATTAAAGTTATTATTTTTTTTTTTTGTAAAGAAGTGGCAGAAGCCAACAATTTTCATATAACAGAAAACCTTACAATATTCAACTGGTACCATTCGTTGGTACCAGAAACCTAATACATCATAGCAATAACAAAAACAAGTTCACAACTAAAACATGCATAACAGCCCCTATCAAAAGTAGCAATGCCATACGTAGTCCAATATTAAAAAAAGACCCTATAAAACTAAGAATAATTTCGTTATGAAAAAGTTATAAAATTGTTTGATGAAGGACTAAACGTTTACCAAATATGTTCAAATTTGATACGCGTGCTGATCACGAAATAGATGATGTCTTTATAATTATAATTTTCTAACTAGAATAATATTTGTCAAGATATACTTAAAAGTTTTTAGAGCTGTTCTTTTTTTAATATTCACAATAAATTTATTTAATAAATGTGAAATTATACATGTTGAGTTGAGAGAGACTATATTCAAATTAATTTTATTACTCACTCAAACAACTCTTACAATCACACCTCTACTACTCTATATTTAAGATTCACACGAGCTTGATCTGACCGAATCTTGAAGCACTATGAACAAATCTTAACGCGAATCAGACAGTTTCGATTATAATTTATAAATATCTCCACCTGTAAAGGGCTTAAGATATATTAATTAGTTTTTAAGCTTCTCTCTCCTTTAGGCCCCTAGCAAAGGCGGAGGAGGGACTAAAAAGATACAAAAATAAATATAATATTTTGTCTCCTTTTATTTTATTTTTACAGATTATACTTCTAGTTTTACACTTTTCTTGAAAAAATTATACAAATATATTTCATATTCAAAATAATTACAAAATCACGTCTCATTCTGCAATTATACCAAATTCATCAAACCAAACTTTTTCTCAAAGTTCAATCATGCATTAGCTGTAACGTAACAGACACAAATACAAGGCAAAACCCATTAATTGGCAGACTAATATTCAAATTGAAATAAAAAAAAGGAAAACAAAAGTACAATTGTCATATTGATTACCAGACTATGCGCAATTATTGTTATTATAGTTGCCATTATTGTTTGTTGTGAACTTGTGATCATTGACTTAAAAAGCCCAAATGTTAGTGTACAAGAAAAGGTTATCTTTAAAATTTGTGAATATGAACCTTCAATATTGATTTATTCTCTGATAGTCTGGTGTAGTGATGTTACAACGAGATAAATTAGGACATTGCTAGCTGGACTGGCTCTTACCAGTATCTAGTCTAACAGGTCGTTATGAATTTCCCCAAATCACTACTGGTTCTTCATTGTAACAGAGGCACATAGGCATATATAACAAAAGGAAAATAAGAAAAAAAAATAAACATATGCTATGTTGGACAAACTGGCATGCCAATTTTTTTTTTTTTCTAAATGAAATTTAAATTTCTCGAGTAATAAAACATTTCTCAAAAAGAAAAAGAAAGAGCGAAGGGAAAAATAACTTCCACAAGCGGGTGTACCAAATTGTGTTATCTATACCTGAAACTTGCTCCTTGTTGGATAAAAAGGCATTTCACATACCAGGAAAAAAAAAAACACAGAAAGAAACAGCACGACCAGGGTCGGGTAAGTCAGGTGACCAATTAATGAACCAAATACACCATAAATTTTTACTGCACCTGACAATAATCATGAATTTGAGTAGGTTTTGTAATTAAATTAATTATCGTTTTTCAAGCATATTCCCGGCTTTTCGTTTCCTCATGCACCAAGACCATCTAGTTCGAGCTTTCATACGCCCAACTCACTATTCGACTATATCTTCAGTATCAATTTTATTCAATCGGTGGCTGAATTTTTTTGTGTGAAATAACATCCTTATATGAAATTGTGCTTTAAAAGTGTGTTGTCAGACTATTTCTCGAGTTAGACATAATTAATATGGCTATACATTCAATATCAAATTTAATTTGTATCCACACCTATATCCAGAAAAAAAAGAAAAGAAATGCAAACACAGCCAGTTTATGCAATCCGCTTCTTCTCCGGTTTTTACCTGTTATGGTATCCTAAAATGTAGGCAATGTTGAACATCAACTGTAAGAACAGAGAACCAATTTGGTTTACATTCAGCGAGGTTCTCCTCTGGACCTAAAGAAGGCCTAATATACACTAAATAGACCTTAAAAGTTTTGCCCTTTTCTCCTTTAGGCTCATTATTTTTAGTCAAATGTAGTCCCATCCAATTATCCAAACATCACATAAACTTGTCAACCTATTTTATCGGAGATTTACTAGAATCACTTACATGATCGGTACAATATTAACATGTTGGTATGATATTTTTCTATTACTGAAAACCAAGCATTTCATATATATCAACCCCTTTTGTCAATTAGTATATAATAAAAGTTCATACAAGGGCACAAAACCAAATAATATGAAATCAAATGCTTTTATCAAGCAGGTATCCGAAGTTGAATATTATATTCCGATTATCATTCCTCAAAAAAGGAATTTTAATGAGCAGGACAAATCAGTGAATCACCCCCCTTCAACATTTAATAGTTAATATTATGACCGTAACTTAACTCAATGGATTTCTCTATTTTATCAGTGCTTGCTTTTGATAATAATTAAATTCAAATCTCAGTCTGCGCATAATAGCACATGCATAAGAGGAATATGAGAGCAACAGACACAAGCAAAGTTAACACTGAAATTGAAGATTAGAAATATTCAACAGAACATGAATGGTTAAATTTGTTTTTTCTTTTTCAGAATGAAGGTGTCAAATATAAGCACTGCCAGCTTCATATTACTGAAACACAATCTGTTACAACATATCAAAATCATAAGCCTAACAATTAAGAAACCTTATATATAATTCTAAACCTCTAAATGAAAAGTTCCAAATGACCAGTCTATTAATCCAAATGAGTACATGCATTTATTTTGAACAAGGAAAAAGACGGTCCGGGTTCCTTGTTATTACCTCCAACTCATCCGACCCGCCACAGCATTTCAAGGAAGCGCTCCATAGAAAATCTCTCCCAGCAATCTTGTTTCTTGCAAGGTTGAGCCCTGCCACATGCACCCCCTGTATGCTAAATTGAAGAGTCCCATTCTCTCCTAATTGGGCCTCAATCAGCCCAATCATGAGCTCGCCAACAGACCCAAATTCCTCTTTTGGGTCTCTCACCTGGATCAAGACCACCAGCACAATACAATCACTGCTGGCCGTTGATGTACTCGCTCTTGCCTCAAGATCTGTGCTGGCAACGGCAATGGCTTCTGTGTAATTTTCTGAGCTCCTGGTGACACCCATTAATTGGATCTTTAGTCCCTCCAGGACTAGTTCCTCGAATTTTTTGACAGAGTCGAAGAGGATCGCTTCGATCAGGAAGTCTAGGTCGTTCTCTGGATGGAAAGGCTGAATGGCGGGACCCGTGGACTTGAGGCCGGTTATGTCGGCCATTGGCATTAGGCTCATCAGGCATTTACACAAGTCTGCTATCTTCATCTTTGTCATTCTTTGCAAAACCTCAGCTGCAGTTGTGGCCTCTTCAGCTACAGTAGGTAATGAGACGTGCATGCACAACCGGTCCCACGGCTTCCCGATGCTAGTGATCTCATGTAGAAAGCTCCCGTCCTGAAACCTCGCTGCAGGGGGGCCCTCATCTCCGTCTTTGTCATCTCCAACGGTGAGATGCCTGTTGGTGGGAATGGAATGATGTATTCTTGCCTTGAGACTGTTGATGTCTCTCTCAAGCTCCCTCAGCCTCTTCTTGCAGTCAGGGGAGAGATGGTTTGGAGGCGGTGGTGGAGGGTTGGGGAGTTTGTGGGTGCGGTGGCGCAGAGAGATGAAGAATGTGGGATGGGAGCACCAGTTGGAGGGTGGTATTGAGTTGGAGGTGCATTTCTTGGCGTTCTTGTTTGACATTGACATTGCATGCATACATGTGCTGGAGACTACAGTAAGTGTATCTGTGTGGAGAGGTTGGGAGGAAAGGGGGTGCTTGATCTTGCTAACTTATGAGCGAGAAATAATAATATATGCATGTATACCGCTTACTCGCTATATATGTTACCCTAAAAAGAATTTTTTTAGGCAATGTTGAACATCAATTCAATTGTAAGAACAAAGAACCAATTTGGTTTACATTCAGCGAGGTTTAACTCAATCTGGGCCCAACAAAGGCCCAATATACACTAATAGACCTTAAATGGTTTTCCCTTTTCTCCTTTAGCTAGGCTCATTATTTCTAGTCAAATTAATGTTGTTGTGTTACAGAAGATCGATTTACTAGAATCACTTACATGATCGGTACAATATTAACATGTTGTTATGCATTTTTCTTTTAATGAAAACCAAGCATTTCATACATAGTCAAACTTAATTTAGTAAGGACACACACACACACACATATATATATATATTTTTTTTTTGGTTTCTTACACGACCCGTAGGTCTACACTCTTTGCATTCCTATCAAAGGATCTAATCCATCACGATTCCCACTGGGAGGAGGCACTGCATCAAAGTCCTCATCACAGCCTTGTACTCTTCCTCGGTTTGCCAGATCATGCGCCATTTTAATACCCAATTCTTCTCTGGGACAATACTGTACTCTATACCTACCGCCCGATCTGGATTGGAGCATCCAAGCGGTCCAGATATGATCTTGTGCTCTCCAATCGTGAATAATTGGGATCCTATGCGCGAGAGAGTCGACTGTTTCCTTTGAATCCGATAGGACTGTACCGTTGGAGCACTTCAAGTTCTCTAAAAGTTTGTAGGCTTCTAGCACCCCCCTTGCTTCAGCTTGGCTTGGGCCCATGGCATTTACTGACATAGACTTCCACTTACAACCCACATTCTGTCGTGCGAGGTACAATCCGATACCAGCCGCTCCATCCGGGGACCAAGATCCATCCGTATAGCATGCGAACTCTGACTGTAGAGGGCTGCGAAGCGAAGGAGGTTGATCTGTCGCTGATTGAGGCCCTGCCCGGCTTAGTGCAGTTATGGATCCCAAAGCTTCGCAAGCTTGCACTGTTTCCTTGTAATATTTAGCACAAATCTGCACGGTCTGCTTCTTTCCTCCCAATACCGCATCATTACGCGATCTCCAAATCGCCCATGCAATGCTTGTAAATTGGCAGACCGCCTGTTGAGGCAGAGTATGGATTATGGTGTGAAAAATGGATGTGATGCTGGATTGTAGGTTGTCGGATCTGATCCCCAAAATGGATCCCCACCAAAAGGCCCGTGCAAAGTCACATTCGAACAGTACATGTCGGATAGTTTCGGGCCTTGTCTTACAGATGGGGCAGAGATTGTCAATTGAAGGGATTCGGATATGCAACACCGCTCTTACCGGGAGGGCATCATGCACGCAGCGCCATATAAATAACTTGAGCTTTGGCAATAGTGTGTCATTTTTCCAAACCGAAGTCCAGAAGGTTTTGTCAGGTTCATTACCTCTATCTCCTTTCAGCAGCTGGTAAGCTTTACTCACAGTGAATTTTCCATTTTTGGATGCCTTGAAGATCAGGTTATCCGGTGCATCCCCGGTGCCCAATCTGATGTCCGGGGAAATTGAGATGAGTAAGGCCTCCTGGAACCCAAAGTGTTGCTGCAATTCTTCGAATTTCCAATGCCTAGTTCGTGGGGTAATGAGATCCGACACCCGTATGTTTCTCTGATCCCTTGTTGTGGCTCTGTACTGTTGCCAATTAGGGAACCATGGTTGAGAGAATATTGGGATTGATATTCCTGATCCGATTTGCCATGTCAGGTTTCCCAATAATGCCGGTTTCAAGCGTATAATAGCTCTCCATAGGTTCGAGCAATTATAGGTCCGATTTGATGTCCAGAAACATGACCGTGGACAGTATTTTGCCCTTAATGCTTGTATCCAAAGGGTCTCTACTCCAGAAGCAATTTTCCACACCAATTTCAGTATTAGCGCCTTGTTCATGTCCGCCAAGCTTCGCAAGCCGAGACCTCCCATGCCCTTCGGAGTTGTAATCGCCTTCCAAGCCACATACGGCATTTTCCGGTTGTGTACATCTCCTCCCCAGAAAAAATTCCGCATGATTGCTGTTAGTTTGGTGATAACTTTATCGGGTATTAACATCGTGCCCATCGCGTAAACCGGGATGCTTTCTAGGACGGCCTTTATCAGGATTAGGCGACCCGCATGCGTGAGCAGCCTTGCTTTCCAAGAGTTAAGGCGATTTTCGAACTTGTGGATGAGGTAATCATATGAGGTCGAACCCGATAAGGCTACCAGGCAGCCCAGGTAGTTTTCTTCTTCTCCCGCCTCTTGGACATGGAACCGATGGTAAAAGATGGCTTGCTCCTGGATAGAAACACTGTTAGAAAACCATACCTTAGATTTGTCGTTATTAATCTTCATTCCCGAAAGTTGACAGAAGGAGTGGAGGGTGCTGGATATAGTATCCACTTCCTGGCTGGATAGCTTCCCCATGAGAAGTAGGTCGTCAGCGAACATTGAACAGGAAATTGGGCGTGCTGCAGGTGCCACTTTGAGACCCCTTAGTCGGCCCTGTGTAATCCTCAGGTTCAGCCATCTCGCAAGTGGGTCCATGGCCAAAATGAATAGATAAGGAGACATCGCGCATCCCTGTTTAAGACCTCTTGTTGGCTTGATGAATCCATTACCAGATCCGTTAAATAGGATGGTGAACTTAGCAGATGTTATACACGACCGAATCCACTTGCATAGTTGCGGCGGAAAGCCATAGGCAGGCAGTAAGGAGAATAGATAATTCCAACACACCATGTCAAAGGCTTTAGCAAGGTCAGCCTTTAACACAAACTGTTTCTCTTTTCGATTAGGTTGCCGAAAAGTATGTATAATTTCCCGTAAGAGCACTACATTTTCCGCAATTTCTCGTCCAGGCACGAATGTTGTTTGGTTGTGTGCGATTATGTTGCTCATCCAAGGTTGCATCTTTCTCGCTAGAATTTTTGAAATGACCTTGTACAGGAAGTTACAAATACTAATTGGTCGAAACTGGGACACCAGTGTTGGTGATGCCACCTTTGGAATTAGGACGAGATGTGTGTGGCCTAGATTTTCTTTCACGGAGCCTGTACGGAAAAATTCAGAAACCTCATTATGGACCACCGGGCCGAAGATGCCCCAGTTCTGCTGTATCAGGGATGCGGTTATGCCATCCGGGCCCGGTGCTTTGAGGGGCCCGAGCGCAAATACTGCTCCTTTAATTTCAGCCTCATCCGGCATCATGTCCAGTGTAGCAGCAGCCTCAGTTGGGATTGCGGGGATGATGGATAAAAGGTCCAGTGGCAAAGAGATGGTGCTCGATGGTTCCGTGACAGGTTGAGTAAATATCTGTTTGAAGTGAGTAACAAATTCCGCCCGGATTTCTTTCTCATTTACGGCCCATTGCCCATTTTCCTTGGCAATAGCAGTAACATTGTTTCTTCGGCGCCGGACCATGGTGGTGGTATGAAAAAATCTCGTATTCTGATCTCCTAAGAGATTCCAGTTTAAGCGTGATCTTTGAAGCCAATATATCTCCTTCGCACTAATATATTTTTGATACTCTTGCTGCAGGAAGGCCACTCGGTTGCGCACTGGCTGGGATTGTGGCTTGAGGAGTAACTGCCCCATCTCTTTCTCAATTTTCTTGATCTCCCAGTTAGGATCTTTTCTTCCTTCAGCCCATTTTTTAATTTCATTTCTGAGGTTGCTGCAGGATGCTTCCCATGTGTGGTTTCCTTGCCGAACTGAGTTCTGACAGATTTGTTGAAAGTCCGGGTGCGTACACCACCATTGTTCGATGCGAAACGGCTTGGTCCCTTTCTTAGCACTTGGTTCGGTTCTGAGCAGAACCGGGAGGTGATCGCTAGAGTAATTCGGTAAATGAAAAACTTTTGTGTTAGGGAAAGAAGTCAACCAGTCTTCAGTGCACAATCCGCGGTCGAGCCTCTCTAGTATGAGATTGTTATCTGAGCGGTTATTTGCCCATGTGTAGGCAGGACCCGCGTAGCCAAGGTCGATAAGGCCCACTCTTTGTATGAAAGCCCGGAATTTTTTATGCTTCACTTTGAGATGACTGCTACCGCCCGCCTTTTCACTCGATTCGGAAATGCAGTTAAAATCTCCTATCGTGCACACCGGCAAGCCATGGTTGTTCACATAGTGCTGAATTCTATCCCAAATCATAGAGTTGATTCTATCTTGGCAGTCACCATAGACTGCAAAGAGCACCCAAGCCGGTGCAGTTGGGTTTATTTGTATCCGTGCAACTATGAAAAATTGGGATTTTTCTAAAATGGAGACCGAGATGGTGTCAGACCAGAGCAGCCATAAGCCGCCACCACGGCCCCTGGAGGGGACAACCTCCGAATAAGGAAGAGGTAAATGCTTTATTCTATGTACAGCTCTCTTCTCCGAAATTTTTGTTTCGGAGATAAAAGCTAGATCCGCTCCGGTGCTTTGCAAGTAGCGCCGGAGGGTGGGAATTGTCGAGGAGCCTCCAGAACCTCGACAATTCCAGGAGAGTAGGTTCATATCTGCATCGGCGGTCGAGCTGAGCTCGCCGCCTTAAGTCTTTTGGTGGAGTTTCCTCCGACGATGGTGTCATCAGTTGCATCGCAGTGGTCAGGAGATTGATGAATTTGGGGAAGAGGGTAGATAGTGGATTGGGTAAGTGCTGGCTGGGGTGGGTTGTGAGGGGGTGTTCTGGCATATTTTTTTATTTTGGGAGTATTATCGGATCGGGTAGGAGACGGGGTGTTAGAAGGGGCCTGGTCGGGTGAAGGTTCGGCTGCAGATATTTGGAGAAATAGAGGCCTTTTAAGGCCCGTACCAACATCTGGGCCGCGGCCTGTGGAGGAAGAGCTCTTGGCTGAGGCTGGTTGTGATTTTTGGGTTGGTTGTTTCGGTATCATAGTTGGGCTTGTAATCCATGGGCCTATGATTGGGTCGAGGATGTTTTTGAGGTCAGGTCGGTTGCTATTTTCCGGAGAGGCTTTGAGCCTGGCCAGCGCCACCCGATCCGGGCAACCATCTAACTTGTGACCCAACAGCCCACAGAAACGACAGATACGGGAGACTTTTTCGTACACGATGTAGACAACGGTTTCTCCCAAGGTCGGATGGTCGGTGCATATTCTGTCTTTGAGCGGTGCTCTGAGTGGAACCTGCATTTTGAGTTTGAAAAATTGCTTACCGCCAATGTATCCCAGGATCGGTTGTGATAGCGGCACTCCCACAGGGTGCGTGAGGGTCTGAATACCATCATCTGTTAGCTCATCAAGCGGCAGGTTGTGAAAATGGACCCATAGCTCGCCGTTAGTGATTTCGATAGCCGCGGTTTCAGTTGTTGCACACTTTGCCAAGGCAACCAAGTCCTGCCTGTAAAGCCATGGACCTCCATTGAGCACTTTGGTCCATTCGGTCCTATCAACGAACTCTATGATGTAGTTGCCTCTTGCCGTCTGTTTGAAAGCCGTGTCCGGGTTTACTTCCCACTGTTTTCGCATCTGATTTTCAAATTGACCTGAGAAGATCATCTTGTCAGTGCAAACTGCGGCTCTAAGACATAGGTCCCAGTTTCTTTCGGTGGCACCACCTTTTGCAATGATCACCTTGCATGTGCCAGTGGTAGCCTCTGTGTGGAGATGAGCAAAGCGGCGGATGAGTTCCTCATCTGCGGGTTCCATGGTTTGAGTTGGCGGTTGTGGTTTAGGATTATGGTTAAGGTGGGAGGTAAGTTTAGATGGGGCTCCGTTCTGTGAAAGGGCTCTGCTATCGTGGAAAATGGGGAAGAGTAGTATGAGAGATAAAGGATGAGGACCCAATATAGAGGAGGGTATTTTTATGTCTTTTTGCATGGGTGGGAAAGTCGGTTTAAGGTTGGTTTTGTCTCCTTGCGGCTCTCTTTTGGTGATTGGCTTTAAGGGTGCTTGGCTGATTCGGTGAGGCCAAAAGAAGGTTCTTCTGATGATTACTCTGATTCTACAGACGCCAGACAGCGTGAGGTCCTTGATTACAGAGGGCCTGAGTGTTGTGGTGATTGTTGATGGCGAGGAGCGGTGTAGCCTTTTGTGGTGCCGACTAAAAGGCAGTTGTATTAAGGTAAACATGATGGGTTGCAAGGATTGAGGTATAGGCGATCCCAGATGCATTACTCCCCCTGTCATGTGTTTACTGGCTGCAGTAATGAGATTAGATGCTAGAACTGGTGCATTGCACGATGATATGGACCTCGGTAATAATGCATTGGCGGCTAGGTCAGGTGAGCGTGGTTCCGGCTGGAGATTGGAGAGCCAGGAGTGTAGGCGGGTGAGGTTGTGCCTCAAGGGGAGGTCAAAATGCGAGTGGTAAGCCGGAGATTGCGTGTGCCAGTCAACCTCCATTTGAGCTCCTCCTATTATGGGGCCGTCATAGTCGTGTGGGATATCACTAGTGAGAGTCCAACCCAGAATGGTGATCTTACAGGTGATCCATTTTGCTTCATGGACAATTATCATGGCCAGGGGGATAAGTGAGGGATCAATGCATGAGATGGTTATTCTCAGGGAGGATCTGTCCGACCCTCTGGTGTTTGCTTGATCGACGTACAGGGCCTCGCCTAGGCCGGCAGTGAGTAGGTGAAAGTAGTGCGGGTGCCAGAGGAATGTGGGATAGTGGTGAAATTTGAGGTAGATTTTGTAGGTGGGGGGGTTCGGTTTCCAGCCGCCGTCTTCACCCCAAGGCCAAAGAGAGATCCTATGCTGGAAGGTCCAGAGAAGAATTTCGGTATTGTGAAGGATTTGTTCACGGTTTAGATACTCAGGTAAGCGCAACAGAAACATTATTCTTGAGAGGCGCAGTAATGGGTAGTGCGAGGGGTCACCCTCAAATTGTTGAGCGAGCATATCTTGGAGCAGGGTCGGGTTGAAATCGGGTGTGGGTATCTGGGAGCAGATAAGTAAGGTTTGGTGGTTATCGCGTTGGAGCAAGGTGCTATGCGGCGTGACCGGTAGGTGGCATACTGAAAAAGGCTGGGTCGTCATACGGAATGGAAATGATTCAGTCATGGCGGCCTCACCGGGATAGTAATGAATGAGGAGAGGGGAGATCTATCTTGTAGCAGGGTCAGGTAGTGAGAGGGGAGAGTTGCAGGAGTTCTAGGAGGAGGAGGAGAGGAGGAGAGGAGGAGAGGAGAGGAGGAGAGGAGAGGGGGGGGAGAGGAGGAGAAGAGGAGGAGAAGAGAGGAGAAGAGAGGAGTTTATCAGTATACTCGATTCTATACTAAGCATAGGTCGGATCTTAGATAGTTAATATAGATTGTGTAAGTTTAATACATATTGCATAATAATATATTATATTATACATTTGAGGGTTACTATCATCTTTAATTGATTGCTACCTATCTATGATCAATAAGTTTATAGTAAAAGTTCATGCGAGGGTACAAAACCAAATAATATGAAACAAAAATATTTTATCAAGCAGGTATATGAATTTTATTATTAAATTCTGATGATCATTCCTCAAAATAGGAATTCTAATGAGCAGGCCAAATGACCCACCTTCATCATTGAATAGTTAATATATTATGACTGTAATCCAACTCAATGAATTTCTCTATTTAATAATCAGTGATTGCCTTTGAAAATAATTAAACTCAAATCTCAGTCTGCGCTTAATTGCACATGCATAAGAGGAATATGAGAGCAACAAAAAGCACCACCAGCTTTCTCAGAATGGTTTGAGTTTTTTTTATTTTTCTTTCTTTCTCAGAATGAAAGTGTATCAAATACAAGCACCACCAGCTTCATATTACCGAAACACAATATGTTACAACATATCAAAATCATAAATATAACAAGAAACCTTGTAATTCTAAACCTCTAAATGAAAAAAAATCCATATTACCAGTCTATTAATCTCCACAATGCTCATTTTATAACCCATCCCACTGAGAAAAAAGAAAATGCTAGAAACAATCAAATTTCACATTTCATTTGAGTCTTCAGATTGCTTGAAATTAATCTTGCTGGTACGCCCCAATGTTCTCCCTTTGGTCTTTGCACATAACACATCCATAAAATTTGCATAGCACCTTCTGCTTCTTTATTTCATTGAGGCGATACAGAAAATTCTTCAGATATTGATATCGGAGATTAGTGAAGACACCTTTCATGGCCATCACGCGTTGTCTTACCTCCTCGCCACCTTGATCAACCATGACAAGCTTCAACACCTGGTAAACGTGCTCAGCGAAGAAAATCCCCAAGAACGGGTCCCTCTTGACCTCGCATCCAAATCTATTTTCTTGTAATACTTGTGTATTAGGCACTTCAGCAGTTGAATTTGGAGCTAAAATTAGAGGGATGCCGAAATCAAGTGCTTCTATGCACAAATTCCAATTACCATTGGTTAAGAAGCCGCCGACAGATGGATTGTTAATTTAACAGAATAAAGATAAAGAACACAGCTCTCCCATGAAACTCCCTTCCCTCCCAATTTTATTTAATAGAATGATAATACACTTCTTTTGCTTACAGGAGATATATCAATATATAGAGGAGTCATGCATAGGAAGGCAACAATCTGCCTTATTCTACTTTCCTAACTTAGCCTGACTATTTCTATGTTTACATAATATTATAATGCAACAAATAACATTCATAATGCAAAGATATCTATTGCCTTAATCTCCAGCTTGCCTTCCAAATATTGCGCACCAGCTTAATTGCCTTCCAAATATTGCGCACCACCTTCCATCCTGGTATACTCCAGATCTTTTGTGGCACTTCAACACTCCCCCTCAAGTTGGTATGTACGGATCTGTCATGGCCAACTTGCTCAATATGCCATAGAATGTCTTGCTTGAGGTTGCCTTAGTGAGAATGTCAGCAAGCTGTTCTTCCGACTTCACCTGTATTAGTCGGATTATCCTTGCTTCAATATTTTCACGAATATAGTGTCTGTTAACCCCAACATGCTTGGTCCGATCATGTTGAACCGGGTTATGAGAGATATCTATTGCCGCTTTATTGTCACAGAACAAATCCATCTCCTTTGTCGGAGGAAAACCAAGTTCCGACATTAGTTTCCTGAGCCACATTAGCTCACAAATCCCGTTAACTACTCCTTTTAATTCGGACTCAGCACTGGACAAGGCAACAGTTTTTTGCTTCTTGCTTCTCCAAGTAACTAGGTTCCCTCCTACGCATGTAAAATATCCAGATGTTGATCTCCTGTCTGTAACATCCCCAGCCCAGTCAGCATCTGTATATCTCATAACATCTAAATGTCCGTTTTTTAGGAATTGAATTCCTTTCCCTGGAGCTCCCTTTAAATACCTTATTATTCTTATGACGGCTTCCATGTGTTCTTCACTTGGGTTATGCATAAACTGACTTACCAGACTTACTGCATAAGCAATGTCCGGTCTAGTGTGTGATAGATATATAAGTTTCCCCACTAACCTTTGATATCTCTCTTTATTCACTGGTGCTTGGTCTGGATTCTCTTCCAACTTGAGATTTTGGATCACTGGTGTGTCTGCTGGCTTACAGTCAAGCATCCCAACCTCTCTTAGTAGATCAAGAATGTACTTCCTTTGAGAGAGAGTAATACCTTGCTTTGACCTCATTACTTCAATCCCAAGGAAGTACTTGAGCCCTCCTAAGCTCTTCATTTCAAACTCCGTTGAAAGTCTTTCTTCAAGCCTCTTTATTTCGTCCCTGTCATTACCTGTAATGATCATATCATCCACGTATATTATCAAAACAGTTAGTTTCTCTTGTCGTCTCTTAAAAAATAGAGTATGATCAGAATTTCTTTGTTCAAACTCATAATTTTTCATAGCATTACAAAAGCGACCAAACCATGCCCGAGGTGACTGTTTGAGGCCATATAATGCCTTATGCAACCGGCAAACTACCGGTTTTGATCCCGTGTTTATGTACTCGGGAGGGGGATCCATGTAGATTTCTTCCTTTAAGTCGCCATGTAAAAACGCATTTTTCACATCAAATTGATGTAAAGGCCAATCTAAATTTGCTGCAAGAGAAAGTAAAACCCTAATAGTATTGAGTTTAGCAACTGGAGAGAAGGTTTCCTGAAAATCAATACCATAGGTTTGTGTGAATCCTTTCGCGACTAATCTCGCTTTATACCTTTCAACTTCACCATTAGCACCAAATTTTATTGTATAAACCCACTTACACCCAACAGTTTTTTTTCCTTTTGGTAACTCTACCAGGGACCAAGTTCCGTTTTTATTTAAGGCTTCCATTTATATATCCATGGCATTTACCCATTTTGTATCTTTTAGAGCTTCCTCAACATTTTTTGGCACCTCTAAGGACAACATTTCTTCACTAAAGGTTCTTAAAGGTTGGGTCAAATTCTTCGTGCTCACATAATTTGCTATTGGGTATTTAGCAACACTCGTTCAATCTTCTGGAACATACCGGTTTGGTGGTTTTCCCCTGTTCTTTCTTGGAGGTAAAGTATAGTTAGAATTACTTACCTGTGGATGATCCTCAGGAGATCCAGGCTCTTGTGGTATCTGATCCGTTTGTATCATTTCTTCGGTTGTGTTTACCCAAACTCTTCTGTTCTCACCTCTCCTAAACACCTTTTGCTGCATGCTCGGTTCAGACCCGAGTGGTTCAGACCCGTGCTGCATGCTCGGTTCATACCCGAGTGGTTCAGACCCGTGCTGCATACTCGGATCAAACCCGAGTGGTTCTGGTGGTTGTTCTTCAGACCCGACCCGATTGGAACTCGGATCAGACCCATGTGATGCTAAATCAGAGTTTGGATATTGTAAAACTTGCATAATTACTTTCTCAGAATATTCGCTCTCATTCACTCTCTCCCCCTGAGGCGAATATGTAGAAAAAAAATGATTCTGTTTCAATGAAAGTCACATCCATGGTAACATACCATTTTTTTTCAGCCGGGTCATAGCATTTATACCCTTTTTTATGTAATCCAATACCGAGAGAGACACACTTAATCGCATGAGGCTCGATTTTTGATCTTTGGTGTTTTGGAATATGGACAAAGGCAACACACCCGAATATCTTTGGAGGTAAGCTTTGAACCGAAGGGATTGAAACAAAGGTTGCAAGAGTTTTTAATGGAGTTTGAAAATCATTCGCTTTTGTGGGTAACCGGTTAATCACATAGACAGCCATACTAACAGCGCTATCCCAAAAAACTTGTGGTACTTCATATTCAAACAACAAAGCCCTCGCTGTTTCAAGAATATGCCTATTTTTTCTCTTAGCTACCCCGTTCTGTTGTGGTGTTCCAACACATGTTGTCTCATGAATTATTCCTTTCTCAACAAAATATTCTTTAAGAACTCCATTCACAAACTCACCCCTATTATCACTTCTAACAAATTTAATTCCCTTGCCAAATTGGTTCTGTATCATATTATAGAAACCTTTAAAGACCCCAGTTACTTCACCCTTCTCTTTTAATTAATATACCCAAGTCATTCGAGTACAATCATTAATAAATAGAACAAACCATTTATACCCACAAATTGAGGTTACCGGTGATGGTCCCCAAACATCAGAATGAATTAGGTCAAAAGGAGCACTACTTTTATTAAAACTAGTTGGATACGAAACACGATGACTTTTTGCTTTTATGCAAGTTTCACATGAAAACATGGAACTATCAAAGCTAGAAAAAAGAGAGGGTAACAGTTTTTTCATATAACTAAAAGAAGGATGCCCTAACCGCCGATGCCAAGTCCAAATCTGTGGTTCTGAATTGGAGCCCCCAACTGCTACATTTGCCTTTCCAATTCTCAACTCTTCTAAATGATACAAACGACATTTCTTAATACCATGGCTAATGATTTTCTTCGTGAGGATATCCTGAAATATACAATAATTAGAAAACATGAGTACCACACAATTTAATTCCTCAGTTAACTGTCCAACAGATAGAAGCTTAGTAGACAAGGATGGCACCAATAGTGCATTTTTAAGATTAAGAGTTTTTGATAGACACACATCTCCTGTGCTTTCCACTGGGTATTCTATTCCATTTGCATTTAGAATCCCATCTCGTATAGGTTTTCTTAAATTAGTCATATCAGTTTTCGAAAAAGTCATGTGATCAGTTGCCCCGGAATCAATAACCCAATTATTTAAATTATTATCAGAGGATGATTTCATACCTTGACCCACTTGTTTACTTGTTGCATCAGTTTATGAAGCAAATCCTGCAATACCTGAATTTTCTGCCCGAATCAGGTGTACCCGACTCGAATCAGAGTTGGATGCACTCTCCTGGTTTATGCGGCTTGGATGCACTGGCGGCAGAGAAGGATGGAGTTCGGCCCTGTGGCAGCCTTGATTGGAAACAGGGTAGTTCGGGCCTAGATGACCCGTGTTTGAGCTGGTTGCTGCCCAGTTTGCCTTTCCCTTTTGCTTTTCTCCTTGTTGCTTCATCCGCTTCTCATGGTACCAATCAGGGTATCCAATTATTTTGAAACATCCTTCCTTTAAGTGTCCCGTTCCACTACAATGGCTGCATTTTAATTTTGCCTTTTCATGTTTAGACAGATATTTATTTGGAGCAGAATTTACCTCAAAGTGTTTGTATCCTTGTGACACCATGGCCATGGAGCTGCCGATTCCTTCATCTCCCTTTAGCATAACCCCTTGTCGCGAAGTCTCTCTCCTGACTATTGCGTATGCTTGTTCTACTGAAGGAAAGGATGTCATTTGCAACACTACAGCTCTCACGTTGTCCAGCCGGTCATCTAGGCCATCTAGGAAAGTATAGACACGAGTTTCTTGAGTAAACTCGTTAAATTTAGTGATATCCTCCGCATGAACCATAGGATTGGGACGACGATAGTCAATCTCACGCCATAACCCTTGCAGTTCATGATAGTACTCCTCTACATTTTTACCCGACTGTTTGAGTCGAGTTACTCTCTTGTTTAAATTATATACCTGAGCCTTGTCGTTTCCATCATAGAATGTTGTGGCAACTGCATCCCAAACTTCTTTTGCAGTCGGATACTGGATAAAAGTGTTCTGTAGTTTTGGATCTAGAGAGTTAATTAACCATCCCTTTACTACTGCATCGTCAATATCCCATCTCTGAAACAGTGGATCAGTCGGTAGTGGTGAAGGTGGGTTTCCGGTGATGTGTCTCATTTTGTCACGGCCTTTCAGATACATCCGCACTGCTTGGGACCAAAGGGTGTAGTTTGTGTCATCTAACTTGGTGGAAATCGGGTTTGGGTGTATTGGTGCCTCTACTACAGTTGCAGCAGGTGGTAGGGTATTAGTTTTTGGTTGTTGTAGAGCAATGATCTGATTTTGTTGCATGGCTAATAGTTGGGTTAATTTTTCCAGAAGTGCAGCAGTATTTGCTACTTCTCCTGATTCTGACATTGTTTTGGGTCAAGAAATTTTCGGTTTTGGAGGAGAAAGAAGAAGAAAGAAAGCTTGTTTGTTACCTCCCAGGATTGAACCTAGGCTCTGATACCATGTTAATTTAACAGAATAAAGATAAAGAACACAGCTCTCCCATGAAACTCCCTTCCCTCCCAATTTTATTTAATAGAATGATAATACACTTCTTTTGCTTACAGGAGATATATCAATATATAGAGGAGTCATGCATAGGAAGGCAACAATCTGCCTTATTCTACTTTCCTAACTTAGCCTGACTATTTCTATGTTTACATAATATTATAATGCAACAAATAACATTCATAATGCAAAGATATCTATTGCCTTAATCTCCAGCTTGCCTTCCAAATATTGCGCACCAGCTTAATTGCCTTCCAAATATTGCGCACCACCTTCCATCCTGGTATACTCCAGATCTTTTGTGGCACTTCAACATGACTTAGGATATCTGCATGCGGGACCCACTGTTTGCACACAAGACCATACTCAATTGTTCTTTCCACAAATCCATCTGGAAGGTCAAGCGTTTGATCCCCTAGCGGGTTCCTTATTATCCAAATGAACGGAAAGCGGGATCCCTCCAGCCCCCCAGCTATTGCAAGAACTTGATAATGAGTTAGAGGAATTTCAGTATCAAATGCAATATAGACTACGGAGCACTGACGCTTCTTGTCTAACCATTCTTGGATAATGGCTGAGTTCATCAAATAATTATTATCCCCCGCATTTGTAGCGGTTTGCGGCAGATGGCCTAAAGAAAAAACGTGCTTACGGAAAAATTGTTCAGGATGTTGTGGCAATATTTCATCGAGCTCATAATAGCTTGGCATAGCTATCACGTTGCATGTTGTGATTGCTTTCTTAATCCTGTTGTACAACGGTAAGTTTTGTGAATCACACGATAAAAGGTGTTTTAGTACTGCCAAAGCTTCCCTGAAACTGTAGGCTATTGTTGAACCGAATTCCTGGGGCATTATCCGTTTTATAGTCCGTCCGTCAGGTTCACATACGGCCGGCCAAACAAAGATATTTTCAATGGTACTCGCAAAAGTAACATATGCAGTATGGATACCTAAATTCTCACAGATTTCTGGGACCCAAAAAGTAGAAATATCAAATAATACCCAATCAATATCTTGAGTAACATGCAGCAAAAACTTATTGAATTCCTCTTTCAAAATGGTTGCATTGTCTCCTGGAAGAGGAACCAAATCCAAATTTGAGGGTTTTGGATTTGATGGATCTATGGTTATAGCTTTGATACCTGATGGAGTGGAGGTAAAAGAAACATGGTGGCCTAGCTCGGCGATCGATGTTGCGAGATTGAATAACTGGCAAATGTGTCTGGAATCATTTGAAGCCAATAATGCTATCTGGAAGGTGGAAGTGCTTGGGTATGTCGCCATTTTAAGAGCTTAAGCTTGAAATGTTTAGAAAAAAAGAATTAGGGGTTTTTCAGAATACTGATAGAGTCATCGTTCTGCTTTCGCGTTTATATAGAGATATGTTGTGGCTCTTCAAATCTTATATATTTTAAATTGCATTTATTTAATATATGGAAATTTATTATGTAGTCATGTCTCAAATTTGGTCTTTGAACCAGTGAACCCAGAAACAAAAGCCATTGAGCTCTTTCGAAAGATATGGCCAATCCTCCAGATTAGTCACACTATTTGAGCATATTCTGAACATTGTCAGGATAAAGTTAGTGGAGGGATGAAAAAATTGATACCAAAGATATAGTCAAAAAATGATTTGGGTATATGAAAGCTCAAGCCGGATGGCCTCGGTGCACGAGGAAACGACAAGCCGAGGCGAGAATATGCACGGAAAGTGATAATTAATTTTATCACCATGTGATGTATCGATCGGACCTTGATAGAGCGGTTATGCAGATCATTGGATGTAATTATAAATATAAACTTGCTCAAGTTCTTGATTATTTCTATTGCAGAGAAAATTTATGGAGTATTTGGTTCATCGTCTCCCGATTTAGTTCATAATATTGATATGGCCACTCGACTTTTGGTCGTGCCGTTTCTTTTTTTTTGTTTTTTTCTGTTTGTGAAATGCCTTTTTACCCAAGGAGCCAGTTTCAGATACATAAAAACACAGTTTGGTACACCCACTTATGGGAGTTATTTTCCCTTTTCTTTTCCTTTTTTAGAAATTCTTTATTACTCAAGAAATTTAATTTTCATATAGGAAAGAAAAATGTTTGATATGCCATGCATTTTGCTTCAACAATCAACATACGCAAGCTTTTCACCGTCTCTCTATACGCCTCCAAAATAAACAGCTTTAAATACCAGAAGAAAAGCACCCAGACCTAACAAAATTAGGTGATAATCATTGTTGCCACAATTTTGTTGTTATTATCGACTTAAAAAGACGATATGTGATATGTCAGTGCATAAGAGAAGTTTAAATTTGACATTCCTAAAATCCAGTGGGTTTGGATCTTAAAATTTTGTGAATATGGGCCTCCAATTTTGAATTGTTCTTTGATTAACAACGACATCAATTAGGACTGAGAATTTCTAGCTGGACTTGCTCTTACAAATTTCTAGTCCAACAGGTCCTTATGAACTAACCACGCCTGATTCATACAAAGGAGGCACATAGACATATATAACAAAAGAAAAATAACAAACATTTTTCTTCCCTTTTCTTGTTATTACAATTTGGATATTAGAGAAAGGAGAGGTAGCACAGTTGGCTAAGAAGAAAGTTCCATGACTGTTGGTTATTCAAAGGTCGACAGTTCGATTTCCCTCACGACTTCGCAGTCTCTGTGAAGGTTTTAAAAAAAAAAAAAAATTGGATATTAGTCTGTCATTAGTGGGGTTTGCCTTGTCTTGTGCCAGTCAGTTCCATCTGTGGCTAAAAATTGTGATCTTTTGACATTCCTGCTTGCATCTTGTTCAATTCAAAAGCATTCCTTATTAGTGGTTAAAAATCACCACTAATAGTGATTAAGGATAGTTGTGGTAATTGAATGATTTGCATGTAACATTTGCCACGATTTTGAGAAAAAGCCCACACTGGATTTTTGGAATGTCAAATTTAAGCTTGTCACATACATTAACATTTCTCCTTTTAAGTCAATAATAATGACAAAGACAGCGGGAACTATGATAATGATATATAACCATAACACTAAACAAAAGACAAATGAATCAATCGATTGATCCTTGTTGCTAATTAAATGAAGTTCTCTTATGCAATTTTAAAATATGATGTTGAAAACGTGACATAATATTCAAAAAAATTATCTAGCTCCGTCCATAGTCTCAGGAGAACGGAGTAGGTCCGATGCCCATCAGACCTACTTTTAGGTTCAACGAGCATGATGACCGTCCGATCTAATTTAAGATTTGTGCGCACGAAAATTGAAACAGACACATGAATTTTAAAGTGTTCCGCACAAATCTTAAAGCAAATCGACGGTGATTAAATCCGTCGAACCAAAGTAGGTCCGATGCCCATCAGACCTACTCTCAAGTGCTCTTACAGATAATTGGTTTTGTCTTATATGCAATTATGGGGTAAACTTACTAGGCAAACTAATTTTGCCTATATATTTCCAAGTAATTCCAACAAAGTTTAAACACATTTCATCATTATTACAATTTATAAGAGTGAGACTATGGTAATTTACAAAATGTGGATTGGTTCGTACTATGGATTTATATATCTTTATTTTTAAAGTTTAAATGGTCAATCTCAACTGCTCAACATGATCTTTATATGAAAATGTTAAAGACTGATTTTTTTTAGATAGGTTGAAAAATACTATTTAAATGGTCTAGAATTTTTAAATTAGATGATTTTCTATTAATTTTGTATTCTATAAAATAGCAAAAAAAATAAAACTAAAATAAAATTTGATCTTTAAATATATTTTTTATAAATATCGTGTTGAACGGTGCTGATAAATAATTTGAAATTTGAAAAAAAAAAAAATATATATATATATATATATATTGGTACGGATCAGGGTTCTAAATAGCTAGTTATAGTTGCGATATAGCTTTTTCAGACTTCAAAAACTATAACGTTATTAACCGCTTTTCTTTTATAATAATTCTAAATAGCTAGCTATGGTTGCACTAAAGTTTTTTCGGACCTTAAAATCTATAGCGCTATAATCGCTATTTAGAACCTTGGTACGGATCGATGTAAGCCTCACTCATTGACAAAGAGCAACTTGCTTATTTCGAAATAGTTCACCCGGCTGTGTGAGCAAAAACCCAACATGCATGATTTTAATCATTTTATTTAACAGTCTCCAGTACAAATTGTAAAACAACATTGATTCAGCTAATCTACCTCTTCTTTACATGTACCGGCAACCCTCCTTTCATCCTGAGTGTCACTGCCATCTCATATGCCGGCGGCACATTTTTAACACCAACCGGCTCCAGACGGAACATCTTGAGCACAGCCGCAACAACTGCTTTCATCTGGACATATGCCATCTCCCTGCCAAGACATGCCCTTGGCCCGGCATGAAAAACCGAGAATTTACACGAATCAACCCCGACAAATTGACCTTTGTCATCCAACCACCGCTCCGGGATGAATGCATCAGCATCTAAACCCCACAGCCTCTGGTCTCTTCCCATTGCGTAGGCTGAGTAATCAGCAAACCACCCAGCACGCACACGGGTCCCGTCTGGCAGTATATCGTCATTTTTTACAACTCTTGAGTTGATCGGGACTGGTGGGTATAGACGTAGTGATTCGGAGATTGCCGCATGGAGGTAATTTAACCCCTTGAGCTCTTCATAATCGTAATTTTCATTAATGGATGAGATATCTTCATAGATTTTTGTCTCAATTTTTGGGTTTGTGGAAATAAGCCAGAAAAACCAAGTAAGACCTGATGAGGTTGTGTCTTTTCCTGCAAGCACAAAACTCACAATCACATCCCTCAAAAATCTGCGCTTCTCTTTCGGGTCCTTGAACATCGTGCTGAGTTTGTCATAGCTAGAATCTTTCTCTTCGATCGCAGCCATGAATCGTGAAAGCAAATCTTGTTTCTGTGACACTTGTAACTGGTCCTCTTTTGATTGAATTATCTCCATAGCAAATTTGTTGATGGTTTCTATGGCTTCCTTGAGCCTCCGCTCAGATCCGACATTGAAAAATCGCATGGCAATCCATAGAAAGGGAATGGGAGAAAAAAGACGATTGATGGAGATCTCCACCGCATCATCGAAGGCATTGAAAAATAGCTTATCCTGTTGTCTATCTCGGTCCACACCAAGAGAACCTGAATCATGACCAAATGAAATAGAGCATATGCTATCAAAAGAAAACCTCTTGAGTACATCTTGTAGGTCAATAACCTCATTTGACGTGGCAGCGGCAGAGAGTACAGGAAGGAGCCGGTCGTGTATATGAGACTGGAAGACATCAGCCGAGAAGCTCCGGAGCGATCGAGTGGTGAATTCTCGGCTGGCAATCTTACGTTGGAGAGACCACAAATGACCATCTGCTATGAACAATCCATTACCTAACAAATCAGACAGTGCTGACTGGAGACGACGACCCTTGACATATGTGTGGAAGTTGGAAATCAGGAGGTGGTTAACAACTGATTGGTCAGCCGTTGCGATGCCATGAGAGAGGGAGAAAGGGGCAACGACTTCAATCGTGGCGGTTGGGGAGAGATTGAGAAGGGACGCTGCCCAGTCAAGGAAACGGTGGCGGTTTTGAAGGAATGGGATGAGGTTGCCCAATATTGGGTTTGGATATGGGCAGTAATTGGTGCTGGTACGGGTGGTGCCGGTACATCGGACGATAAGAAGGAGCACGAGGAACGAGAGGAAGAGGGTGATGTAAGATAAAACCAAATCCATTTTCTTTTCTTTTCTTTTTTTTGCAGACAAATGCCCATAGGCCTTACAATTTGCAGCTTACATATTAGTGTATTACATCCCAAACTAGATAAATTATAAAATCCATTTTGTTATGTTATCCTGACAGTACCTTCTGCATGTGGCTTGTGGGTTAAACTTAAATGAGGCCGGATCCTCTGCCGACATTTTTATTAATATCCAAAGTTTAATACAAATTATTATTTATGCCCAGAATTGAGCTGATTTCGAAAAATGGCCGGCTTAGGGGGTAGGAGTAAGACGGCCATTTTCTGACCGGCTTACTCGTTTTTTTTTTTTTTTTTTAGAGACACTATGAAGAGCAAAATATTTAAATCTAACACTAAAAATTTAAATTTTTTGTTAGATTACTTCTTTGGATTGATAATTAACATATTTATACTAAAATACACTAGATTACTGGAAATTATGTTGAATTACACTAAATTATGTTAAATTGCGCTAAATTACAATAACTTCGCTAGTTACGCTAAACCAGTGGTGGAACATAGTAGACCCCAGGGGGTGCTAAGCCACCCTTTCATTTTTTTTTTTAATCAAGTATATAGAAGTTCAAGTAAATTTTATTTTGTACATAGGAGCCCCCCTATGTAATATTACAAATTTATAGGGTCCTAAGAATAAATATTGAGGAGCAAAGTTGAAACTTGTGACAGTTTTTTTATTTCCATTTGCATTCTTGACTCCTCGATTTCCGCACTATCAATATTAAAAAAATAAAAAACCTCTTGCTTTTGGAATTTGGAAAGTTCAACGTATAAAGAAAATTAAAAAAAAGAAGGAAATGTCATTGAATGATTGAAAGAAAGAAATCTCTCTGAGCATCTCCAGTTCACCAATAAAAAGCAAATTAATCAAATTTTAGAAGAGTGGCGAAATTCCACATAGCGCATCTACAGAATTTCAGAAAACAAAGTTAAATAATATATGAATTTCATTTTTTTAATTTAGTTTTGATAGTCTAATAGACATGGTATTTTATTGGTGCTAGTTATTTATTGTATCTTTTTATGAACTCAAATAGTGAAAGATTTTGTGTTATAAAAAAAATTATTTTTTATTATTTTTTTTAAATGATGATTAGCCCCCCCTATATTCAAATTCTAGTTCCGCCCCTGCGCTAAACTACGCAAAATTACACTAAAGTAAACCGATTCTGTGCCATCTTTCATGAATCATAAAAAATAGTAAAAAAAAATCCAAAAATAGTAAAAATTGGTATCCTACAAGTTCATTATGTAACTAATTTACTAAGCTACTTAGATTGAATAATATAAATGAAAATCTTAATCGTAAACTTCAACTCAAGTTTTGAGGTTCTTCCCTTAGTTTTTTGGCAATTCTGAATTTCGAAATTCAGCATAGCTGACACGGATGCATGCGCATTTTCGCAAGCTTTCCGAAAAGTGGTCATTTGCTGAAATCGGACACTCGAGCGCCGTTTTATAACCGTTTGAAGTTTCGCCGTCGTTTTCGCCTTTTCAGTGAAGATATCGTCCATATTCATATGTAATTTACCATATTTTAGCGTAATATAATGTAATTTAGTGTAATTTAACTTAATTTAGTGTAATTCAACATAATTTCCAGTAATCTAATGTATTTTAGTATAAATATGCTAATTATATATCAAAAGAAATAATCTATCAAATAATTTAAACAAAAAAATTCAAATTTTCGGTGTTAGATTTCATTATTTTTGCTCTTCATAGTGTCTGTAAAAAAAAAAAAACGAGTAAGCCGGCCACAAAATGGCCGGCTTACTCCTACCCCTAAGCTGGCCATTTTATGGCCAGCTTGGGCATTTTTCGAAATCAGCTCAGATTCTGGGCATAAATAATAATTTGTATTAAACTTTGGATAATAATAAAAATGTCGGGATCCTCTGAGGCAACTCAAATTTTGAGTTTAGATCCGGGCCGTAGTCCGGGCTAATCCGATCAGTTACACTCATCATAATTAAATAATTCAGGTTACTGTTTATTTTTTCATTAGTTTTAACATACAATTGAAATATATATTAAGGTACATCTTATCTTAACATATAATTAATGATTTAAAGTTAAAATATAGTGGTTATTTTATTAAAAAAAAAAAGAGCATCTCAACCAATTTAGTATTAATTAGGAGTTGAAAAAAATATCCGAACAGATCAAATACATTGAATATTATAAATCCTAGACTAACAAATGAGATTATGATGTAAATATTTAGGCTACGTTTGGATGCACTCTAGAATAGCTAGAATAGCTACTGTTTAGAATAGTAAATAAGAACAGCTACTGTTTAGAATAGCTAATATTAGTTTAAATATAATACAATATAATATAATATTATTTTAAATATTAGATTAGTATTAAATAAAATATTATATTATATTATTATATTAAATATAATATAATATTAGTTTTAATATAATATAATATAATATTAATTTAATTATTAAATGTAATATAATATTATTTGAAATATTAGATTAGTATTAAATAAAATATTAGATTAAATATAATACAATATAATATTAATTTAAATGTTAAATGTAATATAATATTATTTTAAATATTAGATTAGTATTAAATAAACTACTAGATTAAATATAATATAATATTAGATTAAATATAATACAATATAATATTAATTTAAATGTTAAATGTAATATAATATTATTTTAAATATTAGATTAGTATTAAATAAACTATTAGATTAAATATAATACAATATAATATTAATTTAAATGTTAAATGTAATATAATATTATTTTAAATGTTAGATTAGTATTAATATTGAAAGCTCCAATCGCTATTCCAACTTTTTGTTAGAATAGCGGAACAAGGCTATTCTTCTTGTTCCGAATAGCAAGTAGTACGTTTGGTTGCTCAAGCTATTCGAATAGCACTATTCTTAGTGCATCCAAACATACCCTTAAAGAACAAAGGTCTTGTCCTTGTATATATTAACCGCAATTTGCTATAAGAAGGATAAGGCTTGGAGATAAGCCTTCACAAAAAAAAAAAAAAAAAAAAAGACCTAACTGTCGCCGACATTTTTATTAATATCCAAAGTTTAATAGAAATTAATATTTATGCCCAGATTTTCGGGTTTTCGCCAAAAATGCCCAAGCCGGCCACAAAATGGCCGGCTTACGCCCCCCACAATTTTTTTTTATTTAAATTATTTGTTAGATTACTTCTTTCGATATATAATTAGCATATTTATACTAAAATACGCTAAATTACTTGAAATTATGTTGAATTATACTATATTAATTTAAATTACACTAAATTATATTATATTACGCTAAAATACATATGAATAGGGACGATATCTTCACTGAAAATGCGAAAAACGACGACGAAACTTCAAACGGTCATAAAACGCGCTCGAGTGTCCGATTTCAGCAAATGATCACTTTTCGGAAAGCTTGAGAAAATATGCATGTGTCTATGACAACTACGTCATTTTTCGAAATTCAGAATTGCCAAAAAACTAAGGGAAGAGCCTCAAAACTTGAGTTGAAGTTTCCGATTAAGATTTTCATTTCTATTATTCAATCCAAGTAGCTCAGTAAATTAGTTACATAATGAACTTGTAGAATACCAATTTTTACTATTTTCCTAATTTTTTTATTATTTTTATGATTCATGAAAGATGACACAAAATCGGTCTACTTTAGCGTAATTTTGCATAGTTTAGCATAATTTACTGTATTTCAGCATAATTAGCGAAGTTAGTGTAATTTAACGTAATATAGTGTAATTCAACATAATTTATTGTAATATAGTGTAATTCAACATAATTTCAAGTAATCTAGTGTATTTTAGTATAAATATGCTAATTATAAATCAAAAGAAGTAATCTAACAAATAATTTAAAAAAAATATTTAAATTTTCAGTGTTATATTTCATTATCTTGCTCTTCATATTCTCTTAAAAAAAATGAGTAAGCCGGCCACAAAATGGCAGGCTTGGGCATTTTTGGCGAAAACCTAGAAATCTGGACATAAATATTAATTTCTATTAAACTTTGGATATTAATAAAAATCTCGGTAACTGCCGTTGTGAAATGTGAATATATACTAAGGCTTCAATTAATTGCCCATATATTTTTAGTAAGATTTTTTAATCTTTTTTCACCGTTTGATTTGATCAATGTTTTAAATACCGTTTATAGCGTTATAGCGGGAAGGCTACAAAAAAAGCTATAGCGAATAGCGTAGCTATAGTAGAAGCTATGTTACATAGCGTTTTTTTTACATAAATTATATTATATATTTGTACTAAATATCAAAATTATCTAAAATCTCATAGAACAATAAATAACATCAAATTAATTAAGAAATTATAATATTCATATTGAACCAGTACAAAGTCCAAATTGCGGTTCAAAATATCCATATTAATATCATAAACTATCGATTTTTTTCTATTCAAAATATCTTAAGCATCATGATTCATGACATAATCTATTTTTTTTTCTATTCAAATTTCAAAATATCTTAAGCATCATGATTTCTATTTAAAATTTTTCCAATTTCAGCGACAAGGGTTTCCTTCTCGAAAATAAATCTGCTGTGATTCTCGGGGAATCACAGGACCCTGCGATCCCATCTCAACTGTTGGTTTTTCTCGAGATGCGTGCATGAAAATTTATTTTTTCAAGAACGTTTCCGAGATCCGCGCACCGGAAAGTTTGAACCATTGATCTCAGAATTTCAGCATCCTGCGATCCATCTCGGAATCGCAGCAGATTCGGACTCTTCCTTCTCGGTTTGGACAAATTAAAAGATCTGTAGCAACAAAGCTTTTCATTGATTTCGATTTGGGCTTTCATTTAATTTTTTTGGGTCTTTATTTAAAGCCCATATAAATTGCCTAAAAAAACCCATTATGCATACCGCGCGCTATTTGCGCTACACGCTATGCGCTACAGTGGACCGCTATTACCGCTATAGCGGTCATAGCTCAATTAGCGCGTTTTGATGCCATATCTTAGCGTTTAGGGTCCAAAAACTCTATAGCGCTGCTATAGCGCGCTATTTAGGACACTGGATTTGATACATATACATTTATCATTTTCTGATTCAGTTAAATGTGACTAATGTGAGATTGGATGATTGTATTATTTTTAAAAATATAATACAATCTTTTTTCATTTTTCCTATTAATGTTTCTTAACTTTATATTAACTTTTTGTCAATATTGTATTAAAACTTAACATAAATGCAACAAATTACATTCATTGGTGGGTTAATCCATAATTTCAATATCTTGAGAGTCATCAACTACCATATTAATTATCAATACAAAACGGTCTAATTTTAATAAACTCAACATATACTATATATTAATCACCATTTGCATAATTATCTATTATAGTATGTGTGGTTGTTGAGTAATGATATAGTAGGTACCCTTCCTACTAGTTTGTAGCCTCTTTGATATATATATTCTCACAAGTGTGGCTAAAAATAGATAATTATCTTATACAATTATACAAAATGTTAATAATATCATTTAATTTTTTTCTTATTTATTTATTTCATTATCTGTTTATAATTATCTTTTAACTTTAGTATCTTTTCGCAGTTGTCACACACTAAAATTTATTCTTCTTATTTTGCATTCATTTAATCAATAATATTATACTATGTGTCATAGTTAAAGACATGTTAGTTTTTCGGAAACAAAAAAAAATGGCAATTGATATTTGAGAGAAGACTTGAAGCATAGTTAATTAAGATAATTAATGGAACAAGACCTATATCAAATTAATATAAATGGAGAGAAACTATTTAATTATTATATACTATATATAGATGTAGAGAAAACATGGACTCACAATTTCTATGTCTTAGCTTTGGATATAATATCATTGAATTTTAATTCTTCATTTGACATAATGAGTTCCATATGTTATTGTATTTTCTCAAAAAAGAAAAAAACAAGAGAATTTTATATTTTTCAACCTTCTTAATAGACTATGATTATATTTAGAAGGGTTGTCAATTGATATCATACTAAAATATAAATAAGTATTTTCATTTTGAAGATTTTCAAAAAAGTTTCCTAATTATTCATCAAAGGCTCTAAATTAAGTATTATTTGTTGATTAATTTCTATGTTTTGAATCTTCGTCTCACTATCTGAAATAAATTTGTATAGATCTAGTAAATTGGGGAAATTTTGATAGCAAATTATAGCTTGAAATGTGTGTTTAGTAGAATCAAATTACTTACCTGTGGATGCCAGTGACCAGTACCCTTCCTACTTCCTAGGATTAATATCATTAATGCCTTTATGGATAACCAATGTAATTAAATAAATGGAGGAAAGCTAAAAGTTTTGGTAAAAATATGTAAGCCCCAAATAATATGCTTGCCTTGTCCATCTGCAATTTGATAATGAACAATGGATTTTGCTAATATGCTACGCGTAGCATAGAGCCCCTCCGTGCTACGGCTCACTTTTTGAGTTTTCAAAATCCTAACGGTCGTCGGTCGATCCGAACCGTTCAACATGATCTCCTAATGAATATGTACTTGCAAACCAAATTTTACATTTTTTAGAATTTTTTTACTATTTATTAAGCCACTTTGAAAATCGCTGATCCAATGGTCCAGAAAAGTTTACTGTTGTGTGCAAATTAGTGTTTTTTCAAAGTGGCTTAATAAATAGTAAAAAAATTCTAAAAAATGTAAAATTTGGTTTGCAAGTACATATTCATATGGAGATCATGTTGAACGGTTCGGATCGACCGTTAGGATTTTGAAAACTCAAAAATTGAGCCATAGCACAGAGGCCTCTATGCTACGCGTAGCACCGTCGCACTGTCCATGAACAATATATATAACAGTACTGTAAAAATAAATCTTATCGCCCCTTCTGTACTCTTTTACTTTTCCAACATTTTCTTTGGATATAATATTCCCTTGTTTATACAATTATACTTCCAATTCTTTTACACATTCCTTATTTCCTCGGCTATTTTCATAGCTTTCCAAAGCCTATAAAGCCGAAAAGTAGCAAGGCATCACGCTAAGGTGGTTGTCAACATACAAGTTCTGCTACGATTTTCACTATGTGCCCTTAAATTCTGGTTTTAATGCCAATTTAAAAAGATATTACCATAGTCACAAAATCACAATCGGACAACAAAACCAATAAGTCCCCTTTCAAATTGAACTCCTAGTAGCTGCTATTCCATACCATAACATACCATGTACTCATCCTTATCTCCAAGCAGAAATATATATAGTTTCCACTTGAAACCCCAAATCGGCAGAAACATCACAAGCACACGAATGCACGCGCACAACACAAATGGCTCACATCAAAACCCTCTTGGTGAACAAAAATCCTCATTGGAGTATTACTGTTACATCAAGTGCACAAGAAAATAACCTCAAAATTTCAGGCCACCAGAATTTACTAAATACCCGGCATAAATCCTACTGCACTAATATCTATTATGCGGCAACAAAATACTCCCTTAACCAAATCACTTAAATCAAAAGCAATAGGTTATTATTAATTCACTGGGCTTTTAAGTAATTCATAGAGGACTTAAGAGCAGCTGGCTTTGTATGCCTCCCATCCTTGAACCCGGTACTCTCTTGCAGTTTCAGCTGGGTTACTAGCCTTTATAATCCCACGACCAACTATTATTATATCACTGCCCCTATCATTTATCACCTGCACTCATCAAATATTTTTCTTAGTATAGAAATTTAAGATTGTACCATTAGGACTTGCATAGGTACAGTAATGCTTGCCATCAAGACTCATATAGGTACAGTAATGCTGGAACTAAGAGGTCAAGTTTGCAAAATTACAATACTTGCTGATTATGACGATGTACCAGACATCATACCAGTTGTGCAATAGTGAGATTAAGGGGGTTGAATAAACTAATGTAGTGTAATTTAAATCGGCCCCTGGCTATGAACAATTTGTATGCCTTTTGTTTCTTAAGTCAAACTTTTTTCTTTCTTTTTTAGGGTCTTCCTTGGTGCCAAACTCAGGAAATCAATTATCAATGCACCCATACAGTATAATATACGTAACAAAAAGAAAATAAGGGAGTGAAATAACCAAAACTTACAGAATAAGGAGTGTTGTACTGTTGGCCCAAAGAGTCACCACCAGAAACCATTTGTACACCAGGTGTTGCATGAATGAAAGATGGATCAGATGGGCCCCACTTCCATGATGCTGGGTTAACAGATATAAACCCAATTACAAAATCAGAATGCTGCTCGGCTATTTTGACTGCAGCTTCTGTGTAATCTCCCTGTGCAAGGTTGCCTTTTGAGCTCATCTCAGCCAACAAAAGTAGCCCCCTTCCCTTTGACAAACCCTAGTTTTTACAATGAAAAAGAAAAAAGATAAAAAAAATAGAGCAATGCAAGTTAGATTCTACTGCTTAAACTGATAATGTTGAATTAAAGAGCATGATTGCTATAGAAAAGATTAAAATGAACCTTCAACTTGAGACCATCAACAATTCCTGGTCCAGAGATGATGTGTGCATTGGTGATATCAGCCCAATCCAAAATGCGAAATATTCCTCTGCAACAAGATTGGAGCAAACTTTCAGTTATAGATCAACAGACAAGGAAATAAAATATGAATCTGATAAGAGCTTGCTAACTCACCCTTCATATTGCATTGTTACAGTATTACCAATGTCAGCAAATTTGCGGTCTTCAAAGATCAAGAAATTGTGCTTATCTGCAATCTTTAGCGAGATGGAAACAACATTGAGTCAGATATATTTCATTGAAGAACTAGAGTTACATACTGGCTAAGGCTAATAATAAGAAAGAGTAATAAAAAATAGCAAGGCTACTACTCACTTGACGGAGTTGAGAACCAAATTCAGGTGTAAAATCAGACAAAATGTCGACATGGGTCTTCAATAAGCAAATTTCTGGTCCAACCTACACAAGTTATGAAAAACATCAAACAAATTGAAATCTTAGCAATACAAAATCCATCTGCAATTATATTTACCTACATAAATGCTTTAGAACTAAGAAAAAGGTACTATTATGAAATGTTATAGGAATTTACTAACCTTATCAGCTATTTCGAGCAACTCTTTGGCAGTCGCCACATCGGCAGCCACACAAAGATTAGTCTGCTTAGCCTCCATCACTTCAAATAGCCTCTTTCCTGCAGGGTTCTTTGACACTTTTGCCCTTTCTCCATAAGGAACCCGAACCCTAGCCGATGCTTTGACTGCCACCTCTGCAGCTGGTTTTGGAACAGCCACACTCCGATTTGCATCCAAGAAATTCCTTACCTATACAGGCACAATTTATACATGAGATAAGCAATTAAAAATCAGTAGAATATCAAACCCACTTATCCTCAAATTTTCAAATGGCGACCAAATCGTTTGGCTTATTTGGAAAAGAGTACTAAAAAATTCACCAGAAGCTGCTTAAAGTTGCTGCAGGTTTGATAATTAACACTATATATATTAGCTTATAACACGATTCCCTTTAACTTTGCAATTAAAGCCTGTGATTAATTTGTAATTTTAACAGTATACATCAATTCCATTACAAAAAGAAGGCACTTCTGCAACTATGAAATATCCCAAAAAAGTTGGGGCTTCCTTGCAAACATTAGAAATAACAGGTACCCTTTCACAAATTTGAACAAACATTACGTCCCACTTGCAGATAAGAAACCTGCAATTAGCCAACAAACACATGAAATCACTGATAAACCAGTTATTACCTCCTCAGCTTTCTCTTGACTGATCCTTCCTTTCGTCACTAGCACACTCAACACATCAGAGAGCTTCACAATGGCGTGCAATTGAATTCCATTTTTGGCCAAATTCTCCCTCCCGCCTTGCTCCCTATCTATCACAACAATTGCATCTCCCACTTCTAGCCCCTCCTTCCTCAGAGGCTCTACCGTCTCCAAGACAGAGGCCCCGCTCGTCACCAAATCCTCTATGATCAGCACCTTCTCCCCCTTCTCGTACTTACCTTCGATCAATTTCCCGGTTCCGTACGACTTCACCTCCTTGCGCCGCATCAGCATGGGGATGGTTTTGGCGGTGGAGAAGACAGAGGCGATGGGGAGAGCAGTGTAGGGCACGCCGCAGACGAGAGAGAAAGAGAGTGGCGCGGCGAGCTGGGAGAGGAGGTCGGAGATGCGAATAAGCAGGGAAGGATAGGAGACGATTAGGCGCAGGTCGATGTAGATTGGCGAAACGATGCCAGATTTGAGCGTGAAAGAGCCGAACTTGACGGCTTCTATGTCGTGGAGCTCGAGAATTAGGGTTTCCAAGGAAGCTTTGTCCATGGTTTTTTAGAGGTTTTGGAGGCGGAGGAAGAAAGAGTGACTGAGTGCGGCGCGAGGAGCTAATGCTGGAATGATGCAATTGATATATGATATATGTACAAGTGTAGAACTATTCCTTTTAGCCTATGGTTTAAAAAAGATATTAAACGATTCTCTCTTTTAATTTTAATTTTCTCGCCTGGGACATTGGCACGTGAGACGCATATAGGGACGCGTGTAGCGGGCTTGGTGGATTGGTCAACCCGTGCGGCGAAGAATCTGGTTTTCTGAGGTGTTCTCTGTGTAGGTTTGTGTGGCGGAATCCATATCCTCTGAGGTAACAGAATATTTCTGTTTAGATATAGACTGTCCGATTAGAGTTCGGACCAATCCGGCCCGAGGTTAACTCGCTGAGTTTTGTTTGGACGGTCTGGATCCAAAGAGAAATATTCGTACAGATTCTGTTTGGACGGTCTGGATCCAAACAGAAATATTCTGTTTGGACGGTCTGGATCCAAACAAAAATATTCGTACAGATTCTGTTTGGACGGTCTGGATCCAAACAGAAATATTCGTACAGATTCTGTTTGATCCAAACAGAAATATTCTGTTTGGACGGTCTGGATCCAAACAAAAATATTCTGTTACCTTAGGTGATACGAATTCCGTCTGGCCTGGCTAACTCGCTGAGTTTTGGTTTTTGTGTATTTTGATTATATTGAGCTAGTGTATTGCAAACGGGCGGGTCCGAATCCGGGCCATGGTTCCGTACAGTCCACGGTTCTCACAGGTCCACGGGTCTACACGGTCCGGAACCGGCGGATCCGACTTGAAATGGTTAGTCCAAATCCGTGCTAGGACCATGGTCCAGTTGACCACGGTCTGGTCCGGTTCGTAAAGGTCCACGAGTCTATTTTTTTTTTTTTTAAAAGGTTAAATTGTTAAATAAATAAAAAAACCAGTTCATCACGATTTTGACCACGGTCCAGTCCGGTTTTGCTCCGGTTTAACACGGTTTAGACACGGTTTAGTACGGTTTTGACCACGGGTTATCACGAGTTTAGTCCAGTTTATCACGGTTTAGGCACGGTCAGGTCCAGGTTTAGTCCGGTTATGGTCCGGTCCAGTCCACGGGTGTAGAACAGCCCGGGTTAGCTCGGGTCTAGTGGAAAAAAACACACCAAAAACCGTGCTAAGACCATTTTTATCCTCAGTCCGAGTCTGTACGAGTCGGTTCCACGGGTGGTCCGGTCCGGTCCTGCACCAGCCGGTTTTTTTCAAAACACTATATTGAGCATATCAATTTTAAGTAACTTTAGTCAAAACTTTAAAAGCGTTTTTCTTAACATGATTTGTTCCTTCAATTCATTCAAAGTGCCTATCGAGCCCACATTTGAGCAATTTTGGCAAAGAAAATTATGCGCTTTTGATTAGGTCTGTGTGGAATCTTCTTGGTGGAACTATCTGATCATTTTGATAATATATTTTAAAGCAATTTTGGCAAAGAATATGATGCGCTTTTCATATAAATTATTAAGCGGAAAAATAATTCTAACATTTCAAATTGAATATTGTTATATTGCATGAAAAGTCAAATTTATAACGTGAAAAAATAAAATTATTTCAATGATAAAACACATACTCATGTCACACATTTCAATTGAATATTGTTTATACCATACTAAAAATAAATAAATCAAAAACACCCGGATTTTAGGGATTTCCAAAACTAACCACTAAAAAACTACAAATTTCAGATGAGTTTTGTAATATTGTTTAATAATTTTCAAAAATAGAAAGAATACAATAATTTCTATATTTACTAGAAGTGATATTTGAACCGGGATCAATAATTCAGATACAAAGTATTTTTATTGTTTTCAGTACCACACTAAGATATAGTTTTTTTTTTTTTACAACCAGAAAAAATCCTACCTGAAAAATATTTCGGAGTCTTAGTACATCTAAATTATAAGATGTTTTATGTAGTTTATTTAATTTCCTTTCTAACATATTTAAATTATTAATTATTCTTTCTAATTATAAAAATTATTAAACAATTATTATTTTCATTCAGATCAAATCTGAGGTTTTTCGGTTTTGTTGGGGTCTGCAGGGCCATTTGGCGGCCTCCATTTTTGGGGCCACAAATTGGCTTGGCGGCTTGGGTGTTTTTAAAAATCTCTCAAAATTATGGTTTTTTAATTTATTTTATTTGAAAATATGGTATAAATAAAAATTTCGGTACATTTTTATATGCACGGATGACACATTACCGACTATATTGCATGTAACGTCTTGAACTTTAAATTTACAGAGATAACGAAGAATATGTATTTAACTTTAAAAATAAAAATATAAATCCATAATGCAGGTAAATTTGTAATATACAAATTATTATAAAGATCCCACAAATATATTCTATCTTAAGTTGTTAAGAATTGCTTAGGCGTTGACATGAATAATGTTGTGCTCTGTACAATTTGCACCCAGAAATTTTGATGTACCAAAAAGGATGAATCATGTATAAATTCATATCATGTACATGATTTACTATTTTTGATGCGTTGAATTTAATCCTTTTCGACTCATTAAAGCAAAATAATTATGAACCAGATATATACAAATTAATGTACTAAAAAAAATAAACAACAAACAATTTAAATGTATACAAATTTCATTATCAAAATTTGTACCTGCATACTTTACAATATATATCATTCCGGAATTGATATTTCCGCAGATTCAAGATTTTTGTTAAGGAGGGATAAGAAAATAACGAATCGGATTTGAATAGTTAATCGGGTTCAAACCCATTTGCTAATCGGGTAATAGATATAAAACAATGCTCTAATTTCTAATTTTCAATGCTGTGACTTCTAATTTTCAATACTCTGACTTCTTATTCTAATTACCAATTAGAATTCAAAAAATTATTATAATTTTAATCCTAAATTTAACATTAATTACAAACCACTTGAGAGTAGGTCCGATGGGCATCGGACCTACTTTGGTTCGATGGGTTTAATCACCGTCGATTTGCTTTAAGATTCGTGCAGAATGCTTTAAACTTCGTGCGTGTCTGTTTCAATTTTTGTGCGCACAAATCTTAAATTAGATCGGACGGTCATCATGCTCGTTGAACCTAAAAGTAGGTCCGATGGGCATCGGACCTACTCCGTTCTCATTACAAACCAAAAGTCCAGAGGGGGTAAAGTCAAACTAAACCTATAAATTTGCATAAAATTTCAAAATTCAGGGAGAAGCAGGTTTTATTTTTGTATTTTCTTTGTGATTGCACGTTTTGCCTCTCGCCTCTAATATTGCATCTTATTTTTCTTTTTTAGATAGATATGTTTAGAGTGTGTGTGTGTGTGTTTGCTTTTTTTTTTTTTTTGCAAAAGTTTAGATTGTGTTAGATCTTGCAAGAAAATTAAGTTACTAAAAAAGGAAAAGTTATAAATACGTCGAGGAATTTAGGCCGTGTTTCAGAAGAAATTGAAAAGAGACTGATAAGATTGAAGAAGATAGCATGATTTTTTTTTTTTTTTTTCTAAATTATCATCTTTTTCTAAAGTAGACTAACCAATTATGAATTTTTAGGTGCCTTTGGATTGGGCTAGAATAGTTCTAATTCAAAAATAGCTCTACTATTCTTAAAAGGCTGTGATCCAAACACAAAATAGAAAATAAAAAAAAAGCATGGGAACAACATTATGCTAACCCACTAACAAACTGTATATATTTATGAGTGAAGCTAGGGTACTATGCATAGTGCCAGAGCGGATCCATTTATATTGAATGAGATTTATATTAAATGAGAGTCAATTGACTTTTGTTTTTTTTTATTTTTTATTTATATATGATTTTATATACAATTGGTTCTCATTTTTAGCATAAAAATTATATGTGATTGGACGTATTTGATCCCCATAGTTCGAAAGTCTGGCTCAGTCCCTGATAGTGCATATTGGTCCGTACTATGGATTAATATCTTTGTTTTCAAAGTTCAAACGATCAATTTGGACTGTTCAGCACGATATCCACATGAAAAATATACTTATAGACAATATATATATATATATTAATTTTTTTACTATTTTTAAATAGGTAGAAAATTATTGTTTTTAAATGGTCTAGAATCATTATTTTTACTTATTAAAAAAAATTATAGAAAAATCCTAAAAAATATAAAATTTGATCTACAAATTCGTTTGCATATGGAGATCATGTTATGTTGTTCAAATCGAATGTTTACATTTTGAAAATATTTTTTTTAATTTACAGTACGGATGCAGCAGATCACACACTATATTCCGAATGGTAGAAATTTAACCTTTTTTTATATTGTGATTTAGTCCTTGTCACATTCTCATGTACTAAAATAGTAAATCTGATAAATTTTAAAACTATTGCAGATAATTGAAAGTAGGGAAAAATGGAGGATACTGAGATTAATGACTCATGCGATACAGTCCGAGTGTCTGTTCTAGTATGAAAAATATTATTCATATTCTTACCAAATAACTAATACCATGTTGATTTTTATGCGAAAGTATTGTTGAATTGTTCATTTACAATCATTGTATGGGTTTATAAAGACCAATTAGTCGTTGGCATTTCTTAATCTAATTTTTAGCCGTTGGAATTTCCTAGTTTAATGTAATATAATATTAGTTTAAATATTAGATTAGTTTAATTATTATTTTATTCATTCATTCCATCGCTATTCCAATTATACAAATCCAAACGACATTTTTACTAACCCAAATAGTCCAAAGTTAGCGTTATTCTCAACCAACTTAGGTTAGCACTATTTTTAAAACCCAAAAATCGCTATTCTTGGACTAATCCTTAGAATGAACATATGGATTTTTCTGCAATATTGAAGAAGGCAACATATGAATTTTTCGATTCCATAGAAGGAACATATGGATTTTTTCGATTTCATAGAAAAAATATATGGATTTTTCGATTCCATAGAAGGAACATATGGATTTTTCAATTCCATAGAAGGAACATATGAATTTTTTCAATTCCATAGAAGGAACATATGAATTTTTTCAATTCCATAGAAGGAACACATGAATTTTTTCGATTCCATAGAAGGAACATATGAATTTTTTGAGATGACCAGCGACACTAAGATTCCTCAAATAGAAGAGAACAGTGAGATCACCAGCCGCACACTTGCTGACAGACTAGCGGCAACCAAGCGAGTGTGCCATCTTCTGATGAGTCTCAGCTGCCTCCCCGTAGTAGCTCTGTACCACCAGTTGGGCTTTGTTGTCCGATTCTGGGCGGCCGAGGGACTAGGGGCGGCTGAGGGACTGAGAACAACAACAGGGTACCATCAGTTGAGGCTCAGATTAGGGCTGGGAACAAAAACGGGGTACCACTAAAGACGCATCAGAAGATGACACATTCACTTGGCTGCCGCTAGTGTCAGCAAGTTTGCTGCAGGTGATATCACTGTTCTCTTCTATTTGAGGGATCTTAGTGTCGCTGGTCATCTTTGTTGTTCTCAGTCTCTTAGCCGGTCACAGTTATTTCCATGGTCGTTGGGTTGTTGCTAGTTTCTCCAACCTCATTCTTTTGGCCGAGACTGCTCATCTCAATACTCTTTCCTTTTTGAGAGATCTCAATGTTAGTGGAAGACATGATCGTTGGTTTGATTGCAAGACAGAGAAATATGAAGTTTGAAAGAGTGAAGAAGATCACAGGTAAAAATAACAAAACCAGAAGAGAACGTTCTCATCTTTTTCTCTGTCATTTGCGAAAGATAAAAAAGCTGAGTTTGTGGACTCCGCTTCAGAAAAAAAAAAGAAACGACCTAGCTACCTTGAAATTTTGATATAAAAAATATTACCAAGCTTTATATATTTTTTTTTTGAGTGAAAATCCGTAGGCATTTATTCAAATCAAAAAGGATCTTGGCCTGTTACAACATACATAAACAGAAAAATAAAGTTCCTATTGAAATTTAACTTCCTAGAAATCATTAAATTACTTCAAACTGAACTACCCAAAAAAAAAACAGATACACTGTTCCTTGCTGTGCATTTTGTTCAAATCAAATGTTTAGATGAAGTGATTTTTACAGGGTCAGACTTGAATCGTCCGTTCTAATCTTATTTTGCATTCATTTAATCAATAATATTATAATATTCATTTTGTCCAGATCCGAATATGGAAAATTACTTAAATGATCCAATCTGTATTCGCATCCGTATTTGTATCCGAAAAATTATAACGGATAAAGATACAATATAATTTTTAACTATCCGTAACTATCCGTATCCAACCATTTACACCCCTAAACCACAACAAATGTACTCTATGTTCTTAAATTAATTTATTAAATTGTATATACATACCAATGATTTATTAAACTGCATATACGTACATATATATTCTGATGAACAATATAACACTATAACATGATTAGTGACTTATGTTTTGATAATATAATATATGTTTTGTAACCAACATACTTATTATGAAAAATATTAGATCTAATTTATAAATAAAAAAAATTATATTTAGATGTTATTCTTTATTAGAATGTACATTAGTAATTTACTTTTAATTATTCAAATTATATTCATATCCGTATTCGTATCCGTCCAATATCCGATCCGTATCTGTATCCGTTTAATATCCGATCCATATCCGTATCCGAGACTATCCGTATTCGTATCCGTATCTGAAAAATTATAACAGATAAGAATACAGTTTGACCACTATCTGATCCGTATCCGACAGTTTACACCCCTAAAACTGACCTGTAACAATAAGTACTAAATAATGAAAATTATATAAATAATCATAATAATATAAGATCTTGCATATTCATAAGGGACCCCGCAAATTAAATATATTGCCATACCAGCTATTGGCCAGTGGCCATCCACGTCGTACGATGCAACTCATGAAAAAAAAAAAAAAATCCAAAAACCTACAGTCCAAAAATAAAAGAAAACAATATATTTCTTTTTTGTAAGGAAAGAAGTAATAACTAGGTACTAGTTCCCCAACAGTTCCTGTCCCTTTCAGTCCATCCATTTTTTGGTCCAGGCCTCATGTCCAAGTTAAAATAGAAATAAAATCATCAAGATGATAAATAAAAAACTATCATAATAAGATGCTGGTACGAATAAATTATATAATATTTCCAGTTCATTAATATATAGTATCTTTTAATTTAATATAAATACATAGGTAGATTGATTCGCTAGTTTATCTTGTTGTGTCCCAACTGGAGAGGATAAGTCCATTTCAACATGTCCATTTCAACTTGTCGAACTCATTCTATATTTTTAATATATTTTATTTTACATTCTAGTATTTGACAATTTCAAATCAATTACAAACATCGAGATGATAAATTTCGCGGGATTACTAAACAGAAAAAGCTAATTAATTAATAATTGCTATACAATTAGTATTATAATTGTCACATCAGTATTTATAATTGAAGAGGACTTGAGGAGAGCTTAAATGCTCCATTGCTTTCATGTTCTAATCATATCTCACATCTTTATTTCTGATTTTAAAGTTCAAACAGACGATCCGAACCATTCAAAATGATATCCACAATAATATGTGCTTGGGGACCAAATTTTATATTTTTTGAAATTTTTACTAATTTTATAAGATAAATACAAAATCACTTTTTTCAGAAAATTTTGGACCATCTAAACACAGTGATTTTGTACCTATCTTAAAAAAAAATAAAAAAATTCAAAAATAAAATAAAATTTGGTCTCCAAGCACATTTTAATGTGGATATCATTTTGAGCAGTTCGGACTGTCTGTTTGAACTTTGAAATCGGAAATAAAAATGTGAGATATGATTGGGACACGAAAGTAACGAGACATTTGAGTCCTCTTAATAATTAGAGTGAGATTGTGATGATATGCATTGAGAGAGGCTATGTTAGTATACATAGTGCATATTGGTCCGTACTATAGATCAATATTTTTGTTTCTAAAGTCCAGATAGTTGATTTGAACTGATCAACTTGATCTTCATATAAAAATATACTTACAACCAAATTTTACAATTTTCTCCCATTCAGATTTCGAATCTAGCTACGATTTTCTACACGGAAGACATTGTCTTTGTTACTGGATCAAATATTGATTCTATAGATTAGCTAGTGTTATGAATCTACATTATGCGACGGAGTCACATAAAATCAGATAATAAAAACAGGGGGGATGGGGGGAATTCGGATCCAGTGAAGTAATCCAATCTTTGAGTTTTGGATCGAGATCGTCTGATTCGAATTCGCGAAAATTCATCTCCAAAGTGAGCGCACACATCCCCCAACAAATTTAAATCCCGAGACAATCTCGAGCGACGAATTTGCGGACGGTCTCAATCCAAAACCCAAATATTGAGTTACTTTAGGGATCCAGACCGCGGGAGATTCACATCACCCCCTACCGTAATAGGGAATCTTTTACAATTACTTGATCTGGGCCGTTCTTTTTAACTTGGCACGAATCTCAAAGCCCAATAATACTGCCCCTCTGTCAGCCCGAATCCTAAACCGGCTGGGAGTTAATCTCAAACCGTAAAATAAAGGGAATCTTTTACGGTACCAGAGAGGATATGGATCGGGGGGGGGGGGGGGGGGGGGGGGGGGGGGGGGGAGCTATGACTAAAAGTTAATTTCCATCTCTGCCATCTCTGCTCTGGGAAAATGTGAAGGAAAAACCAGAAACTAAAAAAGAAAAAAATAGAAAAACGAAATATCCAGCTCCAATCCGTTTTCCAGCCGGCTACAACTTTTCCTGCCAGCTTTATCCTGTTTTCTTTAATTTAATTCTCTTTATTCTTTTCCAATGATTTTCTCGATATTTTATTTCCTTTAACCACTAAGAAAATGAAAGATCATTGCTCTCATCATCATAAGTCAGATATTAGTCCAAAACTAATCCATCCTTCTCTTCTCTTCTCCTCTTAGAGAGAGAGAGAGAGATAAGAGAGACATTGCATCTTCTTCGCATTGAAAGAAAGTCAACGTAACGAGGTAATTTTGATTTCTTCCATTATAGTCCCTGTAATTTGTCCTAATTGCATCAAAATTGGAATGTACGATTGAGGTTCTTTGGTTTCATGAAGGGGGCAAGGAGGCAAATGGAGACGGGGATTGTTAAAAAAGCAGATTGGTACGATCACGGGCATGCTCCCCACATGGCGACACGGCTTGGATGCCATAATTCGAGTAAATTCCAAGGTTTTCTTTCTTTTTTGCAATTTTTTCAAACTAATTTTTTGTTTTTGGTTTTGCTTCTGTCCATATTTATCAAGTCATCAACCGAGTTTTTTTTCTCCTCTTTTAATTTCAGTAAATTAAATATTAGATATCATTGTATGAATAATAATTTTGGAATTATTAGGGTCATGCAATGATTGGCAACACATGCACTTTAGAGAAATTTATTGTTATCAAGCGGATCTCATGATCAGGAAGTTCTCTAGATGGTTCTAGAAAGAAATTGAGAATAGCAAATTTATATGTTCTGATTGTTAATTTCTTTTTGATGAATTTAGGTACTGCCAACCCAAGGGAGAGATTGGAATATTTATTAAAGCAAAAGACTAATAAATATTGCGCCGACTGTGGGTCGCCTGATCCAAAATGGGTGTAAGTCTGTTATCTCCGTTATTTTATATATTTGATATTTGATTTATCAATAGTGATTCTGTAACACACACTATAACATGCATAATCTAATTTAGAACCTAATCTTCAGGTCCCTAAGTCTGGGTGTATTTATTTGTATCAAGTGTTCAGGCGCTCATAGAAGCCTGGGTGTTCACATATCAAAGGTACCCGTCTAGCGACCAATACTAATATCTAATTGATACTTTGTAAGATACTTTGGAAGGAAGCATAAAGATCTAATGGATATTGTAAACATGCATATATGTTAATCTGTATATTTGGTTGCAAAAATCTTTAATTTCTAGGTTTTATCGGTGAAATTAGATGACTGGACAAATGAACAAGTTGATATTTTAGTCGACCGCGGTGGTAATGCTGCCGTTAACATGAAATATGAAGCCTTCTTACCAGAATACTACAGAAAGCCAAAGCCCGAATCCTCATCAGAAGAACGCACCGACTTCATCAAGTACATTTTTAAAAGTTTCCCTTCTCTCCTTTTTCTTTTTTCATCTTTTGTTCTTTCGACTTCAGAAACCAAGGTTGTTCCATGGAAACAGACTGTTGTGTAACAAATCAACCGAAAAAACACAAATATACAAAATAAAAGAGTTGAGTTCATTCAGACAAATTGAATAAAAAAGATGAGTACATGAAAAGAAAAGGAACATAACAATAGAATGCTAAAATTTCCGGTACGCTCACACCAGACATTAGTTGGCATGCTATCAACTTGGTACTCAATCTGACTCTTAAACCTTGGATATTTCAGGAGAAAGTATGAGACACAACAGTTCATGGTGCCGGGCAATCATAACATTCATCCATTGCATAGCAACGGGGCTAGTAATGGCACCAAAAGCTACGAGAAGCAGCATACTGGCATCCGCCATGCCTTCAGGAACAGTTGGAGGAGAAAGGATGAACATAAAGTCTCCAAAAAGAAATTGGTACAAATTTATCTCACATGCAGTTCCAAACATTTCTGGCCTATAGCCCTTGGCATAATTGCTAAAATTATCTCGAATTCTGAGCTGTCCCCATTTGATCAAAAGAAGAACAGCAAAGAAAATAATGACAGGAAGGAGTATCATCACATGGTTTAACTCTGTACTGGTCGTGAATTGCACTTGCATGGGACTATGCTGGAGGTGTTACTACTAAGATATTGTACCTGTCATTGGCCTATGTTTGCCTTTATTTGTTAATATTGGGATTTAGGAATTTGTTATCATTTTTTTTAATCTATCGGGCAGTAAGGTACATATCCTCACTGTGAGAGTCCTGATTGAGAAGTGCAGGACAGCACATTCTGAGTAAAAGTATATTTTGGAAAAGTGAAGTACAAAATGATTTCTTATTTAAATTAGAACCAAAAATTTAAGGAAGATAGCTTTTCTTAACAAAACATATAATTGTTACTTCCTCGTATGATGAACATGTGTCTGTAATGCTGCATTATTACAGATGGGAATGGTAGAGTTTGTTGGACTGATAAGAGTTAATATAAAAAGGGGACGGAATCTGGCAGTGCGTGACGTGATAACGAGTGATCCTTATGTAATCCTCCATCTAGGACACCAGGTAATTTTTTTCATAAAATTTTTCACTAGTTTTAAGTCAAATTATTTTTCTGAGAACTCAAGATGTGCCAAAACTGTTTTCATTTGATATTTCCTTCTCTGTGTTGTAGACAGTGAGAACAAAGACAATAAAGAGTAACTTGAACCCCGAATGGAATGAAATCCTGATGCTATCAATTCCTGATCCTGTCCCGCCGCTAAAGCTGGTAAAGTTGTTCTCATTCTGTTTTTTGTTATAGTTATAAGCTATGTACAAAGACATGGGTCTTTTTCAAGCTTAATTGAATTATCTATTAAAGTCAGTAACAAAAAATGGTTTTCCTTTTGCCGAATTTTAAAGTAATTAATCAAGTAACAACTCTTTCCAGCTTTTAAATTTCCAGAGCACTGGCTGATTGTGGTATAACAGCCAAAGTCTGGAAGCCTCTTATTTTAAATCCACTTACTCTGCTAGTGTTGAAATCCACCAACATACACATGCACAAAATTAAAAATAGAATTCCTCTAGCAACAATTGATTGGTTAATGGCTTAACACTCTCTCATTTATCTTTTATGCACAGCAAGTGTATGACAAGGACACGTTCTCAACCGACGACAAAATGGGGGAAGCGGAGTTAGATATCCAGCCGCTGGTGGCCGCCGCAAAGGCGTGCGAGAACTCGATAATCACCAACACAACGCAGCTCGGGAGGTGGTTGGCGACAGAAAACAACCCGCTCATTACGGACAGCGCAATCTCTCTGATCGACGGTTGCATCAAGCATGACATCACGCTCCGCCTCCAAAACGTCGAGCGTGGTGAGCTTGACATCGAGCTCGAGTGTGTTCCTCTTAGCCAATAGAAGCAAGCATTCTCTGTGCCACATGAAAATAATTGCTTTTCGTGGACCTTTTTTGTTATTTAGTTGATTACACCGGGAAGAGTTGTCGTTGACTTGATGGTGATTATAGAAAGGTATAATTGTGATGGAGGTATGGAAGAAATAATCTCTCTGCATTGCTTTTGTAAATGATTATTTCTTCACGCTTGAATGAAGAGGGACAGCATCCTATGCAACATTTGGGGCAGCCAGGTTTGACATAGAGGTTGAGAGTGCCTCTCCCTTATTTAATCAGTAAAATACTTGGTGCTTTTGTGAAGGAGGAAAACAAAAATATAATTTGGAACTCTTTTGATTCACATTTTGTGCATTATGTATATCATATGGTGAAGTGTAGGTGGTGGTTGTAGAAATGTGAAGTTACCTTGTTAATGTTTATCTTCAATGGAATAGAAATGAAACGATACTACAGAAATAATGTCTGCATGTTATTTTGAATGATATTGGCTTCCCTTTTTACCTAACATGATTTTAATGTATATTCATCAATGTACAACTTATAGTGGATTTTCTTGCCAAAATAGTTTTCTCCTAAAATGAGTTGAACAAAACTATTAGAAATATAAATTTGTTTCATCCCGTGTTGTGTTGCAATTAATCATACCAGTGTTGTAAATAACGGTATGCGGTCGTCGGACGGATAGGGTACCGCTAAACGATTAATTGGGAATAATTGGTCATGATTGGGAATAATCAACTGATTAGTTGGAAAAATCCATGACGATTTGGTCACCGTCAACGACTAATCGACCGATTAATCGGCTTAAACGGACATTTTTTACAACACTGAATCATACTATGACTAGAGTTATGTGTCGTGATCAAAATCGTCAGAAATAATCACAGCGTGCGAATGATCATGACACGTTAGTTACAATGTGACTATATGTATCGTGATTAAATGTGAAGTGAGTGGTCATGTTTTATTATTTTTTTCTAAGTTTGTTTACAAAGAAAAATAATATGAAAATGATAAAAGTATAATATTAAACGTGGTTACGTGTCATCTTGTGCTCTATTTTGTGTCATGACCAGACAAATTGCAACACAATTCGTGTATTATTTTTTCTCAAAAGATAGTCACAACACATCATTTTTTTTTTTTTCAAAAGATAACCAGAACACGTCAATAAACACGACACATGTATCATGGCACTGGCACATGACCGAGTGTCTGTGTTGTGCTGTGTTTGAAAGCTTAAAACCACAAGCAAAAAAAACATAAAAAAGCTAAAAACCTTACAAACTTTGGGCCGAGTTGGGCCGAGTCGCTTCCCGGTTCCTTTACAAACCTTAAAACCTACTCCGACCCTCCAGTTCCCTAGAAAATCTTGACAGAAGGAGTTTTCTGATTTTCTTACAAAAATATAAAATGTCCAAAATATAAAAAATAACAAAAAAAAAATATTTCCAAATTTTCTGAGTTCGTCCGATAAAATCGTGAAAATTGCCCGTTAGAACCCTCACCCCTTCCCTCTCCTCAGCGCTCGAGTTGTCGAGGCAAAGGGAAGCACAGAGTGGTTCTTCTAATTCTCCTCGCTTCGCCGATTGCTTCGTGACTAGGTTAGGGTTTTAAGCGGGAGGTGTGGTTGGTTGCGGAGATGATGCACCAACAGCACCAGCAGCAGCAAATGCCTCCTCCGCCTCCGCCACAGGGGATGGGGGAGTTCCACCGGGGCCCACCGCCTATGCGTCAGCCCTCGGCCTCGTCTTCAACTCTGCCACCGGATTATTCTAACCAAATGCAAGCTCCTTTTGATGGTTAGCAATTTTTTTTCAATTCTTTAGTATTCGGCCAAATATATGAAATTGGTAATGAACAATAGCGAATATTGTCTGATCAGAGCAAATAATGATTTGGTCTTGGGCAACAGTTAGGAGTGTACATTTGGTGTCATCTTGCGTAGTCATTGTTATTCAAGGTTTTTCTTTGTTAATTCTTAGTTAATTTGGCTTATGTGCTTAACCCTAGATCCATCCTTTTCTTTCATTTCAATTTTGAAACATTAATAAGATGGTTCTTCTGGTTGCTCGGGAAGTATTATCTTCATGTCAAATGTAAATACCTTTAACCTAGGATGTATAATGTTCAGTTGCATATTTTAAAATATGACTACATTATTGCTTTCAGCCTATGGAGATAGCTATGCTGTTAAGAGAATGCGAAAGCTTGTACATAGGAGAACTGTTGACTATGGCAGCACTGTTGTGCGCTATGTTCAAGTAATTACCCTCCCACTCTCATAAAAAGAAAGGATTATTGTATTTATTTTACATTCAAAATTGGTGTGCTGTTTACAGGCTCGAATGTGGCAGCGAGATGTAAGGGACCGAACAGTAATACAACCCACTCCAGCTGCTGCCTTGGATGTAAGTACACTTAATTTCTCCAAGTTATAATATTTCAGCTTCAATTAAGCTCACTTTTACGGAATTCTAAATTAGCCATTTTCATCTAATTTTTTTTATTTAAACATGTATTGTATTCTTGCAACAATCAATGATCTAACTTTGCAGGTGTGGTCACCACTGAAACAATATTGAAACCAAAAATTGCATTGGTTATTTCTGTTGTGTTTCAACCTTTTTCTTCTATTTTTCATTTCCGTGTATATGTTATATAATTTTGTGGTACTTTATATCAAATAGTGGTTTTGGTATGCATTTTGCTTTGACTCTATGGTCAAACACTGATGTTCTTTAAAGTAGATAATGCTGAGCTTTGAGCTTGTGTAATTCATACTTCCTCTTTTTTGCAGATGCTACCGACAGCTGCTTATGCCGATAATCCTTCAACAAGCTTTGCCGCAAAATTTGTTCATGCCTCCACAAACAAAAATCGATGCTCAATAAATCGTGTCGTGGTGAGCTTTAGTCCATAAACTTGAACTTACATATGGATTCAAACTTTAAGTTTGGTATTTCATTTTGTTGGTGGGTGCTCTACCATAGTAACCTGACCTGTAGGCTACAAGTTCTTCTCTGTTGTTGTGTATTTGTTGGTTTTCATAATTTGACATCTGCCTTGTATATTATTTTCTTGTATTTTCCATTAATATCATTCTGCTTCTTCTGTTAAGGATACCATTTTAGTATATGCTTAGAGTACACTTGGTCTCGGCAGGCCTTCTATATCTCCATCATTTGATTAGACTATCAATTTGTGCTATAGGATTCTATTTGTGCTGTTCCTTTATATTATCTAACATCTTGAATTACTTTTCTGTAAAAGTGGACCCCAACAGGGCGCCGTCTTATTACTGGTTCACAGAGTGGCGAGTTCACTTTATGGAATGGCCAATCTTTCAATTTTGAGATGATTCTTCAGGTAATGTTAGTAGATATTCCTTTTTGTGTAAAAAATCTCTATTTCTTAGATCGGATATCATTTTCTAACCTATCTTTTTTGTTTTTATTATTCATTTAAATCTAGGCACATGAACAGCCAATTAGGTCAATGGTTTGGAGTAATAATGAAAATTGGATGGTTAGTGGAGATGATGGTGGTGCAATAAAGTATGTTTTTTTCCTGATGTATTTTAATTGTGTACTTCTAGCATGAGCATTTCTAGATTTGTGATATCTTATTAGATCTATTTTCTTTTAGGTATTGGCAAAGTAACATGAACAATGTTAAAGCAAATAAAACAGCTCACAAAGAATCTGTTCGCGGATTGAGGTGTGTGCATAATCCATATGAAAAACTTTCTACAATAGGAAATGTTTTTCTCTTTACATTAGTAGTTCTTATGTTAAAACTTTGCATTTCTGGGGCAGCTTTTGTAGGACCGATTTGAAATTTTGTTCATGCTCCGATGATACCACTGTCAAAGTTTGGGACTTTGCAAGATGCCAGGAGGAGAGATCTTTGTCTGGTAATGTTGCTTGTTTTTTTAGTGCGTGTTACAGTTTCTGAATTTACATCCTTATAATCATGATGCTGTGCTAGTATTAGCTGCAGTTTTTTTTTTACTCTTGTAACCTTGATTTCTGAATTGTAACTTAAACTCAGACAGGCCATGGATGGGACGTTAAATGTGTTGATTGGCATCCTTCGAAGTCCCTTTTAGTTTCTGGTAGGTTCTCTAAAATTAATCTCCCTTCCTCCTTTTTACTATTATAAATATATTTGTAATTCACCTTTTTCATTTTTCAAACAGGTGGAAAAGACAACCTTGTAAAGCTCTGGGATGCACGGTCATCAAGAGCGGCACTTGGTTCATTGTGAGTCGTTTTGATATTCTTCAAGTTTGTATTATGTATATATTTTTTTCAATCAGTTGAAGACTAATAGTAGATGCATGTATTTGCAGTCATGGTCATAAGAATACTGTTCTGTGTGTGAAATGGAATCAAAATGGTAACTGGGTGCTGACTGCTTCAAAGGACCAGACTATTAAGGTAGTTTTCTTCTATATTTTTGGGTGAAATGACCTACTTTTAATTTTGCATATGCTTACACAAGTATTTTTTGCTTCACAGCTCTATGACATTAGGTCAATGAAAGAGCTGGAATCGTTTCGAGGACATAGCAAAGATGTTACTGGTGAGATATAGTGAATCATCTTTCTGTTGCTGGATATGAATTAAAATTTACATTCTGTTACGTCTGGTTGTTGTCTAAGATATATATCTGACTTACAATTTCTGTTTTGATTAGCTTTGGCATGGCACCCTTTCCACGAAGAGTACTTTGTCAGTGGTAGTTTTGACGGAGCAATCTTTCATTGGCTTGTCGGGTAAGTTTCATGCTTGTGCTGTGTTTAATTGAACTAGTAGTGTTAAATTGTGGCTTTATTCCTAAGTTGAGTGTTGGTAGATGCTCAAATAAGAGTTAATTCTGCAAAAGTTGATTTAATTGATCTGATTTTCATGAAAGACTACTAGGGGCTTAATTTAGTCTTATTTCAGGCAAAAGTCTTATTTGGGATTAACTGATTTAATTGATCTGGATTAATTGTATCTAAGAATTCTTATCCTGTCTCTAAAGAAAGGTTATGATATTTAAGTTGAGTCTAATTGTGACTAGTCTTGGTGTGATTGTACAGGCATGAAACTCCCCAGGCAGAGATTTTGGGTGCACATGATAATTGTGTCTGGGATCTTGCATGGCATCCTATTGGCTATCTTCTTGCCAGGTTTTGCTTATTACAAGATTTATCAAATCTGAAAATTTGCTTCTTTGTGCTTCCGTCACATTGTTTATTTCTATCTTTGTTTTTGATTCAGTGGTAGCAATGACCATACCACGAAGTTTTGGTGTCGGAATAGGCCTGGTGATCTTTCACGTGATAGATACAACAGTGGCCAAATTCCAGGTAATATTTGACTTATTGTACCTTTGATGATATAATATTAAACAGAACTATAATTTGTGACCATACAAGATACTTGCAATCATTGATAATTTAGCAAACACTGATTACCAATAGTTTCATACCAATGCTATGCAGGATATGGCGATCAGAACCAATTTCTTGCAGGTCGTCCCATGGGAGGATTTGCACCGCCTGAGGCTGCCTCACCGAATCCTGGTCAGTTTGTCCCCGGCCTATCCCGCTCTGATGGTGCAATTCCGGGCATGTCGCTTGATGGATTGGATCAAGGCATTCCGGGTCTAGTCTCTTCTGCGCAGCCTCCCCTGCCACCGGGCCCACATCCCTCCCTTCTTGCATCCAATTCACAGCAACAGCAACAACAGTATCCACAAGGTGGCCAACAGCAGCAGCAACAACAATTACCAGGCATGTCGATGATGCCACAGCTGCAGCCTGGTCAGATGCCTATGGTACTTACTCATCCGCATGGGGCCCACCCGCCATTTGGCCAGATTTCTCCTATGGGTGTGACGGGAGCACCACCTCAGATGCCGCCAGGGAATCCCCCTTTGCCCCCTATGCCTAATCCTATGGTATGCTTGTATAAATTCCCACTCCAATGTTTGGTTTTAAATTAATTTCTGTATCTTGTATCATTATTCGGTGCAAATACAAGGAATTTGCAATTACTTTATATAAAGATTATGGTATAAACTACATTACTGTATTGAGGGGCTGCTGTTATAACTTAATTGCACTTGTATCTACACTGCTTTTGCATTTTGTATGCTGATATTTGCAAAATCAAACTAATTATGTGATTTAATGATTGGCAGTCTAGAGCTGAAAAACATAATAAGAAAACATTTACAACATTTATTTAAGCAAATATTGACAAAAGTTTTGTCTATCAATTACACCTAATTGGTGTGTTTTGGGCTTTCAGTTGCAAGCGTCTGGAAATCAAATGATGCAAGGTGCGGGTAATCAGATGATGCCTCAAATGCCACAACACATGATGGGCATGAATCAGATGCAACCTGGGCCTGGTCCAATGGCTCCAGGAAATATGCCTCAGATGGGAGGGTTCCAAAATAATATGGGAGGCATGCAGAATTTTAACATGGGAGGCATGTTTAATCGGCCCCAGGTACAAATGGGGCCGATACCAGGATTGAACACCTTTCAGGTACTAACCATACCATAATCTCCCTTGAGTACTGCCTTTTGTGTAAGGATGTATGAACTATGGATCAACCTTTTCAGGGCAAGGCAAATATCATTGTTTGGAGCTGTCAATACTAACATCATATATTATATATTGTGTAGTTTTTGCTTATTTTTTTTTCTTTGTTGTTGCCTGTAGCCCGGAATGATGGATGCACGCATTCCTGGAATGGGTTCAGGAGGTAACATGGGGCTCCCGCCTTCATCTCAACTACCTAATACCTCGGCACCTCAATAGTTGGCGTCACTTGAGCAGTTATACTGATAGCACTCAGGGATGAAACAAGAATTAGGGTTTGCATGACATGTAGCATATCCTGCCTTAATTTTGGTTTTGTTTTAACATTTGATTAATATGTTTTGTCAACAATAGGACATATTTATATTTTTGGTTAGGAAATAGTTGTTTCACACTTGATGGGTTGAGTTTTTAAGAAGGCATAGATTTACTTTTTCTTTTTGGATGCTGGTTAAACCTTCACTGTCTTATTCAAGAAGATGGCATGTCCAACTGTTCTTGAGTCTGCCCTTTTTTTTCCCTTGAGAACAAAGACGATCGAATAATCCTGTGTTTAAGATTTAAAGAATGATGTGTGCTTCACTTTTATTTTTACTTATCTTTTGATGTAATGAATATTTCTCTCGTTTACTGAATAGTTGGCATACTCGTCTCAATTGCCTTTATGGACAAGTTGCTAATGTGGCTCAGTTACTAGCAGCCGTTTCAATTCAATTTTTGTTACTTTACTAGCAGGAGATTGTGTCTGTGTAGTGTGCTATCTATAGGAATATGATAAATTGATAATGATTAGTCTCCATAATAGATCATGCACTCAATTCTTATAAAATTAAAACACTTTTAAGAACATGAAGGCAGAACACAAGACATCTTTTGAGATTGAACAACAAATGCACAACTGAGGAGCTAGGATAGGAAGTAGGAGCACAATAGTTCATCTCACTCCTGAGCTTCGTTTCCTTTTGCTTAATAATTCCTTGAACTCTTTACCTTCTGTTCCACATCAACTGAAAGATATGCAAATTAAACCCAAGGGGGAAAATGGACGACCACTGCTGCATGAAGAAAACAACTGCTCACACCCTCATGGAATTCACAAGTAGTCATTTATATCAAAAAACAGACATACTCTATGCCTTTGCAAAATTTGAAAGATCCAGAACCATTACCTCTGCCAAATATTATTCTGTCTCAACCAACCTGCTGAAATCTCGTGCGCTTCCCCAATCCGCGCACCACTTGGTGTGCTCTTCCAGTTGGCGCACCAAGTGGTGCATTTTCTCAATTGACGTACGAATGTGGTGCGCTTTTCCAACTAGCGCACGGGTCTGTATTGGTGCTCGAACTCAGCTAGCGTGGGTGGTAATTTTTTATTTTTGAAGATATGAATGTTGGTTGTTTAATTTTGATTTATTGAGATGATAACTAAAAAATTTCGGGCGTTGATGAGAGATTGGTTTTTGTTTTGTTGTCGTCTGACTGAAAAAACAAAAAAAATTGAAACTGAGGACACTTAAATTTGATCCGTATAGAATAAAAATTGAATTTTAGAGAAATTAAGTTATTCGGTTTATTTTATTTTTAGAGATGATAAAAATAAAAATTACGATCGCCGGTAGGTATGGTCGTATGGACCCACGCGACCGTAATTTTTATTAATATTCAAAGTTAATTACAAATTAATAAATATATTCACGGTAGCTGAGTTTTTTTAAAAATGTCCAAACCGGTCATTAAATGGCCGGTCCCTGTTAGGCCTTTCTGTGGAACTTTTTCTTTAGAAAAATAGATTCAGGGATATCTTTTTCTAATGTAGTATTTGGACATTTAATTTTAAATTTCGTTTCAGTCACCTATAGATTATTTTTTTCTATTTCTTTCTTCATTGTTTATGGAAACAAAGTGAAGCAGACCTAATTCTGTGTTTCCTAATGCTGAGCTCGCCAATCAGACCTTTTATTTTCTTCTTTTGATGGTTCTTAATTTTGCATTTGGTTAAAATCATGCCTAAATCAGATCTTTTATTTTATTCTTTTGACCTCGCCCATCAGCTGAAATTTTTTTAGTTACCACATGATAAAATCAAAATTAAATGAATATCACCCTTGTTGAGATTTTTTCAATCCTATCACCCACGCGGACTCAGTTCGCGCACCAAAATGAGTTGGTGCGCGGACTGGGTGGGCGCACCAACTGTTCCGAAATTTTTACTACTCTTCGGTGCGTTTCACCCCCTTTTGAGTACTAATTTTGCACCAATTTTGGTGCGCCAACTCAGTCCGCGCACCAACCCAATTTGGTGCGCAAACTGAGTCTGCGTGGTGGGTGGTAGGATTGAAAATAGCTTGAGCCTGGTAGTAATCATTTAATTTCTATTTTTTTACTGTGGTAACTAAAAAAGTTTCGGGCCAATCAGACCTAATTTTGCATTTGTTTTATTTGTTATTTACGCATTTAATTTACTTATGAATCAGTGAAGGGAAGGTAATGTAAATTTGACCTCTATGCATACTGGTACAGAATTTATGTTGCAAACTGGTTAAACTGGTACATATAATTTAGCTTGCAAAAAATTATATATCAATTTAGCACATAAATTACCGATAAAAGTGCTACATGTATAATCACTTCACTCGTTTAATTTTTTGAGAATCTAATATGTACAATAATTATATAATAATTATATTGACTTAAATGAGTTCTTAGTATCAATACACTTGACATAATTCGATGTTAGCATTATATTTTTACAATAATTTTAATTGTAAAAAAAGAAAAAAAGCGCCAACTTCCTAAAAAAAGTTCTTATTTACTTGTCGAAAAATCTATATTCTAATTTTTCATAAAAAATTTAATTTAAAAATTTAAAAATTAATATTCGCATTCTCATATTCAAAATATTTCATTCTCATAAAAATTTTCATTACCGAGTAGACGCTGATATGTCTTAATGATGAAGTAGCGGGAACACCATGTTTGTGGGCTTCTACCACGAGCAGGGCAAGGTATAACGAAATCATATTTAACATTTAATATCCAGTCAGAGACGTTCGATCTGCATTAAGATTCGTACCAACAATTTATGTTAAAATTCGCTCCATGAATTTAAATAAACACAAGAAACTTTTTATGCGGATCGAAGAACTTTGATCGGATATTGAACCGAATTTAGTTTGATGCAATGTAATCGTCCCCTTTCATGTCTACTGAAGGGCTGATAACAATTGCATGTTGCATATCTTTTATACAATCAAACAATCAAGTTTAGAATTGAATGAGGGGCAAGTAAAAATAAAAAAGTTACATACATGATGTTGAGGGAGGTCAATTTGGGTCCGATGCCCATCGGACTCAAAGTGAGTTTGATGGATTCGATGACCGTCCGATCTGCTTTAAGATTCACACCCGTAACTTTCGTGTCTGCTTTAAAATTCATGTGCACGAATCTTAAAGCAAATCGGACGGTCCCGAAACTCATCGGACCCAAGCTTCTCTCACTTGGGTGACACTTCAGGGAATCAACACCACCTGAGATCAAAATCTGAAATGAAGCAGAAATCTTAGAACGGGGAACAAGGAATAAGTTTAATCCGCAGTTCTCTAGAAATGACAACGTGACCAATTGTATAGAGGTATAACATGGTAAAATATTGCATCAGACTTGCGTATTCAGAATTTGAATCGGAGATGGATAAAAATATTAATTCAAATTTTATCACAATATTATTACAAATTGCATCATGCGTTGGAAAATCTGAACTTCATATGGTACGACAACAATCCAATACAATATGAGTTTATAAAAAAAAAAAATTCATAGTAGGGCAGATGCCCCGACATTTTTATTAATATCCAAAGTTTAATATAAATTATTAATTATACCCAGAATCCAGCCCAATATCGAAATATACCCAAGCCGGCCAGAAAATGGCCTGCTTACTCCCCCCCTAAGCCGACCATTTTTCGGCCGGCTTACTCTTTTTTTTTTTTTTAAACCCGCATTAGTCCTTAATAAAGTAGACTTGTTCCATGCACTTTCAAGGCCCGTTGTAAGAAGTAGACTTGTTTAGAATTCATGTTGTATTAGTAGGATTAAAATTTGAATGCATTTGAGTTTGGTTCTAAGAATTAGTATTTTATTGTAGTTGGAATGGATTAGGTTGTAATTTATTTGAGTAATAATTAATTTCATTACTTCTTGTTTAGTAGTTTCGTACAAAATAATAAAGTACACACAAATTGCAAATAGAGTCCACACAATTTTTACAACATGCATACAAATCACCTATTATTGCTACGTCTAAAATTTAATCCCCGCAGTAAACTACTTGCGAAAGATGCCCTACGAGATGGTCTACCAGATGGCTCTGGTTGCTCACTAGATGGGCCGGCCTGGGCTCCAGATGGCCCTGCTTGGCTTGTAGATGCTCTTGTTGTGCGTCTAGTATTGGACCTCCTCGGTTGGATCACAGATGGCTCCCCTTGCACCCCAACCGCCTCTCCTCCTATGTCAACCGCCTCTCCCATTGCTTCGGCATACATAGCAGTTGCATCTAAACGGCTCGTAGTTGTGCTACGCCGTGACCCTCCGGACCCACTTCCTGACGCCATTACTCGCTCATTTTTTGCCGCATTTGTTGCGTTTCTTGTCTCTGTATTTGCATGTGTTACTTAGTAAGTTTGTATAAATTGAAAAAAAAAATTTTTGGATGAATGTTACATACCTCTTCGTTGCCTATCGGAAGTGGAACGGCGAGGCTGATGTCCCCTTCGTCTACCTTCCATTTCATCCACTACTCGGAAGGATTCTGTCTCCAGCATTAGGAGGCCAGTCTCCCATATTGCCAATTGGATTGAACACGTGGTTCCAAGTACTCACAAGATAGTTCGTTTTATACCAGTCTGCAACAAAGTCGTCCTCTTGCCAGTTTCGGTCACGGCAAACAGCTAAGACATGATCGCACGGAATAGAAGTTAATTGGATACCTCTGCCAGTACATTCCATTTGTTTGTCGGGACCGCATGTCACAATATACATGAACTCCCTGTGAGTGGGTTCCGTGTTGCCCATGTCGCTACGGGTGCAAGGAACGTACTCATTTGGGGATGAAACTTGGTACTGACCTTGGCCCTGCGTGTAACGCACCAACCGCATTTTTGCAGCTTTCACCCAACATTTTCTGATCTTTTGCAAAACCCGGTCAGAAAGAACCTGTCCATTGTCTTGTAATTCCATTGCTCGCTGACGCCACTCAACAAACCATCTGTTGCACGTGTAGAACATATCCTCTACTATGGCACAAACATGCAATCTACAACTCGTTCGGAAGACATTGTTGAGCGACTCGGAGCCGTTTGTTGTCATGATACTAAACCGGTATCCTCCATCACAGGTTTGGAAAATCTTCTCATAATTGGATGGCTCCATCGCATCATTAGGACGTACTTTTCGCACCCTCTTTAAATATGCATTACACTTCGGATTTAGCTGCACAAAAACAAAGGGGTGTTATTTCATTTTCATAAAATTATTGTAAGATAATTGAACGAAATGTTATAAGTTAGACATACATGAGCAAACTCTTTGAACATCTCTTTCAACCTTCTCGGCTTCTTCCTCTTTGCTCCTTCCCTGAACCTCCATCCGTACCATCTGTCTCCTCCACAGTTCTGGACCAGGTTGTCAGCAACATGCTGCATACAATACCTGTGCACAAAAAGCTCGGGAGGCCATCCGTATTCAGCTGTCAATGCAGCTTTGATCCCCTTGTGCTGGTCCGATATAACGCATACAAATTTACTACATCCGAGTACTTCATTCCTCAACCACTGCAAGAAAAAACCCCAATTCTCAGTATCCTCCTGCCGCACAATTGCAAATGCAATAGGCAACAATTGGTTCTCGGCATCGTAGCCGCAAGCTATCAAAAGCCTCCCCTCATATCGCCCAGACAAGAAACAGGTATCTATGCTGATCACTGGTCTCAAGTACTGGAACGCTGCAATGCATGGACCAAAAGCCCAGGCTACGGCTCTGAACTGGGCAACACCTGGTATGATTAGTCCTGTTTCCTTATTCCGTACTGGGCTGGTCAGAAATTGGTGGGTCGAGCTGGGATTGTTGTGGCAAATTGCCATCAAAAGTGGTCTCAGCAAGCTGTATGAAATCTCCCAACTCCCAAATTGTCGGGCTATTGCAAGCTCACGGCCCCTCCACAGTCGGTTGTATTTAGGTGTCACATTGTTGTACACAACCAAAACAATGTCTGCCACCGTCTGGATGCTCATACACGGGTCCTTTTTAATGCTGTTTTCAATGACATCGGCAATGAGTGATGCCGTCAGACATTCGTGGTCCTCCCTCGTGTGCTCAGCCCTACATGTGTGATGCCTGTCTTGCTTAGTTATAACCCATGCGTCTACACATCCCGTCGGCTTTGCCCGAAGCTCGTAACGGCAATTCGGGTCCTTGCACACCAGATGAATCCGATCCCTGTCACTTCTCTTCGATCTGAACTCCTGATTATTTTTTATATGGTGCTCTCTGATCTTCTTCATTCGATCTTCTTTGCTTTTAAAATATTAGTTTGCAATCAGCTCACCTTTGTACTCAATCCGTTGCCCATAATAACCAATATCTGCTTCTCTAAACTCAGAAACATCATTGAGGTCTGGGAACGGGTGCGTATCAGTCCGGCCACTAAGCGGCCCCCCTCATCAGTACGACCCATGTGCCTTTCAACTATTTCAACCGGCCCGTCTTCATCGCAACCTTCCATGTGATCTGAATCCCCCCACATTTCTCCCTCAAATTCATCCCCGCTCCTCAGATTGTCCCCCGGTATTTCATTAATATCTTCAAAGTTCGGGTAGGTTGCATCGTCTACTGGTGCAGGTCTGGGGTAAGGTGATACTGGAGGTAACGGTAAAGGAGCCACATTTACGGATCTAGGTGGGATTGAAACTGAGTGTCTTGGTCTGCCTCGATTGTGTCTAGGTGGGGATGCAACTGAGTGTCTTCGTTGAGGTGCTGGTGGAGTGACGTAGTTGTAGGTTTCTGGGTCAGGTTCGTTGAGGGGTAAGGTGGAGTCACGTCTGTATGTTTCTGGTGGTGGGGTATAATGTGGTGCCACTGATCCAGAGCCCGAACTTCCAATCCCGGGCTCTATCGGAACTCTTCTAGCAAATATTTCTATTAGAAAATTCCCTTCGGACCTCAAATAACCGAACATGCCTCTCCACGTACTCTCATATACCAGTTTCGCAATAATCCATTTCCCGTTGGAGGGATGGCAATATCGGGTTGCCAATTCTAGGTCCCACCTTTCTGGGTTGTAACCGGTGTGTGTGTAAACTATGGATTTCAGGTTCAAAAGTGAGATGTCATCTGGAATCATTAATGAATGAGCTGTCTCTTTGTTGTAATACGCCCCGTGTGCACTATTAAGCATCTTCCCACCATAGTGTAATGAAATAAAGGCCATGGTAAACAAATTACATTTTAGAAAATGGTAAACAATTGTCAGGTTACTAAATGGTAAACAATTGTCAGGTAACTAAATAGTAAACAACTGACAGGTTACTACTTCATTTTGGGTTTAGGGTTTAGGGTATAGGGTATATGGTTTAGGGTTTAGGGTATAGGGTTTAGGGTTTAGGGTTTATGGCTTAGGGTATATGGTATAGGGTATAGGGTTTAGGGTTTAGGGTTTAGGGCTTAGGGTATATGGTATAGGGTATATGGTTTAGGGTTTAGGGTTTAGGGCTTAGGGTATATGGTATAGGGTTTAGGGTTTAGGGTTTAGGGTATAGGGTACAGGGGTACAGGGGTACAGGGTTTAAGGTTTAGGGTTTAGGGTATAGAGTATAAGGTATAGGGTATTTGGTTTTGGGTTTTTGATTTTTTTTAACTAAATTTAATTTTTTAATAATATAATTAATTATTCTATAAAATAAAACATAATAATAAAAAATAATAATAAAAAAAAAAATTACCTCAACAGTGATTCGCTGATGTGCCTCGGGGTGTGTGCCTTGGGATGGAGGGGTAGTCCTTTTATAGAGTTTTTGCGGGTTTAAAAAAAAAAAAAAGGAGTAAGCCGGCCAGAAAATGGCCGGCTTGGGTATATTTCGATATTGGACTGGATTCTGGGTATAATTAATAATTTGTATTAAACTTTGGATATTAATAAAAATGTCGGCCAGATGCCCAACCCTGAACAATAGTGGCTCTTCCATTGGCATCAAATATGTGATTTCTCAGTAACTATCTAAAGGAAACCGCATAGAGTTGAAATTTGTGATGTGACATGTCGTGTTGTGATCAAGTCAAATTTTCTCATGCCGTGATCAAGTTCAGTTATTACGTGTCTTGCCGTGCCATGACCAAAATGATGGAATGTGATTACATTATGCAAATAATCACAACACATCAATCATGCCGTGACTTATGTGTTGTGACTACTAACGTGTTGTACTATGTCGTGACTGATCACGTTAGCCATCATTAATGACGTTTGCTCACATTTAACTATTTTTTAATTTAAGTTATCTTATTATAAAATAAAAAATGTAAAAAAAAAATGAAAATTCTAAAATAAAGAATAATGTTGGAAAAAATTTATGTTTAAGAAATTTATATTGTTCAGATTTTGAATTCTTATTCGGGAAAATCCTAAAAAATCCTAAAATGGGGGGAAAATTCTATAATTTTAGAGTGAAGGAAGATGTTGAATTTTTTTAATATTTATACTTAAATACTTGATTCACGCCTTCCTGCCTAATCTGAGGCATAGCTCACAGATCACACAACCTTGTTTCATTATTATTTTTTTATCCATAGATCAGGATTCAGGACTGAAGGAAAGATCATTTAACAAAGGGCTAAAATTTCAAAAAGAAAATCCAAACTTCTTTGTTAACAATATAATTGTCTACGATGAATACAAATATAAGATTTGGTACATTTTCGTGATTGTTTGCTCCACAATAAAAAAAAAAATTTGATAACCGTTCAATTCGAAATGGAGAAACGAAACGGCAGCTGCTGATGTATTGACCTTAAATTTTTAGAGACAATGATCACCTACCTACAATGAGCAAAATTAAACAAAAATGAACTGATTTCATGATACTAACAAGGCCACCCATCAAGTGGATTTCATTTACGACCGTGTTAAGGATAAAATGGACTCCTCCATTTCTACAAAAACTGGAGATAATGATCAGATTCAAATTCAAATTGGATGGATCGACATCTAGAGTGGAAAAAACGTGCCGTGCTGTGACTAACACGCCGTGATTTTGGTCTCGTGCCGTGCCGTAACCAAGTTAATTTTTCACGTGCCGTGTCGTGACCAAAATATCAAGGGGTGGTCATGGCACGCGAATGGTCACGCCACGTGAGTCACGCCACGCCTAAACGTGCCGTGACCAAACATGACTCACGTGACTCGCGTAACCATTTAATCATAATTTATGTTAATTTATTCAAGATTCATCATTAAATCAATATCTAATGGTCCTAATTACACGTGACTCGCGTAACTACGTGTCGTACCGTGACTAAATCTTTCACGTGCCGTGCCAAAGTTTCAAAAGATAGACACACGCGCGAATGGTTACGGCACGAAACACGCGAGTCACGGCACGTAACTGACACGCGTGCCGTGCCCGTTCCTTAACTGTGCCGTTCAGTGACGAAGCCGGCTCCGCCGTGCCATTTCTCCCACTCTATCGACATCCCATCTATGATAATTAACCTCGCTAATATGTAGAGAATATCAGCAATCTGTGGCTAGGGAGCAAGAGCATTAGTTTATCATTATATTGAATTTTATTTATGATATACACAATACCCATTCAGTGAATTTAATTCTTATTTTAACGTTGTATAATTACACGTGCAAGTGCAACAATTTCATCTCAACGTAACATAAATCATAATATTCCAAAATATCAATGAAAAATTGGTAGAACTCAAGACCAAACAAATGAAAAGATAAAACTAAATTGGACACATATTATCGGTGAAGCTTTATTTTAAAATATTTTTGAATTTAATATTACAAATCGGTATATAAATATGGAGACCAATATCGCCGACATTTTTATTAATATCCAAAGTTTAATACAAATTATTAATTATACCCGGAATCGGACCAATTATCGAAATATACCCAAGCCGGCCATTTTCTGGCCGGCCATGTTCCCTCCCTAAGCCGGCCAGAAAATGGCCGGCTATGTACCTTTTTTTTTTTTTTTAAGAGAGACACTATGAAAATCAAAATATTGAAATTTAACACTGAAAATTTGAAATTTTTTGTTTAATTATTTGTTATATTACTTCTTTTGATATAATTAGCATATTTATACTAAAATACGCTATATTAATTGAAATTATATTGAATAACACTATATTATGTTAAATTACGCTAAATTACATTACATTACATTACAATACGCTATATTATTTTTTATGTTGTGCTACTATTTTAATGTTGTAATATTTTCTGTTTAGCATTATCATGATAATTTATTTTGATCTGTAAAATATAAAAATAGTACCATAAAAGCACACATACACAAGAACCGAAATATAGGATAATCCAAATATACCAAACATAAATAGTATATGAAATAAAATAGTACAAAACTAGTAAAAATACAACTAAAACGGAGAGGGGGAATATCGCTGAGGCGGTACTCCGGCGTTCGCCCGGCGCCAGCGCGGCTAGGCTCTCTCTCTCTCGGCCTCCCCACTAGCATCGGCAGACCTGAGTATCTCGTTGGCAGTATCCCATCTGGCATCGCCCGTGTAGACTGTCGGTACTGGCGGAGGTGTAGCGAAAATAGATGCGGCAAACCCAGTCCCAACGTCAGGCTGAGTATGAGACCCGCTACCACTAGCCTCTCCATCATGCGGCATCTCTGTGCCATATCGGGGCCATGCCGGTGCCGACATGAAACTGTCATCGAATACCCCGAAGTCCTGGAGACTGCACGAGAGGGACTCGTACTCAGAAGTATCGGTCTCCGCAGGTGGTGGCATCTCTGCTGGACCCTGCAATCATACACATAAATTATTAAATTTGATCTGAATGAAGAAATTTATTAAAACCTGACAGATACTGAAGTATGACATACATGAGGCTGCACCGGACGTCCATGCTCGTCGTACCATGCCGTCCACCCAATGCCGGACAATACCCAACGATGGTAGTCCCACTCTGGATGTGAATCGGGAGAAGATGGCATATGCCGGGCTCTAGTCCTTATCCAGTCGCCCTCGGTGGGTAACGCTGTAAGGAAGACGTTAGTTGTAATAAAAAGCTATCAAGTAATATGATGTATTTAACAATAAATACAATAGACTACGACTTACTTGTGCAGGTCTCTGTGCGTGGAACTCGGCAAAGATGGGTCTATGGGAATCAACGCCGCTCGACCAAACTGGCGGAGCACCCGATCTGGAAAGTGGTGCTCCACTGTCCAGAAATGTATGAGTGGACCTCGATAGAACCACATCTCCCGCTCCTGCTCGTCAGTCACACTGCCCGGCAAGAGGAACTCCTCGTACAACTGATCGTACGGCGTCCACTCAACAAGAGGCTCAGGCAAACTCTGAAGCTCTGACCGGACTGGCCTGATCCCAACGGTAGCACCGTGGGTCCGATCCTGGTAGTGGTGGAAACCGTACCACTTCTTGGCGTATGCCGGGCAGTGAAACACATCTGGCTCTCCCCAATCCGGCGCCTCATTGGGGATAGGACGGCCCACCGGTAGCCGTGACCACGACCAGTGCTGAAGTAGGAGTACCGGCCCGTACATCTGCTTCGCCGTTGGCTTCATTTTCAAGAACATTACACGTCAGTGTATTTTGATGGATTGATTGATTAAATAATTTACACTAAAATAAGAGTTGGTGACTTACCTCACTACTACGACACAGGTGGTAGTACAGATACGCCAGGACAGCTCCACCCCAGTTGTACGACGACGGCCGCTCAATGTTCATCAGCAACAGGAGATACATCATCGGCATCTGATCACCGCTGGAATCAGGAAACATGACAGAACCAAAAAGGTCCATCACGTAGCCCCGTGTATATCTGCAATACAAAACATATAAAAATTCTAATAGAATCATCGTATTATAAATTAATTAGTAGATATTAATAAAAATTTACCTCTGAATCTCCAGCTCGGTGGAATCTGCCGAGAGACCCGCGATGAAGTGCTGCCGTAACCTCGTCATCCGCAAATGGAACTTCGACCTCCCATGTTCCCCAATGATATAGGAAGGATCAGCTCCCAATAACTCCTCGACATAACCTGCGAATCTGGTGCTGTCAGAGACGCCGCCGACGGGTATGCCACGGATAGACAAACCCCAGAGAGCACTCACATCCTGGAGAGTCACTGTCATATCTCCGAATGGCATGTGAAACGTGTGCGTCTCGGGACGCCATCGCTCCACCAGTCCAGCGATGAGAGATGCATTGATGATGCTCTTCTCTGTCCGCACGATGTCCACAACCTGGTAGAGACCCAAGTTGACGAGGTACGGCTCCATCACCTCGTAGTACCTCATGTGAACGCACCTCAACTTCACATCTAGAAGATCCGTGTCCTGCGTTGAAAAATGTAATCCGCATGGTGACAACATAATAAAATTTCAATCCAACAAAATTTAATGAAAATATAAGAAAATGAACGTACCTCACGAGAAGCCAGTGAGACTCGGTGCTCGCTGTGGGGAATCCACAGGAGAGGACTGATGTGCTCCGTGCTGCTACTACTGATCGGCTCATCCACTACTGGACGCTGGGTAGGCCGTGCTCTAGGCATCCTGATATCTAAAATAACCTAAATTCGGTGAAATTACGCTTGATCAGTATAATTATGGTAAAAAAGGCCAAAATACTGTTACACCAAAAAGGTATGCACAAAGTTTCAGTACAGCAAGCTGTACCTTTTAACCTTAAATACACTTCTGGTTCAGACTGCAAGTATACAATCCTACCGCGTAGTATATCGTCGGGTATCGATCACAGGGACGGTTCAATTGTTATCCGGACTCTACTTAGGTTAACTAAAAACTAGAAGTTGGAAAAGGTTGATTTTGGTTGTTTATGTTTCCTACAGATTTAAGACAATAATAAAGTGCAAGAAAGAAAATTAAACTGGTTTTAATCGATAAATAAAAGCGTTCCCAGGGTTAAGACTTCATCTCAGTTTTGCCCTCTGACTGTCCTGTCCGGGCCGTGTCATTTCCTACACGGGCCGTATCAGTTTACACGGGCCGTGTCATTTTGCTACACGGGCCGTGTCAGCCTCGGGTTAATGCAGCAGCTACTGTTTCTTTGTATCGTTCCTTTGTGTAGGGTTCTACTGACCGGACCTAATGTTTCTGGACCTCAACTGTCGTTTGTTGGTTCATTAACTTGGTACGGAAATTGCAATATATGCCCTCGTCAGGTTCTAGACCTCAACTTTCGTGTGTTGGTCCCTACTACCTAGTTGCTTGATTGGTATACTAAAGGTAACTCCTATCCGTCGATAGAGAGTAATTTTCGCCTTTTGGTTACTACTTGGTTTCACCTTTCGGGTCACAAATCCTACCTCATGTACTTAGTTTGGTTGAGAGACGTTAAAGGGCTATAGTGCCTTCTAGATGTGCGCATTCATCTAGTAGCAAACCAATATAAGTCAAACACTTCAATCTAAGCAATTAAAATACTACTCAATCAATCAAACACAAATTTCAATACAAAGATTCAATAACTAGCATGCAAGACAAAACATTCGATTACATCAAAACCCTAGAAACAAAGAAAACTACTCACTCATGGTTCTAAAACAGCAAATACAAATAAAGATAGAGTTGATCATGACAAAACCCAAAGTGCAAGAAGATCAATCGAAAGTGCAAGAAATTCGCTTCTAAGTGCAAGAAGATCAATCGAAAGTGCAAGAAATTCGCTTCTCCAATTCGCCTCCAAGCTTAGCCGCCAAAGACAAACCCTAAAACGTGCTCTCCTGTTCCAGAATGACCTTTCCTGGAGAGAAATCCCGATTATATGCTTGATTGGTCGACCTTCCATCAATAGCCTTCTTTCCAGATTTCTGGATCTGTTTCCGGATTTGCCTGACACGGGCCGTGTCATTTTGTCCGGCCCATGTCAACTTGTGTTCTTTCAGCGGTCGAGTCAGCAGTTGCTTGTGGTCGGATCAGTGGTCGAGTCGAGGTTGACACGGCCCGTGTGGAATGTGACACGGCCCGTGTAGAGACTTCTTGATTCCAGATTTTCTCCTCGATTTCGCCCGAATCCTGCAAAATAAGAATAAACTTGCAGCAGTACCACATTCTAAAGATATTCAATTGAATACAACTGAATTAATGAATTTAAACACAAGTTTGGTACAATTTGAAGGTCGAAATATAGATAAGTTTGCGAGATATCAAATTCCCCCAAGCTGAAATCTTGCTTGTCCTCAAGCAAAAATCCCAACTTAGGAATCGGGCCGGTCTTTGGATTACCTAAATGCAAATTAAACTCTAAGTGCGAAAAGTTTACGTGAGCTTGCTATTGTTAAGAACCTTGAGAATCCTTTTGAATGACAATTTGGATTTACTTGATAAACTTTGATTCACCTCACAAATTGATTAATCAAATTTCATATTTTGAGATGCTTCAATATTTGCCAAAACTAATTACTCAAATCGATCAATCTTTCCTTTCTTATACTGAAACTATGCCCTCATTTGTGGTGATTTTTCTTTTTTACCCCCCCAAACTTGGGACAAGCTTAGGTTAGAAAGTCGCGGACTTCGTGTGTTGATGTATGCAAAAGTTCCTTTCTTTTCTAAGTTTGGGAGACGAGCTCAAAGGCGCCCAACAGGACTTATTGCCAGTACTCTTATATTCTCCATCTTTTCATTTTAATTCATCACTTTGTTATATTCGTTTTCGCATACATCATGAATACACACATCCAATGGTATTCATTCATACCAATGGATATCCCAATCTTTCTTTAATTTCAAATCCCATTTCCTATTAAAAGGGGCACAGTTCAGTTTCAGAATGGTTTTTCGATACACTTTGGCTTTCATTCTTTCAAATGCTCAAAATATCTCATCCTATTCAATTTTCTCGTCAATTGTGGGGTTATTTCCAATTTCTCAAGGTCATCCTAATTGCAACTCAAAATTTTTCATAAGGGCTCCTAATTCTAGCAATTCACGCAAATTTTTCTCCTAAAATGCAAGAAAATGTAAACATGCACTAAAAGTGAAAAATAAAAATCCTAAGTGCAAAGTTCTCCCCCCCCAAGCTAAGTCTGAGCATTGTCCTCAATGCTTCAAGACAGATAGAAAGAAAATGTAAAGCTAGGGGAAAAGAAAGCGAACCTGATCAGTCCTGTGGAGAAGACGGCCCGGGGTAGTACCCGTGCTCATCATAGTATCGCCAGTCGCGTAGCTCATCCTCAATACCGCTGAGTCGGGTGTGGTGGTCTGTCAGCTGATACTGGATGTCATAGAGGGTGTCATCATGCTGGATCTGAGTCGTGCGCATGTCAAGCTGAGTGGTGCGCATAGCAAGCTGGGTGGTCCTCATCTCAGACATGAGGCGGTATAAATCCTGGATGGATGTGTCTGTCTGCGGAGGTGGTGGTGCAGAAGAAGAAGAAGCCTGTGCCCGCCGAGAGGGTGGCGTAGAAAGAGAAGCACGCGTCCTGTGAGGGTAGGCCGGAGGAGGTGGTGGGAGTGGGTCATCAGGTGGTCCGAGGTAAACCCAAGTAGACCTGTCCTCGAAGGAGAGAGGAGCGTGAATAGGCAGCATGTACCTAGTCGAGCCATCCGGCATTTTCCATTTGTAGCCTATGCGGCGGCCACAGTGTGTCTCGATCGTGATGAAACCCCCTAAGCGGAAAGCCTCTGGATCCATGAGACGTGGGCCTCTGCAGAGCGTGTCACCTGTGACCTGGACCCCTAGGTGCTCGGCAATGTGAGTAACATATGAGCCGATGGTGATGGAGCCCCCAGGTCTCCTGGAGCGCTGAAGGTCAAGCCAATGTCGGATCATGATGAGCATCAGGTCTGGCCGCTCGAGCTCGCTATCTGGGCGGAGCATGTAATCCATAAGCTTGAAGTCTTTAACATTGGCGCGGGCGACCGTCTCGCCGCGTGCGAAGAAGGTAACAGCCAGGATGCGCTGGGTAATGCGGAGAACAGGGTGAGAAATGTTGAGCCCCTTGTACTCCTTGTTGTGAACGGAGCCGACCGTCATGCCCGAGATGGCATACCAGAAACGGTCCCTATCGAAGTCCTCACGAAACTCAAAAGAGGTAGTCTCTGGGTCTGGGTGGAAACCAAACCACTCGCGGAGCTGGATAAGTGGGACACGGTGGGGCTGACCTTGTAGGACGAACTTGATGTAGACGCGGGTGTGGACGCCCTGGATGTCTTCCTTGAGCTGGAGCGAGGAGAGGAACTCAAGTGTGAGTCTCTCGTGGGCAAAGTGGTCGATACCCCAGAAAGTGGGTGTGAAACCGACCCTACCTGTCAGAAGGTGGAAATCGTCCTCAATGCCAAATGCACGGAGGGTGGAGAAGTCGACCTGGCGTGTGTTGTCAAAGTTCTTTCGGCTCAAGTACGCGTAGTTCTCGAACATTCGGCGGGTGGGAATGCGGAAGGTCTCGGTCTGGTACTCGTCTGCCCTGTCAGTGTAATCTCCAGAGAGGTGGTGGGAGAGATCGGAGTCATAGCGCTCAGAGTGACGCGAGCTAGACTCGGAGTGATGAGAAGAGGTGGACATGCGAGTGGGAGAAGAAGTAGGGTCGGACTCGGGTGGTGATGGGGAGCGTGCGGGTGGTGGTGGTGGCGCGCGAGGACGCAGCACCCTACGGTCCTGGGCTTGCTTCGATCGGCGCTCGCGGTTCATTGTGTGGCTCAGGTTTTGACTGACACGGGTCGGACTTGAATATGATTCGGGTCTGACAAGATTGACACGGGCCGAGTGAAGTTGATACGGGCCGTGTCAGGTTAGGGTTTCGGCAGGGTTGAGAAGGCGGCGGGAATGGAGAAAGGGGTGCGCCGTCGAGGGAGATACCTGCCTGACAGAGAGAAGAGGAAGGGGTAGAGAACTTACCTGAGATGCGCAGTCGGTAGAGGAGATCCGAGGCGGTGGCTGTGGTGCGAGACAGAGAGAGAGGCGCGACGGTTTCGAGAGAGGGAGATGGTGCTGCGACGGCGGCCGAGAGAGAGAAAGTGGGGTAGCGGCGGCGACACGGGGGTTTTGGGCGGTCGGATCGACGGTCGGCTCGGATTCTTTTTGGAAGTAAGAGAGAGAGAGAGAAAGAGAGCCGCCCGAGTCAGATGAATCGGCCGATTTAAAGAGAAGGACAGAACTTGCGCGATTTTACATTGGCGTCGGTTCGGTTTGACACGGGCCGTGTCAGTTTTTGTACGGGCCGTGTGAAGTGTGGACTTTGGTGCTGCACTATAGGATCTCCTAAATTCTTCATGAACGAAAAACGAAAATATGCAGAGACAAGATATTAACTAAACCTAAAATGCAAGAAAATTAAAAAGGGGTTTGGGTTGCCTCCCAAAAAGCGCTTGTTTTAGGTCTCGAGCTTGACCTTCTTTCTTCAAGGCTCAACTGGAGCGGGGTCCGAGAGATCCTGATTGAAGTTCTCATTATGGGAATGGTCGGCTATGTAGCGCTTGAGACGCTGACCATTAACTTTAAAAGTTCCACTCTTGTTATCCCAAAGTTCAATCACACCAAAAGGATAAACTCTCTTCACTTGAAACGGGCCAGACCATCTAGATTTCAGCTTACCTGGAAAGAGTCTTAGCCTAGAATTAAACAAGAGCACGAGATCACCTACCTTGAATTCGCGAGGTGCAATGCGCTTGTCATGAGCGCGCTTGGTTCTCTCCTTGTAAATTCTTGCATTCTCGTAAGCATTGAGGCGCATTTCCTCCAACTCATGTAAGTCAAGGATGCGCTTTTCTCCAGCTGCAAGCATGTCCATGTTGATGGTGCGCGTGGCCCAAAATGCTTTGTGCTCAATCTCTACAGGCAAATGGCAAGGTTTTCCGTACACCAGCTTGAAAGGGCTCATCCCAATCGGTGTTTTGAAAGCAGTTCGGTACGCCCAGAGTGCATCATCGAGCTTGAGCGACCAATCCTTTCGCGTCCTCGCAACCGTTTTCTCCAAGATGGACTTTATTTCCCTGTTAGAAATTTCAGCTTGTCCATTAGATTGAGGGTGATAGGAAGTTGTTACCTTGTGTGTCACCCCATGACGGCTCAAAAGATTGTCGAACTGGCGGTTGATGAAGTGTTTGCCTCCGTCACTGATAACCGCTCTTGGCACTCCAAAGCGAGGAAAGATGATATGAGTGAAAAGCCTCTTCACTGCATTTGAGTCTGCCTTTCGACATGCCACCGCTTCTACCCATTTGGACACGTAGTCCACTGCAACTAGGATGTGCTCATTCCCACATGATGATGGGAACGGTCCCATGAAGTCAATACCCCACACATCAAAGATCTCTACCTCAAGAATGGGGTTGAGAGGCATCTCATTGCGCTTGGTAATGTTCCCGGTCCGTTGACACTTGTCACAAGCCAAAACAAAAGTCCTTGCATCCCTGAAAATAGAAGGCCAATAGAAACCAGATTGCAATACCTTTGCTGCTGTCTTGTAGAATGATGCATGCCCTCCATAGACGGATGAGTGGCAGTGCTCGAGAATGGAGTGTGTCTCCTCGTGTGGTACACAACGCCGGAAGATGCCTTCAATACCTACTTTGAAAAGAAAAGGTTCATCCCAAAAGTAATACCTGGCGTCGGATCGAAGTTTCTTCCTCTGTTGGTAAGTCGCGGAGGCTGGGAAGACTCCAGAAGCAAGAAAGTTGGCGATATCTGCATACCAAGGCACTGACTGGGTGTTGATACGGGCCGTGTCAAAAGTGATACGGGCCGTGTCAATGTTGGCTGAAACTGAAAGAAGTTGCTCATCGGGGAACGAATCATTGATCGGCAAGTTGGTAGACCCCTCATCTTCCCAGCGAAGCCGGGATAGATGGTCAGCCACAGTATTTTCAACCCCCTTCTTGTCCCTGATTTCAATGTCAAATTCCTGCAAGAGAAGAATCCATCTAATCAAACGAGGTTTTGCATCTTGTTTAGTTAGCAAATACCTGAGTGCGGCGTGGTCCGTGTAGACAATGATCTTTGAGCCAACCAAGTATGATCTGAACTTATCAAGGGCGAACACAATGGCAAGGAGCTCCTTCTCAGTTGTTGTGTAGTTCATTTGGGCTGGGTCTAGCACCTTGCTAGCATAGTAGATAGCACATGGCTTCTTGTCTTTCCTTTGCCCAAGAACAGCCCCTACAGCATAATCACTCGCATCACACATCAACTCAAATGGCAAGGACCAGTCAGGTGGTTGCAAGATGGGTGCAGAAATGAGAGCTTCTTTTAAACTGCAAAAAGATCTAACACAATCATCAGTGAAATCAAAGTCAGAATCCTTAACAAGTAAATTTGTTAGAGGCTTAGCAATTTTAGAGAAATCTTTAATGAATCGGCGATAAAATCCCGCGTGCCCCAAGAAACTTCGAACCCCTTTGACATTCGTTGGGATTTCGAGCTTCTCAATCACCTCAATTTTGGCCTTGTCAACCTCAATGCCTTTGGAAGTCACAACATGTCCTAGAACAACGCCTTCTTGGACCATGAAGTGACACTTCTCCCAATTCAAAATCAAATTCACTTCTTCACATCTCTGCAAAATCTTGCAAAGGTTAGATAGACAAGAATCAAAACAAACACCATATACAGAAAAGTCATCCATAAAAATCTCAACTTCATTCTCAATGAAGTCAGAAAAGATGGCCATCATAGCCCGTTGAAATGTTGCTGGTGCATTACAAAGACCAAAAGGCATCCTACGGTATGCATATGTACCATAGGGACAAGTAAAGGTGGTCTTTTCTTGGTCTTGTGGGTGGATGGGTATTTGAAAGAAACCAGAATAACCATCAAGATAACAGAAATAAGAATGATTAGCAAGTCTTTCAAGGAGTTGGTCAACAAATGGCAATGGAAAGTGATCTTTGCGAGTGGCGGCATTAAGCTTTCTATAGTCTATACACATCCTATAGCCACTCACAACACGTGTTTGGACCAATTCGTTCTTCTCATTCTTTACCACTGTTGTCCCCCCCTTCTTTGGGACCACATGGACAGGACTCACCCACTGACTGTCAGAAATAGGGTAGATAATACCTGCATCAAGAAGTTTTAAAATTTCTTTCTTTACTACCTCCCTCAAATTCGGGTTGAGTCGTCGCTGATGTTCAACAGAAGGTTTGTGGTCATCTTCCAGTAGGATTCTGTGCGAGCAGACAGATGGGCTGATCCCCTTCAAGTCCTTGATTGAATACCCGATTGCGCCTTTGTGGACTTTCAGCTTCTCCAAGAGTTTGGCGGTTTGATCGGGGTTCAGACCTGCATTCACAATAACAGGACAAGACTCATCTGGGCCAAGGAATTCATACCTGAGATTAGCTGGTAGAGGTTTTAGCTCAAGTGCTTGCTGCTCTGTTGGGGCCTTGACACGGGCCGTGTCGATTTTGTCCGGCCCGTGTGGCTTTGTCTCCAGCTCCTTGGACTCCTCTGTACGGGCCGTGTCGGATCGATCCGGGCCGTGTCCAGATTTTCCTGGCAGGTCTGTTTCTGCCTCTACTGCACATACTGATTCTAACTCACTTGTTTCGACCTGCAATTCAGATAAAAAGTCAGAATAATACCTTAGTGAGCTGTTGACTTGCTCAAGAAAGTAGTCCTCGCTCAAATCCGTCAAGCATTCTTCAATCACATCAATTCTGAAGCAAGATTCGTCTCTTGATGGGTACTTCATTGCACGGTCAATCTGGAATCGCACCTTCTCTTTCCCAATGTTCAAGGTCAGCGTTCCATCCTTCACATCAATTATGGCACCTGCAGTTCTTAGAAAAGGTCGTCCCAGAATAATGGGGACTTCCTTATCTTCCTCCATTTCCATCACAACAAAATCAGCAGGAACATAAAACTTACCAACCTGAACCGGTACATCTTCCACTATGCCAAGTGGCAGTCTTACCGATGAGTCTGCTAGCTGAAGAGTCATTCGCGTAGATTTGAGCTCACCTACCCCCATTCGCTCATAGATGGTGCGTGGCATGAGACTCACGCTAGCTCCCAAATCACATAGAGCTTTTTTGATTGTGGCTCTCCCTATAGTGCAAGGAATGGAGAACTTACCAGGGTCTTCCAGTTTGGGCGGTAGCTCACTTCTCACAATGGCACTGCACTGTTCGGTCAGCTTCACCGTCTCGTGCCCCCCCAAGCTTCGTTTGTTGGATAGAATGTCTTTTAAGAACTTAGCATAGGTGGGCATTTCGGTCAAGGCTTCGGTGAATGGGATAGTGATGTGCAATTGCTTGAGAACATCTATGAATTTAGCGAATTGCTCGTTCAATTTGGTCTCAGCTAGTCTCTGTGGAAATGGAACAGGTGGTCGGTATGGTGGTGGTTTGTAGGTCTCCTTCTTTTTCTGACCTTCAGTTTCCTTTTTCACGGCCCGTGTAGGATTGACACTGTCCGTGCCCACTGGGTTTTCTGTGCTGGTTGCCGGTCGAGTCAATTCGACACGGCCAGGATTTCCTTCTTCTGGGGGTGACACGGGCCGTGTGAGATTTGTACGGGCCGTGTCCACTGTTGTCTCAGAGATTGTTGGTGGGTTTTCCTCAGTCTGTGGGGTCTGTACGGGCCGTGTGGGATTGACACGGTCCGTGTCGGCTTTAGCTGGTGGTTCAGTAGGCATGGCTGGACCTTCATAGTTGGTCCCACTTCGCAGGGTGATTGCCTTAGCCTCCCCTCTCGGGTTTACTTCCGGTTGGCTGGGAAGCTTACCTGGTTGAGGTTGGCTTGAGGTGACAATGTGACTTAACTGCTCCAACAACTTGTTTTGAGCGGCCATCTGAGTGGACATGCTCTGCATCTGTTCCCAAACCATCTGGTTCATCTTCCCCTGCTCGTGTGTGAAATCGGTCGCATGAGGAGGAACATACGGCTTGGGTGGAACGGAATGAGGTGGGCGGTTGTTGTTGAAATTGGCATTATTGTAGAAGTTGCGGTTGTTGTTGCTGCTCGAAGAGTTGTTGAAATTGTTGTTGAAAGAGGGGTTTGAAGCATTGTTGTATGGCGCGGAGTTGTTCTGTTTCCACCTCCAATTCTGTTGCTCAACCGGATCTTTGGAATAGGTTCGGTTGAAAGGAGGTTTTGGAAAGTAGGATGGCTCACTGTTGAGAGAGTTGACTTGCTCGGTTTCCTCATCATCCCTTTGCGCTAATGGACAGTGCTCATAGGAATGCCCCTCACCACACATGGCACAAGATTCTGGCTGTGACTGATAGTTTCCAACAGACTTGACACTCATCTTGTCGATAGTCTTCTGCATGGCTTCCATCTTGGCTGTGAGAGCTGTGATATTATCAACTTCAAATCGGCCGCCTCCTCCAGGTCTGGAATTGTCGCGGCCGGACCACTGCTGATTTTGGGCCATGCTGTCGATCAAGTTCATTGCTTCTCGAGGCTCTCTCTCCATTAAGGCTCCACCTGCAACAGCATCAACAGATGTGCGAGTACTCTCTGTCAAACCATCATAAAAAGTCTGAATCAATAACCAGTCTGGTATACCATGATGTGGACAAGAATACTGTAACTCCCTAAACCTTTCCCATGCCTCGTTTAGGGGTTCATCAGACCTTTGCCTAAAGCTGGTTAGTTGGGTTCTTACCTTAGCAGTTCTTTTGTGGGGAAAAAATCTGGTCAAAAACATGTTGGACAGTTCTTTCCAAGTGTTTATGGAATCCCTTGGTAATGACCCTAACCATTTCTTTGCCTTGTCCCTAAGTGTGAAAGGAAACAATGCAAGTCTAATATAATCAGATGTTGCCCCATTGGTCTTAATGGTGGTGCAACATTCAAGAAAAGTTTGGAGATGGGCATGTGGATCCTCGTGATCCAAGCCGTGAAATGTGTTCTGTTGAACAATGTTGACAACTCCCGGATTGAAGTTCGGTTGTTGCCCCACTATTCTTGGAAGTCTGATCGCTCCTCTCACATCCCCAGATCTCGGTACATTGAACTCCTTCAGAGTTCTCGGGATGAAGTCGGCTACATCTTCATCGGAGTCGCGGTCATCATGCGGCCCCTCTTCTCTTTCCTCTCCGTTTTGGCTCATGGCTCTGTCTGGATCAGAATGTACGGACCGTGTCTCGTTTGTCCGGCCCGTGTTGGGTGGTGGTTGTGCAGGAATAGTGGTTTCTGGGAGGGCTGTACGGGCCGTGTGGGATTCTGTGCGGCCCGTGTCAGGTACTGGCCCTCTGCTCCTCAGCTGGTAATCGACCGAAGGAGGTGGATTGTGAGCCAGCGTGTTCCTGTAAGAGAGAAAAGAAATAAAAGAAAAGATACAAATTAAAATCTAGATTAATTAAAATAAGCAAAAATCCAGAAAAGAAATGATGCCGTCCCCGGCAACGGCGCCAAAAACTTGTTACACCAAAAAGGTATGCACAAAGTTTCAGTACAGCAAGCTGTACCTTTTAACCTTAAATACACTTCTGGTTCAGACTGCAAGTATACAATCCTACCGCGTAGTATATCGTCGGGTATCGATCACAGGGACGGTTCAATTGTTATCCGGACTCTACTTAGGTTAACTAAAAACTAGAAGTTGGAAAAAGTTGATTTTGGTTGTTTATGTTTCCTACAGATTTAAGACAATAATAAAGTGCAAGAAAGAAGATTAAACTGGTTTTAATCGATAAATAAAAGCGTTCCCAGGGTTAAGACTTCATCTCAGTTTTGCCCTCTGACTGTCCTGTCCGGGCCGTGTCATTTCCTACACGGGCCGTATCAGTTTACACGGGCCGTGTCATTTTGCTACACGGGCCGTGTCAGCCTCGGGTTAATGCAGCAGCTACTGTTTCTTTGTATCGTTCCTTTGTGTAGGGTTCTACTGACCGGACCTAATGTTTTTGGACCTCAACTGTCGTTTGTTGGTTCATCAACTTGGTACGGAAATTGCAATATATGCCCTCGTCGGGTTCTAGACCTCAACTTTCGTGTGTTGGTCCCTACTACCTAGTTGCTTGATTGGTATACTAAAGGTAACTCCTATCCGTCGATAGAGAGTAATTTTCGCCTTTCGGTTACTACTTGGTTTCACCTTTCGGGTCACAAATCCTACCTCATGTACTTAGTTTGGTTGAGAGACGTTAAAGGGCTATAGTGCCTTCTAGATGTGCGCATTCATCTAGTAGCAAACCAATATAAGTCAAACACTTCAATCTAAGCAATTAAAATACTACTCAATCAATCAAACACAAATTTCAATACAAAGATTCAATAACTAGCATGCAAGACAAAACATTCGATTACATCAAAACCCTAGAAACAAAGAAAACTACTCACTCATGGTTCTAAAACAGCAAATACAAATAAAGATAGAGTTGATCATGACAAAACCCAAAGTGCAAGAAGATCAATCGAAAGTGCAAGAAATTCGCTTCTAAGTGCAAGAAGATCAATCGAAAGTGCAAGAAATTCGCTTCTCCAATTCGCCTCCAAGCTTAGCCGCCAAAGACAAACCCTAAAACGTGCTCTCCTGTTCCAGAATGACCTTTCCTGGAGAGAAATCCCGATTATATGCTTGATTGGTCGACCTTCCATCAATAGCCTTCTTTCCAGATTTCTGGATCTGTTTCCGGATTTGCCTGACACGGGCCGTGTCATTTTGTCCGGCCCGTGTCAACTTGTGTTCTTTCAGCGGTCGAGTCAGCAGTTGCTTGTGGTCGGATCAGTGGTCGAGTCGAGGTTGACACGGCCCGTGTGGAATGTGACACGGCCCGTGTAGAGACTTCTTGATTCCAGATTTTCTCCTCGATTTCGCCCGAATCCTGCAAAATAAGAATAAACTTGCAGCAGTACCACATTCTAAAGATATTCAATGAAATACAACTGAATTAATGAATTTAAACACAAGTTTGGTACAATTTGAAGGTCGAAATATAGATAAGTTTGCGAGATATCAAATACCCTAAATATTGGTCATCTGTGCTAATTACACTAAATTATGCTTAATCAGCCTAATTATGGTAAAAAAGACCAAAATACCCTAAATATTGGTCATCTGTGCTAATTACACTAAATTATGCTTAATCAGCCTAATTATGGTAAAAAAGACCAAAATACCCTAAAAATTGGTCATCTGTGCTAATTACACTAAATTACGCATAATCAGTCTAATTATGGTAAAAAAGATCAAAATACCCTAAAAATTGGTCAAACGTGCTAATTTCGGTAAAATTACGCTTAATCAGCATAACTATGGTAAAAAAGGCCAAAATACCCTAAAAATTGGTCAAACGTGCTAATTTCGGTAAAATTACGCTTAATCAGCATAACTATGGTAAAAAAGGCCAAAATACTCTAAAAATTGGTCAAACGTGCTAATTTCGGTAAAATTACGCTTAATCAGCATAACTATGGTAAAAAAGGCCAAAATACCCTAAATATTGGTCAAACGTGCTAATTTCGGTAAAATTACGCTTAATAAGCATAACTATGGTAAAAAGGGCCAAAATACCCTAAATATTGGTCATCTGTGCTAATTACACTAAATTGCGCTTAATCAGCATAATTATGGTAAAAAAGACCAAAATACCCTAAATATTGGTCAAACGTGCTAATTACACTAAATATTGGTTAACTTAGCTAATTACACTAAATTACAACAACATAATCTAAATTATAACACCTAAAACCTAAATCCTAAACCCTAAAATAAATAAATTAAAAATTAAATTAGATAAAAAAAAAATTTATCTTAAAGAAGAGAGAATTCGGTTGAAGATGGGAGAATTGTGAGAGGAGAGAGAGAAAAAGGGGTATATAAAGGGTGAAATGCGGGAAAAAAAAAAAAAGGTACATAGCCGGCCATTTTCTGGCTGGCTTAGGGAGGGAACATGGCCGGCCAGAAAATGGCCGGCTTGGGTATATTTCGATAATTGATCCGATTCCGGGTATAATTAATAATTTGTATTAAACTTTGGATATTAATAAAAATGTCGGCCAATATCGAGTTATTTTTTATACTCGTTCTAGCTCAATGTCATAGATTCAGCAAACCTGAAAACTTAAAAATAATTTGAGATTTCCAAAACATTATATTACAATATCGTTGTAATATTTATATTTTTTGAATATCTGTTTCATGTCTAAGAATCGACCAATTTTATAGAGAAAACTATCAGAAATAAATAAATATTTGTTTCGGATGATTAGATCAACATGCAATGTAGTTATAAAATAAACGATGTCGATGTATACATTAATATGATTAAAATCAGAAGGTTGAGAAATTTTCGATAAAAAAGAAGAAGCCAAAACCAATGCTCGTATAGTGGTTACACGTGGAGGCACAAAAAATGACCATAGGGGATCCGGAGCAATGAAAGTCCAGTGATTCAGTCCGACTATCGCGCCCCTATCCCATCACCCGCCATAAATTTCAATTTTTTTTTCAAAACTGATCATCCGATTGTGATCTAACGACCTAACATAAATCTGCTGTTATTCTTTAGGAATGACAGCAACCTGTTATTCCGATCCCAACCGTTGGTCTTCTTTGAGATTCGTGTATAGTAACAGGTTCCTGTTATTCCCAAAGAATAACAGCAGATTTATTTCCCAAAACCTAAAGCCTGAACAAAACTAGCAAAGAGTAAAAGGGAGTGAAGAAATGGCGGAAGCGGAGCAACAACAGTTGAAAAGCTCCGTCAGCGTGGAGTCCACCATGAAGCCGTTCGTCACTGGCGCCGCCCAAGGCATGCTTGCCACTTTCACGATTCATCCATTCGATACGGCCAAGGTAGCTGCCGTTTTTCGCTAATCAAAGATCTCTCGTCCTTTCTTTATGATTGTGATTGGGTTTCATTTCTAGCCTACCTCAACTTGTTTGGAACTAAATGCTAGGTTGTTGTTGTAAAGATCTCTCGTCCTTTGGTTGGTTGGATCGATCGGCTCCGCTGATCGCAGTTTGATTTGTTAATTGAAAATTATTTTGTTTTTGGTTTTGTAGGTCAGGATGCAATTAGGCCAGGGATCTTTCCATCAGGTTACGAGGAACATGCTTAACGGGGGTATTGGATCTTTCTACCAGGTATCGTGTCCTTGTATGCTAAGATTGTCGCTGAATTGAATTTAAAGTCTTTTGACACCAATTGCACTTTAATCTTCAATGATTTGGATGGTAGTAGACACTTTGCGGTGTTCTCCAATTGGCAAGGTTTTTGTACTTGTTTACAACAATTGCATGCTAGATGGAACTATTCTTTCAGTTGTGTATGAGATCATGACTTCTTTAAATAATTAGTGTGCCAGTTGAAACGTTCAACATTTTCCACAGATGGTCTCTATTAACTTTCATGTTAGCACTCTTAATTTTTTTTTTCACATTTTGTTCTGTATATTGAAACATGTATGGTGGAGGACTGCAGGGTCTATCAGCTGGTTTGTTAAGGCGAGCCACCTATACCTCTGTTAAACTGGGTTCGGTAAGGTATTTATACTCCTTTGAAAGTTCTCTAGATTTCTTGTATGAAAAAAGAGAATCTGTGATCAAGCATGTATGTTTAGTAGACTCGTCACCTCTCCAACTCCCAAGATTAGAGACAGTCATGATCACCTACCAAACTGGAGAAGCTCACCTTTTCTTTAATTAGGATTTAGGAGTAGACTCAAATGATAAGGAAAGTTGGGTTGATTAAAATTGTTTTTTTTGCAAGATGTTATCTTTTAATACAACATGATTTAGGTGCACACCTGATTTGAGTTCTCTTTATTTTCTTTTACTCTTTTTTTTTTGGGAAAATTAGGAATTGTTCCTTGCATGTTAACAAATCAACTTGGTTCTTAAACTTTCATCAGCACCAATTGGCTTTTGTACTTTTCTTTCCATAAAGTTGATCACTTGATCCTTGAACATTGAAAAAGAAAATGTGGTCCTCGAATTTCTCAAAAGAAAAAAAAATATGGGTCTGAGCTTGTATTTGCACAAAAATCGCTCCTTGCAAGAACAAATTAGTTCTCAAAATTCACTTAAAATCTATGAATTGGTTTTCTTTGGAAAAAGGTCCCAAGGACCAATTTGGTCCAGATAAGAGTTAAGGGATAATTTTTTTTCTTTTTTCCAAAGTTCAAGGACTTGGTTCTTTTTCAAAATGTGAAAGACTGATTTCTGCAAATGAATGTTCTGGCACTGAATTGATTTTCTTCTTTTAAAGAGTTTGGGCAAACCCTGGTTATTCCTTTTATTGGCAGTACCTAGTTGGTTAAGGTGTTATCATAGGATGATTCCGTAAGTAACCATTGCATGTAGTTTTTTTTAAAACTAGAAAGCAAGAAATGTGACCATATATGTTTATTCCTTTTCATTTTTGTAAAAAAAAATAAGCATCATATATAGCTGCCGGTTTCTATTAACAACAACTTTTGGTTACAGAACATTGGATTTGACCAAATGATAAACAAAACAGTAAATTCCAAAATAAAGAATGATGTTTATGCCCTTTAAACTCTTGATCTCAGCAAGAGAGATCAAGAGGAGGATAATTGGTTGGTTAAAGCTGGTTAATGACTTGCGCTTTTTCTTAGTGTTTTGACAAACAAGGCAGCAGAGGCCAATGAGGGCAAGCCACTTACCTTACTCCAAAATATTGCAATTGGGGTAAAAGCTGGCGCAATTGGTGCCTTTGTCAGCTGCCCAGCTGATCTGGCATTGATCAGGATGCAAGCTGATGTAACTCTTCCTGCTGCCCAGCAGCGTCATTACAAGAACGTCTTCCATGCACTACTTCGTATTGTTGCTGATGAAGGTGTCTTGGCCCTTTGGAAGGGTGCAGGCTCCACTGTTGTCAGTGCCATGGCACTTAACATGGGTATGCTCGCATTGTATGATCAGAGTGTTGAACTGTTGAGAGATTCTTTTGGATTTGGAGAAGTCAAATCTATGTTTGGTAAGCATTATTGTTCTAGTAAGTAGTTAATATAAGCAGATATCATGTTATAAAAACAACAGTGAAGTTCCAGCAATGTTACTTTCGGAAAATTATATGAGGCCATCATCAATTCATTTAAGCTGATAACTTGTGTACCTGAGACATGACTTTGAAAGTGTATATATCTTTATACTTGTAGCTGCCGGTGCTGTATCGGGTATTATTGCATCAGCATGCAGTTTGCCATTCGACTATGTCAAGACCCAGATCCAGGCGATGCAACCCGATGCCAATGGTAAATACCCGTACACCGGGTCTCTAGACTGTGCCATGAAGACCTTGAAAAGTGGCGGGCCATTTAAGTTCTACATTGGTTTTCGTTTGGTGGTCTACTCAAGTGCTGCCATGGTTTCCTTGTTGTGCTGTCTCAAATTAAAAAAAAAATGTTATCTGATTAGATATAATTATATGATTATACTTTATTCTAAAAAATTGTCCTACCCTATGACAATTTTTTGATGTATCCGTCTGTTGGACTAGTTTCTAGAGACCATTTTTTGATGTATCTGTTTTTTCCTTGGTTTTTCTTCTTCTACCGATATTGGTGCTATTTATAAAAAAAAAAATATAGAAAAAAAAAGAGCAAAACTAGAGTGTGATGTGCTCATTAAGAGGATTTGGTAAGCATAACTCCAAAAGTATATTGAATTGGCTTCAAATAACGATTCCAAACTGTTGAAGTCCATGTACTTCATAAGTGATGTATGTACATGTAAAATTTTGAAAGTTTTGAATTCATTTGCTACAAGATTAAGGTTATGTTTGGTTGGAATGAGAATAGGCTATTTTTTAGGTTAGGTTATTCGGAATAGTCTATTCGGTGTTTGGTTGATTTAGAATAGCTAGAAATTTAGAATAGTGAATTCAAATTTTTTGTCTTATTAGAATAGACTATTCTTAAGAGTTTGAGATTTAGTTATTATAATAAGACAAATAATAGCTATTCTTGATTTGACTATTCTATCTATTTTTATTTTACAACCAAACATACCCTTAAGTGGTCAAAGAAATGAACCTTTTTTTTCTTGAGAAAAAATGAGAGTTGTGCTCTCATTTGATTTCATTTAACGAATTATAAAAGTTTTGTAATTGGAAGTGTAAAAACGAGCTCAATACATTTGAGCCTAGAATTAAACTCAAAAAACAGAAATTTGGAAACAATTCCAATACAAGGGACGTAAGGTAAAATGCAAGCGAAGTAAAGTTGAGCTCCAAGGTTCGTACCAGCGTTATCAGGTTTATACTAACCCTGATTTTACCGGTACTGACACCTTACGTTATGTGAACTGAAATCTGTTACTTGAGAATTGTAACTGCCACCGTATTTCCTGTATCAACTCGGTCGGGTTCTTCACAGATTCTGTCACACCCCAAACCAGAATTTCCGGATTAGGGTATGATCAAATCCCCGCCTCGTGTCTAATCATCAATAAACACGCAAGGCTAAACAATATAATAATCACACAACAGCGGAAGCAATATAATACAAACAAGCAATAGTCATAAATATCAAATAAACATACATATACACACATCCATACAATCCACCTCGGGATAAAATAAACATACTAATCAAAAGGGATACATGATCTATCGAGTCCAATATATATAACAAAACATTGGACTCGCAAAATCCTAAACAAAAGCCCCTAATCTATATCAAGTGATGTGACCGTCGGGGACAGCTCCTGACGCCTCCTGCTGCGGACCGTCAGACTCTGTACCTGCCCACATCCATAAAAAGGAGGGGATGAGCGAATGATCGCCCAGTATGTGACCCAGTATTATCCCTTCAGGGATCCTCTTAAGTCAAAGCACATTTTAATTCGAAATCTACGTAAAGTCGGTAATTCACTTTTAATGCATATGCTGCAGAAATTAAAACCTATCATAATACTACAAAAGAAAAATATACATATAATAGATGACATGATGTGATTATCCTATCATGCCAAAATGCCAAAGTTTCCCAAAACAAAATATGAGGATCAATATTATACTCAACCGAAGTCCAGCACAATAGGTACTGTGTGTACAAATTGATATAGTAATAGTACGGATAATTTTGTCACCCCGTGCCGTGCCCAGTTCAATCAAATTGAATTTGTATCTCAAAAGTGACATAACACAAGGACTGCGATCAGAGGGGCAAAGATACCCGATGCCTAATGACATCGAGCTTTGCCCCAATTACTTCAACCCGTAGGCTGGTGCACGCTAGCCGATGGTTATATCGAAATTCGTGTAACATCCAAGGACTGCGATCAGAGGCGCAAAGGTACCCGATGCCTAAGGACATCGAGTTTTGCCCCAATTACTTCAACCCGTAGGCTGGTGCACGCTAGCCGATGGTTACACTTAATTCCATGTGTTTTCCTTCTCTAAGACGATTCATCACCAAACATATAAAATAGGAGAAAACTACAAGCAATGCGTAAGAATAAGTCAATTCGTCTCCTCATGTGCAGAGACGAAACTCCACCATCCGGCCAGATCAATGGGACAAGGGCTCGTGAGCGGCCCATAACAACAAAAATAAAATCTGCCACCGCAACCTCGGCAGCCGTACTAGGCAAGTAGCTCCTAATGTAGGAGGGGATAGCTCCCGAATCGTCTCCGGACTCGTGATCGGTCCGCACAAAATGTAAAATGATCGAAAATGATATACTACCAAGCTCATGCATATAATAATAATAATCCTAGTAAGACCTCTAAGGGATCAAGTGACCCCTCAGCCCAATGACCCACAAACCGTCACGCATCCCATGCCTACGTGACGGAAAGCAGTCATTCGGTCTTCTATCTCATGCTCACCAATGCACATGCTTAACTACAATAATATGTTGTCCTCTACGAGAAGAGGACAACTAATATCCTAATATATTATTAATTAAATTACGCTACTCCTAAGAAAGCATTAAATTTTCAATTTAGAAGGGATTATGCAAATCCTAAATTACAGTTCAGAAAGGATTAAACATGCTCTAATGCAACTACAAAATTTAAAGTACGGATGTCAGGTAAAGTGGTCGACTGGTGAGAGTACGCCACGAAAGAAAAATACAGATATCCCACACCTGATGGCTGTAGGGGTAGAACGCTAGCGCTAGAAATCACCGCAATCTGCACGATCCTCACCTGCTCCGGTGTAACCGTCAGCGGGATCGTACCACGGATCGAACTCAGTGTAGGTCGGCTGACCTGTAATTTAGTCGTAACTTAATTAGAGTCTAAACTAAGTATTCGTAACCCTTATTACCCCGTTTGATTATTTTCACCAAGTGTTCGTATTTAATTAATTAATTACTAAGGTTCGAATCTGATCAATTGGTTTGGTCGGTTTGACTCGATTCCGACTAAACGTAAAATTGGTCCAACTCTAATTAAATTAATCTAACGTACTTAAATCGTTTGTTATATTTTAATTTGAAAATAAACTGCTCATCTAATTAGTTAAATACCTAAGTAATGTTATTTACGGGTCCTTATGATAATTTACGTAAAGAATGAATTACGTTTATAAAATTATTATTTAATCTTAATTTAACTACTTAAAAATAAAATAAAATAAAAAGTGAGTTTCTTAATTAATTTAACTACAATTAAATTTAAATCCTAAGTACTTAACATTAAAGACTTACTTATTCTACTTAGTAAAATTTTGTAATCGTAATGATTCGAAAGTGTTAATATGTTGTTAATTAATTGTCCTTTATTAACTAACAACATATTTTATTTATAAATTATTTACCTTATTTAAAACTACATTTTATTTAATCTCGATATTTACTTAACATTTTAAAATCCTAACTACTTAACTTATTAATTAATTAAAAATCCTAATTAATCTACATGTGTTGAATTATTTTTATTGGGTGTGTTTCGGGATCATACAGGTGTCCATATAGGGTTGTATAGTATCTGTTCAAATTATGTTATGAACTCTCACTGAGGCATCAAGACCCGGACGGTATAATCATTTCCCGAATTTAAGTGAAAAACTTCGGATCAAGCCAAACCCGAAGGAGGCTCGAAATCCTAAGTATATTTATCCGATTTTTATTTCACTTAATTACTTTTCCGAAAGCCTACATTTTTAAATCCGTCTCTTTTAATCATTCAATCGGGCCTCGCATATTTTGAGGATTTCCAAAGCCCGATTAAATAATTTATAATCCAACAAGCCAAGCCCCACATTTAAAATTTACTCCTACAATGTCATTTCGGTTTGGGCCTAACTCCAACATAATTCAAATCAACCAAGGTCAAACATTCAAATCAAAATCAAGCAACAGCAACAGGGGGGGGTTGTACCAGCAACAGAAACAATTCAAAACCCCACCAGGCACGAAGGCCACAAGTCACAGGAAGAAGGCTCAAGGCCGCAGGTCAATAAAGGCTCACAGCCAGCAATAGCAAAACAGACCCGAAGGTCACAGGTCAAGGGAAATGGCACGAAGGCCACAGATCAAGCATCAGCCGCAAGCCACAAGGCAAACAAGACCAAATCAAGAGTTTTCAGGGTTACCCGTAAAGGAAGCAAGCCACGGAAATGTAATATTCTGTCGGCACAAGATTCGCCAAGCAAGCACCGAATCAACTCCACAAGCACACCAACTTTCGGGTTTTGCAAAATCGCAGCACCAGACACAGAACCGAGAGCGAGAGAGAGATAGTTGAACTATCGCAATACAGTGGCAAACCAGGGGAAAAAGGAAATGGCGGAGGAGAGAAGATGGGGATCGGAGAGAAGAGAGGCAGAGAGGGATGAAATCAGCGAGAAAAGAGAGTAATAGGGAGCGGAGGAGAGAAAGACAAAAATAGAAGGGTGAGGTGTTCTGTCGCCAGAAGGAGAAAAGAGGGGGCACGTAGGGGTACGGTTCCGGACCCGCACTAAATTTTCAAAAATCCAAAAGTTATTTTTTTAACTATTTCAAATCCGATCTGAGCGACTAATTGTGTAACGAGTCAATCTTTCAATTCTGATCTGAGTGTTCAAGTGTGTAACGAGCCAATCTTTCAACATATTAAATTTCTGATTCGTTCAACCACGTTTAAATAATTATTATTTTACTTGATCAATTAATATCGAAACTCGTTCAATCCATCAAAGTCAAAATTTTGTTCATATCCTTAATTAAATTTCATTAATAAATTTTGCAATTATTTTGAATTTGGAATTTATCTATTTTTAATAAATTCGATTTGTACTATTTAATTTAACTAAATAAATTTTATTAATCTACTTGGCTAATTATTTATTTATCCTTTATTTGGCTAGTTAAAATTCTTAAAATTTTTAATTAGGTCTAAATCCAATTAATTAGTCTAATTAATTACACATAATTTTACGGGTTATAACAGATTCTGAGAATGACCTCGCACACCTTTCTCTCCAAATTACGAATTGCATGATTAGTATCGTTGCCTTCTGTAATGTTGTAAGCCCACTAGTTTTGCTTCTGTCCGTGACATCAAGTATAGGGGTTGCTAGCCATACCGTGGTTAGTGTATTCACACTCCTGGAACAAGTGTTATACAGTTTCCTCGTTTTTGAAGCACAGGGTGCATCTGCTCACTAATTGAATTCCCCTTTTTCTCAAATTATCATGTGTCAGAACCCTGTTCTGTATTGCCAGCCACCCGAATATCAGCATTCTCGGGGGTGCCCGAAGTTCCCATATGTGGTTGATGGCAGTGCCTATATAAGGACCAGTCTTTAGAGCTTTGGAAGCGGTCTGAACCGTGAATTCCCCCGTCCTTGTCCAGCGCCACCTTAGCTCGTCCATCATCATGGCTGCAAAGTCGTCGCTGCCACCAATTGATTGAGAGCCACCAGCTCAGTTTGTGTTGTTATTGAGAGGTTTGGTCTGAAGCTGTCATTTATGTCCCGTGCTGAACATGGTCCAAAAACTCGGAATCGGAATCGGATTTTTGACCGCCGATTCAGAATCGGATGAATCGGCCGGAATCGGAAGAATCGGATCGGTAACTCGGTTATTTTTGGCAGAAGCTTTGTTTTGTAGCCAAAAAATAGGAAAAAATTGATAAAAAAAATTTGTAAAAAAATTATGTTAATTAAGACAATATTACACTCACATAATTTAGGAAGTATATTAACCAATCAAATACCAGCCGTACAAATCTCAAAGTCTTGAAGAAGAAATGAAATTAACCAAATTTAATTGAAGGGTTCGGGTCCACACTCAAATTTATTGATTTCTTTCAAAATCCTTTCTTATTCCGTCGGATCACAGCTAGCACGGATCTCAAAGCTGTGATTTGAATTCATGTGCTGAATTAACCCAATTGAATGAAATTTTCGGGTCCATCACATTCCAATCCATTCCCTCTTCTCTTTTATTCCACTGACAGCGGACCCCACAGCCCATTTCTCTTCCTTTCTTCTATTTTCCTCTTCCCGTTCCATCTCTTTCTCCTTTCCACGCAGAGGAGCCGAGCTCCCTTTCTCTGTTTCTCTTCTGCTGACTAGCACACCCCACCGATCCTTCTTGTGCTCTCCATTACTCCTTCATGGAGAAGAGAGGAGAAGGGATTTTTCCCTCTTCTTTTTGCTTCGGCGAGAAGCCATGCCCCGCTCTCTCCTCTTCTCTTCTCCTCAGCCGGCCGACCTCTTCTCTTCTCCTCAGCACAACTCAGCCTACGAGAATCGGACAAAACTCGGCTGACTCGGCGGGAAAAATCAGAACTCGGCCGATTCGGCACTGTTCATCCGAGTTTTTCTGAGAAACTCGCACAGGCGCCAGAATCGGATAAAACTCGGCCCGGTCCTGTCCGATTCCGAGTTGAATCGGCCGATTTGACTCGGAATCGGCCGATTTTTTGAACCATGGTGCTGAAGCCATTTGTTTGAGGGAGGTATTAGTGTGCACCGCATACGAGTAAATGTCTGGCAGCCTTTGTTTTAAGATGCCGTAGCCCCAATTGTGATCCCAGAAAGAGATTCGAGCCCCGTCTCTCGGTATGAAGATTGTTGAGGCAAAAAATAAAATCTCCTTCTCAGTTAAATGAGACATTGAAATGACACCAAAATATAGTCTGTGCGCTGCATGAAGTGAAAACTGCTCTGTTAAATCTCCCGGTTTGGACTTTGAAATTGAAGATAAAGATGTACGGGCATAAAACAATAGAGTATTTGAGCCCTCCTCTTTGAATTATAGATATTCACGAGTCATAAATTATTTGTGAATAATTGGATCCGAAACGGGTTCGAAACGCATCTGGATCATAAGTACTTTATGAATCTCTTTTGTCCTTACAATTATAAATCTTAATTTCTTAAACATTTTGCATCAAATGTTTTAGTATAATATAAATTTAAAATATTATTTTTAAATTAAAGTTATAATGTTAATTATAATTATATAATGCAACATATTAATAAAATTAAAATATCAATTCTAAATTACATAGTAATATGACGGTCTTTAAATTAAGTTATGTTATAAATTCTTACTTCTGATTCCTTTTTAAATGTTATATTATTTATTCCTGCAGATATTATTTTCATACTTGGTACATTATTATTAATTAATTTATAGAAACTTATTATACTATTATTACCTGAGTCAGAGTTCAGATTTGAGTTGAATAGATAAATTAAAATCATATGTTATCTCTAATAATATCGGCTCAAAGATCTAAATCGAATATAACAAATACTAATTTCATACTTGTAACATTTCACAAAATACATATATGGAATTAATAATTGAAAATAATATACGAAATACCTGGATATGTTTTTAGTAAAATAAATTGCATGTTAGTGTGAAATATCATTTTATTAAGCAAAATATGATAATTAAGTTACTTTGTCGAAATATATGTTGTTAATTTGAAATTCTTCGTTCTAAAATGTTTGAATATTCGAAAGTCAGACAAATTAATAGATACAAGAGAGGATTAAACAACTAGTAATATTATAATTCTCTTATTAGTATTTGGACTGATTTGCAATGTTTGAAAAATTGAAGGTTACATAACTTAAAATAATTAAAAAAAATGATGACCAAATGGCACAGGGCCACGCGGCTAGTGGGTGAAACACCCACGTACTTGTTCTCCCTTAATCAAGGGTACTTCTCCCTTCTGTTATGGTTGATAATAAATGGATTTGGACCTTAATTGATTGGATATATGGACTGATCTGTCGGACTTTCAGACTGTTGGATTGAAATTGAATTGAATTAGGAAGGATTAATGAAATAATAAAATAATTAATTAATATATGCCATTGATTAAAATGGGTACTTTTATTAGTTAAACACAATGTTCTAAATAGCGCGCTATAGCGGTGCTATAGCACCGCTATAGCGTTTTTGGACCAAAAAAGCTATGACGCTATGGCCATATAGCGGCGCTATATGGCCATAGCACCGTTTTTTCAGCCGTTCCGCTATGACGCGACAAACGCTATTTAAACATTTGGTTAAACACAATAGAAATAAATTGAGAATAACTCAAAGCATTGAACAACAATTATTGAATAAACATTAACTTGGGAGTTAAATATTGGAACACATAAATTATTATGTTATATTAAAGGATTACAAGTATTGATGAGAATATATAATTCTGATATAGGCATATTTACGGAGGAAACTGACGAGATGAATATTCAGGAAGAACAGATTGCTAAAGACCTCATCTATTTCCCTGCGATATCAGATGCGGGGTTATTGGATTAGTCTAAGATTCATAACTAGAAATTAAATCGTAACTCGCTGTGCATTTTGAATATATGATTGACTGTTGCATCATATCATAGCCCAATACATTGAAAATGAATTACAGGTAAGTCTGTTGACTGTCATATTGATATTGTTTATCAGTTGGTTGATTCTTATTACAAATGATTGATTGAAACCATAGTGATTGAATTGATTGAATATGGAATACTGTAATCCTTGAACATCCATATAGTGGAGAAAAATGATTAATATATCATAAAGTCTAGCTAGCTACTAGACTTTTCTCCAGGATCCTTATGCGCATATGGTGAATGGCCCCAACTGAACCCAGTACCGGTTGGGTAGGGGATATTGAGTAAATGTGAATTGTGACTGTAAGACTAATGAATCGTGGTAACCGTCTTATCATTGATTTTCTTTTCGATAATGACGGCATTGTAATATTGATTATTGTTTCCATTAACAAATTGTCAGGATAGTTAAAACAATATAAGTCCTAACACGACAGATACATGTTATGGTATATGTCAGTGTTACCAGACTAGAAATTGTAAAGTTAAGAAACCAAACGTTACCAGACTTAGTGGTTGTAAAGATTAGGTCTCAAACGTTACTAGATTTTATGGTTTAAAAGATTTTGACCCAAACTATTTATTCTGATAAGATTCTTAGAGTTTTGATTTATTTAAGTAATTTTTGTTGTTCAATTGGATACTATTATTGAGCATTTGTATTCGTCATTATGAAATGAACTGTTAGTTTCTCGTGCGGAGATTTCATTCTGAATATGAATTTTCTTCTAATCCAATAATCTGAGTGGCAATCATCACTGAGAAATAATTTATTATTTGTCACCCGTTTCCCCTTGTGGAATTTACATGTTTGTTAGACGAAGACAGAGAAACGCTTTTGGGGTTATATTGACAACATGACCACCTAAAGATATGGGGCTTGAGTTTATTATATCGGTGCAGAGAGTGTATCTTTAGCATCATTCACTGTAAAATGTCAGATAATTCTTGTATAATAAATTAGAATGTGGTAAAAATAATAGATGCTATTGACAATGCATAAAAAAAATTCATGTCTTATGTTACGTATATTAAATAGTAAATAGATACGGTTTGTTGCATTATTCGAATCGGGTGTGACAATACTCGTATTATATGAAAATCTATTATATTTTTAGAATCATTTCCTCCTCAATTTAATCGGATTTGACTAAACAAATTCGAAACCGGAACCGGATCTAAACTCGCAATCAGACAAAAAGTAATACCTCCACAAATTTCTAATTCCCTTACTTGACCGCCACGATTCCCTGGTAAGGTCAAATACCCTCCATTTCGCTTAATCCAAAGACAAGTCCCCGGCCCTCTCTTCGCTCTAACAAACAAATGGGCTGGTCAGATCTGCCATCCGAACTGGTGATAACGATCGCCGGAAACCTAACGGAGTTCACCGACCATATCCGATTTCGCTCTGTCTGTTCCCACTGGCGGTCTTCCTTTCAATCCCTCTCCCTCCGCCTCCCTCGGCAACTCCCCTGGTTAGCCCTACCTTCCACCTCCTCCCCCCATTTTTATTCTCTCTCTGAAGATCGTGTCTACTCCAGCCCTCCCCCCGGCGTCGCGGACAACTCTAACGTCCTCGGATCTGCCTCCGGTTGGTTCATCTCTGTCAGCGGCCGTTACAGTCACATCACCTTTTCTCTAATTAATCCCTTCACCGGTGCCTCGGTTGGGCTCCCTTCTCCTGATCCATCTTCTACATTGTCGTATGCAGCGGCTGATACACTCATTTGGGACCGCTCTGACTCAGTAGTTGTTGCCGCATGCAGCACAAGTTTTGGCGTGTTTCACTGCCGGTTGGGTGAGACGGCCTGGGTCTTGATCGAATCTCAACGTTTTCGCATGGCCAGTAGCATCACTTTCTATGAAGGTAGATTTTACATTCTTCCAGTTGACACATGCGAGACAGTTGTCTTGGATAGCGAGACTCTCGAGGAGATCACTGTGATCAACGCTCCTTATTTGGATTCTCCAGTCGGGGCACACTTATTTGTATCGTCTGGGGAATTGTTACTTCTGGTTAAATCCACCTGGATGTATCTCTTTCCTGACAGCGATTCGCAGTTTTACAAGGTTCAACGTGCCAATCTGAATGATGAATTGGTGGAGTGGATCGAGGTCAATGACATTGGAGATCGTGCATTGTTTGTTGACAATCTTCATTGCTTCTCAGTCAAAGTCGGAGATCACGGCCTGCTGAGGCGAAATTGCATCTATTCAGCACAGTCGAAGACCAGTGGTGGTCTGAGGAATTCGTCAAGGACCTATAGCATCTCTATATTTGATCTGGGGAATAGCAATGGGGAACGTCTCGAGTGTGCTTTGAGCAAGCTTCGTGCAGCTTCTTTGCGTGGTGCAGTTTCACCGCCCTCCTGGTTTTTTCCGTCTCTGAGTTGAGGATTGGTTTTGATAGAAAATCTAAATAACTAATTTAATTGAATCTTGAATTGTGTTTGTTGTGGTGTGAAGCCAAGTGTGGTTTGGGTTTTGTTGAATGAATGTATTATCTCAGCTGCTTTTTTGGTTGTAGGAGTTTTTAGCTTAAGCTTATTGCTATGTTGATATATCAGAATTGATTTCTGTCTCTGCTTTTTGGACCTTTTTAGTACTTGTAGTGATGATCAAATTACTGCAACATATGATTTCTGCTTGAGAATTTGTTTTTTAAAAAACGACGGCCTAGGTGTTTTTCATGCAATTATTTTTCAATATTCCAAATTTTTTGTACATAATACTAGTTATAACAAAATACAATTATCATTGGTTTGTGCATGACAATTAATGTGTTGTGTAAAATATTTTTCTGTATGGAAATTGAATTATGAATTATCTTTTTATTAAAGAGCTTGAAATCAAAACAATCTCTTTTTATTATGTCATTGAGGTTGTGCTGTTTTTTCTTTTTTCTTTTTAATATGGCATTGATGTGAAATTGGGTGTTTTAATTCACCATTTTCCGATACCATATTTTGAGTTGTCAGGACATTATGCATATTTTGGGTGTTTTAATTAAGATGATGCTGACAGGGAACAAAGAAAATGAGTGAGTGAATTTTATTTCCTTGTGGCAGTGCATCTATGCTTGTTTTTGTAACAACATATTTTAATTAATGATTTGCTTAGTTGTGCCTCAATTACAATAATAAAATATTCTGACAAGCTGATTTGTCTTTTGCATATTGAACAGACCATAATTCCAAATGAGGCATTTTTTGTTTCTAAATCTTCAATAAAACTCAATCTACAACCAGGATTTATTTCATGATTTTTTGGTTTTTTTAACTGAGTTCAAATCTTGATTTTGTACAGGACAATCTTAGGTACTAGCATGGTATAGTACCAGTTTTTATAACTTTCAGAATGTAAACTTCGGAAGATCACCATAAATCGTAGACAAATCTAAAAAATGTGAAATTTATTTATGCTTGTTCATGGTGATGTCCTGTATCAACCCATGAAACAGTTTTGTCAAATTCATCTCCTAGACCCCTTTTTAGTATGTGTTTGTAAATGTTGTCAGTTCAGAGTTTTCTGTGTACCAGTTTTTTTATATATTTTAAAAGCTGAACTTTGAGACTCCACTAAATATTGTAGAAAAATCCAAAAAATGTGAAACTTGTTCTGTGTACTCATGAGGATATCCTTTTTCAGTGGGTAAAACATTTTTGCAAAATTCACCCTCTAGCTATGTGTTTATTTTTTGTTTGAAAGGAGGTGTTGTTTTTGGATTTTCTATACCAGTTGGTACACTACTTGATATACTTGGTCTTGCTACCTGATGTTGTGTTTTGAATAAGTTCACGGGTTAATTTGGGGCTTATTAGACATGGGTACCGATCTGTCAAGGACTACAATACATCTCTAGACATTAACTTATTTACATAAAAAAGAAAAAGGTCATCAAAGGTCTAAACATGACTCTTTTGTCAACATGTTATTGGAATCTACCAAAACAATAACCAAGTTTATGAACAATTTTACAATTCACACTGTACCTAACAATGAACAATTTTACTTTTAACACCCTACAATGTTTTAGAATAGCATAACTGATGATGGAGATGAGGGCTCGACGGAGCACGGAGGCATGACTTTGTTCACCGGAGAAAGAAAAGGACACTTTTTCATTATGGGAAGGAGAAGTGGGAAAAAGAGAAAAGCCAATTTCTTCATCGCGGGAAGGTAAACGGACATGGCGACTTTGTCCACTTTAGTTTTTCAACTAAACACTGCAAAAAAATATCCCACTTTAGTTGTCAAAATTGAAAAAATTATGTTGAATTTACTCAGTTCGATCCATAAAATATCCCAATTTGGTCAAATCAGTTTGATGGATTGCAAACTATCTAATTATGAAGCATTTAATACCCATACAAGATAGAAATTTCAAGTAATGGTAGAAGACGACTTCTCCCATCTCTTGATTTGAGTTAGTAGTCCTGGAAGAATCTCATATTGCAAAATCTTGATCCTATTTTCATTTTTTTAATTATATTACTATTTACTTGTTAGTATATCCAACCCTTCTATCACACTAAATACATCTCAGTACTCTCTTTTATTTTTCGAAAATTTATTATTCGATTAAGTTTCATTATAAAAAAAATCAATAGAGTAAGAGCAGAACGTAACACAAAATAGTTGAAATAGTTGAGAATATACATGCGATTAAGAAAGGCCAAGATTCTTTTCAAAAATTTCAGCATAAACTAGTGACATTTTAAAGTTTCAATTAGGAAATCATACCTAGAGATCCAATACAACAACTAGAAACGATGAGCGGGTTGTCCTCAGTTGCATAGATACGGTGAGCGGGTTCTCCTCATTCATGGTGAAGGGATTGTGTGCGAGATTGAGAGGGTGAGGGTCGTGTGGAAAGAGTTTTTTTTGTCTTTCGCACAGGGAAGAGAGGGAGAACTGAGTCCCCCAGTACTAGACAACTATTTTTTGCGCTGAATTTTTCTTTTTATCTGCACGATTTTTGACGGAGATCAAATCGTCCAAATTTTGGGAGCATTTGGTAGTATGAATATTTGGATGCAGTGGAACCCTCCTCTTGGTACATACATTGTTTATCTTGATATGAAAGATGAGCGTGCAGTTGTCTCGTTAAATATGTGGAGAAAAAATACATATATTTGTAATACAACACGAATATGAGTGCCCAACATGACAATTGTCTGACACAGCATTGATCGAGCACAGCTAGTGACAGTATCAGTTGTGTTAAACAAAGTAACACACCAAAAGTGTTCTTAGTGAAACATAAATTTTCATTAACAAAGTACAAAATTATATATATTGGAGTTCGGCCATCTCTGTGTATATAAAATAATTGGAAATCATGGATGCCCTTCAGGCTTAACAAATCCAAATTAATTAGAAATCATTGGTATGAAAGCTAAGAAAAATTGACTCGCAACTGGTTGATTGCCTTCACGCTTAACACAACAGATCAAATAAAATGAGTTTCTGTAAGCATTCACAATAACATTTCTGTTAGCTATAGGATTAAAGTACTTCAACAACTAATGTGTAAATGTGCAATTCAGATTATTATTATACATCACTTCCTAATATGAAATGAACAGTTTGTTTGTGACAGGTAGATTTGACATGTAGAGATGTGTAACTGCGCATCTGTTTGTCATAATTTTTTATCTGAACAACATATTCATAGATTAATTTCAAGGCTTCAAGCATATGACAAGTAGAGATGCTTAAAGGGAAGTCAACAAACAAGTAATGGTTCTGTGGAGGAGCAAGATTCGTCGGTTGAAGTGACAGCAAACATCCACGGTGGCCTGTATGCCATTACTGCTTGCTCACACCAATCCTTGTCAGTTCCTTCTCGTTCATCAAGATCATCGTTCACCTTTGCATTCTTGAAGAAAAAGTTCCACCGGGAAAATAAGCAGTTGTTAATATAAAACTCCTTAATGAATAATTATACAATGCACGATACATCACGTCGACAATGCTGTCACAATGAAAGACTGACAAATTTTCACATTTGATATATATCCGGTCAAATTACCTAAACACAATCTCATCTTTCAACAGTTCATCCAGATTTTAAATTTGGCATTTTCTGACCTTCATACCTTATGCTTTGATATATAGAAGCTTGATGGGAAGACTGAATCCGCACAAAATATAAGAAAAAGATAAAAGGATGATCCTTCTCTAATTGGATCTAACATTTGTTAAACTAATCAGAGGTCCTTTTACCAGATTGAATGGGCAGTTGGGCACATACTTAACATAGGGATTAGGTACCAAGTAATACCTGGATAGGACGGTGATAAAAGCTGGGAAGAAACCGTTTTTTGCAATACTCGTTGAAGAAAATGTTAAAAGCAAGAAGGGGTATTGTAGCAAAAGAAGCCGCCGGCTTTGACTTGAGTCCAAACAAACCAATCATGGTGATCTGCATGAGCATAACTGCTACAAATATGTAGTGATGAATATAGGGCCAGTACTGCCCACATGTGTCGTAACTTATCTCATACACGTCTTGCATCTGAAAGCAAACTACATAATTAATGTCGGGTAAATTTATTATAGTAGTGAAAGATTGGCATAATTCTATAAACTAAAGATATATTGGAGTTCAATATCTTAGTACTTAATTGATATTTGCTGCTTTGAGTCCTTACTTTCACAAAACAGATGCTCTGTATATTTATATGATCACTTTTTAAGTTTTTCTAGGGAATAGTTATTTTAGATCTGACCTTCCAGTTGAAGGCTCTATCTATAGAGAAAGAAATACATTGAACGTGATATATATATTAATCAATTCTAGTACATACATACCGAAAAAGAGAACTTGCCTGGTTCAAAAACACAGCGTAGCCAAGCAGAAAATAAACCACTAGAAATGGAAGCAGAAGTGGTGCGATTACGGCATAGACCATCCCGATCAATATCGCAAGTGAAACAATTGGAATCACTCTATAGTATGGGAATCCATAAAGATAAGGTTCTTGCACACTTTCTCGTGAAAATAAATGTCCCTTCAAAAAATTCCATGTCAAGAATCCAAACTGAAGAACTTCAAAGGAAAATCCCGACATGCCATCTGTAAGAATGTATGTAATGAAGAAATCCGACTGCCACATCAAGAACAATTTTTATCTTAAAATTTTTATATTAAATCCAACTGCCACATCAAGAGCAAATTTCATCTTTAAATTTTTAATTTAAATACAAATTATTATGATATAAGTGTGAAATAACTTCATGTCTAACTATACCTGTGCAGAGACGGCACTTGCCAGACGACTAGGAATTTCCTTGGGATGGGCAAATGACTTGCCAATTTGATTAAGTAGGGACCCTGAAAGAACACTAAGAAAGAACACATTTCCAACCAAAAAATAGAACACCATGCTGCATGCCTTCATTTCCTTCTTGCTCTTTGACACCATGCCTCCGAGCGAGGCCATTCCTAGCATTGCATATGGGATCAAGTAGATGAATCCATTGAGAATTGCACTCGGAAGGTATCCCGTCAGTATGGAATTTAATCCAGGTCTGCAGAGGAAAGGTTAGTTGTACAATTGCAACTATAGAAAGAAGAAATGAAGTTATTTCACACTTATTAAAGCACAATACCAAAATCTTTTTAATAACATTGGTTATAATATAGTCAATTAAAGTCTTCTATCTTATTCTGGAAGCACCCGAGTGATCTTTATTTGAGCCCAATAATTCATAAACTACGCGTAAATTCCAATAAAGAAACCAAGCATGTTAAAACAGAACTCATTAGATCTACATTTAATGAAAAACATAGTTACATTAATTGTACAGCTCTTGCGGGTGGGAACCACTGCTTAATTTTCTCAAATTGAACAATTCCTTGAACGGCCGTGACAGGAATTGTGAAGAAAACTGTTAGAAGAACTGCCGCAACAAAAACCCCAATCCTGTGGATAACCAGGCATCGATAAGGTATATCTAGGTTATGCCAGAGCACATCTTTTGGTTCTGGGGCATGCTCTGTGGTTAGTAATAATGGATTTTCATGTTGTTGCCCTTCTGCTGCTAAAGTAGCACCAACACGAGATTTAAATGTGACAAAAGCAACAGGCAAATCCTGTAAACAAATCAACAATACAATTTAGAAATATTATTAACATTTCTATGTACAAGTTCTTCAGTCCTTGCATTGTCAACATGGCGTACCAGTATTAATCTGTTGTTCTCTCTTCTTTGGTGACAAATAGAATACACTATAAATGTTGTTTGGAAAGTAAAAGTGCAAAATGGATTTAAAAAATATGAAACCTCCAACAAAAGAAAGAGAGGAAAACTTTGTAAAATTAATCAAGTCATCAAGTTGGTATAGAGCACAAGTCAACAGGGTCAAATTCATACTTTCTGCTTTAGCATGTTTCCACATTGCAAACCACGTATCTTTCTGTGAATATCCTCGAGTTTCGCTTCCTTCTTCTCTATACTTTCGGTTTTTGCACTAGCAAAGACAGAACTCCTCTGGTGTTCGATCTTATTTCTAAGCCTCTTTATTTTCTGTTCAATAGAATTTGCCGATTTCTGCAAGAAGAACATTACGTGCAACTTAATAGATACTAATTTTTTTGGTGAACATATTTCGTTTCTACTTCTAGAAATTGGAAGGATAAAAAATCAACAATTAATAAATAAAGAAGTGTAGCGACCATTAATTGTTCAATGTTTCTTCTGTCATGCACAATCTGATATGCATAATAGGCTGAATTGTAGTGCTTTGAGAAGAAGTGATCAACATAACATCCATGTTCTCTGTGCTCCATGCACAGCGGGATTCCTCGAACAAGCACAGTAAATTGGTCGGGCCGTTTCCGATTGAGGTCAAGGTGCCGAATTCTTTTCTCCAGGATTTCTTTATATTCCTGCTTTCAACAATTTAATCAAGTGAAGTGCTAAACTAAAAGAATTGCATCCAGAGTTCATCACAAGTTCTTAAACACAGGCTTCCTAATAACAGAGGTTCTTTTTGTTTTCATATTTATTCTTGTTGGTTCATGCTCCAGTACCCTAAAAACTTCTCAACGGACTATATTAATTTCATCGGATGGTTCTAATTTAATTAGAAATTAAGGTTGCTGTTAGGGGTACTAAAGTCATTTCATTTTAACTGCCAGAACCAACGGAGAGAAAATATGATTTTTGCATGTACAATTGAAAAACTAAATGGTTGAAAAAGCTAAATTGTATATTTTTAATTTCATAGTTAATGGAATGGTTGAAGTTAATTCCAATAGTTTACCTTGTGTATAAGAAAGTTACCTTATGGAGCAGATAGGTTACATAGAATGAAATAATGCACAAGCATGAAAAGTGGACCCAAAGCCTGAAAAATAAACAGAAAATAAGAAGAGCTTTTTAGAGCACAACCAACAAATCATGCTTGCGTAAGTACCCAAAAAAGAACTAATAATACACTCTAGCACAACGAACAGTTTAAACTTTAAACCTACTTCCGCTTATCCGATTTGTCTATTGTTTGTATTTCTAGGATTGCAATTATATATATAAACCACCAAAATTACGTCCCAACATTGGATCATTTACATACTAATATAAAATACGGCGCATTAACTCATTGATTCAAATAAAAATATCATAAATTGAACAATATTAAAAACATCGTACCAGTTGGAGCCCCGTTCAACCTTAGAAATTGAGAAGGAATCCAAGGAATGAGAGATCCTTGCTTTATCTGAACTTTCTTGGCTTGCATAATAATTCACTGGAACGAGAATCAGCAATCCAACAAGGGAACAAACAGAGAAAAATTTCATCCTACAAGATGAAAAAGAATTAAAAATAAAACAAAATTTACACTGAAAGGTAAGTAATTAACCTTTTTCTTAAGCAAATTTCCAATTGAATTTTTTACCCTTTTTTCAAGCAAACATGCAAAATTAACACATAATAATTGAAATGTATTATCCTTTCAAAATCTCAACATTATCGATTGTTATTCTATCCATACCCAAATTTGAACAAACGAAGAACGACCAATGCATCCAAGCCACACATCCTGATCACCTCCTCCTCGGAGAGTCGAAAGGCAGCAGGAATCCATGCGAAAGAGGGAACGGCACAGCGAGCAGAGGAAGAGCGACACCAACCTCCCGGCATGCTTTCACCAGTGGACATGCATTTTGCGAGATACACCGGAGCGTTATAGGGCTGCCTCTTCAGAACAGAGAACAGAGAGAGCACTACCACCGCGAGACCCAGGTTGATCGCCGCCGATGCGGCTAGACCTCCAGGATTCATCGTTGCTGCTTTCTTCGGAATTAGGAATGGTAGTGTGTCAGTGTGTGTGTGTGTGTGAGAGAGAGAGAGAGAGAGAGAGAGAGGGGAGATGGGGACAATAGATGGTGCCACGCATATAACTGGGAGGAGGCGACGTGGCGGAAAATGTCCACGTAGGCCTTTGTTGAAATCAGACTGGGTTTTAGGATTTTGCTTTGTTGTAATGGATCACCTTTTCGGAAATTATCCCAATATTTGTGGTTTGGTTTTAGACAGTGATTAAATTGTTAATTTAATTTATTAGTCGGGTTATAACATCATCGATTCGTAATTAATTTTGAAATTAAAATTATTCAATTCAACGGTAGATTGCAGATTCGGCAAATTTTATTTAAAAAAAATTGTTATGATAATATAAATAACAACAAGTTATAATTAAAATAAGTACATATACAAAAATAACATACTTTAATTAATTGAAATAGACAATATTTCAAATTAAAAAAAATAAAAGTTTAAGAAGATGCCATATAATCTATATTAAATAGTTATATATGATCAAATTTTCTTGTGAAAATGAATGTTCAATGGTTGAGTTGAATTCTACTCAATTATTTTTGTTACAAAATTTCATAATATTTTTCTGAGTTAATCAAAATTCAATTCATACATAACCAATTAAATTCTAATCCATAAATTTTCGAACCGAATTAATCGGATTAATTAGATTAGATTAATCGAGTTAGACTTGCACCTAGAGGTGCACAAAAAGCTCGTAGTTCGTAATTCAATTGAGTTCGATTCGAAACGAATCAAATCAGCTCGGTTCTGAAACGAATCAAACCCAGCTCGGTTCGAAATTGGTTCGAATCGAACTCGAACTGAGTCTAACTCAGTTCGAAACTCTTCTTTTTAATTCTTAACCCTGCTTCAATTTCGAACTAGTTCGAATCGCACCGAATCAAATTCGAACTCTTCTTTTCAATTCAAAACCATGTTTCAATTTCGAACCAATTTGATTCGAAATTGGTTCGAACTCGAACTCAAACTTGAACTGTGTTAAGTTTGATTCAGTTTGATTCATTTGCAGCCCTACTTACACCCTTAGTATTTTTCATTGCAGCATATACATACAAATTGTATTGCTAGTTACAATCTTACAGACAATTAGACTCTGCATAGTTTTGTAACTGTTTGTGAACCCAAATTATTACTGTTCTCTTTCCAAAAATAAGGGAAAAAAGGTTCGTTGAATATTTCACATAGAAGTTATAAAGAGAACTTGTGCCCGTGCATCTCGCAGCTACTAAGCTACAACCTACAAACTCTCCAATCGAAAGGTTCTGTAGTTCCGAAGGTAATAATTCAGATATATCGTTGTGTTTTAGCTTAGTGTTAAGGATTCGATAATTAATGACAAAATCCAAATTATTTAACGTCATAGAAAATGTGCCAAGACGAAAGGCGGGTAAAGATATGACAGAGCCTCTTTTACTTCATGCAGAGTACAATTCATATTTAACACTGTCTTGACTTTATTGTTCATGTGCTGTGTGAAGCAAACATTGCTCAATATCTTTAGGCCCATATATTCGTCTTGCAACAACACCTATCTTACCGGGTCCAATTCATAATAGCAAAAAAAGATGGCACTCACACCGGGCCTAGTTATGCATACAACCAAACTTTGTATGGCCCAAATTTCTGGTCCGGTCCAAGCAATTAGTAGGTAGATCGTGACTCACAAGTCACGAGTATAACAATAGGATAATATACTTTAATGTGATAAATTTTAGGGCCAAACAGTCCAAAACTTATCTGGAAATAAATCTGCTGTTATTCACAAGGAATAACAGGAACCTGTTATTCGATCTCAACCGTTTAAACTTTTCAATGAGTGAACTCAAAAAAGTAAGTTTTTCATGCACAATTTTAACAAAAGACCAGCGGTTGAGATCTCAATAACAGCCGACTTATTTCCATACTTATATCATAACTAAAAAATTAGGGAAAATTTCCACTGTACCCATCAAAACTTTTAAAATAGCCAATTTCTCCGTGAAAACACCATAATATCTAATATCCCCATAAAATCTTAACTTTCTTTCTTTTATGTCATGTTGGTTATTTTATAAATTAAATTGACACATATACCCTTCCAATTAAATGGAGGTGTCCATTAAATTTATTACATGATTGAATTTGTAAGAATGATTGCATACGAAAAAAAAAAACACTTCCTCTGTTTCAAAATATTCCCTCCTATCTCATCCTCATCTTCATTCCTCCGACTATAAATTGACTCCTCCTTATCACCAGTTCTGACAATTTAATTGACCCACCCAGAGACGGAGCCACTCGTAATAAATGGGGGTCAATTGACCCCCATTTATTTTCAAAAAATTTGTGTTTATTGGTAAACTTATATATAATTTAGTAGAAAATGCTATGAAATTGTCAAATTGACCCCCATTCGTAGCATATAAATTTTATATACTTGATCCCCATTCACGTTTGACTCCCATAGTCTGAAGGTCTGGCTCCACCCCAGGACCCACCTATGCTATTACTGCTCTTCCTCTCTTCTCCTCCATGTTTCTTTTTTTTTAATATAATGTGTTGTGCCTTTCTTCTTCTCCTCTCTAGTTTTGTATATCATAGAATAAGCAAATTTGGATAATTCAAAACAATTTCATGAGATCCATACGCATCCTGAAAATGTGAATTGCTAATTTATTAAATAACAGTAGAATGTCAGTTGAATTATGGCTCATGAGGCAAGGCATCCATGTGCACATTCGGGAAGGCCCCAAGCCTTCAGCCAATTGCCTAATTTTCAATTGCTCCTTTCGTGTATGACCTCATTTGTTGGATTCCAGCTTTGCAAAGTATTATAATTAGTTAGTCAAATTCGCTTAATCATGAAAAAGAAACTATACACTAGTAAACTAATATAGGTGATGAACATAAGAGGAACACAAGGATGAACATGTGCATTGCGGCATATCCAGTCCTAACAACGAGATTGACAAGCTCAAGTACTAGTGCGGCTGCACGTGCATCCCAGACAATGGCACTGGCACGTGCCAGAAAAGTGTGTGGGCCCCATTACTCGACCCTGGACAGGAGGATAGTGATAGATTTATTTCATACAAAATCATATCGCAATTCATAAATTCTAGATTTACCATGATCCTCTAGTGAATCATAATCTGAAATTTAAAGTTACCTTGATCCATAGTCATGATCTTCCAGAGAGACACAAGCACCGTTGATCACCGGAAGCATTTAGATTTCCAAGTAATCCCTCTCAAGTCCGATGGAGAGATCAAGAGAGACGGCAGCGACAATACTTTGTTCTACACAAGAAGAATACCCGAATCACAAGTTCTTTTCCGACAAAACATTTTTCTAATCTCTCTGTTATTTATTTTAAGGGAGAGATGGAGATGCCAAAAGTCAGAAAATTGAGAGAGAGCAATTAGCTTTTTAATACCAAAAAATGAATAGGCTTGAATATGGCAATGAATAGGCGCCTCTTGGCTGTCAATTAATTAATTAATTAATTACTGTAGCCTATTTTCTTATTGGATCCTTAGCGGGTCTGAATTCAGAACTTGTCTTATTGGGTATTTTCTTATTTACCGAACATTGCCGTATTTAATTGTGTTCCCCAGGGACCAATAGCATAATTGTATTATTTATAAACTTTATATAATTTAGACCATCACTAAATCATAAAGTTATTAATACGCATTCTACACATTAAAGGCCCCACTTCTCATGACACATATTGAACCCGATAAATAATACTTAATTTGATCACTTCATAACGGGTCTAATTAGATATTTGACAGTCTAATATTCAATATATATTTATATCACATATAAGCCCATATATGTTGTAATTAATTAAAATTAATTCCAACAATCTCCCACTTGGACTATATGTATATCTAAATAATATATATATTGATAAAACTGAATTGAGTACTCAAGCTGTGCTGTCATAGCCTTTTGCGTCATCAACCAATTCCGTCCATCAATCATATTCACAAGGACTTAAGTAGTATTCGTCTCATAAATTGAAACTAAACCAACATAAATCACTGTGTAAACATAATTGAATGACATGAATCATGAAGGGGATGTGTAGTTTGGGAATTACATGCAATGTGATCTACATGCCTATTTCCAATTTGGTCACTTTATCTTAATTTGATTTTGAGGTCAATCATATATTCAGAGTGCATAATAAACTGAATAACTGAAAGCTGAATAACTGCATGATACATACAAATAATAGAATATCATATAAAATTTAACTGCATGATATCTGTAAAAGTATATCATATAAAACATAAAACATGATACATAAAATACAGACTCCCACTAAATCTGACAATCCTCTTTAACACAGATACCCATGTGAGTAACATGCTCGTGAAACTGTTTGGGTACCAATCCCTTAGTCAGTGGATCTGCCAGCATGGATGTTGTACCAATATGCTCAATACTTATAAGTCCACTCTGAACTCTTTCCTTCACAGTAAGAAACTTAATGTCGATATGTTTGGATTTCGACGAGCTCCTGTTGTTGTTGGAATACAGTACTGCTGAATTATTGTCACAATATATCTTGAGTGGCAACTTAATAGTATCCACAATACGCAGCCCAGTGACAAAATTCCTTAGCCATATTCCATGGTTCGATGCCTCGAAACACGCAATGAATTCGGCTGCCATGGTGGAAGAAGCAATCATGGTTTGCTTTGCACTCCTCCAAGAAATAGCTCCTCCAGCCAACATAAAAATATAACCAGATGTTGACTTCATGCTATCCACACAGCCCGCAAAATCAGAATCAGTATATCCAATGACCTCGAGCTTATCTGATCTCCGATATGTCAGCATATGATCCTTCGTTCTTTGCAAGTACCTAAGTACCCTCTTGGCTGCTTTCCAGTGATCCATACCAGGATTACTGAGATACTGGTCTAACATTCCTGTGATGTACGTAATATCCGGACGCGTACACACCTGAGCATACATCAGATTCCTACTACCGAAACATATGGAATCTGGTGCATTTCTGATTTCTCAAGTTCTGTCTTTGGACATTGATTGAGACTAAATTTGTTTCATTTTGCAACAGGAGTATTTCCTAGTTTGCAATGTTCCATACCATTTCGCTTAAGAATTTTATTGATATATGCTTGTTGTAAAGCCCCAAAATACCCTTGTTTCGATCTCTATGTATTTTAAGTCCTAACACATATGATACTTCACCAAGATCTTTCATATCAAAATGTCTGAAAAGAAATCTCTTAGTTTCACGCATCATATTTATATCGTTACTAGTAAGCAATATGTCATCAACATATAAAACCAGAAATATAAACTTACTCCCACTGAACTTGTGATATATGCATTCATCCACCAAGTTAGGCTCAAATCCAAATGAAACAATTACTTGATGAAATTTGAAATATCACTGTCGAGATGCTTGCTTGAGTCCATAGATGGATTTATTTAATTTTCAAACCATCTGTTTTGAGTTATTGTTATCAAACTCAAAGTTAGGTGGTTGCACCATATAAATAGTTTCATCAATGTCAGTCTTAACATCCATCTGGTGTAACTCAAGATCAAAATGTGCCACTAAAGCCATAATAATTCTGAAGGAATCTTTCATAGGCACAGGTGAGAAAGTTTCTGTAAAGTCAATGCCTTCTTTCTGTGTAAATCTCTTAGCAACAAGCCGCGCTTTGTATCTTTTCACATTACCTTCTGAATCCTTCTTAGTCTTAAATATTCATTTGCAACCAACAGGCTTCACACCTTGAGGTAATGAGACAATATCCCAGACTTTGTTGTCATACATTGACTTTATTTCATCATTCATGGCCTCGATCCATTTATGAGAATTTGCACTTTCCAAAGCCTGACGGAGACTGAGAGGGTCATCATCCATCATGCCAATGTCAAATTCATGTTCTTGAAGGAACACAACATAATATTTAGATATTGTGCTTCTTCTCTCTCTGGTGGACCGCCTTAAAGGCACTGTTTCTTGAAGTTATTGAGGTGGTATAGGTTCCTCTTCAACATCAACATTGTTTTGTATTGGATTCTCTTCCATTTATGGAGGTTCATTTACTGTATGTTCATTCACTGTACGATTCTGAACCAATGAGTCTCCAGATATTCTTATTACAATTGGTACCATTGCTGGCGCATCTTGTATAGGAGAATCTTGTTTCTCTTCAAAGACAATTTGATTTGTATTTCCCCCTTGAACCATAACATCCTCAAAGACTTAACTGTATTTGTCTCGAAAATTATTCTATTAGTGGGATTATAAAATTTATACCCCCGGGACCTTTCTGAAAAATATTCACAAAGAACGAATCAAATCACCGAATTATAAAAAAAAATCAAAATAAGGCATATTCCATCAACTAAGTATCTTCGAACAATAAGTGCTCTTTGGAGTCAATTATTATTCTAAGATAAATAGGTGTAGCAATTGAATATAACAGTCCATTTGATGTCAATAAGTCAACCTTCCTTTGGGCCGATTAACTAATTACATCCAAAACTTAATGACTATTACCCATTCATTACCACAAGTATACATACAATATTTGATTATTGTCTTTCCTTTGGGCCAGTCCAATAACCAAACATCATATGTATATTCACTGTGTATAAATTGGCAAATGATCAACGCCAGTATGAGAGCTTACTTTGGCAAGATGATACCTTGATCAAACATTTTATCAAACATTTTCCAAAATATATCTTAATCTTAAGCCTTCATAATGATTTAATATTATCCGAAATTTTTTTTTTTTATCAAAATTTGGCTTAACCGAATTAATCATAATGGGCTCATGAAATGGCATAAAACTATACAAGATAATAAATAACATGAGCCCAAATCATAAGTGAGATAGTATGATCCAAGGCACGATGGTCTCCATTGTAAGAATCCACTTGATAATAGCCATCATCCATCCTTCATGTAATCTTCTTTATTCTAACCAAATTACTACTCTAATAGCAATAAAGAAATTACATTAAAGTCCTAAGGATAACGGCTCGCAGACCGTATAAATGATACATATAAGCGACATGCAAGTCACTTTTAATTATAAAATTAATTAATTCACAGGGCACCTTAGACCGCTTTTACACACATCATTCATTCATTCATTACAACATATCACACAAGGCAACATGATCATACTATTCACATATTTCATAACTGCAAAAAAGAGTTAGGAATAGAAACCAAAATAGGCTTCCTAACGGCTGCGGTCCCTTATAACCAAATATAGTAAACAAAACTTTACTTGATCGAATAATTAAATTACTGATCTGGTATGGTTCGGAAATAATTGCAGCAGAATACAGATCAGAAATTTGCACTATTTAATTTTCACTATATAATTAGTTGTCTTGAATACAAAAATAATTGCACTTTTAATTTGAATCTGAAACGGTCCGCAATTAATTATCATAAATAACAGTCTATTAAGGCAATTAATTATACAAATCATCTGCTTTGATTAAGTATATTTGTATATTTAGGAAATACAAATGTCTGGATTATTTCCTAAATAGTCTAATATTTGTATATTTAGGAAATACAATCTCTGGATTGAGAAGTGCAATACGCTCATGAAATACAATCTAATGTTTGTAATTTCCTAAATATACAAATCTGCTTTGATTAAGGCAATTAATCCATTAAGGGAATACACAGAGGCGCATTTCAAGCAACTTAATGGCATATAAAATTTCCTAAATATACGGCAATTTACATTATTATGAATATCTGAACTGTTTGGCATATCTAAATATACGTGTAAATTGGGCATATCTGGGTATATACAAATTGATATACGGCAATTCAACATATATGGGCATATCTGGATGTTCAATTTGTTCATAATATACAAATTGATATCAATGTCGCCATATAATTATTTATTCATAATATACAAAATTGCCGAACAGAAATTTTGTTTTAACAGATTAATCAAATTAACTCAAAAACAGAATATTTAGCGCAATATACATTAACAGATAATCAGAATTTAAAGATCCGAACCATAATCAGAATTTGACGATTCAACTAGAGTAGGCTCTGATACCAATTGATAGATTTATTTCATGCAAAACCATATCGCAATTCATAAACCCTAAATTTACCATGATCCTCTAGTGAACCCTAATCTGAAATTTAAAGTTACCTTGATCCATAGCCATGATCTTCCAGAGAGACACAAGCACCGTTGATCACCGGAAGCCTTTAGATTTTCAAGTAATCCCTCTCAAGTCCGATGGAGAGAGCAAGAGAGACGGCAGCGACAACACTTTGTTCTATACAAGAAGAATACCCGAATCACAAGTTCTTTTCCGACAAACCCTTTTTCTAATTTCTCTGTTATTTATTTTGAGGAAGAGATGGAGAAAATGCCAAAAGTCAGAAAATTGAGAGAGAGCAATTAGCTTTTTAATCCCAAAATGAATAGGCTTGAATATGGCAATAAATAGGCGCCTCTTGGCTGTCAATTAATTAATTAATTAATTACTGTAGCCTATTTTCTTATTGGATCCTTAGTGGGTCTGAATTCAGAACTTGTCTTATTGGATATTTTCTTATTTACCGAACATTGCCGTATTTAATTGTGTTCCCCAGGGACCAATAGTATAATTGTATTATTTATAAACTTTATATAATTTAGACCATCACTAAATCATAAAGTTATTAATACACATTCTACACATTAAAGGCCCCACTTCTCATGATACATATTGAACTCAATAAATAATACTGAATTTGATCACTTCATAACGGGTCTAATTAGATATTTGACAGTCTAATATTCAATATGATCTCCACAATAAAATGTACTTGCAGATCAAATTTTACATTTTTTTGAATTTTTTTACTATTTATTAAGTATTTTACAAAAAATAGCCATACTTAGACCATTGAATTTTGTACCCATCTTAATAAATAGTAAAAAAATTCAAAAAAATATAAAATTTGATCTGCAAGTACATTTTATTTAGATAATCATGTTGAACGGTTTGGATCGACGATTTGGACTTTGAAAATGAAAAAAATGAATGTTGTAACTTTGTTGTAACTCAAATTTGTTGTAAGTGGATCCCTCCTCTTATATCACATATAAGCCCATATATGTTGTAATTAATTGAAATTAATTCCAACAGATAGCTGTGCCAACCCGCCCGAGTGGCCTGCTCTGATGCAGGTGCCATGGTCGGCAATGTGTATCTCTCGTTCACTGATTTGCCAAACTCGCCGTGCCGACTCTCTGGTTCTTTTTCCTGCCATTGTGCTCTTCACTGGCCAAATTTAGATTCTTGCACAAAATATATTTTCTGAGCTTTCAATTCGTCCTTTTTTTTTGTTGTTGAATATTTGCCCATTATATTAGTAGCTGTGCAAATTTAAGATGCCAGATAGTTTACATTATTTATGAATAATGTAAATGTATATACTTCAAAGAATTATTTAGCAATGTAAGATGATGAGGAGAAATTTCTATTTTCATTTAAAGTTTATACTCAACAGTTAAACAAGCGATTCTTAATAGTTAATACAAACCAATAATTATTTCATAACACATACCAGTATGTACAAGAAAGTTGGTACTAACTGGTTTAAGAGTTAAAAAAGGGTCAGAAAAGTAAAATAGTAAGAATTAAAAAATGTGCTCAAGAATGCATCACAAGTTGATCTTTACCATAATTAGTTTTGTACCATAAGCAAAACAGTAAGGAGGTTCTAAAATGGTACCATTATCAATAAGTAATGCAACAGCTTACGGGAGTACCAACTGGTACCAAAGGATACCTCATACTAACTGGATACCTCACTTGAGTGGTACAGTAAATGCCCTTGAACATTGATGGAGAAAGAGAAGGGCAAACTAGAGAGGATCGAGAAGGACAAAGGCAAGACTGTTAAAGAAAAAAGGAGAACAAGGAGGAGGGGAGAGAGGTGGACCGAGAAGCACCAGAAGGAAGAAGACATGAAACATTAGACATAAATTTAATGGACACCTCTATTTAATAGAAGGGTATATGTGTTAATTTAATTTATAAAATAACTAAAATATATAGAAGAAGAAAAGTTAAGTTTTGATGGGGATATTTAGATAGTGGAGGGTTCAAATGCACTATTATTTTTGTGCTCCAATATGCTCCACATCCTTTATCTCTATTTTCAAAGTCCGAACAGTCGATCTGAACCGCTCAACATGATCTTCATAATAAAATATGCTTGGATACCAAATTTTATATTTTTTAGAATTTTTTTACTATTTTTTTAGATAGGTACAAAATCACTTTTTTAAGGAGATTCTGGACCATCCGATAAAGTGATATTGTACCTATCTAAAAAAATAGTAAAAAATATAAAATTTGGTCTCCAAACATATTTTATTATGAAGATCAAGTTGAGCAATTCGAATCGACTGTTTGAACTTTGAAAATAAAGATAAAAAATGTGGAGCATATTAGAGCACAAAAATTATGGGCATTTGAACCCTCCTCATTTAGATATTACTGTGTTTTGATGGGTACAGTGAAAATTTTCCCAAAAAATTAATAGTACGGTCACTGAAGCAGACCTTAAACTAAAAAGAAAAGGAAAAAACAAAACAGCTTTAGCTACCCAAATTGACGGAGATGGCGATAAGGGAGGCGGGCGAAGATTTATCGGTGGTGGTGCTAGCGTCGGACCTCGGCATCGACGGCCGCTCTCTCCTCGCTCCGTCGGAGCGCCGCCTTGCGGAGGAGAGCGACGAGGTGACGTGGCAGTGGCATGATTGCATGGAAGAGGACTTCTCGGATCTGGAACAACTCCAGTTCATGCGCCTTGAGGGATCCGATAAGGCCGGGAATCGGATTCTTCGGATCGTTGGCAAGTTCTTCCCAGGTCCGAAACCCTCTTGAGGTTTTATTCACTATTTACTTGTTTTGGGTTCAAATCGGGGATGGTCTGACCTTATTCAGTTTGTATATGCATTTGATTGAAGATAATAATATAACAAGAACGAATATTTCCTTCTTGTCGACATATCCTCCTTGCTGTAGTGTTCTCAATTCTCTATCTGATTATTTCTTTAGACTTCCGTACCTGGTTTCTTAATTGAAATTTAGTTATTGCTTTTCCCATTTTCCGTCATCAGTGAAAAGGCTTATGGGGTTCATATTGTAATTTTCATGTTAAATTTCTACTTGAGCCTTGTACCAAAAACTCACACAGCTGTCTGGTACTGTTTAGCACAGACAGTGCCACCGATGATGTGTTAAAGTTGAGTAGGCATTGAAAATTAAAAGCAATGAATTAAACACCAAATCAATGGAAAAAAACTAAAAACTATAAAATTATTTTAGAAAAAAAAATTGACATGCTAACTATGTATACATCTTGCCCCTTCTCCAGCTCCTGTTGTTGATGCAGTGCGGCTAAAGAGATATGTAACTCATAAAGTACATATGGATCTGGCAGAGGGACCATTTTCCATATTGTACATGCATAGCAAGGTGCAATCAGGAGATAACAACCCCGGAATGTCAGTATTGAGGTGGATTTATGAAGAACTCCCTTCTGACGCCAAGAACCGACTCAAGGTTGTCTATTTCCTTCACCCGGGCATTCGTTCCCGCCTTGCCATGGCCACGCTTGGCCGGTGGTTCCTTAGTGGGGGGTCAGATCCTTTTTCTCTTTTATCTCTACTTTTTAGATTCTTTTATTTGACAGGTATAATTAACAGCACCATGCCAGATTTTTACTGGTACTATACAGTTTTTGTGCCTTATGTGTGCTTCTTCGGAATCTGTTTTGGCTAATTTAGTTATGATCATGTTTTTGTTATGGTTTAAATAACTAGTAAAGGTACCAGAAAACCTGCATAAAGGGACTTAATTTGCTTTTATTTTTTGTTACAAGTGCACTGGAAATCTCCAGTCCTCTGCCACTGGATGAGGCTATGCCTTCTCAAGATGATGATGTGCCCTCAACAGACTAATTAGGATATAACAGCCTCTAACAGAATTCTGTCAATTACCTTAGTCATTATTAACTATAGTTAAATTGTATGACTTCTCTATAAATACTACTCTTGTACATGTAATCAAGACAATCAATGCAGTGAACATTTGATCCATCTCTCTGTCTCTCTTATATCACTCATCCCTTTACTAATTTGTTTGATTTGTTGTAGGCTGTACTGGAAAATAAAGTATGTGAGCAGAGTGGAGTACCTTTGGGAGGACATGCGAAAAGGCCAGGTGGAGATACCAGAAATCGTGGCAGAGCATGACGAGGTTTTAGAGCACAGGCCGTTGACTGATTATGGCATTGAGCCCGACACTCTCCATTTTAGTGAGGTGCCAACTATCAGGCATGCACATGATCGGTATGGGGACAAATGGTCTCGCGACTTTATGTAATGTTTTAGGAGTGATATTTATTTCAAATTATACCATAAGTGTTCATCTTTTTTCATTTTTATTTTGGACAATAACCTGATGGGTACTGTATTGTAATGTGCTATGTGAATATGTGGTAACTGTGTTGGCTATTTTACCAACCTCAGCAATCGAAAAACTGTTATGAGTGCTTGGTATTTTAAAACTAAAATTCAGACTCAATGATTTGTTCTGAACTGGGATTAATTCTTGTTCTGTCAAATTATATTAAGAAATTGGAGAAGATCAAACATTTCAATAAGAGAATTTTGAAAATAACATTGAAATGAAAAACTGATTTGATGTACATATGAATAATTGTTAAATATTGATAAATTATTCTACAACTAGAGCACTACTATTCATGATATGATCATAGGGGGTGATATTAATAACACAAATTTTGTTATTCACACAACGATTTGTCCTTCTTTATCATTTTTTATACAAAGCTATTTTTCCTCATTCATTCCTTGCATGCTCAATTCAAAAAGAAAATTATAATTTCTTAAATAACTTCTAATGACTATCAAAATCATTTTAGAAGAAAGACATGTACCAATTATGGAAATTATACAACTAATGAATCGAAATTAAGACAATTATGAATGAAAGAGAAACATTAGGAGAGGATTCAGAAAATTTTAAAAGTGTTGTATTTATAACAAAGTTTGTAGTGTTAATATCAGCATCCAATGATATATCATCTTCTAATACACCTCCACTATCAGGGGCTAATCTAAGGCTTAGCCAAAGGTGGCTAAGCCACCCTATGATTTTAAAATTTTAATTATACACATAGGAATTTAATTGAATTTAATTTTTTTTAAACTTTGTATATAGTCTAGCTACCCTCAATAAATAACATATGTCTAGTTGTAGTTTAGTGGTTAAAGCTTTATTTTATGATTGAGAAACCTTGAGTTCAAATCTCACTCACTATAATTATACATTTTAATTGTCAGCCACCCCTATCAAAATTTTCTAGTTCCGCCCCCATCCACCATGGCAGACTATCGCACAACACAATATGTCATGTTAGTCGTATCAGAATCGACACGTCTTGACATCTGTTTTATAAGTTCCATTGTCTGGCAGTCCAATATTTAATTTGGTTCCAAGATTACAAAAGAACAACATAATTTGAAAAAAAAAATGCATGGATATTACGGAAAAATTGCATATGAGATATGGAGCTATTTGGCATAATAAATAGCATGCATAACATAAGCCTTGTAACTTTTCGTACACAGATGTGCTACTTTCTTCATCAAATAGTAAGAAAAGATTAAATGCTAGTTTTGCTCTAATTTATAAACTCAAAGCGAGAAAGATAATTACCTCTAGGGACTCACTTCAGATATCCTTCATGTGATTTTCTACATAATAGAACTATTTTTTGGACTTGGCCCCAAAAATTCTAAAACAAAAACATATTGAAGCGGGGCGGTTTGGTATTGAGAGTTGACCGCCCCTCAGTGGGGCGGTTAAGTCATTTGTAAAAGAAAATTCAATCAGATGACATATTTGCTATTTTTTTTTGTTAGAGTATTAATAAAAATTTCGGTTGTTGTGCCCTTTTGGGCCATGTTTTCATTCAATTAAAGTCTATCGATTGTTTAGATGTTTTTTTGAGTTTTTTTTTTTTATTAAATGAAGACTGCTGAAATTTGTTTAGGACTCTTGAATAAGTTTGTTAGTTTATGGATGAATGTTGTATGTTTTTTTTCTTGTATTTCAAATAAAATTAAAGAATTAGTATGATCCATTGATAAGAGTTGAAAAAAATGATTGATTATAAATTTATAACAAAAAAAATTAATAAATTTAGAAAGATTAATATAAGATTTGAAGAAAGTTAATTAAGAATTAGTTAACTTAAATACAAATAAAGTATATAGTTAGAAGAGTGAAAATTTTCAACAACAATATACATTTTCGTCACAAAAATATTTATTTTATTATAAAATAAAAGTTTGTCTTAGAAGCAAGTTTGTGAGACATCAAAGTTTTGTATTCTTACATTTTTAATGCGATTGGACGAGAATATCAATTATTTGGTTCAAGTTTCTATATTAAGTTCTTTAAAAATGATTAATACATGTCACAATATGAATTTCATATTATTGACTTAATAAAATGAAACAATTTATAAAAAACGAAAAAACAATGAAAGAAATTGCAATCGAAAAATCAAATATAGAATTGCCTAATTTGATATTACATCATTTTGTTTAAGAAAATGAATAAACTCACATGAAAAAATAATATTTTTCTCATCATGAAGATTTTATTTTGAAGAGGTAAAAAAAAAACTTGTAACCACTGAAAACAAATTTGCAATTTATAGCCCAAACAATTCAAAACCTCCATGTAATATATGTTTCATTGTCCTTCCCAAAAACCTTATAATCTATAAATTTGATAACAATTTCTCGAGAAAAAATCCAACCCATATTTCAAAAAAATAAAAACCAACTCATATTTCAAAAAAAAAAAAATCTCGGAAAAAATGTTAGGTCTCGCCAACCTATGACAATGACAAGTGTGCATTGGAACATAAAATGTTTGTGTGCTTAGAAAATATTGTAAACATCTACCAAACTTTTTTAGGGCATGTTTCGATGACACTTTTCTTATGAGAATATTTTTTTTTCTATTCGGATGATTTATTTTCTATTCTTTTGTTTATTCCTATGTAACTCTTTTATTTATTTTTTATTAATGGCATCTCTATTTTTATAAGATGGTGCTCTCCATTTGTATTCAAAGAATTACATATTGGACGTCCAATCTAGACAATTAATTAATCATTTGTAAAAGAATAATGAAAATTTTGATAAAACCATACGAAAAATACCATTAGTTCTCATAAAAGTTTGTATCATTGGTAAGATTTTTTCCCAATTCTGATTGTGAAGGATTTGTTTAAGAAGAGAGCAACCTACGTACTTCCATTAGTTGCAATTAACACGAGGTAAGCTGAATAAATTGAAAATTCAAATTTGATGTTTGTGTCCAGGAAACCAAATATTTTTTTGCAAACATCCCTCCAATGTATTAGTTTCTCAAAAAGGAGATAATCAATTTATAATAAATAACCTTATAAGTTAATGTAATATGGAGCTGAATCTCCACATTTCTCTTTTAAAAAAATAACTAACCTTATAAGATCCCTTGTATGGTAACAGATTGTGACAAAAACTAAAAAAAGTGTGAGAAAATCATGCATATGAGATGATGTACTAAATAAACGTCTATAAAAACATGTATACATAGATTTGAATAAATTAAAAACAAATAATTTCTTTGAGAAAAAAAATATATTGTAGTAAGTTGTAGTTTAATTATTTGTTTTATTTGTCAAATTACCATTATGATGTTGGAGATAACTGATTAAATAAAATATTAAATTTATTTTAGAATTTACGTGAAACATATGTAGATATCTATTATATATCTATATATAATCTCTGAAAGAGGCTGTTACAATACTCCAACAGTACACACTGCGATAAAGTTCACAGATCAAGACTGACAAATTTTGTCTAAACTTGCTCAAGATGTGATGGTTGTACCAGTCTCGACGGTTATTTCAGAATTGGCTTTTAACATTGGTGGTCGTGTCATTAATGTCTAAAGAAGCAAACTAGATTCATAAATTATTAAAGCATTAGTGTGCATATAAGACTGGATCGGATGTTATAAAAAAAAATACCATTTTTTTAATTATATCATTTTCTATTAACTCATTGTATTCTTAATTATATTGGGTCAGAAGTGAAAAAAAATAATTGTTGTGTGAAATCACTCAAAAGATATTGTGTGGTGTATAAATTTTAAAGAAGTATTCTAATAAATGATATGAGTTCTGAACAAGTTATTTGAGTTCAGATCTTCTAGTACCAGTATGGTCTTTGGGTTGTTAGTACATTTTTTTATTTGCTTGCTTATAATTGAAATTCAATATTCCAATCTTTTCAGATGAAGTTTCTGGTGTCAAGTTTCATTTAAAAATCTTTTTAAAACTAAAATCATATATAGTAATACAAATTTTCTTACTGACTCTAAATTGTCTCGGTTGAAGCTCCAATAAAAAATTTAGTCAAGCTGCTATAATCAATCAAACAATTATGTCTCAAATATCCTTTAGTCATGTATATAGTTGAAATAAAGTTAATTAACTAACTTTTTTCAGATTAAAAAAAAGTCAGAATATAAATTTTAAAAATTTTATATCTCTCGGCGTTCAAACCATCTTTTCTTAATTCAGTTTTTTAATTCACATAATATAGGCCTAATTCGATTCTTTTGAAAATCAGATATTAATTTCAATTATTATTTTAATTTCAAATCTTGCAACATTCATTTTTTATTTTATTGAGGAAACAGAAAAATAATATCTTTTTTATTTTAGAAGATGGTGATAGGGATTGATGTGTTAACAAAATATCATTAAACTATCTTTTTTTTATTATAGAATTATATATATTTAGAGAGAATATCTTTTGTGTTGGTATATTTTGATTAAAATTATTGTTATGTTGGTGAATTTTAGTTAATTACATATGATCGGTGAATTTTTTAGTTATGACTATATATTTTGTGCATACAAGTTATATGTATATATATATATATGAGGAGGGATCTAGTTACCACAATTTTGAGTTACAACAAAGTTACCACAACTATGTAAAATTTAATTTGGAAACACATTTTATTGTGGAGATCATGTTGAACGGTTTGGATCGACGATTTGGAATTTGAAAATGTAGAAAATAGTTGTCGTAACTTTGCTGTAACTCAAAATTGTGGTAACTAGATCCCTCCTCTATATATATATATATATATATATATATATATAGAGCTTGGCTACTATGCTTATATAAGCAAAAGCCCCCATATGCTTATAACTCATTTTTGCGTTTCCAATGTTCAAATGGTCGATCCGACCGTTCATCTTGTTCTCCATATTAATATGTGCTTGGAGACTAAATTTTACATTTTTCTGAATTTGTTTACTATTTATTAAGCCACTTTGAAAATTGCTGATCTGGGTGAACAGTAAAAACAGTGTTTCCAAAATTCTGGACCACCAGATCAGAAACTTTCAAAGTGGCTTAATAAATAGTAAAAAAATTCAGAAAAATGTAAACTTTAGTCTCCAAGCACATATTAATATGGAGAACAAGATGAACGGTCGGATCGATCATTTGAACATTGGAAACGCAAAAATGCTCATTTAAGCATATGGGGGCTTTTGCTTATATAAGCATAGTAACCAAGCTCTATATATATATATATATATTGAATTAGGAATCCGAATTATATCCGTATTTGTATTTGAAAAATATTTAATCCGTATCCGTTTAATATCCGATCTGTATATGTATCTGTTTACTATCAGATCCGTATCCGTAGAAAAAAAAATACGGATATGGATATGGTTTTGTTTGCACCCCTACTTGAACCAATTTCATTGTTGGAACCACTCTAAAATATACATTTGTCTAAAGTCTAAACTGAAATATACTTACTTGAGGCTGAATGAATATCCGTTTAAATCAATTTAAATTTGTCATTTAAAAAAATGAATAAAAATAGTCAGAAGATAATTGAGATTAATGACATGATAACTATAATATTATAATTCAAAATTAACCCCGACAGTGGAAGTAAGCTGAATAAATTGAAAATTCAAATTTGATGTTTGTGTCCAGAAACCCTAATATTTTTTTAAAACAGCCTTCCAATTTATTAGTTTCTCAAAAAGGAGATAATCAATTTATAATAAATAACCTTATAAGATCCTTATATGGTAACATATTGTGACAATACTAAAAAAAGTGTGAGAAAATCATGCATATGAGATGATGTGCTAAATAACGTCTATAAATACATGTATCACACAGATTTGGATAAATTGAAAGCAAATCATTTCTTCTAATAAAAAAATATTGTAGTAAGTTGTAATTTAATTATTTGTTTCATTTGTCAAAATTAACAATGTGATGTTGGAGATAACTGATTAAATAAAAGATTAGATTTATTTTAAGAACACAAACATATATATTAAGAATTTACATGCAGCAATTATAGATATAAGTTCTAATTTTTTCTAAACTTAATTAAATAAATCTATTGAAATAGATTTCACATTTATAGACTAAGTGAGTGAAAATATTGCCATCCTATTTCTTCTCCTAACCACTCTAGACAAGCTCCAAACCTTTTAATTTAGGAGACAGAATTTTTTTTTAAAAGAATAAGAAATTTATTTATTTAAGTTTATATTATTTATCCTGAAAAATGCAAGGGTTACACATACTTTCGCCTTGAGTCATAGCAAAGATCGTAGATACTAAAACAAACAACAACTTTTTGCTTGAGCTTATTGTTGTCGCTCATAAGTTTGAAAAGATAGTAAAAAAATTTATCTACACAAAATGCAGGACAAAATTTTGCTAAATTATTATTTGCTTGGAACTAAACAAATTTAAAATTTTCAGAAGAATAACAACTGGAAAATAAATGTGGTCTTTTATTTTTATAGGTTATGAAAACTACTTTTTGAAAACTAACAAATTAATTTCCAAAGTTTTATTTTCAAGTACTAACTATATTAAATAGATGGAGGCGTTGTAAAAAAAAAGTTTATTTTATTTTAATACAATTTTTAGTGGGAAGATGACATCAGCTTATCAGTAAAATTTGTACTTCTGTAATTTACCTTGAAAAAATTATTCTTATGTCGCAATAGGGATTGCACTATATTTAAATTAATAAGATGGAACATTTAAAAACAAATGAGAAGAAAGATGGAAAGAAACTGCACTCAAAGAATTATTGGATATCCAATTAGACAATTAATCATCTGTACAATTGGTAAGATTTTTCCAGATAAGAGTTAATTTTCCGAAATTTTTATTAATAACCTATAAAATAAATGAATTAAAATAATAATATGGTTTTTAACAAAATTTTAAAAGTAACTTTACCGCTGAATAATCCAGTAATTATACAGAACAAAATTATCTAGCAGTTTTGAATTAGCTCATTTTTGTTGAATAATCCACCCAATTTCTGCTAAAATATCCAGTGGAACCGTCAAATTTTATAATTTTTAACATTCAGACCATTCAAACATTTGTTTGTTTCCTATTAAAATATTATAACATTTAACATTCAATTCAAACATTCGAGATGAATTGAACACTAATAATATTTTAAAGTATAACATTTGGTTGAATTGAATACTAATAATATTTTAATAGGAAAAATACAAATATTATCTGGATTATCCAGCAGAAAGTAGCTTTTCTATTACTGTTTGTTCAGAATTTCTACTAGATTATCCAACAAAAATTTTACTCTTGAAAATTGGCTGAAAACCATATTATTTTTGTTTAATTCATTTATTTTATAGATTATTAATAAAAATTTCGGGTTAATTTTGCTTTGAAGAGAGCAAAGTACGTATTTCCATTATTAGTTGCAACATAAGGTCCAAACTTATTCAAACCTCCAACTAATAAATTTAGGTCTTCACAAAACAATTATATGCAAGCCTAAGTGTTTGTGCAAAATAAATTATATTACGACTAAAATTTCCCTCAATACATATTTTGGTTTTCAATTTGAATATGATAGTTGAGTAATATCAAGAACCGAATATGACAATTCTCAACAAAATAAAAAATCAGAAAGCTAAATTCTCCTTGCAACAAGGATTTATTTCTCAATCTATGAATACCCCAGGACCTAACTTTGTGAGAGCTCCCGGCATCGATCGGTGGCAGCAACAACAGCATTTATTAGAGACGCACGAAATGCACCTTTTTCTAGTTCTCGAATTCCCGCAATTGTAGTTCCCGCAGGAGAAGTGACCGCATCCTTCAGTTGACCGGGATGCTTTCCCGTTTGATTTACCATTGCAGCAGCTCCAAGAACCTATGATGGAGAAAGTCAACTGAGAAAAGGAAATGATAATTTTTTACAAGAAAAATCTTAGCATCACTATCAATAAACCATAATATCAGTCAGGTCAAGTATCAGTATGTACGGGCTGTTTACACCTATTTCTGTCATTTACCAAAGCAAAAGGCCAGGATAGCATTTAGCAAAGAAAGCACAAGCAGTTTAACGTTTTCCCAGGGTTTCTGTTTAATAATATGTTGGAATTATATATTTATTCAGAAGGGTACTATAGCTCTAGAACATAGCACCAAGGATATAAATTCCCACCTTGGCAGAGGTAAACTTCTAATTAAACTTTTAGCAATATGCCCCCTCTATCCCCACCCTCTTTCCAATTTTAATGCATCTGCCAGAATAGCAATTTCAATTATATTCTTATAACCTAAACACTTTCTACCACATACAGTTTGAGAAGCAAGGCCAAGAGCAAGGTCACGAGTAAGACCAGCAGCAACCCCTCCATCGGCCAAAGCCTCAATTGCCAAGTATATATAAGCAGGCCCACTTCCACTGAAACCATACAAGAAAAAAATGAATTATGCAACCCCTCCATCTAGCTAAATTGCTTCCGGAAGCACTTCAACCGAAGTGATTACGGGGTCAAATTTTAATATTTTATGTTTGAAATGTCGATCTAAGTAGCTCAATAAATTAGTTATATAATAAACATGTAGAATACCAATTTTTACTATTTTTGGAATTTCTTAACTATTTTTTATGATTTTTGAAATATGGTCTCTTTTGGCTTAAAAAGACTTTTATTTTTAGGTCAAAAAAGTCCATCAAATATTATATATATATAAGAGACGATAAACAGAGAATTGGGACTAGAATACCTTAAGCCAGTAATAGCATCAAAATATTTCTCCTCAGCGGTCCAAACTTTGCCGACTGCACCAAACAATTTGGCAACTCGTTCTTCATCTTTCTTTGTTGCCGTTTCCCCCATACAAAACACTGGATTTGATAAATCACTTGTTAATATTTATGATCACTAAGTTTCATTAATCTTATTTTAGATACAGCAAGAACATACTTGAGGAACTTCAGCCAGTACACAAAAAGAAAAAAACATGTGCCATTGCCGAACTTGGCCTGACAATTTAGGGTTAATTGCACAGTTAACCCTTAGTTGTGCAATTATGATGCCTCAAACACAAAGAAGAATAACGTATAGGTGCCCAGCTGGGAGGTACATACAAACTAACATGAGACTTGATCCACAAGTACTGGAACTAAAAGTGCAATGAAATTTTTTATAATTGTTCTTGTGAAATCCATTGCATCAATTCCAATTTTCATTTGAGTTCTTATCAAAATAATTTTGTTTTTCTATGATTCTAGGAGGTCATGCAACAACAAAAACAACAATACAATTTAGCTACAAACTACTATAATTGAAACTTTACCATATTCAATCCGCTTAAACTAACTATACCCAACTTATGCTTTGGTTATAGTCCAAACAATGACAGCAGAAGATCATACAGCAAACAGATAAATAAGAAGTCTGAAGGAGGCAAAGTCATTTTTAGCCCTTGAGGAGACTCCTTCATTAGACCTTGGATTAAAACTTGGCACCAAGGAGGCTGGATAATCCAACCTAAGGAGATTGTTCGGCTGGATTAACATGGATTGTAGAACTATCTTATGATTATATTCAACAAATAATTTCTTTTATCTTGGTTTGGAAATAAGGTAAAAGAACTACAGAATTGTACTCTTACCTGATGCAGCTTGACCCACAGCTGAAGGAGTGTTGGGCATTACTCTGATTATTCGACTTTTACCAGCACACTCCTGAATTAAAATTTACAAAGTTCAGCAAAATTATAGGATAAAAGTAAAAAAATTATAACAAGCCTAAAAAAAACAGAAAGCAAATATAGGTCATTAAATGCAAAGTTTAGTAAAAACACATTTTCTGTTCTTAAATGAATTTGATTAAGGATCACTTTTCTTTTGCATATTTCCATATAATCAGCACTATATAGAACAAAATAAAAGTATAAAACGAAATGCCTGTTTATAGATTATAGTGTACTAAGGTAACTATTTTCAATAATCCAAGCATTTTTACATTTTCCTACTTCCATATTAGTATTTTGAAATTAAAAACATAGGATCCTAAATATTGAAAATTTGAAACAAATAAAAGCCCAGTAATTTGTTAACAAACCTTTATGTCTTTCATTTTGATCCCGGCAGCTATTGATACTATAAGTTTATCCTTTGTAAAGAAAGGTTTAAGCTCTGTTAAAACTTGCTTAACTGCAGTAGTTTATAGCAATGTGTTAACATAGAAATTAGCAAAACAAATAATTCTAAAAGTAGTCCACATAAAGCAAGATTTTGCAGTCAGGCTGCTCTTTGTCTTTCTTTAAACCTTTTTTCTAAATAAAAAAAACACAAGGATATTTTGGCATAATTAAATGGCACGAGAAAAATCATACCTATTTGAGGTTTCACTGAAATGATAACTACATCACTGTCCTCAACCACCTGTCAAGTGACAATTTTGAGAGAAAAAAATCAACATTGTAACATATACAAATACAAATACACTGCGAAAGTTGGCAGGAAGTAAAATAATCGAAAAAATAAAATTAAGCTCAAATGTAAACAAATTGATTAATTAAGAATGAGACTAGATTACACGAATTTTAAAACTGCGACTTAAGTCAAGATTTGTTCCCATGCAGTACGATTATGAATAATCATTAGTCGATCTGTCAATTTTCCGGTAATAGATTAGCACTACGAAGACTATGACAAAATTGGAATAAAAAAAAGACGTTTCAATGATCCAACGACCTCAAACAAGCTATTAAAAGAAAATTGAAACTATCACCAATATACTAGAATAAAACCTGAGCGTTGGTTTCGAGGATGCGGCAGCCGAAAGAGGCAAAGAGGGAGCGGCGCTCGGCCCGGCGGTGAGTGGTCCTGATGCTGGTCGCCGGTAGAACGGCCGATTTGATGACGCCACGTGTGATGCTCTCCGCCATGTTCCCTGCGCCGACGAAACCTAGTTTGAACACATCATTCGGAGGCCCCGCCATGGAAAAATATATAGCGATTCGAAGAGGAGAAGAGTTTAGGAGGTAAGAAAGAAAGAAGCGAGAGAGCGCTGGAGTGAATAACTGAATATTTATTTGGCAAAAAAAAAAAAAACACTTATGTGCCCCTTTATGATGAACACATCCATTTTTCGCGTCGGGTCCTCTATAGTAACTCAAAATTTAATTTTGGATCACAACCGTCCGATCAGAATCAGGGCCAACCCTGTCCAAGTTGGTATCCACGGGACGCTTTAATATTCGTGCGGATTCTCTAGATATAAACTCAAAATTTGAGATACATTAGGGATCCGAATTCAAGTGCTATGGATCCCTTTTGTTTTTGAAATGTATCCGACGCGGTTGAGAATTTTAGTGGGCCCCGTTAGCCCACTGGATTTAACAGAAAGATATAATGGGGTTCGGCTACTCTTCAGTAGTTTGGATGTCGTACCTGAACCGTTCATCTAAGATAGTACGGTTTGGATTAATCAGACGCGTCATAAAGAGAAAAAAATAAAATAGCAGATATATAATTTAGGTTAACCTTAACTGTCTGATCGAAATTGGACGGACAAATAGTTTTTGAGGCAGCATAATTAGAGAGGAGAACAACTCTTGATGGATGGTAATGGGTTGAATTGAATTGTAGAAGTCTCTTATCTGTTAGGCAAGTTCGGTGGGAAGACCATTTTGACTCGTTCCTGGAAATGAGTGCTGAACAGATTGAGTCAAAGGTACCAAAATAATTTTATAAAAAAATGAAATGGACGTCTTTGTCTAATAATTACGTTCAAGGTAACAAAAGTATAAAACAATTATAATTTTATAAATAAAATGCTGCACCAAATTTCTACAAAAATAATATACTTACTTTTATTTTAACAATGCCAATGATAAAGATTTTGACAGAGTAGTTTTGGTTTCATGCAGCGCATAAATTATATGCAGTGTTTTTTTAATTATATATTATGTATGTTGTATGAAGTCAAAATTACTAATTTTTATTATGTTGTTGTTCATCCATTATTTTTTATATAGGCTCCAATGCCATAATTTTCATTCTTATATTAAGTACGTAGATGTCTTGATTCGCTAACGACTTTGATTAAAATATGAAATTTCGGATTGAGTATCATCTCTTTGATCAAATATTATGATTCCATATATCTTCTTTTTTTACGTACAGAAGTCTAAATTTATTTAGGCACGTACTCGCCACACGTACTCTTCACATACAAATTGTATTCATCTTTTTTATTGATCCTGATTTCTTTCTATTTTTTAAATATCATTTAAGAAATTTTTGAATTGATTGATAATTGATTGGTCATGTCTTTATTTCTTTCTATTTTTAAAGAATGTTATTTGTCATTTAATACGTCATTTTGTTTGAGATTTTTTGATGAAAAGTCAAAACGATAAAAAAAATGTCATTTAATATGATATTTACGAAATGTTATTTGTTATTTAGTATAAATTTTTATAAACGTATGTCATTTTGTATGAGATTTTTTTATTCTCATATAATATGTTCCCGTTGCAATGTACGGGCACGATACTAGTTTTAGTTACTTCCTCAGCCCGTATATGTGGCGTATTATAAAGGAAAACTTTTAGGATTACTCACTATGTTAGTAGGCAAAACTACTACTACTACAAATAAATTGATACTTTTTATATCTTAATCCAAAAACATAACCAATAATTAAATTTATTAAACACATCATTTATCTAATATTAATAATTATAAAAAAATTACAATTTTTTACTCCATTATTTTAAAAGACATGATTATTTATTAAATCATATAATATAAAATTTTGCATAAATCTTGTCTGAAAGACAGAAATCACTAATTAAAAAACTATATAAAATGTTTGATAAATATATTATATAGAAAATGACTAAATAAAATTATATATAATATTATATAAATCAATCCAATCAAAATAATAAATATTATATATTTATGCCTACAAATAAAAGATTTATTATATAAAATGATACATATTATGCAATTGGAAATTGTATAAATACATATTTTGTCAGATAATCAAATAAGAGAAATTTATATATATCCCCATCAAATCTTCTCTTTTTAAATATATCCTCATCATAATTCTAAATTTAATTATGTCCCCATCAAAACTAAATAGTTTTATTTATATCTCCATTTCTTCATTTAATCTCTTAAAATTTAAGATAAATATTAATGAGTAGAACTAGAGTGTTCTTAAGCTCACCAAGTCCCTTTGTGAGATTAATTCAAAAACCTATTAAATTGGCTTCAAACAATGCATCTAAACTGTTAAAATCGATCTATTTCACGAGTGATGTGTTCACATGTCAAATTTATAAATTTTCGAACTAATTTAATATAAAGTCATGCGGTCAAAAAAAGATATTTTATAAGTTAATTTTAATGTGTTCATTTTTTATTATTTTTTGTCCGCTTAATTTATATTAAATTAGTTTGAAAATTTATAAATTTAACATGTAAACTAATCACTCATAAAGTAGATCGGTTTCAACGGTTTGAATGCGTCGCTTGAAGCCAATATAATGCATTTTTAATTAAGCTCACAAAGAGACTTGGTGAGCTTAAGAACACCCTAGTTCTACTCAATATTAATAAAATCTTTAAAAAAATGTTTTGCCCTTCATCAAAATTACTGTGCTAACATGTAAACTCATCACTCATGATGTATTATATGCTCGGTTTCTTTACAAAATGGAAGAGAGAAACAAAGCAACTTACCTGGACTCCAGTTTAGAGTGAAGAAATTGAAGAAATATAAACAATATTGTAGATATTTTAAGCTCGTAGCTCAATCTCATCATCAGCTTCTTGGTTGAGTCTGTTCGGGTTTTGTATTGTCTTGTGTAGTGATTTATTTATTGTTTTTGTAAAATGTTCATCTGTACATATGAGATGGGGTAGAGTGTTGGTGATCTCCCATTAAATTTCACAGAGACACTCCTACAGGTTACAGAAACTCTAGATGAATCAGGTAAGCGACACTTTTGCAATTTACTTTGGTGTCTCTGGAAAGCAAGAAATGAAGAAATTTTCGCATAAAAGAAAAACCGAGATGCCAGTTGCACGAACTGGTAGAGGTAGAACCAGGGATGCCAGTTGTGCAGGTAGATGCCTCCTGGGACCAAAAAAACAGGGTGGGTACCGGTTTTGCCCTTTTTGACAGTGAAGGAAACCTCATCAAGGCAGCATACACAACTGAGACCGCAGCCAATCCTTTTCATGCTGAGGCCATATCTTTGATGCGAGCACTTGAGGACATTACTGTTGGGGGAGGAGACACAAAGCAGATCAATTTCACGGACTGCAAATCACTGGTAAAAGCAGTGACAGAAAAAATATTTGAACAGTTACCATCGTGACAAGCCCTTGAAACAGTTGTGAGATCTGCACAATGGTACCAGGATAATCGAAGTTGGTTGCAGATTGAGTTTATCACGCGGAAGGCACTACAAACGCCACACCAAGTTGACAACTGGACGAGAATACGGGAACAATCAAATCAGGGAATGCTAACAAGAGGAGAATTAGAGAGCCTTGCCATACCGACCACGCTTCACCCTGTTTATTTTAGCTTGGAATAATTCCAACATTGATATCCACCTACAGGGGCATTGCTTGTTTTAAATTTTCATTTCTCAGTTTAGACTACTGTGTGTAATTGTAATATTTGAACTCTTATTATGAATGCAACACCTCGGGCTTATCTCAAAAAAAAAATATATATATATATATGAATGACAATGAAACTATCAGTGGACCTATGTTTTTTTTTGTTTAAAGTAATTAATAAGATTGCATGAACCAAGGATGCGTGTGCAGTTCAGTTTGTGGCGTTTGAATAATTTATTACCAGTACGCTGTGACATTTTTCTGTCAGATAAGATTGCATGAACCAAAGATTAAATCAATTTTCATATGGCTGTTTCTTTTGGGTTTGATAAACCAAAGTATATTCATAATTTATGTTTCAGATTTGTACATCCAATAAGTGCTTTTACAAGTTTAGAGATCAGGAACACAGCACAAAATTCACAGTAGAAAAGTAAGAGAAAGCATAACAGTATATTGCACAATAATGCAATATATTCTGATCCCATATTAAGAAGGCTTAATACCACTAATCAAAAAATAAAACAAATCAGTTCGTTATTGTGGGCAATACATGAAATACTAACAGAAAACATCAAATTCACGCACACCAGAAACAATATACTCTTCAATTTCCACTAGCAGACCTCACAGATACCATGTAACAGCCAACCTACTAAAAGCAAAAATAAAATGCGGTACAAACTAAAAGGAATAAATACTTAATTTTATCTCCTTTCATAAAATCTCCCTTCATTTTGTGCAGCCACTGGAGCTGATGAGCCACCTTCCCTTTTCTCAACCTTTCTTTCTAAAGGAAAAATATTTGAGATTGTAAATTCACCTTCAAAAATCTTCAATTGCTGGAGCTTAGAAGTTAGAACATGGATTACTTTTAAATTTTAATAAACCAAGACCAAAAATAATCCCGATAAATTCAGCCTTGACAATTGCAATAGAACAATTCGAACCAATAGATGTAATTGATATGATTAATACCAGGTAAAGATAGATAGTCATTAGGAGACAGAAATTTTCAGAATAAGGACGACAGCAAACGGTCAAAACAATTTTTTTTTGGCTTCTAAGTTCGGTAAATAGTAAATTGTCTAATTGAAACTCATAACAAAATAATATTTGTGAACTTAGTGAGTCTTGGAATCTTTCTTCCTCCGTCTCCGACCTGTCTCCACAATTCCCTTGGATCATCATCAGGAGAAGGGTGGGGCCCGATCTGGAATTCTACTCAATCGCTTTCAACAAAGTATACACCATTCGCTGCTCCTCTGGCAAGCGCCTCCTTGGACCTGCTGCCGGTGGTTACTTGCTCACTAGCCAAGTTGGTAATGCCGATAGCTTCTTTCTGTTGAATCCCCTTAACAATAGAGAGGTTCCTCTCCCTCTTCTACCTGATTGTGATCCATATATATTTCCATTCAATTTTCCTTGGTTTAATTCTCTGAGTTTTCAAATTGGCGACTATTTGCTTTACTATGAGTCTGAAATATCAGTTCGCTGTAAACCCGATGATTGACAGGTGGGACATCATTGGACCTGGACGCGAGTTTCAATATAGTTGTTTCTATTTGAATGGTTTGCTTTTTAGGGTTGAGGGTGCTACTAGTTTTACAAAAATTATGGATATTAGTACCCATAAAGAGCTCCATGTCATACCACCACCGGAAATATGTCCAAGGTGTGCTTTCGAGGTCCTTACCTTGTCGACTTTTGTGAAGAGATTTTGGCCGTTTGTTATGATCAATCTGATAAGTGGACTGGTTATAAATTTTATCTTCACCATCTCGAATTTGGCAATGGAAAAAGGAAACCTTGTTGGGTCAAGCTTGGCAGCATTGGAGACCAAACATTGTTCCTTGAAATTCCTCTTTATTTTGGTTGTGGTTTCTGTCTCAGAGCGAGTGATTTTGCTGAGTTCAAAGAGAACTGCATCTACTTCATATAGGGAATATGATCTATATGTATGACATAGAGAATGGTGAAACAATATCTATCGATACCCCTTTCAATAAGAGAGACCGCATTATTTGGTTTATGCCTACTTTAAAGTTTAAACCATATGTGACATCAATGCATTTTAAGATATGTAAAGGAAACTTGGTCCAGCTGGCAGCTTCTTCTGACATTACTTTTGCTTTCTTTTATTCTTAGTGTCTGATGTTGTTTTTTAGCTTTTGAGTATATAGATATACTCTCATACAATGATGTGTCTCGAATGATTATGGAATTTTAGTGTGCTTTTGACTAGCTTTTGTTGCAGCTTTCTGCTGTTTGTATCGAATTTTACAGATAAGTAATTTTCCTTCTGATGCATTTTACAGAGAAGCATGCTCTTTGCTTTTCTGTTATAATTTGATATGTCATTATGACTTTTTGATCTCACTGTATTGGGTTATATCACTTGCAATGTTGTGTAGTAGATGATGGAATTTGTCATATCTGTATATTTTAGTGGGTTTAGCGTACCTTTTGGCGTACTCAGCAGTGAAATTTGACAAAAATATAGAGCATTTGAGGCTTCTATGGCATCGTGTATCTGCTATTAAACCGTGGTAAGTTTTGATGCATTTTGAATCATTTTTTTTTTTTATAATGAGAATAGAGTTTCGACCAATGACAGCTGAGGTAGTTGGAAAAATCATTTCTCACTAAAAATGTGACAAATTATTTAAATTCTTTTTTTTTTTTGAGAAAAAAATGATTCAAATTCTGGTATCGACTAAAATGGTAACTTTGCGAGTTCAAAAGATGGGACCATAAATTATTTTCAGGCTTTAAGACCTTTCATAAACAATACTTGTTGGGATTCTGTTTTAGGGATAGATCAGAAATCTGTTTGGGGTAATATAAATTGTTCATTTATAGGGAATGGTGTGTGGCCAGTTACTAGTTTAATTATATATGACGAGTAGAACTAAGGTGAGCTGTGCTCACCAACGGATTTGGTGAGCACACCTCCAAAAAACGCATTTCTAAAGTTCAAATAGTCGATTCGAACCTTCCAACGTGTTCTTCATATTAATATGTGCTTGGAGACCAAATTTTACATTTTTTGGAAATTTTTTACTATTTTTTTAGAATTTTTCAAAATCAGTGTTTTTTGAATTTTTTTTTTATTTAATGAAAAAACACTGATTTTGAAAAATTCTAAAAAAATAGTAAAAAATTTCCAAAAAATGTAAAATTTGGTCTCCAAACACATATTAATATGAAGAACACGTTGGAAGGTTCGAATCGACTATTTGAACTTTGGAAATGCGTTTTTTGGAGGTGTGCTCACCAAATCCGTTGGTGAGCACAGCTCACCCTAGGTCTACTCATGTATGACTATAGGATGCAATTATATGTACAGTAGTGGCATTAGGGTAAAAGAACATATTGCACTTTTTGAATAATATAAATGTATATTGCAAATTCCAGTTTGGCCCCTTTTGGATTCGGCAATAAGATAGTTAATGAACCACTTTCTTAATTGTTTCCAACCTTATTGGAGTACTTTGTCAAATGGGCAATAAGACAATTAAACTGACAAATTTCTTTTCCTTCTTTGGAGAAAAAACATGGAATATTTTCCATAGTTACTGCTGGTATTTTCCATTTCTGTGCTTAAAATGGAATTAGTAAAATTGTTGAAGACTGTTGATTGGGAAGCCCAGTAGCAGCAGATGTGAAGCTAGATTTTGTACCAGCAAATTACCAGACTACCAGAGTTGGGTCTTTGATCATAGATGCAAATGTTATAGTATTTACAAATATTGGAAAGCATGTAAATAACATTAATTCTTTTAAACAACTTTGCAAAGAATAATAGAAAATTTTATTTATTAGTTTACCTAATTCTATTTGACAAACCAAATTTCCTAGTAAGAATACAAGTACAGAATCACCTAACCCTATTCAATTTTATTAACACTATACTCTGGTAATTTAATTTCACCAATGGAAAAATGAAATAACAAAACCCCTTCTTCAAGGGAAAACTTACAAATAAATCTGCATTTCCTGATATTCATGAATCATCTCCAAAATAGCTCGATTGCAATTGCAAAAGTTGCAAGTGAGAAAATATTTTCCCAATCATCGGCCTCAAAATTTGATCTCCTTTTTGTGCAAGATCAATAAGGAATACTTGCGCCACCTTGCCATACTTTTCTCTGTTTCTCTCAATCCTAAAAGCCCTTTCAAGAATCCAAATTGCCTTCTCTTGTGCCTTCAAATTCCCCACTTCAACAATTCTAGTAATCGCCTCAATCCCCAATGCTTTTTCTATAGCCATGACACCCCTCTCCCATATCTCATCCTGCATTAGAGTAGCCAAAGCTTCTAGAACATTCTCATCTGCCTCACGCTCATTTCCTTCTAGTATCTTCACTAAAGGAGATATTGCACCAGATTTTACCAGACAAAACGTGCTTTTTACGGTGCAATAACCACCATGAACCTCGCAACGAGTCTCTGACGAAGGATACAAGTGGAAGCTTCTAGAAGATTTGGTTTTACTTAAGGCTGGTGTGTTTTGTGAAAGCTGAGACAGAGAAAAGGAAGCTTTAGCCTTGGCCACAATTGAACCTTCGGAGAGAATTTTTACTAGAGAAGAAATTACACCACTTGCCACTGATGCAGTTTGCACCTTTTTATTTGAAGGGATGGTGAACCGGATAAATAAACCAGCAATTCTCTCCACTAATAATTTGTTTGAGATTCTTATGCCTACTAAGTAGACAAGGACAGGTACCAAGTTGGCTTTCATCAAAATCTCAGTTAAATTCTCATCATTTACCGGAAGATTGCCAAGTATACCAATTGCTGCTGTTTTTTCACTGTCAGAGGCCAACTGCGAAGTAACAACTTTTACCAATATATCAATATGGGTCTCTCCTAAAAATGGTTCATTTAATTCTTCTGTACAATCTTTCGACAGATTTAACAACAGATTCAATGCTGCAACCCTGATTTCCTTGTTTTGACTCGTCAGAAATGGTAAGAGTAGGTGTCTAGCCCCATTTTCTCTTAACTTAGTCCTAGCTCTTTTGGAATTTTGGTGGCTAGTTATCCTAATTAGAGCATTCAAAAGATTTAACTTTGTTGATGCACTTGATAGGTTAAGAAGAGAGAGTGTCTTTATTGGGACCGATTTGTGAAGAAGTATATCTTCAGATTTAGCCAATGTGGCAAGAAGAGAAGAGGCCGGCTCACGTAGTGTCATTAAAACGGAAGTTACAGAGAATAAGAGTTGAAATAGGGGGGTTATAATTCCAGAATCTAGTAGCAGTTTGATGTTCTTGGGTGAACTGGAGAGGTTGTGAATCGCTCCTAATGCACATGATTTGGCCTCCAGATTTCCACCAGTGAAGATTTTAACCAAGGGCTCGATCGAACCTAATTCACCAAGGATGGTTTTACTTTGCTCTGTTAGAAGCATCTTTGAAATAGCTGATGCCATAAGAACCTTGTTCATGTCAGAACCTGAGTAAAGCAAAATAAACACAAACTTATCAACCAAAAATATTGAGCCAAAAATGACCTCATTTGAAACGAACACAAACTAATCAAGTGTCTTTTATTTATCCAAAAAATATATCTTTATCTTTAGCTTTGATCGATCATTCTGGTGGTTATCTCTACTAACAGACACCTTCATCGTATAATGCACTTCAAAATATTATTCTGAGATTTTTGTGAATAGGATCATACATTGTTATACTTGATTCTACTTGCAAATATCAGAAAGTTATTTCATGTTTTGCAACTAATAGCTGACACAGTTTGAGATATGTACATGCAACACCAAACCCAAGATTGGTGTGCCAGCAAAGATATATTTGGTAAATATTGGCAAATAAGCCCTTATTAACAATAAGAATCCATTATTTATAACGGTTATGTTGCACAAGAACAAACTCAAACAGATCCAATGTTTGTTTTCAGTCCATGAACTAGGTACATGGGACAATTTCGACCCTTAATATTAGCACTCAACTATTATCTGCAACTAACTTAAAAAATATTGGGTGTATTTTACAACAAGTGCTCTGTTAAAAAAAGGACGCTAAATTTTGCAGAATTTTCACATTTCATGAAGATAACATTTAAGATAAAAACTTAACAACAGTAAACTTGTAAGTACCTTCATACAGAAGGTGAATCATTGGTAGAAAGTACCCAGCCTCGGCCATGAGAAGCACATTCTGAGTACTGTTCGACAAAATGCCAAGCAGCTTTTCCGCATTATTTTTAGCTATTGAATCATCTCCGTTTTGCAACGCGACTAGCATGACAATGCATCCTGTAATTCTGCCAATCCTTTGCCGAACTATTGACAAGTCAGAGATATCAACAAGTAAGCCTACTGCTTCTCTCCTCTCCTCTTCATCCCTCGATAAGCTCCGCACGATGCAAGAAAGAGACTTCAAGCTTGAGATTTTCTCCTACATAATAAAGCCCAATATTAATATTACATGTATTAGAAATTTTTGGGGTCCGGTACCAGTAAAGTAACAATGAAGTTTTGGTCACTGCCTCACTGGTAACAACCAAATATCTGTGTCGGTCTGTCTCTGTATAATATACTACATGTTGTATGTGCTTCACTAGTCTGTATTGTATGTCTAACTGTCTATTGGTTTCATGTGTGCTCATTTTATTTTATTATAATTTTTATGTTGCCTTATTTAATTGTAGTAAAAGAAAAATCTATCTCATTCTACCTTATTATCATTACTGTAACTGGCAAGCCGTCTCAGCACAGACAAAATCTTGACCCTACAATCACTCTTAACCAAACAAATCCGACCGAACAATGCTGAAATCAACCCAGCACACTCTTCGGGCACTAACACACCCTCCTCAATCAAACGCCCAATTTCCACCCCTGCATTCCCAATCACTTCTTCATCCCCAGTTTTGATTCGCACCACCAAATCCTCCACGTCAGCAACAACCTCTGCATTCTTCTTCGCAGTGCCTTCAAATTTCACCTCCACCATCTCATCTTTCAGCATCTCAACCCCTTCCTTAACCTCAACCGGCACATCAACCCAGGCATCAAGCACCAGCCCGAGACGGTGGCCGATTTCTTGCACCGACAGCTGTAGCAACCCAGTGTGGGGACCACCAGGAGCGCGGACCAGGGAATTGGCATGAATAAGCTCTTCCTCGAGCAACTTGAGCGTGGAGACGACGGCGCCATAGTCAGAGAACCGGGTCTGGTACAAAGAGTCGACAACGGGATTGAGCTGTTCGAGAAGTGATGCGAGGAGTGGCGGCGTCGTGGGGAGGAAAATGGTGCTGTTGATCAAAGCGGAGAGATCTGCCAAGTGGGTGGGGAGAGAGCGGACAGGAGTGAGGGAGGCTTTGGGGTGCATTTTGGGGGTGTGTAGCGAGAGGAGACATGGGGAGGAAAGGGAGTGAGAGCATCGTATGGTAATATAGTAGCTTGAAAGAGGTAGAGACGAATTGAGGGGAGAAGGGGATTGGAGGAGAGGAGAGGGAAGAGAAAGGCGGGGATAGACCGAGTCAAGTCTACCTGGAGTGAAACGACCGGCTGAGCGAGAGAGAAAGGGAGTGAGGTTTCTAGACTCCATGTGACGGATATTAAGTGCCGATTTGTGTGGCAGTTGAGTACAGAGACAAAATGAACGCCGAATGACTCGGCATAAGATGTAGCGCTCTGTGTGTATTCACAGAGGATTTACACTACAAGAAGAGAGGGAAACTGAAAGAGGCCCCAACGCGGGTTTTTTGTCTGGTAATAAATAAAAAAAAAATTCTCGTTGAATTTTTCTTGATTTCAAACCCGTAATTATTTTTCTCGTTAAATTGGTCTTTAAAAAATAGGGGTGCATTGGTCTTTGAAAAATACCGAAATTTTTATTGTTACCATCTGAAAAAAAAAATCAGAATTAAATGAATACTATCCTGATGGGATCTTATCAATACTACCACCCTTGCTAATCCAGTTCGCCCACCAATTAGGCTGGTGCGCGGACTGGGTGGGCGCACCAGGTGGTGCGCGGACCTGGTTAGCGCAGCAGCTCTTCTGCCTACTAAACCCTATCTTACGTGGTGTATTAATGCCTATCTTACGTGGTATAGTTCTGATGATAGTTGTTAATTTATTTTCATATTACTTCTTATATTGCGTATTTTAGATCTTATATCCCGCAATACATAATACATTAAAACATAACAACACACCATAGATAAAACATAACACAAAACACACAATAATACATATTCCGCAGTCATAGTACATTAAAACATAACACACAATACATAAAACATTACCGAAAACCTTAACCTTAATACAAAACCGAAAGTTTGTACCATAATACATAACCAAAAACCCTAACCTTAATACATAAACAGAAAGCCCTAACCATGACATTATTGGGTACGGTTCCTAGCATCCCTTCTTCTCGCATTCCTTTCGAGGGTAGCTCTGTTAGTCTGGTGACTCTTTGTCCTTCCTTCCAGTATGTCCATCCACATTGGGATCCGGTTGTGTCTTCTCCGACCCAACTTCACTAACCGGTGCTCTGGCGTTAAGATATCCCCTTCGTGCGGCGGCCAATCACCTTGATTGTCATACACGTGGAATTCTCCACTCCATGTGTCAATAAGCGTTTGAATGTTGTAATAGTAATTTACGAAGACATTTGGATCGTAGTTCCTACATTTTTCACACATTTGTAAGTTTCATCATCCAAGATTATTATGAAATTTTAACACACATTCGTACCTTATACGACACACTGCCATTACATGAACACATGGTATTCCGGTGAGCTGAGGCTTTTGGCAAGAACATTCCACCTCATGGCCGTTCTTCACAACGACCTTGTACCTACAGTCTTGGGACGTGTACACCAATTTGCCTGCCTCAATATCAAATGAGATTTTCTCACCATGTGATGTCACCATAAATTCTCCGGATCTATTGAATGGAATCGCGCTCATTTTGTTAGTCTTCCGGATGTGCTTGTTCAGCTTCAAGTGCGTACGAGTGGAGAAAAGTTGACCCTCTTGTTGGCATTGCACGGCCTTCTCTCTTCTTTCAACGAACCATGTGACACACTTGTAAAACGTCTCCTCAATAATTGCAGCAACCGGTAACCTACAAGAATTACAATTTACAATTAAAATAAAGATAACCTAAATTTTTCATTAATTGTAAATTGTGAAAATTGTGAATAACAAACCTGCGAGAAGTTTTGAAGACATTGTTCAATGATTCAGAACCATTGCTGGTCATTATTTCCCAATGACTTCCGTCGTCCATAGCTTGATAAACCTTCCATAGCTTAGCTGGTTCTTCCTCGTCATTTTCATTATACTTGCCACATGTATCCAAGTATGTCAGCCAATCAGGATTTCGCCTTCCGATTGCATCAAGGCCATCTTGTAATCTTCTTCGCTTCTTCTTTTTAACCATCATCTTGAAGAATTTAGAAGCAATTTTATCCTGAGTGTGTTTTCCAAAATTCTCAAACACATGTTGAGAGCAGAACCGATGGGCACACTCCCGTTCTCCTCTGACCAATCCAGATCATCTTGAATGAACACCTTTTTTATGCCCTTGTGCCGGTCAGAGACCACACACATGAACCTATTCGGACCAATTACATTCTCCCGCACCCATTTCATAAACCACCCCCAATTCTCAAACTCTTCGCTCTCTACCAATCCAAATGCTAGTGGGATTAACTGGTTCTCCTCATCATATCCGGTGACAATCAACAACCTGCCCTTGTATCTACCTGACAAGAAATAGGCGTCGATACTGATGACGGGTCTGAGGTGACCTACTGCTTCTATACATGGTCCCCATGCCCATGCCAACCTCATGAAATACCGGTAATTTGCCTTTTTTGAAGGCTTGGAAACAACGTCATACACAGTTCCCAGATTTGCCCCTTTTATTGCCTCCAACAAAGGGACAATAAGCCCGTAAGACCTCTCCCAACTACCAAATGCCCGGGAAATCGCTAACTCTCTACCACACCACAATTTGTTGTATTTTGGGACGATACCCTCGTACCTTTCGCAACCAGGTCATTGATAGCTCTGATACTAATATCAGCATTTTTTTCCGAAGAAAGTTTTATGCAGTTGGCGACCATAGAGGACGTCAACTGCGCATGATCTGACCTGGATGCATCTGCGTGGCATGTGTGCGGTACCTCATTCTTCGTGATGGCCCAAGTATTACCAAAACCTGTGGCCCTCGCAACCAACTGATCAGAGTAAAAATAATGATGATTTACATAGGGTTTTGGCTTAGGTTTTGCATATTTTCTCACACTTATGTTTGATTTATTAGAGAAAAAGGCTACTGTCACAATTCTTTATGTTTTATTGCAGTAAACAGGTTTTGGGACTATTTTACATCAAAAGGAGCAAGAATCAGGTCAATCGGACCAGCGACGCTTATCGACAAAGTCTCTGTTACGGTTCGTATTGCCTAATACGGACCAAGCCTAGCACAGACCAGAAGATAGCGCTGGAAGCATTAAAACCCTAACTGACAAGGTCCTGATACGGACCGTATCACCTGATACGGTCCGTAACCGAAGGCAACTCTTGGGGAATAACTGCCGACAGCTGTATCCAGATCAGTTTCTTAGCCCCTACTCAACCTCCAGACGTCCCTCCACTCCTATATAAAGCCCCTGGGAAGAAGAAGAAGTTATCTTTTGTAATTAGGGTTAGATTTGATTAAAGAGAGAAGAGAGGAGTGCTTGTAACTATGACGTTCCGCGGCTAAGTTCCTTTTCTTAGGGCTAGGCAGTAAACCTTGTTACTCTTGATGTTTTGATATATATATTTTCTATTGATTATGATTTCTTGTTGTTGAATCGAAATGATTTTGTGATTTACTATCTCTTCATCTAACTTCAATGATCTAGTTTAGTCCGTTAGGGCAGTGACAGTTCTTTAATGGTAAGAGAAACTATTTGTATGAATTAGCCTCGTTGAGATCTATTAGGTTTATGTGAAGAAAACCTTAGCGGGGAAACCATAAACCAGAACAACAAAACGCGAACCAAATTCCATCACATACGTAAGGAAACTCGCAGTGATCTGAGTAGTAATTTGGGGTATTAAGAGATCAGACATTTGCGTAAGGAAACTCGCAGTGTCCTATGTAGAATCTCGATGAAAGATCTGTCACTCTTGCGTAACATAAATCGTAGTGACCTATGTGGTGTCTTTCATAAAACAACAACAGAAAATCAGACGCAACAGGAATATATTATCAAGGCGGATTGAGTGGCAATGGTGTGCCGAAACCCTAGGAATTCTCATCTCTATCTTTATTTTAATTACTTTTAATTACTTCCTAATTTACATTGATCAACATCTCTCAATTTTCAGATTTCGTCTAGCCTTTCGAAAGATTGTGATTCGATCGCTCAAAGCACTGAACCAATATTCCCTGTGGATCGATCTCGAATATACTACTCGATAGGATTGTGCGCTTGCAGTCCGAACCGATAGCATTTCCGAGTTTATAAATATTAAAAGAAACATTGCTCTCTTTGAGTGATCAAGCTTTTTGGCGCCGTTGTCGGGGAATAACGGTTCATTGTGCAAGGCCTTGTGAGACGCCCTTGCTTTGACCATTGAATCCAATTAACTAGAAACGCCTAGATTTCTTTTTATTTTCTGCATTTTTATTTTTCTTTTATTTTCAATTTCGTTTTTCATTTTATTTTCTTTTTATTTTTCAGTTTTAGTTTAATTTTCAGATTTTATTCTCTTTTTTTTAGGACACTGCACGCTGGCCGAATCATCCGTACGAAGATCCGAGAGGATTGCTAATAGGAGAGGACAATTCGCTTCCACATCACCGACAAGAACCAATCATAGTTCTTCCTCGAGTAATTCTGAAAGCGAAGAAGACTCAGATTCGATCAACATGAATATTCCACCGAACGAACCGATCAATGGAGCTCACGATGCAGCAAGACCCAAACTTCTACGAGACTATTGCGTACCGCGCGCGAATGATCCTAATTCTAGCATAAACCCGCCAACTGTTACGAACCGTAATTTTGAGATCAAACTTGCTCTCATAAATATGGTTTCGCAACAGCAATTTGGAGGATTTCCAAATGAAGATCCACATCTTCACTTGTCAATTTTCCTTGGGATATGCGAGACGATAAAGATCAACGGAGTTACCGATGAAGCAATTAGACTAAGGCTATTTCAATTCTCATTAAAAGATAAAGCAAGAGCATGGTTGTTTTCCTTACCGCCAATTCCATTCAAACTTGGGACCAATTGTTTAATGTGTTTATTGTAAAATATTTTCCACCATCCAAAACTTCGAGGTTTAGGAATGCAATTACTAATTTTGAACAAAGGGATGGTGAAACATTGTATGAGGCATAGGATAGATATAAGGATATGTTAAGGTGTTGTCCACATCATAGTCTAGAAAGATGGCTGATTGTCCAAACTTTTTATAATGGTCTAAACCCTACCGATAGGTTGTCTATTGATGCTTCTGCAGGAGGAGCAATCATGAACAAGGAACCTGACGAGGCTTACAACCTAATTGAAGAGATTGCAATCAACCAACACTCCTGGATCCCTGAGCGAAAGAAGCCAACTCCAACACCTGGCATGCACCGAGTAGATGATATCTCCATGTTGAGCGCAAAGATTGATGCTTTGCAAATGACACTCAACAAGCAAACCAAGCAGCGAACGGTAGCAGCAGTCAATGTCACAACAACATGTGGCTATTGTGGAGGAGCGCATGAGACGACCGAATGTATGAATGTGACGGTAATTGAGGAAGAAATAGAGCAAGCAAACGCGATCAACAACAGCTTTCGACCTCAGCCCGCCTACAATACATACCATCCGAACAACCAAAACCATCCAAATCTCTCATACGCAAACAATCAAAGGCCTGCTGCACCCCAACAGAACTACCAACCACAACCCAATTATCAACCAAGATACAACAATCTCCAACCGAATTACCAACCAAGGCATACAACCAACCGCAGCAACCTGACATCACATCTTTAATGGAGAGATTCCTAGAGAAGCAAGACAAGGCTAACGCCGAAATCGCACAGAAAATCCAATCCTTAACAAACCGCAATAAAGACTTAGAAGACAATGTCTCTAAGATGGCAAAAGACCTCTCGATTATTACACGCGGAAAAGGAAAATTTCCGGGCCAACTGGAAGAAAACCCGAGAGAGACTTGCAAAAGCATAACATTGAGGAGCGGCACAGCTTATCAGGAACCTCCCATGTCCGATCCAACTACCGATGAGATGCATGCAGAACCATCGCATTCTGAAGAATACGAGCCGCAACCACCGAAGCCGCCCGTATTCGAACTGCAGACGGACCTTATTAAGGAGTAGAATGACACCGTAGGTGGAGACGAGCAACAACCCGAACCTGAATACATTTCACCACCACCCTACAAGCCACCTCTGCCATTCCCTCCAAGGCCTGCCAAGCATAAGATGGAGCAGCAACTTGCGAGATTCATGGAGACACTCAAGCAATTATAAGTCACAATCCCCTTCACTGAAGCAATCGCAAGCACACCCTCGTATGCTAAATTTCTGAAGGAGATTCTTTCAAACCGCAGTAGACCCCAGGAATTCTCAACAGTTCCGCTCAATCTGGAATGTAGTGCGCTCGTGGAAAGCAAACTACCAACAAAGTTGAAAGATCCGGGAAGCTTCTCGATACCATGCACCATTGGCACAACTGATTTTAAGAGAGCTTTATGTGATCTGGGAGCAAGTGTGAGTTTAATGCCTAAGGTGGTATTTTACAAATTGGAATGTGGAGACCTATCACCGACACAGATCTCATTACAACTAGCTGACCGATCAATTCGATATCCTGAAGGAATGTTGCTAGATATCCCAATCAAAGTTGGTAAGTTCTGGATACCAGTAGATTTTGTGGTAGTTGATATGGAGGAAGATGAGCAGATTCTGATCATCCTTGGAAGGCCATTCCTCGCCACATGTGGGGCAATGCTTGATGTTATGAATGGAAAGATCTCACTCAATGTTGGCAAAAACAAGATGATCTTCAACATGAATGAAACCAAAGTTCCACCTGATATAAATCTTGTCTACAATTTGGAAACAGCGGATGAGTATGGCAATGATGAATTACGACTAGATGAATTGAAAGACATCGGAGAAGTGATGCGCGAAGTAGAAATGGAGAGATTATTCATTATACAAGATGACGGTCAGATCCACCCAATCTTCGTGACAACACAAACTGATGATCTGAACAAGAGTCCTAATATCGCAAACAACAGGAATTATTCTCTCTTAGCCCTTGCATTAATCAAAAACCTACGCCAAGAACTCGATGCAATTTCTCAAAGACTGGACGAGGTTGAAATAGTGCTCAGAGTGAGTTTGGCATTCGACCCCGGACCTCAAACACCAACCGACTTCTCCGAGAAGGGCAGTGATGACAAGACCACAGAAGACGCTGAAGGCAAACCACCCGACAAGCAACCTGCTTGCATTGTCGGGAGGACATCTAGAAGAAACTGATACGGCACCGAGTCAAGCTAACGACTTTAAACAAGCGCTTCTTGGGAGGCAACCCAATGCCACTTTTATACTTTCTTATAATTATTTGTTTTTTTTTAGTTTTTTTTAGGACTCTAATAGGGGAACGAATTACATCCACTCATTTTTCATGACCAGGTGAACATGTTAGAGGAAGGGCTCGGTTAAAAACATTGGAAAAGTCAAGAAAATATTATCTATTATTGATCGTATCAGCCAATACGGATTACGACAGTGAATACGGAGCATGGAGTTGGATGAAAAAGGAAGACAGTAGTGAATACGTTCCGTATCATCCAATGCAGACCGTATTCAGAGGAAGAGCTAAAGACAGTTATCAGGATCAAAATTTTTGGATCGGATACGGACCGTATCAGCCAATAAGGTCCGCAATCAAAGCCAATCTGAGAATTAAAACCCATTAACGAAGAGGCGCGAAGTTGGATAACCGTTCAAAATAGACGTTTTTCTATTTGTGAACCCTCTCCCTCTCTCCCGTTTCTCTTCCCCTCTTCTCCTCCTTCTCTACTTCTCTTTCTCCTTCCTCTCCTCTCTCTTGCAAAAATCCGAGCCAACCTCGCAATACACCACCGGCCACCAAAGAAGATCGCATCAACCACCTCTCGCACAACTGCCAACCACCAATACGGGCCGTATCCGACCCGTACCCACCGAGAACACCGATCTTCACCATTTTCGGTTCTTCCCCCTATTCTCCTTGATTTTCAATTTTATTTTCAATTTCTCAAATTAGTCTTTTATTCCTCTTTGCAATTTAATTTTAGAGTTTGTTTTCTCTTCTATATTTAGTTAAATACCAAAAATCACGAAAAACACAAAAAAATTAGGTTTTCAAGCTTTTTACCAGATCAGTACCAGTCCGATATGGTCCGTATCTGTCAATACGGTCCGTATTAAGTCTTGTACTTGGCCAATCTTCACCAGCATCCAGGTCCGTATCCAGTCCGTATCAGCTTAATACGGTCCGTAACAGAGGCTGGTAGATACCACAAATGGCCCCAAAAACACGTGGCCTTCTTAAGGCTTTGACAGGTAGAGGCAAGAAGAAGAGGGGGGAATCTTCTTCTCAAAATCCACCACCTGAATCACCTGAACAGCAAAGCCCCGAACGAGAAGAGTTGCCGGACTCTCCCCAACAAGACGAACCACAACCAATGGAGGGGCAAGAACATAACCCCCTGGACATAAAATTTTCGAAGAGAACACACGCCAATGTCTTCGAAAAATTAGAAGACAACAAAATCATCAACCACAAGGCCACCCATATCGAAACCCTCGAAGAACTCAGCCTCCTCGTCCAATTCAAAACCCTAGCCAAAAGGGTTAACATCTGGGATTTTCTCAACAAGCTGGTTGATGTCCCGGTTTATGACGACCTCACCCGCGAGTTCATTGCCACCTTCTCCTCCGAAAATGATGAAATTAAATTTCAACTGATGAACAAAGATCATGAGGTGTCAATGCGTGACTTCTGCGACATCTTTGGCTTTAAAGATGAGGGCATACAGGCATACAATGATGAGCGGGAATTTTGGAAACTGATCACCAATGATCGCGACAGCGATCCCAGAGTTGCCAGCCACATTGTCCATCCGGTGCTCCGATACATGCAGGCAGCTCTCAGCAACTCTCTCTTTGCTCGAGGTGAAACCTGCGCGAAAGTCACCTTCCCCGAGCTTTACATTCTCAAGTGTATGCTCATCACACCGGAAGAGCCTCCGCACATCGGCCACTTCCTCTGCAACCACATCCACTCGATTGGCCAAAACAAAAGGGGCAGAGGAAACATCTCCATCGGTGCCATCGCAACAATCCTCGCTCGCCAACTCACCATCGAAGTGGATTTCTTGAAGGATGGCACCGGCATGAAATTCTTAAATATTGAGTGCCTCACCGCGATGAGAATGATCAGTGGCAGACCTCCCGAGCCATACTTATACAACATCGAGAGAAGGAGGGTCGAAATGCCTTGCAAACCACTACCTCTTAAAAACCAACAAAGGTGGGCGCAAGTGGCCCCTCTCGGCAGACAGGCCGCTCAGAAGGAAGATGATGAGGTCGATTTTGAGGCCCTAGAGGCCGAAGCTGAAGAAGATGAGAGGCCCAAAACGCAGCAGCCGCCGCATACATGCAAGAATTGGCAGCAAATGAACAAAGGGCTCGATAAGAAGCGCTAGCAGCAGAAGCAGCGCGACAAGGGGCGGGACCATCTGATGCCCCTCAGAGTGGATACAACCGAGTTCTCCAAGCCGTCCAAAGGGTCAACGCGAACATGGAGAGGTTCTCCATCGACACCAGGACCACTTATGCCCGGCTTGAGCAGCAGTGAGACGAGACATGTCACTATGTAGGGCAAGTTCGTCAGGACATGGACGAGCTGCGAGGGTATGCTGCCAACAACAGGCGGGAGGCACAGCAGGCCCGCTACATGTCACAGCAGTACTACCAGCATGCCCTCACCACCGGTTTACCCTACCAGCCACCACCCTATGGACTCTTCGACCCATCATTCTACGAGGAGATCCATCGCCAGCCACCACCTCCACCACCTCAGGATTGAGGTGCAGTGAGTTGTATCTTTCCCCGGTCTATTTACTTTATTACTTCCTTTATTTTTATCTCTCGAGCATTGGGGATAATGCTTAATTTTATTCTAGGGGTAGGAAGGTAAACTGACCATGTATCTTTAAAATTTTCCGCATTTTTAAATTCTTAGGTGCTAGTAGTTTTACTCAATTTTTGACTAGGGTTGGAGGCTTTACCGAAAATCCTAGGATGATTAGATTGAGCTTTTTAGCTAGCTTGTATTTTTATTTTAATTCTAGGAGTAGGTTAATCAAATATGAATTGTTTTAAATTGAGTTAGGCTGGGGTTTAGACAATTGACCATGGTACTAAAAATTCAGAATTTTTAAAATAATTAGTGATCTCGAAGTGAACAATTAATTACTAACTATGAAAGTTGACCAAAATCGCAAACCCTAGAAATTTTTATTGTTGAGAAATTTAATTTTGCAAAGTCTTTTAAATTTGATAGTGTTCTAAAATACCCATCTATTATAGATAGACCCCAAGCAAAAATATGCAATAATTCCTTGTATGAATGAATACTTAGAATTGTGTGTAATCATGGTACTTGTGACACAAAATATTTTATTTTTCATAAAAATAAAAATAAAAAATCAGAAATGAGGAAAAAAAAATAGAAAAATACAGAAAAAGAAAAAAATAGAATAAAAGATGGAGGATAAAAAGAGTACGGGTGCCTACGCAAGACTGGTTACCAATAGGCTCGATAAAACCTCCCAAATTTTAATTTTTGTACATACTTAATTTTTCAAAAATAGTCACAAGTACCAACACACTTAGTTGTCATACTTTGCTCCAATCAAATGGGAAGGAAAATCAAAATTTATATCATTAGAATTCCTATTGATTGGAAGGAATTTATTTATAATCGAAGGGAAAATTAATACTCTCAATTTTAAGGATATTTGTGAAATAAATTGCTCGGTAATAATTTTTCTAGGGTATGCATAATGAGGTCAATCATGGGGTGAATAAATTATTCAAGGGATATGTCATGAATATTTTAGAGTTCTAGATTTTTATTGTCATGTCAATTGTACCAAACCCAAGTTCTAATTTGATTTTAAACAAATTCTTGAGATTGTATGGTTTAACCTAGACCGGACCTTTGACCAGCTGGGATGTCGTTGCTTGAGGACAAGCAACAATTCAAGTTGGGAGGCGTGATCAGAGTCAAAATAATGATGATTTACATAGGGTTTTGGCTTAGGTTTTGCATATTTTCTCACACTTATGTTTGATTTATTAGAGAAAAAGGCTACTGTCACAATTCTTTATGTTTTATTGCAGTAAACAGGTTTTGGGACTATTTTACATCAAAAGGAGCAAGAATCAGGTCAATCGGACCAGCGACGCTTATCGACAAAGTCTCTGTTACGGTTCGTATTACCTAATACGGACCAAGCCTAGCACAGACCAGAAGATAGCGCTGGAAGCATTAAAACCCTAACTGACAAGGTCCTGATACGGTCCGTAACCGAAGGCAACTCTTGGGGAATAACTGCCGACAGCTGTATCCAGATCAGTTTCTTAGCCCCTACTCAACCTCCAGACGTCCCTCCACTCCTATATAAAGCCCCTGGGCAGAAGAAGAAGTTATCTTTTGTAATTAGGGTTAGATTTGATTAAAGAGAGAAGAGATGAGTGCTTGTAACTATGCCGTTCCGCGGCTAAGTTCCTTTTCTTAGGGCTAGGCAGTAAACCTTGTTACTCTTGATGTTTTGATATATATATTTTCTATTGATTATGATTTCTTGTTGTTGAATCGAAATGCTTTTGTGATTTACTATCTCTTCATCTAACTTCAATGATCTAGTTTAGTCCGTTAGGGTAGTGACAGTACTTTAATGGTAAGAGAAACTATTTGTATGAATTAGCCTCGTTGAGATCTATTAGGTTTATGTGAAGAAAACTTTAGCAGGGAAACCATAAATCATAACAACAAAACGCGAATCAAATTCCATCACATGCGTAAGGAAACTCGCAGTGATCTGAGTAGTAATTTGGGGTATTAAGAGATCAGACATTTGCGTAAGGAAACTCGCAGTGTCCTATGTAGAATCTCGATGAAAGATCTGTCACTCTTGCGTAACATAAATCGTAGTGACCTATGTGGTGTCTTTCATAAAACAACAACAGAAAATCAGACGCAACAGGAATATATTATCAAGGCGGATTGAGTGGAAATGGTGTGCCGAAACCCTAGGAATTCTCATCTCTATCTTTATTTTAATTACTTTTAATTACTTTCTAATTTACATTGATCACAATAACATCTCTCAATTTTCAGATTTCGTCTAGCCTTTCGAAAGATTGTGATTCGATCGCTCAAAGCACTGAACCAATATTCCCTGTGGATCGACCTCGAATATACTACTCGATAGGATTGTGCGCTTGCAGTCCGAACCGATAGCATTTCTGAGTTTATAAATATTAAAAGAAACATTGCTCTCTTTTGAGTGATCACCAACCCCCACTTGCACTTGTTGCTCTGGCACTTAAACCTCAGCCTTATTGTGTTGCTGTGTGTCTGTTTGATCTCGATATTTTTCTTTATGTGCCAGTGGTGGATTTTTCTTTCATTTGATCCTTGTCGTTGTACGTCATCCCCTCGGAAATTTCTGATCTTTCTCTAACCTAGTTGAAAATTCAAAAAATTTAAATTATTAAATTTTCAAAGAAATAAAAAATTCATATAAGTTCAAAAACGAATCTCTGAACCCGCAAAAAAAACATGGTCAGCTTCTTCAAACCCCGAAGTGTCATGAAAATCTAGAAACGGGTGTCTCTCTCCACGACCCGATATCGGCCACTTTCGCATACCTAGCACGGGACGATTGTCTTCCTCGTCACTGTGATCTACTGTCTGCCCACCGTCGTCACTAGCATTCCAATTTTCCTCTGCCTCCCGTTCTTCGGGATCCTCATCTGTATTGTCAGTATAATAACGTGGTTCTAGGGTTTCAGATCGGTTCCGGCTAGAGCTGGAGGATGGAACCCAAGATCTGCCCCGACTAGAACCAACCCCCACGGATGGGGACCGACTAGGACCAACCCCCGTGGATGGGGACCGACTAGTACCCGCTAAATTTAGAGCCCGAGTAGGACCCGTCACTGACTGATCCATGCCCCGACTAAGGTTCTGTCTACGGTTCTGTCTAGGGTTCTGTCTGGGGTTGGCAACCACATATAACTCTAGGAACTTGAAATGTGTTGTCAAATTCAATGTCATTTGGGTATACAACCCCCAACTGCTATCGTCTAGTACAGGGAGCTATTGGAACCATGTTTGGTTGCCTTGGCCAATATTGATCCTTGCGGAAATTACCAGTTCGTAATAATTCGGGTCAATACCAAGTTCCTAGTATACTTCCCTAGTTATACCTCTGAAATCTAAATCCGGGCCGATATTGAACATTTTCTGGGGTTGGATACTGTAATAAGCACCATTGGGCCCTTGTAATACTTCACCACCAAAATAACAAGCAATTCCAATCATAGTTACCTGAATTACAGAACAAACCTAACATTTAATAAATTTACAAAAAATTAAAAAAATAATTAAATAATTAAAAAAATATAAAGGACTAGAGTGAAAAAAATTTACTCTTTGGTCTTTGCGAGAATGCTCTTTGCTGCCTGCTGCCTTGCGTCGAATGGAATGAGCACAGTTACTTGAGGTGGTGCCTTAATAGGTAGAAGAGCTGCTGCGCTAACCAGGTCCGCGCACCACCTGGTGCGCCAACCCAGTCCGCGCACCAGCCTATTTGGTGCGCGGACTGGGTTAGCGAGGGTGGTAGTATTGATAAGAGCCCCACCAGGGTGGTATTCATTTAATTCTGATTTTTTCAGATGGTAACAATAAAAATTTCGGCTAAGAGAGGTGTGTACTTTGGGATTTACAGATACATAATGGGCCTAGTAATGACTAATGAACACTACATTTAACTGAAACATGTTTAGATGAGTAGATGACAGTGAGAGTGACAAGAGGAACATATGTACCTTTAGATATCTAAAATAGAAAGAGGAGGTAAGATTGGATTAGTCCAAACATTAGAAAAGCAAGTCTGAATTTTGACATAAATTTCTTGATTTATTGTACCGCGGAAGAAAAGGATGCAGTAGGTTCAAGTTGTAGAAAATGTGTATTTATGTTTTTCCTTGTAACATCAAATTTAGTTTGGAAGGGCATCTATGTCATTTATAAAATATAACCGAGATTTTTATGAAGATGAGACTGGTTATCATGAGAAACTGCAGCAAGTAATAAATATTATATTTTAAATTCTTAATGTGATACTGATTATCATAGGAAAATTCTAATTTTAGTTCATGATTTAAGTAGATTAATGTAAGTTCCTTGACCAAGCTTGCATGAGACATTGAGAATGAGGTAAATTTAATAAACTCAAACAAAAAGAAATATAACATTTAAATTAATTATATTTGAGAATTGCGGACTTAGTACCGTGGTATGAGACGCAGGTTACAATTTTTTAGAACAACATTTAAAAGATGCTAGAGTACTGTACCGAAAACTTTTAATTGAAAAAAAAATATATAGTTGTTTTAATAAAAAAAAATGGTATGTTATATTCAAACTGTATAACCCTAGTACCATCCAAATCCATATCCTCTACGGTACTGCATTGAGTATAATACTCCCAGCCGTGCCAAAGTCATATAGTTTCCAATCTGGTTTGATTCAGTGCCTTCTCAGCTGATGGGTGACTGTCCTAGGCTGGTCGATTCAGTTCTCGATCTGGTTTAGATTCAGTACCTTCTCAGCTGTGATATGCGTACAGAGGAAACCATCACCAGACTCCTATCACTCTAATCAAGCAAGGATAATCAATTTGGGTCCACAGGATGTACATACCCCTGTGTGTTTTTAGTTTTGTTTAGCTATATATTTTCACAGACACTAGTTATCTAATATTATGTAACAGCTTTGTAACTTTTTCTATCAATGATTGCATACGGGTTTTCAACCAAAAAAAAAAAAATGTGAATCAATTCATTTTTTTTCTTTTTAGTTTGAAAGGGTACCAGTCATGTACACCTCTGATGAAAAAACACATTTGACGAAAGGCATGATGATGATCGACAAGTACAGGATTTTCACCAGTATCTTTAGTCTTGTTTTGTTATTCTCAGAAAAATGTGCAATAAGGATTATACTGATTGAACACAAAAAAGAAGGATCAGATTATCAGTTCTGGCACTCCGGCATTTTAATTAACGTTGTTGCCACAGCAAAAGGAGATTTAATATAAAGAAAGCAGTCAATCAACACTATACATTACAAGTAAATCAAGCGTTCCTCATAGGGCTGCAAACGAACCGAACCGAATCGAACTTACCCCCAGTTTGAGTTTGGTTTGAATTAATTTCGAACTAGGTTTGGTTTGAATTAATTTCGAACGAACTCAATTTCAAATCGAACTCAATTTCGAATCGAATTTTTTACGAACTCAATTTCGAACTTCTTCGAACTTTGTTACGATTTACGAATATCCAAAATTTTCCAAATAGCCAACAAAGTTTTCAAATATCCAAAGTATCAAAGTACAATTTAAATATCAATATTAGTAGAAAACAATCAACAAAGTCTTAGAATTATTATAAACCCAAATATTATCCTAAATAAAAAATTAAAGTTCATTACAACTAGGCACTAGCTACTGAAAAATCCTTCTAAAAAACTCTCACAGGTATCCAAAGCTTCAGCCATATATTTCGTTTCATTAAACTAACTACTGAACATCTACAAATTACTTTATAGATGCAGTAGCAAGGTTTTCAACATCCCACAGTATTTTTGCATCATTAGCCTGGATTACTCGAAAACTCAGAATCCTACCATGAAAAGCAAAATTTCTAGTATCAACATGAACCAGATATCATTATCAGCCCATACCTACCTGACAATTCAAAAGAGAAATGGCCGGTACCAAGGGTCGCCTCGCCTCACGGCCGGTCCCAGTAATCAGCCAACAAAGCAGAGACAGCACCAGCCAGCACAGAAATCACAAGCACAACAGAGGGAAAGTCGCAGCCAACAGCGGATGCTCTTTCACTTGGTCCGACCTTATTTCTAAGGTCTCGCAACCTCTAGTTTGGTATTGCAATTCGCAGCCAAGAGAGGGAAACTCTAGGGTTTGGTACTTTGGTATCCCAAGTTCGAAACCAACAGAGGAAAAGTCAGCTAGGGACTTGGCTACAGCGATTGTGGCTGGTTTTGTTTAATTTTCCTATTTGAGCTTTGTTGTTGAATTTTTCTATTTGGGCTTGTAGTTGGACTGGGCTTTTTGTTTCAAGAAATAATTTTCAAAAGTCAGAATTGAGGACAGCCTTATATTTTCATCAGCGAACATAAGTTATCAGCGGAAATTAACGGTTCACGTTTGAGTTAATTTCGAACTAAATTTGGTTTGCGAACCTATTTCGAACGAACTAGGTCCAGTTTGAGTTTGGTTTGAATTAATTTCGAACTAAGTTTGGTTTGAATTAATTTCGAACGAACTCAATTTCGAATCGAACTTTTTTCGAACTTTTTCGAATCAAACTCGAATCGAATTACGAACTACGAATTTTTTGTGCAGCCCTAGTTCCTCATAAAAACCCAACACCAAAGTAAACACATACATGTAATTCGCCGAAATTTTTATTTCTACCATTTTACAAAAATAAATAAACCAAATAACCATGGTTTTCTGACAATTCTAATACTAGCACGGCCGCAGAATGCCGGAGCGGACCCATATGGGAGGACCGCAGAATGCTGGAGCGGACCCTGGGGCCGCTATATGTCGGAGCGAACCCCTACAGGAGGCTATATAAGGGGCCGCTGGATTCATTTTTCATATCATTTCAAAGAAGTTTCAATCCCTTCGATCTCGGGTAAGTTTTATTCTTCTTCTCTAGTTTTAATTTTTAGTGTAGAGTAGTAATTAGGTTTAAGTTTAGGGTTTAGGGTTAGGATTTAGGTTTAGGGTTTAGATTTAGCATTTAGAATTAGATATTAATTTAGGATTTAGAATTAGAATTGTACCCAAATTTAATTAGAATTGTACCAAAATTTAAATAGAATTGTACCAAAATTTAATTAGAATTGTACCCAAATTTAATTAGAATTGTACCCAAATTTAAATAGAATTGTACCCAAATTTAATTGTACCAAAATTAAAGTAGGTTTAATTGTACCAAAATTTAATTGTACCAAAATTTAAACCGGACTTATACCAAACTCTCATATTTGACCAAAAATTATCCAATACAGTATGACATCCAGTAGAGATAGACCATCCTCCAGTAGGGGTACACAGCATGGCCCTACAACCACGCCGTACGAGATGTCTCAGTACATCGAGACAGCATTGGCAGATGTTCCGGGTATCCGGAGTCGCACTGACAGGGTCAGCGACTTCTTATGGTACCCGAATGCGGAGCATCGAATTTTAGAGGCTGCCACCGAGGTAAGTTATAAATTTGTCATCCCGAATTTTTTTTTATGAATGAACTTGATCTGATTATTTAATTAAATGCAGGGTTTGGATGAGATTACGGTTCTCACAACCGCACTCATCTACGGTACCAGCCGGCGTACGGGGGGGTTTTACGCTCGATGGGATTGTACCAGCTATCCCAGATGGCCGAGGAGAATGCTGACGAGGGTTTATCTTCCGGCCTCGTTGAGCGATGGCGTCCCGAGACGCACAGCTTTCATCTCCCCCATGCTGAGATGACAGTCACCCTACAGGACGTCAGTTGCCTGTGGGGTATGACTATTATCGGGGAGCCGGTCACGGGCGTCGAGTACGGAGACTTCCGGGCATTGTGCTCGGAGCTGTTGGGGATCTCGCACGAGGATCTCCAGAAAGAGAAGAAGAGAGGTGAGAAGACCGTGGTCTCGCCCAGCTGCATCAGCTTGGCAAAGCTGCGGGTGAGATTCAAGGATTTTTCGGATCGACCAGATCAGGTATTTGCTTGTACAAGATTTAATTTAAATAATATTAGATTTATTTTCTTGTAAATAATGTTCTAATTTAAATCTATAACAGGTGGTTGTTGACTGACACCTGCGCGCTTACATTTTGGAGATGATCACCTGTCGGTTATTTCCGGATTAGCATGGAGATCAGGTGCGGCTGTGCTACCTCGAGCTTCTGCGCGACCTGTCTACTGCAGGTAGGTTTAACTAGGGAGGTGCCACGCTGGCATGCCTATATAGGTAAGAAACACATTCTTATAAAAATTTTCAAATATTATACATCGTAGTGTAGTAACATTGACTTTGTAAATTGTAAAGGGGTCTTAACATAGCCTGCTTGAAGAAGAACAAGACCTTCATTGGACCGTGCATGTTACTACAACACTGGTCCTACGCACATCTGATTGTTGGCCGTCCAGTCCTGGCCAACAAGACAGATGTGCCGGAGTGGGGCAAGCCTGAGCCGGACAACTGCCCTGCATTTGCCGCCAAGTACTGCTATCCCAAGATTTGGGTGGGTGCAGGGCATGGCTCGTCTCTCGGCATCACATTCTGGAGACAGGAGATCGAGCATCTCAGAGATGATTCCGAGTTTGTGACTTGGGAGCCCTACAGAGATTATGCAAGTTTATTTTTATTTTTATTTTTATTTAAATTTTTTCCAGTTCGAATTGATATATGATATTAAATCTATACTTCCAGGTCGCGGTGGATGACGCACATCGGTCATATCTTGAGATATTGCCTGAGCGATGTCGTCAGCAGGAGCGTTTCTGGCATGCAGAGGTGTCGTAATTTCTTTATGCTAGTTATCTACACGAGCGACTTAATTTAATAAAAATAGTCTAACATATTAAAATATATAGATCATCGAGCACCATTACCCCGGACGGGTCATGAGACAGTTCGTGATGCGCCAGCTTGCTCCGCCCCCGGCACCGATCAGCGAGGAGGTCTGGCGAGGGCTGCATCATCCCAGGGATACCACTGCAGGCAAGGACTGGGGAATTGCCCGTGCCGATTACGTGTTCGAGGCAGGAGCTGCAGATCCCCCATTGGCCGAGCCCGACCGTCAGATGGATGTCGCGCCAGTGTAAGAATTTTTTTTATTAATTCAAAACTTCAACTATAGCTTTTTGATTGGAATATCTAACATTTGTTGTAATTCGTACAGACCTTACAGAGATTGGTACCAGGATCACAGCGCGTACACCATATTTCTTGAGGGATGCATCGCCGACAACTCGCATGAACAGGTACCGAAGCCGAGGGATCGTAGAAGACGGATCCACGGTATTATCCCCGCCGGCGCACCTCTTGCAGTCACGGTATTTTTAATTTGAAGTTTCAAATTCAAAACTATTAATATTTACAATTGTACAACTTCTTCATAATTTTTTCAATTTTCAGGCATTATATCTTGTCAAGAGTTGCGTCATAGAGGCTACGATGGCCGTCACCAGGGGATGAAAAAGGCTCGGGAAGGTCATCCTCAAGCACAACGTACCCGCGGTGTGCCAGTGTGGGTACAGGGCGCGCCTCGACTCTCTACTGAGGTGCGCTGGCTTGGACGGTGTTGATGCGGTCGACGACATATCTGACGAGCCCGATGTCTATGTCCCCTACACTGGTGATGAGGACGTGTTTGCACCCGTCCATGATGCTGAGACGGCCGGTCAGGCGTTGGACCGAGGTGCCGAGTTGATGCGCCGAGCCGCACATGAGGCCATGGGATCCCAGGCTAGGATGTCTGCCGAGGTATAATTTAAATTAAAATACATAACTGTGATTTTTTTCTTATTCAATACATTATCTAATTTGTAAGTTACTACAGGGTGGACACGAGGAGGACCTGGGCTTCAATATCTCCACTGAGTTTGGCACAGAGGGAGATGGATTGTATTCCCCGGGTTATAGTCCCACTCAGACAGCACCTCCTGCCTATCAGCCAGGTTATGTTCAGACAGAGCCCATCCCGCAGTTCCCTGGCCAATCCTCACAGCAGGTACCTCACCCTTCCCTCCACGATGACCCCATTGCCAGACAGGCGTTTTTATTCACGCAGGCTGAGTCTGGACAGACCACAGTTTTTGGTCCTGGGGTCCAGCAGACATCCGAGATTGAGGAGGTTCGCCAGGAGCCGGTTCAGTCTACGGATGTCTAGGCAGACGACTCTGCATCCTCCGCAGATACTGACGAGACGTCACTCTGCAGGCGGGGTCGGGGTTTAGGAAGAAGAAGGCGAGGACGGTGTTTAGTCCAGAGCCGTAGATTTTCATTTGTTGTACTGTTAGATGTTTTGTTAGATTCTTATTTGTAGTATTGGTAGATGTTTTGTCAGATACTTATTTATTTCGTTGATTAGTTTCTTGTTTGTTTGATTTTGTTGATTTCATTATCTCAGAGTATACAAAAGAATTTCAAAGAAATCACATATCTAAAATATCTAAAATATTCCAAACGAACGACATATCTAAAATACGATATGACCAAAAATCAATTTAAACAATATTCGAAACTAAATAAATAACCCTTAACAAATTACAATTTCGTATTTTTAAAATAAAAAATAATGGGTCCGCTCCGGCATATAGCGGACCCTTATGGGGGTCCGCTCCGGCATTCTGCGGCCGTGCTAGTATTAGAATTGTCAGAAAACCGTGGTTATTTGGTTTATTTATTTTTTTTAAATGGTAGAAATAAAAATTTCGGTGTAATTCGCTCACACGAACTAAATTATTGCATAGTAACTCAGTTCACAACTCAAAAGACTAAGCTTTGTGTTGTGAACCGAAAATATTTAATTTAAAACAATAGGCAGATGCTGTAATTACCAAAACAAAAACAAAAAGAAAATGAAAGATAATAGATGCTAATTGGAAGTCATCGAGCTTCTTGCCTCAACAGCAAGGGCCTGTTCGGCAACTCCACTGTTGCCGTGAGAAAAAAAAATTGACTCTTGAGTGAATTTTTTTTTCCCACTGCAACAGTAAAATTTAGTTCAACTTTTTTTTTATCCCACACTTAAACCATTTCCCACAGGGCCACCGCAGCAAGTCTCACAGATCCAGCAGCAGCACAGTGCAGCAAGGCTATAAATGATTGAATAAATAACAAAATCAGGATACTGGTAAATAACACATGAACAACTTAAGTATTTTGGGAAAATAGGGGGAAAAAAAGGAGAAGATATTTTGTCTTTTCCTCAAATATCTTCAATTTTACTGGTATCTGTTTTCGTACATGTCATATAAGTTTGGTACCATCAATAGGATCACAAGTATCCCTGATTTTTTTTTTTGAAATAATTTTCTTTTCCTAGAGATTTCTTTATTATTTTCATAGGTGATGAGTTTATGATAGTATAATTCAATTTATTCCCACTGTTGTAAGCAAGTCTCAAAGATTTTATCAGTCTCACTGTACCTCAACTATTTTGCAGAAATTGATATAATTATCATATTTTTGTTTTCTGTTTTTTTTTTTACCAGAAGTCACCTATAGTATTATAATACTGGCCAGTAACCTAAGAATCTGGTCATGTGAAATGTTATTTTGTTTATTTAATTTTGAGGATATGAATGAAAATTACCATCCTTCAACGAACCCTTTCTCTCCTCTTGCTTGTGTCTGCGGGCGCACCGGCTTGGTTTCCGGTTGCATCGTCTGCCCGGTTGGGTACCCTTTAATCACCAAAAAAAATCAAATTAAATTTTAAAACAACCAAACAAAGATTTGGTACCATAGTGTTCCCAAATTAAATCCCATAATATAAGCAAAAAAAAAAAAAAAGATAGAAACCTGGAGGAGGCATGTTCTTGTTTGCTGAGGGGTTCTCCATCTCTCTAGAAATTACTGAAGGTTGAGAATTGAAGGAGGTTGTATGTAACAATAATCCTTTGAGCTCAACAGATGTGTAGTAATGGAGTATACAGAGACCAGAGGATAGGATTTTATAGAACTGGAAGGGCGAATATGCTCTCCAGTCTAAAATACAGGAAGGCGGTTTGCATGACTAAAATAGCATCCAGTGTGGAAAGGAAATGGAGGGGTTGATTGGATAAACGCCTTTAGTAAGCCGCCTTGTTATGAACTCGGATAGAACTTTCAAATTAGCAGAAGTAGTTCCACCAGTGGAGGCTTTTCCTCAATTAGTTCGGATTTTCTGCAAACATGGTTGGTAGACTTTACCAATAATTGATGATTTTTCTTTCATTTTTTTTTTTTGGGTGCAGCAAAGACATATCTATATATATATATATATATATATATATATATATATGTTATAACAAGTCAGTTTTTTACAATTTCAAAGTTCAAACAGTCGATCTGAACCACTCAACATAATCTCCATATTAAAATGGGCATGGAAACCAAATTTTATATTTTTTGAAATTTTTTTACTATTTTTCAGATAGGTACAAAATCATTGTTTTGGATGGTGCAGAATTATCTGAAAACAATGATTTTGCACCTATCTAAAAAAATAGTAAAAAAAGTTCCAAAAAATGTAAAATTTGGTCTCCAAGCACATTTTAATATGAATATCATGTTGAGCAATTCGGATCGACTGTTCGAACTTTGAAATCACAAAAACTCACTCGTTATTACTTAAGCTGAAATTATAACGTTATGACATTAGCCGGAATATATATATATATATATATATATATATATATATATAGGGATGAGCTATGATGAGACGTGGAGTAAAACCATTTTGTACTCCATGGCACTATATTTTCATTTTGAAAATCCAAACAACCGATCCGAACCGTCCAACATGTTCTCTATAATTAAATGTGCTTGGAGACCAAATTTTACATTTTTTGGAATTTTTTTACTATTTATTAAGCCACTTTGAAAATCGCTGATGCGGTGGTCCAGAAAATTTTACTGTTCACAGTGGATCAGCGATTTTAACATGGCACGAATCTGAGTCGTCAATTTTAACATGGCACGAATCTTAAAGCAGGCCCCTCTAATTTAAATAGGCCGGAATTTCAATTGCTCGGTTGAGAGCTTATTCTATCAAATTTGAATGATTTGTCAATTCTTATAGAAGGTTCTGTTCAATTTGTTACATTTAAATTAATTTGATTGGAGGGAATATGTTAGTCATCATTTAAGTTTGAAAATAAGGCTGCTAGAAAGACTAAATATTCAACGAGCCATTATTTCAGAATTACCAAGAGTTGTTCGATTTTTTTTTTTTCGTTTCAGAATTTATTTGGATTAAGTCATTTAACTATCTAATATTTACAAAAAAAAAAAAAAAAGGTTTTCATATAGATTTCAAATTATGATGTTTTACATAAAAAAATATTATTTTTTGTCACTAGATTAAACGTTAGTTCACAAGAGAGTTGCTCAATTTTGTCAAAAATGAAAACAGCGGTTCAAAAATATTATTTTTACTATTTATTAAGATGGTTTGAAAACTACTGTTTTTATTAAATTTCTGCAGCATTGAAAAACAGCAGTTTTCAAACCAGCTTAATAAATAGTAAAAAAATTCCAAAAAATGTAAAATTTGGTCTCCAAGCACATTTTAATATAGATTGAATATCTAACGGTTTGGATCGACTGTTTGGACTTTGAAAATCAGAGAACCGAATCGTTTGTTTCTGAGTCCAGGAACAAACGTTTGTATATTAGCCATTCTCTCTCTCTCTCTCTCTCTATATATATATATATAGAGGAGGGTTCAAATGCACCATTATTTTTGTGTTCCAATATGCTCCACATCCTTTATCTTCATTTTCAAAGTCCGAACAGTCGATCTGAACCGCTCAACATGATCTTCATAATAAAATATGCTTTGATACCAAATTTTATATTTTTTTAGAATTTTTTGACTATTTTTTTAGATAGGTACAAAATCACTTTTTTAAGAAAATTCTGGACCATCCGATAAAGTGATATTGTATCTATCTAAAAAATAGAAATTCTAAAAAATATAAAATTTGGTCTCCAAACATATTTTATTATGAAGATCATGTTGTATGGTTCGAATCGACTGTTCGGACTTTGAAAATAGAGATAAAGGATGTGGAGCATATTGGAGCACAAAAATTATGGTGCATTTGAACCCTCCTCATACACACACACACACACATATATATAGTGCTTGGCTATTATGCTTATATAAGCATATGCCCACATATGCTTAAATAAGCATTTTTGCGTTTCCTATGTTCAAATGGTCGATCCGACCGTTCATCTTGTTCTCCTATTAATATGTGCTTGGAGACCAAATTTTACATTTTTCTGAATTTTTTTACTATTTATTAAGCCACTTTGAAAATTGCTGATCATATGGTCCAGAATTTTGGAAACACTGTTTTTACTGTTCACCCAGATCAGCAATTTTCAAAGTGGCTTAATAAATAGTAAAAAATTCATAAAAATGTAAAATTTGGTCTCCAAGCACATATTAATATGGAGAACAAGATGAACGGTCGGATCGACCATTTGAACATTGGAAACGCAAAAATGAGTTATAAGCATATGTGGGCATATGCTTATATAAGCATAGTAGCCAGCCCCTATATATATATATGAGGAGGGATCGGATGACACCTCTTTTTGGTGACATCTCTTTTACCACATCCATTTTTTTCATTTTCAAAGTCTAAATCGTCGATCCAAACCGTTCCACATGATTATCTAAATAAAATGTACTTGCAGATCAAATTTTACATTTTTTTGAATTTTTTTACTATTTATTAAGATCGGTACAAAATTCAATGGTCTAAGTATGGCTGTTTTTTGTAAAATACTTAATAAATAGTAAAAAAATTCAAAAAAATGTAAAATTTGATCTGCAAGTACATTTTATTGTGGAGATCATGTTGAACGGTTTGGATCGACGATTTGGACTTTGAAAATGAAAAAAATGGATGTGGTAAAAGAGATGTCACCAAAAAGAGGTGTCATCCGATCCCTCCTCTATATATATATATATATAGAGTATGGCTAACGTGCTTCCTCTAGAACTTCAGTGATATGCTTCCGGGGGCATATCTTAGTGTTTAATGTTCAAACAACAAATGCAAACCGTTAGATGTGATCTCTATATTAAAATCTGCTTGGAGACCAAATTTTACATTTTTTCGAATTTTTTTACTATTTATTAAGCCACTTTAAAAATTTCAGATCCGGGTGAACAGTAAAAACAGTCTGGACCATATGATCTGGAATTTTCAAAGTGGCTTAATAAATAGTAAAAAAATTCGAAAAAATGTAAAATTTGGTCTCCAAGCATATTTTAATATAGATTGAACATCTAACAGTTTGAATTTGTTGTTTGAACATCAAACACTAAGATATGTCCCCGGAAGCACGAGGCCGAAATGCTTCCAGAAGCACATTAGCCATACTCTATATATATATATATATATATAGAGAGAGAGAGAGAGAGAGAGAGAGACTATAGTGAGTTGTGAAGTAAAACTTCACGCTGTATTTTCATTTTGAAAATCCAAACAACTGATCCGGACCGCTCAACATGTTCTAAATATTGAAATGTGCTTGGAGACTAAATTTATATTTTTTGGAATTTTTTTTACTATTTATTAAGCCACTTTGAAAATCGCTAATCTACTGTGAACAGTAAAAATTTCTGGACCACCGGATCAGTGATTTTCAAAGTGGCTTAATAAACAGTAAAAAAATTCCAAAAAATGTAAAATTTAGTCTCCAAGCACATTTCAATATTTAGAACATGTTGAGCAGTTCGAATCGGTTGTTTGAATTTTCAAATGAAAATATGAGCGTGAAGTATAAATGACCTCTTACTTCACAATCACACACACATATATATAGAGTTGGGCTATTATGCATTGCAATGTATATGCACTATTGTGCATTGGACTCTAAATTGTTGAATTTGAAGTTCAAACAGTCAATCTAAAGGGCTCAACATGCTCTCCGTATTAAAATGTGCTTGGACACCAAATTTTATATTTTTTGCAACTTTTTTACTATTTTTTTAAAATCACCATTTTTCAGAAATTTCTGGACCACAGAAAAATAGTGATTTTCAAAAATTCTAAAAAAAATAGCAAAAAATTACAAAAAAATGTAAAATTTTATCTCCAAACACATTTTAGTATAGATATCAAATTGAACGGTTTGGATCGGTTGTTTGAAAATCAAAACTAACGATTTATAGTCCAATGTACAAGAGAGGCTATATATTGCAATGCACCATAGCCCATCTCATATATGAGGAGGGATCCACTTACAACAAATTTGAGTTACAACAAAGTTACAACATTCATTTTTTTCATTTTCAAAGTCCAAATCGTCGATCCAAACCGTTCAACATGATTATCTAAATAAAATGTGCTTGCAGATCAAATTTTATATTTTTTTGAATTTTTTTACTATTTATTAAGATGGGTACAAAATTCAATGGTCTAAGTATGGCTATTTTTTGTAAAATACTTAATAAATAGTAAAAAAATTCAAAAAAATGTAAAATTTGATCTGCAAGCACATTTTATTGTGGAGATCATGTTGAACGGTTTGGATCGACGATTTGGACTTTGAAAATGAAAAAAATGAATGTTGTAACTTTGTTGTAACTCAAATTTGTTGTAAGTGGATCCCTCCTCTATATATATATATATATAGGAATTGGCTAGCATGCTACGCGTAGCTAAGGTTCATTTATGCTACGGTATTTTCCAACGTCTTATCAGCTTTAATTTTCGTGCAAGCGATGGAGCTCTGAAAAATTGACGGAGACGGAAATTTAAAGCGCTCATCTCTCTCCGTTAATAATTTCATTTGGGCGTACCATTCTCTCGTCCCAAACATTTCCCCTTTAACCCCCATACCCCAATCTTTGCTAGGATTTTTCCAGCCCTTCTCCTCGCCGCCTCTCTCGATCGCCTCCCACTCTAAAAGTCATGTCACGCTCCCTCTCTCTGAGCCCATCGCTCCTCTTACCGATGAATCACCACTACTCCGGAAAAAAAAAGGTGCCCAGGTGCCGGCAAAATAAGTGCCAAGACCTAGGGTTTTGATAAGCTCTCTCCCTGAAATTTTGATCTCTCTCGCCTAGAGTACCTCACCAACCCCACTAATTTGTTTTGGTGTTTGAATAAAGATTTTGAGTGCTTTTTCCATTTTTCATTATGAATTTTCAGATATACACTCGATGTAATCAGTGGAGCCTTGGATTCGATCAGAGATGACGTGAAGGCTTTCTAACCTGAATTTGGTACTTAATTAAAACTTAACCCTAACTTACATGGTAAAATCAAGTTTAATTTTAGAGTGTCCATGTTGCATTGTGCCTAATTTGGTACTTGAAACAGTAATCAGTAAACCACAATTGAGCTACTTGATGAATGTGAAGAACTGTGACATCCTTCCTTGAAGAATTTCACCTAGTTTTCTAAAATGTTCGTTTAGAACTTTGTTAGGAATTATAATAATCAAATTGTGGTTTTCTCTATTCGGACTGGTACCAGTAACTTGGTTTGCTATTAATATATTGATGAGGCAGTTTGTTGCTGAGGCAAAATTTCTTAGTATTTAGAGTTGTAATTAATCATTTCAATAATAAAATGGGATTTTCTTAAGTTCTTCCGTTGACATGTTATCATTTTAACAAAATTTCCTTTGGTAAGTTCTTTTTGTTTGTATGCTTATAATTATAGGAACTTCTCAACCAGTAGGTCCAGTATGCATTTCAGCCCTAAAAGTGTTGAATATGGCTAATTTTTTTCATATCTTTGCATTTTTTGCAGATTTAAAGAAGTAAATGATAACACATGTAGAGAAAGTCATCAAAGAAGTAGACGTTGTGATTTTTATTAATCGAGGGGTTAATTGTAAAAGTTTTGTAAAAGAAACAAGCATGTATTATAAGAAATGTTGTTGTTATATTTATTTGAGTAGTGATAGACTATGGTCATTAATATATAACATGATGATTTTTATTGATCTTTTGGTTAAATTTCAATATTATCATCGCTATGTGTTAATTTATAAATTGCTTGTGCTCCTAATAATAAATTGTTTGTGTTCCTATTGTTGTTGCTTCTATTTTCTATTGTTAATATATAAATTGCTTGTACCAGAATTTTTTGTTGCTAAATTTGTAAATTAACAGCGTGGTAATGGATGTGGATGCAAGATACAGGTTTAACAAAAAAAAATTAACAGGTTCACCAAAAAAAAATTACAAACAAACTACCAACAAATTATAAACTGTACCAACAACAAATTACAAAGCCGAATTACATGCTACATCAAAATCCATTAACTACATCAATTTCTTGAGTTGAATTAGATGTCAGAAAGTCAAATGAGTTAGACTAAAAAATTAAACTAAACACCAAAATTCATGAAGCACAAGCAATTTATAAATTAACATAGTGCAATGATAATATTGTAATTTTACTAAAAGATCCATAAAAGTCATCTTGTTATATATTAATACATCCATCACCATATATCAAAAGAAAGTATGAGCAATCTAAGTAGTATAACGAAAGAAGAGAGCTCCATCAAAATACACAAGTAATTTCTATCTATCAACATGCACAAGTAATTCCTATATTTGTCCTTCATTCATTCATTGAGTTCCTTCACATCACAGCTCCAACCAAAAATCAAAGAAAAATGCTTCAAGTATCATCATCTTCAACTCGTTTTCTCTTTCCATTAGCCATATCTTGTTTGCGCTACAAACACAAAAATTACATTCATGTATTCATGTAATAAAAATTAAAAAACAGAAAAATTATACAAGAGGGATGACATACCTTAGGACAACTTCGAAAATTGTGGCCCCCTTTCTCATGTTACCTAGTCAAGTAAATACAAACATAAGAAAATGATTTGATATGTACTAGTATCATACCTGCTCCCCTATCTACCCAAACTGTACAAGTGCAATGTGAAACTTATCAAACTTAATACTTGAAGGGTCTCCAGAATAGATAGTGGTGCCTTACTCGACGAGTGGATCCAGGCCGAGCGCCGAGCGAGTGCCTTATCTAGTCTGCATCCTATCACCTTCGCTCCTTCATTAATTGCCTTCTCTTGTATACAACTCCTACAGTTCCAAAGAATTTTAATTGCCTTCTTTAATTTTGGGAGAATAATATGATACTTGAAATTTAAGGCAATATAAATAATTCGAGCTCTCAAAACGTGACAAAAAAGACTTCTTCACAGAATAAACTAATATCAACTGTTTCAATATTTGATACTGTTGTCACTTTGCAGCATATGCCAAGAGTACCCGAGTTAATTTAATGGTTATCATCAAAACTTACCTAGTGATCCATGCCCTACCATTCTTACTAGTATAGAAAGTAACAAAAGAACAAAAGGATACTGTTGTCATTTGTGCCCCTACAAGTGCAAGTTGTCAAGTTTAGTTAATCTATCTCATGTCCATTGTACCGGAGAAGTCTAGTAATAGAAAGTAAAAAACAACTTTGACTTGAATAAAAAAAGAAACCAACTATAGATGGATCCAGAGCTGGAATAGTTATCGAGTGTCTAATTGAGCATTTGAACATACAACTAATATATCCAGGTTGACAATTTACTCCTAACTCAGAGATTTCATTTTCACAACCACAGAGTACTGTAAGAAGAAAAGACAAGTGGGTTGAGACCTTGGACTACAAATTTGAAAGGGGATTGGTTCAGTTCATATGAAAAAAGGGAGGGCAATTTAGAAATTTTGCACTGGAATACCTATAATCTGAAATAGAATAACTTCAATTCATATCCAGCTACCAAACAAAGAAAAATTATCAGTTTACTAAATACTTGTGCACTTCTGTCATTTCATCGAACACCTTGTGTACATGTAAGTTATGAACAATTAGATTAAAATATGAACAATTTATGAACAACATGAACAATTAGACTAAATACTTGGCATATCTCTAGGCAATTTTCATCAAACATTCGAAAATTAGATTAAAAAATGAAACCAATTTTCATCAAACATGAAACCAATTAGATTAAAAAAACTACAAAAATGAAACCAATTTTCATCCAACATTCGAAAATTAGAGCAAACCAGTGCTGACGCGACAGGGGTTGGGAATGGACTAGACCGGGTTAGGAGAAGTGGAGCGACGGGCAACAGGGGCGACTAGTGCGACGGCGACAGGGATATGATCTGGCAGCGGAGAGAGGGCAACGTGCGAGAGGAGGAAAAGAGGGCGCCGCGATTGTAGAGGACAGCGGCGGGGAGGAGGGGTGCGACGGAGAGGAATGATCGATCGATTGCGGAGGAGAGAGGGTGGGGAGGTGGGGGCAAGAAAAACCCTAGCAAGGATTGGGGGTGGGGCTGGGAGGGGAGAAGCGTTCGCTTCAATTGAACGAGAGAGAGCGTTTTTAATTTTCCATCTCTGTTAACTTAGAATTAGCGCTCCATATCGTGCACTAAAATTAAAGCTGATCAGACGTTGGAAAATACCGTAGCATAGATGAACCTTAGCTACGCGTAGCACGCTAGCCAATTCCTATATATATATATATATATATATATATAGGATTTTGCTAATATGCTACACGTATATAAGGGCCCCTCCATGCTACGGCTCACTTTTTGAGTTTTCAAAATCCTAACGGTCGATCCTGTCACACCCTGAGACAACCCGCCACGTATTGCTACGTAAGGCGTACACACATCACATACATTATCAATAACATCCATAAATGCCACATTTAATTTCACAAATCAAGTCTTACAATAATAACAAAAGTAGTCTAACAGTGGTCACGACAGACATGGTTAGAATACGATAACAACCATGCTTGTTCAAATGTACCAATTTTTCTGGAAAATAAACACACGACATAAAAGCAAACATAAATGGCATTTAATCTAACATGGATCTTTCCGCTTGCTATTACTCACGACATTCCTCTGGCGCCTTTTCATCATTACCTGGAACCCATAGAAATATGGAACGGGTGAGAGATTCGAACATTCTCTCAGTGCGGGATTCAGTTCCAGCCCGGAGTTTGTAAAATCTACTTAATTCTCACAAATATGATATAAGATAAAATATGATAAAATAAATGCACAAGTATCTCTAATGTAATGCAATCATACATATTTAAACCGTTATTCACTTTCAAGTTTTAGTTAATCCATTTCATTTGTCTCACTAGACGGCGAATTCATATTCCGCTAGATCTTGACTGTGATAGGACCGCTTCTGCCTACAATCACGTTCGTGACAGGACCGCTTCTGCCTACAATCACGTCCGTGAAAGGACCGCTTTCGCCTACAATCACGTCCATGATAGGACCGCATCAGCCTACAATCACGTTCGTGCTAGGACCGCATCAGCCTACAATCACATCCGTGACAGGACCGCTTTCGCCTACAGTCACGTTAACGAGGGGTCTAGTCGAACACCGGACCCAATGTATACATCCCGATACGCAAGCATATCGGCCCCTGTTCACTTTAATCATCTGTTCATGTCACGTTCATTCATTTAGCACAGCACACATGTCATAGTCCTTTGATCAAACGAATAATCCTATCTTAATATTTTCTAACAAAGTGAAATGGTTGTTCGAATTCAACATGCATAATTCAACTATATGAAAAATAAATGCACACAAAAAGATAAGTAATAATTTTACAAAGTCCAGGAAACCCGCACCTGTTGTTGTGGGGCAATTCACTGTTGTCTCTATATTTCTCCTTACTTCGGCACTCGGACCTAGACTACGAAACATGATTTCTGAATTAATATTCATGATCACAAAATATTTCTGTACGCTACCTTTCCATAATTTATTAAAATAAATTACATATCATATTATATGATCTCATAAGAAAATTAAGTAAAATTAATATAACATAGTTTCAGATTTTAATAGACCGAAAGAAGTACTTTATTAATGATTTATATTTTTCAGATTATATAATAGAAGGTAGTAATTGTTAAATAAGGAAATTTAATTCCAGATTTTGTAACTTAAAGAAAATATACTTATTTCTAATATTTACTAATAAACAAAATACTTGCTAATAAAGAAAATTTCCATATTTTAATATACTTAAAGCAATACCTATTGACAATTTATGTTTTCAGATTTTAATATACTTATTATTGGCTACTTCTAATTATCTAGAAATCTAACACTACTATATGTTTGATATTGTTTATTTAAGGTTTAAAAGTCAAATATGAAACTTTACAAGATATATATAAAATGAATTGTCTAATGTTTTATATAAATAATAACGCCTGTCACAATTTAATTATGAAACATATGTTAAATTAATAACACTTGATTCAAGAGATAAGAAATTAAGTATTAATATAATCAACAATTAAATAATAAACTTATGGAATCATAAGACAGATTTTTCAGATTTTATTATAATCGAAAATAATTTCTACTGAAAATGAAAATAATTAACGAACCAAAAATTATTTTACTCAACATAGATCTACTTATCATTCGGTTCATGAATCTATTATATTCTATTTCTAAAAATCAACCTATTCTAATTCTTATCATATTCTAATTAAATCAACAAAATCACGTAGTCTTGAGTACCTTAATGCAGAATTTTCAAACCAAAGAGACAGATTCAATCAGTTTGGCAATGGGTGCGGTTTGGGAGTCTTCTTCTTTGATCGATGGCTGTGAAGAAAAGAGGAGAGAGATGCAGGGAAATAAAAGGGGTGAGGGGGCGGGGTTCAAATAGAATAGGGAGTGATTTAAGACAAAACTTACGGTTATTAAAACTTTGGGAAATTAGGGTTTTATTTATAGAGGTTATATCAAGGGGTGCGGTGGTTTACAAATTGAGGTGGCGGGGTTTGAACCTGGGAGCGGAATTTTAAAATTGGAAGGGTGGCTGTGGGTGGAGTTTATTTAGTTATTTTGGTAGAGAGTGAATATGGATCGCTAAATTCAATTGGGCTGAATTGGGTTCGTTTGATATATAGATGAATTTATTTAACTATATTGTGACCTACTAATTAGAAAAATGAAATTGAGTCGTTTCTCCCATCTATTCTCTCAAGTTACATGGTGTTACATCCTTCCCCCCTTAAAAAGAATTTTGTCCTCAAAATTCAAACATTAAATTGTAATCACTTTTACTAAATGTGACTGAATGTTACAGATCCGAACTGTTCAACTGATCTCCATATGAATATGTACTTGCAAACCAAATTTTACATTTTTTAGAATTTTTTTACTATTTATTAAGCCACTTTGAAAAAACACTAATTTGTACACAACAGTAAACTTTTCTGGACCATTGGATCAGCGATTTTCAAAGTGGCTTAATAAATAGTAAAAAAATTCTAAAAAATGTAAAATTTGGTTTGCAAGTACATATTCATATGGAGATCATGTTGAACGGTTCGGATCGACCGTTAGGATTTTGAAAACTCAAAAAGTGAGCCGTAGCACGGAGGGGCCCTTATATACGCGTAGCACCGTAGCACTGTCCTATATATATATATATATATATATATATATATATATAGGATTTGGCTAATATGCTACGCGTAGCATAGAGCCTCTCCGTGCTACGGCTCATTTTTTGAGTTTTCAAAATCCTAACGGTCGATCCGAACCGTTCAACATGATCTCCATATTAATATGTACTTGCAAACCAAATTTTACATTTTTTAGAATTTTTTTACTATTTATTAAGCCACTTTGAAAATCGCTGATCCAATGGTCCAGCAGATTTTACTGTTGTGTACAAATTAGTGTTTTTTCAAAGTGGCTTAATAAATAGTAAAAAAATTCTAAAAAATGTAAAATTTGGTTTGCAAGTACATATTAATATGGAGATCATGTTGAACGGTTCGGATCGACCGTTAGGATTTTGAAAAATCAAAAAGTGAGCCGTAGCACGGAGTGCTCTATGCTACGCGTAGCACGCTAGCCATGTCCTATATATATATATATATATTTAATAAATACAAGAATAGAATTTTGGTTGTGCTGTATTTTAACGTGTTAGCGCCGAATATCTATGGAATTTTGGTGGTACTAGATGCTTGAAAAATGAATAATAATTTTAGGTCATAATTGATGCATTTACAATGACATGAAAGCATGCATACTTTGACAATGAAAAACGAATATAATTTTCTAGACGGATTAGAATAGAATATTTGACAATGAAAAATTTCCTGTTCATACATGAACTTCTGTCCCAAAGAATCGTTGCATTTTAGATTGGTCAAAAAATCGTATACGACTCTCATAAGAATGTCTAAGAAGCGTCAAACTCTCACTTATTTTTCCACCGTTATTGCAAATATCAAGCCTTTAATTTTAAACATGACCATCAACATACTACTTTTCACAGGAAACCTAAACCACATGTCTCAAAAAGTTTTGTTATATAAAAATTGCGGATTTGTGTCCTTGTTGAGTTGTCAACTTTGGGTGCTGGTAATTAAAGATTCAAGACTACAAATAGGGGCAACGATGGAGCTTCGCTGGCAGCTTAATAGTTCTTGCGGAACAGCAGACCCAGTTTGCAAAATAAGATTTTTGTTTTTTTGTAATCGGCACCAGCCAGGGGGGTAAACGGATACGAATTAATGGATTTTTTTTAAAAACAATAATTAAAATAATTAATTTTAAATAAACAACATGATTGCTACAAGATTTACAAAAACCATCAAAACCGAATTGCCAATTCGGTCCGACGGCATTTTTTTTCTTCGGACCGAATTGGCAATTCGGTCCAGCTCCATTTCACAATAAAACCGTGTTGTCTTTCATGTGGAGGCTTTTTTTAGCCTGGACCGAATTGGCAATTCGGTCCAAGTTTTTTTTTTTTTTTTTAGAGACACTAAGAAGAGCAAAAATAAAAAAATCTAACACTGAAAATTTAAATTTTTTGTTAGATTACTTCTTTTGATTTATAATTATCATATTTATACTAAAACACACTAAATTACTTGAAATTATGTTAAATTACACTATATTACGATAAATTATGTTGAATTACACTAAATTACGCTAAATTACAATAACTTCGCTAATTATGTTGAAATACGGTAAATTACGCTAAAGTAGACAGATTCTGTGCCATCTTTCATGAATCATAAAAAATAGTAAAAAAATTCCAAAAATAGTAAAAATTGGTATTCTACAAGTTCATTATGTAACTAATTTACTGAGCTACTTGGATTGAATAATATAAATGAAAATCTTAATCGGAAACTTCAACTCAAGTTTTGAGGCTCTTCCCTTTGTTTTTTGGCGATTCTGAATTTTGAAATCCGGCATCGCGGGCACAGACACATACGCATTTTCGCAAGCTTTCCGAAAAGTGGTCATTTGCTGAAATCGGACACTCGAGCGTCGTTTTATGACCGTTTGAAGTTTCGCAGTCGTTTTTCGCCTTTTTAGTGAAGATATCGTCCCTTTTCATATGTAATTTACCGTATTTTAGCGTAATGTAATGTAATTTACTGTAATTTAACTTAATATAGTGTAATTCAACATATTTTCAAGTAATTTAGCGTATTTTAGTATAAATATGCTAATTATAGGTCAAAAGAAGTAATCTATCAAATAATTTAAACAAAAAAATTCAAATTTTCAGTGTTAGATTTCTTTATTGGCAAATTCTTCTATGCACCTAAGGACCTATTTGTAAAATGAGCATATTTTCATTTTCAAAGTTCAAACAGTCGATCCGACCGTTCAACATTATCTCCATATTAAAATGTACCTGGAGGTCAAATTTTACATTTTTTTGAATTTTTTTACTATTTATTAAGATGGGTACAAAATTCAATGGTCTGAATTTGACTAGTTTTGTAAAATACTTAATAAATAGAAAAAAAATTCAAAAAAATGTAAAATTTGACCTCCAAGTACATTTTAATATGGAGATAATGTTGAACGGTCGGATCGACTGTTTGAACTTTGAAAATGAAAATATGCTCATTTTACAAATAGGTCCTTAGGTGCATAGAAGCGCATCCCTCTTATTTATTTTGCTCCTCTTAAAAAAAAAAAAAAAAGCCTGGACCGAATTGACAATTCGGTCTGGCCTGTTTTTTTATTTTATGTGGCGTTCTTTCTATAATCCGGTGAAAAACAACCAGACCGAATTGCCAATTCGGTCCGAAGAAAAAAAATACCGTCGGACCGAATTGGCAATTCGGTTTTGATGGTTTTTGTAAATCTTGTAGCAATCATGTTGTTTATTTAAAATTAATTATTTTAATTATTGTTTTAAAAAAAATCCCGAATTAATGATCCATGACCTAGCAAGGAAGGGCTACTTCGACAGGAGAATTTGAATAAATCGTACGAATATGTGCAACGCGTCCATTGAGGCTAGGCGGAAGCTAGAGGAAAAGGAGGCGGCCCCTAAATAAGATTCCTGGATCAAGAAAAAAAGTAGGATTAGTTGCTCTCAAGGATACCACACAATGCAGGAAGGACGCCCCATAAATAAGTGTGGGATTGGCATTTGAAGCAATGCAATTGAACGTATATAGCTAGGTCGTTCGTATTACGTGGGATCCGAATTCGGATGATTCGGATTCGGATAATTTTGATATGATTCGGATAATTTTCTAAATAGGCAGAACAGATCCGGATCCGGATTCGGATAAATTTAATAATTCATAAACAGAGCGGATATCCGTATATATCCGCAAAGTATTTGGTTAGCCGAATCCATTTGACTTTATCCAGATAGATCCGCACAAATCCACTGCAACTTCGCTTGCAAAATATGGAGCTCAGATGTATATAAGCATTCCAATCTCGTTTTAGTATTTGTTGTGGGAATTAAAGTTGTGTAGTCCGGACACAGCGTGAATTGAACTGCTTATTTGATACTCTTATTAAAGATTGATTTATTTATAAAAATAAAAGAACGTGACGAAATCATTTCCGGTGGTAACACTGTAACAACCAGGGTCAACCGTCTTTTTTAATCTCTTCATATATCAAAAATTATTTTTTTAGTGAGAATTGTTTGGGGTATCCATTGGATGTACATAAAGAAAATTGAATAATTCTTTTTCTTATTTTTATTTTCTAATTTATCTTTTCATAATTTAGTTAAATGGTATTAAACGCTCGTATGACTCAATTATCCGACAATTATTCGAATCCGTATTCGTGAATTACCCGTTTTGTATCCATATCGGCTTAAGGTGGATTTGGTTTTGAATTTTGTCATATGTTTACTATCTATATCCGTATTCGTATCCGCTCATTGAAATGTGAATATTGATATGATTTTACCACTATCTGCTCCGTATTCGCTCCGATTTCACCCCTAGTACCAGCTGATTTCGGAATAGCAGATTCAATATGAATCATTCAATGTTATCTTTGTAGAAAAATATACTTGTAGATAAAATTTTAAATTTTAAATTTTTTCTTATCAATTTCAAATAGATAGAAAATCACTCCATCTAAAAATTCTAAATCATTTAAAAGTATGATGTTTTATCTAATCGGAAAAAATAGTAAAAAAAAATTTAAAAATAAAAAATTTAGTTTTTAAATACATTTTTATATGGAAATTATGTTGAATGGTTTAGATTGATTATTTAATTGAAGACAAAGATATTAATTTATAATTAGAACCAATCTGCACTATGCATATAGTATCACAGTCTCACTTTTTTTTTTGTAAATAAAGGTTGATGATTAAGCCATTTACTGCTTAATATCCATATGAGATTATTTATCTGAATTTTAAAATTAGACTTTTTACACAAAAAATATTATTTTTATCACTAGATCAAATATTGGTTCGTATTTTGAATTTAAAATTGATGAAGTGATACAAAAATAATCAAATCGACGAACTAGCATTTGGTCTAGTGGCAAATGCACATAGCCTTCATGTGAGAGGTCATGAGTTCGAAACCCGGATGGGAAAAATCCTTTGTTGTAATAACAAGGATATTAGAAATTAGATAGTTTGACCTTCAATCCATTGCATCAATTCCAATTTTCATTTGAGTTCTTATCAAAATAATTTTGTTTTTCTATGATTCTAGGAGGTCATGCAACAACAAAAACAACAATACAATTTAGCTACAAACTACTATAATTGAAACTTTACCATATTCAATCCGCTTAAACTAACTATACCCAACTTATGCTTTGGTTATAGTCCCGACATTTTTATTAATATCCAAAGTTTAATACAAATTATTAATTATACCCAGACCTCAACTCAATATCGAAATATACCCAAGCCGGCCATTTTCTGGCCGGCTATGTTCCCTCCCTAAGCCGGCCAGAAAATGGCCGGCTATGTACCTTTTTTTTTTTCCCCGCATTTCACCCTTTATATACCCCTTTTTCTCTCTCTCCTCTCACAATTCTCCCATCTTCAACCGAATTCTCTCTTCTTTAAGGTAATTTTTTTTTTATCTAATTTAATTTTTAATTTATTTATTTTAGGGTTTAGGATTTAGGTTTTAGGTGTTATAATTTAGATTATGTTGTTGTAATTTAGTGTAATTAGCTAAGTTAACCAATATTTAGTGTAATTAGCATAATTGACCAATATTTTGGGTATTTTGGCCTTTTTTACCATAATTATGCTGATTAAGCGGAATTTTACCGAAATTAGCACGTTTGACCAATATTTAGGGTATTTTGGTCTTTTTTACCATAATTAGGCTAATTAAGCGCAATTTAGTGTAATTAGCACAGATGACCAATTTTTAGGGTATTTTGGTCTTTTTTACCATAATTAGGCTAATTAAGCGCAATTTAGTGTAATTAGCACAGATGACCAATTTTTAGGGTATTTTGGCCTTTTTTACCATAGTTATGCTGATTAAGCGTAATTTTACCGAAATTAGCACGTTTGACCAATTTTTAGGGTATTTTGGCCTTTTTTTACCATAGTTATGCTGGTTAAGCGTAATTTTACCGAAATTAGCACGTTTGACCAATTTTTAGGGTATTTTGGTTTTTTTTACCATAATTAGGCTAATTAAGCGCAATTTAGTGTAATTAGCACAGATGACCAATTTTTAGGGTATTTTGGCCTTTTTTACCATAGTTATGCTTATTAAGCGTAATTTCACCGAAATTAGCACATTTGATCAATATTTAGGGTATTTCACCGAATTTAGGTTATTTTAGATATCAGGATGCCTAGAGCACGGCCTACCCAGCGTCCAGTAGTGGACGAGCCGATCAGTACTAGCAGTACGGAGCACATCAGTCCTCTCCTGTGGATTCCCCACAGCGAGCACCGAGTCTCACTGGCTTCTCGTGAGGTACGTTCCTTTTCTTATATTTTTATTAAATTTGTTGGATTTAAATTTATTATGTTGTCACCATGCGGATTACATTTTTCAACGCAGGACACGGATCTTCTAGATGTGAAGTTGAGGTGCGTTCACATGAGGTACTACGAGGTGATGGAGCCGTACCTCGTCAACCTGGGTCTCTACCAGGTTGTGGACATCGTGCGGACAGAGAAGAGCATCATCAATGCATCTCTCATCGCTGGACTGGTGGAGCGATGGCGTCCCGAGACGCACACGTTTCACATGCCATTCGGAGAGATGACAGTGACTCTCCAAGATGTGAGTGCTCTCTGGGGTTTGTCTATCCGTGGCACACCCGTCGGCGGCGTCACTGACAGCACCACATTCGCAGGTTATGTCGAGGAGTTATTGGGAGCTGATCCTTCCTATATCATTGGGGAACATGGGAGGTCGAAGTTCCATTTGCGGATGACGAGGTTACGGCAGCACTTCATCGCAGGTCTCTCGGCAGATTCCACCGAGCTGGAGATTCAGAGGTAAATTTTTATTAATATCTACTAATTAATTTATAATACGATGATTCTATTAGAATTTTTATATGTTTTGTATTGCAGATATACACGGGGCTACGTGATGGACCTTTTTGGTTCTGTCATGTTTCCTGATTCCAGCGGTGATCAGATGCCGATGATGTATCTCCCGTTGCTGATGAACATTGAGCGGCCGTCGTCGTACAACTGGGGTGGAGCTGTCCTAGCGTATCTGTACTACCACATGTGTCGTAGTAGTGAGGTAAGTCACCAACTCTTATTTTAGTGTAAACTATTTAATCAATCAATCCATCAAAATATACTGACGTGTAATGTTCTTGAAAATGAAGCCGACGGCGAAGCAGATGTACGGGCCGGTACTCCTGCTTCAGCACTGGTCGTGGTCACGGCTACCGGTGGGCCGTCCTATCCCCAATGAGGCGCCGGATTGGGGAGAGCCAGGTGTGTTTCACTGCCCCGCATACGCCAAGAAGTGGCACGGTTTCCACCACTACCAGGATCGGACCCACGGTGCTACCGTTGGGATCAGGCCAGTCCGGTCAGAGCTTCAGAGTTTGCCTGAGCCTCTTGTTGAGTGGACGCCGTACGATCAGTTGTACGAGTTCCTCTTGCCGGGCAGTGTGACTGACGAGCAGGAGCGGGAGATGTGGTTCTATCGAGGTCCACTCATACATTTCTGGACAGTGGAGCACCACTACCCAGATCGAGTGCTCCGCCAGTTTGGTCGAGTGGCGTTGATTCCCATAGACCCATCTTTGCCGAGTTCCACGCACAGAGACCTGCACAGGTAAGTCGTAGTCTATTGTATTTATTGTTAAATACATCATATTACTTGATAGCTTTTTATTGCAACTAACGTCTTCCTTACAGCGTTACCCACCGAGGGCGACTGGATAATGACTGGAGCACTCATTTCGATCCATACTACAGGACGGCCCAGGATCCTCAGTATACAGACTTCTATCACGATATTTCTGAGTACGAGTCCCTCTCGTGCAGTCTCCAGGACTTCGGGGTATTCGATGACAGTTTCATGTCGGCATCGGCATGGCCCCGATATGGCACAGAGATGCCGCATGATGGAGAGGCTAGTGGTAGCGGGTCTCATACTCAGCCTGACTTTGGGACTGGGTTTGCCGCATCTACCTTCGCTACACCTCCGCCAGTACCGACAGTCTCCACGGGCGATGCCATATGGGATAGTGCCGACCAGATACTCAGGTCTGCCGATGCTAGTAGGGAGGCCGAGAGAGAGAGAGCCTGGCCGCGCTGGCGCCGGGCGAACGCCGGAGTACCGCCTCAGCGATATTCCCCCTCTCCGTTTTAGTTGTATTTTTACTAGTTTTGTACTATTTTATTTCATATACTATTTATGTTTGGTATATTTGGATTATCCTATATTTCGGTTCTTGTGTATGTGTGCTTTTATGGTACTATTTTTATATTTTACAGATCAAAATAAATTATCATGATAATGCTAAACATAAAATATTACAACATTAAAATAGTAGCACAACATAAAAAATAATATAGCGTATTTCAATTAATATAGCATATTTTAACGTAATTTAATGTAATTTAACGTAATTTAACATAATTTAGTATTATTCAACATAATTTCAATTAATCTATCGTATTTTAGTATAAATATGCTAATTATACATCAAAGAAGTAATATAACAAATAATTTAAACAAAAATTTCAAATTTTCAGAGTTAGATTTCAATATTTTGATCTTCATAGTGTTTCTCTAAAAAAAAAAAAAAAAAAGGTACATAGCCGGCCATAAAATGGCCGGCTTAGGGAGGGAACATAGCCGGCCAGAAAATGGCCGGCTTGGATATATTTCGAAATCAGATGGGATTCTGGGTATAATTAATAATTTGTATTAAACTTTGGATATTAATAAAAATGTCGGGTTATAGTCCAAACAATGACAGCAGAAGTCATTTTTAGCCCTTGAGGAGACTCCTTCATTAGACCTTGAGGAGGCAAAGTCATTTTTAGCCCTTGAGGAGGCAAAGTCATTTACAGCAAACAGATAAATAAGAAGTCTCAAGGAGGCAAAGTCATTTTTAGCCCTTGAGGAGACTCCTTCATTAGACCTTGGATTAAAACTTGGCACCAAGGAGGCTGGATAATCCAACCTAAGGAGATTGTTCGGCTGGATTAACATGGATTGTAGAACTATCTTATGATTATATTCAACAAATAATTTCTTTTATCTTGGTTTGGAAATAAGGTAAAAGAACTACAGAATTGTACTCTTACCTGATGCAGCTTGACCCACATCTGAAGGAGTGTTGGGCATTACTCTGATTATTCGACTTTTACCAGCACACTCCTGAATTAAAATTTACAAAGTTCAGCAAAATTATAGGATAAAAGTAAAAAAATTATAACAAGCCTAAAAAAAACAGAAAGCAAATATAGGTCATTAAATGCAAAGTTTAGTAAAAACACATTTTCTGTTCTTAAATGAATTTGATCAAGGATCACTTTTCTTTTGCATATTTCCATATAATCAGCACTATATAGAACAAAATAAAAGTATAAAACAAAATGCCTGTTTATAGATTATAGTGTACTAAGGTAACTATTTTCAATAATCCAAGCATTTTTACATTTTACTACTTCCATATTAGTATTTTGAAATTAAAAACATAGGATCCTAAATATTGAAAATTTGAAACAAATAAAAGCCCAGTAATTTGTTAACAAACCTTTATGTCTTTCATTTTGATCCCGGCAGCTATTGACACTATAAGTTTATCCTTTGTAAAGAAAGGTTTAAGCTCTGTTAAAACTTGCTTAACTGCAGTAGTTTATAGCAATGTGTTAACATAGAAATTAGCAAAACAAATCATTCTAAAAGTAGTCCACATAAAGCAAGATTTTGGAGTCAGGCGCTCTTTTTCTTTCATTGAACTAATTTTCTAAATAAAAAAAACACAAGGATATTTTGGCATAATTAAATGGCACGAGAAAAATCATACCTATTTGAGGTTTCACTGAAATGATAACTACATCACTGTCCTCAACCACCTGTCAAGTGACAATTTTGAGAAAAAAAAAATCAACATTGTAACATATACAAATACACTGCGAAAGTTGGCAGGAAGTAAAATAATCGAAAAAATAAAATTAAGCTCAAATGTAAACAAATTGATTAATTAAGAATGAGACTAGATTACACGAATTTTAAACCAAGATATATAAACTGCGACTTAAGTCAAGATTTGTTCCCATGCAGTATGATTATGAATAATCATTAGTCGATCTGTCAATTTTCGGGTAATAGATTAGCACTACGAAGACTATCGACAAAATTGGAAAAAAAAAAAAAGACGTTTCAATGATCCAACGACCTCAAACAAGCTATTAAAAGAAAATTGAAACTATCACCAATATACTAGAATAAAACCTGAGCGTTGGTTTCGAGGATGCGGCAGCCGAAAGAGGCAAAGAGGGAGCGGCGCTCGGCCCGGCGGTGAGTGGTCCTGATGCTGGTCGCCGGTAGAACGGCCGATTTGATGACGCCACGTGTGATGCTCTCCGCCAGGTTCCCTGCGCCGACGAAACCTAGTTTGAACACATCATTCGGAGGCGCCGCCATGGAGAAATATATAGCGATTCGAAGAGGAGAAGAGTTTAAGGAGGTAAGAAAGAAAGAAGCGAGAGAGCGCTGGAGTGAATATTTATTTGGCAAAAACAAAAACAAAAAAAACTTATGTGCCCTTTATCCGACGCGGATGAACACATCATTTTTGGCGTCGGGTCCTCTATAGTAACTCAAAATTTAATTTTGAATCACAACTGTCCGATCAGAATCAGGGCCAACCCTGTCCAAGTTGGTATCCACGGGACCCTTTAATATTCGTGCGATTCTCTAGATATAAACTCAAAATTTGAGATACATTAGGGATCCGAATTCAAGTGCTATGGATCCCTTTTGTTTTTGAAATGTATCCGACGCGGTTGAGAATTTTAGTGGGCCCCGTTAGCCCACTGGATTTAAAAGAAAGATATAATGGGGTTCGGCTACTCTTCAGTAGTTTAGATGTCATATCTGAATCGTTCATCTAAAGATCGTACGGTTTGGATTAATCAGACGCGTCATAAAGAGAAAAAATAAAATAACAGATATATAATTAAGGTTAACCTTAACTGTCTGATCGAAATTGGACGGACAAATATTTTTTGAGGCAGCATAATTAGAGAGGAGAACAACTCTTGATGGATGGTAATGGGTTGAATTGAATTGTAAAAGTCTCTTATCTGTTAGGCAAGTTCGGTGGGAACTGGGAAGACCATTTTGACTCGTTCCTGGCAATGAGTGCTGAACAGATTGAGTCAAAGGTATCAAAATAATTTTATAAAAAAATGAAATGGACGTCTTTGTCTAATAATTACGTTCAAGGTAACAAAAGTATAAAACAATTATAATTTTATAAATAAAATGCTGCACCAAATTTCTACAAAAATAATCTACTTACTTATATTTTAACAATGGTAATTTGATCCCTGAGGGTGTGGGACCCAGAGATACTCAAATGATGATTCACCAGGAAATTTTTTATCTATAGAAATTATTAAATACAGATGTACGGAAACAGAAAGAGTGTCTCGTTTCCAACAAATATAGAAAGATCTGACTCAATGAGTCCGATCCAAATTTGTGGATTGGTCTCAATGGTCCAGATCCATCAATATATATATATATAGGTTGGCTAATATCAAAACGTTTGTTTCAAGGCTGCGGAACAAACGTTTCGGTTTTTACATTTTTAAAATCCAAATAGTCGATCCAAACCGTTCAACATTCAATGTATTAAAATGTGTTTGGAGACCAAATTTTACATTTTTTAGAATTTTTTTACTATTTATTAAGTTAATTTTAAAATCGCTGTTTTCAATGATCCAGAAAATTTTCACTGTTTATTAAAATCAGTAATTTTAAAAAGGCTTAATAAATAGTAAAAAAATTCAAAAAATGTAAAATTTTGTCTCCAAGTACATTATAATATAGAGATCACATCTAACGGTTTGGATCGACCGTTAGGATTGAAAATCGGAAAATCAATTGGTTGCACCACCACTCCGGAACAAACGTTTGATATTAGCTAACCTCTCTCTCTCTCTATATATATATATATATTGATGGATCTGGACCATTGAGACCGATCCATAATTTGGATCGGACTCATTGAGTCAGATCTTTCTATATTTGTTGGAAACGAGACACATTTCTATTTTCGTGCATTTGTATTTAACAATTTCTATAGATAAAAAATTCTCATTCACCAAGGAGGGGGCAGAGATGAAGTCTAATGCCAATGATAAAGATTTTGACAGAGTAGTTTTGATTTCATGCAGCGCATAAATTATATGCAGTGTTTTTTTTAATTATATAGTATGTATGTTGTATAAAGCAAAAAGTGCTAATTTTTATTATGTTGTTGTTCATTCACTATTTTTTGTATAGGCTCCAATACCATAATTTTCATTCTTATATTAAGTACGTACATGTCTTGATCTGCCAACGACTTTAATTAAAAGATGAAATTTCGGATTGAGTATCATCTCTTTGATCAAATATTATGATTCTATATATCTTTTTATTTTTACTTACAAATTGTATCATTTTTATTTAGATATGTACTCGCCACATGTACTCTTCACATACAAATTGTATCATTTTTTTTATTGATCATGATTTCTTCCTATTTTTTAAATATCATTTAAGGAATTTTTGAATTGATTGATAATTGATTGATCATGTCTTCATTTCTTTTTATTTTTATTTTTCTATTTTTAAGGAATGTTATTTGTCATTTAATACGTCATTTTGTTTGAGATTTTTTGATAAAAACATGTCAAAACAATAAAAAAAAATGTCATTTAGGAAATGTTATTTACGTGTAGATGTCATTTAATATGTTATTTACGAAATGTTATTTGTTATTTAGTATAAATTTTTATAAACGTATGTCATTTTGTATGAGATTTTTTTTATTCTCATATAATATGTTCCCGTGCAATGTACGGGCACGATACTAGTTTTAGTTACTTCCTTAGCCTAAGTGTATGTGGCTTTATAAAACTTTTAGTATCACTCACTATGTTAGTAGGCAAAACTACTACTGCAAATAAATTGATACTTTTTATATCTTAATACAAAAACATAACCAATAATAAATTTATTAAACACATCATTTATCTAATATTAATAATTATAAAAAAATTACAATTTTTTACTCCATTATTTTAAAAGACATAATTATTTATTAAATAATATAATATAAAATTTTGCATAAATCTTGTCTGAAAGACTGAAATGACTAATTAAAAAACTATATAAAATGTTTGATAAATATATTATATAGAAAATGACTAAATAAAAATTATATATAATATTATATAAATCAATCCAATCAAAATAATAAATATTATATATTTATGCCTACTTGATACATATTATGCAATTGGAAATTGTATAAATACATATTTTGTCAGATAATCAAATAAGAGAAATTTATATATATCCCCATCAAATCTTCTCTTTTTAAATATATCCTCATCATAATTCTAAATTTAATTATGTCCCCATCAAAACTAAATAGTTTTATTTATATCTCCATTTCTTCATTTAATCTCTTACAATTTAAGATAAATATTAATGAGTAGAACTAGAGTATTCTTAAGCTTATCAAGTCCCTTTCTGAGCTTAATTCAAAACCTATTAAATTGGCTTCAAATGATACATTTAAACCGTTAAAATGTCAAATTTATAAATTTTCGAACTAATTTCGTATAAAGTCAAGCGGTAAAAAAAAAATGATTTATAAGTTAATTTTAATGTGTTCAACTTTTATCATTTTTTGACTGTTTAACTTTATATTAAATTAGTTTGAAATTTTATAAATTTGACATGTAAACTCATCACTTATGAAATAGATCGATTTTAACGGTTTGAGTGCGTCGCTTGAAGCTAATCCAATGCGTTTTTTAGTTAAGCTCAGAAAGAAACTTGATCAAGTTAAGAACACCCTAGTTCTACTCAATATTAATAAATCTTTCCTCCTCCTAACGCTCTCCCTCTCTCTCCTCCCAAGTCTCCCTTTCAGTATCCCCCGAAACCCTAACACGGGCCAACCACACAGTTCGTATCCATTGGTCAAGAATCAAAAGTCCGTCCGAACTCGATTGGGTCGGTATCTACTCCCCACCAAGCTCCCGTGACAAGCACTTCATAGGCTACGTCTTTCTCAATTCATGACTGCATTGTTGTTGGGTTATATGCTCGGTTTCTTTACAAAAATGGAAGAGAGAAACAAAGCAACTTACCTGGACTCCAGTTTAGAGTGAAGAAATTGAAGAAATATAAACATTAATTGTAGATATTTTAAGCTTGTAGCTCAATCTCATCATCAGCTTCTTGGTTGAGTCTGTTCAGGTTTTGTATTGCTGTAGTGATTTATTCATCTGTACATATGAGATGGGGTAGAGTGTTGGTGATCTCCCATTAAATTTCACAGAGACACTCCTACAGGTTACAGAAACTCTAGATGAATCAGGTAAGCGACACTTTTGCAATTTACTTTGGTGTCTCTGGAAAGCAAGAAATGAAGAAATTTTCGCATAAAAGAAAAACCAAGATGCCAGTTGCACGAACTGGTAGAGATAGAACCAGGGATGCCAGTTGTGCAGGTAGATGTCTCCTGGGACCAAAAAAACAGGGTGGGTACCGGTTTTGCCCTTTTTGCCAGTGAAGGAAACCTCATCAAGGCAGCATACACAACTGAGACCGCAGCCAATCCTTTTGATGCTAGCACTTGAGCACATTACTGTTGGGGGAGGAGACACAAAGCAGATCAATTTCACGGACTGCAAATCACTGGTAAAAGCAGTGACAGAAAAAAAATTTGAACAGCTACCATTGTGACAAGCCCTTGAAACAGTTGTCAGATGTGCACAATGGTACCAGGATAATCGAAGTTGGTTGCAGATTGAGTTTATCACGCGGAAGGCACTAACAAGGGAATACGGGAACAATCAAATCAGGGAATGCTAACAAGGGGAGAATTAGAGAGCCTTGCCATACTGACCACGCTTGACCCTGTTTATTTTAGCTTGGAATAATTCCAACATTGATATCCACCTACAGGGGCATTGCTTGTTTTAAATTTTCATTTCTCAGTTTAGACTACTGTGTGTAATTGTAATATTTGAACTCTTATTATGAATGCAACGCCTCGGGCTTATCTCAAAAAAAAAAAAATATATATATATATATATGAATGACAATGAAACTATCAGTGGACCTATGTTATTTTTTTTTTAAGTAATTAATAAGATTGCATGAACCAAGGATGCGTGTGCAGTTCAGTTTGTGGCGTTTGAATAATTTATTACCAGTACGCTGTGACATTTTTCTGTCAGATAAGATTACATGAACCAAAGATTAAATCAATTTTCATATGGCTGTTTCTTTTGGGTTTGATAAACCAAAGTATATTCATAATTTATGTTTCAGATTTGTACATCCAATAAGTGCTTTTACAAGTTTAGAGATCAGGAACACAGCACAAAATTCACAGTAGAAAAGTAAGAGAAAGCATAACAGTATATTGCACAATAATGCAATATATTCTGATCCCATATTAAGAAGGCTTAATACCACTAATCAAAAAATAAAACAAATCAGTTCGTTATTGTGGGCAATACATGAAATACTAACAGAAAACATCAAATTCACGCACACCAGAAACAATATACTCTTCAATTTCCACTAGCAGACCTCACAGATACCATGTAACAGCCAACCTACTAAAAGCAAAAATAAAATGCGGTACAAACTAAAAGGAATAAATACTTAATTTTATCTCCTTTCATAAAATCTCCCTTCATTTTGTGCAGCCACTGGAGCTGATGAGCCACCTTCCCTTTTCTCAACCTTTCTTTCTAAAGGAAAAATATTTGAGATTGTAAATTCACCTTCAAAAATCTTCAATTGCTGGAGCTTAGAAGTTAGAACATGGATTACTTTTAAATTTTAATAAACCAAGACCAAAAATAATCCCGATAAATTCAGCCTTGACAATTGCAATAGAACAATTCGAACCAATAGATGTAATTGATATGATTAATACCAGGTAAAGATAGATAGTCATTAGGAGACAGAAATTTTCAGAATAAGGACGACAGCAAACGGTCAAAACAATTTTTTTTTGGCTTCTAAGTTCGGTAAATAGTAAATTGTCTAATTGAAACTCATAACAAAATAATATTTGTGAACTTAGTGAGTCTTGGAATCTTTCTTCCTCCGTCTCCGACCTGTCTCCACAATTCCCTTGGATCATCATCAGGAGAAGGGTGGGGCCCGATCTGGAATTCTACTCAATCGCTTTCAACAAAGTATACACCATTCGCTGCTCCTCTGGCAAGCGCCTCCTTGGACCTGCTGCCGGTGGTTACTTGCTCACTAGCCAAGTTGGTAATGCCGATAGCTTCTTTCTGTTGAATCCCCTTAACAATAGAGAGGTTCCTCTCCCTCTTCTACCTGATTGTGATCCATATATATTTCCATTCAATTTTCCTTGGTTTAATTCTCTGAGTTTTCAAATTGGCGACTATTTGCTTCACTATGAGTCTGAAATATCGGTTCGCTGTAAACCCGATGATGACAGGTGGGACATCATTGGACCTGGACACGAGTTTCAATATCGTTGTTTCTATTTGAATGGTTTGCTTTTTAGGGTTGAGGGTGCTACTAGTTTTACAAAAATTATGGATATTAGTACCCATAAAGAGCTCCATGTCATACCACCACCGGAAATATGTCCAAGGTGTGCTTTCGAGGTCCTTACCTTGTCGACTTTTGTGAAGAGATTTTTTGGCTGTTTGTTATGATCAATCTGATAAGTGGACTGGTTATAAATTTTATATTCACCATCTCGAATTTGGCAATGGAAAAAGGAAACCTTGTTGGGTCAAGCTTAGCAGCATTGGAGACCAAACATTATTCTTTGAAATTCCTCTTATTTTGGTTGTGGTTTCTATCTCAGAGCGAGTGATTTTGTTGAGTTCAAAGAGAACTGCATCTACTTCATAGGGAATATGATCTTTTTATTGAGGAAAATTCATAGGGAATATGATCTATATGTATGACATAGAGAATGGTGAAACAATATCTATCGATACCCCTTTCAATAAGAGAGACCGCATTATTTGGTTTATGCCTACTTTAAAGTTTAAACCATATGTGACATCAATGCATTTTAAGATATGTAAAGGAAACTTGGTCCAGCTGGCAGCTTCTTCTGACATTACTTTTGCTTTCTTTTATTTTGAATAATTATTTTAGTACCCGCGCTACAGTACCCGCACTTAGAGGAATAATGTACTATGGTCCCCACTAATTATTATTCTAAAAAGATATTATATGTTCCCCACTAATTATTATTCTAAAATTCCAGCAACACCCTTCCTCTATGATCCGCGTCAACTTTCCTCTAATGAAGTAGTGGGGACCCCGTATCACCGCATCAACCTTACCCAATCATCACCGCGTCAACCTTCCTCTAACAAAAATAGTTGACCACATAGGTAAAAATACTTTAGTGCAGAGGTATAAATACTTGCAGTACTTGATATTAATACTTTCAGACGTCATCTAGTGTCATATGTAAAAAATATTTGAGTGGTCCTCTAATGCAGGTACGACGCGAGGATTTTAAAAGAAAAGGTGCGGGTACAATTATTTAAGGAAAATTTATATATCATATATGTAGTTCATTGTATAGATATAAATACTTATCTTGTTTGAGTTATATACTTCACAATGTTACTATTAATATTTGTAAAACAAAATTACAGTTTTGGAACGGTTGTGTGGTCCCCTAATGCGGGTACGACGCGAGGATTTTTCAAAAAAGGTGCAGGTATGGTTATTTGAAAAAAATTCATATATCATATATGTAGTTCATTGTATAGATATAAATACTTGTCTTGTATAGATATAAATACTTCACAATGTTACTATTAATATTTGTACAATAAAATTACAGTTTTGGAACAGTTATGCGGTCCCCTAATGCGGGTACGACGCGAGGATTTTTCAAAAAAAGGTGCGAGTACGGTTATTTAAGGAAAATTCATATATCATATATGTAGTTAATTGTATAGATATAAATACTTCACAATGTAACTATTAATATTTGTAAAACAAAATTACAGTTTTGGAATGGTTGTGTGGTCCCCTAATGCGGGTACGACGCGAGGATTTTTTAAAAAAAGGTGCGGGTACGGTTATTTAAGAAAAATTCATATATCATATATGTAGTTCATTGTATAGATATAAATACTTGTCTTGTATAGATATAAATACTTCACAATGTTACTATTAATATTTGTAAAACAAAATTACAGTTTTGGAACGGTTGCGGTCCCCACAAACAGTTATGGCAGTTTAGGTGCGGGTACAGTGTGGGTACTCAACTGCGGGTACTCATATCAGCTTCCTTTATTCTTAGTGTCTGATGTTGTTTTTTAGCTTTTGAGTATATAGATATATTCTCATTGTTTCTGTATTAGTCCTCTTATTCAGAATTTTAAGGTACTTAATGCAAGGCAATGATGTGTCTCGAATGATTATGGAATTTTAGTGTGCTTTTGACTAGCTTTTGTTGCAGCTTTCTGCTGTTTGTATTGAATTTTACAGATAAGTAATTTTCCTTCTGATGCATTTTACAGAGAAGCATGCTCTTTGCTTTTCTATTATAATTTGATATGTCATATGACTTTTTGATCTCACTGTATTGGGTTATATCACTTGCAATGTTGTGTAGTAGATGATGGAATTTGTCATATCTGTATATTTTAGTGGTTTAGCGTACTCAGCAGTGAAATTTGACAAAAATATAGAGCATTTGAGGCTTCTATGGCATCGTGTATCTGCTATTAATCTGTGGTAAGTTTTGATGCAGTTTGCATCATTTTTTTTTATTTTTTTATAATGAGAATAGAGTTTCGACCCATGACAGCTGAGGTAGTTGGCAAAATCATTTCTCACTAAAAATGAGACAAATTATTTAAATTTTTTTTTTTTTTTTTTTTAGAAACAAATGATTCAAATTCTGGTATCGACTAAAATGGTAACTTTGCGAGTTTAAAAGATGGGACCATAAATTATTTTCAGGCTTTAAGACCTTTCATAAACAATACTTGTTGGGATTCTGTTTTAGGGATAGATCAGAAATCTGTTTGGGGTAATATAAATTGTTCATTTATAGGGAATGGTGTGTGGCCAGTTACCAGTTTAATTATATATGACTATAGGATGCAATTATATGTACAGTAGTGGCATTAGGGTAAAAGAACATGAGGAGGGATCCACTTACAACAAATTTGAGTTACAACAAAGTTACAACATTCATTTTTTTCATTTTCAAAGTCCATATCGTCGATCCAAACCGTTCAACATGATCTCCACAATAAAATGTGCTTGCAGATCAAATTTTACATTTTTTTGAATTTTTTTACTATTTATTAAGTATTTTACAAAAAATAGCCATACTTAGACCATTGAATTTTGTACCCATCTTAATAAATAGTAAAAAAATTCAAAAAAATATAAAATTTGATCTGCAAGTACATTTTATTTAGATAATCATGTTGAACGGTTTGGATCGACGATTTGGACTTTGAAAATGAAAAAAATGAATGTTGTAACTTTGTTGTAACTCAAATTTGTTGTAAGTGGATCCCTCCTCAAAGAACATATTGCACTTTTTGAATAATATAAATGTATATTGCAATTCAAATTCCAGTTTGGCCCCTTTTGGATTCGGCAATAAGATAATTAATGGACCACTTTCTAAATTGTTTCCAACCTTATTGGAGTACTTCGTCAAATGGACAATAATATATTTAAACTGACAAATTTTCTTTCCCTTCATGGGAGAAGAAACATAGAATAATTTCCATTATTTACTACTGGTATTTGCCATTTTTGTGCTTGAGATGGAAGTGGAATTGTTGAAGACTTGCTGATTGGGAAACCCAGTAGCAGCAGATGTGAAGCCAGATTTTGCACCAGCAAATTACCAGACTACCAGAGTTAGGTCTTGATCATAGATGGCAAAGGTTATTATTTGAAATATTGGAAAGTTATTGTGGAAAAGGATAATTTTCTTTCTGCAAACATGTAAATAACATTAATTATTTTGAATAACTTTACAAAGAATAATAGAAAAAAACTATTTATTAGTTTACCTAATTCTATTTGACTAATTAAATTTCCTAGCTAAGGACACAAGTATAGAATCACCTAAACCCTATTCAATTTAATTAATACTATACTCTAGTAATTGAATTTCACCAATGGCAAAATAAAATAACAAAACTCAAGGGAAAGCTTACAAGTAAATCTGATTTCCTGATATTCATGATGCAACTCCAAAATAGCTCGATTGCAATTGCAGAAGTTGCAAGTGAGCCAATATTTTCCCAATCATCGGCCTCAAAATTTGATCTCCTCTTTGCGCTAAATCAATTAGGAATACTTGTGCCACCTTGCCATACTTCTCTCTATTTTTCTCAATCCTAAAAGCCCTTTCAAGAATCCAAATCGCCTTCTCTTGTGCCTTCAAATTCCCCACTTCAACAATTCTAGTAATTGCCTCAATCCCTGATGCTTTTTCTATAGCCATGACACCCCTCTCCCATATCCCATCTTGCATTAGTGTAGCCAAAGCTTCTAGAACATTCTCATCTGCCTCACGCTCATTTCCTTCTAGTATCTTCACTAGAGGAGATACTGCACCAGCTTTTACCAGACAAAACGTGCCTTTTACTGTGCAATAACCACCATGAACCTCACAACGAGTCTCTGACGAAGTATACAAGTGAAATGTTCTAGAAGATTTGGTTTTACTTAAGGCTGGTGTGTTTTGTGAAAGCTGAGACAGAGAAAAGGAAGCTTTAGCCTTGGCCACAATTGAACCTTCGGAGAGAATTTTTACTAGAGAAGAAATTACACCACTTGCCACTGATGCAGTTTGCATCTTTTTATTTGAAGGGATGGTGAACCGGATAAATAAACCAGCAATTCTCTCCACTAATAATTTGTTTGAGATTCTTATGCCTACTAAGTAGACAAGGACAGGTACCAAGTTGGCTTTCATCAAAATCTCATTTAAATTCTCATCATTTACCGGAAGATTGCCAAGTATACCAATTGCTGCTGTTTTTTCACTGTCAGAGGCCAACTGCGAAGTAACAACTTTTACCAATATATCAATATGGGTCTCTCCTAAAAATGGTTCATTTAATTCTTCTGTACAATCTTTCGACAGATTTAACAACAGATTCAATGCTGCAACCCTGATTTCCTTGTTTTGACTCGTCAGAAATGGTAAGAGTAGGTGTCTAGCCCCATTTTCTCTTAACTTAGTCCTAGCTCTTTTGGAATTTTGGTGGCTAGTTATCCTAATTAGAGCATTCAAAAGATTTAACTTTGTTGATGCACTTGATAGGTTAAGAAGAGAGAGTGTCTTTATTGGGACCGATTTGTGAAGAAGTATATCTTCAGATTTAGCCAATGTGGCAAGAAGAGAAGAGGCCGGCTCACGTAGTGTCATTAAAACGGAAGTTACAGAGAATAAGAGTTGAAATAGGGGGGTTATAATTCCAGAATCTAGTAGCAGTTTGATGTTCTTGGGTGAACTGGAGAGGTTGTGAATCGCTCCTAATGCACATGATTTGGCCTCCAGATTTCCACCAGTGAAGATTTTAACCAAGGGCTCAATTGAACCTAATTCACCAAGGATGGTTTTACTTTGCTCTGTTAGAAGCATCTTTGAAATAGCTGATGCCATAAGAACCTTGTTCATGTCAGAACCTGAGTAAAGCAAAATAAACACAAACTTATCAACCAAAAATATTGAGCCAAAAATGACCTCATTTGAAACGAACACAAACTAATCAAGTGTCTTTTATTTATCCAAAAAAAATATCTTTATCTTTAGCTTTGATCGATCATTCTGGTAGTTATCTCTAGTCTCTACTAACAGACACCTTCATCGTATAAGGCACTTCAAAATATTATTCTAAGATTTTTGTGAATAGGATCATACATTGTTATACTTGATTCTACTTGCAAATATCAGAAAGTTATTTCATGTTTTGCAACTAATAGCTGACACAGTTTGAGATATGTACATGCAACACCAAACCCAAGATTGGTGTGCCAGCAAAGATAAATTTGGTAAATATTGGCAAATAAGCCCTTATTAACAATAAGAATCCATTATTTATAAAGGTTATGTTGCACAAGAACAAACTCAAACAGATCCAATGTTTGTTTTCAGTCCATGAACTAGGTACATGGGACAATTTCGAACCTTAATATTAGCACTCAACTATTATCTGCAACTAACTTAAAAATATTGGGTGTATTTTACAACGCTCTGTTAGAAAAAAGGACGCTAAATTTTGCAGAATTTTCACATTGCATGAAGATAACATTTAAGATAAAAACTTAACAACAGTAAACTTGTAAGTACCTTCATACAGAAGGTGAATCATTGGTAGAAAGTACCCAGCCTCGGCCATGAGAAGCACATTCTGAGTACTGTTCGACAAAATGCCAAGCAGCTTTTCCGCATCATTTTTAGCTATTGAATCATCTCCATTTTGCAATGCGACTAGCATGACAATGCATCCTGTAATTCTGCCAATCCTTTGCCGAACTATTGACAAGTCAGAGATATCAACAAGTAAGCCTACTGCTTCTCTCCTCTCCTCTTCATCCATCGATAAGCACCGCACGATGCAAGAAAGAGATTTTAAGCTTGAGATTTTCTCCTGCAGAAAGCCCAATATTAATGTTATATGTATTTAAAAATTTTGGGGTCCAGTACCAGTAAAGTAACAATGAAGTTTTGGTCACCGGTAACAACCAAATATCTCTGTCCGTCTGTCTCTGTATAATATACTACATGTTGTATGTGCTTCATTAGTCCGTATTGTGTGTTTAACTGTCTATTAGTTTCATGTGTGGTCATTTTATTTTACTATAACTTTTTATGTTTCCTTATTTAATTGTAGTAAAAGAAAAACTTATCTCATCCTACCTTATTATCGCTACTATATCTGGCAAGCCTTCTCAACACAGACAAAATCTTGACCCTACAATCACTCTTAACCAAACAAATCCGACCGAACAATGCAGAAATCAACCCGGCACACTCTTCTGGCACTAACACACCCTCCTCAATCAAACTCTCTATTTCCGCCCCTGCATTCCCAACCACATCTTCATCCCCAGTTTTGATTCGTACCAACAAATCCTCCACGTCAGCAACAACCTCCGCATTTATCTCCTTCGCAATCCCTTCAAATCTCACCCCTGCCATCTCAGTTGTCAGCATCTCGACTCCTTCCTTAACCTCAACCGGCACATCAACCCAGGCATCAAGCACCAGCCCGAGACGGTGGCCGATTTCTTGCACCGACAGTTGTAGCAACCCAGTGTGGGGACCACCAGGAGCGCGGACCAGGGAATTGGCATGAATAAGCTCTTCCTCGAGCAACTTGAGCGTGGAGACGACGGCGCCATAGTCAGAGAACCGGGTCTGGTACAAAGAGTCGACAACAGGATTGAGCTGTTCGAGAAGTGATGAGAGGAGTGGCGGCGTCGTGGGGAGGAAAATGGTGCTGTTGATCAAAGCGGAGAGATCTGCCAAGTGGGTGGGGAGAGAGCGGACAGGAGTGAGGGAGGCTTTGGGGTGCATTTTGGGGGTGTGTAGCGAGAGGAGACATGGGGAGGAAAGGGAGTGAGAGCATCGTATGGTAATATAGTAGCTTGAAAGAGGTAGAGACAAATGAGGGGAGAAGGGGATTGGAGGAGAGGAGAGGGAAAGAGAAAGGCGGGGATAGACCGAGTCAAGTCTACCTGGAGTGAAACGACCGGCTGAGAGAGAGAGAGAGAGAAAGGGAGTGAGGTTTCTAGACTCCATGTGGCGGATATTAGGTGCCGATTTGTGTGGCAGTTGAGTACAGAGACAAAATGAACGCCGAATGACTCGGCATAAGATGTAGCGCTCTGTGTGTATTCACAGAGGATTAACACTAAAGAAGAGAGGGAAACTGAAAGAGGCCCCAACGCGGGTTTTTTTGTCTGGTAATAAATAAAAAAAAATTCTCGTTGAATTTTTCTAGATTTCAAACCCGTAATTATTTTTCTCGTTGAATTGGTCTTTAAAAAATAGGGGTATATTGGTCTTTAAAAAGTAGGTGTGTACTTTGGGATTTAACAGATACATAATGGGCCTAGTAATGAACACTACATTTAACTGAAACAGGTTTAGATGAGTAGATGACAGTGACAGTGACAAGAGGAACATGGCCTTCAATTTCAGGAAAAAAGGCTTATGTACCTTTAGATATCTAAATAGAAAGAGGAGGTAAGATTGGGTTATAAAGTCCAAACATTAGAAAATCAAGTCTGAATTTTGACATAAATTTCTTGATTTATTGTACGCTCAAGTTGTTTTTCCTTGTACATCAAATTTAGTTTGGAAGGGCATCTATGCAGTAGGTTCAATTTTTTAAACAACATTTAAAAGATGCTGGAGTGTACTGAAAACTTTTAATTAAAAAAAAACATATAGTTGTTTTAATAAAAAAAATGGTATGTTTTTTTTTATGGTAAGGTGGCATGTTGCCATCTTACAATTTTACATTGATAAAAAAAATATTTACATAAAAATAGTATGTTATATTCAAGCTGTATAACCCTAGTACCATCCGAATCCATATCCTCTACGGTACCGCATTGAGTATAATACTCCCAGCCGGGCCAAAGTTATATTGGTGTGGTGCCTCCGTGCCTATATAGAATATAGGGGGTATATTTTTAGATTTGTGCCAGAATAAAATGAACGACTCATATCTCATTCTACTCAGTGCGGTATTGCACTTGATCTGAATTCAGTACCATCCCTCAAATCACATTTTCATAGCAGCAATTCATGAATTGATCATGCTTCACTCATCCTCAACATATATATGTGAATTATCTCTTTTCTTTCTGGCGAAGACAAACCGACCCTACTGGACGTCTGCCGCTTTGAGAGTCGAAACAGTAGCCTAGAGTTCTTCCTAGGGTTTCACCTAGGTTTCGCCTCCTTGCCGCTTGCACTGCCGCCTTCCTGCTGCTTGGCCTCTTGAAGCAATGGTGCTACTGTAGCACTATTCTTTCTATTTAGAGGTGACTGTCTTGAACTGGTTGATTTAGTTCCCAGTCTGTTTTGATTCAGTATATTTTCAGCTGATGGGTGACTGTTCGATTAAGTTCTCGGTTTGGTTTAGATTCAATGCCTTCTCAGCCGTGATATGCGTACGGAGGAAACCATCACCAGGCTCTAATCAAACAAGGATGATTAATTTGCATTCACAGGATGCACATACCCCTGTGCGTTTTTAGTTTTGTTTAGCTGTGTGTTTTCACAGACACTAGTTATCTAATCTTATGTAACAGCTACTTTGTAACTTTTTCTAATGAATTGCATATGGGTTTTCAACAAAAAAAATATGTGAATCAATTCATTTTTTCTCTTTTTGGTTTGAAAGGTACCAGTCATGTACACCTCTGATGAAAAAACACATTTGACAAAAGGCATGATGATGATCGACAAGTACAGTATATTCACCAGTATCTTTAGTCTTGTTTTGTTATTCTCAGAAAAATGTGCAGTAAGGATTATACTGATTGAACACAAAAAAGAAGGATCAGATTATCAGTTCTGGCACTCCGGCATTTTAATTAACGTTGTTGTCACAGCAAAAGGAGATTTAATATAAAGAAAGCAGTCAATCAACACTAAACATTACAAGTAAATCAAGCGTTCCTCATAAAAACCCAAAACCAAAGTAAACACATACATGTAATTCGCTCACACGAACTAAATTATTGCACAGTAACTCAGTTCACAACTCAAAAGACTAAGCTTTGTGTTGTGAACCGAAAATATTTAATTTAAAACAATAGGTAGATGCTGTAATTACCAAAAAAAAAGAAAAAGAAAATGAAAATGAAAATGAAAGATAATAGATGCTAATTGGAAGTCATCGAGCTTCTTGCATCAGCAGCAAGTCTCACAGATCCAGCAGCAGCACAGTGCAGCAAGGCTATAAATGAATGAATAAATAACTATATCAGGATACTGGTAAATAACACATGAACAACTTTAGTATTTTGGGAAAATAGGGGGAAAAAAAGGAGAAGATATTTTGTCTTTTCCTCAAATATCTTCAATTTTACTGGTATCTTTTTTCGTACATGTCATATAAGTTTGGTACCATCAATAGGATCAAGTATCCCTGATTTTTTTTTTTTTGAAATAATTTTCTTTTCCTAGAGATTGCTTTATTATTTTCATAGGTGATGAGTTTATGATAGTATAATTCAAGTCATTTCCACTGTTGTAAGCAAGTCTCAAAGATTTTATCAGTCTCACTGTACCTCAACTATTTTGCAGAAATTGATATAATTATCATATTTTTGTTTTCTGCTTTTTTTTACCAGAAGTCACCTATAGTATTATAATACTGGCCAGTAACCTAAGAATCTGGTCATGTGAAATGTTATTTTGTTTATTTAATTTTGAGGATATGAATGAAAATTACCATCCTTCAACGAACCCTTTCTCTCCTCTTGCTTGTGTCTGCGGGCGCACCGGCTTGGTTTCCGGTTGCATCGTCTGCCCGGTTGGGTACCCTTTAATCACCAAAAAAAATCATAATTAAATTTTAAAACAACAAAACAAAGATTTGGTACCATAGTGTTCCCAAATTAAATCCCATAATATAAGCAAAAAAAAAAAAAGATAGAAACCTGGAGGAGGCATGTTCTTGTTAGACTTGTTTGCTGAGGGGTTCTCCATCTCTCTAGAAATTACTGAAGGTTGAGAATTGAAGGAGGTTGTATGTAACAATAATCCTTTGAGCTCAACAGAAGTTAGTAATAGAGTATAGAGAGACTAGAGGATAGGATTTTATAGAACTGGAAGGGCGAATATTCTCTCCAGTCTGAAATACATGAAGGCGGTTTGCATGACTAAAATAGCATCCAGTGTGGAAAGGAAATGGAGGGGTTGATTGGATAAACGCGTTTAGTAAGCCGCCTGTTATGAACTCGGATAGAACCTTCAAATTAGAAAAAGTAAAAGTAGTTCCACCAGTGGAGGCTTTTTCTCAATTAGTCCGGATTTTCTGTAAACATGGTTGGTAGACTTTACCAATAATTGATGATTTTTCTTTCATTTTTTTTTTGGGTGCAGAAAAGACATATATATATAAGTTATAACAAGTCAGTTTTTTACGATTTCAAAGTCCAAACAGTCGATTTAAACCACTCAATATAATCTCCATATTAAAATGGACTTGGAAATCAAACATTTTTTTGAATTTTTTTATTATTTATTTAGATAGGTACAAAATCACTGTTTTGGATGGTCCAAAATTATCTGAAAACAATGATTTTGCACCTATTTTTAGATAGTAAAAAAATTCCAAAAAATGTAAAATTTGGTCTCCAAGCACATTTTAATATGGAGAACATGTTGAGCGGTTCAGATCGACTGTTCGAACTTTGAAATCGCAAAAACTCACTCGTTATAACTTAAGCTGAAATTATAACGTTATGACATTAGCCGGACTATATATATATTAAGAAAAAAATAAATTTAACCGCCATAAAATATAAATGTTGTTTCATTATGACTCTCATACATCTATGTTGATAAGTTTTGAAATTAAGTTCACCAAAAGACATTTTAAACTTATGAACAATCTAATTTTACTCTCCATAGTTATAATCTAATTATATATTTTGATGTAAATTATCATGTTGATGCTCATATTTGATATACTGATTGATCCTTAATTCAATGTTCTTTTAGTTTTGTTCATACATCACAGGATATGATTGCAACTTGCCAAGGACTAATTAATTGAACCTTCAAACCAATTTGACAGCCACAGTATCAATCATGCCGTGTATGTTAAGGAAACTTTTGTTTTAAATATATCTCACACTTGGCATATATATCTTCCTTTTGATTTTTAAAAAGGATTTGATGCGAACACCCATTTTATTATATGAAATATGAAGCATCTGATGCTTCTTTGACATGATAAAGAAAGGGGACATGATTAAGACTTTGAGATACATCCGATTAACACTCTGTCTCAAAAGTTCCTTTTTATTTTTTTTTTCAATTTTTTTTTTGCTTTTATCCAATACAGAGTGTGATATAAGAATTTCAGATCCAGTGCAATACCTGATCGGGTAGAATGAAATCTGAGTCGTCAATTTTAACATGGCATGAATCTTAAAGCAGACCCCTATAATTTAAATAGGCCGGAATTTCAATTGCTCGGTTGAGAGCTTATTCTATCAAACTTGAATGATTTGTCAATTCTCCGAAATTTTTATTTATAACATACTTCAAAAAAAAAATAAACCAAATAACCATAGTTTCTTGGAATTTAGATTTTCACCACGGCCGCACCGGCATTCTGTGGACCCATTTCAGCGAGGCCGCAGAATGCCGATGCAGACCCTTAAATGGGTCCGCAGAACCATTCTGCAGACCCATTTTTTTTTTTCAAAACTTTGAGATATCTCATAAATGGGGTGCCTCGATACAGATGCAAAACTCATAAATGGGGTGTCTAAGATATGAAATAAAAGAAGTCAAAGCTCATGGTCAAAAGCTCATGGATTCATAACATAGTATTAAAAAAATCAAAAAAATTGTATGATGAACGTGGTGCCTCGATAAAACACCCAAAAAAAAAATGCACCCTGGGTCCACACAATGCCCGTATGGACCCATTTAAGGGTCCACATCGGCATTCTGCGGCCCCGCTGAAATGGGTCCGCAGAATGCCGGTGCGGCCGTGGTGAAAATCTAAGTTCCAGCAATCGATGGTTATTTGGTTTATTTTTTTTTTGAAGTATGTTATAAATAAAAATTTCGGGTCAATTCTTATAGAAGGTTCTGTTCAATTTGTTACATTTAAATTAATTTGATTGGAGGGAATATGTTAGTCATCATTTAAGTTTGAAAATAAGGCTGCTAGAAAGACTAAAAATTCAACGAGCCATTATCTCAGAATTACCAAGAGTTGTTTGATTTTTTTTTTTTGTTTCAGAATTGATTTGGATTAAGTCGTTTAACTATCTAATATTTACAAAAAAAAAGGTTTTCATATAGATTCAAATTTATGATTTTCTACATAAAAAATATTATTTTTTGTCACTAGATTAAATGTTGGTTCATAAGAGAGTTGCTCAATTTTGTCAAAAATGAAAAACAAAGGAAAGTTTCATAAACTAATTTTGTTTGATTGGATAATTAATACGAGCAAATGTTATTCGTGACTGCTACTTGTAGCCGTTGAAATTCCCTTTGCCCAATATATATATATATATATATATATATATTTGGCCTATGGAAATTTAATAAATACTAGAATAGAATTTTGGTTGTGCTATATTTTTAACGTGTTAGCGCCGATATCTATGGAATTTTGGTGGTTCTAGAATCTAGATGCTTGAAAAATGAATAATAATTTTAGGTCTAGTATTATGGTGCATGTACAATGACATGAAAGCATGCATACTTTGACAATGAAAAACGAATATAATTTTTTAGACGGATTAGAATAGAATATTTGACAATGAAAAAATTTCCTGTTCATACATGGACTGCTCTCGCAAAGAATCATTGCAATTTAGATTGGTCAAAAAATCGTATACGACTCTCTTAAGAATGTTTAGAGAAGTCAAACTCTCACTTATTTTTCCACCGTTATTGCAACGATCAAGCCTTTAATTTTAAACAATTTGGATATGCTAAAAATAAAAATAAAATCCAATCGAAGTCGCCAGATCAAAATAGATAGTAATAAAAAAAATAATATTAAATATAATAGTAATAATGGTACCAATAATAATAGTAACAAAATTACCAATAATACTAACAATATTATGCCTGCAGTATAAATCATAGGAACTGAAGTCCAAAACCTTATGTTTTTGACCTCAAATTAAAAATCTTAGAACCCAATGCCTATAATACTATCTCTAAATTCTGATTCCTAGGTCATGGTTCCGGTACATGGATTGATAAATTTCATGCGCTCATGTTTGAAACCAACTCTTTGGATACATTTCAATCCTTCAAGTCTTTTTTTACTGCTTCCTCCCATATCAATCTTGGCTGACCTCTGTCTCTTCTTGCGCTTTCGGTACGGCTTATTTTTCCACCATCATATAATATTTTCAATTTTTTAAAATAAAGTATCCAGAGTATTTTTTTTAATATATTCTGTTTTTTTTTTAATTTCATAATTTAAACCAAGCATGTACAGATGTACTTCATTCCGGCTTTATAATATTTAGAAGAGGTGTCTAGATATTCATCTTTGATTTAGTGACAAAGTTATGAAAAATTTTAACCTCGCGGAACTAAATCCGAATAATTCATTTGTCACTGTGAGGTATAAGCATGACAGGAAACCTAAAAGTATGATATGTTACATGATCATCAACATACTACTTTTCACAGGAAACCTAAACCACATTTCTCAAAAAGTTTTGTTATATAAAAATTGCGGATTTGTGTCCTTGTTGAGTTGTCAACATTGGGTGCTGGTAATTAAAGATTCAAGACTACAAATAGGGGTGAGAATATGCTGCGATCCGGGTACTGTGAACAGTATCCTGCAATCTCTGCTTTTTCAAATTCAGCTGTCGAATTGTTTCGAGATGCGTGCACAGAAAAACTAACTGTTTTGAGATGCGTGCACTAAAAAATTGGACGGTTGGATTTGAAAAAGCAGATATTGCAGGGTTACTGTGCTCAATATTCGGATCGCAGCAGATCTCAATCCCTACAAATAGGGGCAACGATGAAGCTTCGCTGGCAGCTTAATAGTTCATGCGGAACAGCAGACCCAGTTTGCAAAATAGTATTTTTTTTTGTGTAATCGGTACCAGCTGATTTCGGAACAGCAGATTCAATCTGAATCATTCAACGTTATCTTCGTAGAAAAATATACTTGTAGATTAAATATACCATGCATGCATCACGAGCTAGCCTGCTACAGGCTACAGCTGGAAGAAGCTAAGACAAAATATCCTGCTACGTACAGGCTACAGCTGAAAGAAGCAAAGACAAAATATCGTGCTACACAAGGCTACATCGAGTACGTAACTCGAGAGACTTTGAGACTTTTTGAGTCATGTCTGCTAGAAAATGAGAACAGGAAAGGTTGAGAAACTAGTGTGGCTAATTTAGCAATAGCCTTGTCATATTAAACAAGATTTCTTTCACCAATTCGTGTACCATTTTTGCCTTGTAAAGAAGATGCTAGCGATATCTCTTCCTTCATATGACAAACGGGAAAGGGTCGCGTCCATCGAACTCAGATTTCAGATTTCAGTCTGATGAATTCCTCTATCGTCTAATTGCTTTAAAATTGGTGTGTTGCTTCAATATCCGTGCGTTCACTTCAAAATCTGTGCCGATCTGATGCACACGGATTTTAAAATAAATCGGACGATAGAAGAATCCATCAGACTCAAATTTGAGTCCAAACGTCGGACGCAAATTTCTACCATGACAAACATTGTCATTAGTAGTGATTTTTTTTATTGTTTTTTTAATAATTCTCATATCATTGAATGAACACTAAACTTTAATATAAAAAAAACACACATAATTTATATTTACAGTATAGTATGTCAAAACAAACATACTGATCCTTTATCATTTTCATGCGAGGTTCTCAAGACTAAGAAGATTACAATTACCTGCTGCCAGATACAAGCTGTTATAAAAAAAAAAGTTATCTCTATTTTTTTTCGATGTTAATATTTATAGTTCTAACTATAAATTTTTTATCTGAATTTATAGTTAGAACCAATCTGCACTATGCATATGACTAGGACCATGCATGCAGCAAACAACTTTTTTTTTTGTAAATAAAGGTTGATGATTAAGCCATTTACTGCTCAATATTCATATGAGATTTTTTATCTGAATTTTGAAATTAGACTTTTTACACAAAAAATATTATTTTTATCACTAGATCAAATATTGGTTCGTATTTTGAATTAAAATAGATGAAGTGATACAAAAATAATCAGGTATAAAAAACTAGCATTTGGTTTAGTGGCAAAGGCACATAGCTTTCATATGAGAGGTCAAGGGTTCAAAATCCGGATGGGAAAAATCATTTGTTGTAATAACAAGGGTATTAAATAGTTAGGTGACTTGACCTCCAATTTTTACTAAAAAAATAATTAAGTAGAACCATATCCATCTAAATAGTTTGATTTATGAGAATTTTAATTTTAGGAGTTTTCCTTTTTTTTTAATGCTAATTATAATAATATAAATTGGTTGAATGTCAACCTCACATCAGACCTCAACTTTGAATATGCTTTCTATGTAGGGCCGTAAACGGATATAGATATCTGGACGGATATTCGCTCCGAATCCGCTTATTATCTGAATCCGGATTTAAACGGATACGGATAATTATTAAATACCTAGAAGAGATCTGGATTCGGATAATAATACCTAAACGGAGCAGATATATATCCGGACCTATTCGGAACCCAATAAATACGGGTAACCCATCCGGAACCCATTAAATTAAAGCGAATCAGCTAGTGTAAAAGAATTTTTTTGGCCGTCAAGAGGATTCGAACCCTTGTGATGTGGCATGAGGGTTTTAGCCACCAAGCTTCAAACCACTTGATAAGCCTCAATTATATACACATTCGGTCAAGGTTTTACCTCCTAAACTGTACCAAACCCCTTGTATTTTAGTCTAGTTTAGTATAGAATGCACCGTAGAACCAAGTTACTACATTTCCTTTGTCTAAATTGCAGAAATCGAGCAAAAGGAGCAAAACAGCCAGTTGTGCGGGCCGCACTGATTTATCCGAGAGTTTTGCGGGTGCTCGTGCGGGCCGCAGAAGAATTGTGAAGGCCGCACGACTCCTTTTCCTTAGCCATTTTCCAGACGAAGAATCCACTTTGTGCGGACCGCACGAAATCTGTGCAGGCCGCACTGATTTAACCGAGAGTTTTGCGGGTGGCTGTGCTGACCGCATAAAGGCCGCACGATCCCTCATTCCTTAGCTGATTTCCAGCCGACTTCCAGTTTGTGCGACCCGCACAGATTTTGTGAAGGCTGCAGGAAGGCCGCACCAATGCCATTAATGCCTTAATTCATGATATCTTCTCAGATTTGCTGCCATATTTTGGGAGATTGTTTTCCAAGATACGAAAACAACTATATATGGGCAGGAAGGTAGCAGGAGAAGGCATCTTTCATTCTAGGTTTAATTTTCACATCTCCCTACACATTTTCTATCTTCTCCTCGTGATCAAAGGGAATTAGAGCAAGGTTTGAAGGGATTCTCGAGCAAGCAACAGTGAAGATCAAAGGCAGCGAGCGAAGAGATTGGTGTAGTCTATTCTATTATTTGTTTTACTTTGTTTCATTATGATTTCTCTTGTATTTTTCTTGGATGTTAACTCACCCATGAGAGGCTAGATTTCCTCTCTAGGGGCTTAGGCTAAAAATATGAATTTGTGTTGAATCTATTTTTAGTTGGATTAATTTCTTTATGATGATTGTTTGCATGTATGTTTATTCTTGTTAATTTTACTATTAATGTGCTTGTATGATTTGAATGCTTGTTAATTAGCGTCCTGCTTGAGTTTAACCAACTTAAGATGCTAGGATCAAAGAATTGATGGTACCAAATTATATACATGAATAATCCTAGGATTGAGATTAGAAATGACCAAATCTATTTCTTAGTCCTGAACCACAAGAAACAAAGGTTGAATTGAGGTGAATGACTTAATCGTGAAGCCTCATATTTGATTGTGACACCTAGAATTGAACCGAATATCGTATGAAAAATTTAACCGTGAAATATTGGTATTTAGGGATAAACTAGGCTAACCTATGCTTATGGCCTAGATAGCTAGGGTAAAGGACTTAATCGTGAAGTCTGAATTGTCTAGACACGTCATTAATTCACGAAAGTGATCCTTTTTTATATTTATGGCTTAGAAACCCCATAATTGCAAACATGAATTTAGAATACCAATTAAATGTAGATTTTACCAAATGATTGTATGCCGATAGCCCCTAGACTCTTATCCATTTGAATCAAAAACTCCTTTTTATTTGTTTGTTTAAAATTGTCTTGTTTTAATTTCAACTCTCAATCGGGTATTGAACCCAAAACCAATTTTACAACAAACCCCCCCTTTTACTTTATTTGCACTATTTTAGAATTAGTTGATTTAATAAAAAGTAATATTTCCCGTTATCTTTGGATCGATACCCATAATTACTACTGTTGTGTATTTTGGGTATAGAAATAATTGGTCTATTTCGTACACTTTTTCTTTAAATTTATAAAACCCTAAATACACAAAGTTAGATTGAATTGCAAGCGCACAATCTATCCTTGTAGTAATTATGGGTATCGATCCAAAGATAACGAGAAATATTACTTTTTACTAAATCAATTAACTCTAAAATAGTGCAAATAAAGTAAAAGGGGGGTTTGTTGTAAAATTGGTTTTTGGGTTCAATACCCGATTGAGAGTTGAAACTAAAACAAGACAATTTAAAACAAACAAATAAAAAGGAGTTTGTGATTCAAATGGATAAGAGTCTAGGGGCTATCGGCATACAATCATTTGGTCAAATCTACATTTAATTGGTATTCTAAACTCATGTTTGCAATTATGGGGTTTCTAAGCCGTAAATATCAAAAAAGGTCACTTTCGTGAATTAATGACGTGTCTAGATAATTCGGACTTCACGATTAAGTCCTTCACCCTAGCTATCTAGACCATAAGCATAGGTTAGCCTAGTTTATCCCTAAATACCAATACTTCACGGTTAAGTTCTTCATACGATATTCGGTTCAATTCTAGGTGTCCCAATCAAATATGAGGCTTCACGATTAAGTCCTTCACCTCAATTCGACCTTTGTTCTTGTGGTTCCGGACTAAGAAATAGATTTGGTCATTTCTAATCTTAATCCTAGGGTAATTCATGTATACAATTTGGTACCATCAATTCTTTGATCATAGCATCTTAAGTTGGTTAGACTCAAGCGGGACGCTAATTAACAAGCAATCAAATCATACAAGCACATGAATTGTAAAATCGACAAGAATAAACATACATGCAAACAATCATCATAAAGAAATTAATTCAAGTAAACATAGATTCAACACAAATTCATGTTTTTAGCCTAAGCCCCTAGAGAGGAAATCTAGCATCTCATAGGTGAGTTAACATCCAAGAAAGATACAAGAGAAATCATAGTGAAAACTAAGTAAAACAAGTAAGAGAATAGAATACACCAATCTCTTCACTCGCTGCCTTTTGTCTTCACCGTTACTTGCTCGAGAATCCCTTCAAACCTTTGCTCTAATCGCCTTTGATCACGAGGAGAAGATAAAAAATGTGTAGATAGATGTGGAAATTAAACTTAGAATGAAAGATGCCTTCTCCTGCTGCCTTTCTGCCCATATATAGCTATCTTTGTGTCTTGGGAAACAATCCCCCAAAATCTGGCGGCAAATCTGAGAAGATATCATGAATTAAGGCATTAATGGCATTGGTGCGGCCTTCCTGCGGCCTTCACAAAATCCGTGCGGGTCGCACAAACTGGAAATCGGCTAAGGAATGAGGGATCGTGCGGCCTTCATGCGGCCCGCACAGCCACCCGCAGAACTCTCGGTTAAATCGGTGCGGTCCGCACAAAGTGGGTTCTTGTCTGGAAAATGGCTAAGGAAAAGTGGTCGTGCGACCTTCACAAATCTCCTGCGGCCCGCACGAGTACCCGCAAAACTCTCGGATAAATCGGTGCGGCCCGCACAACTGGCTGTTTTGCTCCTTTTTGCTCGATTTCTGCAATTTAGACAAAAGAAAGGCAGTAACTTGGTTCTACGGTGCATTCTATACTAAACTAGACTAAAATTCAAGGGATTTGATACAGTTTAGGAGGCAAAACCTCGACCGAAGGTATATATAATTGAGGCTTATCAACTACAAGGATAGATTGTGCGCTTGCAATTCAATCTAATTTTGCGTATTTAGGGTTTTATAAATTCAAAGCAGAAGTGTACGAAATAGACAAATTATTCCTATACCCAAAATACACAATACCACTACACCACACTATCTTTTGTTACTACTTCTTATATTTTGTTTATATATTATATCAATTGAATATCTCCCATCTTTCCAACAATATCTTCAACAACTTATAATTATTCAGTTATTTTCATATTTATATTTTATTAATTATTATTTATATCTTAAAGTTCATATAACATTATTATATGATAATTATTCATTTTGTATCTGTATTCGAATCCGTATTCGTAGATTATCTGCTTCGTATCCATATCCGTTTAAGACGGATTTAGTTTTACATTTTGACATCCGTTTACTATCCGTATCAGTATTCGTATCCGCTCTTTAAAATATGAATATGGATATAATTTTACCACTGTCCGCTCCGTATCCGCTCCGTTTTCACCCCTATTTCTATGTCTTGACTTGGATTTATCCTTTTGGTTTTCACTGTCAGCAATCCTTTCCGACCAACCTCAACTCCCATATCAGAAAAAAAATATTATTGTACTTGTTGACACGCATTAAAGGTGTGTAATAAATTGAAGTGGTTATATGCACTATACGACACGTAGAAGACTTCTATTAATATTACCACTATTGAACCAACAAAATAAATAAAGGTAAGAAAAGGAATAAATAAATTACTGTTAACTTGTGTTAGATTCACGAAAATATTTCTTTAAGAAGTAAATTTTTTTTTAATGCGTTTCTTTGAAAAGTGACAAAATTAATTTTAATGAAATTCACATATCATTGATTTTGAGAATAAACTAATTGAAGGGAAAAAAATATATATTTTTCGTCCTTTTAAATTTATATGGATGTACAAGGAGAAATTATTATTTATAACATTATAATGAAATTCTTATCCACTTGAGCAATAAGATTAAAGTTTTAAAAATAAGACTAAATTTGATCAATTTCAAAATTTCAATATGATTCAAACAATTTGTCCAAGTCACAGTGAAAGAAATAATTATTATTTATTATCAAATTTTTAATGTGTTTAACAAGCATTTATTTTTCTTTTAAATCCATGGCATAAGTTCAAAGTTATTTGCTTTCAATAATTTAGAACTTGAGCCATAAATCAGCCCATAAATAAAAATCAGCCCTAAAGTTAGGCCTAAAGTTCACCTCTCAGTTTGTAATTAAATCAGTAGGGTTTTGTCAGCATTTTTTTTTTCTGACATTTAGATTGTAATACTGTAATGATAACTCGGAAGATATTCTTAATTTAGCAATAACTTTTTGATGTTAGGCCTGCTAATTTTTTTTCCTTTTGTCTAATTTCTGTTGTCAGGTGAACACATTGGTGCTGAATGTCCTTAACATATTTGGAACTTTTGGTTGGAACATTTAGTACATTATTTTCCTTTTTCTAGATTTTCCATGATAATGAGCAAATTCATGGATTGTAGCATTAATGCTATATATTTTGCATATGTGGTCCCAGCTTCCCCATGTTAATAGTCTGAAGTACTCTTCAATTCTAGCCTTCAATGCACAATTGTTTTTTAGGAAATACTAATTAAATTTTTCATATTACAGTTCCAGACCTTCCAACAAAGGCTGAGCGGACTCAGGGGCGGATTCAGGATTTTTGTCAGGGGGGGCAAAAAAATATCGAATCGGGTTTAAATCCATTAACCAATTGAGTACTTGACAAAAAACAATGCTTTAACTTATATTTTCGAATGCTTTGACTCGTAATTTCTGATGCTCTGACTTATAATTCTAATTACCAATCAAAATTCAACAGATTTATTTCAATTTTAACCCTAAATTTAACTTGAATTACAAATTAAACGACCAGAGGGGGGCAAAAAAAATTCCAGGGAGGGACAGAGTCGATCGAAACCGATAAATTTCCACTAAAACTCAAAATCCAGGGGGGGGCAGCTGCCCCCCCCTGGAGTACACTGGGTCCACCCCTGAGCGGACTCATCGGACAGGACCAGGCGACACGAATTTTCCGCTGCCCCTCAAAAACAGCAAAATTACGTATTTCCCCCTCGAAACTTCATAATATCATATTTACCCTTCTAAACTTCATAAACTCACATATTTACACTTCTAAACTTCATTGGCCCATTCCTTTATGAAAATAATTAATCAGAAAGAACATAAAAACAGATATTGTCTCAGATTTAGTTAATTTAAGACTTTTTTGAGTAAAAATAGGGGTCAAAGCCCCCATTTGATTTAATTAAACTGTTACAAGAGACTTGTAACTGAAAACATAAACCCAAGTACAACTCATGAGTGTTGAGTTGTCAAAAAAAGCTAAAAAAGGAAATTAAAAGAGAAGGAAGTACAAATTGCTAAATAAAAATGAGAATGAAATGCGAAGCTTCCCTATGTCCTGTCAATGCTGCTGGTACCGGTCGTTGGTACCAGATCTCGTACCAGTAAGTTAATTCCTCACTATGCTTGATATGTCTCGTACCAGTGACTAAATTCCCCATTGCATCTGGTCGCTGGTACCGGGTCTCGTACCAGTAACACACAATTATTCTAATTGTACCAAAATTAGAATAATATAGTTCTCAATTAGTTGTAACATACAGCAGCAACATTTCTGTTAACCAAAATTAGTTGTACCAAAATTAGTATAATTTAGTTCTCAATTTAGTTCTCAATTATTTAAGCAATAACACTCCTTGCAAATGATCACTTTGTCATGAGAACTTGTTAGTGTAGGAATTATTTTGTAATGTCAATAAGAGTATCTCCATCTTTGGTATAATTAGATTTTCTAACCTGAGATGACAATTTTTATTTCAATTTTACAAATGTATGAGAGTTTATTATTTAGAACTATGCCGAAAAGTTTCTTATTGAAAAATCATTTATAATCTCTACTCCGGCGAAATCATTGATTGAATTTCATATTTGTTAATGAAGTAGCAGCCCTCATTTAAGAATTTTATATTTATATGCAGGTCTTCTGCAAGTCCAAACTCGCTTGACATTTGCTTGATAATGTCTGTAAATATCAGGTAAGACATATATATGACCACATTATAAATTTATAATTGTTTAATTCTTGAGATTGATCCATTTTAATGAGTATATAGCTATTTGCTTTTTATTAATTTGTTAAATATATATCTTTTCAGCTGTATTGAGGTCCACTGCAAAACTATTTATAATCTATGCTACTTGAACTTTGTCAAAAAAAAATAAATCTATGCTACTTGATCATCTTTGACACCTTGCTATCTTGTCTTAGCTTGCCAAATGAACTTGTCTAATGTAAATGTTCATTTTTTTTTCTTTAACATCGACTTTACCAGGATCAATAAAAAGTTGGAAGTTCTCTTTCACTGTCACCGACTTTTATTATCTTGGTAAGATTTCTAAATTTTATTGGGGCAATATTTTCCTTCATTCATACAAATCATGTGTTTGCTTCATAAAAGCAGACCAGGTTTTATGTGATGCCTACTTGATATGAATATTGGCATGTAAATTGAAACTACTGAAAATAAATTTCAAGGCCAAGCAAAGGTTTTCTAAGAAAGATTGGAATAGTTTAATTTCTTCTCTTAAATCCAGTAGGTATGCGCTCCGTAATGTTTGTCCCCAAACCCCCAAGTTCCATGTCAGTATCTGTCCCGATATGTGTCCCTGTTGTAGTAACTTCCCTCAGCCCCCCTAGTTTTGTACCAGTACCGGTACCGGTATTAGTATTAGTACCAGTCCCACTGTTTTCCACCTGTGGTTGTTGCCTTCCGTGAGTCATTGTGTTGTCATAGTACTTCATTTGCCTTAGTATCTCTTCCATTAACTGATCCATATCCTTTTGTTTATCTGTGAAACATCGGGCACATGACCAGCAAAATCCAACAAAAATGAACAGAAAAATTTTCATGCATTTTTTTATAGTAGTACATCAAAAACTAAAAGTAAAAGGGTCAAGTTGTTTCCATTTGCTTGGTCTGATTATCCAAAAAAAAAAATGGATACTCAAACTTGTACTGTAATATGGCATTACAATGCATAATTGATGCATCATTAGAGAAGTTAGCTGATATCACTAATTCTTATCCATTGCGTCAAATTATGAAAATATCAGGTACTTCTCTCATAAGATTTACAGGAAAGCACCAAAGGATCTGTTGCCAGGGGCAGGAATGTCAATACTGTCAAAATTCACTGCAAATACAAGCCTAGCCTTTGTTAACATTGCACCAGTTATTATACAGGCCTTACTAAGAAAGGCGTTTGTGTTCTCAAGGACTTTAACATGATTGTTGGATGAGGTACTTATTTTTTTTATATAAAATTTTGCGAAAATCTAAAAGACAAATTAAGGATAGGAATGGAGAAAACTTTTCACTAATAAACATGATATAATCCTAAATTGATCTTGATGTTAACTGTTGGGAATAATATGCAAATGGCCAAAAAAGATTTGTTATTAATTGGAATTACCGCGAATGCTATATGTTGTTTGCAAATATTACATTTTTGTTGTACTTTTCAGTTAAAAATGGTGTCTTTTTTTCAGGCCCACATGTATATTGACTCAAGAGAGAAGGTCACAGCTAATCGGGTACTATATAAAAAATAATCAACATAAAAAACAACCAACTGAATTTTAGGTGAACATTGAGACAATTGGTATGTCTCAGGGGAACATTCATCAATAATCGAGTTGTCTCAGGTGAACATTGAGATTAGGTGGAAGGAATATCTTTTGTTATGAGTTGAGTCTTTGATGCTAGAGATCCACTTCATCATAGTTAGATTAGGTGGAAAGTAAGCATTTGTATTACTTAAACTTTATTAAGTATTTGATATTTTTATAGCATTTTTAAATAATTGAGTCGAATAATTTATTAAATAAAGTTTTTTTTGTGTGAAAAGAATAGTAGTTTTCTATTTGTAATATTTTTTTTGTATCTGTTAATACAATGAACAGAGGTGCAACTATTTTTTCTGTCAATTTTACAATGCAATATTCATGTTTTATAAGTTGTCTTTTTTATTTATTTACTTTCAAATAATTTTCTGTTCTAGTTGACTTTTGTAATTTAGACACATCTTGTGTCCTTATAAATGAAAAGGTTTCATAGCTAAGAAACTGGAAAGAAGAAAAGATAAATTTTATAAAAGAGAAGGAGAAGAAATGGTTTTACAAATACATTGGTTAAGAAATTAAGATAATTTTTACAAGACTTTCTCTTTCTCTGATTGGTTCGTAACCCAAGTGAAGAAATTAAAACTAATTTCACAAATGGAGTGGTTAAGAAATAAAGATTGAATTAGTTTCTATTATTATCAAGACAACTGTATTTAATTTCTTTTGGGTTTCACGGATGTAGATGTTCTTAGGTACTCATTTTCTATTATTTGGTTGCTTATTTCTTCTCCATTTGCTTAGTGGCTGCCTCCATTTCTAGCAATTTCTTGTGTTTTCTAATTCATTTCAATCTCCTTTTTACTACAAAAGTCATCATAAGACAGACGGTGCAGATTTCTCATTCTACACGATAGAGTATTTTATCGGATCTGAATCTGAATTCAAGCCTAACACATGTACAGGACATCTTTTAGAAAAAAAAAAAATATAGTTTTTGAAAATCAATCTTTAATTTAGTGACAAATACAACATAATTGGTGTGGAGATTGCATATTTAAAATTTTGATAATTTTTTTTTGTGTGAATATTAAATAGTTAAATAACTTACATTCATCTTATTAAAAATAAGTCTTATTTTTAAAGGACCTGAACAGCATTGTTTCGTGGGTAATTATTCAATGAAACACTTTTTAGAAATGACTTCTCAGGGAAATTTTGGGCTTTTAAAATTAAGCAATAAAAAATGTTGGGCTTTTTTAGTTTCAATGAAAATATAACATGGCCCATTTAAAAAACAGCAGAAAGAGTTACACCAGTGGACAGTGGTCAGCCCGAGTTGAACTATTCAAGTAGATAACCAACAAGGCACAATCCAATGGGCTCTATATAAAGAAGGGGGAACCCAAAATATTTTATAGTCCTTACAGATTTCATCCTGTAAAGACTCTGGAAATGATTATAACAAATGTTACAATAGTTGGGGTTCAAATATCTCCATATTTTGTGTTTTTATTATATTTTAATTTTTTAAATTATAATAACTTAAAATTTAGAACTTAAAAATTCACATAAAACCGTTAAATATGATGGATATTATTTTATCTATGCACACACAAAATATCATAATATTTTGATTTTTTTTTTTTAGTATCAAGAGCTTATAAAAATACTCCGATGTGAATACATTCTAGATATTGATTCATATAAAATCAAAATCGAAAAGTGATAATTTTATATATGCATGTAGATAATATAATATTGATCACAAGTAACGGTTTCTATTTATTTTGATGTATAAATTTTGAACTTTTTAGATTAGAAAATTTAAAAGTGAAGACATTATGAAGATAAAATAATAGAGGTATTTGAACTCTCCTCATGTTATAAATATGCATGGCTCCCTAAGACTCGTTTAAACAAACAATATGAGAACTATATATATATATATATACTAGAATTAGGGGAAAAGATAATGCACATCAAATAGGTTTTCAAAATTCAAACAGAATTCCTTCTTTGAAAAAAAAAAAAGAAACACAAATACACAATCCCTTATGGCCTTATGGTAAGTGTCGGTTATTGTCAGAACTACCTCTGAAATATATATAGGTTGGTGCCCGGCCGCATTTAATGTATAACAGTTAACAAACTCCCTGCCTTGTTCTTAAGCGCCATAGTACAATTGAACATATATAATCTGCCAATACAGTATGTAACTGTTCATTTTAATTAATAAGCAGAGATGATGTCAGTAAAGTGTGAAGGATATATAGATGGTTTAAGCTACCACACATTATAGAAAGTTGTTTTAGTTCCTTAATTTCGTCTTAATTCTTCTAGATCTGTTTGTGGAACTTGCTTAGAAATGTCATTTAAAACGCCAATATTTAATGAAATTTGTGATATAGCTTGGCACTGTGTACAAGTTTGAAAAAGAGAACACAGCTTATGCTAACTGACAGATATTTTCCTCAACCACACTTAAACAGTTCTGGTAGAAAGCTTAAAAACAGTTATATATATATATAATGCCAGTACTTAACTAACAGATCAAATAACACAATAATATTATATACATTAATAATACACAAAGAACTCAAGGCAAAGTATAGAACTTACTAAATTCCATATCATTGTTTGCACTAAAATGTTGACCAGTGGGTATTTTCATCCAATATATTTTGTAGCTAATTATTGGTGCTGCAAGGTTGGTTGGGATACTCAAATACAAGTCCTTTTTTATTTAGAAAAAATAACATATTCGATTTAAATGAAAACAGCTAAGCTGTTTGGATTTTTCGGAAAACTCACTCCAACATACTCTTGGTACAGTAGAAGATGGAAGGGTATTTTTCCAGTGTTTGTGTTGCACCTGTGACCGGGTAAAAAAGGCTAGCTATCCACCGTAACATTGATACGGTGGAATAACACCCTTCCATCTTCCACCGTACCATTGGTACGGTGAAGTTGGTTTTCCGGAAAACTCAAACAGCTTCGCTGTTTTGATTTGAATCGAATTTGCCTTTTCTAGATATAAAAAAAAAATCTCAAATACCATATACTGACATATATACCTTGAGAAACCTAGCTACATGATCTCACGGAAGTTTCTAAGAAATTTATTTTGTTATTCATTTTCTTTGGCGAAAATTATCGATAGTTTTGAGCATATTTACCGATCAATCATGATATATTTCTTAGGAGCATGCAGTATGAATTCCAAATAAAATTTTTGGTGCGTTGAAGATTGACAAATAATCCTATAGGCAAAATTAATGCAAAACTTAATCCGTCTTTTTCCGTTTATGATCATCCACAGTTTGTACAAAGTAATGACTTAAATATGCTATTTTCCAAATTGAATTTTGTCTCATACTGACACTGCTATGCCTCTGTTGCTTCTTGCAACAAAATAGTTCTACTGTTCAAGCATTAATTAGTTTTCTCATTCTCAGGTTTATATAACAAATTAAAGAGGTTCATATAACAAAACCACTAGTTCTGTAAATATAATTCACCAAGCTACCTATTATAATTAATTATTTTTTATGATAAAGTTTTTAACTGTTACTAATGCTTTAAAATGTCTTATTCCAAAGTAGACTAAAATATAAATAGTATACTGCAAGGTTTGGCATCCAATAATTACTTAATAATCCTTAAACAATTCTTGTTTCATGTATCAATTAATCATACAATTATACTCCCTTTTTTTTGCTAATTTTTCTTCCTCCAAAAGGTCGATATTTCTCCTTTTGATCAGTCTCTTGATATATTTAATTCACTCAATTCAAGCATTTGAACAGCTGAATTGCAAGGCTATTCATGTATTACTTCCAGTTCCTACAGCACTTGAATATGCTATATATAGTAAATTGATATATACTTTCATATCTAAATTAAGATTCCCACATTTTGACTAGTGGAAGGTCTACTCAGAAAATAGAAAAAAAAAAGGAAAAAAAAAAAAAAGACAAGTGGAAGACAATTTTTGCAAAAGAGTGGAAAATTGAAAATCGCACATAGTTGTGTTCATTTCCAAGGAAAAGAAAGATTCAGTGATATATTGACGCATACATAAACATATAAAAGAGAATTAGAATACTGAAGTTCTTATGAAATACAGAAACCAAATTAAATTCACCAATAGTGGAGATCTTTTGTAATTAAAAAAGGTTCATCAAAGAAGTCTTAACAACTATATATGCACAAAAAATTAATGGTTTCACAAGTGTATATATGGACCAGCAGATCAAGCAAGGTTGTAACAAAGAAATAATCTAGGACTTTGAAGTACACTTAAATCTATTTTTTTGCTAGAGCTGCACTAATTTGTTGAAGGGTGCAATGCCATAAAATTGACAAAACAAATGACTCTCGGATTAGGAATTCCTTCTATATTCTATTCCACCAGCCTCGGATCTGCTTCGCCCACACGTACCGATTGAGTGGGCAGTGACGGGAGGGGCGGACTCGTATTCCAAAAAAGGAGAGTCCGACAGACAATATTCCAGTCAGACAAAGAAAGTTAATTCTTTGTACATATAAATCATATTGCACTAGATATTAAATAGTTGCATAAGATCCTTTTCTAGAAGTAGAGAACAAATGAGAGTAATAACACTTGATACTGTTTAGTGTTTGCAAATTTCCTATAAGAAAAATCTAGCTAGCAATGTGAATATAAACATAGTAACAAGCATATATGAACTGCTAACTTTTTAGCTAAACAGTTCTATTCTAATCATGTACCAATAGTGAAAACCAAATCATATACTGGACTGCCTAAATTAGATGTAAATGGGTTTCTTTTTTAGTATGTAAATCAAATATTACTCCTGTTAACAGTAATATGAATCTATTCACATGATCTGATCTGGTGATTACAGATACGGTTTCTCCAAAAAGCCAGACAACAACAACTATTACTATATTTCAAACAAGAATTCGTTAATTTTCCAAACAGAAATTTGGCATCATAAATTCATAGACAGCAATATAATTGGCGCACACAACACTGTACGTAGCCAATCAGTTGTTCACTTCCCTAGACTCTTTATCCTATTTATAAACAGCTAAATGGAGTTGAATAACAAAGAACTACAGCTAGAGATCAGAAGATGTTTCCAACTTTCCATGTTGTCATGGTCAATGCTGGTAATATATATAATATAAAGAACAAAAGTTAAACTAGATATATGTAACTGTTGGAGGCAAGGAGATATATAAACAGTGTCCAGAAAGGTTCTACGTTCCCACTAATAAGAGAATGAATGTGCATCTGTGTTGAATATTGACCCCCCTCTATATAGGTATAGTTTTAACATGAAAATATAATAATAAAAGATAAATTACACATTGAGAAGAGAGTGGAAACAAAAGTAGGTCATAGACAGGAATCCATAGTGAATTAAAAAAAGATAGCAAGAGGGAGGCTCGTCTAGTCACACTCATTGTTGCATTCATGCAAGACAAGCTATTTATTTGTCTATAGCCAATAAATAAAGGCATGGACTATAATACTATATAGGAGGTCTATGCAAAAAAATAGTGTTTCCATGTGGATTTTTTTCTCAAAAAAAAAAAAAAAAGTGCAGAGAGAGAGACAGACCATTAAAGAAAAAGAGAAACATACAGAGGAAGGTTATTATATTATATTTTATGTGGTAATGCTCCATGCAAAGACTTTGTAAAAGGATAAAAGAAAGGAAAAGAGAGAGCACAAAAGAAACACTCATGCACTACAGAAGAGGTTGGAGAAATGCCATTATTTACACCAAACAAAACCCTCTACAGTGAAGCCCAAAGAAAAGGCACCCAATTGCTAAAGTGTACACCCCCAAAAGGGGTACCTCTACACAACTACCATTGTTAGTAGAAAGCTAATAGTCTATGTCAGTAGACTAGAGATCAGTGATGAGGAGATCTAAGACAAAGAAAGGTAGCATATATAGCATGATGCACACAAAAAATAAAAAAGAAAGAATATTAGAGAAGTCACTTGCTAATTAGGGAAAGTGAAAGAAAAAGAGCATAAAGGCCATATGATACTTATTCCCAATTTGTAACTATTAACTATTAGTTGGTATCTACGAGGTAATTTGACTCATATGCAATATAGGGAAAGAAAGAAGAGGCTTCAAACTTAAAAAAAAAAAAAAAAACTTAACAACCAACACAAACTGATAAAACAAAAGAGGTTAATTAATTGAAAGTAGGTAAAATTGGTAAAAGAGGGCTATGCACAAAATTAGTTACACTCAGCACAATTCAGCTAATTAAATAAACAAAATAAACAATGATGCGAGCTACCAATAATTAATCAACTGAAGCTTCTGAACAAACTTGGTACTCATCAAACAAAACAATTAGGGTAGCATTTAAGAGATATATATAGGATAAAAACCAAGTGACAACACACACAAAAGAGGATAAACAGTTCAACACAATATTCTTTTACAAGTTGAGAACTTGGTGCCATTAAAACAAACAAAAGGGCAGGATACAGAAAAAGTAAAGTAAATCTTTTTTTTCTTTCTAATTAAGGTGTGAGCAAGATGACATTAAGACAAACAAAAGAGAGAACTGGAGAGAGATTTGAAAAGATTGACCTGCATCGCTTCTATCATTCAAACCCCAACTTAGATTCTCCCTGTCTCCCCTTCAAATATCCCACATGCTTTTGCACCAATTAGCCAATATTAATTATACCACATAATTAATTGATACTTTTTGTAAAAAAAAAAAATAGAAAGATGTATAAGATAAAACCAAAATTAAACAAACAAATATAAATCTATCCCTTGTCAACATGCACCCCCCTCACATGCCCCACTTGATCTCATCAATTTTCCTCCCAATTCTATGACAAACCTGAACAAAAACTCCCAATAAATTATCACTAACTCAAACCCTCTCTCATTAAGCCACTATACTAAGGTACTAAGTAGATAAACAGAGAAAAGATCCAACGTGATATAAAATTATAAATGGAATATTATATGAAGAGATGAAACAAAATAAGGAAGTTTTCCTTTTTTGAAATTTCTAGCTTACAAGATACAGGCTGCAGATGTATTATAGCAGTCAAGGGAAGCCGTGAGCTGGCGGATACAAAGGCGACGGCCTACTACTGCTACTGTCTTCATCTCCTTCATTTATCTTCCCGAATTGCGCATCCATTCCAAGATTGAGATACACCATCCTAGAATCTAAGCTTAGATTCACCATATTATTGTTTGAATTGGTAACATGAAACCCGCTCGGCTCCGGATTCATGCCCGAGTACATTGCTGCATTAGGGTTACCAGGCGGCCCACCTCCACTGTTATTATTCGCCTCCTCACGTGATAACACCATGGCAGCTGACTGAACCAGCTCGAGACAAAGTCGAAGCTTGTTGGGCTCAATGTGGGCCAGACCAGGCACAGCACCTTTGAAAAGAAAATCTGATGTGAGTCCCCGGAGGACATCTAATGGCGTAACACCATCAATGGTCCGCACATTCGGGTCGGCATGGTGGTCTAGGAGCACAGCAACCATGTCGGGGCAAACCATCTCTGCCGCAATGTGCAAAGGGGTCTTACCAGCCGGACCCGCTGCATAGTTCACATCCGCTGCACCAAGTTCAAGCAACGCCTTAACTACCTCTCGGCTACAGTTTTCTACTGCATAATGGAGAGCCAAGGCTTCGTCTAGGTTGAGGCCTTCTCCCATGACCATTAGCTTGACAAGCTCGACATCGGACGAATCGAGAGCGCGGCGCATGCGGCGGATCTTGTTCTGCTCCTCGAGATCTGCTGCGGAGGGCCCTGTGGTGTCAAGGTGATGCGGGTGGTGCTGATGGTGCGTGTGCTGGAGGAAAGGAGACGGGCGGTGGCGAGAGAGGGAGGATTTCAACCGGAGCTCCTCAATTTTCGCGACGACATCTAATGGTAGATGTTTCGCAAGAACTTCAGGCGGCAAGCCGGATTTTGCGACTAGGTGTGAGCATGTAGTCCATAGCTGGTGTAGATCTTGCTTTCTAGATGCCAGTAAGACCTTCATGACATCTTCTATTGAAGCTTTCTCTACCATGCTCGCCAGCTGTTTCTGTGTAAATTAAAAAATGGCAGGAAATGTCAGAAATTAATTTGTTGATTAAGTTATTACATGAATTATCTGACGAAGAATAAAGAAAGATGTAGTTGGAATGGGGGAAGGGAATTTTGTGGTTACTCATGGCATAAAATATAGAAGGTCTAATAAATAAATAAACAAATATGTGAATAGATAGACTGACAGATAAGAGACACTGATAAGAGAGGAGACTGGAGTTTCCATCCAACGAATTTTGATCTGTGTACAGGCGCCTTGTTCAAGGAATTGGGAATGCTGCGTGAAATAGACATGGATCTTTCCTTTCGTTGGAAAAGGGGGAGGAACCCTAGTTTTAAAATTACAAACACACGCTCTGGAACTGGAAGAAAGAAAGGAGAAAGCAAGAAAGAAAGATGTGATGTGGTGGGGAAGGTGCAAATTTTTTGAATCAATTATATAATGCACTAACAAATTACTAATAGCACTGTAGCAAGTTTCTGTTTAAGAAGCTTTGGAAGAAGATAACAAACAGATAACAAGACCAACAGTACATCTCTCTCCCTTCCAGAAAAACAAAAAAATAAATCCAAACAAAAAAATCAAGAAGAAGAAGAAGATACTCTCTTCAAAATTGTTCCTACAAAAACCCTAAATAAAACCAATCAATTTCTCCCTCTTTCACTCATCGGATCACCTGAGTAAGAAGCACGAGCTGATCGACACCGAAAGACCGTGCAGCTGCAAGTGTATCGAGCGCAAGATCAACCGCGGCTGTGCAGTGCGTGTGCCAACACCCGCGCTCACCACAATTCGGCCGGGGCTCATGCTTTTGCGGCACAAGGGACACCTGGCCACTGTAGAGGAACTGTAGAAGCAACAAGAACACCTCATAGCTGACAGAATTGACTGGAATTACGGTCCCGGGAGCTGCTCCTGTGCTACGCGGTGAGGACGCAGAGGATCCCGATGGGGAGCGGGGGTCATGAAGTATAAGGCCGCTACCGGGAGAAGGCGGGTCGGAGCCGCAGAAGAACTTACGGAAGAAGAGGCTGCGTGCGGCGAGGATGCAGCGGTGCGCGTGCACCAGCCGTCCCTCGACACTAAACGTGACATCGCTGAACGCTTGCCCGTTTATCAGCAGGTTTAGGTAGTCGAGTGATAGGCTCTTCAGGGAGTCATCCATCGATTGATATTTCAATTGTTGAATTGTTCTACCAAGCTTTGGTTTAATTTCTTCCTATTTTTGTGGTACTTCAAGAATGGATTCTTGACATGGCTTGGTTTTTTATGCTGTTGCACCTGATGTTGAAAGAGGAGGAGGGGGGGATGGGGTTGTTCTTCTTCCCTCCTGTAGGTGGGGTGAGATTTTTTTTGAAAAAGAAAGGGAAGAAGAGGGGAGGAAATGAATGAGAGAGGGCAATTTGGGTGGCTGTGGGGATATGGTTGGGTATTTATTTAAATGATTTCTATTTGAGAAAATAGAAGTTTTAGGGGTTTAAAAGGAAAAAAATTTGGGAGGGTTTTTTTTTGTTTGGCTTTTAGGGGGTGCTAAAAAAAAAAGAGATAGCAAGTCAAAATTGGAAGTGTGACGCCCTTCCAAAAATGATTTGGTGATAATAGCTCTCCACCTTCCAAGATTAGTACAAAGTCACTGCAATTAATATATCACAGTTTTTGGTAATCAGTTATGAACTTATGATCTATGTAAATAATGGCATAAAGTAGTGCTATGGGGTCTATTCAAGTAGAGCGTTATTATATTATATAGGATGCTTTACCTCACTATTTGTGAATTATTTACTGAAGGCTACTTACTGTAACCTACAAACTAGAAGTCTAGTAAATCCTGCTTTATGCTTATCTCCATTTTATGGCATTTATTGTGTCCATTTTTTCAGGGAGAAATGGAGAAAAAAAAAACTTAAATGATAATTTGATTTGAGTGATGAATAGATGCACATTGATTATCATTAGTTAGCTGACTTAGCTCTGTATATAATTTTCCAAATGATGTGATTAAACTGAGATTCTAGAAACCATCAATTCTTAGAACTTAGATATTTTTATATTATATGGCGATGTAATTTTTAGAAATTGTGGGTGACTTTTGTATTTTTCATATTTTTATATTCCATATGGAAAGCTGGAGAAAAGATAAGTCTCCAGATACGCAAAACTTTTATCTAACAGTTGTTGAATTGATTCCTTATCATGTTTCTCAACTATGATTTCATCATAACTAACTCAAGGATGATTGAACATTATTAATACTAAGTAGTAATAGAAGTACTTTGAATGGTAGTTAGTTAGTTCTTAATATATTTATTGGAATATTGCGTAACAGCATCTTTGCCAATAATTGTAGCTGAAGTATGGGGCTATAGAATTAATTCCATATATTCTTGCTAAGTACCATATATGGCATATATTCCTCTTGGAACCAAAGTCAAGTTATGGTTTGATTTTTAAGGAAATTTGTAGGCAAATCCAACAGGCACATAAATAAAAAATTATTAACCGGTTAATAACGAGTCCGGCTACTATAACACTAGTGTCATTCCAAACTAAATAACACCACATCTTAAACCATTGGATCTACTTTAATATTCGTGCAAGACACTAGTGTCATTTCACCGCTATCTTGTACACGAATATTAAAGTAGATCCAATGGTTTAAGATGTGGTGTTATTTAGTTTGGAATGACACTAGTGTTATAGTAGCCGGACTCGTTAATAACTGGTAAGTAATTATTGAAGATTGAAGGATGAAATATGGAACTTTTGGTGTTTATATATTTTTCTAACACTTAGTCACTACATAATAATTACACTAATAAGAAATGATAACTAGTACTCCTATATATAGAGAGAGAGTTGGGCTACGGTGCTTCATGAAGTAAAGTGAGTATTTTACTTTACACTTTATTTTGCGATTTCAAAGTTCAAAACGTTGATCCGAACCATTCAAGTTGATCTCCATATTAAATTGTGCTTGGAGACCAAATTTTATATTTTTTTGAAAATTTATTACTATTTTTTTCGAATTTTTGCAAATCACTGATTTTTATGAAAGTAAGTTTATCTTACACCGTTACAAATGTTACTATGTCAAATGTAAGTTCTTCTTACACAATCACAAATGTTACTAACTATGTCAAATGTAAGTTCTTCTTACATTTGACATATACAATTAGTAACATTTGTGATGGTGTAAGAAGAACTTACATTTGACATAGTTAGTAACATTTGTGATGGTGTAAGATGAACTTATTTTTTTTAAAGCAAGTTCATCTTACACCATCACAAATGTTACTAACTATGTCAAATGTAAGTTTTTCTTACACAATCACAAATGTTACTAATTATGTCCAAAGTAAGTTCATCTTACACAATCATAAATGTTACTAACTATGTCATATCTTAAAAGTAAGTTAGTAACATTTGTGATGGTGTAAGATGAACTTATTTTTTTTCACAATTTTATGTAAAACATTTAAAAAATTCAAAAAAATAGTAAAAAATTTAAAAAAAATGTAAAATTTGGTCTCCAAGCACAATTTAATATGGAGATCAACATGAACGGTTCGGATCGATGTTTTGAACTTTGAAATTGTAAAATATGAGTGTGAAGTAAAACACTCGCTTTAATTCATGAGCACTGTAGCCTAACTAACTAACTAACTAACTCTATATATATATATATAGAGCTGGGCTATGGTGAGTTGTGAAGTAAGAGGTCATTTTTTACTTCACGCTCATATTTTCATTTTGAAAATTCAAACAACTGATCCGAACCGCTCAACATGTTCTCTATATTGAAATGTGCTTGGAGACTAAATTTTACATTTTTTGGAATTTTTTTACTATTTATTAAGCCACTTGAAAATCGCTGATCCGGTGGCCCAGAAAATTTTACTGTTTTTTATTGTTCACAGTGGATCAGCGATTTCAATGTGGCTTAATAAATAATAAAAAAATTTCAAAAAATATAAAATTTAGTTTCCAACCACATTTCAATATTTAGAAAAAGTTGAACGGTTCGGATTGGTTGTTTGAATTTTCAAAATGAAATATGGCGTGAAGTAAAACGACGTTTTACTTCACAACTCACCATAGCCTATATATATATATATATATATATATATAAATATATAGAGTATGGCTAATGTGCTTCCGGATGTATTTCGGCGAGGTGTTGATGTTCAAACAACAAATTTAAAATGTACTTGGAGACCAAATTTTACATTTTTTGGAAATTTTTTACTATTTATTAAGCCACTTTGAAAATTGCTGATCCGGGTGAACAGTAAAAACAGTGCAACAAAATTCTAGACCATATGATCAGCAATTTTCAAAGGGGCTTAATAAATAGTAAAAAAATTCCAAAAAATGTAAAATTTGGTCTCCAAGTACATTTTAATATAGATTGAACATCTAACGGTTTGGATTTGTTGTTTGAACATCAAACACTAAGATATTCCCCCGGAAGCACCTTGCTGAAATACATCCGGGAGCACATTAGCCATACTCTATATATATATATATAGAGAGAGAGAGAGAGAGAGAGAGAGAGATGAGCTATGGTGAGACGTGGAGTAAAACAAGTTTGTACTCCACGCCATATTTTCATTTTGAAAATCCAAACAACCGATCCGAACCGCTCACCATGTTCTAAATATTGAAATGTGCTTGGAGACTAAATTTTACATTTTTTGGAATTTTTACTATTTATTAAGCCACTTTAAAAATCGCTGATCCATTGTGAACAGTAAAAACAGTAAAAATTTCTGGACCACCAGATCAACGATTTTCAAAGTGGCTTAATAAATAGTAAACAAATTCCAAAAAATATAAAATTTGGTCTCCAAGTACATTTCAATATAGAGAACATGTTGAGCGGTTCGGATCAGTTGTTTGGATTTTCAAAATGGAAATATAGTGTCATGGAGTCAAAACTTGGTTTTACTCCACGTCTCACCATAGCTCATCTATATATATATATATATAGAGTATGGCTAATGTGCTTCTGAAAGCGTTTCGGCCTCGTGCTTCCGGGGGCATGTCTTAGTGTTTGATGTTCAAATAACAAATTCAAACCGTTAGATGTTCAATCTATATTAAAATCTGCTTGGAGACCAAATTTTACATTTTTTCGAATTTTTTTACTATTTATTAAGCCACTTTGAAAATTCCAGATCCGGGTGAACAGTAAAAACAGTCTGGACCATATGATCTAGAATTTTCAAAGTGGCTTAATAAATAGTAAAAAAATTCCAAAAAATGTAAAATTTGGTCTCCAAACAGATTTTAATATAGAGATCACATCTAAGGGTTTGCATTTGTTGTTTGAACATCAAACACTAAGATAAGCCCCCCGGAAGCATATCGCTGAAGTTCTAGAGGAAGCACGTTAGCCATACTCTATATATATATATGCACTATATAAATTTTTGTATTTTCTTTAAAGAATGTCTATCCTATATGACAAAATTGCTTATATTTTTTTTATATATAAACACATTTATAATAGAGTGTATACAACATAATTTGAACTTAATTCCACACAACTTTATATTGCATTTGTCTGTCACAATAATATTTATACCTACTATATACGTATGGTATAAACTTCGGTAAGTAGATCTAAAATATTTTAACATTAGAAATTCAAATATTTTTTGTTATAGATAAGGTCGTGTGGAAATCATTTCACTAATTTAATATACATGGCTTGTTTAATTAGATTTTTTAGACAATTAGTTAAATTAAGACAATTAATTAATATATGTGTGAAAGATTACAAGTTCAAAATCCAGCATTAATTTGCTAGAATATATTAAAAAAAACAGCCTTTTCTGAATTAGATCGTTGAGGCATCCAAAAACTAGCACGCATTTTTTTCTTGAAAATAACGTTGATGTGTCTAAAACAAGGAGGGTTCAAATGCTTTCATTTTTTGTGTCTCTATTTTTGAAATATTAATAACTCAAAAATTTAAAATATACATATCAAAATAAAACTGTTAGATGTGATATATATGATTTTCACTACGTGTTCATAAGCAATTATCACATTTTGATTTTGTTTTTATGTAAATAAAAAAGTTGAAAAATGAACGTCTAGAAATTTTCCACATCAGTACATTTTTACAAAATCTTGATGACAAATATCACAAAGTTGAAATATCATAATTTTCACAAGTGCATAGATAAAATGATGTACATCACATCTATATATTGGTTTTATTTTGACATTTATGTTTTAAATTTTGAGTTAAAAATGGAGACGTGATAGAGGCACAAAAAATGGAGACATTTGGATCATCGTCTAAAACTCACATATACATTTTTATGGAAGTTTTAATAAAGAGGCGGGTTCAAATGCCTCCATTCTTGTGCCTCCATTTTTAAAATGTTAATAACTCAAAATTTAAATCATAAACGTCGAAATAAAACCATTAGATATGATCTATGTTATTTTCTATCTGTGCTCATAAAAATTTGTCACATTTTGATTTTGTTTTTATGTGAATCAAAAAGTTGAAAAATCAATATCTAGAAATTATCTCTGTGCCTCCATTCTTGATGACAACCAAAACAAAGTTAAATGCCATAATTTTTTACACGTGCATAGATAAAAAGATGTAGATCATATCCAACGGTTTTATTTTGACTTTTAAGTTTTAAATTTTGAATTTTGAATTCTAGTTTTTAGAAATGGAGGCATGATGGAGGCACACAAAATGAAGATATTTGAACCCTCTGAATACTATCACTTAAGATATATTATTGGGTATATATAATTTGGAGGTTTGCATTAGATCCTATGAACAGTCAGAGGTTAATCAACCAACTTAATTAGGACATGCCTCTCATATAATGTTAACAACATATTATTTTCTAAATATCTAAGCTAAATATTGTGTCGGCAATTATTAAATAAGATTTGCTGCAATAGCTAGCTAGTCATATCATTATTAATTTTGGAAAGTGATATAACTCTCTTAATCAAGATGTGTTAATTATACGCGATCAGCATGATAATATGATTATATATATTAAATTATTAGTCAATGATATGGACCATTTTGGATATTGATATTCCTAATTAAATATTCAAAATTTTCTCGTGTATATATAGCACCTTTTTTTCTCCTTCATTTATATTTCCTTAATGATGCAGCAATAGCACTTGACCAGCTATCTTAAAAAAAATGAGAGTTGTGACTCTGAATTTGATCATAAATTTCCAAAATTAATTCTCTTCTATAGTAAAGCAACTGCCGTCAGCAGCTCTTAATTGAACGCTTAATTCACATTTATCTAAAAAAGATATAAAATTATTGACCACATTTTTTTGCATTGTTCTATGTATGTTTGCCTTTGAAGTTAGTTAGCTTGTTATAAATATATTTCTTTTATTTCTAATACGATTGAGGATTTATATATGATATTTCGATAGTTGCATAGCTCTAACATACAAAGGGATTGTAGAATTAGTTAATTAGAGGTGTATTTCAATAAATTATTTGGATAGAAAGAAATAGATTGACATTCTAGAGGAGGGTCATTATTAAATTGTGAGGAGTTTAGGAGGAGCTATAATCAATTTAACAAAATATTGGAGCCAGACCAAAGGGCATATAGCCAGGGGCGGAGCTAAGAAATATGAATGGGGTCAAAACAATTGACCCCCATATTTTTCAAATTTTTTTATATTCATGTATGATTTTATATATAATTTAAAGTAAAATGTTACAATACTGTAAAATTTATTCTCATTCTCTGCAGAAAAACTGTATATGATTGACCCCCATATGTGTTTGGTCCCATAATTCGAATGTCTGGCTCCGCCCCTGCATATAACCTATTTCAAATTACTAAATTTATGGTAGTTATGGAGATTAGTTTCATTTTTTTGTTGGTATGCTTAATTATGTATTATTCTTTGGCTATTTTGTAAATTACTAAATAATTGGTAGTTGATCTTTTAGCAAACTAATTAGTAATTAGTAGTCTATTGGAACAATTAATTATCTTACTGGTACCGGAGTGCATGTGGTACTATTATATATTGAGTTATTACGTATACTTAAGCTTATTAAAATGATTAGTGAATTTAATTCTAAAATATTTTGGATTAACTTCATATGATGAATCCAAAATGTTGAAATCAATTATCTTAATGAGTGATGTGTTTATATACTAAATAATTTATTTATCTTCAGTTTTTTTTGTGTAAAGTCAAGTGGCAAGAAAATGCTGAAAATTGAGTGCAATAAAACATATAACATATGAACCTTTATTTTTTCTATTGCTTGACCTGTATAAAATATTTTGAAATTTATAAATATAAAATATAAATGAATTGTTCATGAAATTAATCAATTTCAACATATTAAATTCGTCGTTTGAATCTGTTTCGATAAATTGATCAAGCTCATTTTGAAAGTGAATTACATAGGATTTTGGCTTAGATTTTGTCTTATTTTCTCACCTTTATGTTTAAATATTCCGTGAAAAAGGTTACTGTTGCCATATTTTATGTTTTAGTGCAGGAACCATATTTTGGGGCTATTTTACATCATTTGGAGTAAGAATCGGGTCGATCGGAAAAGCGCAGCTCATCGACTAAGGCTCTGGTACGGACCGTATTAGTCAATACGGACTAGAGCCCCAGTACGGACCGAAGATGGCCGAATACGCATTAACTCCTGCAGCGACACAGTGGGAGTACGGTCCGTATTAGCCAATACGGACCGTACCCGAGATGCCCTTTGGTGAATAACTGCAATAGCTGTATTCAGATCAGATAACTTAGACTCCACTCATCTCCAAGGGCCCCTTCACTCCTATTTAAGTCCTCTGTACTGAACTGAAACACTATCTTTGTATCTTTGGTTTTATATTTTCTTAAGTGAGAAGAGAGGAGTGTGTAGAGACTAAGTAGGAGGGTACTTCGTGTATGGTTGTATCTTTCTCTTATCTCTTTGTAAACATGCCGTTCAGCGGCTAAGTTTAGATTCTTAGGATTGGTAGTAAACCTTGTTACTCATGATGCTTTGATATATACTTTTATTTGATCATTGTTTAGTCTTTTGTTGTTCGATTGCTTTTGTGTTTTATGTTCTATCTTACTTGATTTTGTTTATTAGTCTAGACCGTCATGTGATGGCCACACATGAAAATTAGTCATCTTTGGGCTAATCGAATAGGGATAAGGGAGAATATAAATACTAGATTATTGGTGGAAATCTTAACTGGAGATATCACTAATTGGATCAACAAAAGTACACCTGGGAGTCTCGACATTCGCAGACGAATGTCGCATTGTCGTGCCTTACCATGAGAACACCCAACATGACCAAGATAGTAAGGCGACGTACCCAATAAGTGGAGTCTGAATTCTTTTGGGCTAGTCACAGATCTCCTTGCATTAGTCGAGACAAGTCTTAACGGGATCTCTTGATTAGTAGGGTGATTGTTAAACGAAAGCGACAGTCACTAAATTAGATTAGAAACCCTCATATAACAACTGAAAACCAACATCAAATAAGGTAAGAATTAAAGCGGATTGAAGTAACAACGGTGTGCCAAAATCCTAGGAATTCACATCTCTATCTTATTTATTTTATTTACTTTTAATTTTCGCCAAAACAACAACTCTTGGATTTCAGATTTTATCTAGTTTTTTGAAATATTGTAATTTAATCGCTCAAGACCTTAAATCTTATTCTCTGCGGATCGACACTCGTTTATACTACTCGATATGATTATGCACTTGTAATCTGACTCGATAGCAAACCGGGTTATAAATTTTATTAGCCTGATCACATTTACACCCATTATAAATTTTAAAAGTATATAAACTCACAAACCATCTAAGTAAGCTATCAAAAATATATGTATTTGCTTAATTTCCAAAGAACTTTATGTTTTACACAAACTTATAACATTAATTAATTTGTCCTTCAAACACTTTGCTCTTGCATATTCATTTCCTCTGTTTTCATCTCAGAGTCCTGGTTTTCATGGGGGTGACAGTTAAATATATACGAACGGATTAAATTTTTTATTTCATGTATCAATATTTTATTTTAAATTCTTAATAACACATATTTTATAATTTAAATTAAAAATATAATATACATATTAATTTTTTTTTTATGTAAAGATAAAAATTATGTTTTTTCAATTTTATTTTGGTAGGAATTAGGAATTTGAAAATTCAACGTATAACAATTATCAACCATTCATATATTATTTATTTATTTACAAATGTGTATAAAAAGGTGATGTAAAATAATTATGCATAACGGCTTTATACTTATATCGGAGTTTTAAACAATCAATTATTAAAATTTAAAAATAATCAAATAGTGAAGATAGAAAAATGAAAATATTCAAACCGTTATATGTTGTATGCATATATACTATATATATCATAGTTATTTGCAAGTTAAAACATTTGCACTGCAAAATTAAACGGAAATTTGAGATTAAAAAAAAACAAATATTAAATAGAAAGGAAATTTTTTGTTGGAAGCAGAGCATGAAACATATAAAGACATAAATTAAGAGCGGTCAAGTCTTTTGCCTGTAATCATTGAAGTGACATATAACAAATTAAACAATTATTGGCGTGTTTATGTAAAGAAAAAATGTCCTTTATTAATAAGATATTAAGTCAATTCTTCATAAAATGGAACTAACTTTGACAAGAAGTATTATACGTACTCCTTAATTCCTCATTCTATACACAATCTCAATTGTTTTTCTTTTTGTCAAGATATATTTTTTGAAAGAGATATCAAGTGTTTATATATATATTGGTGTGATATTTAAATATGGAGGTCAATTTGGGTCCGATGCTCATCGGACTCAAATTGAGTTCGATGGGTTCGATGACCGTTCGATCTGCTTTAAAATCCGCACCCGCAACTTTCGCATATGCTTTAAAATACGTGCACATGAATCTTAAAGCTGATCGGACGGTCATTGAACCCATCGGACCCAACCTGCTCTCTTAAATATGCATTGAACAATTGCGTACATTACAGAATTTGGAAAATAAATTTGAATGATCACAATCACATGACAATTGTTGACAATTATATCGTAACTGAATTAGAAGTGTTCATTTAACATAATATTATTTTAAGACGAATGAAATATTAATAAAAAAAATATTTAAAAAGATAATCAACGAACAAAGAACTAACATTTAATCAAACAAGTGGTGCCTAGTAGCTAAATATTAAGTTGTGAATTATATAATTTGTTTCTAGAAGGAACCCCATTTATTCTCGTTACACAACTTGTTAGGCAGAGACATGTTGTTCCATTCTATAAATGGAGAGAGACATTTGTACTTGTGAATTTCGGACAAATAAGACTAGTGCTGTAATTGTAAACGGGTGCAGTTGAATCCTGTTAGGTAAAGGTTGAAATCGGCTCATGACAGAACGGGTCGAGCATGTTTTTTTGTTGATTCAATCATGAGTCAAGTCGAGCATGTTTTGTTAACAGCTCGTCTATGCTATGAGCCAGGAATAGATTAATTTTTTTTGTTGATTTGATGTTTTAAACGAGAGATATATATTTTTGTTGAAACTAGAAACTTGAACTTTCTAAGTCTAGCCAAAATCAAGTGAATTAATTAAGAGCTTTTTCGAATTGTTCTTGAGCGAGTTATGAGCTATGAGTATTTTTACCAGCCTTATCAATCAGATAGTACTCATTATATAATGTTTTTAATTTTATATATTTTCGTGTGTACATTTAAAGCATGACCCAAATTAAGGAAAAAAGAATTTAGAACTATAACCCGTTTGTGCCATTGTATTTTGAAGAAAAATATGATTTGATATTCTTTTAAAAATTAATTATCTCAACCGTCTAGAATCAGTCTTTGGTATTGTAACAAAGACAATATCATCCATATAGGATGTTGTAGGTGTGAAATTCATATTAAAAATTTAATGTAAATATAAAACAGTTAGATAACTTGATTTTATACTTAATATAAATAATTATCACGGCAGTCATCAAAAACATGCAATTCTAAATAATACTTAAGCTGGAATTTGGGACCATTCAATGTATTAAATGTTACAATCAATGAAAAGCATGGAATGGCGGCATCAGAAAGATATTAATTTCTCCTCTCTTTTTTCACTGGAGAGGAAAATAACAGCTGCTTTTGGAGGAAATTTTTTATTTATAGAAATTATTAAATCTAGACGTACGGAAACAAAAAGAATGTCTTGTTTCTAACAAATATAAAAAATATGACTCGTTGAGTTTGATTCAAATATATGAATCAGATTCAATGGTCCAGATCCATCGATATATTATATTTTTTTTAGAATGGTTGAAAAGGAGAAATGCAAGTACCACATTTCATCATATCATAAGTGGATCGGACTCACAAATAATTTTCTTTTTTAAATTTGATACAAAAGAAAAATAAGTTGCTGTCACATTTAATCAATTCAGAATTGGATCTTTGTCCTTTATGCTGATCCAATTCTAACTTGATTTTATGTGGCATTCATATTTCAGATTTTCTCATCAACGTCTATTTTAAAAATAAAATAAAGTATATCGATGGATCTGGACCATTGAGTCCGATCTATATATTTGAATCGGACTCATTGAGTCCAATTTTTGAAAATTGGAAACGACACACTCTTCTTGTTTCCGTACGTTTGGATTTAATAATTTCTATATATAAAAAAATGTCGCTTTTGGGAGAAGTCCTTTGATTTCCCCATCAAGTGATGTAAACCTTGGCACCTTTTGATCGAACGGTCCACATCAAACTGGACCCCACAGACCTAACAGCCAGTGATATATTCTACTACGCCAACAGTGGGATTGCCGGATCTTATTTCCTCTTCGGTAATTTTCACTGGATTTGTCCTTTCCGAACAATTGTGCTTGTATATAATTACTGGAAGCTAAAGTGTAGTTTATCACTGGAGAGACAGGTGCACTTAGATGGCGCATTGAAGCAAGCATACCGGGCCCAAATCTGATGGCGACGGATCCATTTAATTGCTCTTATATCATGGGACCCGCTAATCTTGCTATTAGCCTGACCCGAATCCATCTGATTAAGATAACTTTGTCGCTTTCTAATCGAATCCAGATTTCAAATCGGAGGTGTAAATTCCGGTCACAATAGAGATTTGTGGTGCTACGCTAATTATTTAAGGGTGCGTTTGGATCGTCAAGAATAGCATGGAGTTAGCACTGTTTTTGAATTAGTGACTATTCTTCACCACTATTCTACGTTTGGATCACTCTAAAAATAGAGCTATTTCTAAAATTAGCGCTGTACTTGCTAACCCATCCAAACGATGGAATAGCGCTAACCTGGAGTTAGCGCTATTCTTACTATTTCTAGAATTGCATCCAAACACAACCTAAGAGAATAATGGAGGTTAGGTTATTAAATTTCATTGATAACAACATTTGCGGTGTCAATATTACAAGAGAAAAAAAGAAAATCAAAGAAAGTTGGGAAAAAAAAAGGAAAAATGAAACTTATGATGTGAACCAATTTCTTGTAATCTTAAGTGATTAGGTTAATCATTTCTTTAAAAAAATAACTTATTAAAGAATAATTCAAACAAAGTGTTGATCAAACTTACCAAAACAAGCTGAAAACAGTACCGTTGTGGAGTTGAAAATTTACTATTGGATACTGAACCCAACACCCGTTATCTAACAACAATCCAGATTGCATAAATACATAGCTTTGAAATTTCCAAACACGGGAGCGTGGGACCCGTGAAAGGGGAACACCTGAGGGGTCCATGTCAGAACTCCCATTTTCTTCCGCTTTCGATCCCTCCCTCATGTTCCTTGTTTTTTTACTTCATTAATTACCAATTAACAGATAACAAAATTGCACCACTTTATTCCCAAATAATATCTATAATAAAATAATAAGTGTTGACGTGGTAGGGACGACAAACAAGTGTGTGTGTGTGGGTTTGTGTGTTGGAAGAGTAAATGAGGCAGCGTAAAGCTTTTACCAAACTGTACTGGTAAAAAGCTACAGAGTGGGAGGCTAAAACTGTACGCTGGTGCCTGGTTTTTGTGTTGGCTGTTTGTTTCTTGTATCAGAGAGTCGGAGTTAAGACTGAGAAAGGAAGCAGTGTAACTGTGATGTGTGCAACTAGTAGTAATTCAGCAAAGTTTGTAACTGTTCATTCTCTCTCTCTCCTCTGTTATCTATCGATCTTACTGTCTACTGGTCTAGAGAGATGAAGAGAGAGATGTGGAGAGAGAGAGAGAGGAAAAGACTGGGGCTTGTTGCGGTCTTACGGAGAGGAGAGCTCGGTATCGTGCTTCGTGCCGGGGGCCGAGAAGCATTAAATGTGCACCGCTTTTTCTCCAGTTATGGGGAATCGTGCCTCGACTGGAACCATGCACGCCTGACCAGCTGGGACCCGCCTAATTTTCGTCTGCTCTCTCTGGAACAGTGGTACTTGGGGGGGATTGGAGAAGCTCCATGTTAGATTTTGGATGCCTCCCGCTCTCAATTGTGGAAATTAATGGAGATGATGTTGTCACGGTCTAATTCAGACTAGCCAGCCAATCCGATCGGTTCAGCCGAGGGTATTCAGGGGCGGATCTCGTGCGGTAGTCGCTCTTGTATTCTGTGTGTTGCGAGTTACAATCATGTTGATTTTGTTGTGTGGATTCAATTTTGATGATAAATACATTAACTATGCAAAATTAATCTAAATAAGTTCAGTAATTAATGAAACGTTCAACATGTATATAAATTTAGTTTTACGAGAATTATTAGCAACTTCTCAAAAAATCAATTAAAATAATAATTATACCGGAAAGAAAGTATATAATTATGGAAATATTTTACTTCTGATTATTTCTGAAGCCGCTTGAATTTTATTAATTTAATATAGCTCCTTTAGAATTTTCTTTGCTCAAATACATATATAGTCACAGTTACAATGACAACGAACATGCCATAGTGTGTGTTAAAAATTCATAAATTATGCCACTTTCAATGTGATAATTTTTTTCTATATTTTTTCTAAAAAAAAAGGAATGAAAATCTTCAAAATCAAGACATAAAAATGGAAGGATGAATTGGTTTTCGTTTCTTCTATTATAAAATTAATAATTTGAGAATGACTAGCTAGAGATGAGAGACGAGGATCATTCCGTTACATTCCATTGGGCTGTTTGTTATTAGAAAAGAAAAGAAACGAAATGAAAAGAAGAAGGCTGAATGAATGAAATGAGTTCCAGTGATTGACACATCAGTGACCGTCTTATGATTTGCGGCGTTAGATTTGACATTTGACTTGTCATTCATTCATCAATTCTCTCTCTCTCTCAAAAGAAGGAGAAGAAGAAAAAAAGACATATATGATCTGAAGCTGCAGCAGCCTGACTGCCTCACACATCCCATCTCACCTCTCTATCTCTCTCTCTCTCTGACCCTCTCCGTATCTCTCACCCAAGCAAGATTCAGTACATACGCCATTCCTTTTGCCATGTCACTTATTCGCTTGGTTGGTTCTACGGTTCTACCTTCTCCTCTCTCTCTCTCTCTCTCTCTCTAGTCGGTAATTCTTTTTAGTATTATATTTTCTGATGCATAAGATATATGTATTAATGTATACATGCTTGCTTACTGACCTTTTGCTTTATGGGTGCATGCTCCAGGAACAATGACTTTTGTACGCCGTACCGTACGTGTGTGTTAGTGTGTGTATAGATAGGTTCGTGACTAGACCTCTTTTTTGTTGTTCGTACCATCGCACCATGCCACTAAATACTAATACTACCAGCTATGAGTTGCTGCATGCTGAGATATATATATACGATCGCGTCAGCTTTTGGTTTACTGATATATCATGGATTGTTGGGTTTGTTTGGATTGGTTGGTTGCACTGCTGCTCATCACCTTCCTTCTCTCGCTTTCTACTGTCAATGGAGGAATCCTGTTTAGTTACTGTATGACCTTTACACTTCTAACTGAAAACTATGTTTATATATATCATGAGAGGTTGAGACATTAATATTTTCAGAAAAATATATAAAAGTGTCAATATCTATACATGCCAGTGCAATATATGTAGAAAATTAGATAGGAAATTAAAATTTAAAATGCATAATGTACGGTTGGAGTTTGAACTCAAGTTTTCACAATAACGAATTAGAATTTGAATCACTAGGCTACAAGCACAAATGTGATAATTTATAAGGGGTTGAAGTATATAATTTAAAAATAAAAATTAAATTAAATTTCAATATAAAGGATTAAAAACTTTTGGAATTATGGGGGTTGTTGAGCACCCCTGGACTATATATACATAGATTGGCCTGGTTTGATGGTCATCATATTAAATTCGATCTGATATTTAATTAGAGTTGTTTGATATGTTTTAAAATTCGTGCGTACTGATTTAAAGTTGGTGCAAATCATGTTTGTCTAAATTTTAACAAATAGTTTTGACTAATGTTTAAACCGAATTTAATCTTATACTCATCGGAACATGCAACTATAAGAATATAACAATATCCGTGAGAAATACTGTCGGTATACTCTTGTCGCTAATAGAAAAAACATTTTTTTCTCGGTATACTCTCGCAGATAGTCACTTTCTATCATCGCAGATACTGTTCCATTCTTGTAGTATATATATATGATCTCCTTTGCCATTAGGAAATGTAAATTAAATGGCGGGGAGTTCATTCAATAGAAGTGTGCGTTTTGTGTGTTTGTGTGTTGTTGGTTTAGTTTGTCTTTTTATTATCTCGTGGAGTCGTGTCGTACTATTTTGATTGGGCTTCACACTTCCCATGTTGTGGGGTTACCAGCCCATTGGATTTTGTTCTGTCTAGTCCTGCTGCCAACAAAAATTACACTGAATTAATTATGTTCAATTCTTAAATTTCAATCATGTACTTGAAACTTTTATAGCGCTAGCTTGTTACACGTGTCAGCGAAGGCAAACTTTTTTTTTTTCATTTAAGCAATAAATTAATATAAGAGATATTTAGGTCCTAACTCAGCTTGTTAATTCTGAACCGAGCTACAGCCGAATGAGTTGGACCTAGAGCATCCGAGGTAAAACCTAAGCTTGAAATTGTGACAAGCCAGCCCGAGCTGACGAGCTGGCTCGCTGGGTTTGGATGGATCTTGTTTTAAGAAGAAAATAAATTCAGCAAACTTTTTGGATCGAGCTGAACCGAGTTGAACCGAGCTAGACAGTATAAAATGCACACAAATTCATACAAATTCACAAATTGATGCCTAACCGAGCTAGCTTGCGAGCTGACGAGCAAGCTAGGCCCCAGCTTGAACTCGTTAATTCTGGACCAAGCTAGTGGCGAGCTGGCTCGTTAACAGCTCAGTCTAGTAACGAGCGAGCTGTTAGCAAGTGAGTCAGGTACGAGTCACGATCGAGCCACGAGCTACGAGCTTTTTTGCCACCCTATATTTAGGACATCATTATTGCCACTATCATTAAAATAATTTTGACACAGGTTGTTTGAAATTTGATTAGAGGATACTTATCAATAATTTAAATTTGAGAATTAAGCTTAATTTTCATTTTTACTAAAAAAAACAAGGGTTGGAGATTGACAAACCACGTTTTTATTTTTTTGGCAGACTGTACGATGTTGTTTATTTAATCATATCTTCTTCATCCCATTTTATTTATTTATTTTGGGCTGATATAAGCAAAGACTTTACAAGCTATATATATAATGGCTGTATATTTTTTTCTCAATTGGAGGATCAGAAAATATGTATGATTCTTTTTATGCTGTAACTACTTCACAAGAGTATATTGCTGAGAGCAGTTATTCTATTATTTTTGTTCTCTCACGTTGGATAATAAACTGTGAAAGTTTTTTTTTTTTCATTCATGTTGACTTAATTAACAACCATTTTTAGCAACATATATAATATATTTTTTAATTTGATGTCCAGAATTTTTTTTTGTATGATTTCTTTTAATTAAGTCGACTACTACTTTTTTGCATTGTAATAATATCATAGAATAAATTGGCCAATTTTTTTTTTTAAATATGCAAAATTATATGGACATCCAATGAAAAAATATGTTGTTAAAATTCATATTGAATGAGAGAGGTTCAAAGTTCAGTAGCTGTTTTTGACAGTCTACCTTTACAAGACAATTACAGCACAGAGAAATCAAACAACTTCAAAGAATTATATCAGATTCTATATATATACACACACACACACACACACCACTTGAGAAAAATTATAACAGGTGAAAGCTCTGCATCTAATTTTAATAGAGTTTAAAATTATCAAATTTGGAGTTTAAGATAAGAGAATACGACTTGAACAATGACATTGGACAGTCTTTGGAAATAATTTATGGACATATATATGGAAATAAATCTGTTGTTATCCCAAAGGAATAACAGGAATATGTTATTCCGATGTCAACCGGCCGTTCAAATTTTTTTATGTGCGATTCTCAAGAAATAAATTTTTTATGCGCAAATTTCAACAAAAATCAACAGTTGGAATCGGAATAACACGTTTCTGTTATTCCTTTAGAATAACAACAGCTTTATTTCCCATATATATAGATGTCTAAATATGACAAAAGTTTGCTTGCATATTTAATTCTGATTTGATTTGTAGCTTAAATTTAAAAAAGGAAATATAAAATTTGATCTCCAAGCATATTTTAATATGGAAAATATGTTGAGCGGTTCGAATTAACTGTTTGGATTTCAAAAACAGTGATAAGAATATGAGACGAAATTGAAACATGAAAGATATAAGGCATTTTAATCCTACTCGTTAACATATATTACTAGGAAATATGTACATATAATAAAACAAAGTATTTATAATAAAATAAAACTTCTAAATAACAAAATTGATAGAAAAAAAAACTCGCATTATTTCAAAGTACTGTATAAGTTTATTAATAAACAGTAAATTGAAATCCAATTCCGTCGGTTTTGTTTAATGTACTTGACAAAAAGTTGGTTCTGATAATAACCATTTTCGTTGGATGGTGACAATATGTTGACTAAAATGGTTCTGATATAACATTTATAGTCTGAAACGGCGTGTCATGGTAGGGACTCGCTGATGGTCACAACTCACAAGTTGTAATTTGCACCATCAATTTTAGGCAAAAAAATAGAATATTTCAATCCCATCAAATTATGTAAGGAACTGTTCGGCTGCCACTGTGCCCGTGGGAAAAAAAAAAATTCACTCAGAGTGAATTTTTTTTTCTCACGCGCACAGTGTTTCGGCCATTCAAATTGGACCTAAACCCAAGTCCATTTCCGTTCCCGCCTGGCAGCCAAACATGCCCGAAGAGAATAACGGTAGTGACCGCCTTTCACATTTAAGCACTAGCAAGTAATTGAGACTTAATATTGGCGCAAGGTTTAGCGAACTCTCTGGATCGAGCTCTCTAGCTAAATAACAAATGACAATTTTTTATTTGTTTATCTGATTTGTCGTATTTAATAAAACGGGATCGAATACGGATAAGAATAATTATTTTTTATTAAAATAATAGATAAAGATCCGGATAAAAACTATTTCTTACCCGTTATCCTATACGGTAATAATTAAAAATAAAAAAATTAAATTATTAATATAGATATATATTTATATGGAGATGATGAATGCATGATACTATCTGTAGTCTTATTCATGACTCATATATATCTATTTAATATAACATTTTTATCCGTTTATGATCCGATCCATACCGTTTTCGATAAGACGGGTATGGTAAAGCTTCTTTTTTGTTTAGCTTATCGGGTACGGTTAAGGGTAAAGTTTTTTCGGTTAACATAACATGTAAGAGTATGAAAATGCTTCCAACCGATCTGTTTCGTACCCGTTGTCACTCCTATACATGATCATGTTTTGTTGTAGAATAAATTAAAAAAAATTACTTCATTGATCTCCTATTTTATATTTTGCTTGGAGGTTAAATGTTGAGTAAATTAATATATCGGTAAGAGTAAGAGTTAGAAAATGAATATTTATATATGACAATGGTCTTTACAGACGGAGTAAGTATGAAGTAAGTTAATATGTTTGAAGAAGTGCATTTATCCATATACTCATGTTTTATTTCTCATTTGACAACTTAACTATGGAGTAAAGTGGTTTACTCCACTTCTTACTCCACAACCTAACATGACCTATAGAGTGTCAATAAAATTCTTTGTTAAATTATTTAGTTCGTTAAACTAATATATATATATATATAGAGAGAGAGAGAGAGTTTGGCTACGGTACAATGCAATTAATGTATAGACCCTCTTGTGCATTGGATTCTAAATCACTGGATTCAAAGTCTAAAAATTCAATCTGAAGCGCTCAACTTATTCTCCATATTAAAATGTGTCTAGAGACCAAATTTTACATTTTTTGGAATTTTATTACTATTTATTAAAATGGATACAAAATCGTTGTTTTTCAAAAAAAAACTGGACCATAAAAAAATTTCCGAAAAAGTAAAATTTGGTCTCCAAGCACATTTCATTATAGATATCACGTTGAACGGTTTGAATCGACTGTTTGAACTTTGAATCCAACGTGAAATTGCGGCTCTGATAATTCTAGAATTCTGAGAAATCAGTAGTCTTTTGGTTTATTTTTTTATGAGGGTATTTTTAAAAAATTTCGGAAAAAAAAAAACGACCCCAGGCCTAAAATTCTTGAAATGACTATCAAAACTGTAGGGAACTTAATATTAGCCTATATTAAATCTAGGGATAGACTTGGGGCCTAATTGATATTTTTATCATAATTTCTTATGTTCGGATTCATCTTGCAAATTTGAAATAAAATATCAACATAGGCCAAAATAAACGAGATTTGACCTACAATTTCTCCAAATTACTTGTTTGGATAAATCAGGACCGAATGAGCCTAAATTTATTTTTGCATGAAATTTTGCTTGAAAATTAATTTTTCTTATTTGTGGATTTCAATTTTGAAAAATACCAAAAATCTTCAAGTGCTTAAAGAAATTTTTTTTTGACAGCATAGAAAATGCAACAAAACATTATTTGGGTATGTAGTTGTTATTTCTCTCTTATTTTTGAAATTCACATTAGGGGGTTTCAAATTTAAATTGAAGTGTCAACATAACCCAAAAAATAAAAAATGCATGCAGTGACTTCAAAAATCTCAGGGTACATGTTCCGCACCACAACTTTAGTTTCCTTAAAATTCCTTAACTCATTAAACCAGCCGAATATCATTTCCTTAGACAGGCTTAAGGCCTCTCCCTAGACTAAAAATTTAAGGCGAGTGTTTCTGCTCCTTAGACAATTGGTTTCCTTAAACTCGAAAAAGAGCTCAAAAAGGTGTTTTTAGTTACCGTTATACTCTCAGGTCTCAGCTGAGAATACAACTCTGTTGTTATTCTAGTAGAAAAGCAGAATTTTGTTTTTCAGATTCCCGATATTTTTATTAATACCCAAAAAAAAAAACAAATTATCAAATCTGCCCCCACCCCAAACTTACTTTTAAATCTACCCCAACCGCCCGTCGGCTGGGCGGTCCACTTTCCCCACCTGACCGCCCAGCAGCTGGGCGGTCCGCTATAAAACCCCTATAAAAGGGGTTTTTCTCTCTCCTGATGAGCACAGTATTCATTCTCCCAATTTTTCAGAACCGAAAGAGAGAAAGAGAGGCGATTTTGAGGCGAGTAGAGGTATGGACAGTAACAAACGAGGTAAGAAAGCGAGCAACCGAGATCGTGGCGTAGCGAGAGGAGGGTCAATTAGTGATCGAGGTAAAAATGAGGAAAAAAAGTACAAGTGTCAAATATGTCGTGATTTTTTTAATTGTGAGACATGTAAGCTGGAGGAATGGAGGAGACGACATGTTCAGTATGAAATTTCAGACGATGACTTTGTGGAAAACCCCTACGGCTTTGGTTTGAAAAAGAAGAAAGTTGATCCAAAGCCTCCAGCATCGGATGATAAGTTTGTTCCGTGTACTGGTAAGGCTACCACTTCGTCTGCTATGACTGATCCAGATCAGGCAAACTCTGATGATGACTTTGTGCCATGCACTTTCAAGGCTCGTTGTAAGAAGTAGATTTTTTAGGAATTTATGTTGTAGAATTTTTAGGAATTTATGTCGTAGACTTTATTTTATTAGTTTTGTGTTTGTTTATATTTTATGTTGTTAGTTTTTGTATACGTAATTAAGTAATAAAAATAACAAAAATGAAGCATATAAAATAATCGAGGCAAATAAAAAATTGCATAGTTCACAAACTACCAATTAGAATAGTTCACAATATACATCTAAAATAGTTCATAACATAATTTAACAAAACTTGGTAATCAGCGACGACGGCCGAACAAACTCAAAATACGACGTCTGGGTCTGGGTGCAGCTGGTTGTGCGGCACTACCGGATGTCTCTCCATGGCTACTACCGGTTCCTGGGCTTTCATGAGTGCGGTGGCTACTACCGGTAGCCTCAGCAACAACTCTAGCATTTTATCTTTCGTTGGCTTCGTTAATGGCATCTGCATTGCATTCCAGTTGAAATAAAATCAAAATAAAATATAAGTAAACAAATAAAATATAAGTAAATAAATAAAATATAAGTAAATAAATAAAATCAACCGTACCTGCTCGCTGCCTGTCAGTTGTTGAACGGCGGGCCTGATGTCCCATTTGCCTACCTTCCATCTCGTCCATGGTCATTACTTGACGCTTGTGGGGTCTTCTTCCTTTTCTGATCCACCCGCTTGCGGGACAGACTCTATCACCAACATAGGGCGGCCACTGATACTGGTTGGGATAAGGATGGAAAGATGCACCCCAAGTACTCGCAAGGTAATCGGTACGGTACATGTCAGCGACATAATCATCCTCAGAGAAGTTTCTCTCTCGGCACACCGCCATAACATGAGAACAAGGTAGGTGGGCCAACTGGATTCTTTGGCAAGTGCATGTTACAGTATTGTCAGGTGCAAAAATAACAACATACTTGAACATCCTTTTCACAAACTCCATAGTCCCATCCGGTCTACGGCCGGTTGGAGCAAACTCATCTGGACAGTGCACTTTGAATTCCAATTGGTTCTCCCCGTACGGGACAACTCTCATAGCTACACCTTTCTCCCTATGTTTCCTTAGTTTTCCCTCCACCCTTGTTGAAAACATTTTATTCCTGGACAGTAATTTGAGGGCTTTAACACGACGTACAACAAACCATGCATTTAACTTGTAGAAGGTGTCCTCCACAATTGCTGCCACGGGCAACTGCCGGCTATGCTTGAAAACAGCATTCAAGGACTCAAACCCATTTGTGGTCCTAATTCCCCATCGGAAACCTCCATCACGGGCTTGCAATATCTTCTCATATGTTGGTGGCTCAGCAACATCGGCGGAATTATTTTTTCTCACCTTAAGTACAAATTTGCCTTTGGACAGTACTGCAAAAAAAATAATTTTAGATGAGAAAATTTAAGTAAATAATTCATAAAATATAAGTCAATAAATAAAAATATACATACCTTGGCAAAATCTTTGAACATCTCTTCCACCCTTCTCGGCTTCTTCCTCTTGCAACCCATTCTGAATGTATCTGCAACCCATTTTCCAGATCCGCAGTTCTTGTGTAGGTTGTCTGTAACATGTTGCATACACAGCCTGTGCACACAATCGCCGTTCGCTGTCGACCACCCGAAATCTGGGCGATCAAAAACATATTTGATTCCTTTGTGCTGGTCTGATATGACACAAAAGAACCGGTCGCCAACCACTTGTCTTCTTACGAACCTCATGAAAATCCCCAGTTTTCCTCGTCCTCCTTCTCAACAATTGCAAAGGCTAAAGGCAACAACTGGTTTTCAGCATCATATGCACATGCGATCAGCAGTCTCCCATCGTAACGGCCAGACAGGAAGCATGCATCTACACTGATGACCGGTCTAATGTATGGCACAGCTTGAATACATGGACCGAACGCCCATGCTATGGCCTTGAATTGCAACGCGTTGTCGACAGTCGGTACGCTTATATTCCAACATTCAAAGACAGTACCGGGATTTGTACTTGCTATGGCCTGCAGCAATGGTGCAAGCAAGTTGTATGAACCATGCCAGCTACCGAACATTCAGAAAATCGCAAGTTCACGCCCTCTCCACAACCTGTTGTATTTTGGGACGACATGCTTGTAAACCCGTCTGACAGCTCTACCGACCTCCTTAAGGCTCATCGATGGGTCCTCCTTAACGTCATTCTCAATTACATCGGCAATAATTGAAGCCGTAAGTTGTGCATGGTTTTTCCTTAATGACGCAGCCTTGCATGTGTGAGGTGGTTCACACTTCTTAATAATCCATGCCTCGCCCTTACCCACAGGGGTTGCATATAGACGGAAGTGGCAATGCGCTTCGTTGGCACAAACAATTACTAACCTTCTTCGGTCCCTTTTTTCAGTTCTGTACTCCCAGTTGCCGTGAACATGGACCTCATTTATTTTCTTCACAAGTTCATCTATGTTGGTGTAAACCTGCTGCGGAGCAAGCTCTTGACTGTACCTGACACGCGGCCCAAAAAATGAGATGTCTGCCTCTTCAAAAGCAGTGGTATCGTTGAATGTGGGGCACGGATGCCTATCTGTCCGACCTCTAATCGGAAATATGTCCTCCTTAGGTAAATAATCTCCATCACCTTCTGACAGGTGATCAGAATCCCAATCCCCTTCACATTTGTCACATGTTTCCAAATTTATTTGTGGTACGGCATCGAGCTTAGCATCAAGGTCAATGTCTCTCCGGGTAGCAACGGGTGACACTATAGGTATTGATGGTGGTACAGATGGAAATCTGGGTTGGATTGGGGTTTCAGGAGGAGGTGGTGGTGGTAGATCAGTGGTAAAATCAGGTACATAATTCTCATAAACGGGTGATACGGGCGGTTCATAACTCGAGTGGCGGGGGTTGTCATACCTCGAGGGGCGGGGGTTGTCATAACTATAGTGGCGGGGGTTGTCATAACTAGAGTGGCGGGGGTTGTCATACCTCGAGTGCTCATGACCCGAGTTGTCATAACCCGAGTGCTCATAACTCGAGCTGTCATAACTCGAGTGACGCGGGTTGTCATAACCCGAGTGATCATAACCTCTATTTTCCCTAGATGTTCCAACCCCGGGTTCACGCTGAACTCTCCTGGAATATAAGTCCATTACCATTACCCCCTGTGACTCAAAAGTGTTGTAAACACTCCTCCATAACGACTCATCTGTTATTGGATACCTGGTATAGTAAGATCTACCACCACTTACTGTGTTAATCCGGGTAGTTAAATCTATATCACACCGGTTGGGGTTCACACCGATCTTTTCATACACTATTCCCTTCAGTTCAACAAATGAGGTATTTTCATTTACCTCGAAGCCGTAGGCTGCTTCCTTAGTGTACTGTGCTCCCTCCGCACCCCGGGTAAACTTCCCGCCCACATACAGTGCAACCAACATATTTCCGTTCTGGAATTACTGTTCTGGAAATACTGTGCTGGAATTACTGTTCACAATCGCCTCAAAATCGCCTCTCTTTCTCTCATTATGTTATGGAAATTTTTTGGAAAATTAGGAGAATGAATACTGTGCTCATCAGGAGAGAGAAAAACTCCTTTTATAGGGGTTTTATAACGAACCGCCCAGCTACTGGGCGGTCGATCAGGGTAGTGGACCGCCCAGATGCTGGGCGGTCAGGTGGGGAAAGTGGACCTCCCAGCCGACGGGCAGTTGGGGTAGATTTAAAAATAAGTTTGTGGTGGGGGCAGATTTGATAATTTGTTTTTTTTTTGAGTATTAATAAAAATATCGGTTCCGATTCTAACTATTAAATTTATTTAGATTCGTACATAAACTTTTTTTTATTAAAATAAGTCAATAAAAATTTTTAAATGATTGAGATCAGAAAAACAGAGTGCTGCTCTAGAATAACAGTAGAGTTCATTTCCTCAGCTGAGGAGTTCCTTAAGCTTCTTTTTATTATTTTATTATATTTTATCATTCATTCTCTCTCCTGCTTGAACGGTTCTCTAGGCGTAAAAGAGAAATGTTCATCTTCTTCTCGATCTTTCTAGCGGATTCGTTGGCAATTGCAGCGATGAAATTGGTGATCCAATACCACAGGGGAGTTCGTGTTGTGACGCTCTATCTATCGATATCTCATTCACCATATCTGACCGCCACCACCGAGTCCAACGATGACGTGGATGTCCGTGATCCCACCACGTCAACTCATCAGGAGATTAGGCCGGGATGAACATGGACCTATGGACCTAAGAAGTTGAATAATTTTCCCGTTTTTTGTTCTCTTTTTTATATCTCCGTTTTTTACTGATTTTCTTTTGTTGAATAATTTCACTAGTTTTCAGCGCTCACCATTGGCTTGCTCATCTCCGCTTTCAAACTGCTAAATACTGCCGTGACTTTTCTCTAGTATCATGCTTTGACACATCTCTTTTAGTTGGATTTGATTCACAGCTCCTATTCATGCATACTCTGATTTGATTAAAAAGTGTAGGGGCAAGTTTGATTTGTATTGTTGATTGTGAATTGAACTGAGGCTTGCATCCTCTTGAATCGTTGAGTTGTTGAGTTAACTTGAAATTTTTTGTTGTGTAATTGATTTTATATGATTGACCTCAACTGCTAATTTAGAGACTCAGAATCATGATACTGTGAGATTAATATCAGTTGCTAATTTAAGGTGAATCACTCGTACTGGTACTGGTATCATCTGCTAATTAGATGATTGGATTTCAAAGTCTTAACCACTCGTACCAGTCGGTACCAGTTAGGATTTAGGAATGTGGATTGTACATGACAACAGTATTACTGTAAGGGGTAATTTGGTATTTGCAACTATAATATATATTCTATATCATCTGCTAATTAGATGATTGGATTTCAAAGTCTTAACCACTCGTGCCAGTCGGTACCAGTTAGGATTTAGGAATGTGGATTGTACATGACAACAGTATTACTGTAAGGGGTAATTTAGTATTTGCAATTATAATATATATTCTTAATCCTACTATTTCACCGAACACATGTTTCTTAGCAAGTATTAAAATTTTAATCCTCCACCCTTAAGGAGGGTTGCCAAACACCCTGACCCTAGCGTGCATGCATGTTTTGGACAGATTTGGGGTTTACATTTGTCGTTTTATTATTTTAAGAATTTTATGTTAGAATTGTGGGGTCTCCTATATAATTGGCAAAAGAACATATCCATGTGAAAAAGATGCCAAGCCTACAAGCGTATCTAACGGCCATCACATGATCCTAGCATCCACAATTCTCCAACCACCAATAGCCTTTCATCCTTACAATAGACTAAAGTAAGGCCAGGTAATAAATATATTACGGATCATATGTTTATTTTTAAATTTCGAACAATTAATCTGAATCGTTAAATATGATCTCTGTAAAAATTTATATTTAAAAACAAAAAATTACATTTTTTAGACATTTTTACTATTTTTTAGATAGATAAAAAATCATTAACTTTGGAAAGTCCGTAATCTTAAATCAAGTGTTTTTCTACATATCTAAACAAAAAGTAACAAAAATTCTAAAAATATAAAATGTTATCTGCAAGTATATATATTTTTTTGGAGTTTATGTTGAGCGAGTTCATAGTACAGGCTGCTTTATAATATGGATATTACCATAACCTCACTCATAAAACAAAAAAATTATCAGGACAATGCTTTTGTGTGGAAGATCTCATGTTTAAAAAATCTGAAAAAAGAAATTTTTTGGGAATATTAAATAGTTAGAGGTGTAGCTATGAGCCTAGTGATAAAATTCTGCGGTTTGCTTTTTAAATTTGTTTGTATAAAAATACTGCATGAGAAAAGAAATATATTAAAACATACTAACAATCTATATTATATTTATTGCATCATTTATAATGTAAACTAACTAATCTGTTGAATTTGCATTTTATAAAATAAAATCCCAAATCACTTAGCCGCCTTGCTTAGTTTAAAAAAAAAAAAAAAAATTCCGGATACTTTTTACCAATATTCTATTTTAATTGGATTTATTTATAATATCCATACTGTTCTTGTACTATTCTCTTTTAATACTCGAATTAATTTTTAATTTGTCAAATTATGCGAACAAGGCACGTTTATTCAATATTAATTAATGAAATTGTAGAAAAAATATTATCAATTTTACAAAAGCTATTAACGATCTGATGTACTACTTGTATTATAGAGTAGAACTAGGGTGCTCCTAAGCTCACCAAGCCCTTCGTGAGCGCGACTCTAAAACCTATCGAATTGACTTCAAACGACATTTTCAAACCGTTAGATGTTCAATCTATATTAAAATGTGCTTGGAGACCAAATTTTACATTTTTTGGAATTTTTTTACTATTTATTAAGATGGTTTGAAAATCGCTGTTTTTATTAAAATTCTGCACCATTGGAAAACAGCGATTTTCAAACCATCTTAATAAATAGTAAAAAAATTCCAAAAAATGTAAAATTTGGTCTCCAAGCACATTTTAATATAGATTGAACATCTAACGGTTTGGAAATGTCGTTTGAAGTCAATTTGATAGGTTTTAGAGTCGCGCTCACGGAAGGGCTTGGTGAGCTTAGGAGCACCCTAGTTCTACTCTGTATTATAAATTAAAAGAGTAAGGTTATTTTCAAAATATAAATAGTCAATATGAACCTCTCAAACTAATCTTTTTTCATATGAAAATGTACACTAAACATATTTACATTTTTTTTTACTATTTATTTTAGACGGGTAGAAAATCACTCCATCTAAAAATTATAGACCAATCAAATATAGTTATTTTTTACCTATTCAAAAAAATAGCAAAAAAATAGCAAAAAAATTCTAAAAAAAATATAAAATTTAGTATGCAAGTACTGTCATATGCATAGTGACAAATCAAAAGTTCAGGTTCGGTTCGGCCAGGTCAAAAATTTGTGATTCAGGTATAACTCGGGAATGATTCGGTACAACAAGGAAGCAAAAAAAAAAAGACAAACCAAAAAAACCGTAAAAAAAAAAAAAATTGAAAAACAATTCAAATTTTTGCATTTTTATCGCGAATAATTTGTCAACTCGCGTTTTATTCGGAGTTCGGTTCGGCAATGTCGAAAAAACAAATAATACGCGAATAAAACGTGAATTTCTCGCGAGTCTTGTCACTATGGTCATATGGAGATCATATTGAATGGTTCACATTGATTATTTAAATTTTGAAAACAAAGATATTGGTCCATAGTACAGATTAATCTGTGCTATGCACAGTACTATAGCTTCACTCAATTAATAACTAATTTTTTTAATGATATCTTTATTATATTAAATCATGAAATTAAGACTTTATGAAAAAAAAATTGAATCACGAACTTCTCAAGCACATAACTCGTTACACAAAATGGGAATAGGAGAGCGGGACAGGAAAAAGCATGAGGCAGGGGTATGGACCTAGGGATTGGTGGGATTTGTTTGATTTGACATGACATGAAAAAGGCAAGTAAAGACTGGAGACTCCTTATAAAAAAGAGGGCCCGCAATTCTTCCCTTTTTGACCCTGTCAAATCTGCTCAATGGGCCTCTTGGCCCATCTAATCAATTAATCAAACCATAACCATATAACCCGATCCAACTGGACTGTAGTACAGAACCAGATTTCAGAATCTAGATCTTCTGTGACGCTCCTGAAACTTTTCATGTGTGGCGAGTCATTGGTTCTTGAACAGTCATTCCTTTTTATTTTAGAGGATTATTTTATTTCTCAGGACTAACAAATCCGTATTTAATATAATACAATGTATCATTTTATAGATAAGTAAGCTATTCTCTTCAAACGATACAAATAGTCAAGCAGCATGCTTTAATTGAACATTGGATGCAATTTATTTCAACACGTATTGTTGTCTTTGTTAAATTCAATAAATATACCTGTAGTGTAGATGCTTACATATTAAAGAAAAGGAAATGTTATCCATCATCCATAGCTTTGAGCTCCATAAAATATTCAATCAATATACACGTATTGTTCCATCCAATTGAGAAATTTGTGACATTGTTCATAATATTATAAAATATTTTATGGAACTCAAATTTACTTAATAAAAATTTTAAAATAAAAAATAAAGTCGTATATTATTGAATCGAATTAGTGGTAATAGTTTTTGTTGGTAATTAAGCCTTAATTTGATGTCTATTTTTTACCAATAAAATTTACCTCTAATAGAATTATTTATAGAAAGTATCGTACACTTTATAATCAAATTAAGCCATTAAAAATCATCATATAATTCCTGATAAACAATGTTTATACTTCTTCAAAACAAAACAAAAAAATTCTTCTTCAAAAAGAATATTGAGATTTGTAGAAAGCAATTTTAACACATAAAGCGATCTCTATCATGTAACAAAATTCAATTAACAAATTGTTCATTTTTCCTACGAGCATGTTTAATTGTTCTTTGTGAGAAAGGTAACTTCAGCATATTTTTTGTTGTTAACATTAACACTTTTTTATATAACTGGTAAGAAAAAGTTAAATTCGGAATCAATAATTATGTGCCAGCATCCACTTCAAAACTCTTTTTTAGTTGAGAAATTGGTTCAGCCCACCATCTTTCGAAACTATAAAATGTAAGAATATAAATAAATTATTACCTGTCTTCTGTTGAGATTAACCTGTATTAACAAGAAACATTCATATTATCCATACTTAATTAGTAGCCCATCACACATTAATTTCACAGAAAAACCAACATTAACAAAATCATACAACAAAACCTTTCAATCAAATGATCAATCATTATGATGACACTGTACTTCATTCAACTTAAAACTCTCCTTACATTCTTTCAACTTAAAATTAAGCTTGGTCCACAATATCCATTGGCAAAATAGATTAGTAGGAAGAACACCATCCGTCATTCAAAAATGCAATAAAAAAATCATACAACAAAACATTACGATCAATCATTATAATGAAACTGAACTTTTTTCAACTGAAAACTCTCTTTACATGCATTACTTCTTCCAACTTAAAAAGCTTGGTCCACAATATCCACAATATCTTCTTCCAAAAATTCCTTTAAGCGAGCCCCTTAATTATCTTCACTGGCAAATTACACATATTAGTAGGAAGCATCATGATCCGCAGTTCAAAACTGTAATATTCAATTCGCGTTTTATTCGTTTTTTTGGCGTTTTCGAACCGAACATGCACCGAATAAAACGCGAATTTTTTTTTGGTTTCTTATGGTACCGAATTATTTCCAAATATACCCGAATTATTTTCGAATCACAAATTTTTGACCCTGCCGATCCGAACCCGAACTATTCGTTTGTCACTATGGTACTTCTACTTCTAATACTCAAAGTTTCTTAACGACCCGTCACATAGTGTGCATCCCCAAACAGGTCACAGAGGATCCACACCCAAATTTACACTTGGTATGATGCAAACACCAGTGGACTTCCTTCCTGCCACAGTTGCCAAAGCAGCAACCGACAGGTGTCACGGTTCATGTCATCTTGTCAGTTGTGGGCCCCACGTAAGGGACTGGCACGTGCCTGTGCTACGCTGTGTTACCTGTCTACCTGTGTAGTCTAAAGTCCGGACTAGTAATTAATAAAATTGGGTTGTTCCTGGGCTTTTGTGGGCCGCCACTCTCCCATCCCTCTCATTCCTTCTGTCTTTGTCCATACTGTATTCCAATTTCACTGTAGCGCTTTTAATACGTATTTATTAGTAGAACACTAATAGTACTGTGGGGTATGGTATGGAATGGAAGATACATCAATCATGGGTATTTTTTACTTCTTATCGGATTATTAATTTCTGAAAATGATATAAGCTGTAGCGTCTGAAATTCCGGAAAACTGTTTGGATTTTATATTTAATAGTAAAATGGTGCATGGGAATTTTTTATTATTTATAGTATATACATATGGAGTAGGGTTAAAATGCACCATTGGTTTTGTGCTCCAATCATGCTTCACATCTTTTTCTCTATTTTCAAAGTTTGAACAATCGATCCAAACCGCTCAACATGATCTTCATATTAAAATGTGCTTGGAGACCAAATTTTATATTTTTTTTGAAATTTTTTACTATTTTTTTAGATACGTACAAAATCACTGTTTTGGATGGTTCAGAATCTTCTGAAAACAGTGATTTTGTACCTATTTAAAAAAATAGTAAAAAAATTTCAAAAAATATAAAATGTGGTCTCCAAGCACATTTTAATACAAAGATCATGGTGAACGGTTCGTATCGACTGTTCGAACTTTGAAAATAAAAATAAAAATGTGAAGCATGATTGGAGCACAAAACCAATGATGTATTTTAACCCTACTCAAACATATGTTTGAACAGGAGGGAATAGTAAAATACTACTTGTTCTCCGCTTGATTAATAAATATTATCCTTGCTGTTGATTTGGTCATACATAGCTTTATATTTTTTTTATTATTACAAAATATTCAGACCTGATAAGACATGAAATTGTATATAGACTGACAGAAATATTAAAAATTAATTCCAAGAGTCCTGTCAGCTACCGACATTTTTATTAATATCCAAAGTTAATTACAAATTAATAAATATACCCATAATTCCTTGGTTTTTCGAAAAATGTCCAAATCGGCCAGATTTTGGCTGGTTTCCTCTTTCCCCATAAGCCAGCCCGAATCTGACCGGTTTTCTATTTTTTTTACCCGTTTACACTATAAATACCTTTTTGTCTCTCTCCTCCACACAATTCACTCATCTCAACCGTTTTTTCTCTCTTCTTTAAGGTAATTTTTTTTATTTAATTTAGGGTTTATGGTTTAGGGTTTAGGGTTAAGGGTTTAGAGTTTAGGGTAATTTGTTGTAATTTAGTATAATTAGCATAGTTGACCATATTTTAGGTTATTTTTGGCATTTTTTAAACATAATTAGGCTAATTAAGCATAATTTAGCCGAATTTAGCATAATTAGGATAATTAGATCATTTGAGCATATTTTACCGAAATTAGGCTATTTTAGCATATTTTAAGTTATTTTAACCGCAATTGGACAATTTTAGCATATTTTAGCATAATTAAGCCTATTTTGGCTTTTTTTAGCATATTTTACCGAAATTAGGGTATTGTAGCCTATTGTAGTATATTTTAGGTTATTTAACCGCAATTGGCCTATTTTAGCATGTTTAAACAGAATTAAGCCTATTTTGGCCCTTTTTAGCATATTTTACCGAAATTAGCGTATTGTAGCATATTTTAGCATATTTTAGGTGATTTTAACCGCAATTGGCCTATTTTATCATTTTTAAGCAGAATTAAGCATATTTTGGTCATTTTTAGCATATTTTACCGAAATTATGGTATTGTAGCCTATTGTAGCATATTTTAGGTTATTTTAACCGCAATTGGTCTATTTTAGCATGTTTAAGCAGAATTAAGCCTATTTTGGCCCTTTTTATCATATTTTACCGAAATTAGGGTATTGTAGCCAATTGTACAATATTTTAGGTTATTTTAACCGCAATTGGCCTATTTTAGGTTATTTTAACCGCAATCGTCCAGTAATTGACGAGTCGATCAGTACTAGCAGCACCGAACATTTCAGTCCTCTCCTGTGGATGCCCCACGACGATCACCGAGTCTCACTGGCTTCTCGTGAGGTACGTATTTTTTTTAGGTTTTCTTTAAATTTTGTTGAGTTTAAATTTTGTTATGTTAACACCATGTGGATTACTTTTTTCAACGCATGACACGTTTCTTTTAGATGTGAAGTTGCGGTGCGTTCACATGCAGTACTACGAGGTGATGGACCAGTACCTCATCAATCTGGGTCTCTACCAGGTTGTGGACATCTTGCGGACTGAGAGAAACATCATCAATGCATCTCTCATCGCAGGACTGGTGGAGCGATGGCGTCCCGAGACGCACACGTTCCACATGCCATTCGGAAAGATGACAGTGACACTCCAGGATGTGAGTGCCCTTTGGGGTTTGCCTATCAGTGGCACACCCGTTGGCGGCGTATCTGACAGCCGGAGATTTGCTGCTGATATCGAGTGGTTGTTGGGAGCTGATCCTCTCTCTCTTATTGGGGATTTTGGGCCGTCCAAATTCCATCTAAGAATGACTAAGTTACGAGAGCACTTCAGCGTGGGTCTGACGGTAGATTTCACCAATGAGCAGATTCAAAGGTAAAAACTAAAAATTATTTCTATTACATTTACTATAAATTATTTCTATTACATTTACTATTAATTGTTTCTATTACATTTACTATAAATTGTTTCTATTACTTTTACTATAAATTGTTTCTATTATTTTTTTTATATGTTTTGTATTGTAGATATACAAGGGGCTACGTGATGGACCTTTTTGGTTCTGTCATGTTTTCTGATTCTAATGGTGATATGATGCCGATGATGTATCTTCTGCTGCTGACAGACCTTGATCAGCCGTCACCGTACAACTGGGGTGGGGTTGTCCTAGCCCATCTGTACTCCCACCTGTGTCATGGTTGTGAGGTAAGTCTCTAACTCTTTTCTTACTTAATTATTTAATCAATCAATCCAAATACCCTGACGGCTAAAATTCTTGACAATGCAGAAGAAGGCAAAGTAGATGTATGGGCCGGTACTCCTGCTTCAACACTGGTCATGGTCACGGCTACCGGTAGGCCGGCCTATCCCGAATGAGGCTCCGGCATGGAGAGTGCCCGATACTTGGAGATGCCCAGCATACGAGAAGAAGTGGCACGGTTACCACAACTACATAGATCAGACTCACAGTAGTACCATTGGGATCAGACCAGTCCGTTCAGAGCTGCAGAGTTTGGCTGCGGATCTTGTTGAATGGACACCGTACGAGCAGTTGTACGAGGAGCGGTTGCTGGTGAGTTGTTTGTAGGAGCGGGAGATGTGGTACTACAGAGGTCCACTTGTACACTTCTGGATAGTGGAGCACCACTACCAGATCGGGTACTCCGTCAGCTTGGACATGCGCCGTTGATTTTCACACACCCATCTTTGTCGAGGTCTACCATCAAAGACCTGCACAAGTAAGTCGTATTCTATTATCAACTATCTCATATTACTTGATAGCTTTGTATTGCAACTAACGTGTTCCTTACAGGATGAGCCACAAAGGGCGACTGGAGTGGGACTGGAGCAACCATTTGCAGGAGTACTACACTACGGCGGCGGATCCCCAGCATATGGACTTTTATCATGAGCCAGATGTGTTCTTTCATACCTCTGGACATCCCCTATTGAGGTACGAGACTTGGTACATGCAGGTCTGCATGGCCACTGTATATCTGCAGGGCGATTACGGTGCTTATTTATGCGACAAGGTCAAAACCGATGATGGTCACACACCCAACGGCATCAAATGGCTCGCCAAGTAATGCCCCTAAAACTATATAGTTTTTCCTTAACTGAATAGTTCATCAATGTTTGATCTGACAAAATAATTTTTTTCAGCTTTTGTCCTCGATCAAGGAGTGCGGGCATGGGATCACCATGCTGGAAAAGAAGAAGAACTGGAGACATCTTGGGTACCGCACTCTCAGGAAGAATGCGAATTATGTTGAGGATGCCAGGCACGGTGGGAAGCTCATCACCATGCTGCGAGACGCCGGAGAGAACATCAACTGGCGTGAGATAGATCCGACCGAGCCCAACGCGAGCCTGATTATGCTACATAAGATGCCACCTTCCCCCGATGAGCATCCAGAGTGGGACTACCATCGTTGGGTATTGTCCAATGCTGGGTGGGAGGCATTCTACGATGAGCATGGACGTCCGGTTCAGACTCAGGTATGTCATACTTCAGTAGCTGTCAGGTTTGTACAAATTTTTTCATTCAGATCAAATTTACTAAATTATGTGTATGATTGCAGGGTCCGGCCGAGATGTCGCCACAGTCACCGCCTCAGGAGTCCTTTACTACGGATGTCGAGTCCCTCTCGTGCAGTCTCGATGAGATCGGGGTATACGAGGAGGGTTTTATGTTGGCACTGCCAGTACCCCGATATGGGACAGAGATGCCACGTGATAGTGAGGCTAGTGGTAGCGGGTCTCATACTCAGCCTGACTTTGAGACTGGGCTCGCTGCATCCATCTTCGGTACACCCTCGCCAGTCCCGACAGTCTCTAGGGGTGAGTATAAATGGGATACTGCCGAGCAGATATGCAGCTACACCGATGCTGGTATAGAGACACCGAGAGAGAGAGCCTGGCCGCGCGAACGCCTGGCGAATGCCGGAGTACCGCCTGAGCGATGTTCCCCCTCTCCGTTTCAGTAGTACCGTGGTTAGTTTTGTACTATTTATATTTGGTATACTATGTTTGGTGTTTTATGTTTGGATTATCTTATATTTCAGTTCTTTTGTATGTGTGCTTTTATGGTACTATTTTTATATTTTCCAGATAAAATAAATTATCATGATAATGTTAAACAATAACAATAACAATAATAGTACAACATAAAATATAAACAAAAAATATTAAAGAAAAAAAAATTGAATAAGTGGTTTAAACAACAGAATAAATACTTCAAAGTTTTTCAAACACACCAAAAAAAATTATATTAAATAGTACCCAGAAAAATAGTCAAGAAAATAATATTACAATACAATGACAAAATAAAATTACACTACATAATCACAAAGCAGATCATGTACAAAAATAAAATATTTTGTGTGTAAAAAAAAATAAAAATTGAGGAAACCGGCCAGATTCTGGCCGGCTTCTGGGGAAGAGAAAACCAGCCAGAATCTGACCGATTTGGACATTTTTCAAAAAACCAAGAAATTCTGGGTATATTTATTAATTTGTAATTAACTTTGGATATTAATAAAAATGTCGGTATCAGCTACAACACCGAATAATTTGATGCACCTAACAAAATCTTTATGGTTTATTTATGTAGATTCTCCTGTTTATAACAGGAGGAGGGGTTTCAATGGACATCAGATTGAAATTTATCTGATAATTAGTTTAAGTTGTTTGATTCATATTAAAATTTGTACATATGTAAACCATATGTCTTAGGTTTACGATTTGGCTGAGATTAGTCCAAATTTAAATTTCAAATGAATCTTAATGCGTATCGGATGGTTTATACCAAACATCAGACAGATTTTGGTCCGTTAATTGCGCAATAATATTTTTTTTAATTATATTAATTTAATTTTAGTCATACTGGATTGAAAAGTTTTCAAGGACGGAAATTAAACCCAATCAACTCAATGAATTATATATATACACACAAAGATTTCACAACTTATATAGATGTTAAATTTGTTATAATTTTCATGAACTTCTTAGGGTTATTTTCTAAATTTCGTCCTAAAAAAAATTACTGATATTTTTTTTAAATGAAACAATTTTTATAAAATAAATTGTGTATTCAGCAAAACTCGGACACTATAATTCTTCCAAAACTTTTTAGAAAATTTTATGCTTAACCTCTTTACATATTTAGTATAGATTTGGTTGTAGTTATATTTAATTTCTTAGTCAACTTTTTTGTTACATATTTTTTATGTTTAATATGTTAAGAAGAAGACAATCATGCTTAAATAAATTAGAAGAAAATAAATGCTACATTGAATTCAGCCCAATCTTGTAAAAGTGCACTAGAAAAGCCATAAAATAGAAATTAAATTTTAAAAGTTGTGGGCTGCAATATCTTTTGTCATTAATTAATTACATTGATTGATTAATTGGAGAATATATATGTCCGGTCTAATGTCTTTTCATTAGAAATCGCTCACAATTCATTACAAAAATAAAACTTTTTTCTTGGGAGATTTATTGACTTGTTTGTTCCGTGTTGTATAGAACATGTAATTAGGGCGGAGTCAAAAAAATTTAGTAGGCGACAAAATTTTAGAATGTCATGTAATTTTACAATAATTTGAATATTAAGTTTTTTAAATAAAAATAAAAAATAGAAACATTTTTTTAGTAAAAATTTTAGGGTGAGACACAATTATAAAATCTTTTACATCTTAAGTATATTAATATAATTTTTTTCTGAAAAAAATAAAAATAGAAGTATATTTGAATTTATTTTAGTCATAATTAAGGAAAGCAAGTGACCGGCTCCACTGGTACATGTAATCATATTGTAGTTGGTAAGTTGGCTAATTAATTGATAGAATAAAAACAAATGGTATATATATTAAATAAGAAAAAGTAAGACCAAGGAGGATGTTAAAAAAAAAAATTATTATCCAACTCAGAACAAATTATTAGATTTGAGATTTCACTAAAAACTGATTCGGGTTGGATGTTTTAAATGGGTTCAGGATTTTGTTGTATGACTCCAATTCATGTTAATGAAACTAATACAGCAATATTTCTGTAGCTTTATGTTGTTAGAAAATTATAAAATCATTTACAGTATAGTTGACTAAAATAGTGTTCTCTATCTGAAGATATGATTTTGAAATATAGTGCATGTCAATACAATTTTTTTTTTTAAGAGCTGTTTGTTCTGAATTTTTTTTTTAAATCAATATACAATCAATTTTTTTATCAATACAAATTGTTGGATGGCTATTTGCCACCAACCATCAAAAAAGAAATCAATGTGCAACATCATGTCTAATATGATATGTTAATAAACAAATTTGTGATTTTTTTAAATGTGACATAGTAAATACGCACTGTGATTAACATATTCTGACTCAATAACTTATTGTATTATGTCATGCATGATCAAGTTAATTTTTCACATAATATATTGAACCGTAATAAAAATGACAACGATTATTACGATATGCATATTGTCTTGACATGTTCCTCATGCCGTGATTTATTAGTCATGTTTAATTATTTTTTTTAATTTAAGTTATTTTATTTGAAAAACAATTCTTAAAAAAATGTGAGAAAGTTGTAAAAAAATGTATAATAATGAATTAATTGTGATCACATATCGTGATCAAGTAGGTTTGTATATATGTCGTGCAATTTCTTTCGGACAATAATGAAGATATGAATCACACGAGTCACAACACGTGACCGCAAGTAGATTTGCATGTCATGTAAATTTTTTAGAAAAAAAATGAAGATATGAATTGCAAATAGGTTTTCATGTCATACAATTTCTTTAGGACAATAATAATAAAGATATAAATCACATGAATCAAGACACGTGACCGACCTGTGTGCCTTATTGCGATGGATATGTCATATTTATGATGAAAAGTTAATTGAACAAAATTTGAGGCCATGCATGAGGTCTATAGTCGAATGACATCCACTAATTTGCAATTCAACCGAGGGATTGACCTAACATGGCAAATGCAAAATGAGCCAAACATGTCTCTTCCATGGCATCTCTTCCAAATGATGAAAACATAGACCTACTTGTCACACCCATCCACCAACACTAATTGTTTGTGGCATCTAATAATTTCACACCTCACATCCAAATAAAGTAATATATAATATAATTTTTACTTTTGCAAAAAATGTGGCCTAGGTTTCAGTAAATAACAGAGAGTAATGCCTTTGAGACTGAGGAATAGTAGAAAACGGGTGCATATTGTACACAATATCTACTTTTAAAGAATCATAATTAATAGGACGATTTTTTTTTTAAACATAGAAAAAACTTGGGAATTCGTTAAGCATATGTGATGTAGTTTTTTGGGAGTCCGCTGCCTCTACAAGTCAAATAGTTTGGGCAGCTTCCCTTTCCGAATTTTGAGTTTTAGTGGAGATTTATCAGTCCCGACTGACTTTGTCCTCCTCTAAAATTTTTTTTGCCCCCCTTTGAATATTTGATTTGTAATTCGGGTTAAATTTAGGATTAAAATTAAAATAAATTTGTTGAATTTTGATTGGTAATTAGAATTATAAGTCAGAGCATCAGAAATTACAAGTTAAAGCATTATAAAGTATAAGTTAAAACATTGTTTTTTATTGAGTACCCAATTGGTTAATGAATTTATGCCCGATTAGATATTTAGACCTGATTCGATATTTTTTTGCCCCCTGACGAAAATTCTGGATCTGCCCCTATTGGACTGGATGTATTATAGGTCTAATGATCTACTATCTATCTCTGAATAAGTCTCTTTAAAGTGGTGCGATCAATAGGTGTATATGAACCGGTGTCTATGTTTTATAAATATGCAGTGATTAGTTCAATTTTCGAATGCTATTATGTTTGCACCATTTACAGAAAACGAGAGAGAAATAAACAAAAGAAGGAAAGAGGGGATTGTCTGTTGACGCTAGCACTCTGACTCACATTTTGTTTTCAAATCTGTTTATGTGGATACCGGTAGAAACACAGTAGTTGTTGCTGGTGCGTACATCTGACATGAAAAAGGGGAAGACAAGAGGGTGATTGCTCCTTCGATTAGACGAAGATATTCGCTGCGCGTCTAGTGGTAAAACTTATTTATCTTGATGTTAATTTTATACATAGATTCTAATTTTTGAATATTAAAATATCATGAACTGAATTAAATTATTGCACTTTAACCTATTCGAATTCTCAATATTTTTGTGGGTTATTGCCTACTCCTAATGGAGCCCAATATTTTTTTCCAGCCCAACTCATGTTCTTTCTAGCCGCTGACCCGCTTGTTCTTTTTTTTTCTTTTTTTTTTTCTGCACAATCCAGATTTTCCTTTCTTCTTTTTCATTATAGCCCAGGTTTGTTTGTTTTTTTCTCGCTAAAGGCTGATATTTGTACTCTTCTTATTATTTTTTGCCTACTTTAGATCAAATTTATGAGTCTGTCCCTGGCTCTCCCTAAACCACATCAAATATGAAATATGTGGTTCCTTCGCAAAATAAAATATTGTATGGCTGCTGAACGGATGGCATTGTCGCACACTGAGGAACCACCACCAAATGCACAATTCTTTCCATGCTATTGAAAACATTTAGTGATCTTTCTAATTCTTTAAAAAATATTTTCCTTTTCCAAAAATAAAAGAACTGTCTTGTTCCTTTGTAATTCCTGAAATATGTGGCCAACTCTACAACGAATAATTGTTCAATGAAAGACGGAGTGGAAATGTTAGATGCATTAATTGTTTGCCTTCGCTGCTCATATTATATATTATGAGTTTTCTGACTATAAATATACTCTATCACCAACTGGATAGTTTTCAAAATTGTAATTTCATTCTCTTATTTTTTTTCCCCATATGTAATTCTATTATTTAATTTTTCTCCTTTTCAGAGACGGACCCAGGTGGAGCCAGGGGAGTAATTGTCTCTCTTGGATTTTGAAAATTTATGGAGATCTATAGGTCCCGACCAACTTTGTCTCTCTTTGAATTTTTTTTATCTCCCTCTGGAATTCTGATATGTAATTTGGGTTAAATTTAGAGTTAAAATTAGAATAACTTCATTGAATATGAATTGGTAATTAGAATTAAAAGTTAGAGCATTGAAATAAATCGGAGCATTGAAAATTATAAGTTAAAATATTGTTTTTATCTAGTACCCGATTAGCTATTAGTTTGAACCCGATTAGCTATTTAAACCCGAGTCACTATTATTTTGCCCTTGCTAATTGAAGAGGGAGAGCAAACTAGAAATGGAGAGGACCCTTGAAATGGCCTGGGAGTCCGCTTGAAACCAGCAGCCGAGACAGACGGAAAGAGGGAGAGCAACAAGAGATGCATTGTTGTCCACTCGAGGGCAAGGCCGACAGTAAAATGCTGGCGGTTGAGGCGAGTATGAGACAGACGAAGCTGTGGCTAAGGCGTGTCTGAGACGGAAAGAGGAGAGCGCGAGGGGCGGGGTAAAAAGAAAATCACACAAAAGGAGAAGGGGGGGGGGGGGGGGGGGGGGGGGGGGGGGGGGGGAAGAAAATCACAAACCTAGAGGAGTTGGAATTGACAATTTCTATTCTGAGAAGAGAGGGAGAACAATGGAGAGGAGACGAGAAAGAAGACGGAGAAATTTTGAACTTCAGTCTGCGTGCACTTTTATGAGCGATTAAATTTACACGAATCTGTAATCGATCGAACGGCTGAAGAATTATGCTCACTGAAAGATTCAGTGAGCACATCACACCCTAGCCTTACTCTTTTAATTATACCGAACAACAAAAGAACTAGCTAGCATTTCAAACATATATATGAATTTTGCTATCGAGTGTTTTAATTTGAGGAGTTTTGAAACATCTTTGAAGCTTCCTTTGAAAGTTCATATCGAGTGTTTTGAAGTTAATTAAAAAGTAGGTAAGAGCAATATTTCCTAAACAAGAATGATAGTTTGAAATTCGAGAGTTTGAAATAAAAATCAAATTGTTCGAAAAATCAGTCTTTGATATTCTAGTAGTTAAGAGCAATATTTTTCCTAAACATAAATGATAGTTTGAAGTCCGAGAATTTGAAATCCGATTGAAAAGTTTCTTATGAATAGATCAAATTAGAAAATATAACCTCCATATTATCTCAAAATAAGAATCAAATAAATTTAAGATTTTCATATCTTAAAAAAAATTGAGAGAGCTAATCGGTAAAAAATTGAGTGTGTGTAGCTAAGGGGGAATCCAATTGAAAGGATTGTGAGTCAGTTGACCCCATTTATATTTTATATAATTGCGCTTTTATGTGTTATTTTATAAATTTTTGAAAAAAATGTTATAGTATCAACTATGATTGACCCCGTAATATTTACTAATTGCGTCCACAGTTGACCTTTATATTATAATTTCTACCTCAATTTAAAACTGTGCGTAACCCACTAATGCAGTGACCCACTACAGTCTTATTTTTTTAGATTATGCTAATTAATGTTAGGGTACGTTTGGATCGTGCAAGGGGTTAGTACAAAAATAGTGATTTTTGGGTTAGTAGTTGAGAGTTGAGACTATTTGAGTTAGTAAAATTATCGTTTGGATTGTATATTTGGAATAGTGAAGGAGGGAATGAATAAAATAATAATTAAACTAATATAATATTTAAAATAATATTATATTACCTTTAATATTTAAACTAATATTTTTAATACTAGTTTAATATTTTATTTAATATTAATCTACTATAATCTGATATTATATTTATTTAATACTAATCTAATATTTAAACTAATAAAAACATTACATTTAACATTCAAAATAATATTACATTATATTTAATGATTTTAATCTAATATTTTATTTAATACTAATTTAATATTTAAAGTAATATTATATTACATTTATTATTTAAATTAATATTGTATTATATTTAATATAATATTATATTTAATACTAATTCAATCTAATATGATATTATATTTATTTAATATCAATATAATATTATATTTAATACTAATTCAATATAATATGATATTATATTGCATTTAACATTTAAACTAATATTATATTATATTTAATATTTAACTAATATTATATTATATAATTTATATTTAATCTAATATTTTTATGGGTTAGTAGAATAGAGTTATTTTTAGCTAATTCAATTTTCTAATTTGTGTTTGAATCATCAAAATTTGAAAATAGTGGAGCTGTGAGTGATCCAAACACACCCTCAGTGAAGAAAAGCTTGAATGAGAAACTTGATGAGCAATGATGGGAGAGGAGGCAAAGGCAGCTCCATTCTTCCAAGTGGAACGAGGAGAGAGAAAGGAAGAGACAAGGGATGAGAAGAGAGAGAAAGAAGGTCAACGAAATGCACCAAGGGTGGATGGATGAATGGATGTATGAGTCCAAAATCTAATTAAAAGCAGTGGGGTTTCTTCCTGTCTTGTCTTTTCGACATCCCCAAATTGGAGATTTAACAATTTCAGATTTTAGGAAGTAGAATTGAGAATTGGGTCTTTTAAAAAGACACTTATTTTATCTCCTAACCGACCATGTTTCCATTATCTGGGCTAATCATATCATATGCTTTTTTGTATCTTTATGCTTGCTGTTGCTGCTTTAATTGCTAGTTGCTAGTGATTGGTTCATCTCCATCCCCATGTAACCGCAGTTAATTAGAGAAACACACAATTTTTATGATACCTCATATGTTATATTATTTATTATTTGTTATTTGAGTGAGACTATACTGTACATATTACATATCATGCTAAGTGGTTATATTATTTATTCTAAAAAAATATAAATTTTGGTCTTTAGATATATTTTCTATATAAAGATCATGCTAAGTGGTTCAGATCGACTATTTAAACTCTGAAAATGAAGATATATATTGGTAGCACGAAACGATATGTAATATGTTTATCACCGTAGGCTCGCTCTTGTTATTTTATTAGTTGTTATCAAATAGAATATTTATTATTTAATTATTTCAAGACGCAAACAACGACCAAAATAGCAAGTTGATTTAGGGGAGGAATGTAAATTAATAGTAACAAAGAACTATTCATAACATGTCATCTGCACAAGATTAAAAAATTTAATCATAGCTGAGCATTTGTTCCTTCGTCATATTCTCATATTGTATATGTAGTGTGCAAAGATTTAAATACCCTCCTTCATATTTTTCTTGCCATCTAACGTAATTATCATCTCTAACAGATTACACACCATTTAGTACTGTAACTAATTAAACTTATCTACAGTTTATATATGCTCGATAACAACTTGACATGATTTGAGACACATTGGTATTCAATTACAAAGAACACACACAAGACATAATTTAGAAGAACTGTTAGACATGATTTAGTTCGAGCATAGACATACTTAATTCAAAGGCATTTTTGTGTTAACTCTTTGATCATATCCTCTGCTATAGCTAAGTAGGTGAAATAGATATGGCACCCAATGATTACATATATAAAACTTAGATTTTTTTTTTTTAAATTTCCGAAAGTACACAAAAAAATTAATTCTTCAATCAGTGATATTTCAAGATACACCGGCCTGACGTGACGCATGTTGTTTGATGTACAATTGGATGCACGGTACAAACGGGTTGTGTGCTCTGCCACAGTACCATGGTAGAAACAACAGACCACTTGATACTTGATGTGGAATTGTCGATACACGGTAAGATTTTGGTAAAGTCTAGCTGTCCAACTAAATATACCGCAAATGACCGAAACAAACTAGAAATATGGTAGGAGGGACAAAAACTTCTAGGAGGAGAGCAAAGAAGGCATTGGGACATAGCTTAGGCAGCATGCTCGTGGGCACTGTGGAAAAAGCGAAACTGTCGAACCTTTTCATAATTAAATAAACCAGAGATCATCCTTATCAATGCAGCGTCGATCGATATTCATAATTGGATGCTTTTCTTCTTAGTAAATAAAGTAGAACATAGATTACCTAGTTCGAAATGACATCTTCTATCCTTAGGAGAAAAATTAACTTTAATCAACTCAGTCCTTTCTTCTATTCCTTTATATACATTGTCAGTTTACAAAATACCTATCACAATCATTAATAGGATTGATAAGATTAGAAGACAATTTCTTTGGCAAGGTAGTGATAGATCCAAAAAGAAATATATATTGATGAAATGGTCTGTTGCTTGTTTAGCAAAACAATTTGGAGGTATGAAAATTTTAAATCTTAGGGATATGAACATTGCATTACTGTTGAAATTGTGCTGGAAATTGAAAAATCCATCATACACCAGTACATGGAAAACCTTAATTATGATGAAGTACTGTACAGGGCCTAGTTTGTATAAATCTTCCTTCTTGATAGCTATCAGTAAAGTAGAACAATTAGGTCATACCAGTGTTAGTTATGAACTAGGAAGTCAATCTTCTGTTAGGTTTTGGGAGGACATTTGGTACCAGGAATGCACTTTAGCTACTAGATATCCACAATTATACCAAATATGCCTCAATAAAATTATATTGGTACCAGAGGTTATTCATTCTCAAGTACAAATTCTACAATTCAGAAGGGTATAAGTAGGGGTCAACCAGCTTGATTGGTCTGATTTACTATATATCATTAGTATTACTTCTTTCACATCTGAATATGATAAGTTAGCTTGGAGATGGAAATCATCAGAGAAGTTCTCTACTCAATCCATTTATAGAGGGATCCTGGCCTCTCACCCCATCATTTGGTGGACATTACCAGTTCCACCCAAAATTAGAATTTTCATGTGGTTAACAATGCATAAGAGAATTTTAACCAAAGACACTCTTGCTTCTAAAGGGTGGGTAGGGAACCAAACTTGTCACTTTTGCAATGCCTTAGAAACTAAAGATTATCTTTTTCTTACCTGCCCTTTAGCTCAACAAATTTGGTTCTGGCTTGGAAAGAGTCAACTGTTCATGACTTCCTGGCTTTCATGGGATGATATCTTTCATTATGCTCTTACATTACCTAAAGTAGAAGCCACAAGTTTACTCATAGTCCTTAGTGCTGTATGCTGGGTTATTTGGAAACATAGAAATGATATGTGCTTTAATGAATGCTTACCAAAGTCTGCTAGGTCTATTATCTTGCTAATTAAATCTACTGTTGCTTATTGGACATGAAATGTGAAGAAAAAAGCTAAGGAGGCTGCTACTAGCTGGATGCCTATTTTAGAAGATGCACTACCTCTGGATGTGATTTCCCCCAACATGGAGATAGTTCTTTACCAACCAGACACTGGAGTGGATGCCAGTAATGCATAAAGAGTCCTTCTTCCCTCCTTTTTGTGCCTAGCTTAACCCTCAGCCCTTTACAAAGTGGCTTACTTTTAGCTTCTTTAGAGTACTTTTGGAACTTAGCTATTTCTAAAATTTGATTAATATGTTGCTTGTTGGGATGTTTTGCTCATGTGAGTTGGAGATAACAGTACCACCAGGGATGTTCCCTGGCTGAACTATACTTGTAATTATACTATTGTAGCAATGAAATGGGCATTTTAGCCTCTTTAAAATAGATTTGATGCTTTTCATTTAGAGAACAAGTAGGCTGGGAAGGCCTACTGATAACCTTAGCATTTTTTAATTTTGTTAGAGGAAATTTATGGCAAATGAGGAATGTCATAATTTTTTACACGTGCATAGATAATATGATGTAGATCATATTCAACGGTTTTATTTTGACTTTTTAAGTTTTAAATTTTGAAATATTGAAGTTCTTAAAATTGTAGGCATGATGGAGACACAAAAAATAGAGGCATTTGAACCCTCCTCTTCTATCAATATATCTTTTAGTGGATCTTTTTGAGTAAAGGTTGGAGGTCAAACCACCAAACTATTTTTTTTGAAAAAATATGGATATTTCCACCGATTTCATATATAAACCATATGAACCTGATCAGGTCCAAATACATAATCACTAGCAATACTCAAAAAAACTACCTAAAGCAGCCAAAATAACCATATCCAAATAACCTAAGGCAACCAAAATAACGACATAGTTCAACTCAAAACATAATTGTTGCAAGACATTAAGCTAATTCATCACATTTAACTTCATCTTCTTCATTCAACTCTTCTCCATAAATTTGATTTTGGACGCTGTCAGCTCCAAAACCCTGAGTAGAGAACCACCAAACTATTTTAATACCCTTGTAATACAACAAAGGATTTCCCCCATCTGGGTTTCGAATCCCATGACTTCCCACATAGAGATCATGTTCCTTTGCCACTAAACCAAATACTAGTTCATCTTTTAGTGGATCTTTTTCACTAAAAAAAAAAAAAAAAACAATTTGGAACAATTTTGTTCAGATATCAGTTTCACAGTGTCAAATGGTGGTGATGAGATCCAACGATAACTGGGTCAAACTTTCTTTTGTTCCAATATATATAAAATGACTAAGAGTGAGGCCCGATGTACGGAAATTGATAAATTAAAAGGCTATATATTCTAAGTTAATTACAAATAACGCAGTTTACAATTAGGTCACATGTCATAACAAGCTCTAGTTGACTTTGTGATGTAATTATTGAGACGATCGAAGCGCAAAAACCTTTAATAATTGTTGGGTCATTTTCTTTACCCGAAGAAAAAAAAAAAAAAAAATTCACGTCTAACACAGATACAGAGTTATATTATTATGAAATTAAACCCATCCTTTAATCTTATCACTTCTTAATCTTAATATTTTAAATGGCTGCACCCATCTGAACAACATCTATTTAGCTTATCGGGTAAAGTTTTCTTTTTCGTATTCGATAAGACGGTTACTGGTAGATTTTTTTGTCGTTTAGCTTATTGGGTAAAGAGTAAAATTTAGCTTATCCTCAAGGAAATACAAACATTTCAATTGAATTAAACTAAGTACAAAAGCTCTCGTGGTAATTTAATTCACTAGAGATTCTGACCCATTCTCCTCATATTTGCAATGATCTCTGCCTCCTGAACTCGGCCCAAAACTATGTTCCCCTTAGTGATTAAAGAAACATGGCCCATATAAATTGACCTTTTGGTGAGAAAATTGAGAAGGCCCAGTTGAATAATTCCCTGGCCCATCCCTTTTTATTGGGTTTAAAAGGAGTTCAGACTATATCAGAAAGGTGTGTAATCTCTTTAAATTGAACTTCAAAGGCGTTTTTGTGTTAACTCTTTTATTCATATCCTCTACTATAATTAAGTAAGAATCCTTTTGAATATAACTTGCTAGGTGACATAGATATATACTAGTTTCACAAAAGTTACATAAAACTTGAATTATTTTTAAAAAAATTCCAAAAGGACACAAAAAATTATATCCTCAATCAGTGATATTTCAAATTACACCTGAGACGTTACGCAGGTTGTTTGATCTGAATGGATGATCTGCATTTGCTTCAGGCTATATAAATTTTGGAACAATTTTGTTTAGATGTCAGTTTCACAGTATCAAATGGTGTAACGGTAAGTGAGGCCCGATGTATGAAAATTGATAAATTAAAAGTAGGGGTGCAAACGGATCGAATATTATTCGTCCGGATCTGTATTCAAAATTTTGCAAATTTGAATAATCAGATACGGATATGATTTTAATTTCAGAAATAGATACGGTTTATTATCTGTATCTGTATTTTTTAAATTTCCAGATATCCGTTTAAGCCCACGGCAGAAATTTATTTCTACTATCCGCTACCGATTCATTTTATTTAATTAATTCCTTCTTTCACCGACCATCTGAGTCTCGACTTCCCTTACCTTTATTTCTCCAAAATCCTTAATATTGGCGGTTCCTCAAATTGGCGAAACCATCAAAAGCTTGAGACAGAACTTCAAGTCTTTAACCTTAGCGATGCATTAGGTGCATGATTTTTCTTCAAAATTTATTGGCGACAAATATTTTTTTTTTTTCACAAGAAGCCTCGAAAAGCTTCGTGAAAATACCGGCAAGAAACTTAAGAAGCCTTTGAATTATATACGTATTTTATATTATTTTTATTTTCTAATGTGAAAAATAATTTGTTGAATAATATGTTAATTTTGTTATAATATCAGAATTATGTATCCGAATTATATCCGTATCCGTATTCGTATCCGTTCAATATCCGATCTGTATCCGTATATGTTTAATATCCGATCCGTATCTATATCCGAAAAATAAAACGGATACGGATATGATTTTACCACTATCCAATCCGTATCCGATCCGTTTGCACCCCTAATTAAAAGGCTTATTCTTAGTTAATTACAAATAACGCTGTGCAAAATTATGTCACATGTCATAACAAGCTCTAGTTGACTTTTTGATGTAATTATTGAGACGATCGAAACACAAAAACCATTAATAATTGTTGGGTCATTTTCTTTACCCGAGGAAAAAAAGAAATATTCACGTCTAACATGGATACAGAGTGATATTATTATGAAATTAAACCTATCATTTAATCTTATCACTTGTTAATTATACAGGGCTGCACCCATCTGAACACATCTATTGACTTGATTAATTTATCCCAGATGCTAGGTAAGGTAACAATAGCTACTTAAACCCTTCCTTTGCCCTTGATTATTGCAATAACAGAGCAATAATGGAAAACCATCTGTTCCTCATATCTCGTCTTTTCATTGTTTACACCTTCCTTGTTCCACATGTAATACTTGCGGTACCTCCGGTACAAGTAATTAAACATCGGAGTCATTCTCGACCTGAGCTCTGTGGCCGGTAAAATGACCGAAATTTTTTTAGTTGACAGCTCCAAAAATCAAATTAAATGAATACCACTCCTGGGGCCTGATTTTCAATCCTACCACCCACGCTAATCCAGTTCGCGCACCAAATTAGCAGGTGCGCGGACTGGGTTGGCGCACCAGCCAATTTGGTGCGCGAACTGGGTTAGCGTGGGTGGTAGGATTGAAAATCAGGCTCCAGAAGTGGTATTCATTTAATTTGATTTTTGGGGGGTGTCAACTAAAAAAATTTCGGATAAAATGAGCATGACTAGTATCAACTTAGCAGTGTCTGATTTCCATTCTAAGAATATGATGGGGAGTGCAAATCTCGTACTTCATGTCCGGGACTCAAAAGGAGATGCTGTTACTGCAACTGCTGCTGGTACATTTTCTTTTTCGGCATTTTATATCTCATTTTCAGTTCACCCATTTCTAGTTCACCTAACTTGGTCTGAATAATATGGTTCCCAGGTACCGGTACGACCTCTCCAATCTAACATTAGTTGCATGCTTTGTTCACTTACATGCTTTTAGAAAGTCTTAGGTGTAAGTTCTAATAGACGCAATATATATTAATTGTAAGAGAATTCTGAGCTTTCTCCATCATTTAAGAAGAACATAAAATCCACTTTACCCTTCCTGCAAATTAAAATGATTGGTTGTACTTCAGAACAAACCATTTAGTTATATTTACTTTCAAGTCAACACACATGCTTAATTAGGCTAATTAAGTTGCAGCTGCTATGGACTGTCGAGCATCAATATAAAATGAATGAAAAATATCAAAAAAATTACCCTCGGTTATTGGAATAGTAAAGCTAGAAAAAACCCAATAAAATTACCTCTATAAAGAATTCTAATTAGTATTAGATCAGGGGAGACACGTGCCTGCCCTGCTAGGGTGGCCTCAGCACATGCTAATTGGCATATATGATATATAACAGTAAAGTAGCAACCATGTTGTGAATTTAGGTTCTTAATTAATTGTCCGATAATAAAACACTTAAGTCAACTCAGTTCCGTTAAAGGTGTGAGGTTCTGTTTGATGCACCTGGACAATGCACTTGTGTTACCAGCACCGTTTACTTGCATTAATTATAACTCAAGTAGGCATGTGCATGTTTTGGCAAAAATTGACGCAACCTCCACAGTATCGAAATAATTCCCGCAGCGTTGATCCAATCCTCACAAAATTGATTCAAAGATCTTATATATTGATCAAAATACCCTTAAAGAGCTTCATCACATAGTTTTCACCCTCAAATTCCAACAAAAACAAAAATGTATTTGAATACTATTCTGTACCATCTTACTGTTCTCACGTGCTCCCCCTTCTATAGATTTTGAGTAACCTTTTAGTTACACCATTCCGAATAGAAATCAATTGACTGCAGAGTAAATTAACATACCTCATTTTAAAAATTATAGCACTTGATTTGCTAAATTCGGTGAAGGTCCATCTGATCATTGGACCTCAGAATTTTGACGAGGCTCCCCACATAGCTGCATTGGCGACAACTGCACATGTACCAGTTCTCTCCTTCTCGGCAAGCGATACATCTGTTTCTCCATTCAGATTTCCCTTCTTTATCAAAACAGCACCAAGCGATGCAACTCAATCCCAAGCCATTGCCAATCTCATATCTACAATTCGAACAAATACAATTCGAACAAATGGAGTCGTCCTAATTTATGAAGATTCTTACCAGTACGGCGAACTTGTACCTTCTACAGATAAGGACCTTGGAGATAGTAAGATCCATCGTGTTCTTATTTCCTCAAATATTAATGATGAACAGATCTATGATAACCTTGTTTCTGTCATGGGAATGAAGGGGCATGTATTTTTGGTACATTCGTCAGTCCACCTGGCCTCCCGTCTCTTTAAGGCAGCCAAGGTGGCAGGAATGTTGTCCGATGACTATGTATGGATTACCACTGAATTTATTACAAGTTATTTGGAATCAACAGTTGATTCCTCCTTATTCGGTTCAATGCATGGTGTGCTTGGGGTAAAGGCACACATCAGACCATCAAAGAAGGTGCGTCAATTTGAACAGAGGTGGAGGTTAGAGTTTGTCATGAAGTATATAAATCATGACACCATCCGGCCAACAGCTTATGAACTGTGGGCATACGATACAGTATGGGCAACGGCAATTGCGGTAAACCGGGCAATTGAGGAAAATTGTTTCGGTGATGGAGAAAGTCTCTTGGAGCTCATCCGAAATACTGAGTTTGAAGGAATAAGTGGGCGGTTTAGTATTGGGAAAGGTGGGTTGAATGCCAGCAAAGATTACGAGATTGTTGCAGTTGGGGAGGAGGATAGGAGGTTCGGGGTATGGACCAACAAGAAAGGCATCACTTGGAGGCGGAGCTTAAGATCTCTTCTAACTGCTCCCGTAGCAGGGAAGTTAAGAATTGCTATACCGGGATCGGTCGACCCCGAATTTTCTATAGTCTTACGAGTAGATAGATTTAACGGAACAAATAGTTTGTTGTACGTCGGAGGTTTTGTGATAGATGTGTTTGAGGCTGCGGTAGCAGAACTTCCGTATAGTTTGGAGTACGAGTACGTGCCTTTCGTTGATGCTCAGGGGCATCGTCTCGGTGATTACAATGAGCTTGTCAGGCAGGTCTCCCTTGAGGTACAAATTGCCTCCTTTCTTAGTTATCTCGATAATGTAATGGATTTTGATAGGAATTTTTTTTTTTATCAACTCTAAATATTATTGAACTAATTAACATTCACATGAAAGCAATATGATGCTGCTGTTGGAGACATCACGATCACAGCGAATCGTTCATCGATGGTGGATTTCACTCAGTCATACCTGGATTCAAGCGTGTCGATGTTGGTTCCGCTAGTAGGTAAATCGAGAAGTTATGCATGGTCATTCCTGTTGCCCTGGACTTGGGATCTCTGGCTGCTTGCGGCATTGTTGTGCATACTCACTGGATTTTCCTTGTGGTTCTTGGAGCGTAAAACTAACGAATCCTTAAAGGGAAAGGCACTTGAGTGGAGGCAGATATACAATATCCTTTACTTTTCCTTCTACCTCCCAGTCTCCAGTTCTGGTAGTGCATACTCTCTCTCTTTCTTTCTCTCAGACAACACACAAACACACTGACACACACACGTTAAGTCATTTTAATATACCAGAAGATACGAAAGAGCTCCCTAATAATAATAGATTCAATGGACATAATTAAATCCTTTTTATTCCAAGATGAAGATTCTTCTAGTTTTGTCTTTTTCTTTGTTTGGGTGAGTAATTGGTGCTTGAATATTGTTGAGATTTATGCAATATATAGAACTATAGGGTCCTTTTGGTAAGATAGGAATTATAGAGAATCGTGAGGTTATGGATGTAAGATGTAATGCCTATATAGGCTCAAAGTGAACAAGGAATGAACAACACTTCAATTTTAGACCTATTTTCTATTTCTATTTGGTATCAGAGCTGGAAAAAACCCTAAAAACGCGACACTGTAGCAGCCCGTGGTACTGTAGCAGCGAACCGCCGCCCCCCTCCGCCAGGGCCGCCTGAGCACCGTCGGACCTCCGCCTGGCCCCGCCTACCTCCGCCTAGGCCGCTGCTGGCCAGCACAGCCGCCTAGGAGGTCCGCTGGTCAGATCTGCCATGGGACTGATCTGCTCCGCCCAAGCCCAGATCTGACCTAGCCGCTGCTCCGCCCATCGTCGGCCGGTTCCGCCTCTCTCAGCCTCTCCCTTCTCTCCTCTCTCAGCCGAGCACTGTAGCTCCGCCCTCCTCTACAGCCAAGGCCGCCCTCTTCTACAGCCAAGGCAGAAACCTCTCCTAAGACCGGTCTTCTTCTTCTCTAGGCCGGTCAACCAACAAGGTAGGCTACTTGTGATCGATTAGGCCGGCGTGGGGGGCCCTTACCCCACGATACCCGAGAAGCGGGTTTGGATCGGGTTTGAGCTCGAATCTGGATGAGATAGATCCAGATCGGGTCCAGAAGGAGAAGAAGAAAGGGAGAGATGGTTTAGATCCGTCTTGAGGGTGCAAGATCGGGTCTTTACGAGAGGTACAAGTGATCGGATCAAGAAAGGAAAGGAAGTCACGTGTGATCTGTGTGATCGAGACTTGGATCCTTTGAGAAAAGATGTCAACAAAGAGCTCGGAAGATAAAGGGGCTCTAGAACTACTGACGGGTGTTGATCCAGAGGTTCTAAAGGTGTTGGTTGGACTTATACAGGGAGCCAGTGCCTCGACCAATACCTTGGCACGTGATCCACCGCAGGTGAAGCTAGATCTCCAAGCTGTGGAGCTTAAGCTTGATGGACCGGCCACATATCTGAGTTGGTCGCGTCGGATCGAGACTGCTCTAGAAGGGAGGAAGCTCAAGGGGTATCTGACAGGGGATGAGCCAGCGAGTGGTACTACTCAGGCCGATGAGTGGAGGACCACACATGCCTTGATCTACACCTGGTTGCTCAACTCGATGAAACAATCGATCGCCTCTTCAGTAGATGGCATTCGACTTGTGAAGGACATCTGGGCAAAGCTGAAGAGGACCTATGGTGGGACTGAGAACCACATGAGGGTGTTCCAGATTCAGCAGGAAATAGAGGCTGTGGTGCAGGGAGATAGAACGATTCAAGATTACTCCTTGGATCTGGAAAAGCTGTGGGCAGAGTTTGATCACTTCTCACAAGTGTCGTGCTGTATTGATCCGAGCTGCAAGAGTCGGGAGCTTCTTACACGGATAAGGACTATGCAGTTTCTGTCTCATCTGAACTCGGCCTTTGATCAAAGGAGATCAGTTCTCCTAGCCCAGCCAAAGATCCCTTCATGATGAGGCCATTGCTGCGATGATGCAAGAGGAGAGTCGCATGAGGATACATGCTGAGCGGAGTGGACCTCCAAGTACACGATCAACTTTGACCGTCTCGAGCTCAGATATGACAGGTGCTAAGGGGGAGACTCGCAGGTGTTACAACTGCGGGGAAATAGGTCATCTGATCAAGACTTGTCCTAAGCCACCAAAGGAGAGAGATGCAGGTGGTAGAGGGCAGTTTGGGAGTCGAGGACGCGGCCGTGGGGGCCGAAGAGGTGGAAGAGGAGGCAACCGGGCAAATCTGATGGTTGCAGAGGAAGAAAAAGAAGCTATTGTGGGGTTATCCGAGGAGGATCTGATCATAGAAGCGGCCTCACAGATAGTCAGGAGGAGGCAAAAAGGAGCAAGTGAGGAGAAGAGTGTGGTCGATGATGCATCCACCTCATCTTCATCCAGGGGTAACTTTGCTTCTGTTGCTTACTCAACCACAGGTACAGCCACAGGTACATGTGATACACTTGCCCTTCCCTCTATATCCACCACTAGATCACCAGATTGGATAGTCGATTCTGGTGCATCTCGCCATGTGACTGGTGCTGCTAGGGAGTTTTCTTCCTATACTCATCTAGCAGTTCCAGAGAGCATTCGGACAGCCGATGGTACGGCCCAGCCGGTGGTTGGTAAGGGTACCGTGAAATGTACCAACACTCTGACTCTGTCTAATGTTTTGCATGCTCATTCTTTTCCCGTGAATCTTCTATCTATAAATGCCATTATCTCACAACTAAATTGTGTTGTTTTGTTTGATAATCCCAAGGTGATCTTCCGAGAGAAGGGGACGGGCAAGGTACTTGGGACTGGCACACTACATAGAGGCTTGTGGTACATGGATAAGGAGGGTATGGGCTCGGCCCTCTCATCCATCGTAGAGAGAGCTGGAGGAACTGAGAGAAGTGTGGAGGACTTACTGCTGCTCCATCATAGGCACTTGGGTCACTCTTCATTTCCTATTTTGAGTAGGTTGTATCAGCCTTTGTTTGAAAAGGCCGATAAGGAAAAGTTGGTGTGTGATGCATGTGAGTTAGGCAAACATACCAGAAGCTCTTATGCTAGTTCTGGGAATATGAGGTCTTGTAGTTTTGATTTGATTCACTCAGATGTATGGGGACCTTGTCCTACAACTACCTTGAATAGATTTAGATATTTTGTGTCTTTTATTGATTGTTTTTCTCGTTTGACTTGGCTTTACTTGATGAAAAACAAGAGTGATGTGCTTGCTTGCTTTAAAGATTTTCACAAAATGGTTCAGACTCAATACGGTGCAGTTGTGAAGGTATTGAGGTCTGACAACGGGACAGAGTACACTAATAGGGCATTTGGGGAATACTTGTCATCCCAGGGAATACATCATCAAACCACGTGTCCGTACACACCAGAGCAGAATGGGGTAGCGGAACGGAAGAACAGGCATCTCCTTGAGGTAACTCGAAGTATGATGATTTCGATGAAAGTCCCAAAGTACTTGTGGGGGCAAGCAGTTCTGACAGCAACCTATTTGATCAACAGGATGCCCTCGCGGGTATTGGACTGGATATCTCCAATTGAGATGCTGATAGGTAAGAATGGAGATATTCTTCCTCTCAAAACCTTTGGGTGTGTGTGCTTTGTACATGACAATAGGCCAAATGTGGGAAAGCTTGATCCAAGAGCTGTGAGGTGTATCTTTGTGGGGTACTCAGCTACTCAAAAAGGGTATGCTTGCTGGAGCCCGGTTGAGAGGAGAATGTTTGTTAGTATGGACGTTACTTTTCACGAGCTCGAACCATATTACTCCTCAGAAGCAACATCACCATTTGAAGACTCGCTCGATACAGGAGGTATGAGGCGAGAGGGGGAGAATAGTAGTGATGGTGAGAGGACGGTGACGGTGAGTGTGGGTGGTACACTTGAGTTAGATTCGGCTAGGGTTGAGCCCGAAGGTGATAGAACTCGAGCTCAAGGGGAGCCGAAAGTTGAGAGGATTGAGCCCGAAGGTGGTAGAACTCAGGCTCAGGGGGAGTCGAGATATGGTGAAGTGTATGTAAGGAGGAAGAAGCAGAATGAGGGAGCTATGCCTATAGTTAGTGGTTTGAAAAGGGGCCGGGTCGGGTCGGTCCGGTCCAAACCCGCCCGGTCCCCGGGTTGACTCGGGCACGGGTTAGCCCGGGTCAACGGGTTGAGTCGGGTAGGGGGGGGCGGGTTGGGGTCTGACTCGGCCGAACCTAACCCGGTCTAAACCCGGCGGGTTAGGACGGGGCGGGTTAGGTCGGGTCAGGGGTCGGTCCGGTCCGGTTTGGTTTTTTTTTTTTTTTTTTTTTCGGTTTCTGTTTTTTTGGTTTTCTGTTTCCAGAGAGGCAGAGAGGGGCAGAGGGCAGCGGCAGTAGGCAGAGAGCAATTTTTTTTTTTTTGCATTTTTTTTTTCTTTTTATTTTATTTTAACTCAATATATTTTTGTTATAACTTTTAACAAAATCAAATTAAGTTAAAACCGAATTTTGTTAAAACCAAATTATTCTAAAATCGAGAATTCGAGATATACCGAATTAGTTTAAAACCGAATTATTTTTTATCTTTAAAATCAAATTATTTTAAAACAATAGATTTAAAAACAAAAGTTACCCTCCTCCTTTATTCCGGGCTTGGGACCGGCTATGTAAAATAACATAGGCGGAGTTCTAACTTTTTTTTTGTTAGTAATTATTCTTTAAAATAAAACAATTGAAATATTTAGAAATTATAATTTAAAAAAATGTAAATAAAAATTAAAAGAGGATAGAATTTTATACCGACACTACCTATCTAGTAGTTGTTGTGCATATACCATAGGTCGCTCTCTTGCTCACCGTCCGAATCCTCGTTAGGCTCAGGTCCCTCGGTACCGCTTTCTTGAGTGTCGACACCGGATGATGACGCTTCCAATCTCATGGCATGTTGCGTGCGATTTTCAGCATCAATCCAGTCTTTCAAGCACACAAGTCTCTCGAAAACATGTGCACCCAGCTTACTTCGTTTATCGGTAAGGATCCTGTTCGCCGAGCTAAAATAGGATTCAGAAGGGACGGTTGACACGGGCACGGCAAATATGTCGCGGGCCATCATCGCCAGTGTTGAATAGGCAGTTGCATTCCTCCTCCACCAATCTATGACGTCAACTCCTTCACTTTCGGTGGTCCCCAATAAGTAGCTCATTAACTCGTTCGTGTTACCTTGGGATCCCGTCGGGTCGTCATCATCCTGAAAATCGCCTAACAATCCAGTACTGCTGTGTGTGGATAGACTATTAAAACAATAGAAAAAATTAGTGGACAAATAATGTAGATATTATAAATAATAAATATTAAAAACATATGTATATTTATATTCGTACCTCACGCCACCGGTCGAAGGCGGTTGGTCGGCATTTCTTCTTTCGTAATATATGGCAAACATGTCGTCCAATGCCTTTTGTACGCGGGGATCCTCGTCCCTCCAATTTAATTTTAGATTTTTCTTGTAGGCTACGAGTATTTTTACCGTGAACTTCTTCTTGTATGCCGGATGGAGGCAGTTTGCGAGAACGGTCAAGAGGGGTACCTCTTCCCAATATTTAAGAAATTTTACCTTCATGGCTGCTACGATCGGATGGAGAGGGGAATCCTCTTTATCCCTATCTTCCATATCACGGTACACCTTGGAAATATAGTAGAGATGGTGCAGCAACTCATGTGCCGTCGGTGTGTACGAGCAAGATAATTTCACGGTTGCGGTGAAAAAGGTTCCAAGGAATTGTGCAAGCATTATTATTAGCTGCCATTCGAGGTCGGTGAGATCCAAAGCTTGTCCTTCGTTCGTCGATCTCAACATCTCCCCTATAGCCGCCTTGTAAGGAATGCATCGGTGCAGCATCCTGTAGGTGGAATTCCAACGGGTGTCTATATCCCAAGGTACCCTCATTTTGCCCAAACCTATTCTTTCGCACAAAGCTGCGAAATTTTGTTTTCTTTCTTGGTTTGAATAAATATGGGCAAGACCTCCCTTGAATTTAATTATCAAGTCATTTACGGCTTCTACCTTAAGACCATTTTTTACGGTAAGGTTTAGTATATGGCAAGCACACTTTTGGTGAAACAGTGCACCATTCATGATTGGGTTTAGGGACCGGGTGAAATGATTGATGGACGCTACATTGTTGCTAGCATTATCGAACGAGATAGAAAAAACCTTGTTCCGTAAATCCCTTTTGAGATTATATTCTTGTAAAACCTCAATAATTGAATGGTAAATAACTTGTGCAGTGTGCGGGGAATCTAACACCCGAAAACTTAAAACCCGTTTTTGTAAAACCCAATTCTCATCGATCCAATGACCGGTAATACAAGAGTACCCTAGGCCGTGTTTACCGGCAGTCCATATATCGGAGGTAATGGAGACACTATAATTGGCATATCCAAATATAGCCCGTAGGTCATTTTTCTTTTGGATAAACTGGTTTTTCATTTCACGTACCATTTTTCTATGATGGATTTTCTTATACAATGGTTGAGCTAACCCCCGAATGCATAGCCGGGCAAAACTACTACAATTACCCATACTAATTGGTTGTTCCTTGTGGGCAATATATCGGGCAAATTCTTCAAGCATTAATTTTTCATCATATCGTTGGTGGGTTCTGCTACCATCCGGGTTCATAAGGGTTTGGACTAACCGCGGGTCCGCATTTTCTTGCGGTTGCTCACCCTTTTTCGCATGACCATCGGCATGTTTCTTAAAAGTGGACATACCATTTGCAAGTTTATACTCGTAAATAACCTTGCAACCGCGTACCTTACATTTTAGAGTACGGACAACTCCACTCGCATTCAATGTCCTCTCGTAATACCGCCACCAATCCGCCTTGTATTCGGGTGTCTTGGTTTTCCTCTTCTTCGGTGGTTCGATGGGAATGGGAGCATCAACTTCGGCTTGGGTTGCGGGGACAACTTCAATTTCCGGGACACTTGTCGAGGGACCGCTTCCTATAGGGGCGGTGTATTGAGTCGATCCTGTAGAAGCCGTACCTGCTCCATATGAAGGGTTAGAATAATAGTAATTAGGTGGTGCCATTTGGGATGGATTTTGTGGATAGTTAGGATATTGTTGTGGATAAATAGGTGGTGGCACTTGGGAGGGATTTTGTGGATACGGCGGTTGCACTTGCGAGGGATTTTGTGGATAAATAGGTGGTTCTTGTGGTTGAATCCTACTTTCTATTGCATCCATATTTTGTTGTTGGCCATCGGGCGTAGGGTTGAAAAAATCCTCGGAAGCTCTATGAGCAGCACGCATCCATTCGGGCATTTCGGGGTCCATTTGTTCTACATATTAAATGTAAATCTAAATTCAATATAAATTAGATTAAATGTAAATTAATTCTAAATTACGTCTAAAATAAATCTAAATTAAATCTAACATAAATCTAAATTAAATATAAATTAAAGTTCTCATTGGCCTCTAAATTCAAATTAAATCTAAATTAAATCTAAATTAAATATAAATTAAATCTAACAAAAATAAATCTAAATTCAAATTGGACTCTAAGTATCTAAATTCAAATTGGCCGAACTTCACAAGAAAAAAAAAAAAAAAAAATTTTGGCCGAATGCCTCTGCCCTCTGGCCTCTGGCTCTGCCTATGTCATATTGTCATTGACCGAAATTCAAAAGAAAAAGAAACAGAAAAAGAAAAAGAAAAAGAAAAGGAAAAAGAAAAAGAAAAAGAAAAAGAAAAAGAAAAAAGAAAAAATTTAAAAAAAATATAGTTTAATTAAAATTTAAAAAATAAAGTCTAATTCAAATTTTAAAAAAAATGTCTAATTCAAATTTTAAAAATTTTAAAAAATAACTCTAATTCAAATTTAAAAGAAATAAAGTTTAATTGAAATTCAAATTTAAAAAGAAAAAGAAAAAAAGAAAAAATTTAAAAAAAATAAAGTCTAATTCAAATTTAAAAAATAAAGTCTAATTCAAATTTTAAAAAAATGTCTAATTTAAATTTTAAAATTTAAAAAAATAACTCTAATTCAAATTTAAAAGAAATAAAGTTTAATTGAAATTCAAATTTAAAAAGAAAAAGAAAAAGAAAAAGAAAAAAATAAAAAGAAAAAATTTAAAAAAAATAAAGTTTAATTAAAATTTAAAAAATAAAGTCTAATTCAAATTTTAAAAAAATGTCTAATTCAAATTTTATAAATTAAAAAAAAATAACTCTAATTCAAATTTAAAAAATATATTTAAGAAAAAATAAGTCTAATTCAACTTATAACTCTAACATCTTTGAAAATATTCAAATGTAACCTATTAAAAATAAAGATAACATATTTAGAAATAAATCTAACTATCCAACAACTTCAAAAATAAGAAATAACTAAAAAATCTAACCTATTTAAGATAAATTCGAATTTTAAAAAATAAAATCTAACCTATTTCAAAATAAATCCGAATTTCAAAATAAAATCCAATAATCTAACATATTCAAAATTTAAAAAATAAAATATAACATATTTATCAAACAAATCTATTTATCTAACCTATTTCAAAATAAAATACAATAATCTAACATATTTCAAAATTAAATACAATAATCTAACATATTTAGAAATAAATCTAAAATCTAACATATTTGAAATTATTCAAATGTAACCTATTAAAAATAAAGATAACATATTTAGAAATAAATCTAACTATCCAACAACTTCAAAAATAAGAAATAACTAAAAAATCTAACCTATTTAAGATAAATTCGAATTTTAAAAATAAAATCTAACCTATTTCAAAATAAATCCGAATTTCAAAATAAAATCCAATAATCTAACATATTCAAAATTTAAAAAATAAAATATAACATATTTATCAAACAAATCTATTTATCTAACCTATTTCAAAATAAAATACAATAATCTAACATATTTCAAAATTAAATACAATAATCTAACATATTTAGAAATAAATCTAAAATCTAACATATTTGAAATTATTCAAATGTAACCTATTAAAAATAAAGATAACATATTTAGAAATAAATCTAACTATCCAACAACTTCAAAAATAAGAAATAACTAAAAAATCTAACCTATTTAAGATAAATTCGAATTTTAAAAAATAAAATGTAACCTATTTCAAAATAAATCCGAATTTCAAAATAAAATCCAATAATCTAACATATTCAAAATTTAAAAAATAAAATATAACATATTTATCAAACAAATCTATTTATCTAACCTATTTCAAAATAAAATACAATAATCTAACAAATACAATAATCTAACATATTTCAAAATTAAATACAATAATCTAACATATTTAGAAATAAATCTAAAATCTAACATATTTGAAATTATTCAAATGTAACCTATTAAAAATAAAGATAACATATTTAGAAATAAATCTAACTATCCAACCAATTCAAAAATAAGAAATAACTAAAAAATCTAACCTATTTAAGATAAATTCGAATTTTAAAAAATAAAATCTAACCTATTTCAAAATAAATCCGAATTTCAAAATAAAATCCAATAATCTAACATATTCAAAATTTAAAAAATAAAATATAACATATTTATCAAACAAATCTATTTATCTAACCTATTTCAAAATAAAATAACTTATTTGAAAAAGTAAAATCTAACATATTTCAAAATTAAATACAATAATCTAACATATTTAGAAATAAATCTAAAATCTAACATATTTGAAAATATTCAAATGTAACCTATTAAAAATAAAGATAACATATTTAGAAATAAATCTAACTATCCAACCAATTCAAAAATTAACCTAAACATATTTCAAAAATTAATCTAACCTATTCGAAAATAAAGCTAACATATTTTAAAATAAATCAAACCTATTCTAAAAATAAATAGAACTTATTTAAATCTAACTTACTTACAAATAAAATCTCACATATTTCAAAACTAAATCTCACATATTTTAAAAATAAATCTAACCAATTTTAAAATAAACTACCTATTCAAAAACCATTTTTAAAACAAATATAACTAATTTTAAAATGAATATACCCTATTTAGCACAAATAAAACCTATTTAAAATAAAATTTAACTTACTTAAAAATAAAAACCGAATTAAAAATTAAATCTAACCTATTTAAGCTATTTTGAAAATAAATCTAAGCTATTTATAAATAAATCTAACTTATTTCAAGAATAAATCTAACCTATTCAAAAGTAAATCTAATATATTTTGAAATAAATCAAACCAATTCTACTAACAAAGTAACAATAAATCTAACATATTTAAGCTACTTTAAAAATTAGTCTAACCTATTTATAATAAAACTAACAATAAATCTAACATATGTAAGCTACTTTAAAAATTAATCTAACCTATTTATAATAAAACTAACAAAAAATCTAACATGTTTAAGCTATTTAAAAATTTATCTAACCTATTTATCATAAAATTAACAATAAATCTAACTTATTTAATAAATGCAAAAAAATTAATCTAACCTTTGCGAGATGAAAACTTGCGCCTTTGCGGGATGAAATAATCTTGCTCAACCGTATCTCGCGCCTTTGCGGAATAAAATAAATTTCCAACTATTTTTTTTTTCTAATAATTAAATTAATTTCTGAAAAATAAAAAAAAATGATAGAGAATTAGAGAGTATGAGTGAGAGAGAGTATGAGAAGGGAAAATCAGAAATTTAGTGAGTGAGGGAGAGTGAGAAATTTAGTGAGTGAGGGAGAGTGGGTTTGGGGGTTAATTTATGGGGAAATTCGGAACTGTGGGGGCCTGGCTGGGTGTGAAATTGGGGGATTTCAGTCAAAATTCGGAACAGTGGGGGGCACTGTGGGGCAGTGTACCAATATTCCAATTTTAATGCTCTCTGCGTTAGCCCGAATCTCAAAGCAGTGTGAGTTAATCCCAAACCGTAAAGTGAAGGGAATCTTTTACACTAATGGAGAGGATAATTTTGTGGCTTCCCTAGAGAGGCTCTGCCTCGTAAAGTGAAGGGAATAAATGCAGAGGGGGGGGGGCCTGGCGCTGGCGCGGGGAACGGTATTATTGTGCTTTGAGATTCGTGCCAAGTTAAAAAGAACGGTCCAGACAGAGGGAGAGGGGGGCTGGCGCTGGCGCGGGTACCAAAATTACAGAGGGACAGGACACGCTACCGGTTCAGCCGGGTTTTGGGTCGGGTTCGGACGGTTCGGGTCGGTTTTAGGCCGGTCCGGGTCGGGTCGGGTAGACGGGTTGACTCGGCGGGGGGAAGGTCGGGTTTCGCCCAGGAAACCGGATCCGACCCGTTTCAAACCCGACCCATCACTTTAGAACGGGTCGGGTCGGATTCAAGGTCGGGTCGGGGTCGGTTCGGGTTCGGGTCCCGGGTTTGCACGGTCCGGGTCGACCCGCCCGGGTTTAATCAATACACTACCTATAGTGCCACATGTGCCAAGTCCCTTGTCCCTGCCTACTCCGACTCTTGAGACACCTACACCATCCACCTCAGATGGGGAATACACAGGTGATATGATTCCTCTCCCTACTCCTCCCACTCCCCTATCGGTAAGGAGGACTCCTCGCGAGAATGCAGGCATTCCTCCTGACCGATATGGTTTCTCACATGACATTGCCAAATTTGTCTCTTACTCACACATATCACCTGTACATGGAGCATTCATTGCATCATTAGACACTGTCTCTATCCCTAAGTGCTGGCAGGTTGCTAAAGGAGATCCGAAATGGAAAGCAGCCATGCTAGAAGAGCTCAGTGCCCTCTGCAAGAACAAAACCTGGGAACTTGTGTCACTACCACCAGGCAAGAAGGCTGTTGGATGCAAGTGGGTCTTCACAGTAAAGCAGAATCCAGAGGGTCTGGTTGAGCGCTACAAGGCCCGGTTGGTAGCGAAGGGGTACAGTCAGACCTATGGCATTGACTATGATGAGACCTTTGCACCCGTGGCGAAGATGAGCACAGTGAGGACACTGATTTCCATGGCAGTGAATGGTGGATGGCAGTTACACCAACTCGATGTGAAGAATGCATTTCTTCATGGTGATTTGTTGGAGGAGGTGTACATGGAGGTTCCACCAGGGTTTGGCACAAACCAGATAGTGGGTAAGGTGTGCAGGCTCAAGAAGTCGCTCTATGGGTTGAAGCAGTCCCCTCGGGCCTGGTTTGATAGGTTCAGGAAGGCTATGGTAGGCATGGGCTATCAGCAAATCAATGCTGACCACACGGTGTTTTATCGACAACATGGTGGTCACATTACTATGCTGGCTGTGTATGTCGATGATATGATCATTACCGGGGATGATGAGAGGGAGATTGCACAGTTAAAAGCAAGATTGGGGAAGGAATTCGAGGTGAAGGATTTGGGACAGCTTAGGTACTTCCTTGGGATTGAGGTGGCTCGTGGAGCAGAGGGGATTGTTTTATCCCAAAGGAAGTATGTCCTAGACTTGCTCACAGAGACAGACATGTTGGGGTGCATGCCTGCAGTTTCTCCAATTGATGTGAAGGCCAAGATGAGTGCAGAGGCAGGAGAACAGGTTGATCGTGAGAGGTACCAGAGACTGGTAGGCCGATTGATCTATCTGGGTCACACTCGTCCCGACATATCATTTGCAGTAAGCGTGGTGAGCCGCTACATGCATGACCCTAGAAAGGGCCATATGGACGCAGTGTATCACATTCTGAGGTACCTGAAGAGTGCACCAGGGAAGGGCTTGATTTTCAGGCAGAATGGGCACATGAACATTGAGGGCTATTGTGACTCTGACTGGGCTAGTTGCCTCGATGACAGGAAGTCCACATCTGGCTACTGCATGTTTGTAGGAGGCAACTTGGTCTCTTGGAAGAGCAAGAAGCAGCCGGTTGTTGCGAGATCGACGGCAGAAGCTGAGTATAGGGCTATGGCATTGGGAGTTGCTGAGATGCTGTGGCTGAAGAGGTTACTGGAAGATCTCAAAGTGAATCACGGAGCAAAAATGAAATTGTGGTGCGATAGCAAGTTAGCAATCAGCATTGCTAACAATCCTGTGCAGCATGACAGAACCAAGCATGTGGAGATCGATAGGTTCTTCATAAAAGAAAAGCTGGAAAGTGGACTATTAGAGCTGAGTTATGTAGCTACTGGAGATCAAGTAGTTGACTGCCTCACCAAAGGACTTGGCTCAATAGATCTAGTTAGGTTATGTGACAAGATGAGCTTGATGGATATCTTTTGCCCATCTTGAGGGGGAGTGTTGAGATTTATGCAATATATAGAACTATAGGGTCCTTTTGGTAAGATAGGAATTATAGATAATCGTGAGGTTATGGATGTAAGATGTAATGCCTATATAGGCTCAAAGTGAACAAGGAATAGATAACACTTCATTTTCAGATCCATTTTCTAATTCTATTAATATGTAGGTGACAATGATCCAGATCTCACCCGTGATATATCTAAGATGGTTTTGGCAGTGTGGACCTTTGTGTTGTTCACACTTTCTGCAAGCTACACAGCCAACCTGACGACCATATTTACAGCTGATCAACTAAAACCAACTGTCACATCGATCCGGCAGCTAATAAAGAATCAAGATTACGTCGGATACCTCCAGAGTTCCTATGTTAAAGGCATGCTGCTAAACATGGGGTTCAAAGAGTCCCAGTTGAGGCCATTGACATCATTCGATCAATATAGCGATGCACTGACTAAGGGGAGCAAGAATGGCGGAGTTGCTGCAGTTGTTGATGAGCTCCCTTATGTCAATTTGTTTTTCCAATATTACTGCTGTAACTATACCATTCCTTCAGAATTCTCTTATAAGGCCGGTGGTTTTGGATTTGTAAGTCTCCTGATTTCTTTCTCTCCCTCTAAAACCCTGGTAACAGCTGCCAAGCTATCTTTCAAACTGATAATTTCTCCTAAACTTTCATGTAGGCTTTCCAGAAAGGCTCGGCGGTGGCACATGACCTCTCTACAGCAATTCTTAACCTAACAGAGAGTGGAAAGTTGGCAGATATACAGGGAAAATGGTTTGGATACAATAGTTCTGATGACACAAGCTCTGTACCAAGGCAAGATGCACTTAGCTATATAGGCCTTTTTAACATTACCGGTATTTTCTCAGTACTTACGATGTTAATTAGTGTTTTTGATGTTAAGAAATATCTAGGGATGGATTCTAAGGGCAAGCAGGACAACAGCTTGCCTTCAGAACCTACATAGGAACTTTTTGTGCTCTTCAAGTAATTAGGTTATGGAATTAGTGATTGTTTACATACTTTCAAGGAAAAATATGGGGTCCTAGTATCATTACTATTTTTAAGGTCTGCTTTTTGTACGGTTAAGAGCGGTGTAGGAAGATCTTTAATATTTTAGTTATTTCTATTATTTTGTCACAATCCAGTACTTTTAAATTCATAATTTAGACATAGGTATTTCATGGATAATTTTCTTCTCTTATTATAACTTTTAATTGGATATTGTGGTTGTCCAGTTTTGGTTTAATCAAATCAAGACTACACCTTTTAAATGAAAGAATTAAAAAATTATACTAAATTTATTACACACATATATATACACAGATATATTTCCCGATCACAAATGTAGAGATTTTATCTAGTGTCCTATGAAAAAAAGAAAAAACATAATAATGACGTCCAAGATCGATGTTAACTACATCTTTAAAATACAAAGATTTCAATTAGATTAAACTGACTACAAATAATTCTCCTGACAATTAATTTCTAGCTATGCTACTCAAACTATAGCCCAAAACTTCTTTTGGCAAATCACTGCAGATTCTGACACATTCTCCTCATGTTGCAATGATCTCATTGCTATGACATTCCATAAATATTTTGGAGCAAGGTCTAAAACTTGACATAATCAAATCGTTGTCTCAGTGTTTTCATCAGATAATTATTAAGTTTATAACATTAATTCGCTGTGGGATAGGTATTACAATAAAAGGAGTAATTATCTTTTTAGGTAAGGATATATACAGATAGAAACAGGAAGAGCGGAGGAGAAGACCAATTTGTAAAAATTGCAAAAACTAAAATATGTTCCAGATACAATCTGGGCCCATCTTTTATTCATTTTAACACTGGTAACAATAAAAAAACAATAGACCTACTGGAAAGGCTGTTAATGTGATCATAATGGCTTTTAGCACATTTTTAACTTAAAAAATATAAAATATATCTATTTAATACCTGGAAAATACTCGCCTTTTGCCAGGAGAATAATTTTTTAGGGCCTTCAAGTGGCACTTAGATCTGCCCGTACAACCACAAGCTTCCGTAACGAACAAAAATATAGAGTGATTCAAATATATGTTAAAATGTTAACAGAAAAGTATCAGTATCTTTTCACAATTTGCAAATTTGGCCAGAACTTTGTAAGCTTTATAGATTACTAGTAACAACACTGAACAATATAATACCATACAACTGCTAAGAGTAAATCAAAGGAGCAAATAAAATATTGATCAACTGGTAGGAAAAAAAAAAAGAAAAATACCGTCAAACCAGTACTAAACCGTATATTAAAATATGGTTAACCAATCAGTATTCAAACAAAAGGTGGTACACACCTGCCACAACTTATTTGGCACAATTGTACGAATTGAACTAACGGCAGATTCATATAGCCTCTTGTGGAACTCTGCTGAAACCTAAATTAAAAAGAAAGTAAAATTGAGTATAAACTGATTATATTCCGACTAACTAGGACATAACTTGATCAACAAACATATCCCACCATGCCTGCTCTCAACTTTCAGCCAGGTATAACCTGGAGCATACCATTCTGGTATCTATGTAATACTTAATCGGCTAGTACTATAACAACTGGCATGAGCTTTAACTCATACATACCAGTATGTACTAGTCTGCATAGTAGCATACTGGAATTGATTTTTGCACATTAGTTTTGTACCAAATGCTATTAGGTTTTATACCTTTAATTCCTGAAGCATAGTATCAATTTTCTCCGCCTCTGATTGGGGCAGAAATTCTTGCACAGACAAACCAAATTCATCTGATAAATCCTTCATAAAACCATGAAACCCGAAATATGCCCCTTTAGGCCCTCAATTCTGGTTTGATGGATCTTCCCTTAGCCAAAACCCAGAGCATGCACTAGGGTATTGTACTGCTTAGGAGGACCTTAACGGAGCAGAGAGGCGGTGGAGGAGCTGTGGAATCAAAGGCGTAGAGGGATTTACCTGTGGCGAAGGGGGCGGAGGGGTGAACGTTCCAAAAAGAGAACGGTTCGCTGTCAAAATGACTGTTTTACCCTTCCTTAACTCGGCCCAAATCTGTTCCCCGACTGATGAAGTGTGGCCCAGATAAACTAACCCCTTGGTGAAAAAATTAAGATGGGCCAGTTCAATAATTTCACGGCCCACCCCTTTTCATTAGGTTTAAAAGAGTCGTGAAAACTGCGAAATGCGTCGTATGTTACGCCGTGATCAAATCATTTAGTCACATTTAACTATTTTAAGAAAAAAAATTAAGCAAAAAAAAATCAGAAAAATTTCAAGAAAATTTGGAAAATCTCATGAAATAAAGAAACAATATTGTAACAATCCTCACCATGCATGACTAGATTGGTTCACATGCCACGTGTGTCATGTCATTTTTATCAAATAGTCACGACACGCAAATAGACACGCATGAGTCATGTGAGTCACAAATGTGAGTAGCACACATGTCATGTTGTACCGTTACATAGCCACGCTGTGACATCTGGTTACGGTGTGACTTTTTTACATCTTTGAAGTTACTTTACAGTGCACTTTGACTTTTTAAAAAATAAAAAAATTCCAAAAGTACAGTGCCGCAGAAGATCTGAGTCTGGCGTTGAGCTCACAAAAAAATATAATATTAATCAGTGATATTGCACCTGAGATATAACACAGATTGTTTGATCAAATCAAGACTACACATTTAACATCTTGCAAATTACTTTTAATACGAGGTTGTCCAATTTGGGTTTCATCAAATAAAGACTACACCTTTTAAATAAAAAAAGTTACAAAACTGTACTTTACTACACATATACACAGCTATATCTCCCAATCACAAATGTAGAGATTTTATCCAATGTCCTGTAGAACAAAAAAAAGAAAAAAGAATGGAATAATAATGACATCCAAGATGTTAACTACTACTTTTATGAAATACAAAGATTTCAATTGAATTAGACAGACTACAAATAATTCTCCTGCCGATTAATTATATGCGCCAACTCAAACTATAGCCCAAAACTTCTTTTGGCAAATCACTACAGATTCTGACACATTCTCCTCATCTTGCAATGATCTCATTGTTGTGATATTCCATAAATATTTTGGAGCAAGGTCTAAAACTTTAGAGAGAATCAAATCGTTGTCTCTGACAATTATAAAACCCTGCATGCATTCAAGGGTTGTAAGTTAATTGAAGAGAAAGTGCGAGAAACTATAGATTTTTTTAGATATTACAGCCAGTAATTTATTGTACTTTTAAGTAACAATAAACACTCTCTGTTCACTTTGAAATACAATTTAAAATTGACTCTCCAGTAAAAGAGGTTATAAATTACTACATTACGCTGCATTTTTCGTTTCAACTGAAATATCTTTTACACAGCTTAAAGATACTCTTGCACCCAACATCAATATCTATTGTGCTTAATTTTAGTTGAATATGTTTTCAACAAAACAAGGTCACATGTGTAATATGCACAACACTGAAATAAAACAATGGGGCTATAGAGAAACCAACCTCTAAAAAAAAATCTGATAACATAAAACAAAGAACAAGAAACAAACATTTAAATCAAAAAGGGAAATTACCTGCGGTCGAATAATGCGATCCATCTCTAGCATTATATCTTCCATCAAGCACCCTTCTTCACGGCCTTCGTAGTGAGAGAAAATATGAAAAGCGTGTATGAGGTCATAAGAACGAGGATAAGTTGAAAAGGGCTCACACCTAAAGCAAGAGAACAAATCATGAGAGGAATCTAAAACCCTGCAGAACTCAATATATGTTGCACCGTAAAAAGCAAAATACAATAGCAAGGTTGAGAAAAGCAACCTATGGTCCATTGAAACATCTTCAAATAGGAAAAAAAAAAAAAGGGTGCAAATTAAAGGGCTTTGCGGAACCAGGCATGGTGAAAATGTATTACTGCATTAGATCATCTTTGAATTGATACTGCTACTGAGCCAGCAGCAGGCAAGATGTACATGTCTAAGATTGAAGTATATGTAAAGCTAACCAGTCATGAAAAACGCCTGTGAGTCCCCGATCATAGACAGCCGGCAAGCTGTTGGCCATGGTCGTGGGGACCACATTCATGACCCACACTGGAAATGTGGATAGTGCCACAGAAAATCCGCCATAGACAGCATTCATCTCCATCACATTTCTGATATCGGTCTTGCCAATGCCCATTAGATCCCAGTACTGACGAGCCTTCTCTTGCCAGAATTTATTATCCCCGTTAAACTTGTCAGGGGTAACACCTAAAATTATAGTTAGGAGGGAGAAAAGAAAAGGCAAGATTGGTTAAAGGGGCAACAAATTGAGAGGTCAAACTTTTGGGAAATTTTTTCATGTCTGTCTGTTAAAATGTAAAAGTGTCCCACACAAAATACAAAAGGTTCATGCATGCCCTGACAACACAAAAATGTGAGGTCAAACTTTTAGGAAATTTTCATGTCTGCCTGTTATAATTTAACAATATTCCACTTAAAATACAAAAGGTTCATGCACGCCCTGACAAGACAAGGAATATTGAGAGGTCAAACTATACCCGTGTAGTACAAGAAAAATATTCCTTTTATTCCTCCCATCCATATTTACTTCAGTAAATGCAAGATTGCCCTTCCTAGCTGCGAACCTCTTACTAGAGAAGGAAGAAATGAACAGAAGGCATTGCAATATTGCATGCAAGGTGGATGAAGATCCATCTATGTACCTTTCATGAAATAATTGGAGAGCAGGGTAGGCTAGGGTAACTATATTTATATGTTTTTTTCTTTGAGAACAAGTCAGAAGAGAACAATCTTTTTTAGGGTCCTAGAAGATCTCCTTTTGCAGTGCACAAATGATAATTTAATGTTTTTATGGGCACAAATGTATTTCTACAACTAGCTCAAAATTGAGACTAACCTAATTTCTCAATGCTTCTAGAATAAACATTCAACCTCTCAGGCCTTGGGGGTAATTTCTGATAATTTGACTCATCCCCACTTAACCTCACACAGTTTTGCAACGGCACTTTCCAAGAAGGAGCAGAATCATCAATTCCAGCATTGCAAATAGAGACAAATTTCCTCTCCGCATTCTTTTGCCGGCACAAGTTGTTATCTCGTTTGACCCAAATGGCAGTCTGGACCTGTTTGGCTATAAGTTCCCAGCACATGGAGGTCGTGATATTTACCAATTTGTCCCATATTTCTGGGAAATTCTTGTCTTTTCTGTAAGCTGGTGGGGCTGAGTAGACGAAGTAACCATTTGGCCTTAGGAGGCGATCCACCTCTTTTAACAATATTCCATCTGAAATACAAGAGGATATACAATTAATACAATAGTAAACAGTAGATCAATTAATGATACTTTCTTGGTACTATACCAAATGCCAAGTACTTAAGGATGCCCTTCATAGAATTTTTGTGCTGCAACATGCTGGTGCTCAGTTAATACTTGTATATTTTATTAAACAGCATGAGCATGCATATATTAGTAATATAAATTATGCCATAATTGTGACATAGTTATGGTACTCAGTATATTTCAGTACTAGACTTCAGTTGACAGGTAGTGTATTAAAGTGCACAGTTTTGACTATTCAGATTGCTCACTTGAGTTAATTTATCAGATATTCTTTGCAACTCAAAGTACGCAAGGGGCAAATAAACCTTACATATATGCTGCTACACACCAATTTTATGGATAACAAAGAAGAAAAAGCCTCAAAAGGAAGCCCTAAACACCAATTTTAATGTACCATTCTCATGCCAGTCAACACGGCATCTTGAACAATGCACCATCTCAAACGAGTTACTCGGTACAGGCAATTGTTTGGTAGAAAGCACTGATATCATTGCCCCAATGCCTCTTTCCAAGGCAAACTGGATCTGATTTTCATGCACATCTTTAGGTGCAAATGACACTGTCTGTATGTCAAAAGGTAGAAGGTATGCTGAGAAACTGGCAACTCCACACCCTACATCAAGTACCTGTACCACTCCAGCAGTACGCAAGTCGCCGGTACCATTGGTTATCATATTTCCCAGCCTGCACAACAAAAATTCATGTTACGACTATACTCATCTCCTGATATTTCTCAAAAATGCTTAATTTATCCTCGACTCCTCTTTCTTCCTCATTTTTGTAATTGCAGACATTAAGTTGCAATTGTTACAATAATACTTGAAGCACATAGAACAACTTCTGTTTCCTGCTTTATGGGGTATATACAAAATTTCAGATCTTCCACCAGCACACCTCAGCACTTATTAGTTAAATTTAATACTTGTGCCTTCGATGCAAATGGACAGATTTGTATGTAGAAGATAAGCTCAAAACTCATGAGACTGCATCCTAGATTTAGTACCTAATCAATTGGCATAGTACACAAATTACCAGAACCATTGGTAATTGCATTTGCAGGTTCATACCAAATATTATTCATCTAATTAGAATTGCCACTTATCACTCTAAGCAGGGGATAGTTTGGGCACCCATTGAAGTTAATAGATACTTTTTTTCTTGTTTTGGAGGGATAGACAACTTTTGACAACTTCAAGGGGCCTATGCATCCTATACATCCCAATTCCCAAATAGATTAGAACATAGCTACCTCTCAATGTACTCAGATGCGCCATGCTTAAAATGTGTACCTCCTCCAGGAAACCACCAGAGCTTCCCCTTTTCATGAACCCAGTTCTGACCCCCTTTTACCTCAGCGAGACGCGAATGGTTCACGTTGCTCCGCCACACATAATCCCGACTAAATGGCCACTTAACCGGCACCTTGTAGTCATCAGGTGGCGGTACCAGACAGAATAGCCGCTTGTTCAAAGGTGGGCAATGGGGTTCAAGCTCTTCTTTTCTTGTTAGATCGAGATTAGGCAGTAAAGTATTGGTGTAGTTGATGTTGTGGCACGGTATGTATTCATTGAAATTTAAGGGGCATACATTGATACCAGTTTCTGGTACAGAGATCGGAGTTGTCCGGTATGTGACAGAAACCTTGTTACTGAACCGCAATTTAGCTGCAGATCAAAATGGTATTAGCGAATTACTTATTTTTTTATTAATTGGACCATAAAACACTGTAATTTTACTAATTTCGACCAATACTACCAAAATGCAAATACGAGGCGATTAAGAAATGAATTGTACCTTGCGAGTGGGTTAAGTCGGGGAGATTGGATTGGATGACGACAGAAGATGATGGATTTGAGCGGAAGAGCGTGCCAGCGTAGAAAGAGGCAACGATTAAGAAGAACAATACTAGTATCCGTTGTACGGAGCTCGGATCCAATGCTCCTCCTAGCATCTCTCTTTCTCTCTCAAAAGAGATGGAATCGCTTGCGAGCTCGGTAAGGTGAGTATGGTGAAATCGGAGAAATGCGGGGGATTACGAGGATCGTTGCCGAGGAAATTTGAATCAAGCGGGAATTGAAGATTGTAGAGGTAATCTTTTTCGTTTATTATAAGCGAAATAAGGGAATATGGTTTGTTTGTCGGATCTAGTTTATGGGGATAAGAACTCGAATTTATATCACTAAAGTAGCTTAAATTTTGAGTTTAGATCCGGACCATTAGACTGTTTTTGCACGAATATTAAAGAAATCCATATGTGATCGTACGGTCCGGATTTAAACTCAAAATTTGAAGTTATTTCAGAGAATCCGGACTCAATACGAATTTCTGGACTTACGAGTCGAATTCACATGTGGTGTTATTATAAACTAGGGATAATTAGTTATATGCCACCCCAAAACAAGGAAATTGTAAATTTGCCACCCTACCTCAAAAATGAATGATTAGTACCCCCAAATTTGTCCCCAGAATAAACTAGATGTGTAAACAAAGTGCATATTTAAAATTTTGAGCAAGAACAATTATAAATGGTATGATCAAACCTGAACTGCTAACCTGGAATATTTGAAAATAAAAGGTCACAACAAAAGTTACGTACAGACTGGTTTATGAGCGAAAGGTGGGAACAGTCCATTCAAGAGTGGTATACGAAGTCTCGAACCTCTAATCTAGAATACCTAGATCTCTCAGATACAACCATAACTAACAAACACCTAGCCAACAACATTTCTGTCATATATGACAGATTAAATCTGTTAAGCCGAGTAAGCTTAAAGAATTTTAAGCAAACCCAAGAACAAATCCACTTTCTAGACCAGAAAATCCAAAAACTTGAACAAAACTTGAAAAACCTCACAATCCTATTAACAGAAAACCATCCTTTAACAACATCAGAAGTCAAAACTTTGGTGACAGAGGTCACAAAGCAGCCCAAACTTGTTGAAACAGAAGCCCTAAAAATTTCTGAAGAACTCAACCAGAAACTCGAAAGGGTAGAAGCTGTCCTCAAAAGAGTGGAAACCTGGGTTAGTTCATGAGTAATTACACACTCACTCAAAACACCCAATTCTACAAACAAGCAGTTCAAGCAACAGACGCAATCGAGTCACCCGCGGTAGGCTTTGCAAAACCTTCTGACCATCGTGGTGGCACCTCAGGCACGACCACATTAATTAAACAAAACAACACCCAAATCCAGCTGCTGGTGCAAGCACTAGAAGGAATCCGAAACCTTGAAGCAGAAGTTAAAATCCTTAAGGATCAAATTCAGAAACAAAAGGGCGTAAACCTGCCAAGCGACATAACTGACGAACTATCAGCCAGACTAGCCAAACTATCAATCGAACCCTCCAAGCAAAAAGAAAAGAAAGGGGTTTTAAGAGTTTTCAAAGACCCCTTTGTTATCCTCCAAGAAGAAAAACAAAAACTTAAATGATGGAAACATCAGGGAGACCTAGTGTAACCCAAACCCAAACAATAAACCCTGATGCACCATTATTTGAAGATCAGGTTCGCGAATACAGAAGAGGGCAAAGAAGGAGATATAATGCTCAAAGAAACCTAAGGAGTCTTGCCCGAACTGTAACGGGTAGGAATCCCTACCAGATGACCCTGGAAGAGCAGGTGGATCCTGATGCTCAGCTCAGGAGATCCCTAAGAGATCGAGCCGCTATAGTGCCTGCTGAAGTACTGTACAATTCCAGAAGGGACGATAACAACCACCGTGTCTATAACCATTTCTCTGAAGAGGCAATTCTCTGCACCGACAGCCAACAAATCGACAGGCCATTTATACAACCCGAAAGCTATGCGTCCCTGCGACAAAGTGGTATGCAATTTATCCACATAGGGGTCGCTCAAGTAAGAATACAAATCCTGCACAGGCAAGATGAAGGCACCTCGGCGTTGGTTGTTTTTAGAGACAACAGGTGGCAAGGAGATCAGTCCATCTTCGATACAGTAGAGATTGATCTAACGAGAGGAAGCCAGCTGGTATATGTTATACCGGATACTATGCAAACAATCGGGGATTTCTATAGAAATTTCCAGATATCAATCCTAACAAGGGGGTACCAAAACTGGCAAAATGGTGAAGCTAACCTCCTAGTCACCAGAGGTTTAGTAGGAAGACTTTCCAATACATCGAATGTTGGATTCGCTTACCAAATAAGCAATGTTTCCGAATACCTGGCAAGCAGGGGGATACGAGCCCTCCCGGGTAGACGATACTCAGCGCAAGAGAATCAAGGGAGAAACTGGGTAGTACGACCATCACGAGTTGATATTCCCATGATGCCTACAGAACTGCAGACCAGTAACCTCCTCGATGGCAGAATCTCTATATCATTCCAGAATTATGTCCCAGCCCCTGATCACGAGAGCGGTATACCCGATGATGATGAAGATGAAGTTAGGAGTGAAACAATTCTTATTCTAACCAAAGAAGAGAGTGATACCGAGAAAGCTGATAATGATGAAGAGGACGACTGGCAGTACATACAGTACCTTGCTGACCAGTCAGCACAACCACCTGATAATCCCCAACAAGAAGATTCTGGTCCTATCTGGGATACAGATCATGAAGGAGGTACTAGCAATAATGACAAGGATTGGATCAATCCTTTTTCGAAACATGGTGGGGATATGGATACCATCTTTATGATAAACGGTAATAACACAGAAGAACCTTTCGATTACCCGCAGTTCAAAAACCTATCCGAAGCACTAAACGAGCGTGCTTTTATGTCAAGTTCTTCTGCGATATCTCATTACCAACCACCACAGGACCAGTCAATGAACATGCCCAGCTACCCTCCTGCAAGGAATACAAATGAGGCAAGACCAATTCCCACTTTTGAAGAACGAGTGCCCAGAGCAGGACGATTTCGCGGGGGCTACAACAATGAGATGTGGACACTACCATCAGCGCAGCAACAGCAAGGCGCCATGTTTGTAATCCCGGATCAACTGGGGTTGTTCCATGATGCGTTCTCAAGATGGGAGTCTATTACTCGAAACCATGTAGCTGAAAAGGGGTTTACAGACCCCAGCGATAAAATAGAATATATGGAAAATCTCCTAGGAGAAGTAGAGAAATTAACATGGGTTCAATGGAGAATGCAATTCCTCACTGAGTACGAGGCGTTGATAGCAGTGGCGGATGGCCGGGAAGGTACACAAAACATACTTTCCCAGATGAGAAGAGTATTTTCACTAGAAGACCCTGCCCAAGGATCAACAGTTCTCCAAGATCAAGCCTACAAAGATCTGGAGCGCCTCACCTGCGACAACGTTAAATATCTCATTCAGTATATGAACGAGTATTTAAGATTAGCGGCAAAATCTGGGCGAATGTACATTAGCCCAGAGCTCTCAGAAAAATTCTGGTTAAAAATGCCTGGTGACCTTGGGACCAGAATAAAAACGATGTTTGAAGAAAAATACCCTGGTCTCACGGTGGGGGTAATTCCGAGGGTCCTGTTTGCCTATAAATATCTGGAGGGGGAATGCAAGGATGCTGCTTTCAAACGATCACTCAAAGACCTCTCCTTCTGTAGCCAGATCCCAATTCCTGGCTATTACCGTAAACCAGAAAAGAGATATGGCCTGAGGAGGTCAAGAACCTATAAAGGCAAGCCCCATGAATCTCACGCTAGAATCGAAAAGAGAAAACACCTTGTTAGAAACAAAAGGTGTAAATGCTACCTATGTGGGCAAGAAGGTCACTTTGCGCGAGAATGCCCCAATGATAGAAGAAATATTAAGCGGGCAGCAATCTTTGAAGGGCTCGATATACCAGAAGATTGCGACATAATATCAGTACAAGAAGGGGAAGGCCAGAGCGATGCTATATTTAGCATTTCTGAAGGCGAAGATGGGGAGATGGAACTGCAACAAGGGGTACAAACCCTACAACTAAACTCTCTCTTTATGCTCGGAGAGGAAAATTCAGGCTACAGGCCTAGAATAAAATTACCTGAGAAACAGATGGGCTGCCAACACCAATGGCTTCATAATCAAATCATCGAGCAACCATTCAACACAACCTGTTCCTGTTGCGCCAGAGAAACTATAATCCGTGCTAGAATACATTGTTCAAATTGCGGAGTAACAGCATGCAACCTGTGCGGCCCGTTCTACTTCAAAGAAGAAGTGCCAGTCACCCCAGCAACCGCACCAGCACAAATCAACCTAAGAACACTAGTCCAAGAGCAGAGAGACTACATTGTATGGTGTGAGGCTGAGATGGAAAGGCTGCAAAAGGAGGTTGACCATTACAAGAAGAGGTACGAGGACCTCCTCGAAGAACACCTGAAGGAAGAATTCGACAACCTAGAGCAAGATGCTAAGCAAAAAGGCGTTAAGAGCAATGAAAACGCGAACGTCCTCAATGGAGAAACAGTCTATAACACTAGCGGTAATCCATCCACTGGGAGAATTATCAAAAATAGGCTATATAACCTAGAAGTGGAACTCGATATTCCTGGAGTTCAAAAACTCAAAATAAGAGCAATCCTAGATACTGGCGCCACAACCTGCTGCATAGATCAAGGGTCAGTACCAAAGGAAACTCTTGAAGAAAATACCTTTGTGGTGCAATTCACAGGGGTAAACTCCACTCAAACCGCCAACATGAAGTTAAAATATGGTAGAATGATCATTGGCGAAAACCAGTTCCGCATACCATATACCTATGCATTCCCAATGAAGTTAGGGGGGAAATACAAATGATCATAGGGTGCAATTTTATACGCTCTATGCATGGAGGTCTGAGGATAGAGGGTGATACGATTACCTTCTACAAAAACCTAACAGTCATCAATACACAACCACAAGCAAAGGTCCTGACCATAGAGGAAATAGACCTTCAAGACCTGGAGTACATACAACTCCAAGAAATGGTCCATTACAATTTTGGGCAAACATCATCAAACTTTATTACAAAGTTTGACCAACTACTAAAAAGGCTAAAAGAGGCCGGATTCATTGGCGAAAATCCTTTGCAACATTGGAGTAAAAATAAAATCGTCTGCATGCTGGATATCAAGAATCCAGACTTCATCATTGAAGACAGACCCTTAAAACAGGTCACACCACTGATGAAGCAAACTTTCAGCAAACATGTGGAGGCCCTGCTGAAACTCGGAGTAATACGACCCAGCAAGAGCAGACACCGGACGACGGCGATTATTGTTAATTCCGGTACATCAATAGACCCGAAAACCGGGAAGGAGGTAAAAGGCAAAGAACGTATGGTATTTAATTACAAGAGGCTTAATGATATAACTGAAAAAGATCAATATAGCCTCCCTGGAATTAATACCATCATGAGGAAAGTAGCTAATAGTAAAATCTACTCTAAATTCGATTTAAAGAGTGGATTTCACCAAGTAGCTATGCATCCAAATTCAATTGAATGGACGGCATTTTGGGTACCCGATGGGTTATATGAATGGCTAGTAATGCCGTTTGGGTTAAAAAATGCTCCAGCAGTGTTCCAAAGAAAAATGGATCATTGCTTCAAGGGCACTGAGAATTTTATTGCAGTTTATATTGATGATATTCTGGTATTTTCTCAGTCAGAAAGAGAGCATGCAGAGCATTTAAAAATAATGCTCTCAAAATGCGAAGAGCATGGCCTTGTCCTAAGCCCAACAAAAATGAAGATAGCCGTTCCTCAAATAGAATTCTTAGGGGCAGTAATCGGCAAGGGTACTATCCGGTTACAGCCAAACATTATCACAAAAATTGAAGAATTCAAAGAAGATGATCTCACTCAGAAGTCTGGTATGAGACTTGGCTAGGGATCCTCAATTATGCCAGAAGCTATATCCCTAACCTCGGGAAACTTTTAAGCCCTTTATATGCAAAAACCAGTCCAACCGGCGATAAACGATTGAATAAACAAGATTGGGAGCTAATTCGCACAATAAAACATCAGGTCCGAAACCTACCTGATCTCTGCATACCCCCAGAAGAATGCTTCATTATAATCGAAACAGACGGATGCATGGATGGATGGGGAGGAGTATGCAAGTGGAAGCCAAAGAGGTATGATCCAAAGAGCACAGAGAAGCCGTGCGCCTATGCAAGTGGCAAATTCAACCCGCCTAAATCCACAATAGACGCAGAAATCTTCGCGGTCATGAATAGCCTGGAGGCATTAAAAATCTACTACCTCGACAGAAAGGAATTAGTGATACGCACTGATTGTCAGGCTATCATTAGTTTCTTTAATAAATCTAACATTAATAAACCGTCAAGAGTGCGCTGGATCTCGTTCACAGACTTTGTAACGGGATTGGGGATTAATGTTCAGTTCGAGCACATAGATGGGAAGGACAACCTTTTGGCTGACTCCCTATCACGGTTAATTAATGTTTTAATTGATGCAGGATGGCCCAACCAGGAAGCATTGAATGTTCTGGAGAACCTAGCCGGGGCTCTTCGCGAGAACGAGGAACATCCCAACCAGGAGGTTCAGGAGAAAATGTCTCAAATAATCCTGCAAATCAGCCACTCGTTTGCCAGTACAGGGATCTACTACGGCAATCTGACGAAACCCATACCTTGGAAAGACGAAATGAGCTTAGGCTCCAACTTCGAGCAATAGAAAACAAAGTAATTTCAAAAGCACTTGAAGGGATTAATGATTTAATAAAAATACAGCAGATGAAGGAATCCCAAAGTGCTAAACTCGCAACAAGGGACAATTACTGGGGGGATTGGTTGCCTCAAGTCCAGCAAACTCTTACTAAGCTTTGTAAAGCTTACCGAGAGTTTAAACAGCTAATCCGTGAAGTAAAAGTGTTCCGTGTCTAAAGTGCGTTATGGACCCTACCACTATAGAATATGTATCGTGAGGTGTGTTTTGCTTTTTAGGCCTGCTTGTATTGGCCTCTGCTTTTTCTTTAGTGTGGGCCAATAATTTGGCCAGAATATTTACTTTCGGTGCATTATAAGCATCTTTATTTTAGTGGGAGACAAAAGTTTGTGGAAATCCTTTAATCACATGCGATGGGGCCCAATGAGTACCCGGTGTGATAATTGAGATTCCATCCTGAGTCTCTATATAAGTGTGAGTTTTCAGAGTTGAAAAACAAGCTGAGAACCAGCAAGTTTTACTTCTCTCTCTTTCCTTGTAACATTCCACTTAATAATATTTCCGCTTGTGTGTCTTCTTTCTTCCCGTGTTCACAGTAGCCCGTTGAAGTTTGAAGGCTCTGACCGATCGATCCACACCCTGGTATCAGAGCGAGGTCTGTTTTTATTCATGGCTTTCTAAGTTTCTTTGTATTCTAGGAAGGTAGCTAAGGGGAGATCATACCAAAATCATGAAAAGTGTTCAAAATCTAAGTATAATTATATAATTTAAAGGCTTTTTCTTCAAGTACTAGTCTATCAATATTAACCCAAGGATATTAGCTTATAGGGCTTGATTTTCGAAAAATATAGCCAAACCAAAAGAATCATCCTGCCGTACAGTACCCTAAGAAGTGGGGAAGATTACGGATTAACACGATGGGTGAGGTATAGCTAAATTCGGTAGAAAATATCGCCCCAAAGTTAAGAGCAAAGGTTGATATAAAAAATATATATATATATATATATATCAATTGGGTACAAAGATTGGGGATATTGTATCATTAATCTTAAGGAATATTCTCTCAGAGTGGCAAAAATCTAATTATGAAGTTTTGAAGTGGCATAAAACAGAGTGCCCCTATAAACTATTGCAGCCGCTGCCATTTTTAAGTAAGGGAGGTGGGATCTATATAAAAATATAAAAAACAAATCCTCCTATAAGCTCTGTCTGATTTATTTAAAATAATAGAACCGCACAAAATTAATAGCAGCTGGTTGTCACAAACTTCTAATAGCAACGGACCTCCCACAAATCCGTATGTAAATATTTAGGATCCTCCGATCCTGATAATTCCTCACTCCTATTCTCATTATTCTCCGTATCTCCTGTTATTCTCCCACTTAACTAACCACTAAAACGTTAATAAAAAATGACTATTTAACAGGAAACATCAAAGTATTTAACAGAAACAATATAAGTATTAATCTCTATGAAAGAACTATATTTTCGTACGTAAATAATGTCTCCCCACCTCTGTTCACGCACATAACTTCCATAACTAATTTGGAGGGACCGTCCCCGCATAATTTCCTTATATAATCTGTATCGTCCCCGTACAATTTCTAAAGTATTAATACCTATGAACAAAAGTATTTATATTTATGCATGGAAGTATTTATACCTATGCATGAAAGTATTTTAACGTAAATAATTGTCTCCCCAACAAAATCTCTCAAACTGTCCCTGCACCATAAATACTTGTGGGGGACCACTCAAACTAAATGAGGGGACCATACACGTTTCTTAAAATATCAATATTGTCATAACTATATGGAGGAACCGCAATACTTAATATTTGTTTACATATGACGCTGGATGACATCGAAAGCACTATTATCAAAACCGGACCGGACCGGTCAGTCGGACCGGAATAAACCGGAACCGGACAGGTTTACGGTTTGGTTCGCTATTAAAATCGGACAAGCAATAGAACCGGATATATTTAGTTAAACCGGCCGATTTTATAAAAAAAACGGAGTACTAAACCAAAACAAACCGGTTTGTATTGGTTTTGTGGAGTATGGCATCAGTGTCATTTCAACCTATATAACACTAATTCTAAAACATATCGAATCAACTTCAAATGGTGAATCCAAACCGTTCAAATCCATCAATTTCATTAGTTATGCGTTTACATGTAGAATTTATATTTTTTTGAATTTATTTAGTATCAAGTCAGACGGTCAAATGTGGGGGTTTTTAAGCTAATTTTAGTGCATTCATTTTTCAACATTTGTTACCACTTGATTTGATACAATAATAACTCGAAAAAATAATTTTTTTGCATGTAAACACATCACTAATAAAGTAAATCGGTTTGAATGGTTTGAATAAGTCGTTTGAAATCTATTCAATATGTTTTGGAGTTGGTGTCATATGACACTGATGTCATACTAGCCGAACTCGGTTTTGTGTCCAGCCATCTATTCCCAATTTTGAAAAGAAAGGTGAGGCTTTTGAGGAAAAAAGGCAATAACTTTTTAAGAGAAAAAGTGGAATCTAATATGTATTATTCTGTGGGCAATTCTGTGTAGTCATTTATGTTTTGTAACATACTTTTGTAAATAATTATGTGTTTGAGAATAATCTAACATTTATTACAATATTTTTTTTAAACATAAAAAAAATATTAAAATTCTAATATGGATCATTAGAGGTTCGTTTGATCACAAAAAAATAAAGAATTTCTATGTAGTTATTCAATTTTAATATGAAGTATAAAACTATAAAATTTCTTTGATGAAAAAAAAGTATTCTATGATATTTTATTTTACTAATTCTAAGAATAAGTTCTACATTTGTGCTACAATAAATATATTATTTTCTAATAAAAAATATTATTTTGTAATATATAAATTTACTTTTATAGTACATTGTTTAATATGTATATTGGAATTTTTATTACATAAAACATAATTATTTATAATAATACTTATATCGTATATATATTATATCTTATAAATATGCAAGTATTTAAAAAACCAGCGGTTAAACCAGTTGATCTATCGGTCCGACCAGTGAATCGTCAAATCGGAGCTTTACCAGGTCAATGCCCGGTCCGGTTCTAATAACATTGATTGAAGTATTTTTATCTATGCACTGAAGTATTTATATGTATATACATTGTACAAAGTTTAATCTTCAGGCGTTAGATCATATTAAGTTACACATCAAAGTATTAATATCTTATTTTGCAAGTATTGGTACCTATGCATTAAAGTATTTTATAGGAAGGTTGATGCGGGGATACGGGGTCCCCACTACTTCATTAGAGGAAGGTTGATGCGGGGACTATTGAATTCAGATCTAGTGAAGTAACCCAATTTTTGGGTTTTGAATCGGGACCGTCCGATTCGAATCTGCAACAATTCATCCCAAAGTAGAGCGCACACATCCCGAGCGACAGATTCAAATCTTGAGGCGATCCCAAACGACGGATTCAAATCGGACGGTCCCGATCCAAAACCCAAAAATTGGGTTACTTTAGGGGATCCGGACCCGGGATCATTGGGGGACTAGAAAAGGAGAATCATCATATCAAGTTACGAATGCAAGTATTAATATCTTACTTTACAAGTATAGTTATTTCTCAAGTATTTATACCTATGAAGGTTGACGTGGGGACAAGTACAGTGACTGAAAAATGAGATCATATAATTAGTGGGGACTATGATACAACCTTCATTTCCTGTAGCTGCGGAGACACAGAGAGAACAGGAGTGTGGGAATTCATATAATTATTCAAATATTTAATACACATACCTGATTGGTTTTGTAATTTTTTTGTCATGAATGGCCTTGGAGTCCAGTGCAGTGCACGCCTAAAGATGCTTGGCACACTATACCTGATTGGTCGTGGACGACTCAAAAAAAGTTTAGAAATGAGTTAAAAAAAATTATTATATAAAGAGAGCAATGTCACATCACTTGTGTATATATATATCTAATTTTATTTCTATATTCATCTTTTTTTTTTATCGGATGGCTCATGTTTATACATTGCTCTCTTGTTTCAAAGGAAGAATTTTATGGTATACCCCTCAAAAACATCAAAATTACGTATTTCCTCATCTAAAGTTCATAATATCATATTTATTCTTTTTAAATTTTAAAAACTCACAAATTTACCCATTTTATTATCTTTTCTATCAAAACTCATTTCAAATTCGCAAAATACTCATTTTACCCTTTATTAAAAAAAAATATATGTAGCATGTTTTGGAAACACATCGGTCTTCTAATTGGTCGGTTTTTAAGAACAAATGTGTAATTTCTCTACTTATGATGCTTATAGAGTGATATATATATCTTGTGTAAGCGTCAAAATTAGAGAAATTACATATTTGCTCTCGAAAACCGATCAATTAGAAGACTGACATTTTTTTGTAACACGAAACATATTTTTTTTCTTTTTTAACAACATAATAAAATGGATATTTTATAATTTTAAAATCTATCGAATATGTTTTAATTTTTAAATGACGAATTAAAATTGTTCAAACCGATCTACTTTACAAGTGATGCATGCAAAAATTGTAAAATTTTAAATTAATTTAGTATCAAGTCAAGCGGTCAAAAATTAATAATATATATTATTTTAAGTAATTGCATGCAAGTTATGCAAGTTATTCTGAAAAACATTGGAAATAAGAGCTTGATTGGCCCCAAAACTGGAAAGGTATTATTGTGCTAGTTTTTTTTTCTGTGTTTTATTTACTCTTTGGACACAGCTAGAGAGCCCTGTCAATGAGTAATTCCAGTTTATGGGGAGATTTTATTGTTTCCCCCCATTAAAGGTGCTACTGTTGTTTTTATTGTTATATTTGGTTGTAGTGATTCTCAAATTGGAATCCACTTATTCATGTACATGTATAAAAAGTTTTAGTGGGTTGTAGGCATTTCACTTTCATTCCTTTAGAGAAGTATTCCTTTCCTTTTCAAATGTATTCCTTTCCTTTACCGAATATTGTGATGAGTGAAATGCATTGATTAAGATGTTGAAATGTTGAATTGTTTCTTCATAAAGCATGTGGTTAAAGTTCTGGTACCAGGTACCAGTGTCATTTTGTATATTGGTATGATGTTTTAAGTTCTAGGGACTTGATATTAAAAATATAGGAAAGAGAAGGCATAATTTGCAAAATTACTATGAATTGGTAAATTAAATTTGTCAGAGGGATTGGATGGTGAATTTGTGTAATTTGAAATGGGTCAAGGTTGAACTCTTTTTCAAAAATCAAGTGGGATATAATATTAATAGGCCTTCAATGCTAATTAAAGAATATGACTTGATTACATATCAGGTTGAGCTTTGTTAGCCTTCAGGACAATGTAGTAATATTTAGTAGTAGTGAAATAGAAATCTATGAGAAGGAACTTGCATATATAATTTGGTGTTTCAAATGTTTTTTTTTTCTGCGATGCATGTTTTACATACTTCGCAATGAGTCTTCTCTTATTTATTGATTCTTGTTTAACAGGGTCCTGGTCCAGATTCAAGGATAGTTTATATTGACGGTGCATTGATCTATTCCATGCTGGTCATGTTGAGGTCCAATTCTTCACTCTCTCAATTTTAATTTTTTGAATTACTTTTTCCTAATTTGACAAGTAGCTGGCCTAAACACAACCTCCAAAATGACTTTAGATTTCATAGATTGAAATTGACATAGATTGCGAAGGATATTGAATTCACAACAGCTAGGTCTGGTGGAGCTGCAGGTTATCTCGAAGGTGTTGAGAACGAGGATATCAGAGTGATGCTTATACACTGACAACAAATAGTGGGATTATGAGGGGTTTACATACCCGCCGCTGTTTAAGGATAGCTTTCAAAAGAATTTTAGGGAATCTTTTATATTTACAATCAAACCTGTGTATTCCAAAATGGATGTAAAGCTTACGGTCATTTGAATGCAAACAAAAAAAAACTTACGAATGTTTACTCTCTCCTAATTTATTTATGTAATTACATTTAATATTTATTTATGTATTTCCTTTGTTAAATTTAATCGTGGCATTGTGTCACGATTAACCACAAGGAAAGAAGTGAGAAAAAACAGCACCTATAACAGTATAAATTTCATAGAAAGATAATTAATTAACTTTATTAAAGTATCAATTACACTATAAACTTCATATCTAAAGAAAGTGATCAAAACAAACTTTTAATTCCCTATGCAACGAAACAAACTTTTAATTCTCACGGCAACGGGTGACTGGCACTTACTAATAACATCTAAAACCACAGCAATAAACATTGCTCCTATCGAGACAGAACCTGTAATGAAAAATAGGCCTCGAAAGCTAGTTCTGTTTAGCCTTGGTGTAGAGCTTATTTCTTCAGAACTAGAGTAATATCCAAGCCGATTTTTCTGTATTTTTGCCAATGTTCCACTCTCTGTTAGGTTAAGAATTGCTCTAGAGAGGTGTTGTGCCAGCGGCAAACCTTTTTGGAAAGCCTATATAAATGAAAGTTTAGGAGAAGTGGTCAGAGAGAAAGCTTGGCTGCTGTTACCAGTATCTCAAAGAGAGAAAGAGAGAGGAGAGAGAGATCAGGAGTGTTGTAACTAATTTGTGAGTTGTAATTAAAAAATTTGATTTATGACACCCTTGGCATCATCTGCCAGGTTTTTTGTTTCAAAAAAAAGAAAAAAAGAAAGAAAGAGAGAGATCAGGAGACTTACAAATCCAAAACCAGGGGCCTTATGAGAGAATATTGAAGGAATGGTGTAGTTAGAGTATTTTTTTAAAAACAAATTGACATAAGGGAGCTCATCGATAACTGCAGCGACTCCGCCATTCTTGCTCCCCTTGGTCAATGCGTCATTATATTCCTTGAATGATGCCAATGGCCTCAACTGGGACTCCTTGAACCCCATGTTTATCAGCATGCCTTTATCATAGGAACTCTGAAGGTATCCCACATAATCTTGATTCTTTATTAGCTCCTGGATCGATGTAACAGTTGGTTTTACTCGATCGTTTGTAAATATGGTCGTCAGGTTGGCTGTGTAGCTTGCAGAAAGTGTGAACATAACAAATGTCCACACTGTCAAAACTATCTTAGATATGTCACGGGTAATCTCTGGATCTTCGTCACCTACAGATTCAAGTACCAGTTACACACCCAAAGAAAGAAAATGAAAAATCTTGATGATTTTTCGTCTTGAAATAAAAAGGACTTAATCCTAGAGAAAACCATTTTGCAAGTCAGGATATATGATTAATGTGCACTACGCTATTACTAAGAACCAAAAAAAAGAAAAACTACTCTGTTACCTCAAGTTTAGACGGATAACATCCGAAGCACAATATCACAAGTCATAACTCTACAAATTAATATAAAGTGGCTTGTGTACAACCTATAAGTTACTCACTTTTTTACCATGTATGTATGATGGTGCACGGAATACCCTCTTTGCAAGTGTATGTGTGTTTGTGTGTTGTGTCAGAGAAAGAGAGAGAGAGAGAGTACGGACTACTGGAATTGGAGAGTGGGCTATGTAAGGACAAGTAGAAGATATTGAATAAATGCCTTCTAAGTGACTGACGACTATTCGAGGATTCATTAGTGTTGCTCTCCAAGACCCACAAGACAAATCCAGTGAAGAAGCAAAACGCTGCCACAAGCAGCCAGAGCTCCCAAGTCCAGGGCAACCAGAAGGACCATGCATTACCTCTAGGTTTGCCTACCAGCGGAACCAACATCAACAAGTTTGAATCCAGGTATGGCTGCGTGAAATCCACCATTGATGAACGATTCGCTGTGATTGTGATGTCTCCAATGGCAGCATCGTATTGCTTTCATGTGAATGTTAATTAATTAGTTCAATAATATATATAGATGATAAAAGTATTTTTTTATTATCAAAATCCATTACAATATAGAGATAACTAAGAAAGGAGGCAATTTGTACCTTAAGGGAGACCTGCCGGACAAGCTCATTGTAATCACCGAGACGATTCCCCTGAGCATCAACAAAAGGCACGTACTCGTACTCCAAACTATACGGAAGTAGTGCCACTGCAGCCTCGAACACTTCTATCACAAAACCTCCAACGTGCAATAAATGGTTTGTTCCATTTATTCTAATTACTTGCAAGATTGAAGAAAACCCGGAGTCGGTCAATCCCGGTATAGCAATTCTTAACTTCCCTGTTACAGGAGCAGTGAGAAGAGATCTTAAGCTCCGCCTCCAAGTGATTCCTTTCTTGTTGGTCCATACCCCAAACCTCTTATCCTCCTCCCCAACAGTAACAATCTCGTAATCTTTGCTGGCATTCAACCCACCTTTCCCAATACTAAACCGGCCACTTATTCCTTCAAACTCAGTATTTCGGATGAGCTCCAAGAGATTTTCTCCATCGCCGATACAATTTGCCTCAATTGTCCGGTTTACTGCAATTGCTGCTGCCCATACCGAATCGTAGGCCCACAATTCATAAGCTGTTGGCTGGAGGGTGTTATGATTTATATTCTCCTTAACAAACTCTGACCTCAACCTTTGTTCAAATTGATGCACCTTCTTCGATGGTCTGATGTGTGCCTTTACCCCAAGCACACCATGCATGGAACCGAATAAGGAGGAATCAACTGTTGATTCCAAAAAGCTTGTAATAAACTCAGTGGTAATCCATACATAGTCATCGGACAACATTCCTACCACCTTGGCAGCATCAAAGATACGAGAGGCCAGGTGGACTGACGAATGGACCAAAAATGCATGCCTCTTCAGTCCCTTGACAGAAACAAGGTTATCATAGATATGTTCATCATTAATAGTCGAGGAAATTGGAATGCGATGAATCTTACTATCTCCAAGTTCCTTCACTGTAGAAGATATGAGTTCGGCATACTGGTGAGAATCTTCATAAATGAGGACTACTCCATTTGTTCTAATTGTAGAAATGAGATTGGCAATGGCTTGGGATTGAGTTGCGTCGCTTGGGGCTGTTTTGATAAAGAAAGGAAATGGGGATGGAGAAAAGGATGTATCGCTTGCCGAGAAGGAGAGAACTGGTATATGTGCAGTTGTCGCCAATGCAGCTATGTAGGGAGCCTCATGGGAATGCAGAGGTCCAATGATCAGATGGACCTTCACCGAATTTAGCAAATCAAGTGCTATAATATTTTAAAACAGCTATGTTAGTCAATTGATTTCTAGTAAGTCTGTAGGTATGGGGTAATTAAAAAATTTACTCAGAATCAATGGAGGGAGCATTAGACAACAGTAAATGGTGGAAACTATTTGTTGAAGCACGTTTTGTTTTTGTTGGAATTTGAGTGCGGAAACTATGTGATAAAGTGATTTAAGGGTATTTGAATAAGATGATGGTTCAAATCTCAAATGCCTTTATTTTTTGTATATTAAGTATACCTCTACTTTTTAATTTTCTAATAATAAAGTTTTAAAATATATATGTTAAAATAAAACCGTTAGATGTGATCAACATTATTTTCTCTCCATGCACATAAACAATTATCACCTTTTCAATTTTGATTTTATATGATCAATAAGTTGAAAATATCAACGTCAAAAATTTATCCATATCGGTGTATTTTTACAATCTCTTGATACTAACCAAAACAAAATCAACATGTCGTGATATTTTACGTATGCATAAAGAAAATGATGTAGATTATATCTAATGATTTTATTTTAACATTTAAAAATATTTAAAAATAAAAACATGATATAGACAAAAAATAAAAATATTTGAACCGTTAGTAATTTGCGTTACAGCCACCTACTTGAGAGTAATATATAATGCAAGTAAACGGTGCTGATACCGCAAAAACATTGTCGAGGTGGATCAAATAGAACCTCACACCCACAAGTAACGGAATTGATGAGTTGACTCAAAGTATTTTATTAATTTTTTGGACAATTAATTAAAAGCTTAAATTCACAACATGGTTGTTAATTAGTTTAAATATGCAAATTAGCATGTGCTGAGGCCAACCTAATAGGGTGGGCATGTGATCTCCCCTGTATGCTACTTTTTGGTTTTCAAGTTGTTTTTTTTATTATGTTTCAAAAGAAATAGTGATAAAGACATTATTACGCTTAATTGGGTTTGTCTATTCCAATAACCAAGGGTATTTTTTTCATATTTTTCACATATTGCATATTGATGCTTGACAGTTCATAGACGCCGCAACTTAATTAGCCTAATTAAGCAGGTGTGTTGATTAGAAAGTAAATATAACTAAATGTTTTCTTCTCAGGTACAATTTATCATTAGCAAGAAGGGTAAAGTAGATTCAAGTTCTTAAATGATGGAGAATTAAAGGTCAGAATTCTCTTACAATATTGTGTCTTTGGAACTTACATTACACCTAAAACTTTTTAAAAGTAGATGGGAGAGGTTGTACTGGTACCCGGGAACCATTTTATTTTAGACCACGTTTTAACTAGAAATGAGTTCCGAATGCCGAAAAAAAAAAGAACGTACCAGCAGCAGTTGCAGTGACAATATCTCCTTTCGAGTCCCGGACATGAAGAACGAGATTTGCACTCCGAATCACATTCTTAGAATGGAAATCAGACACTGCTAAGTTGATACTAGTCATGCTCATTTTACCAGCCACAGAACTCAGGTCGAGAATGACTCCGATATTTACTTGTACCAGTGAGACCGCAAGTATTACATGGGGAACAAGGAAGGTGTTAACAAGGAAAAGGCAAGATATGAAGAACAGATGGTTTACCATTTGTATGTAGGTTGATGGGAGCAGGAAGAGGCGCTGTTCTCTGGTATTGCAATCAAGGGCAAATGAAGGATTTAAGGAGCTATGGTTCCCTAGCTGGCTTGCAGGATAAATTAACCAAGTCAATAGGTCTTGTTTTTTCTAAGAAGTAAATAGATGTGTTCACATGGGTGCAGACATATATATAATTAACAAACCTTATTTATTTAATTTTTTTTTAGAACAGCCCGTGGGAAAATATAATTAACAATTGATGAGGGTGTTCGATAAGTGTTTGACAAATTTAAAACTCATTTGTGTTTTAAGAAGCTCTAGAAAATCTCAAGAAAAGAGTGTTGAACACTACCGATGATAAAATTAAAATAAGGGTTTAGTTTCATAATAATATCACTCTATCCGTTAGACGTGAAGAGTACCTCTCTTTTCGGCCTCGGGTAAAGCAAAATGACCAAATTAAAAATAGTTAAAAGGTTTTTGTGTTTCGGTAGTCTCAAGATTCCATCACAAAGTCAACTGGAGTTTTTCGAACGTCTCAAAAAAATACGGAGAAAAAGATAACTTCATTGCAACAATTTTATATTATATTATTATTATTAGTAGTAGTATTGTTATTGTTATTTCGAAGTGTTGATTTTGTGAGAACTGAGGAGAAAAAATATTTTTATTCAATCTGTTTTCTTTACATTGTTTCTAGCTCTATTTATAATGTACAAGGCTAATATAGCCGTTATTGTGGTTTAATTGCATTTACTGCCTACCTACATATTCTCAAGGAATACAATAAAGAACAAATGTTTTAGATCTTGATTTATCCTAGGCTACGTGATCAATGATGTGTGACTGAGATCATTTTTTATTTTGTTCATTATGACTTTAAATGGTTTATGATCTTAATTCTTTGATGAAGATATCCACAAGTTAATTTTTATTTCGTACAAATGAAATTTTGATTTTCTTTGTTTGTACTTTCTCTCTAATATAGTGGTAATCGGTCACTTCTTTATGTTTTGTTCGTTCATAGAATACCGGATTTAATGCGATGTGTTGTGCCGAGTTGTTGTCACAATACATCTTCATTGGTTGATTACATTTGGTACCATTTTTTTGAGTAGTTGTTTGAGTCATATTGATTCACTCGCGAATCAAACATCCAGGCGAAACCTCTAGTCAAGCAGTCACACCCCCTCCAAAAATTAAGAGAAGCTGGCCATGATCACCATTGATTGCCACGCCATAGATTGCCATATATTTTTAATTTATATATGTTGCTTGTTTATATTGATTGTATGTTGTATGTTATTTAATTTGAATGTGTGTATTTCATAAAATGTTTATAATTAATGTGCTAGCTAACATCTCTGATAATTTTCTAGCCATAAACATGTATAAATTAATCAGATAACATTTATAAATTAAGAATGCAATTGAACTCAATACACAGATTTATACAAATTGACTCATACATACAAATTTTAAACTGGGTCAGTAGAGAGTGCGAATGAATCTTACACAGTATTCTTAGATAAATCCGTGTTTCGAGATTTGAAAAAAAAACATACACATTTGTTTGATTATTAACCGTGTACAAAGGTGTTTAATCGTACACGAATTATTAATAAAAAAAACTGTGTACAAATACAGATGTCTTTCGTACACGGTTCATTTTAAATTAATGTGTGTATGGTTGGGCTTATTTTTGCACGCACACCTCTTTTTAAACACCATTTTTTTTTAAATTTCTTGGTAACATGTATGATTAGTGTTTTTATAATAATGTTGATAGGTCCATGTGCTAATGACCCTCAATAAAACTTAAACCTAGCCCACAAATAACTTGGGATTCGGACCCCGTCAAGGGCCAGCCCAAAGTAGAGTAAAATAAGGCCCTTAGTATGATCACGGCCCAAAAAGCAACTCGGAGCTCGGACCCCTTTGTGGGGCCAGCCCGAGACCAAAAGGCAACTAGGAGCTCGGAACCCTTTCGCAGGGCCAGTCCGAGACCAAAAGCAACTCGGAGCTCGGAACCCCTTCACAGGGCCAGCCCGAGACCAAAAGGCAACTAGGAGCTCGAAACCCCTTCGTGGGGCCAGCCCGAGATCAAGAAGCAACTCGGAGCTTGGACCGCCTCGCAGGGCCAGCCTGAGACCAGACAAAACGAGGCCCGCAGTCCAGTTGCCTGCTGGCCTGACAAGAACCAAGGTGAGCCTCGCCCCATCAATTTGGAACAATCCGGCCTGCGAAGTCAAGTTGGGCCCTTACTCATAAGGCCCAGTCCAACTTCAACTTCACGTCACCGCCAATTATGCGGGCATTACTGCTCCTATGCGAACCCCCTAACCATTTTGACAAGACGTCCTAACGGTCCGGGCCCCTCTATTTAAGGCGGAGAATCTCCAGTAAAAGAGGTGGCGTTTTTTCATAACACAGGGTATTGTAGATGTTAGAGCACAAATACTCTCAAACCTTCTCCTTTCTTCTTAATCTCGGCCCGTCAGCTGGAGACGGGACGAGCCCATTCCCCATTTTCTTAATTCTCTTCCCGTACGGCCTACTCCCTTGGGACGGTACGTATCAAATGTCAACCCCGTTATTCTGGCCTAATAATATTATCGATTGGTATTGTAATTGGGCGGTTTTTTTCCTAGTTAGCGGGAGACCCAAAAATATTTTGGATGTTATTATCCCATTCTTCCTTTTGTATGACCGAAAAATATGTGTAATAAATTTAGTATAATTGTGTAATGTTTTTTATTTAAACGGTTTAGTCTTGATTGAATTAAACCAAAATTGGACAACCAGCATATATATCCAATTAAAAGGAATAATAAAATAAGCAAATCATGCATGAAATACTAAAATATGAATTTAAAAAATACTGGATTGTGACTAAAAAATTTAAATAACTAAAATATTAAAGATCCTCCTACACCGCTCTTAACCGTACAAAAGACTGACCTTAAAAATAGTAATAAAAAAGAACCACATATTTTCGTTGTAAGTATGTAAAGAATCATTGAAAGTATGTAAAGTATATATGTAAAGAGAACAATTAATTTCTATGTTCTTCTTCAGAAGAAAAGTTCGATGTAGTTGGTGGCAAAGGCAAGCTGTTGACCCGATTGTCATCAGTTCCCTTCCGTCGAATGCATGCCCACATTTCAAATAACCCAAAAATACAAATCGCTAGTATTGAGACACCACCAGTAATGATAAATAGGACTAGAAAGGTACTTGGGTTTTGCCTTAGTGTAGATCTGCTCTGTTTAGATTTATCGTATGCAAGCCATCTTCCATGTATATCTGCCAACTTCCCATTCTCTGTTAGGTTAAGAATTGCTGTAGAGAGGTCTTGTGCCAGCGGCGAACCTTTCTGGAAAGCCTAATTAGTGAAAGTTTAGGAGAAGTGGTCAGAGAAAGAGATAGCTTGACAGTTGTTACCAGGGTTTCAGAGAGAGAGAGAGAGAGAGAGATCAGAAGACTTACAAATCCAAAACCACCGGTCTTATATGAGAATTGTTTAGGAATGGTGTAATTACAGCAGTAAAATTGGGAAAACAAATTGATATAAGGGAGCTCATCGACAATGGCAGCGACTCCGCCATTCTTGCCCCCCTTGGTCAATGCATTGTTATATTCCTCGAGTGATGTCAATGGCCTCAATTGGGATTCTTTGAACTTCATGGTTAGCAGCATGCTTTTAACATAGGAGCTCTGGAGGTATCCAATGTAATCTTGATTGTCTATTAGCTCCTGGATTGATGTGACAGTTGGTTTTACTTGATCTGTTGTAAATATGGTTGTCAGGTTGGCTGTGTAGCTCGAAGAAAGTGTGAACAAAGCAAAGGTCCACACTGCCAAAACCGTCTTCGATATATTACGGGTAAGCCCTGGACTTTTTTCACCTACATATTCATGTACCAATATATATATTACTCAACGAAAGATTGAAAAAGAAAAACCTAGAAGATTCTTTGTGTTGGAATAAAAGGACTTAATTATGTTGATGGAATCTATTATTAGGAAACTCTTTAGTATCATCATCTGGTATTCAAAATATAGTTCAGGTTACAGAATAATGCACATGACTCTCTCAATTACCTCGAGTCAGGACGATAATATCGGAAACACAATATCATGTACTCTACAAATTAAATTAATATACAGTGGCTTGTGCACAACCTCCAAGTTACTTTTTTACTGTGGAATGTGGATGTATGATGGTGCATGTAATAGTACCCTCTTTAAATGTGCGCACGTGTTCGTGTTCGTGTGTTTGTGTCTAAGTGAGAGAGAGAGTACGGACCATTTGAACCGGTGATTGGGAGATAGAAAGAAAAGTAGAGGATATTGATTATATGCTTCGTGAACTTCTTTTTCTGTAAGGATGGGTTATTCATGTGCTCCAAGAACCACAAAGAAAATCCGGTGATTATGAAGAACGATGCCACAAGCAGCCAGAGATCCCAAGTCCAGGGCAACCAGAAGGACCATGGATTACCTCTATTTTTACTTACCAACGGAACAACCATCAATGCTCTTGTATCCAGGAATGGTTGCGTGAAATCCACCATGGATGAACGATATTCTGTGATCGTGATGTCTCCAACAGCAGCATCGTATTGCTGTCATGTGAATGTTAATAATTAGTTCCATAATATATATGTGAATGATTTCTTCTACTCACTCAAAGTCAATCAAATAATTTTTTTTTATCAAAATCCATCACAGTATCGAAATAACTGAGAAATGAGGCAATTTTTACCTTGAGGGAGACCCGCCTTATGAGTTCAGTGTAATCACCAAGACGACGCCCCTGAGCATCAACAAAAGGCACGTACTCGTACTCCAAACTATATGGAAGTTCTGCAACTGCAGCCTCGAACACATCTTTCACAAATCCTCCAAAGTTCAATAAATGGTTTGTTCCGTTCACTCTATCTACATGTAAGATTGGGAAAAACCCAGGGTCAACCAATCCCGGTATAGCAATTCTTAACTTCCCTGTTACAGGAGCATTGAGAAGAGATCTTAAGCTCCGCCTCCAAGTGATGCCTTTCTTATTGGTCCATACCCCTAACCTCTTATCCTCCTCCCCGACAGCAACAATCTCGTAATCTTTGCTGCCATTCGACCAACCTTTCCCAATAATAAACCGCCCACTTATTCCTTCAAATTCTGTATTTCTGATAAGCTCCAAGAGGTTTTCTCCATCAACCATACAATTTGCCTCAATTGTCCAATTTACCGCCATTGCCACTGCCAATACCGTATCGTAGGCCCACAATTCATAAGTTGTTGGCTGGAGGTTGCCATGATTTATATTCTCCTTAACAAACTCTGACCTCCACCTCTGTTCAAATTGACGCACCTTCTTCGAGGGTATGATGTGTGTCTTCAACCCAAGCACACCATTCATAGAACCGAATAAGGAGGAATCAACTGTTGATTCCAAATAGCTTGTAATAAACTCAGTGGTAATCCATACATATTCATCAGAAAACATTCCTGCCACCTTGGCAGCATCAAAGATACGGGAGGCCAGGTGGACTGACGAATGGACCAAAAATACATGCCCCTTCATTCCCTTGACAGAAACAAGGTTATCATAGATCTGTTCATTATTAATAGTCGAGGAAATAGGAATGTGATGAATCTTACTATCTCCAAGTTCCTTAACTGTAGAAGGTATGAGTTCAGCGTACTGGGGAGAATCTTCATAAATGAGGACTGCTCCATTCGTTCTAATTGTAGATATGAGATTGGCAATGGCTTGGGATTGAGTTGCGTCACTTGGTGCTGTTTTGATAAAGAAGGGAAATCGAGATGGAGGAAAGGATGTCTCGCTTGCCGAGAAGGAGAGAACTGGTATATGTGCAGTTGTCGCCAATGCAGCTATGTAGGAAGGCTCAACGGAACCCTGTGGTAAAATGATCAGATGGACCTTCACCGAATTTAGCAAATCAAGTGCTACAATATTTTAAAACGAAATCTGTTAATTTACATTGCAGCCAATTAATTAAAATGTTACTCGAAATCTGTAAAAGGAGCATGTGACTACAGTACAAAATTGTGTAGAAGATTAATTGTAGTGTTGAAATACATTTCATCTTTGTTGGAATTTAGAGTATGGAAACTATGTAAAGTGCTTTAAGGATATTTCATAAATATCTAAAATATTTGAATCAATTTTTTTGTGAGGATTAGATCGGAGATTGCATCGATTATTAAATGCCAGAACATGCACATTGTGTTACAGCCACTGCCTACTATATAGAGTAATAATGCAAGTAAATGGTACTGATACCGCAAAAAAAGCATTGTCCAGGTGGATCAAATAGAACCTCACACCCACAAGTAACGGAATTGATGAGTTGACTCAAAGTATTTTATTAATTTTTTGGACAATTAATTAAGAAATTCACAACATGGTTGTTGGTTTAAATATGCAAATTAACAGGTGCCGAGGCCAACATTATTTTTTTAAAATACACGAATCTCAAAATCAGTTGGTTGTTATGCACGCATCTCAAAATAAAAAATGATTGGATTTGGAAAAGTAGGGTCCCTGCGATTCTTTGGAATCGCAGCAGATTTATTTCCCTGGTTTGTGGGGTCATGTGTTTTTCCTTTTGCAGATCATCTTTATAAAGTGTACAAGAATAAGCAAGCCATGTACAACTCAATGAAACGTACAAGAGAGGAAGACATAGAGAGACAACGCAATATTAAATTTGCACATCCTAAAATGCTAAGCATTTTGTAATTCCTTGGAGTTTTAAATCTGAGATCGATTGTAACATTATGTTCCTTTGAATTTTAAAAAATACTAATGTTTTAATATACATAACATTTTAAGTTAAAAGCTGAATTTTAGAGGAAAAAGAAAAAAAAAAAGCAGAATTCTATGACCAATAATGTGGCAATTATGAAAAGTTTATGAAATTGACCCGCTACATTGAGGACATCAAAACACAGCAGTTTAGAATTAAAAAATCAAATGTGTTCAGTTTATCCAGGCGGAAATGGTCTAGCTTGAACCATGAAACAGATTTAAAATTGATAGCGCAATAATATAGTGAAACCAGTCTACGCAAAAGTCAGATGAACCGTCTCTTTTCCCAAACAGTGCCTCTTCTTCTTCAAAATACTTTTCCCGTTATGTCCCAAATCGAAAACCTATATAATTTTTAACAAAATTCCTCCTTCAATCTTAACAGACACGGTGAGAATCGTTAAAATCAATGAAAATCAGGTGCTGGCTCGGTTGAACCGGCCGAGTCGAACCGATTTCGCCGGAGTTCGACGCAAAAAAACCCCCATCCGCGTAACTCGGCTCGACCCCGGCCGAGTTTCGGAAGTGTCTATTGGAACTTACACCTAAGACTTTTTAAAAGCATGTAACTAATTTCAGATTGGAGAGGTCGTACCGGTACCCGGGAACCATTTTATTTTAGACCAAGTTTGAACTAGAAATGAGTTCTGAAATCTGAATTAATGCCGAAAAGAAAAACGTACCAGCAGCAGTTGCAGTGACAGTATCTCCTTTTGAGTCCCGGACATGAAGAACGAGATTTGCACTCCGAATCATATTCTTAGAATGGAAATCAGACACTGCTAAGTTGATACTAGTCATGCTCATTTTACCAGCCACAGAGCTCAGGTCGAGAATGACTCCGATTTTTACTTGTACCGGAGGTACCACCGCAAGTATTACATGGGGAACAAGGAAGGTGTAAACAAGGAAAAGACAAGATATGTGGAACAGATGGTTTACCATTATTGCTCTGTTATTGCAATAATCAAGGGCAAAGGAAGGGTTTAAGTAGCTATTGTTACCTTCCCTAGCTTCTGGGATAAATTAATCAAGTCAATAGGTCTTGTTTTTTTTTTAAGTTCAATAGGTGCTGTTCAGATGGGTGCAGCCATGTATAGTAAACAAGTGATAAGATAATAGGGTGGGTTTAATTTCATAATAATATCACTATATATCCGTGTTAGACGTGAATATTTCTTTTTTTTCCTCGGGTAAAGTAAATGACCCAACAATTATTAAAGGTTTTGGTGGTTCGATCGTCTCAATAATTATATTACAAAGTCAACTGGAGCTTGTTATGACATGTGACATAATTGTACACTGCGTTATTTGTAGTTAACTAAATATATATATATATATAGAGAATGACTAATATACAAACGTTTGTTCCTGGACTCAGGAACAAACGATTCAGTTCTCCAATTTTCAAAGTCCAAACAGTCGATCCGAACCGTTAGATATTCAATCTATATTAAAATGTGCTTGGAGACCAAATTTTACATTTTTTGGAATTTTTTTACTATTTATTAAGCTGGTTTGAAAACTGCTGTTTTTATTAAATTTCTGCAGCATTGAAAAACAACAGTTTTCAAACCAGCTTAATAAATAGTAAAAAAATTCCAAAAAATGTAAAATTTGGTCTCCAAGCACATTTTAATATAGATTGAATATCTAACGGTTCGGATCGACTGTTTGGACTTTGAAAATTGGAGAACCGAATCGTTTGTTCCTGAGTCCAGGAACAAACGTTTGTATATTAGCCATTCTCTCTATATATATATATATATATATATATAGAGTATGGCTAATGTGCTTCCGGTAGAACTTCGGCCTCGTGCTTCCGGGGGGGCATATCTTAGTGTTTGATGTTCAAACAACAAATTCAAACCCGTTAGATGTTCAATCTATATTAAAATGTGCTTGGAGACCAAATTTTACATTTTTTGGAATTTTTTTACTATTTATCTATGTTACTCGGATACTCCAATATAGCCTCCGTACCCGTATCTGACACGTATCGGACACGGATACGCGGCCGATACGGCCCCGATACGTATCGGATACGCCAGCTGGCATATCGGCTTACGTGGCGTATCCTTGACTCTTAATACGGTCTTCGATACGGCTCTGACACTTCTAGATACGTCTTGGATACATGGACAGAGGCTGGATACGTGTAGACCGCGTGTAGACCACTGAACAAACTGTGGACCGCGTGTAGACCACTCAACAAGCTGTGGACCGCGTGTAGACCGCGCCAAAAGTAAGCCCTCTATTTCTTGCGTCTGTGGGGAATCGAACCCCAGATCACCCCTCTACAGGAATAGGCTCATACCACTACACTACATCACATTTGGTGTTAGATTTTAGTAGCCATTGTATTTAATTTATACCTAGAATTTTTGATATTTAATTTATATAATTAAAGTGTTGAATTAATAATATAATTAAATAATAAAAATAATATAATATAATAAGCGTATCGTATCCTTGATTTTTTAGAATTACCGTATCGCCGTATCCGTATCGTATCGGATACGATACCCGTACCCGTATCCATGCAACATAGCTATTTATTAAGCCATGTTCGCGCGAAAGCGCAACGCAAGTTTCGGTACGCTTGAGGGCATACCTTTTAAAACCGCGCTTACACTTCACGAGTAAGGGTTGCAAGTGCACAACCCCTATCGAGTAATATAATCGGGTATCGATCCACAGGGACGGGCAATCGCTGGGTTAGAATCCACCGAACTCAATTAAAAACTAGAAGTGAGAAAGATTGGGTTTGGTATTTAAGTTCCTAAAAGATCAATTCAAACAAATCGAACAATGCAAACAGATGTAATAAAGTGCTAGAAGAAATGTAAACTGTGTTTTGATTATGGATAAAAGGCGTTTCCAGGGTTTCAGACTTCATCTGTGATCTGCCTCTAGTGGTACGGCCCGTACCAAGTTGGTACGGCTAGACCGTACTCCACTTGGTAAGGCAAGGCCGCACCACTCTGGTAAGACCCGTACTGGCTTGCCAGAACAGAGCTTACCAGTTCGAGTTGATGCATTTCTTGCTGGTACCTTGTGCTAAACTCTTTAGAAAGGTTCAATTGACCACGCCTAAGGTTCCTAAGCCTCAACTCTCGTGTATTGGATCAGGATCTAGGTTGGAATGCAATTGATTGCCTTTTAGGGATTTCTACACCTCAATTTTCATATGTTGGTACAGATCTACCCTAGCTGGTTGATTGGAGACCTAAGGTACCCTCTAATCTGTCAATTAGAGGGGAACTCAACCTCTCGGCTTCAATTCGAACAAGTTTACCCTAAGCACTTGATTTGGTAGATTGAGATGATCACATGACCTTGATAGGTTTGATCTAGACCTAGAGGTTCATCATACACAATCACAGCAAACAAAGCAAGAGATAGCAAAGAAATCACAATCAATCAATCAAAAGAGTTCATACAAGATACAAGTCAAAGAAAGTCAAAGCAAATCAAGAATCCATCTCAAAACCCTAGAAACTAAAGTAACTACTCACAGCACATGATCTGATCTAAAAATACAATAAGAGAGGTAAAGAAAGCCATGGATCGAAGGGATCGAGTGGAGGAAGCTTGATCCGTCGAGTCTCGCCTCTTTCCTCTTCCTTCCTTCTTGCTCCTAGCTCCTCAGCTCTCTTTCTCTCTCTTACTGTGCTCTCCAATGTCTCTCGAATGAATCCTCTCCCGAAAGTGGAGAGCTCCCCGCCTTAAATAGCCTCTGCCAAGATTTGAATCTGTCAGGCCGCCTTTAGGTACGGCCCGTACCAAAGTGGTACGGCCTGGCCGTACCAGGCGTGATGAGCTGAAATCGGCTAAGTCCGGTGAGACCCGTACCAAGCCTGGTAAGGGCCGTACCTCATCATCCCAAATCGCCGTTTCTTCGTGTGTTTTGCTCCAAACCTGCAGAAAACAAACAAACACTCAGCAGTACCAAATTCTAAAGATATATCGATGAAATGCACATGATTCTGGTGAATTAGGGCACGAATCTGGTACTAAAACAGGCCTAAAATAGACTAAATATGCGAGGTATCAAATTCCCCCAAGCTGAACCTTTGCTTGTCCTCAAGCAAAAAAGTTTCAAACTCGGGTAAAAGTGCTGGACAACTAAATCTAAATGCGGATACAAGCCTAAATGTGAAAACCTACGTGAGTCTGCTATAGTCAAGAATTTCTAGAATCGATTCGGTTGTAATTCAAATATCCCTTTATAAACCTTGATTCACTCCACCAATTGGTCAATTGAACTTCTTATTTTGAGATGCTTCTAACAATGTAAAGACTAATGACTTAGGTTTGATCGAAACAATTTCATTCTTTTTCCGAGTCAGTGCTTTTATTCAAGGTGATTTTTCTTTTCATTTTCCCTCCCCCAAGCTTGAATCAAGCTTAAGGGTAAGAAAGCTGCGAACGAAGTGTGTTGGTACGAGCAAAACTCTCTCTTTATTTCTAATTTTTCCTAGGTTGGGAGGCGAGCTCAAAGGCGCCTGATTCTCATTTTGAGTCAGACTTATTGCCAGTACTCGCTTATTGCTCCTCTTTTTCATTTTATTTTTTTTTATTTTTTTTATTTTTGCTATACCATGAATACACACATCTATTGGTATTCACTCATACCAATGGATATTCCAAACTTTCTTAATTTGAAAATCCCAATTCCTAAAGGCACAGTTCAGTTTTTTCGAATAATCTCGTTCGATTCAATTCTAAGTTTGTTTCATCTTTTCCATTATTAAAAACATCTCAACCTAAGCAGTTCATTAACCAATCATGGGTTAGTTCCAGTTCACTCAGGTCTATCCTAATCACAACCAAATTGTTTCAAAGTTATTCTCAATTCTAGCAGTTCACGCAAATCTTCACCTAACAATGCACGAAAATACGAAAAAATGCAAGGAAAATAACGGTAAAGTAAACATGACCTACATACAAGACCTACATACAAATGTCATCCCCCCAAGCCTAGCCTGAGCATTGTCCTCAATGCTTCAAGACTATGAGATAAAAGAAATAAAAGAAACTCGGGGAAAAGAGAGCGAACCTGATCAGTCATCGGAGTGGTCGTACCAGAGCCAGTCGCGGAACTCGTCCTCTATGTCAGCCACCCGCTGCTGGAGATCATGGAGTGTGGCACCCTGCTCATAATGGGCAACACCCTGCTCCTGACACATGTCGTACATCAGCTGGTAGACATCCCGGATGGTGGGCTCAACGACTGGAGGGGGATACACGGGTCTACCGGAGGAGGTGGAGGGTCCGGCTGTGTAGGCAGAGGTTCCGGCAGCGTAGGCAGAGGTGGATGGGCCAGTCTGGTACGTGGTAGGGCCAGCTCCATAGGATGAGGTACCTGCATCAAAGGGTGAAACATGTACCTGCTCGGAGAAGGGGGGAGCCTGGCCGGGGAATGGGTGCACCAGAGGAGAAAGAGGATGCGTCTGCTCAAACTGAGCCTGGACGGGAGAGGTGGTGGCATCGATCATCTCCTCATCGCCCTGCGGTGGTGGTGAAGGAGGTGGAGGTGGGACCTCAGGGGCAGGCCGCACGCGGGGCGGACGTCGGAAAAACCAAGTGCTCCGGTCAACGAAGGAGAGAGTGACCGGGAAAGGCATGATATAGCTGGTCCGCATGTCAGGCATGCGCCAAGCCCAAGCACCTCGCCCATCGCGTCCTGCTGCTGACTCGATGAACTTGTAGGTGCAGAATTGAGAGAGAGAGAGAGATGTCGGGTGCTCCTGCACTCGTCGTCGCCAATGATCTGGAGATGTAAGCGCTCGGCGATCAGAGTGACATAGGCAGAAATGTAGACAATGCCACCTGGCTTGGGCTGCGTCTGGATGCCGAGCCAGTGGTGGATCATGGCGAGCATCAGATCGGGCCGCTCGAGAGTGCTGTCGGGGCGCAGCATATGATCTACCAGCTGCATATCCTCAACATTAGCACGGGCGAACGTCTCGCCACGCGCAAAGATGGTGCAACCGAGGATACGCAGCAGACATCGGATGACTGGGTGAGGGACATTGAGTTGCTTGTAGTCTCTGTTGAAAGCTGACCCGGCTGGGCTGCCAGAGATCAGCTCCCAGAAACTGTCGCGCCCCAGGCCCTCAGAGAAAGAGAGGGTGTCAGTGGTCGGGTTCGGCTCAAAGCCAAACCACTCCCTCAAGTCAGAGAGCAGCACGCGGTGGGTCTCCTGGAGCATGCGGAACTTGATGTACGGGTTATCCTTCCGCGTGTACTTGAGCTCCAGAGAGGAGAGAAACTCAATGGTGAGCTTCCTGTACCCCCTCTGGGCAATCGTCCAGAAGGCAGGAGTGATCCCGATCCGGGTGGTAAGGCGGAGGAACTCATCCTCAAGTCCCAGCGTCTGTAGAGCAGAGAAATCAACAATCCTCGTGTTGTTGATCTTTTTCTTCAGCAGGATGGCGAAGTACTTGAACTGCCAACGGGTCGGCATGAAGAAGTACTCCTCGGTGTGTGCATCGGCACGCTGGGTGGCATCAGAGAGGGCCGCATCAGTGCCAAAGGAATCAGAGGCGTGGTCGGAGCCGTGGACGGAGGCCTGCTCGGAGACCTCGTCAGAGCCCTGGTCCTGGTCAGAAGATGGATGGTAGGAGGGGCTCTCCTGTGGGCCCCGGAAACCGGACGGAGACCCACTGGATGTGGTCTCACCCTCATAGTAGATGGGCTCGACTGCGTCCTGAAGGGAAACACTCTGGCGGGACCCGGTCCTGGCTGCACTCTCCTGGGAGTGGCGAGATGCGCGGGAGCCACTCCGAGACGCACTCCGGTGGGAGTGATGAGATGACGTGGGGGCATCAGCAGGAGGGACGTCGGCCATCGGGCCAGTGGTGGAAGGGACGGAGTTGTCAGAGGGTGTGGAGGAGCGAGAGGATTGCCTACGCATCTCTCTCAGACGCTCATGGCGTTGGCTGGTTGAGGGTCTGATTTGGTTGGTACGGCCTGGTCTGACTGGGTTGGTACGGCCTGGTCTGACCTAGGTTGATACGGCCTAGCCGTACAGGCTGGTACGGGAGGGCCGTACCAGACTTAGGTGTTTGGTGTGGGCTGGTAAGGGCCGCACCAACTGGTACCAATGACAATTTGTGGTTTCTTGCAACCAATTAACTCCTAAACCAGACAAGGAGATTACAAAACACAAAACTGGGCTGGTTAGGGTTGATTGGTGTAAACTGGTACAGGTCTGGTGGCAGGTCAGGGAGTTCAGTACGGGCCGTACCTACCTGGTACGGGTGGGCCGTACCAGGCTAGGGTTTGACAGAATTGGGGCGGAACAGTGCAAGGAAGAGAAGGAAAGGGAAGAAAAATGGAGAGAACGTACCAACCGAGAGCAAGAAGGAGGTGGTGCGGGTCGGACCGGAGAGGTGCGGCTTGGCCGTGCGAAGAAGGAGGCCGTGCGAAGAGAAGAAAGATGGTGGTGCGCTGGTGCTCCGGCCGGTGCTTGGTTGGGGCTCCTTGTGCTCGGTTAGGAGAGAATGAGAGAGTAGAGAGGGTGGAGAGGGAGAGAAGAGAGAGTGGAGAGGGGGTGCGGCTGGGTAGGGAAGGGGAAGGGGTGCGGGTCGGAGGGGATTAAATGGAAAAAGGGCGGCAGTTAATGCAACTGTTCACGTCAAAGACCTAGGTACGGCCTAACCGTACCAAGTTGGTACGGGCCGTACCGACCCTTCATTTTTCAGGCCGTACCAATGTGGTATGGCCTAGCCGTACCAATCTCAAATTTTTGTGGTTTCTCTTTCTCTTGACTTCTCAAGCCGATCGTGATGCAATGCAGTAGAATGAATGCATGTCTATCTGTTCCTAAGATGCAAAACAGGTAAAAATGGCTTGGGCTGCCTCCCAAGGAGCGCTCGTTTTAGGTCTCGAGCTCGACCTTCTCTTTTCAGGCTTCGGTTGGAGATGGATCGGGTGGCACTGGAGGGAGCACCCACTTCTGAGGTGCACGGACCATGCGATCACACACTTGCATCAAAAGAATCCACAAGATTTCTTTCAAGTCCTTGATCAAGCACCCGATCGCGCTTTTGTGAGCTTCCAATTTCTCCGAGAGCATAGCAGTCCGATCGGGTTCAAGATCTGCACTTATGATCACAGGACAACATCTATCTGGGTCTAGAAACTCATACCTGAGGATAGCTGGCAGATGCTTGAGCTCAGCAGTCAGCCGCTCTGTCTGGGTCTTGACGCGGGTCGCATCAGGTGGCGTGCGGGTCGCATCAAGTGAAATGGCATCGCGTGCTGACCAATCCGACTCGCGTCCCTCGGTTTCCAGGTCCTCAGACCACGGCATGCGGGTCGCGTCAGGTTCTTCCAGGATGTCAGCCTCCTTCAACGCGGCTCGCGTGTCAGTCACGCAGTTCACATGTTCTTCAGCAATGACTGCCGGTAGAGTCAGGCTAGGGTTCTCTTCTTCAGGTGGTGACGCGGGGCGCGTGTTCCTGATTTGGCCCGCGTGCAGTGCGGTCTGGTCTATCGGCTGGGCTGGTCCTTCGCATTCTGGCTGAGCTGGCAGAGGTTGGCGTGAGGCGACGATGTGGCTCAACTGCTCCAGCAACTTGTTTTGAGCAGCCATTTGAGTGGACATGCTCTGCAACTGTTCCACATCATCTGATTTATCTTCCCTTGCTCGTGTATGAAATCGTTCTCAGCGGGATCAATGAACGGCTCGGGTGGATCGGATTGAAATACGTAATTACTGGGGTTATCAAACGGTGCAGTGTTGTAGCAGTAGCCATCCTGCTCCGGTTCCTCATCCCAATCAGCCAGTGGGCAATACTCGTAAGAGTGTCTCCTGTCTCCACACATGTCACATAGCTGTGGTTGATGGTTTCTAGCTGCCCTCACGCTCATTCTGATTGAATACCTCTCTATGGCTTCCTCTAGCTCGGCAGCTTTGGCATGTAGAGCTGCGATCTGATTAGCTTTGGATCTGCCACCTCCTCCAGTTTGAAAATTGTCGCTGCCATACCAATGTTGGTCAGTCATCATGAGATCCATGGTGTCTCGAGCTCCTCAGATAGTAATCGCCATAGTGTTCCTGAAAAAGAGAAAATAAATAAATAAAAGAAACAAAATAAAAGAAAATAAAGGATACAAGATAAAGTCTAGATTAACTAAGTAAGGTAAAATCTAACTAGGCAATTGGTTACCGTCCCCGGCAACGGCGCCAAAAACTTGTTCGCGCGAAAGCGCAACGCAAGTTTCGGTACGCTTGAGGGCATACCTTTTAAAACCGCGCTTACACTTCACGAGTAAGGGTTGCAAGTGCACAACCCCTATCGAGTAATATAATCGGGTATCGATCCACAGGGACGGGCAATTGCTGGGTTAGAATCCACCGAACTTAATTAAAAACTAGAAGTGAGAAAGATTGGGTTTGGTATTTAAGTTCCTAAAAGATCAATTCAAACAAATCGAACAATGCAAACAGATGTAATAAAGTGCTAGAAGAAATGTAAACTGTGTTTTGATTATGGATAAAAGGCGTTTCCAGGGTTTCAGACTTCATCTGTGATCTGCCTCTAGTGGTACGGCCCGTACCAAGTTGGTACGGCTAGACCGTACTCCACTTGGTAAGGCAAGGCCGCACCACTCTGGTAAGACCCGTACTGGCTTGCCAGAACAGAGCTTACCAGTTCGAGTTGATGCATTTCTTGCTGGTACCTTGTGCTAAACTCTTTAGAAAGGTTCAATTGACCACGCCTAAGGTTCCTAAGCCTCAACTCTCGTGTATTGGATCAGGATCTAGGTTGGAATGCAATTGATTGCCTTTTAGGGATTTCTACACCTCAATTTTCATATGTTGGTACAGATCTACCCTAGCTGGTTGATTGGAGACCTAAGGTACCCTCTAATCTGTCAATTAGAGGGGAACTCAACCTCTCGGCTTCAATTCGAACAAGTCTACCCTAAGCACTTGATTTGGTAGATTGAGATGATCACATGACCTTGATAGGTTTGATCTAGACCTAGAGGTTCATCATACACAATCACAGCAAACAAAGCAAGAGATAGCAAAGAAATCACAATCAATCAATCAAAAGAGTTCATACAAGATACAAGTCAAAGAAAGTCAAAGCAAATCAAGAATCCATCTCAAAACCCTAGAAACTAAAGTAACTACTCACAGCACATGATCTGATCTAAAAATACAATAAGAGAGGTAAAGAAAGCCATGGATCGAAGGGATCGAGTGGAGGAAGCTTGATCCGTCGAGTCTCGCCTCTTTCCTCTTCCTTCCTTCTTGCTCCTAGCTCCTCAGCTCTCTTTCTCTCTCTTACTGTGCTCTCAAATGTCTCTGGAATGAATCCTCCCCCGAAAGTGGAGAGCTCCCCGCCTTAAATAGCCTCTGCCAAGATTTGAATCTGTCAGGCCGCCTTTAGGTACGGCCCGTACCAGGCGTGATGAGCTGAAATCGGCTAAGTCCGGTGAGACCCGTACCAAACCTGGTAAGGGCCGTACCTCATCATCCCAAATCGCCGTTTCTTCGTGTGTTTTGCTCCAAACCTGCAGAAAACAAACAAACACTCAGCAGTACCAAATTCTAAAGATATATCGATGAAATGCACATAATTCTGGTGAATTAGGGCACGAATCTGGTACTAAAACAGGCCTAAAATAGACTAAATATGCGAGGTATCAAGCCACTTTGAAAATTCCAGATCATATGGTCCAGACTGTTTTTACTGTTCACCCGGATCTGGAATTTTCAAAGTGGCTTAATAAATTGTAAAAAAATTCCAAAAAATGTAAAATTTGGTCTCCAAGCACATTTTAATATAGATTGAACATCTAACGGTTTGAATTTGTTGTTTGAACATCAAACACTAAGATATGCCCCCGAAAGCACGAGGCCGAAGCTCTACCGGAAGCACATTAGCCATACTCTATATATATATATAGGACAGTGCTACGCATATATAAGGGCCCTCCGTGCTACGGCTCACTTTTGAGTTTTCAAAATCCTAACAGTCGATCCGAACCGTTCAACATGATCTCCATATGAATATGTACTTGCAAACCAAATTTTACATTTTTTAGAATTTTTTTACTATTTATTAAGCCACTTTGAAAATCGCTGATCCAATGGTCCAGAAAAGTTTACTGTTGTGTACAAATTAGTGTTTTTTCAAAGTGGCTTAATAAATAGTAAAAAAATTCTAAAAAATGTAAAATTTGGTTTGCAAGTACATATTCATATGGAGATCATGTTGAACGGTTCGGATCGACCGTTAGAATTTTGAAAACTCAAAAAGTGAGCCGTAGCACGGAGGGCCCTTATATACGCGCAGCATATTAGCAAAATCCTATATATATATATATAGTATGGCTAATGTGCTTCCTCTAGAACTTTGGCCTCGTGCTTCCGGGGGCATATCTTAGTGTTTGATGTTCAAACAACAAATTCAAACCGTTAGATGTTCAATCTATATTAAAATGTACTTGGAGACCAAATTTTACATTTTTTGGAATTTTTTTACTATTTATTAAGCCACTTTGAAAATTCCAGATCCGGGTGAACAGTAAAAACAGTCTGGACCATATGATCTGGAATTTTCAAAGTGGCTTAATAAATAGTAAAAAAATTCCAAAAAATGTAAAATTTGGTCTCCAAGTACATTTTAATATAGATTGAACATCTAACGGTTTGAATTTGTTGTTTGAACATCAAACACTAAGATATGCCCCCGGAAGCACGAGGCCGAAGTTCTAGAGGAAGCACATTAGCCATACTCTATATATATATATATAGCTTATCTATTTTACTGCGTTTTTTTAATAAACATCCGATCTGTATACGTATTTGTCTAATATATTATTTGTATCCGTATTTAAAAAATAAAAACATATATAGATATTATTTTACAATTATCCGCTTCGTATCCGCTCCGTTTTCACTCCTAATTTTTATACATCGGGCTTCACTCGAAGTCACTATATATTGGGATAAACGAGAGTTTCCCCAGTTTAAAGTGAATTCAGATCCAGTGAAGTAACTCAAAAATTGGGTTTTTGATCGGGGCCGTCCAATTCGAATTCGTGACCATCCATCTAAAGTGAAGCGCACGCATCCCGAGCAATATATTCGAATTCCGAAATGATCTCGAGCAACGGATTTGATTCGGACGGTCCCGATTCAAAATCCAAAAATTGAGTTACTTTAGGGGATCCGGACCCATTTAAAGTTGGATCTCATCACCACTATTTGACCTTGCGAAACTGACATCTAAACAAAATTGGTTCAAAATTATATGTTGTTAAGACATATTGTGCATTTAATTAATAACTTTGCACTCTAATAGCCGATAGAGAGAGGTTAGTGAACTCAAGAGAGGGGAATTCAATAGGAGCATATGCAAATAAAAGTTGAGTTTAATTGACTTCGCACTCTTTACAAAATAAAAGCTTTTTTTAAAAAAAAAAGTTTGGAAAAAGAAGGATGGCGAGGTTCCAAACATCGAACCAAGGAGATGGCTGGTTCAAGGTAATCTCACGCAGGCAGCACCGCCACAACACTACAGCCTCCAACGGCGATCGGCGGACCTATCACAACAGAAAAAAAGAAAGCCACCTTCGAAAAGAGTACACTTCCCATAGGCGGTCAGCTTTTCACAGACTCAGCTGGTGCACAGCTCAAGGTAAGTCTTCTTTTTCCAGCAACTCTCATCATCACCCGCCGAACGGCTCCCATCAAGTAAATGTCACCAGCATTAATTGGGGAGGTACTTTGGCCGGTTTTCTACATGACACATCCCCTCACCCGTTTAATGCCATTAATGGCAGCTCCACTTTTTCAACTACTACAAAAAAACAGCCAAACGAACATTCCTTCATTAACAGCCACAGCATTTACTCCTCCACCTACCACCCAACACCCTCCTTAATGGCATGGCGCAACTCTCCCCTTCAACCACTACCAAACCCGAACCCGTTAGTCACACCACCTACCATCCCAAACAGCCAACCGCGATCCCAAGTCACTCCAATACACCCCAACCCAACCCGAATCCGACATCCCTGGCTAGAGCAGCTGGTCACGGGCACCCCTACTCACAAGCCTCACAGAAACACCAGGACTTCCTCCGTTTTACCTCACCACCATGGACAAACTACATGGATATCAACCCTCTGCAACCTATCACCATCCCTACAGCTCATATACTCTCTTCAAGGGACACCACTCCGCAGCCATTGCCCTTACCGCCCTCCCCGGCCCACCCTAAGTGGCGGGGCAGGTGCTACAACTGCCTGCAGATAGGCCACGATCAAAATGGGTGCCCAAGTAAAGAAAGGGTGTGCGCAAAATGCTGGGAACGAGGACACGAGGCAAAGAACTGCAAGCGAACACCCCAAATACCGTCTTCTGAATCCAACCCGCTGGTCCCACGTGGTCACCTGGGGGAAGACAAGCTCCCAGCCAATAGGCCTGCAGTGGCGGTGGTCTTCATCCCTGAAACGCAACAGATGAAGCATGACACACATGAACTCAGCAGAGCCATTGTCATCGACGCCCGCCTACGGCCTAACCACTCCATGCACGTCGTGCAGTCCGTCCTGATGTCAGTATGCAACTCTGACCTTCCGTTTCCCTTAACCCACATTGGGGGACCGCAATACTTACTGATCCTGCAGCATGACAGCAAACGAGACCATTTCCTCAGTACTTTCTCCAAGCCTTTAGAATGCCTCGGCTATGTGGCCTTCCCATGGAGCCCGAGGGTTAACGGCTACCCAATGGCTTTGAGATTTCGGGTCTGGCTCGAACTCCAGAATATGTCACCCCAAGCATGGTCTTTAGATCATTTGGTTGCGGCGGTCAGCTCATTCGGCATCGTCCTGGAACACAGCTCCATGTACAAACCGAAATCTATTGAGAACATGCAGGTAGTCGCAGCGGTACCGGAATTAAGACTAATTCCTCAAAGAGTGCAAATGTGGATCCGCGGCATAAGCCGGGACGTCGAGGTACGGGTTAAAAGCTGGATAGAGGATCCTTTACCTCTAACTCATGCAACAGACCTAACCCCGAGTGCGGAGGTCTTCGACCAAATCAAGCAACGCAACAATCTCTCATGCGGGGGCCCCTCAGGCAACACCGACACTCTGGGTAATATAACCATTGACGTGCTCACCCTGTTTGGGGTCTGGGAGGCTATGCAGGAAGGTCCTGACAGAGACAAAGTGGCTGACCTCCTGCGATCAAGCAACCAAATAGATCCGACACTACTCGGCCAAGCGGAAGGGCCTCAACAGGTTGGACGGCAGTTAATAGAGGGAGTAAACGAACCACCTCCGGTGCATGCCGACAGCAAAGGGAAGGGAATCGTCGTGCAACTGGAGGTCTCCAATTTCCAAACAACTGGAGAAAAACTGAATCAGCTACACGCAACAGTACATTGTACTGAACACGCAACAATACATCGTACTGACGCAACCCCAGTCAGGACTACGGAAGGGACGGGAATAGGCAGGAGTTTTCAAATAAATTCGAATCCCATGGCGCAAGTCCCACCGAACGAATTAGAAAGAATTAGAGGAGCCCGTTTTGGTCTAAACCCGACCCCTTTAGCCCTTCCTACTCTAATTCTCCAAAGGCCAGAAAATCCGACATCGGGCCAGACGCCACCAACTGGGCCTTTGGGCCAGACAAGGGGTTCCACGTACAAGCCAAGTGGGCAACTGGACCAAACAATTGGGCCTTTGGGCCAGACATTATTCCCTCCCTCTCCGCCAAATGGGCCCAGTGCTCGGCCACTGTATCAACCGGGCCAGTCACCTCCACAATTGGGCCACCAAGTTAACAACAACATGGCCTGTGCTTCCTCACACCGCGTTCTCCAATCACCAACTGGACCGGGCCTATTTCACCAACTGGACCGTGTTCTCCCATCACCAACTGGACCGGGCCTAATTCAAAACCCAATCATCATTTCCTCCTCCTCCAATAGCTTACTGGAGCCAGCTATCTGCATTCCTCCCGATGGCCCAACGACAGCCACAGCACCAATACCACAAACCGGCATTAACCATGGCAGCCAGGCTGGAATGGATCTCGACAATATCCTAAATGAACCGCAACCCGAACCAATGGAAGAGGTACCGTCCGAGACTAGAGCAACGGGTGAGAATTCATCACCGGTCTGCAATACAGAGGTCCAGGCCATGTGGGCTGCAGCAGAGGCTTCTTATGATAATTACAACGGCGACGGCCAGGAGGCAAGTCTCAACGAACAAATTGGCTCAAACTCCGGGGTACCGAATGCGGGGGTCATCTCGTATATAAGCTCCGAGTCAAGCACCTGTGAAGCGGAGAGACTAATGCGAATGTGCAGAGAAGAACTGGAGCAGCAAGATCTCATCCGTGAGCAAAAGGAAGCATACCAGAGTGCCCTGGCAGACCCGTTGCAAGCACACCTGTTCAACTCTGACGAGTTACACCCCCACCCCCACACCCACTCGAACGCTAAGAACGCTGAGAACTCAGGAAAACAGTCCCTCCCACCCCTTACTACAGGTCAGCCACCAAACCCAATAGCAAACCCGAACCCGGAACCGGAACCCCTTCCACCCAGTCCGCATGTACCAGCAGCAAACCGGATCCTACACCATACCACTGCTAACACAACACCAACTCGAACCGAACCTATCTCATCCCAACCTGAAATGGCACAGGCAGGGCCAGAACAAATGGCAATAGACGAACAATCACCGGTACGGCTTACCCCTGCGGCGCTGTCGGCGCAGTCGCCAACTAACCAGCAGCCTCAGCTGAGGCGGAGTGTCAGGATCCTGGAACTAGGAGACAAAGCGACAAAGCACTATACCCCAAAGAAATCAAGGGCCAAGCGCACCCCAAAAGCAAAGCCTTCCCAGCGATCGGTTGATCCGGCCCGCAAGGCAGAAATTATAATGGCGCTCCAACAGGAGCACCTTGCCCATGACCCCTTGGACTCCAGCATGGTGCAGGACCTCAACACAATATGTGGAATAAGGACCGACTAAGAAGAAGGTGGGAGGCCGAATACCAATAGAAGATTGGAAATGGGACCAAATCAACCGGGCCCGGTTGGCCCGATTAATCAGCAGCTGCACGAAACTGAAGGGCATGGGGAAGAATCTGTTTTAGGAGCTTTCGATTTCAGCAGCAGTGACGATCTCTCGGATGACGAAGATCGTGGGGATAGTGCTCACTAGGAGACCTCCCCTTTACTTTAAATAGTTTGTTGGTTTTTGGTCCTTTTTTGTGTTGACCAACAAAGCATCTGTGTACCTCCTTTTAATGATTGAAGAATTTAAATTTTCTATTAATGTGCTTAATTGGAATGTGCGTGGGTTAGGTGAGCCTAACAAGTGTGCGGTTATCAAAGAACATGTTCTAGATAACAAACCTGATATTGTGTGTTTTCAGGAAACAAAGTGGAACGACTGCTCTATTTTTGACGTGCGGCGGGTTTGCCCACCAAAATTCAGACAGTTCGCGACCCTTTCTGCGAACGGAACTAGAGGGGGAATATTACTCGTGTGGAGTCATATATTCACCCTCATTGATTCCTTTATTTTAACTAACACGGTCACAGTGGTGATCAAAAGAGGTGATTTTTTCTTCATGTGTACAGGTGTCTACGGTCCGCAACAAGACGCTCAAAAACGGGTCTTCTTGCAGGAACTGAGAACGGTCAGGGCCAGAAACCAGTTGCCATGGATACTGATGGGGGATTTCAATCTCCTACGAACACCGACTGACACGACATCTGATACAATTAACTTGGGAACTATGTTGGAATTCAATAACCTAATTCAAGACACCGAGCTGGTTGAGGTCCTTCTGCGGGGACGCTCATTCACATGGTCTAACAAACGGCCCACTCCAACCTTCTCCAAGCTCGATAGAATTTTCCTCTCCCCGCAGTGGAACACACTGGGTGCGTCATATGAGATGACTGACCTGCCAACCACGGCATCGGACCATGCCCCACTAAAATTGCGAGTCAGGCCTCATACTCACTCGGGTAGACGACCTTTTCGATTTGAAAATTTCTGGCTCAGCTATGAAGAGCTCGGGGAAATCGTCAGCCAGGTCTGGAACTCGGTCAACCACCACAACCCCTACAAACGATTGCAAAAGAAGATATACGCACTTCAGAACGCTCTCCGAACTTGGGCTGCAGACAGATTTGGGAATAGAGAAACAAAACTATCCTTTTCCAAGTGGGTGCTTCAGCAACTCGATCGAGTGGAGGAGCTCAGGCCACTCAGTCCACTGGAATTTCATTTCAGGATCAAATTGAGAGAACACATTTTCCAAATGGCAGCAGATAGGGAGGCGAGATGGAAACAGAGATCTGGTAATACGTGGCTTAAACTGGGGGATAAGAACTCAAAATACTTCCATGCAGTGGCAAACGGTAGAAAAAACACCAATACCATCTCGGGCCTCTGTTCACAGTCCGGGGAAGCAATTCAGTCCCACCACCTCCATCGCGCCTTACACGACCACTTTGCAAACTTGCTAGGTACCGCAAGACAGGACCGCCCCGCTTTCTGCTTGGTGGGCAAGGTGGGACAGGGGTATCCAGAGACACTGAGGAGTCTAGATGACCCGATTGAGGAGGAGGAAGTGCTAGCGGCAATTAAGACATTACCTAGGGATAAGGCCAGCGGACCGGATGGTTTACCGGTAGAATTCTACCAGAAATTCTGGGGTCTAATTAAGGAGGATATCATGGATATAGTACGAAATATGGATGCTGGGCTAGGCAGACTAAATCGAGCAACCATTGCACTCATCCCTAAGAAAACCAACCCAGAGCGGATCACGGATTACAGACCTATAAGCGTGATAAATACAATTGCAAAGATCCTCACCAAAATTCTAGCGTTAAGATTACAACCGCATCTAGGTCATCTAATAGCACCTGGCCAGACGGCCTTTGTTAAAGGTCGTGCCATGATGGAATCATTCCTATCGGCAAGGGAGTACCTAGGCTTTTGTAATCGGCGAAACCTACCGGCAGTGTTATACAAGGTTGATTTTGAAAAAGCCTTCGACACGGTAGACTGGTGTTTCCTTACAAATCTACTTATTGAGAGAGGGTTTCCACCGAGATGGATCTCCTCTGTGCTGGTAATACTGCGATCATCATCATCAGCAATCCGAGCGAACGGCGCACTCTCTGGTTTCTTTTTTCACAAAAGGGGATTACGCCAAGGAGACCCCTTGTCACCAATGCTGTTCATTTTGGTGGCTGACGCCCTGCAGCGGTTCATCAAAAATTCTGTCCCCCTAATGCCACCGCAAACGTTCCTCACACCGGAGGTTATCCAGTATGCGGATGACACGGTTATACTGGCCGAGGCGCACCCAATTACATGGAAAATTATAGTGGCTGTACTCAACGATTTTTCCAAGCTAACAGGCCTCAGTATCAACCGGTCCAAAAGCTCATTTGTTCCAATAGCAATCCCACATGGACTCATCCACGTCATCCATGACATCCTCTCATCTCCACAAGCGCAGCTCCCGATCACTTACCTGGGACTGCCCCTATCAATCAACAAACCCAAAAAGATCCACTATCATCCCATGCTGGTAGCAATACAGAATAAGCTGGAGAGTTGGACATCGAATCTACTATCATACGGGGGTCGCCTAACCCTGGTCAAAGCAGTGCTGTCTGCAATGCCTATACACTACATGCAGGCACTCAGACTGCCGGTTGGAGTCATCAAACACGTCGATAAATTGAGAAGAAACTTCCTATGGAAAGGTATTGGCACGTGCAAAGGAATCAATTGCCTGGTAAAGTGGGAAATAGTGTGCTCCTTAAAAGTTAATGGGGGGTTGGGGATCAGCAACCTAAGATGCCAAAATGAGGCACTTCTGTCGAAATGGCTTTGGTTCATGGAGGCCAATAAAGAAGGTATCTGGGCTACTACAATACGGAGGTTATGGGGCGTGACGACGGTCGACGAGTTACAAGCGCTGGGGGAACCATCTTTTTTCATTAAAGAAATCGCGCAAATGACCCCCTTCTTTCGGGCATCCACAGAATTTGGGGATGAGATCAGATGGAAATGGGAGCCTTCAGGAAAATTCTCATGTGCCTCGGCATATAGACTAATGCACCACACTGGAGTCACGGCTGGCAACACGGTAATATGGAAGATTAAGGCCCCACCTAAGGTCAAAGTTTTCTTATGGCTAATGTTGTCCAATAAAATCCTAACACAGTCGGTACTGATACGACGGGGCTGTGATATACACACTGGATGCCACCTATGCGGATCCGGAATAATAGAGACGAGAACCCATATTATGTGGGAATGCATCTATTCCAAAAACTTATGGTCGGCTATTTTACAGAGATTCAATTTTCCATGGAGGGGAGGGAGTGGCATCTGGGACTGTTGGCGTAGAGGTCAACACAACTTGACCCACAACCAAAATACCCTGTGGGGCACGCTGTGGGCTGCAGGAGCATGGGCCCTGTGGAGAGAGAGGAACAGGAGATTGTTCTCCAACAAACGAAGACCAGCGCATCAGCTTCTAAATGACACGGCGATCGAGATCATACTTTGGTCTTCCCACGCCTAGTGGAAGATGGAGTTGGCACCATATGAAAGAATAGCCTCCGCACCCTCCTAGTGGCCAAGTGGGCAAAGGATGCGAGGCATGTAGTGTAAATGAGCTAGTTTTGTATTTCATTATTACGCTTTTTGTACATACAACTTTTCTTATCAATATAATTGCTCTGCGGTATTTGCCGTAGACCATCAAAAAAAAAAAAAAAAAAGTTTGAGTTCAATTGCCAGTTTTGATCTAATGATAAAACAATATTCTCGATGTGAAAAACGTTCGAAATTCAGATGAAAAATAAAATGTAATGAAGAATATTTTGTGGATATTAATCTATTTGAACTAAACTTTACTAAAAAAATTGAGTTCAATTAAATAAAATAAATTCACAATGGTTTGAGCTTTCCACCAATTGTATAGGCAAAATTGTAGAACTTCAAACAAAGACAGTTTGCTTTCCAATGAGCAAACAATGCTAATATTAAATTCTTATATGTCTTTCAATAAGCGGATATAAATATGAATACAGATACTAAACGGATGTTAAAATTTAAAACCAAATTTGTCTTAAACGAATACTGATACGGAGCGGATAATCTACAAATACATATACGAAACAAATAATAGTTAGATAATTTAATCATATGAACTTTAAGATACAAATACTAGAGGTGTCCATAAACATAGAAACGAAGAAGAGAACTCGCTGGGATGTAATATGGGCAGCGAGGTTATGGGCACTATGGAGGGAGCGAAATCGCCGACTGTTTTCAAACAAAAGGCGGTTGGTGCCTCAACTGTTGGAGGACACGATAATGGAGATCATGCTCTGGTTTCAGCACGCCTAATTACATGGCAAATCTTGGGTTTTCTTATTTTTGTGCATTTTGTGTTTTTAATTAGTATGGACCCCTGCGTGTTATTAAGGTCTAGTGGTTTGGACTGAAATAGCACTCTGTACATAGGAGAGGGGGCTCCCTTTACTTCTGAGTTTACGAGCACTTGTAATAAACTTTCCTTTTATTTATAAAATCGTTGGCGGTTATCCGCTAACCTTCAAAAAAAAAGAAACGAAGAAGAGAAAAAACAAGATGTAAAGAAATAAAAAAGAAAAGCAGTAGCGAATGGAAAAGAGAATCTCACTCTGACCGGAGCTCCACTACTAGAATCTGGGTTTGTTGCAAGGGTAAAAATCTTTGTTGCAAGGGTAAGTAGTGTCCATGCAACAAATATTGGCATTTCTGACACAGTCAAACTTGTTGCAAGGGTGGCCCATGCAACAGTTACCCATGCAATAAGTCTGATGGTTACCCTTGCAACTGCTTCTTATTTACCCTTGCAACAAATATTTGATGACCCGTGACCCGCCAGCAAAGATAGAAAGTATATTTTAATGAATGTCCATGCAACAACTCATCTCATACCCTTGCAACAAGTCTCCCGAATTGAGACTAAACAGTTGCAAGGGTAACCCATGCAACAAGTATTTGAGAACTATTTGTTGCATGGGCTTACCCTTGCAACAAATCTCCAGAATCTAGACTAAACAGTTGCAAGGGTAACCCATGCAACAAGTTTGGAGGATTAGAGAAATATTTGTTGCAAGGGTAACCCATGCAACAAGTTTTGACGATTTTTGAGAACTATTTGTTGCATGGGCCTACCCTTGCAACAAGTATTGAACTTCTGGACAGTTACTTATATTATATATTTGATCTCTCCATTCAAATTGAATATATATTGTTGTAAATTACAGCAAGGGATACATTACAGCAGTATATTAATTTGTTCACATCCTACTTAATATTGTTCAAATTTAGAAGGAAATTTGATCTCTCCTTTCAAATTGAATATATTTTGTAAATCATAGCAAAAGGAATTAGAGCAGTATATTACAAAATAAATGAGATACACAAATAATTCGGAAACTTAAATTGTAGAATCTTGAAATTTTGGTCTTACAAAATAAATGAGATACACATATATATATGAAAACCAAAAGTAAAAATGGGTTCAGGTTTCTTTTTCCCCTCCTTTTTTTAAGCACCATCTTCATCCTCTGGATCTCTCTCAACTAATTAATACAAATTAAGCACAAGCTACATCTATCTATCGTTTGCAAGAATCTCAATTCCATGTATATATAGACCACAAAACTACATCAATACAAAGCAAGCATGTATATATTTACACTTACAGTTTATCCTTGCTTTAATCATCCAATTCTTCAAAACCCATTTATTACCAGCCCATTATTAACTGTAGCTTCGCATTTATTGACCGATTCTATTAAAATGAAAACCTTACAAAGTCAGCTGGTACCAAATATATTAGTTACCAGTAAATAAAACCCACTAAAACTGTATGCATTAAGTGACAAGAACTAAATTGAACTCGATTGAGGGCAAATCAAGGCTAAATTGAACTTCAAGTAACAAGGAATGGGTCACCATGGTAAGCTGAGTTGAGCAACTATTGACATATGAATTTGAAATTCCAATACAAGCAAATTTGTAGTAAATATGTTTTACCTCTTCAACTCTTCAGCTCTTCAGCTCTGAAATTACGTATGCTAATCTTGAGTGGTAGTGATGTGGCCCCAGATTGTAACATAAGGATACTTATGTGGTGATCACCTAGAATGCAGCAACCGCATCAATTAATTCACAGTTTTTCTATTTGACTACAGGATTAGTACCCTTTGAGGAATAGAAATTAGACTGTTACCAGTAAATCTTTGGCTGGCACCGAAGCTAATTTTGTACCAGAATACTCAAGTAACTTTCTGAAAGGTATATTAAAAACACAGAAATAAGCTTGTCAGAAAATGGTACGAGGGTTTGGCTCAGATAATAAGAATTTGTTGATCAAGGGAAATATTGCCTGTATCCAAATGAGAACCTAGATTTCTTAAACTTCATTAAAAGTAACCCTTTAGCAGCAATAGTTATATCCTTCTAACACTAAAAAAAATAGTTATATTCTTCTAATCTTTTAAACAAATACACCTTGCTATAAGAAGAAACAAAACTCTACAGTCAGAAATTTAGGCTAAGAAATAATTAGGGATCTCAGCAGCAAAGAAACAAAAGGATAATTAATCACAGTAAATCTCCATCAGAGAGAGAATATAAGAGTTATCAAATATATAACAAGAATTTCTAGTTTATCCATATAGCAGGCATGACTGACACTTTACGCTTCATAAAAAAGACCTATATATGAAGTAAAATTATTTACAAGTACCTAGAAAATTACAAACTAGCCTCACTAAGTGGGCTACCTTTTTTTATGGTCTTCAGTGTTATGAATTCAATTAATGAACTAGGTTCAAGAGTGTTAACTTAGGTCGAAACCAGCCTCAGCATTTATTACATACATCAATTTGGTGCGCATCTGCTCTTTACTGTTGTACCCCCAAAAAAAAACACAACAAAGACCATTAGTACACTTGAGGAGTGCAATAGTGCACCACAACACCAGTCCCAGAAAGAACTAACATTGTGCTAATCTAGTTTAACGCCAATTGATAGATTTTGGTACTTGCAATCCAATTTACCCTAATTTGTGTATCTGAACATCAGACACTGCTGATTCAATTCAACCCCACCCAGCACATAACAAGGAATCTAAGAAAAGCACTGAAGTTCAAAAAGATATATACCAAGTCAAACATGCTCTAGTACCAATGCATCCATATGCAGTCCACTATCAATAGCATAATACATGCTTAATATAAAATACTTATATTCAGAAAAAAAAAATAACCTTGTGTAAGGAGGTAACTTGAGAAGGTTCATGCATGTTGCTGAGGTTGGTAAACGGTTGAGAACTTCCTCGTTTACATTGCCCTGTCCTACCCTGTTAGTTTTTTAGTATCATTTATTACATCAAAGGAAAGATGTTTACAGCTGCAATTACTAACCCAAAATCAGCAAATCAGCAAAATCAGCAAATTACTAACCCACAATCCATATATGAAGAGGATGCATGCATAAGTGGTACCTTTTCCAATTTATAGACACAATTATACTAGAGTAATATAGTTAAGGAGTACAATCAAACTTGAAATATAGTGACCATTTTGCAAAAAAAACAAAAAACAAAAAAAAAAAACTCTCAAAATTAATTAGATTTGAAATTTCATGTCACCATAATAAAGTTTTCAATAAACCTTGTCTAGCAAATGATGCCAAAACAAATCACTGTTCAACATTATTTACCTGTTATACAGCAAATACCAAGAATTTAACATGAGGAAATCGAGTAAAAACGTGTAAAAATTTATGGAAATTACACAAACATATATCACAAGCTCAGTTTTAGCATAAATGTTTAACAATTGAGCTGAAAAAACTTAAGAAATATTTCTTGAATAGGCGTAATTAAGTCCTGGAAAGAATATGGTTTGGTACAAAATGACAATAATATATAGAAACGGACATAAATAAGCAATTGAGAAGGATACACACTAGTGGCAAGCATCGAAAGAAAGAATCCATCATACCTAAAATTATGCAATTTGCAACAGATTAAACTATATTCAAAAAACAGCAAACGATGATGTACAGTGTAAAACTGAAGTCGACAATTACCACTTAAAATCGACTCCCCGTATTGCCATGATTATAAACGCTTGCTACACCCAGAGACGGAGCGCGGGGGTGGCCTCCCCTTTTGTGTAATTTGCGAAGTACCTTACTTTACCTTCTACTATAGCAAGCTCAATTGTTGCGTTGCTACCATATTTGGAAAATCTATCTAGCGGCAGCTCACGATCCGATCCAATAATTGGCCGATTTCCCAAAATGACTGGCCGGAGGGCGATAAACCGAAAACTTGGATTATTAGCGACAATTACTAACTGGCCGGAGGTAGTTAATTCTACACGGAGGAGAAAACAATTATTAGCGACAATTACTAACCCAAAATCAGCAAATCAGACTTCACACGAACAAATTAGCACAGGAGAAAACTTGGATTGTTAATTAGTGAGATTAACTACCTCGAGAAGCTCAGAGTTGACGGAAAGCTGAATCGCACCAGAATTGCATAGCTGCGCACGGGTCTCGCCTTGAATCGCGCTGGCCGAGCTCGTAGGACTTCGCCTCTTTTTCCCTTTTGAGGTAACGGAGAGTGTTTCTCAGAGACGTAGGGTTTTAGGGTAATATAGAGGGAATCAAAATTTAGGAGGGAGAGGAAAAATTTCTGGAGGGAAATGAAGGAGGGAAGTGAAATTTTAGTCTTTGAGATCTTTCAAGTGAAATTTCAGAAAAAAAAAAAAACGTCAAAGTTCAGAGAGAAAGATAGAGAGAAAGATGGAAGGGAGATGAGATCTATCCACAATATACTCTAAGGTAACATAATATTTGTGTTTAAATCAGAACCGTCTGATCATCATTATGCACGACTCTTAAAGAATCTAGTGTATCACCTAGGACCAAATATAAACAGAAATATTATGTTACATGAGAGTATAAGGACTTCCTATCCACATCTATTCAAAATGAATAAATCAGAACCGTTATTCTCTTATCAGACGGTATAACAGCTTGATATTTATGATAGATGTACAGAAACACATATGAAAAATTTTCAGAAAAAATATATATATTTTTTTTACATCTTATATAGTCAAATAATACATATACATATCATTTTTATAGACTTTTATTATTATATGTCCTTTCAAATTTATAAAACATTTTCGGACCGTTCATTTTCACGCGGGAGATCAACGGTCGATCTGTGATAAAATCTTTCCAAATCTATTTTAAAATGATCAAGGGAGAATATTGAACGTAACCAACATAAAAGTTTGAAAGTTTTATTATGTATGGGCTTCGATCCAACGTGAAGTGTTTGTGGCTCTACGATGTTTGTATATTCCGTCGGCTTGATGGATAGGTAACTGAACGTAAAATTTCATCAAACTTACATACAATGAAATGAATGTGATTCTCTTCAATTTGAACGGTTCCGATCGACTATCGGACAGTGTATACTTGTGGGTCTTCATTAACTCACACTACGAGAGTTTATGTTCTATATATGTTGATGTTTGAAAGATGTGGGTTATTGATGCAACAAGCATATGCTATATATATTTTTTTGTACAAATCATTTAGTAATTTATAAACATGTTATTTCATTTATTATTGTGTTAATTTCATATTTCGTTTTCATTTTTTTTTTATAAATTTAAAGTTGCAATTATTCGTTAATTGTCTAAATTTAACTAATCACTTTTTAGATAATGTTATTATACATATGTAAGGCATAAAAATTATTTGATTCACATGAAAATTATGTACATATAAAAATGAAAAAATAAAATGGATAATGAAACAAACTAAAATAAAAAATAAAAAAATCAATCTAAATTAATTAATTTTAAATGTTCAACTTAATTTGTCAAAATTTTCAATTCTTTCTTAAATTTTAGCAAATATTATTTTTCTTAGATAAAATTCAATCTAAATAAATTAATTCTATATGTCCAAATTATTTTGTCAAAATTTATACTGCTTTGTTGATTGTTTATCAAGTTACAAGTGAAATTAATTTCACTTCCCTCTCATTTTACTCTCACAGTGAATGAAATTTGGGTATGTAATATGGACAGATCAATTAAGACCTGATACAGCGCACAGCTTATAGATTGAAAAGAGCATTCAATGTGTTCAGCACTCTGCACGAAGCTAAAACTGCTCTGTTAACGATTGATCTCCAGAAATTTGGTTTCCCCCCACTGCACTCAGAGAAGTTTTAGTTTCCCCCCATTATTTTTTGGACAGGTATCCTCTCCATTACTGTAAAAGATTCCCTTCACTTTACGGTTTGAGATTAACTCTCAGCCGATTCGAGATTCGGACTGACGGAGGGGCAGTATTATTGGGCTTTGAGATTCGTGCTAAGTTAAAAAGAACGGACCAAATCAAATAATTGTAAGAGATTCCCTATTACGGTACCGGGGAGGATCTGAATTCATTATTTTTTCGTCTAGGGTTTAACTAGCTACTTACCCCTTTCTCCTCTGAGCCGCACCCAGTTACTTACCCCTTTCTCCTCTTCACAGTTACTTACCCAGTTATTTCTCTGATTCTCTTCTCTCCCTCTCCGCTAACCTAAGTCACAAAAATGAAAAATCTCTCTCCCTCTCTGCGATTCCATCGGCTCCTCTCTGTGACTCCATCTCACCCTCCTCCGCCGGCTTCCTCTTGTGACTCCGTCTCACTCTCACCCTCCTCCGCATCCCTCTCTGTGACTCCGTCTCACCCTCCCTCCCTTTCCTACACTGGTCCCAGCGCACCTACAGAGAACTAGAGAAGGGGCACCGAAATGGTTCCGCCCTCCACCAGTCCACCGATCGCCTCCTCCCAGCGCATCTCCACCTCCACGACTCCACCGATCGCCTCTCCTCCAGCCTCCAGGTACTGCACAGTTTCACTAAATTTGTGTTGATTAGCTTGATTTAGTCACTGTCTCTGATAATTAGTTGATTTAGTCACTCAATTTTGTTGATTTAGCACTACCCTTAGTCACAGCCACTCAATTTTATTAGCATTGAGTATATGAGTAATTTGATCCTCTTGAATAACGTGATCTGTCAGAAAGGAAATGCTGAATTTTCTTTTCTTTTTCCCTCTTACTGGCATTTCAGTTTCTGAAGATATTGTCTTGACATTTATGCTAGCTAATAACAGCATATTCTAAGAAAAATACAAGATTTCTTTCTTTTGCCTGGCACAGGAACCGGTGAATAAGCATGTGAGGTTTTCGAGGAAATGCTTTTGATATCACTTGAGAATTCAGCCCTTAATTGAAGAGAAAATACCATGGATGTAATAGTGAAAAGGGAGGGAGGCCCTTTAATAAAAAGAATATTAGTTTGATTGAAGTGCAAATAAGCACCTGTCAAATAAAAGAACTAGACTCTACTTGTGATGTTTGCTGTGATTACTTGGGTTGAGCCTTCGAGCTCCCCTTTTTGCTAATTGTTGATATTGATTTTGATGTACCAGTAATAGTGAAGACCAGTATGAGTTTATAGTAGAATATGAGTTTTCTACTATAAACACGTGAAGAACATCTTGTAACTTTAACAAAAAAAATGATATAGTTCATGTACCAGTAATTAAGTTCACTTAGACAATATCACAAACAATTTGTGTGCAGCAGGAAAACAGATCTGTAACAGTTCTGGTACAGGCAGAAACAACACAAATTCTGAAACCAGAGACACATTTAATTGTTGAATATCAAGATATTTATACTTATAAACTGAACCCAAGATGACATGTACTTTCTAATTGTTAAATTTTCCTTTAATGCTGAGGTGGCACTGGTTATCTTTTCCACTCGTGGCAAGCTCTTTGAGTTCTCCAGCTGTAACTGGTAAATTAATAAGACTCCGTATCACTTAGTTTAAATTATCTATTAGTTATTTCGATTTTGTGTTTTTAGCGAATTCAAGATCCGATGGGCTTGATTGTTTGTTCTTTGGTCTCCTGAGAGAAATTAGAAAGTGATATTCTTCAAAACAGTAGTGCTTTGACATGGATCCAGTGCCTTAGCTTCTGGTTGTAATAGTAGTACACGCTATATATCTTTCGTTTAGCTTAGGCTTCTAAGGTTTGATCTTTGTCAACTTTTAGAATCTTTTTGACGCCTAAGATATAAACCTACTATATTTCCATCAGATATATAAGTTAGTACATGATAATCCATGTGACATTGTTAGGTATCAAAGCAGGACCACCCCCCTAGTTGACCTCAGCACCGCCTCTGATATCAGCACCATAGCGCGCCTCTCTGGCATTCTTTCCCGCTTCGCCAGAGCAATCGGCGTCTTTCCATCCCTTCCTTACTGGATGACCATGCCCGAGATCACATCCTCGTCTTCAAGCCCGTTCTTCAGGTTTTGCTCACCTTAGCTTTCTTTTTATGATTTTAGTATAATTTCAGTACCAACACGGAGCCACCACTTCCTCCCACTATCAAAATTATGGCTGTGATAGGAATACATATTCTTATGGTAATAAATAGTTGCTTAAATTAGCTGAAACTTTGGTAATAAATAGTTGCTTAAAGAAAACTAGCACTACGTTACTAGCTAAAAGGGATTGATACTCCCTGCATTTTGCTGGTAAATGTAAGTAAAAGTTGATAAAGGGACTCAAAACAATCAAATTGTGATTAAAAAAAGGACTGAAATAAAAGTAGCATTACTCAAATTCTGGTATGGGGACATATTATATTCATTTCTCAAGAGATGGCAAAAGTTCAATCTTTATCAAATTTTGCGTTTAAATTTGTATTCTGAACTCAGAGATGATGATCCTACTTAAATTTGGGTGACGAAGGTATGGTCGATAGTTTTTATTATACCTACTGATGCCTTGTTTTTTAAATCAATCCTGATGCCTTGTTTTCAGTTTGGTACTTCTAAATTTCAATTTTAGATGCGTAGAAATTTGTAGTATACATTTAATCGAGGCATGCATGAAGCTGTTCATTGTACTTAAAAGTACTTGTTCATAGGAATGCCAACTTAACTGAATTATTGTACTTTACTGTTATGGATCCTGGATTCAATTCTCTGGTGCATATATGCAAATTTGGTGTTTTATAGGGTTAGATGTGGAAACAAATGATGATCCAATACTGGATTCAATTCCTTTATTAGATATTAGTCCACTTGTGACTAAGATTGATGATCCAATACTGGCAACAAATGATGATGTGCTGGAAGTTGTTAGACAGTTGGATGTGGCTTGCAAAGAGGCTGGATTCTTCTATGTGGTAAAATTTGATTATTTTATATATTACTATGTATGACTCGAAAAAAGTGAATCATAGGTTATAGCACCTCAGCAATGCTACTTGTCACCAAAATGTATTAGTTGGAATTTTAAAGATGAAAATACATACTTCAGTACTTGAAGGAAAATGGGAAATTAGTGATATTCGGGGACAGTCTTATATATACCTACTTTATATACACCTCAGCAAATGCTATTTTGTAGGAATATGATAGGATCCGAATAATATACCTATTTTCAAAGTGGGACAGGAAGCAAGTGCACTTTATATACACCTGTACTAGTGTAGTACTGTCATATACTGGAAACTGATTTAGTAAAATTGATGTTAATATAATTTCTGATGTTATGATATGGAAAAATTATACCTAATGATGTTGACTCTTGATAATTGTATAGCTTGGATTGTGAGCCTTGTTCAAACTGGCTTGTATGCTGATGGTTTCTTCTATTACTACTATTGAGGTAAAGCTAAAACAAAACCTTGGAAATATTTTTAGTGAATATTTTGAACAGGGGGTAGTGAATATTTTGAATATTTTGCATGCCAGCCCTTGGGTAACAGTTGTTATATGTCCTTGAACATAAATATGTATAGGGTCTATAATTGAGTTGAGATTTATAGTCGGCACCTAATACAAGATTCAAGACTGAAGTGATTTATTTTTCATTTTGATTTGCTTTCTTAATGATATTGATGTAACGATACTTGTGTGCCTTGCTCATGAACAATTAATGAACTTAAAGGTTTATAACAAATAAAATTACTTTTAGGGAAGAAAACTAGATTGAAAACTTTTTGTAGTCATCTATATATTAAAAGTCAATAACATGCTTCTTTAGTTACTGGGTCACTGTATTTTAATTTGACTTGGTAAGCAACATAGGTTTAGGGTTTAGGGTAATGCCAATTGAAGTATAAGTGCTGGGTCACTGTATTTTAAGTAATTGCCATGTACACATAATTATCTTAGTCTTTATCCCCATGACTGATACTGTAACAAATTACTTTTCAATTTTCTATGTTCTTAATTTCTTAACATCAATTGAAAATTCTCTTAATGCAGAGAACTTCAGGACTGGCCTTCAGTTTTGTTCAGTCCAGTGTTAAATCATTTATTTTGGATATATGTACAAGTTTATTATATTAATGTGATTGTAGTACTTTTTGGTTTTTGCTACAATGTATGCTTCATAACATTATATTGATTAATGCTTATTGCAATGTGTTGTTATTAATGCTTGTTTAATTTGAAATGTAAATTATTAATGCCATTGGGTTGGTACCAAATCGGTATAGGTACCAAATTGGTACGGGGTGAATTATAGAATTGGGCCTGAATTTTTTTTCCTGGAACGACAATTTTTTGCATCGGAAAATCTATACAAATATGGGGTAATACATTCCTTGCAAATAACCTGGTGGGGCCCACCTTCTTTACCCATGCAACTAACTGTGTGGGACCCACGTTATTTACCCTTGCAACTACTCACTCCTCTATCGTTGCAACTAATCCATGGGACCCACACACTTTACCCTTGCAACAAATCGATCCTCTATCGTTGCAAATAGTCCATGGGACCCACGCACTTTATCCTTGCAACTACTCAATGCTATATCCTTGCAACTACTTCCTGCATTAGCTTTGTTGCATGGGTACTTATTGCAAGGGCTTACCCTTGCAACAAGTCGGAAATTGAGTAGTTGCAACGGGGGTTGTTGCATGGGTACTTGTTGCAAGGGTAGCCCATGCAACTGACATTTTTTGGGGTTGTTGCAAGGGTAAGCCCATGCAACAAGCCAAATTTTACCCTTGCAAAAAACCAGAATTCTAGTAGTGCTCAACATTTTAGTCCCACGAGTAAAACATAAATGAACGATGGACATTTATATGCCAACCTCAGTCTAGAAAAAGAAAGCGGATTCAGACGAATATTACCCACTCTATTCTTAGATAGAGCTAGATATTTGTTGTGTTTACTCTACGAACATCATAAAATTTATTAGTTTCCAAATTTGAAATTTTTTCTTCATATGTAATAAATATCCGTTTCATTTATCTGTAATAGTCTCATAAGTGAATTTGGACGGATAATACCCGCTTCGTTTCGAGCCCTTATGTCTCAGGAGACGAGCTCTCCGAATAAAAGATAAAGATGGCATGTCTCAAGGTACAGACGAACGAAACCGCATGATTTTTGTATGAGGACAAAGTACTTCAACTATAAGATCAGGGCCGGATCTACACTATATGTCTAGGGGGGAAATTTTTAATCACGTATGTTGAAATTTAATTGATTTTTTATTTTTTTGAAGTTTTTATATAGTTTAGCCTCCCTCATAAAATGTTAGATGTGTACTTGTAGTCTAGTGGTTAAGAATTTATTTTGTTCTTGAGAGGTCTTGAGTTCAAGTCTCACTAACCACAAATTAATATTTGTGCATTTTAAGTTTCAATCCCCTCTAACTAAATTTTCTAGTTCTGCCCGTTTATAAGATATAAGATGGACATGTCTCAAAGTCAAAGTACAAAGAAACGGAACTGCATTTATTTAATTATGACAGTTTAATAAAGAACAAGTTTTTCATTATTTAATGTAATTAATTAATAGTGTGAATTTAACTGAGGATATTTTATTCATAAAAAAGGATAATGAAATATTAATGAATACATATTTAATTATTTTTTTAACAGGAAAATATTTAAATGAAGAAGTTTTGATGAGTTTATATATCTTATTAAAACTAATTAATTAGCAAAACATCATTAATAAAGTTTACATGAAGGAAAAACAACTATGTACAGGATGTAGAATTGTCCATTAAATGAACATTTTTTTAATATTATTTTTTTACACATAATATGTATATTAATTGAATGATTAAAAAAATCTTTTTCTCAATGTCCATTAAACAATTTTACTTTTCAGATAAAAGGAAATAATTAAATTTCACTAATTTATTTTACAAAACAACTTTTTAAAAATAAACGAAAAAATTGGAAACAAAATTTTAAACTAAGCACCGTTTTCACGGACCAAGTGATTTGAAAATTAAATTCAATTAACCTGATAACATAAAGTCTTGAAATTCTTGAATAATCTCACAAAATATTTATTAATTTTGTGATTAAATTTCTTGAAAAGAAGATTGTGATTAAATTGAAAAAATTTATTTGGTGTTTAAAATATTTTTTAATTAATTGATTTGAACAAATTTTAATTAAAACAAGTTTTCTGAACAACATTAACGTAAAATATTAAAGTTGAATCAAATCAACACAGTTCGTAATATTTGCTTATTTATCCAAATTTCATATTTTTATTGCTATCTGAATATGAGATAAAGAGGTGATATTTTTCAGTTTTCTCCCTCGGAGTTGGCTACGGTGCTATGCATAGCATAAAGGGCCTCTGTGCTATGGATCAATATTTGAGTTTTCAAAATTCTAGCGATTGATCCGAACCGTTCAACATGATCTCCATATGAATATGCACTTGCAAATCAAATTTTATATTTTATAAAAAAAATTTACTATTTTTTTAGATAGGTAGAAAAACACTTGATCTGAATGGTACAGAATTTTCAGATCAAGTGATTTATCTATCTAAAAAAATAGTAAAAAATTCTAAAAAATGTAAAATTTGGTTTGCAAGTACATATTCATATGGAGATCATGTTGAATGGTTCAGATCGACCGTTAGGATATCGAAAACTCAAATATTGAGCCGTAGCACGGAGGCTCTCTATGCTATGCATATCATATTAGTAATTTCCTTTTCCCTCATCTAATCATAAATATTATTTATTATAGTTATCACGAATGTAAATTCTTAATGACCGAAATTTTTATTTATAACATTTAAAAAAAATAAACCAAATAACTATCGTTTGGTGAGAATTCGAATTTAGCACGGCCGCACTGGCATTCTACGGACTCATTTCAGCGGGGCCGTAGAATACCGATGCAGACCCTTAAATGAATTTATTTTTTTTTATCGCACCACGCATCTGTATGAGTATCTCAATTTTTTTTGTTTTTTAATATTTCTTTTGTTCTAAAAATGCGTGCCAATGAGGATAACTTAACCTCTTTATTCTCATGTATCTTATATCCCTCATCTCATTTATCATCCTTCCGACTTGCTTTTGGTTTACGGCAGACGCGCCGGGGTAACAAATCGGGTAGCTGATGCACTGTCTCGCAAGAACACACCGCAAGAGGTCAGAAATAGCAACTTCCCTGCCTAAGGTCTGTTGATTGCCCAAATTCCTTGGTTGACAACCTTGTTCATGAGATTCGAGTAGAGACCGTAGTCCGTCCCAATCAAAGACAAGAGATAGATAGTTTGCTTAGGCCAAAGCAATTTCATATGATAGTTCAAAAGCCTCTTATTTGACTTAATTACCAGCTACGCCTTTCATTGAATACTTCAAACTTTCTTCGATCGATCGTTGCCATCTTTCTCTTCGTACTCTCTGATGCAGAATAAAAGCCTTTCCCTTCTTCGTTTTTTACATCAACTCCCTTCGGAAACAACGAATACGCTTACTCCCTTCACAGCAGGCAAGTAAAGTGGTCTTGATCTCCTTTCCCTTGCAGTCAAAGGATCCGATGGTTGTTTTCTCAACTTCAAGGTTCAGGGAGTTGGCGAGTGTGTGGAAGGCATATGAAGCACAGTAGTCCAATAATGATAGGTATTATGCATCACGAGACATGCACGTGCATGCAGAGACACACACAAGTTCTCTGGTACGTATTTGATGAAATGCCTATGAGAAGTTGGGGATAGAAGGACTAATAATGAAAAGAAAGCTAGGCTTGGTGAAGGTGAAGTTTGTGGGGGATTAATCCCCTCCTCTTTCCAAATCAAAAACTTTCTTGGAAAAAGCCCTTTGAAAAATACACGGGGACTCAGAAGAATGGTTGGGACAACAAACATACATTGACTTTCTACGTATCTGCATGAGATATCTCAAAAATTTTGGTTTTTTAATAATTTTTTGTTCTAGGAATGCGTGCCAAGATATCTCAAAGTTTGTAAAAAAAAAAGGTTCCGCAGAATGGTTCTGCGGACCCATTTAAGGATCCGCATCGGCATTCTGCGGCCCCGCTGAAATGGGTCCGCAGAATGCCGGTGCGGCCATGCTAGAAATTTAAATCCCCTAAACGATGGTTATTTGATTTATTTTTTTATAAATGGTACAAATAAAAATTTCAGTCTTAATGATTCAGAATTAAATGTGGATTGATAAAACTTTGGTCAACCATCCAGAAATAGCATTGGTTGTTTTGGTTGTCATATATATAAATGCATAATTATTAGAATCAAATGAACATTGATAAAACTTTTGTATACACCTCCTTTTATACATATACTATAATGTCCATTTATTACAATATCGAAATGCAAAGTTCGTGATTATTTATGTTTACAAATGCATGACTCGACACAACTAAAAGCACATTTTTCCTTTTTGTTCTTTCTTTCTCGTTATAGGGTGATATAAACGCAAATTGTTTTAATAAATGAAAATGTACAATTTGTTTTTATGAATTAATACATCTGAATCAGCAGTTAAATCATGGCATTTTAAATAAATATAATACGTTGGATTATTGTTTCATTTGTCACGGGTTGATGGGATTTTACGGGTTTGGGAACCCACTATTTAATTTACGGGAACCCATACTCATGGGTATGTACTGGAATTATTATGGGAATATGCTGAAATGGTGTTTGGTTGTACTGTAGGATTAGTTGTGGGAAATTCTATTTTTCTTTCTAAAATATTTGATATTATACAATTATGTTTATAAATAAAATTATTAATAATGTAATTAACTAAAATATATTAAATAATAACATAACATTACATATTAATTATTATTTTATAAAATATAAATATTTTTATAATTAGATAAGAAATATTTAATGAGGTTAAATATGAAGTATTAAATAAAAAATATTTTGTAAAATGATTGATTTAGTTGCATGTCCTACCATCAATTGAAAATTATAAGAATGCATCATGCATCATACTTCAAAATTAACCAAAAATGAACGGGCCCTGTTTCAATTTCTATGTATTTTTAAATATATATATTTGGTGTTGTTCAGATCCGTCCGGATTCAATAGTCCCACAAAGAAGGTATTAACGAGGATATAAATTTTTATATATAGAACTTCTATCCCGTTAAATTGTTTGTGTAGTGGAGAGAGTGGAGAGAGGGGACCGACATTTTTATTAATATCCGAAGTTTAATACAAATTATTAATTATGTCCAGAATCGGACCTATTATCGAAAAATACCCAAGCCGGTCAAAAAATGGCCGGCTTGGTACCTTTTTTTTTCTTTTTTTTTTAAGAGAGAGAGACACTATGAAGATCAAAATATTGAAATCTAACTCTGAAAATTTGAAATTTTTGTTTAAATTATTTGTTATACTACTTCTTTTGATGTATAATTAGCATATTTATACTAAAATACGATAGATTAATTAAAATTATGTTGAATAACACTAAATTATGTTAAATTACGCTAAATTACATTAAATTACATTAAAATACGGTAAATTACGCTAAAATACAGTATGAATAGGGACGATATCTTCACTGAAAAGGGGAAAAAACGATGATGAAACTTCAAACGGTCATAAAACGGCGCTCGAGTGTCCGATTTCAGCAAATGACCACTTTTCGGAAAGCTTGTGAAAATGCGCATGCGTCCGTGCTTGCTATGCTAAATTTCAAAATTCAGAATAGCCAAAAACAAAGGGAAGAGCCTCAAAACTTGAGTTGAAGTTTCCGATTAAGATTTTCATTTCTATTATTCAATCCAAGTAGCTCAGTAAATTACTTACATAATGAACTTGTAAAATACCAGTTTTTACTATTTTCGGAATTTTTTTACTATTTTTTATGATTCATGAAAGATGAGCAAAATCAGTCTACTAAGCGTAATTTTGTGTAGTTTAGCATAATTTACCTTATTTCAGCATAATTAGCGAAGTTATTGTAATTTTACGTAATTTAGTATAATTGAACATAATTTATTGTAATATAGTGTAATTCAATATAATTTCAAGTATTCTAGCATATTTTAGTATAAATATGCTAATTATACATCAAAAGAAGTAGAGGAGGGATCAAGTTACAACAAAGTTACAACAACCATTTTTTTCATTTTCAAAGTCCAAATCGTCGATCCAAACCGTTCAACATGATTATCTAAATAAAATGTGCTTGCAGATCAAATTTTACATTTTTTTTGAATTTTTTTACTATTTATTAAGATGGGTACAAATTCAATAGTCTGAATATGACTATTTTTTGTAAAATACTTAATAAATAGTAACAAATTCAAAAAAATGTAAAATTTGATCTGGAAGCACAGTTTATTGTGAAAATCATGTTGAACGGTTTGGATCGACGATTTGGACTTTGAAAATAAAAAAAATGATTGTTGTAACTTGATCCCTCCTCAAAGAAGTAATATAACAAATATTTAAACAAAAATTTCAAATTTTCAGAGTTAGATTTCAATATTTTGATCTTCATAGTGTCTCTCTCTCTTAAAAAAAAAAAAAACAAGTACCAAGCCGGCCAGAAAATGGCCGGCTTAGGGAGGGACCTAAGCCAGCCAGAAAATGGCCGGCTTGGGTATTTTTCGATAATTGGTCCGATTCTGGGCATAATTAATAATTTGTATTAAACTTTGGATATTAATAAAAATGTCGGGAGAGGGGAGAGTCTTAAAAAAAGTGATTTTGCAAGGACGGTAGAGAAAAGAAAAAGAAATGCTGAGGTGGAGGAGAGAGGAGAGCACAGAGATTTGAGAAAAATATTATCATCTCCAAGTACGGGCTCAATTTTTCAAAAAATTGTACTATAGTGGAGACAGTTGGAAACATTTCAAAAGAAATTTTAGATACAAGCTGTGGCTAGAGTGGGAAAAATAGCACGCCGGAGCCGGCTCCGTCACGGAACGGCACGGCTACGGCACGGAACGGCACGGCACGTGTACCATTTGCGTGCCGTGACTCGCGTGTCCCGTGCCGTGACCATTCGCGTGCCGTGCCTATCTTTTGAAACTTTGGCACGGCACGGCACGGCACGTGAAAAATTTAGTCACGGCACGGCACGGCACGTAGTCACGCGAGTCACGTGTAATTAGGACCATTAGATATTGATTTAATGGTAAATCTTGAATAAACTAACCTAAATTATAATTAAATGGTCACGTGAGTCACGCGAGTCACGTATGGTCACGGCACGTTTAGGCACGGCGTGACTCACGTGGCGTGACCATTCGCGTGCCGTGACCACCCATTGACATTTTGGTCACGGCACGGCACGACACGTGAAAAATTAACTTGGTCACGGCACGGCACGGCACGAGACCAAAGTCACGGCGTGTTAGTCACGGCACGGCACGGCACGTTTTTTCCACTCTAGCTGTGGCTGCCGAACACCTTGTTGAAATTACTCCCCCATCTAATTTCAACCAATGTAATTCCCATCAATTCCAGAGGTGCCGAACAGGCCCTAAATGAACTAACATGCCATATGAGTTGTGGTTTATAAAAAGTAAAAAGAATATTAGACCTGGTCTATTTTTAAGTTGGTAAAAATCAACGCATAACATTTCAAAAAAAAAAAAATCATTGACTGGTCTTTTAATTGTGCTGAACCCGACATATTACAGAAAACCCGGCCCAGCTCGACTCGAGTCTGCTGTATGGCTGTGGCATGAGCATGAGCCCACAGATAGCGAGTCCATATCCTCTGAGGTAACAGAATGTTTCTGTTTAGATTAGGACCGTCCGATCAGAATCCGGACTAATCCAGTCCTAGGTGGGATGCAAGGAACCTCTTTAATATTCGTGCGGATTTTCATCGGACGATCTGGATCTAAAGAGAAATATTCTGTTTACCTTTAGGTAATATGAATTCACAGATAGCAACATGGGAATCGCAACAGGATATCACAATTCTCAAATCCCACCTCCGGGGCCACTCCGACACATCAGGGTTTATCAGTCAAATCGTCGCTACTAGACTAGTGATCCTCTCCCCTCCCGCCTTTCCTTCTTCTAGGGTTTTACCTCCGCCATGAATTTCTCTCGCGCTTTGACCTTGCTTCGCTCCGCCTCATCCAAGCAACGTCTCCTCCGAGCTCCGATCGCCGCTGTCCATTCCCACCTCTTCTCAACCAAAGCTTCTCAAAACAAGCGACCCGTACAGAAGAAGGTGAAACCTTCACCTGAGCAGGATGAGCTCAAAGCTAATCCGATCATGAATCTCAAACGGCCAACCGATATCCCGTTTCAGACCAGGGTCGCCAACACGGTGGAACTCATAGGTACGGTCGGTGTACCAGTTCAGAAAGAGACTCTCTCTGATGGTCGGGTCACAGCTGTTTCTGTGCTTATCCAAGAGTATCCTGATTTGCCTAAAGTTTGGTGAGCTTTAAACTTATTTTTTTCTGGAATTTTACTTATCAGTATGAATCCAGCACCAAGTTGATATTATGTCATTTGTCTTTTTTATTTTTTACAACCTTATGTTACATTGGAATTGGTTTTCGTTTCCAATCAGGGCACTGTTTCTACCTAATTTTGTAAATTAAATATTATTCCTCTTTTGTGAACTAATGCGGTTTAATTTTATTCAGGATTCCTATAATATTTCAAGGGGAATTGGCAGAAGTGGCTGCTGCTTATTTGAAGGAGAACGAAACAGTGTATATTACCGGGCAACTGAATGGAGTTACTGAACCAGTCAAAGTCAACGAAAACCAAGCCAATGTTCTGGTGCGTTTAGCTAACGATTTTATTATGTCATTATATAGTGAAAAGAAAATGTATACAACTTTTGCATGATGTCTTTTGGAACTGTACCATTATGTCCTTGTCAAAAAAAATTATGTTAACTTCAGTTCTACAAAAAGTAGCTCACTTTTCCTAATTTGATTATTTTTTATTAATTCTATTAGGTTTTGGCACAAACTTTACAATACGTGGTGGATCCAGGTCCAGACAGTCCTAAAAACTTAATAGATACTTCTGCAGAATTAGATGTACCTATGATTAAAGAGAAAGAAGATTCAGTCTCTTATACCGAAGGTAACTGAACTATCTTTAGTCAATTTTGATATTTCAGTTCAAGTGAGAACTGTTATAACAGAATTGGTACAAGCTGGGATTGTGAAGAATGGTACTGGCATGTTGTGCATAATGTCAGACTCTTTCAAGTTCTTTGCCTGTCGGATTTTGTCTGTCTGCATTAGGTCTGTGGGGGCAACCAATTTACAGTAATATTTAATCCAATTATTATTTTGCCCAGTCAGAAAACCTATTTACAGTAAATATTTTAGTTCTTGACCCCTTCACAGATAACTATTCACGTTCAATAATGGTTCAAGAACCAAATATTATTCAACTAACTTGAATACCAATTTATATAAACTGAATACTAACTGATTGGCTCTGAACACCAGAAAACTGATAACAAGTTCACCACCCCCTTTGATGTAAATTTTTGAATCTCTTATTACTTCGCATTTAGTCTTTTTCATTCAATGTAGGTTTAAAAACTATTTATTATTTCAAGACTCACTGCACATATATGTGTACTGATGACAATATTATTTCCAACTACCTCAGTTTGCCCATGCAACTGCAAAACTTTCATCTTGGTAATGCTTATTTGTTATATTTTCCTTGAATAGCTGAGATTGCTGGTGACTTATCGAGTCTACAGTTGTGGAGCGACCTTTTGAATAACCCTAATGATTGGTACGACAACAGGGCCGATAAGGTTAGCTTGTATTTTGATGTGACCTTTTAATGTATCTATACCATAAGAAGCACCACTTCCTTTTCTTTTTAACACTTTTGTGCTTGTAATCACTTTTGCCAAGTTGGTACGTTATAGCTCTCATAATATCAACTAATAAGTTAACCTTGTTAGTTGTGGGTTTTAATATAGGCGTACAAGGTACTATGGGGCAGTTGAGACAAACCTGGGTTTTATAACTCATGTTTTCAGTTCCCCTTTGTAATGAATTGTTTGTTCTTTGTTTTTCATTACATTTTTAATTTTCTTATAGATAGGAAAGAACACACCTGATTTCAGGCATAAGAGAACTAACCAACAGCTGTCGATCAATAAATCAACTCCTAGTTGGGTTATTTTAAAGCTTGAAGAGCCACCATTTTTGAATAAAGGTTGGAGGTCAAGCCATCCAACTATTAAATATCCACAAAGGATTGGCTTGAAGGATCCAATAGGTTCACCTAAACAGGGTTAGTAGTTCAACGATGTCAATTTAAATTTTTTGGTCAATAACAATGCTTTTATCATTTTTATGCTTAATGCAATCATCAGTTTTATATTTCTTGAATTCTTTTCAGGTGAAATTAAGAAACCAAACAGTTCATACGTGGAATTATGGGATGATGTTGTTGCAAATCCACAAAATTGGGTTGATAAGCGAATGGATAAGAAGAATGGATTGGTAATCGGATAGCTTTCATTTTACATTTTTTTATGAAATTATTATTGTAATATCCCCTAAAGGGTTTCCTATGCTTCGCTGTCTTTTTCAATGAGGGATAAATATTTTTTTTATGGTAATGCTTCTTCTAAACATTTTTATTTTTTTCTTTTCGTGCTATAGGTGAAATTCAATTATCCAGATTTCAAAAACAAGGTTACTAAAGATGCACTATGGATTGATACTGCTCCGAGATTGATTTTGGAGCAACTGGGCCAGTTAAAATTTGGCAGTTACTCTGTCAGTCAAGGGAAACCTTTCAGTTCAGATGGAGCTCAAACATTTTCAAAAAGTCCTTATACAAATAGATCTCAAACATATTTAAAAAGTATGTACAAAGCCTTTTTCAGTTCAGTATATGCATTCATGATATAATACGTGTATTAAAGTAGCTTGTAGCTCATCTTTTGTCTCTGTGCAGAAAATGGAGAGACTGCCACTGGTGCTGTATCTAAAGGTAATTTTTTCCACTTTCACATAGTTTTGGGCATTATAAAGAGTTTTAATATGCCTTAAAATTACATTGCTACCAGTGTGCATGTTCTTAATAGTGGTAGCCCAAACCCGTCTAAACAGGCTTTGAGGTTTTATCTTTGAAATCCTGACATGCTGACAAGTCAGCTTGGGTCCATGTCAGGTTAATAGGTTCGACCTGTAAGGTTATATAGAGGTCACTCCGATAAGTGATCTCACCCTTTTCCTATATCCATACTACTTTTCTACTGATACTAGTTTTGTAATTACTCTTGTTCAGATGCTTTGTGGAAGGATTTGGTAGATAACCCAAAAAATTGGTGGGATAACAGATCACGGAAGGTAAATATCGAATCATTAAAAGCAATTAGCTTCTCTTTTGGCAAGTTAGTAACATATTCTGTTAATGCACAGGTCAAACCGAACCATCCTGATTTCAAACACAAGGACACCGGTGAGGCTTTATGGATCGGTAAGAGCACCCCTCAGTGGGTACTAGAGAATATACCTTCTGAAAATGCAAACGCAAAATATTCAACCACAATTTAGTGATGATTCTGACTTTCGGACTAAAAAACAACCTTGTTATCCTGAATGATTGCAAGTCAACTCCATGCACACGCCAGAAGTAACAAATCCAAACACCTCTTCGCCTCATTCATTTTTTTATATTCTATCTGGCTGTTTACAGATGTGATGTAAAGTTAGCCTGTGAGCAATTTAGGCTGGTTTTGTTTCTGTTTGTAGGATTTAGCTGTGGTGTCTGAATCTTTTACTGAAATAGAATTACTTTTAGTTTGTTCATTGTGGGGGCATTTCTGGTTATCGAACCACAATTTCTCTGTTAATTTTTGCCTTCCCCGAAAGAATTATACTCAACGTGGATAATTTTTCTGAAATATTTCAGTTTGTAATTCTAATGTTGGCAAATGCCTAATGAGGTTCAGCTGGAAAAGAATTTTTGACTGTGATTCTGGAGCAAAAAAATCACGAACCAGCAAATAAGGTCTCTTAAGCTATGGCTTAAGAATAGGTTTAAATGCATATTCATAGGCACGTATTATTTCATGAATTCATATCACCAAGGGTTACTCATATTTGATTTAAATCCGGACATTCGCTTTGAATTCAGATCCAGTGAAGTAACTCAATTTTGGGTTTTAGATCGGGACCGTTCGATTTGAATTTGTGACAATCCATTCTGAAGTGGAGTGCACACATCTCGAGCGACAGATTCGAATCCCGAGGTGATTCCGAGTGACGGATTCAAATCGGATGGTTCCGATCCAAAACCCAAAATTTGGGTTACTTTAGGCCTTTAGGGGATCCGGACCCATTGCTTTGGCATGAAAAATCCAGATAGTTCGGATTCAAGCTCAAAATTTGAGTTACCTCAGAGTATCCTGACTCAGATTTCATCTTAGCCACGCTGTAAATGTATTTACCCTGTTTTGAGAGCAGCTGACTACCTAACCATTATGAAAGCAAATAACAATAAATAAAAAGGAAAAGAAACAGGATTAATTTTTCGTATATCTCTGCAGTCTTCTCTAATTTCTTATATACCCTAAACACTTTAATTTATCTAATTTACCTCTTGAAACTCTTTCCTTTTTACCCATTACATAGTACTTTTGAAGTTAACCATAGTTGAATCTCTAATTAAAATAATAAAAGACAAAAATAGCCTCCAATTAAATCTTTTTTTATTTTCCTAATTTTTCAGCTTTGCGTCTCCGTCTCTTGTTTTTTCCTGTGATGAATGCGCCATACTTCTACTGACTCTGAAATCAAAATAAACTAACGCATCTAAATAAAAACATAATTCTTAATACAGATATTAGGTACAATGAGCAACCAAAATTATTTATATACGACCAAGAAACATCCCAAAATTAGAGTTGCCGGTATCAAGGCTCTAAACACCATTAGAGTTGTCGGCACGGTCAAAGGTAAAGAGTTGACTATTCTTATTGATACCGGTAGTTCCCATAGTTTCATACATCCCAAAATTGTGTAGAGGAGTTTACTGGTTGCAAAACTCAAAATTGTGCCTCTATTGGTACAATAACAAAGGTTCAAAGGTAAGGAAATGAATTAAGTGGTGACTTAAGCTGCTTAATGTGGGATTCTGTGACATGATATTTGGGTGTGATTGGTTGTATGATTATTGTCCTCTAAATGTTGAAACCAAATGAAGTCAATTCTCAATAATAGTTGAGTTGATGACAAGGCTCTCTCAACCCATGAGATGCATATCCATAGTATTCACTAGAAACATAATTCATATGCCGTGAATTGCATTTTCTATTTTGTAAGTTGTTCATTAAATTTGGGATTTGTTGGCTGTTACTTGCTTGATATCTAGCTTGTTCCATTGAGAGATTTACTTAATTTCACTGCTTCTCAGTTTTGGGATGAACCTTCAATTCTTATATCAAGTTCGTCTTTAAATTCAATGCCAGTAAAGAATTGGAATGTCTTCCTTCAACACTTATCAGACCAAACCTTCCTATCACATATGAAAAACAAGCGAATATAGAGGGTGTTCTTAACAATCCACAGGAATATCATATCCAACTCTGAACCATACGAGCGCGTCCTCTGTAACCCCCATCGCGCTTATGGCTTTATCCGCCAACCCAACTTGCCTTGGCCTTGGGTTCTGACTTGATAAAGGAGGTTTTGGTAAAGAGGGAACTCCCTAGCAGAAACAATTTTTTTGAGATTAATGTCGTGATGTTCATTTAAATTACATGAGAAGGACAAGGGTATAATTGGAAAAAATAAATTAGATAATTATTTAATTGTGGGTAATTAACTCAAAGGGTAAATAGAAAAAGAAAAATAAGAGCTGAGAGACATATTAGATATAATCAAAAGTACAAGAGTAAATAGAAACTGCACAAGTTTTCAAGGGTATATTGAAAATTAACCCAAAGAAAAAAAACAAGCAAACATATTGAATAAAAAAAAAGAGTTCAAATGTCTACATTATGTCTCTAATTTTAAAACATTAATAACTCAAAATTTATAACATAAACGTCAAAATAAAATTATTAAATATTATTTATGTTATTTTCATTACGTGCTTGTACAAAAATATTACATTTCAATTTCAGCCCATATTACTATCTGAACACACCAATAGAGTGGATCTGAAGTCCTCTACAGTGCAATCCAATTTCAGCCCATATTGACACTCTTCACTAATAATTAATAAACAGCAACAATCTAAGCAAAGCGCGAGACCGAGCGAGATCTAGCCATGGCTTCTCCTCAGATCCCGCCTTCTTCCTCCTCCTCCTCCCCCATCCATCGCCTTCCCACTTTCAACGATCGTACAATCAATGCCGAACCTCCTCAACCCTCCCCATTAGAGACCTTCGCCTCTGACCCAGTCTTCTCCGCCTTCCTCTCCCCTTCCTTCGACTCTGCCGCTTTCTCCTCCCAAGCCCTCTCCTCTGGCTCCGCCGCCGCTCGCGCTGAGTCCCTTCAAGAGTCGATCCGCCTCTTGAACCGCCATCTCCGGTCTGAGGTCCTCTCTCGCCACCCACATCTCCTTTCTTCTCTCCTCTCCCTTCGTCAAGCCTCCACCTCCCTTTCCTCCCTCCGTCCCGCCGTTGACTCCCTTACCTCCTCGCTCCAGAGAACTCGTCAGGACCTTGCCACACCCCGATCAGTGCTCAAAACCCGCACAATCCAGCTTAAGAACCTTCTTGCAACAGCGGATCTGTTACACCATTCTGAGAGGCTGTTGAAGCTCGCTGCGAGGCTGAGGGATGAGAGACTGGATCTGGCGAGAGCAGCTGAGCTGCACAGAGAAGCGAAGGTTTTGTATGAGGAGAAGGGGTTGGCTGGTATTGAGGCGGTGGATGAACAGATGAGAACCTTGGGAGAAGCTTCTGGCAAACTGAGAGCAGAGGCAGCAGCGGCAGCTGAGAGAGGCATGGATGGGTCGAATCAGAATGATATCTGGGTTGGTCTCCAGGTTAGTGACCACTGTGATACTTGAACCTTTCTCACTCTTTGCTTCCTGTTGAGATAGAAATGGTAGGCGCCTACATTTGGTGAGAGTTTGATGGGTCCAATAATATGATTTTCTTTTAACCAAGGATCATCATTCATCAGACTGCTTTGGTTCGCTGTGGTTTCCGTGCCCTAAACATTAATATTTGAGCCTCATTCAAGCATAAACTACTTAAATGGACAGAGATTGCGAAATAAAAAGCAAAATTTAAAAAAAAAAAAAAATAAGATACAAAAGCCTAAATATCAGGCCAGTGGACAACACAGAACCAGTCAGTATGCAGTATGCACCAGAACCATACAGATATCAGACCACTGTCAAATATCTAAACTGAATGTTCTTGTAAATATCTGTACTGAATGTTCTTGTTTAAATCTAAATAATTCAGAGAATAAATCATTGATTGGTATGTGAACAGTTACATATAAAATCTAAATAAGGTTTGCAATTGGTCAATTAGGTATACTACAACCTAGGTGAGCTGAGGCCAGCTGTTGAGGCATTAGTCTCGAAATACAAAGTTGCAGGCATTAAGAGCATAAACACCGCTCTGGATATGAAAGCCATCTCATCTGCCACATCATCAGGTGGTTTCGGTGGGCCTGGAGGGGTGCAACGAAGTGGGACCCCTCAGATTGGAAGTGGGAAGAAGGCTGGTGAGGCTCTCTGGGATCGTATGCGGCATTGCATGGATGAACTATACCATGTGATGGCTGCCGTGTGGCAGCTCCAGTCAGTGCTGACCAAGAAGCGGCTTCCATTCACACAAGTTCTGTTTCTTCAAGAAGTTTGGCAGGTATGAAGAGCTGTAAAAATGGGAAGTATGTACGTACATACGTACCCTGCTGACATTGAAATTATATTTAAACGTTTAACCATAGGAAATTGAGATATATTAATGTACACTCATTTTTCTGTATTCTTTAAAATATTTAATCTAGCATTTTCTAACTCTTAAAATCTCCTTTAATAAGTGGAGAGGATGTTACTTTTAGCATTTGCTTAAGAAAAAAAGCGAGGAAAGTATAGAGTTAGTTTGTAACTCTTGCAAGGAAGTTTACTACACATTGCCATTCCTTTCCCATATTTGTCCAAATCAACTCGTCGATCCTTCCTCTCTCTTTCCGTGATTAACCGACCTGGTTAATAATTAATCTTTATTTAAAGGAAAATGAGTTGAGGGTTTGTGGGATGTGATGTGTAATGTTATTTGGTTTCAACAGTCAAGGACATGTTTTGAGTATTTGCATGGGTGAAGAAGGAATCTTTCCTCAAAATGTTTTATTTTGTATCTATATTTGTATTTTGCTTTTAATACATTTATTTTCTTCAGGAAGGAGAGCCCCTTCTAACAGAGCGGGTGTGGGAGGCCCTGGTAAAGGCTTTTGCCTACCAAATGAAATCTGCATATACTGCATCGAGCTTTGTGAAGGAAATTTTTACAATAGACTACCCTCGGCTGTTCTTAATGGTCGAAAACCTGCTAGAAAGAATATCTCGCGACACCGATGTAAAAGGAGTTATACCGGCACTTAGTCTGGAAGGAAGGGCACAGATGGTCGGCGCGATACAGACATTTCAGGTCTCTTTTCTGGCGCTTTGTCTTAGCCGGCTTTCAGATCATGTGAATACCATATTTCCTGTCTCCAGCCGAGGGATTATACCGTCAAAGGATCAGATCTCGAGGCTTATTTCCCGAATTCAGGAGGAGATTGAGTTGGTTAGGATGCATGGACCTTTACTACATCTGGTTTTACGGGAGATTGCGAAGGTGTTGCATTTGCTGGCTGAAAGAGCTGAATATCAGGTACTAAGTTTTACTTTCATTTGCTTTGTCTTTTTTTAACATCTGTATTACTTATCCTTTATTTTTTACTTCCCTGTCACTTGTTAAACCTCATCTGAAATAAGCTTTTGGGAACACGACTTAGTAATGATAAAGCTTTGGTCAGAGAAATCTAATTGAAAATAACCCCTCCTAGCTTAGAAATTCAACAAAATTTCATATTTAATCTATTATTGGTTGATCATGTTATGCATGACTGCAGTGGTTATTCTGAGTATATATTTGTGCAGTAAAACATTGAATCATTTGGGATATGATGCACTTCATATCTTAAATTAATCATTGTTTCCGAATCTATTCATGTAAACTTGCAATAGGAGTTTTGTCAGCTCTGCTACTCAGATTTAGGCCCAAACACAATGTATGTGGCTTTTTGTGTTGACCGATTGCTTCTGCTTTGTTTGTCCTTTTTAATGTGCAGATATCTACCGGACCTGAAGCCCGTCAAGTAACAGGCCCTGCCACTGCGGCCCAATTAAAGAACTTTGCTCTCTACCAACACCTACAAGAGATTCACTCGCGCATCTCCACCACCATGTCTACCCTCCCCGACTCAGCATCCAAGATCCTATCCCGTTCCCTTAAAGAGGTTTACGAAGTGGAATGCAACTCAGTGAGCCTTCTGTTTAAATCCATGCTGGAGCAACTCAAATCATGCATAAATAAAATGCACCAACAGAATTTCGGGGGCGATGCAACTGATGATGGATCACTCTTTGGTAATAGTGCCTCACCTTACATGGAGGAGCTCCAGAAATGCACGCTTGACTTCAGGAGGGAGTTTTTGTCGAAGCTACTTCCAGCTTCTTCAGCCTCTCGTTCTGAGGCCATATGCACCAGGTATGATAATGACAATTCTTTATTGGCATAGGAAAGTTGTATATGACAAATAGTTTAATTCTCAGAATTTTGAGAATAACTTAAAATCAGATATGCCACTGCCTTGAAAGGGAAACATCCTTTGTAGTCTAATGAGGGAGTGTGCATCATCTGGTCATCATATTGAAGACATGGTTCATTTAGAAAAAATTTGACATCTATGTTTAAATCTTGGTGTAAAATCAATCGACAAGAATATTTAATGCTCTAAGTTTGTAATTTTAGATAGGCAGAAATTCACTACTTTTGCATTGTATAGAATTTTTAGATCAAGTGATTTTCTACCTATCTAAAATAATAGTAAAAAAATTGTAAAAAATATAGAATTTGATCTACAAGTACATTTTCACATGGAGATCATATTGAACGGTTTAGATCGACTGTTTGAACTTTGAAAACAAAGATATTGATCCATAGGACGAATCCATCCGTGCTATGCATAGTACCATAGCTTCACTCTTTTCTTGTTCCCACTTCATTTTATGTTTGTGTTTCTGATTCCAGGCTTGTCAGAGAAATGGCATCAGAGATCCTTGTCTATTTCATCAGAAACGCTTCCCTAGTGAGACCCCTGTCAGAAGCCGGCAAGCTAAGAATGGCCCGTGACATGGCTGAGCTCGAGCTAGCAGTTCAGAACCTCTTCCCAGTCGAGCAGCTCGGCCCGCCTTACCGGGCCTTGCGGGCTTTCCGGCCCGTCATCTTTCTAGAAACTTCCCAGCTCGTAAAGTCACCCCTCCTCCAAGACCTACCACCAAGCGTGATACTTCACCACTTGTACTCGCGCGGGCCTGACGAGTTGGAATCACCGATGCAGAAGAATAAATTAACATTGGCACAGTATTTGCTTTGGTTGGATTCGCAAGGAGAGGATCAGATTTGGAAAGGAATTAAGGCGACTCTGGATGATTATGAGATGAAGGTGCGGGGCAGAGGTGACAAGGAATTCAGCCCAGTTTATCCAATCATGCTTCAAATTGGGTCGGTTGTGGCTCAGAGTGCTTCTTTGCTTTGAATTTTTTCGTGTCGTGTCGATTTTATAGGTCATTTTAAATATCACACCTGTGTTTTTAGTGCTTTCAGACAAGTCAATACAGTTTTTTTTTTTCCCCTCCCCTTGTGGTTGTGTAATTTTAGAGAGAGAGAGAAAGATGTCATTACCCCCTTGCAGCAGCTGCCAAGTTTTGAAAAAGAAAAGAGATGTAATTTTGCGGTTCTGTTGTCATACCAAATAAAGTAGCATAGAGAAATGCTTTTGTTTAGCCAGTAACACTCGCGGTTTTTTACAAAATGCCAGTGCAATGGGTGCATTCGCCTAAAACTAAACATGCTGGTGTCTCAGCATAGTTTAAGAGTACGAAAGAGCAGAAGCACATTCTCTCTCAAATAGAAAGAAAGAAAAAAAAACAGAGAGAGAGAGAGAAAAGCGCAACCGAAACTTGGTATTATGGTTGTGTACAAAGAAGAGAAGCATATTCGACTGAAATTATATAGTCGATTTCAAAGTTACATTATTAAATGGAGAGAATTGCTTTGTGTTATTAAAGCGTCTTTTTCAGGAAAGAAATGAGATTTATATTATGTCAGTCGTATTCATAATATTACAAATATAGCATAAAACCCACGCTAGTTGTCAATGCAATGACGATAAATTAGGACAAATGTAAGTCGTGTATTACTCTTTGGTTTTAGGCTTTTAGCTGTACCAGCAACAGGAGTGAATAGATCAAGTGCTTCTCAACTTCTCAACCAGGCCTCTTAAATAAGTGCAAACTGCAAACTTCAAAGATTTGTAACGTCACATTGCAAGCTGTGGTTTATGAGCAAAGCTAGTGTGTGTTGTGGGTTTGGTAAGCACAACTCCAAAAATTTATCAGATTGACTTCAAACGACAAATTCAAACTATTGAAACCAATATATATACTTCATGAGTGATGCGTGTATATGCCAAATTTTGAAATTTTTGAATTCTTTTTGTTCAAAGTCAAGCGGTAAAAAAAAATGAACTTTTTGATAAGTTATTTTATGCATCTATTTTTCATCATTTTTTTACCACTTGACTTTGTACTAAATGAATTCAAAAATTACAAAAAAATTCATGTACATGAATCATTCTCATGAAGTAGAGTTTCAACTATTTAAATTTGTCGTTTGAAGCTAATTCGTTAGATTTTTGGAGTTGTGCTCATCAAACTCTCTTGGTGAGTACAACACATGCTAGCTTTACTCTGGTTTATTACTAACTCTCCTCAAATTAATAATGTAGAGGAGCGTTTTCAAGAAATATTATATGAAAAATAACTAAAATAAGCTCCGTTTTATTTATCATGAATAACAACCATAGCAGCATCGATCTTAATTAGCGTAACTAGGCCTGGTGGCCGAGGTCTATTTAAGTACCTGATTAAAGAAAAACATAAGATGATTTTTAATAAAATAAAAACTGATGATGTATTCTGTGATCCCTCAAGTCAAGGGGTTTGGAAGAATATTCTTCAAGAAAAATATAATTTAGGATGTCCTCCTTCCAGATTTTTTTTTTATTTTGGAAAGGAATTTCCATGCTACGAATATGACAGATGGTTAGGGGAGTGGAATTCGTATCCTCCGCATTAACTCAAAAGGGAATCTTTTGAGTTAATGAATCTCAACCGTTCAATCTATTTTAAAATTCATGCTGATTAGATCCGTACTAATATAGGCAGAAACCGGATTGTCTCCGTTTAAAATCAGACGGTTGAGATTCATTAACTCAAAGATTCTCTTTTGAGTTAATGCAGAGGATACGCGTTCAGGGGTGTGTGCCTTGAGTAGTGAATTTCCTTCTCTTTTTTCTATTGCAAATGAGCCATGTATATGTGTGCATGATGCATGATGCATTACAAAACATTCTTACATCTCTTTCTTTTTGTAGACAATTGACAGGTTCTTATAGAATTGAATGGTTCAAGTTGACAAAATTTTCTTAGTGCAATTAGATTGCACTAAGAAGGATAGTTTACTCTGGAGGTGGACCTCACACAAAAGATTTACTGTATAATCTCTATATGAATGGTTAGATTTTAGAGGTGTACCAAATAATACTTTTGATACTGTTGGGATTTGAAAATTAAAATCTTCCTATGGCTTGTTAGACAAAATAAAATTCATACTAAAGTTAATTTATCTAGAAAAGGTTGGCAAGGATCTATAGATTGCTTGTTTTGTGGTCAACCTGAAACCACATCTCATTTGTTTGTGACTTGTCCTATGGTTGCTGGTATATGGTCTTGGATAGCAAATTTTAATCATTTTACTTTTGATTGTTATTCAGTAGACGCTAGTATCCCATTGAAAGACAGATTGCTTATTGAACCATTAAGGTGGGCAGTTCTCTGGTCTGTCTGGCTTAACAGAAATGCACTATGTTTCCATCAAACACCTACTTCCATGAGAAGAATAGGTGCTCAAATACTGTCCTTAGCTCAATTTTGGTGTAAAGCCAAATCTGAAAATTCAGCTGCTAATCTAGATTGTATCTTGCCAAAGAACATAACTGACTTGTCTCCTCAGATGTATACAGGACAGTTGGCGCTTGGGATCCCTCAAGGGGGGCTGGGGCAGCTGCCCAGCCCAACCCTTGGGTGTGGAGGAAGTGAAGATCACTATTGAAGGCTTCATTTGTTTTTCGAAAACTACATGGGCTGAATACAAAAACTTTAGTCTTTTGTTGTTTTGTTTAGAATTGAGCAGAGTTGTTTACTGTCTCTATTTTGTTTGATGTATGTTTTGAGGCTAGGTTGTTGTAAGTTGTCTTAGCTTAGTAGGTGCTTTACAGCTTTGTTTGTTGTTGCTTTTATGAACTATTTTTATGTGCTTTTGTAAGAACATTGTACCAGCTGTTTGGACCAGTTCTCTGTTAAATGGTTTCATTATAAATGAAATCGGTGGGTATCTCCCACTACTATTAAAAAAAAAAAATAATGATGTACAAACGATCAAATTACCCGCAGTGGTGTATCATGTATTCTCACCGCTCATATAGTCGTATGCAATTGCGCTGACAAAAAAGTGAGTGGATTATGCTACGCTTCGCCAAATCTTGTGCACAAGTGCATCTAAGATCATAGATTGACCTGGTGGTTCTCTGAAGGCGCTATATATAAGTAGCGAGCCGTTTGAGTAATTCCTCTGAAAGATGAACTTGACCTATTTTATTCTCTATTTTTTTTTTCCTTAATTCTTTTTGCTGCCACTCGACTCTTCTCATTTCTAAACAGTTTATCTGTTAAATTGTGTCTGTTCAAGTATATAATGAAAAATATTAAAGTGGTATGTCGATATATACCACGTTTATGAGGGTTTAGGGTTTAGGTTTGCCTTGAAACACACCCCAACCAAAGATCCTGAAACTTCAAAGCACAGTACTTCGCTATTCAAAAGGATTATCAAGCCATTTCATGATATGAATTATCAATCTTTATATTTTACTAGATGAGCAACGCTAATCACAAGTTTTGTTCATTACAAGTCATTCCTTTGTAAAAGCATCCAAAGGAGCAATATATGCTCTAGTTCCTTTTATCAGCAATACCTAAATATTAGAGCTAATAGTATAGTCTAATCAATGGATTCAACGTACATATGCTTCAGATTATGATCGTATAAGCTATTAAGAAGTTTAAACCAGAAATGAAATAATTTCATGGAAAATTTAGAGGGAGCTGACATCAATCTTCAAATTTTAAATGCAGATAAATTTGAGAGATGCAAATGGGCAAGTAGCATTTCATCAAACCTTATACAAAGTGCAAATAATGTTGTTTGAAAATTACCACTCCCAAAGTAACTAATTAATCTAGTCTTGCCATCTTTCACATGAATTGCATGTAGTGTTATTTGTCATTAATTAGTTTTATAATCACTAGAGATCTTCGGCACCACCAAAAGAAAAAGATCTCAGCACAGAACCTAACAAGCAAATAAAAGATCGTACCATGTAAAGCACATTTTCAATAGCCTGTGGCTACCAAAATAACTCAAAACACAATCCTGTTTAAGCTTTTCAAAAGATACTGCAAATAAGCAGGAAATCCCATACTACATCTTAAAATCAAGCCACGGAGTAATTGTCAGAGCGAATTAAGTTCGAGTACAAGGACTAACACTAGCACTAAGAACTCTTCTCAGATTTGCTCTCCAGTTCCTTCCTCAACTGGAGAGAGAAATCATCATTGACATCATCGTCGTCCCAGTCATCCTCCCACTGCTGAAGCGCTTCTTTCCCCTCTTTGTCATCCCACTCTGTAATGAATAAATGACGGCACAAAATCTAATTAGATATGAAAAACAAAATATTTCACTGAGTTAAATGAGACTTTAAAGCCAAAAAAGTTCAATTTCTACATGGCTGATATACACCAAAATACAGGTATGTGGTTAACAATTCACATGACAACTATAGAGAACTGAGATGGCAATCTTGAAGTTACTGGTATGGAAAAATTAACTACCTACTCGTTTCCTTTTTTTTGTTTTTGCGACCAAGTACAATTTGTAATCATTCAAGAGAACTGACAGAATCAGGTAGAGACCTATACAAGCAACAGATAATGAAAAGTGGAAGAAAAGATGCATGAAATAATTAAACACGCTCGATTATAATCATGAAATTGGCTTCTCCAGTTGCATCATCCAAACTATGTCAAAATACACCTAGCAATTCGGTTTGATTAACAGGCTTATTCTTGAACCAGTAACTAATGTACTTCTCAATCTACAAAGCCGTCCATAAATCCTTTCAACAAACCCTAACCAGTCGCTATTCCAATCAGATCGCAACTATACTAAGAAATTCGTAAAATAACAAATATCTAACCTTGATCGATCTCGAACTCCTCGAACTCATCATCATCCTCAAACAGATCAACCTTTAGATCTTCCTTCGCTGCAGGTTTCGCTTCCGTCGCCATTTTTGGTAAGAAAGCTCGATACCTTTAAAAGACCTGTGTGAAAACCAAAAGGTTTATTTAAAGTTCAAATCAGATGTAAAAACGGAGCAAAACCTGGGGATCACAACACCGACTAAGATCAATTCGCACCTTCTGAGAAAGAAAAATCGAGAGAGATCGAGAGAAGATGAGATGAGAGTACCTTTCTTGCTTAGCACGAGAGAATACAAGTTAGATGGATATCTCTTTATTTTTAGACCTTATTTATTTGTTCAGGCTGAAACTTGAAAATAAATAAGGCCCAACTGAAGGTAGAAAACCTTGAAATTGGGCCATTACTCGGCCCAAGCCCATATATGTTTGAGAGAGAAACTAGACGTAATAAATTCTCGCTGCATCCTACTCTTACGTAAAAGGATTTTTACATTATAGAAAGAGATGGGCATTTTTTCCTTTTTTTTTTTTGTTTGACATAAAGAAACAAAACAAATGTTTAAATCAAGGATGGTACCGCATTTCAATCATGCAGACAGATAATGCTTTTTAGTTTCCAAAAAACTATCGTTCAATGTTATTCATGCTCTCAGAGGTTGAGCCAGGATAATTTGTAGGATGGAGCAAAAATTTCGGTGAGGCATAATTTTTTAATTATTTTGAATATGAAGTATATTTTTATTTTTTTCTGAGAAAAACTTAGAAATAGAAGTATATTTGGAGAAAAAATTTCAGGAGTAGGCACAATTTTATAATTCTTTAAAGGTTAAGTATATTTTTATTTTTTTCTGAGAAAAACTTAGAAATAGAAGCATATTTGGAGAAAAAATTTCAGGAGTAGGCACAATTTTATAATTCTTTAAAGGTTAAGTATATTTTTTTTTTCTGAGAAAAACTTAGAAATAGAAGCATATTTGGAGAAAAAAATTTCAGGAGTAGGCACAATTATATTTTTTTTATATACATAAAAAATAAAAGCTTTTTTTGTGGAAAAAAAAAATTGTGCCATGAGTTGGCAAGTGCCACCTCTAACTCCACCTAGTTTCGCCACTGCTCATGCTCCTTGTTTTAATATTAAATTAATGTAGGAATGGAAAATAATGTGTTTTCTAATTCTCGAAATTCATTTGTATTAAAATTCATATACTATTACTTTGTAAGAGACTATTGTTACTGGAAGCGAATTAATGGATCGCAGGATCCTGCGATTCTAATTCCAACCATTTAAAAGTTGAAATCAAATTTTTTTTTGAGAAGTCAGTTTTTGTGCACGAATCTCGAAACATGTGAACAGTTGGGATTGGAATCGCAGCAGATTTATTTCCATTGTTACTTATGGATATGTTTGTAATTCGCAGGTCAGTAACTTGTTACATAAAATCAAATTTGAACAGGCAATTAATTTGAATTAGAGCTGGTGCTAACCAATTTTTATTAGCTAACCAACCGTGGAATAACCTGGCTAATAACAAATTGCAACCACCAAAAAGTTCAAACGAAATTAAGACAGAGGAAGAGACGATTCCAATTTGCAACAAAAGGTTTCGATTCTGATGCCGCTATTCTAAGTTATCTGTTCAAGATGCTTTTATAGTGAAAGCCAAAATATAATCTTTGCAAAACACCCTCGTCTTTTTTGATATTTCAATCAAAATTTAAGTTTTTAGATCAAGTCTTCAGACTTTAAATACCAGTTAGAGATCTTTCAGTTGAATTTTAAACAAAAAAACATAGATTTCTTACACATTCAAGCATTCAATTATGAGGTCATAACTGAATGTAGCATGTAACGATTATGTTATATTAAGTTGGATTAGAACATGCATATACATCTCAATTACAGGTGTTTCGTGTAACAACTATTAGAAAAAAAGTTGCTAAAACCGTTAATGTATATGAAAAGATTATTTTTACAATTACAAGAATACATATGCTCTAAGCATAACTCAAACACCATTTAATTTATAATTTTCAAACTTAATCTCTGACATAAAATATACGAAATCAACATGTTACACGTAAATTTATAATTCATGAATGTGGGAAATTTGGGGTGTCACTTGATAGGATTCCGCTTGAAATTTCATAAAACATTGCGCCTTTTTCCGTGAAAGTTTCAAAACAAAAAGTAATATGCAAACCTTCGCCAAAAAAGAGAATAGGAAGTTTCGTCGGCATTTCCTCTGCAGTTGCACGCAAATAAACTTCACAAAAGTCCCTGTCGTTTGTTCCGACTTCAGAGTATGGTACTTAAAAACGCGTTTCAGTTGGCATTTTATGCGGAGGGAGCACAGTATTGATTGCACAACGACAGGTACGAACGAACTAAGCATTTCCATGATTAGCTGCGACATGATATCTCCATTTCATATTCGCTTTCTCTTATTTTTGGCATCATACTAATTGCTCCAAGGCTACTTTATGTACACTTTGGTTATGGTTATGTGTGTTCAATGAAAAAAAGGGTCTCAAGAAAACATATCCTATGGAATACTTCTGTTTTTAAACTCAAAAAAAAAATTTATGTTTAGAACAACACCGTCTGGTCAGAATCGGAACAAATATAGTCTGAGATGAAATATACAAAGTCCCTTGAATATTTGTGCGGATTTGGATCGGACTGCGTCTGGATCAAAACAATTTTTTTTTCTAACTTTGGTGATATAAATTCGGGTTTCAACGAGCATCGGAACAAAATATGTCTAATATTCGATCTAAAAGTCCAATCTATGTTGAGATGTATGCATTAAATCCGTTGGGTGGTTGAAATTAGTGCAGATTCAAATTTACTCGTACAAAATTGACGATGGTCAGACAGCTTAACCGAACATAAGATTAATTTCGATCTAATGCTTGTTGAGAAATCTCTCCTCTCATGATAATACTACAGTGTACTTTTATTTTATAAAAGAAGCTGAAAAGTATTAATGCATAAAAAATAACAAAATTATAAAATTTAAGTTTATAAATGATTTAGTCTTTTTTCTCACACAACCATCCGTCACTGTCAGTTGGAGTTTTTATTGATTTCCAACAACCATAAATAAAAATCTCCCTAACATTTCGGCTGAAAGAGACTAACTGGACCCAATTTTTTATTTTTACAAAGAACCAAGCAGAAAAGCTTAAAAGTACCCCTCCAGTTATTCCTCAATGGAGAGGAAACCAGATCGACAAGAAGTGGTCCGGTCCGTCTCAGCTCACAAGTACTGCCATGTAGCATTTTGTGGTCCCGTCTATTGATTGGGACCATCTTTTGTCCTTTTGTCCGTCTCAGACTCACAAGTCACTGCCGAGTGGGTCCCGTCTATTGATTGGGACCCATGTTGTGTCGTTTGGTGTGGTCAAGCCACAATTGATGGCTACAGTGCTGTCCTGAGAAATTAATTATTGAACTGTCCAGGAAACCTGGATCATGTCAATCATTGTGCCATGTGGCTTCTGGAACGGGAGTAGGTCCGATGGGCATCGGACCTACCTCGGTTCGACGGGTTTAATCACCATCGATTTTCTTTTAGATTCGTGCAAAATGCTTTAAAACCCGTGCATTTATGTTTCAATTTTCGTGCACACAAATCATTCCATTATCCTACGGTAGATCTGCCCATCGGAACCAAACTAGGTCCGATGGGCATCGGACCTACACCCATCCCGTGGCTTCTGTATCGTTCTCCTATAATTATCATCGAATAAAATCTCCACATTCTCCTCATAAAACCATTGATATTTTTCTTTTTTATTTCTAAAAATATACGCGGCACTTTTATTCTATTTTTTTTTTCTAAAATATAACGTAATTTTTTAATTTTTAATTTTTTCTATAGAAATTATTTTCTAACTATTTCTAGTAGCTCCCATAATTACTGATGTGACCATTAAAAAATTAAAAATTAATTTGCACGAGTGTAGAATTTTAGAAATTAAAATTAATTTAAATTCTATGTAGTATTTTTGACAGTTAACTTGATATTCTGACACTATTTTTAAATCAAGTAAAAAAAAATCTAGAAATGAAATAATATAGCAAGTTGTCACCTTATAAATTGATTATGTATGAAAATTTAATTTACCCACCATTTTATATTTCCAAAATATCATCATCGTGAATTTCAAATTATTTGACGAACGATAAAAACTATATTAAATTTTATTATTTTTTATGTCAACAACATAAATAAAGTATAAATTATAATTCATATATATTCAAATTTTAAAATAAAAAATTACATTTGACTATTTATCAAAATTATCAAATGATTTATTCTTACTGGATCTCAATCATTGATTAAAGTAAAAAAAAAAAAATGGCCATGAACTTGTACACGAGAGTTGCTTGGGTCCGATGCCTATCGGACTCAAATTTGAGTCCGATCCACTTTAAGATTCATGCGCACGAATTTTAAAGCATATACAAAAATTGCGGGTGCAAATCTTAAAGTGGATCGGACCCAAATTCACCTCCTTGTACACATCAGCTTGCCCCGTTACTTAAACAGCTTCAAAATAATGTACACGATACCACGTGAAGGCAAGATTCTTTTTCATTTTGGCAAGGAATTATGAAATAGAAAAAAAGAACAGAACACTGTTTTAGTAAAAAAAACCATTACCCGGTCCAAAACCAGCAGCTTATAGATAGAGTAGGTAATATATAAAAAAGCTCAAATGCTGAACCAAACATTTGCCGACATTTTTATTAATATCCAAAGTTTAATACAAATTATTAATTATACCCAGAATCGGACCAATTATCAAAATATACCCAAGCTGGCCATTTTATAGCCGGCTTGGTACCTTTTTTTTTTTTTTTTTTTTTTTAACCGCATTATTTTTGTTTTAGGTGATTTCTATTAAAGTCAAATATTTCATTTCTAAGTTTCGTATAAAATAATAAAGTACACACAAATTGCAAATAGAGTCCACACATTTTTTACAACATGCATACAAATCACCTATTATTGCTACGTCTAAAAGGTAATCCCCGAAGTAAACCACTTGCGAAAGATGCCCTACGAGGTGGTCTAACAGATGGCTCTGGTTGCTCACTAGATGGGCCGGCCTGGGCTCCAGATGGCGCTGCTTGGCTTGTAGATGGGCCGGCCTGGGCTCCAGATGGCCCTGCTTGGCTTGTAGATGCCCTTGTTGTGCGTCTAGTAGTGGACCTCCTCGGTTGGGCAGATGGCTCCCCTTGCACCCCAACCGCCTCTCCTCCTATGGCAACCGCCTCTCCCATTGCTTCGGCATACATAGCAGCTGCATCTAAACGGCTCGTAGTTGTGCTACGCCGTGACCCTCCGAACCCACTTCTCGATGCCATTACTCGCTCATTTTCTGCCGTATTTGCTGCGATTCTTGCCTCTGCATTTGCATGTGTTACTTAGTAAGTTGGTATAAATTGAAAAGAAAAATAATTTTGGATGAATGTTACATACCTCTTCGTTGCCTATCGGAAGTGGAACGGCGAGGCTGATGCCCCCTTCGTCTACCTTCCATTTCATCCATCGTCATTACATGACGGGTGTGTTTTCGCCTCCCCTTCCTAATCCAACCACTACTCGGAAGGATTCTGTCTCCAACATTAGGAGGCCAGTCTCCCATATTGCCAATTGGATTGAACACATGGCTCCAAGTACTCACAAGATAGGGTGTTTTATACCAGTCTGCAACAAAGTCATCCTCTTGCCAGTTTCGGTCACGGCAAACAGCTAAGACATGAGCGCACGGAATAGAAGTTAATTGGATACCTCTGCAAGTGCATTCCATTTGTCTGTCGGGACCGCGCGTCACAATATACATGAACTCCCTGTGAGTGGGTTCCATGTTGCTACGGGTGCAAGGAACGTACTCATTTGGGGATGAAACTTGGTACTGACCTTGGCCCTGCGTGTAACGCACCAACCGCATTTTTTCAGCTTTCTCCCAACGTTTTCTGATCTTCTGCAAAACTCGGTCAGACAGAACCTGTCCATTGTCTTGTAATTCCATTGCTCGCTGACGCCGCTGAACAAACCATCTGTTGCACGTGTAGAACGTATCCTCCACTATGGCACAAACAGGCAATCTACGACTCGTTCGGAAGACATTGTTGAGCGACTCGGAGCCGTTTGTTGTCATGATACCAAACCGGTATCCTCCGTCACAGGTTTGGAAAATCTTCTCATAATTGGACGGCTCCATCGCATCATTAGGACGTACTTGACCCACCTTCTTTAAATATGCATTGCACTTCGGATTTAGCTGCACAAAAACAAAGGGGTGTTATTTCATTTTCATAAAATTCTTATAAGATAATTAAACGAAATGTTATAAGTTAGACATACATGAGCAAAATCTTGGAACATCTCTTGTAATCTTCTCGGCTTCTTCCTCTTTGCTCCTTCCCTGAACCTCCATCCGTACCATCTGTCTCCTCCACAGTTCGTGACTAAGTTGTCAGCAACATGCTGCATACAATACCTGTGCACAAAGAGCTCGGGAGGCCATCTGTATTCAGCTGTCAGTGCAGCTTTGATCCCCTTGTGCTGGTCCGATATGACACATACAAATTTACACGGGCCGAGCACTTCATTCCTCAACCACTGCAAGAAAAAACCCCAATTCTCAGTATCCTCCTGACGTACAATTGCAAATGCAATAGGCAACAATTGGTTCTCGGCATCGTAGCCGCAAGCTATCAAAAGCCTCCCCTCGTATCGCCCAGACAAGAAGCAGGCATCGATGCTGATCACTGGTCTCAGGTACTGGAACGCCGCAATGCATGGACCAAACGCCCAGGCTACGGCTCTGAACTGGGCAACACCTGGCATGATTAGTCATGTTTCCTTATTCCGTACCGGGCTGGTCAGAAATTGGTGGATCGAGCCGGGATTGTTGTGGCAAATTGCAAGCAACAGTGGTCTCAGCAAGCTGTATGAAATCTCCCAACTCCCAAATTGTCGGGCTATTGCCAGCTCACGGCCCCTCCACAGTCGGTTGTATTTAGGTGTCACATTGTTATACACAGACAAAACAATGTCTGCCACCGTCTGGATGCTCATACACGGGTCCTTTTTAATGGCGTACTCAATGACATCGGCAATGAGTGATGCCGTCAGACATTCGTGGTCGACCCTCGTACTCTCAGTCCTACATGTGTGAGGCCTGTCTTGCTTAGTTATAACCCATGCGTCTCCACATCCCGTCGGCTTTGCCCTAAGCTCGTAACGGCAATTCTTGTCCTTGCACAACAGAGTAACCCGATCCCTGTCACTTTTCCAAGATCTGAACTCCTGATTCTTAGTTATATGGTGCTCTCTGATCTTCTTCATTAGGTCTTCTTTGGTTTTAAAATATAGGTTTGCACACAGCTCACCTTTGTACTCAATCCGTTGCCCATAATAACCAATATCTGCTTCTCTAAACTCAGAAACATCATTGAGGTCTGGGAACGGGTGCGTATCAGTCCGGCCACTAAGCGGCCCCCCCTCATCAGTATGCCTTTCAGCTGTTTGAACCGGCCCGTCTTCATCGCAACCTTCCATGTGATCTGAATCCCCCCACATTTCTCCCTCAAATTCATCCCCGCTCCTCAGCTCGTCCTCCGGTATTTCATTAATATCTTCAAAGTCCGGGCATGTTGCATCGTCTACTGGTGCAGGTCTGGGGTAAGGTGATACTGGAGGTAACGGTAAATCAGCCACATTTATGGATCTAGGTGGGGTTGAAACTGAGTGTCTTGGTCTGCCTCGATTGTGTCTAGGTGGGGATGCAACTGAGTGTCTTCGTTGAGGTGCTGGTGGAGTGACGTAGTTGTAGGTATCCGAGTCAGGTTCGTTGAGGGGTAAGGTGGAGTCACGTCTGTATGTTTCTGGTTGTGGAGTATAATGTGGTGCCGCTGATCCAGAGCCCGAACTTCCAACCCCGGGCTCTACCGGAACTCTTCTAGCAAATATTTCTATTAGAAAATTCCCTTCGGACCTCAAATAACCAAACATGCCTCTCCACGTACTCTCATCTACCAGTTTCGCAACCATAAATTTTCCGCTGGAGGGATGGCAATATCGGGTTGCCAATTCTAGGTCACACCTTTCTGGGTTGTAACCGGTGTGTGTGTAAACTATGGATTTCAGGTCCAAAAGTGAGATGTCATCTGGAATCATCAATGAATGAGCTGCATCTTTGTTGTAATACGCCCCTTGTGCACTATTAAGCATCTTCCCACCATAGTGTAATGAAATAAAGGCCATGGTAAACAAACTACATTTTAGAAAATGGTAAACAATTGTCAGGTTACTAAATGGTAAACAATTGTCAGGTAACTAAATAGTAAACAATTGACTGGTGAACAATTAAGTAAATGGTGAACAATTAAGTAAATGGTGAACAATTAAGTAAATAGTAAACAATTAACTAAATAGTAAACAATTAATTAATCTATAAAATAAAACATAATAATAAAAAAATAATAAAAAAAAAAAATTATTACCTCAACAGTGATTAGCGAAAGCCTCGGGCTGTGTGAAGAAGAGAAGGCCTCGGGGTGCTCTTTTATAGAGTTTTTGGGGTTTTTAAAAAAAAAAAAAAAAAAGGTACCAAGCCGGCCATTTTCTGGCCGGCTTAGGGAGGGAACATAGCCGGCCAGAAAATGGCCGGCTTGGGTATATTTCGATAATTGGTCCGATTCTGGGTATAATTAATAATTTGTATTAAACTTTGGATATTAATAAAAATGTCGGAAACATTTGTTCCACGCACTCCAATCAAACAACAAAAATTTTAAAAACAATTTTGAAAATTGGGTTTGTCTCCTACTCCAATTAAACCAAAAAAAAAAAAAACATTCAGGCTACTAGGTTATTTTTTTTCTTTAAAAAAGTTGGAGAAAGAATATTTTTCTCTGAAATAGAAATTTGTACATAGTTATTGTACTCTGAATAAAATTAAGGAACGAATCAAACTAATTTACCTAAAGAAATTCAATTTAGAAAACCAATTGAGTTGAATATTAAATATAATATATTGAAAATTTTAAAACTAAAAAAATGACAGGAAATTTAGATTAAGATCATAATAGTCTAATTATAAAAAATAAAAATAAAACAGTTCAAATACTGTTGTTTTTATTATTTAAATGTAAGGGTCCTTTTAACAACTTCAATTTCATCTGGAATAACATAATAGTAAACTAGTCTCTCTAGTTAAATAGAAGCATTGAAGATTAAAATTTAATCCTCTTTTTTGCTATATAAATATTGCTTGATTGAGGCTTAATCAGCGGTGTAGGTGGGATTAATAATTTATAGGAGTCAATATGTACGCAATAATCTTACTTTAATTTTTTTTCTTTAAAAAGAATACGGAGTCAACTATAAAATATATAATTTTTTTATAACCTCCTTTTATAAAAGATTTAACTATTCCAACTAATATTTTTATCAAACATCACGTCTCTTATAGTGCAACGCACTATATCTATTATACTTTTGCTATTCAAATAGAAACGGTCCTTACACAAATGCTAAAATAATAATAATAAAATGTTTTGGATAAAAAACAATAATATCATTATCAAAATTATTAGTCTATTTTAGGAGAGATAAATAAATTAATAAGGCGATCCCTTTATTTATTTTGACTTTTCAGAGTAAGAAAAATAAATTAATATGGAGATGACTTTTATTTTCACCTTTAAATACTATACAAATTAATTTCATAAAATAAATGAGAGCAAAACTAGAGCGTGGTGTGCTCATCAAAAGAGTTTGATGAGAACAACTCTAAAAATCTATTGAATTGTTTCAAACGACGAATTGAAAATGTTAAAACCGACATACTTCACGAGTGATGAGTGTAAATGCAAAATTATGAATTTTTTTTAACACTTGACTTTGTACTAAATGAATTCAAAAATTAAAATCTTTACTTGTGAAGTAGATCATTTTCAACGGTTTAAATTACTCGTTCAAAGTTAATATGATAGATTTTTAAAATTATGCTCACCAAACTCTCTTAGTGAACACATAAATCACTTCCAACAGTTTAAATTACTCGGTCAAAGTTAATCCAATAGATTTTTAAAATTATGCTCACCAAACCCTCTTAGTGTGTATAACTTTACTCATTTGAAATAAAATAAGAGCAAATTATGTCTTGTTTGCACTCTCACATAAATAATTATTTTGTTATCCATTCATATTTTCAAACCTATCCTCAAAATAAATAATCGCTGTCAATGCTAGCAACATCTAATTATTTTATTAGGCAAAGTAGCAATAGAAATAAAGTTCAATTGTTAGTTCGTTACTCTCTAAAAGGTAATTTATCTTCTTAAAATGAAGAAAATATGTGAACCTATTACACTTACAATTTAGTGGGCCTTTTCACCGTCCAAGCAATCTGCAGCTGAGAATTTTTTTGGAATCTTATATTAACATAAATTTCTTCAAAATGCTTTGTCGGAGAATTATTTGTTCAAGCAACATGCAATCATAGAAACAAGTTTTGAATCATATATTAAAGGTAACTAGAGCTGACACCTACGGTGTTATACGTATAAGTCGATTATCGTACTTTTCTTGTGCAATCACATGTAATACAAATTAAATTCGTTACAGTCACAACGTAATTGTTAAATTCCTCTTACAAAAACAGAAGAACATAAAAAAGAACAAACTAAATTCGTTGCCTCTTCGCCTCTTCTGCAAATATATTTCACAGATGGTGCCAAAAACAAATATATGATGAGATTTATACTTGATAATTACTTGCGTAATTTTTTTCACTAAGAACCATATACTTTTACAAAATCTGTTAACCACCCTTTCTTTCACCCTCTTGCTTCCATCATCTTTGCAAAATCACCAAAACAAACCAAACCATCTCCATCTGAATCAACACCTCCTATCATCCTCTTACAATCGTCTATCGTACAAGCATCTCCCATGGCGGCAAAAACCTCTAAAAGCTCCTCAGCTGAGATCTTACCGTCTCCATTCGCGTCGAATACCTTAAACGCCTCTTTGAGCTCTTCTTCCCCATCAGACTCGCAGATCTTGCTAAGATCGGCTATGGATATGCACCCCTCGCCATCTCCGGCTGCAACGATGGCTGATACCTCCTCGTCGGTTGGTGGATCCGTACAGATGCGACGAAGCACGGTCTCGAGCTCCTGGCGAGAGATCTTGAGGTCGTTGACAGCGGAATGGAGAACGGATTTCGGCGTGGACTGGAGATGATAACAGATGGATTCGTCGGAAGAGGATGTGGTTGAATCAAAGGAGCGACCATCTTGGCGGGAAATGGACCGACTCTTCTTGGATTTGTGCTTTTTAGAGGTGAGGTTAGAGAGGAATGATGCAACGGAGAGCTTCATTGCACAAAGGAGGAAGGTGGAGAGGAAAGGAGGAAGGTGGAGAGAAGGAGGAGGTGAGAAAATGTCAAATGGGAGCGGTTGGAAGGAAGGAGAGGAGAAGGAGGGGGGTGATAAAGAGGAGGAGAGAGTGGGATGGGGAGTGAGCTTCGTCGAAGCTTCCTGCTATGCGAATTTTGAGAGGGATGAGATGACTATGAAGTTTTCTCTAACCGTGGCTGGTATGTTACATGATGTAGCGGGTTTCTTGTGGAGAATGGGATGGGGGTGTGTAACTGTGTATTATATGAGAACACACTTGCTATACGGGAAGTTATAGAGGTACTGGTACGGAGATAAATGATTGGATTGAGATGGAAATTAATGAAAGACAAGTCGGCCACGGCCCACGACTAAGGACTTGGGAACATGTCGCTTTCGTGGGATTGGGAAATGTGTGAATGAGAGTTAGTTATATTTATTGTGGCATTCTTGTTTGCGAACTTCGGTGTGGTGTGTTGAGCTAGCTGTACTGTTCATATTGGATTAAATTCCTATTCCGGTTTCCCGGTTGTTTATGTTTGGGTGCAATTTGAAAATAGCGAAAATAACTAGTTTACGGTTTGTTTTATTAGAATAAGTTAAAATATTCTACAATCTATTTTAGCTATTTAAATATTGAGAATAGTCTAACTAAACGAAAAATAACAAATGAAGAATAACACTAACTCTAATTTGTTTTCGCTATTCTAGGTATCCTCAATTGGGAAATAAATCTGCTGCGATCGCAGGATTCCTGCGATTCCAATCCCAACCGTTCATATGTTTCGAGATTTGTGCATAAAAATTGACTTCTCAAAAGAATTCTAAGTTTCATCATTTGAATGGTTGAGATTAAAATCGCAGGATCCTGCGATCCCTTAGAATCGCAGCAGATTCGCTTCCCCTCAATTGAAAATCAACACAGTATTGGAAAAATTTTGTACAGTTATTTCGTCTTTTTTTTTTCTGAATTTGTTTTTTTGTGTCCAAATAATGACTTAAATAGTCAACAGCGAATAGCATTGCCAAAAGTTATATTATTATAAGACCTTTCTTCAACACTGATATTTCAAAGTTGAAAACTCCAATGATATATTGAAAGTTTGAAACTATTAATTTGCAAAGATAGAAGTAACATTTCAACTATAAATTGTTTGAAAATAATGATAATTAACAAAGATTATTTTAAGTCTATATTAATTACAAGTTTAATGAAAGTGCATAACCCAAATATTTTTAAATAATAAAATTCTCCAAAACATAATTATAGGCTATGTCAAGTATATTGTGAAAATGTGATACTTTATACCACCAATCTCCATTTCTCAGCAATGATAATACATTTTATATCAACATAATATATTGTTTATGTTATCCTTTATCAGAATTCTGTTATAAACTTTTTGTAACACTAATTTAGTGATTGAGAAACTTTCAGTGTCATGAACTAATATTTTGATCAATGTAATAATAACAAATGCGGTCACGGTGACAAGTTTGAAATTCAAAAATAATTCAGCGAGATCTAAATTCATAATTCAGGTATAACATGTTAATTAATTATTAATGGATATTTATACAACTAAATGAAAACTTTGTATATTAATAAATAATATGGGTTTAATTATTTTATCAATATAATTTCACGCATTCGAATAATTTAAATAGGCGTCGAAAAAGAATAATTTGATCATTTTTGGTGTAATAAACACCTCACTCATTGTAGGCTGTAGCAAGCATTAGTGCCGCAGAAAATCAATTCTCTGGGACCATATCTTATGAGCTTATTTTAAGGTAAATTAATTAGTTGCTGGCACTGGCAGAGAGGATGTTGGTTGTGTTAATTTTTTTTTTTTTTCTGTTAATATTCCCTGATTATATATTTCCTGGTTTTTGATTGAGCATAATGTCCTGCAGCGGTGATTTAAAAAATTTATTTGACTAATATTATTCTTAGGAGACTGCGTAGATAAAATTTTATCGACCGTTTTTTTAAACAGAATCCAATGATTACAAGTGGACTTTGAAGATTCCAGATTTTATGTGGCAATCATCGGAGAAAATATCTTGTGGTGTTTATCTGACATGTGATTTCAAGTCATTTAATTCAGTATTAATTAAACTATTTTCAATTTGACGACTTAGTTATATGTACTTGAAGGTGATCAAATGATTATCAAATTACATCATATTTGATACATACTGAAAAGGAGTACATTTTTTTTTATTTTTGCGAGTTTTAATGTTGGATTTTTATAATCCATATTTCATAAAAAAAAAATCAAGTTTTAAGTTTACTGATTCATGGTTATTATAATCAAAGGCTCAAATTTTTTTTCTTACTTCTCTCCTCATTTTCTATGTAATGATTTATGTACATCTAAATTTAATAATTTATTGTTATTTGTTGTGTAGTTTTTTAACATTATAAAAAATATACATTACTTCAAATTTTATTAAATGCACGATTCTTTTATCTCATTTTAAAATTTTAGTTTTTATTTTTAATAAAAAAAGTTGGAAACAAAATTCAAAAAACAACTCTAGCATCTTGTTCAACAATGTTATAAGCCAATGTTTTGCGCTTTACTAGAAGTCTAAAACCACATATACTGAAAATCTAGATGTCACTGTCCATACTACAAGTTTTCTCCAATTTGGCAAAACAACAAAGACTAATAATGATCATGGTAGAATATTGACTATATAAATTAGAATATACGAGCGTGCCATGGTACTACATATTATGCATAGTGTGGATGCCGACATTTTTATTAATATCTAAAGTTTAATAGAAATTAATTATTAAATCCAGAATTTCCGGGTTTTGCCAAAAATATCCAAACCGGCAATTTTATGGCCGGTTTACTCCTTTTTTTTTTTTTTGGAGACACTATGAAGAATAATGAAATCTAACACTGAAAATTCGAATATTTTGTTTAAATTATTTGTTAGATTACTTCTTTTGATTTATAATTACCATATTTATACTAAAATATACTAGATTACTTGAAATTATGTTGAATTACACTATATTACAATAAATTATGTTGAATTACACTAAATTACGTTAAATTATGCTAAATTACGTTAAATTATGCTAAATTATGCTGAAATATGGTAAATTACGCTAAAGTAGACCGATTTTGTGTCATCTTTCATGAATCATAAAAAATAGTAAAAAAATTCGGAAAATAGTAAAATTGGTATTCTACAAGTTCATTATGTAACTAATTTACTGAGCTACTTAGATTGAATAATAGAAATAAAAATCTTAATCGGAAACTTCAACTCAAGTTTTGAGGCTCTTTCCTTAGTTTTCAAGCAATTCTGAATATTGAAATCTTGCATAGCATAGCAGGCACGAACGCATGCGTCTTTTCGCAAGCTTTCCGAAAAATGGTCATTTGCTGAAATCGGACACTCGAGCGCCATTTTATGGCCGTTTGAAGTTTCGTCGTCGTTTTTCGCCTTTTCAGTGAAGATATCGTCCCTATTCATATGTAATTTACTGTAATTTAGCGTGTTTTAGCGTAATGTAATGTAATTTAGCGTAATTTAACGTAATATAGTGTAATTCAACATAATTTCAAGTAATTTAGCGTATTTTAGTATAAATATGTTAATTATACATCAAAAGAAGTAATCTAACAAATAATTTAAACAAAAAAAATAATTTTTCAGTGTTAGATTTCATTATCTTGCTCTTCATAGTGTCTCTTGAAAAAAATAGTTTCTAATTATAAATCACTATGAAGATAAAAGAGAAACAAAAAATAGTTTCTAATTATACATCACTATGAAGACACACAATAATTTACCGGAATTTACCGTAGTTTAGCGTAATTTAATGTAATATAGTTTAATTCAACATAATTTAAAGTAATCTAGTGTATTTTAGTATAAATATGGTAATTATAAATCAAAAGAAGTAATCTAACAAAAATTTTGAATTTTCAGTGTTAGATACGGTATCCTCACTCATAAAACATTTTCCCATGAGGTCATGTTTCGTTGTGGAGTAAGTAGTGGAGTAAACCCTCTACTCCACCTTTAAGAATTCAAACGAGAAGTAAATTTGGAGTACTACAGAGTAACATTTGAATTAATCCGGATTAAGTTACTCCACCTCTTTAGGTGGCTGTGGGTCCTATAATTAGAGTAACATTATTTTACAATTTTCTCTCTCTTCGTGAGTTTACTCAATCAAACTCAAGTCAATCATGGTTATTTTAATTTATCTTAGCTCGGAGTAAGAAATTTAACCTAGAATAACTTTACTCCACAACCAAGGAACCAAATCTGCTATGATCCAAATGGAATAACAGGAACCTGTTATTCCAAATCCAACCGTTCAAATTTTCCATGCACGCATCTTAAAGAAGATCAACGATTGGATTTGGAATAACAGGTTCCTATTATTCCATTTGAATCACAGCAGATTTGAACTCCATAACCAAACATGAACCTAATAGATTGGTTTTATATTGGCAAAGCTTAATACATATAAGTATATAACATAAGCACTCGCATGGCTCTCATAGCTTCAAGATACATACCTGTTATTGGATTGATAATACATGTTCTTTTTCATCATAATCAATTTTTTTTATTGTACATGTTTTTTATATTGTAAAAAAATATTATTTGTTCAAAATTTACTAATCGAAGCTTATTTTTATATAAATTATCTCATTTTAAAAGAAATAATTCTCAGTTTATTTAATAATTTTCTGAACAGAAGTGCGAAAAATAAATCATAAACAGCAGTTTATTTAGTAATTCTCAGGTTATTTATGTGTAGGATTGATTGTCCTGTCATGTTGTCATGTAACGTATTGGATTTCATATTTGAACGAATTCCAAGTAAATTGAATACTTCATAGCATTTTTCCACACACGTGTATGGAGATATTGAAATTGATAGCTCCAACTCCAAGCCTCTACTCATGCTTTCTAGGAATAAAATAAAAAAATAGTCAAAATTTAAAATGAATAGAAAAAAAATATCCTCTGTGTTTTAATTGTATTGCAATCTTTTATTTTTGATTATTTGTTGAAATAATTCGAAAAAAAGAGTAAAATTCAATAAATGTCAGTAAAGTATAGAAAAATCAAAGAAATTATTTTCAGTTAATATTCTATTTTTTCAATTTTTAATAAACTATGCCCTCCTATTTTGTGTATAATAAATATCAGAGGGGCCACGATACGTTGTTTTAATTGCTTATTTTGTCTAAAGAGTTTTGCACAAAGTCTTATTCAAAGTTAGATCTAAACTGTTTGATTTGTGTCAAAATTTATGCAAACAATTTTGATTCACAGAATCGCTTAAATTTATTAAGTTTTAAATCTGTTTGCATGATCTCAACAAATATCAAAACGGTTTAGATCCTGATAAAATTTATAAAGTGAAAACAAAACACAATCTCTAAAGTCGAAATGAAAAAAAATAAATTTTAACTCAGTGCTCTGCATCAAGCCAATATGACAGTGTTGTTATCTGAACTTGATTTAATAATGGAGTCCGCAACAAATTTGGTTACATAAAATCTACTAAGGTGCGTTGTGTTTAATCAGATAACAGCTAACAGAATCTAACACCAACCATCAAGGTAATTAACATTTTTAAATTACGCCAAAATAACCTGAAATCATTTTAGACGCTCTAGAAATATTTTTTGTTTTTCACAGCACACTTCTTGTTCCGAAGTCACTTATTAAGTTATTATTGGACCTTAATTCATTAAGTCATTGAGTAGACGTTGAACGCCGATGAATTATAATTTTCGGTGATTCATAATAAAACCTGTATAAAAAATCATGTAACAAAGAATTCAAATTTCGTGTTCATTTTTGTTGCATAGCATTTTTATTAATATCCCAAAAAAAAAGAAACTATCAAATCTGCCCTCAGCTCATAATTATTTTTAAAAATACCCTAACCGCCCCCTGCTGGGGCGGTCCAGAATCATAGCAGACCGCCCAGAGGGGGGGCGGTCCACTACCCATAGCGGACCGCCCACTGCTGGGGCGGTCCAGAATCATAGCAGACCGCCCAGATCAGGGGCGGTCCACTACCTATAGCTGACCGCCAAGAGTGGGGGCGGTCCACTATTTTTTTTTTTAGAGAGATAATATGAATATTAAGATGCTGAATTCTAACGCTAAAAATTCGGATTTTTTTTAAAATATTTAGTTAGATTACTTCTTTTAAGCATATTTATACTAAACTACGCTAAATTACTTGAAATTATGTTAAATTACGTTGAATTACACTAAATTACTTTAAATTGCGCTAACTTCGCTAATTATGCTAAAATACGGTAAATTACGCTAAATTACATATGAATAGGGACGATATCTTCACTGAAAAAAACGAAAAACGACGAAACTTCAAACGGTCATAAACGGCGCTCGAGTGTCCGATTTCAGCAAATGACCACTTTTCGGAAAGCTTGCGAAAATACGCATGCGTCCGTGCCGGCAATGCCGGATTCCAAAATTCAGAATTGCCAAAAAACAAAGGGAAGACCCTCAAAACTTGAGTTGAAGTTTCCGATTAAGATTTTCATTTCTATTATTCAATCTAAGTAGCTCAGTAAATTAGTTACATAATGAACTTGTAGAATACCAATTTTTACTATTTTTCGAATTTTTTTACTATTTTTTATGATTCATGAAAGATGGCACAGAATCGGTCTACTTTAGCGCAATTTTGCGTTGTTTAGCGTAATTTTGCGTTGTTTAGCGTAATTTACCGTATTTTAGCATAATTAGCGAAGTTAGCGTAATTTAGAGCAATTTAAAGTAATTTAGTGTAATTCAATGTAATTTAACATAATTCCAAGTAATTTAGAGTATTTTAGTATAAATATGCTTAAAAGAAGTAATCTAACTAATATTTAAAAAAAAATCCGAATTTTTAGCGTTAGAATTCAGCATCTTGATATTCATATTGTCTCTCTAAATAAAAAAAAAAATAGTGGACCACCCCCCTCTGGGCGGTCAGCTATGGGTAGTGGACCGCCCAGCAGGGAGCGGTTAGGGCATTTTTAAAAATAATTTTGAAGTGAGGGCAGATTTGATAATTTTTTTTTTTGGGGTATTAATAAAAACGCCGGAGTTACTTATATATTCGTATTTTTTTTTTAAATATATAGAGGTTTAACCCTCTAAATTTTCATGTTCATACAAATTTCTATCTGGATTTCAAACTTATGATTTCACACACGAAAAATATTACTTTTTTTTATCATAGATCAAAGACTGATTCTTCATACGTTTACATTACGAATCGGTGTTAGATATTTATATAATAAATTGCGTATTAAAGACTAAATAAATTATTGACCACATATTTTTTATATACGGACAGATGGATTCAATAATGGATCAGTGGAATGTGGATCAAGTCTATTTGATGACATTTCTAAGTGGATGACAGTATACTAGTATCGTACCCGTGCATTGCAACGGAAATATATTATAAGAGAATAAAAAAAAGTCTCATATAAAATGACATTTTCGCAAAGCAGTTCTAAAAAAATAAGGACCGCCAGAAATTTTGGAATTTAAAAAAAAATCAAGGGAAACTTTAGAAATTTTATTTTTTTGAGGATATTAAAAAATCGGCTCAAGAGACAACCTCATATGTCTTAAAAGAAATTAAAACTATGACACAATACTTTTAAAAAAAATAAAAAAAAACATGAATTTTAATTTTCCTCTTATTCCATGGCTGGAAAAAAAATGCATCTCTTATTTGTTATTAATACACATTACAAATACATTGAAAGTACGTGCACCAACAAAAAGGTGTACCAGATATACATTTTATCATGCTTGCACACATTAAGATAATAATTCAAAATTTATTATGTAATTGGAAAGCTGAAATTAAATCCGAAATTTTATCTTTCAATCGTAGCCGTTGGCGGATTTAAGCCCAATACTGCCCCAATTTGCAGTGATAGTTGCTTGATGATTTTGTCGATTTGGGATTTAAGTACCTTGACCAAATGACCAGATGCTAAAATGTGACCAGTACTCTTCAGTAGTCATATTACCATTACCCACCTCAAGCATATCAGGATCTGAAAATAATTGATGATACTCAAAAAATTTCTCAATTTTTTTTTTAAAATGTACAGAAACCCATAAATTAGTAAAATTTGATTTGAGTGAAAATTACCATTCCAACCACTAGGTCCTGCGTATGATGCCCATCTGTCACTCTCATCTGCCCAATATGTCATACTACATAAATTGAAAACAAATTAGCATTTTTTAATCAATAGTTAAAAAAAAGGAAATAAGAACACCTCTTTCAAGAAAAATAAGATAAAAAAAAATTGTTCCAGTTGTCCTTGATCTCCAATTGTTCTCCAATTGTTTCTGATACTACGTGCTCAAGTAGCCGGATCATTTTGTCCGTTGTATAAATATTCATTTTTGAATTTCTTATTATAACCTGCTAAATTTCAAGGGTATTTTTAATTATTGCGAAGAAAAATAATTAGCAAATTAATTACTTACCATTCACAAAGAGAGAAGAAAATGTTATTTCCATTAGTTTGAAGCAAATGTTTAAATAGCGTTTATCGCGTCATAGCGGAACGGCTAAAAAAGCTATTGCCATATAGCGCCATTGTAACGCCATGTAATTTAAAGAACGAAAGAAAAAGATTCAATTTAAATTTCCGTTTTATTAAGAAGATTATTAGTCCACAACAAATCTAAATTAAATTTCAGCCCATTCGAAATTATGCAGCCCACATTTTTGCCAACCGTTCCCTCCCTGTCAATCCGTGCTTCCTCTGTTAATTATAACCAACCAACCCATTTTTGTTTCATACTATAAATCATCTCTCCTCATTTGTTTATCTTAAACCCCTGCGGCCTTGTTCTAATTAATTATAACCACCCTTTTTGATTTACCCTGCCGCAACCTCTCTCTTATCTCCTTCACAAACATCAAAAGAAACCCAAATTGCACCCATTTATTTTGTCAAAACGAATTGAATTTCTCCCTTGTGTTTGGAAGTCTCTGCACTAAAGGTACTAGAAATTTTCATTATTTTATTTCATAAATTAATTGATTAGGATACGTTAATTTGAATAAAATTTTATTCTTAGATTATTAGAATTCATGAATAAGTATATTTAATTATAATATGAAATTTTATTTCTGAAACTATATTTAAAATCTGAAAACTTTATTGTTAATGTATTGAGTTTAGTAGTTATATTATTCGAGATCATATAATTTGATAGATATTAATTTCTTTAAGTTTATTAAAAATCTGGAAATTTCTTTATTAATAAGTATTATTTTTATTATAAATCTGAAATTTGTTCTTTTTATTGGATTTTTTTTTTATATCTAATCAAACCTTCGGTTATGTTAAGGATTAAGGTACCAGAAGCAAATCATTTATTGTATTTTTTAAATTCTTTCATTCAAGTATTACAAAGATCAGATATCAAAGTATTTTAAGCCGAAACCATTAACCCATTAAACCAAAACCCGAAACCCATTAACTCTAAGCCTTAACCCAAAAACCCATTAATCCGATTACCCTAACCCGAAACCCATTAACCCTAACCCTAGACCCGAAACCCATTAACCCATTAAATGATTGTTTTAAAGTTGTTTAGATAACAAATTACTTAAATACAAATAGAAAGACCTAATCAAGCGTTGACAAACTTAGGAGCAAACCGCGAGGTTCTAGGAGACGCCGAGAATACACGAGGTTCCGACACACGCGAGATCACTGAGAATACAGGTGCGGGTTCCTGGTCTTTTTACAAATAATAAGAAATGCGTGGATTAAGGTAGGTAATCCTTTTTCCCAATCTGGTAGATGAACTGCATGTTGAGAATGTCGAATTCTCTTTCGTTTTGTGTAGAATTGCATGTTAGGAACTTTTTGGATGCATTGATTTGAACTGACAGGATAGTGTGAATGTGAACAAGGAAAGCTTTTAATGAACTGTTTTAAATTGGGGCCGTCCCTGTGTGGCGGTTCTGCATGTGTTTTCGAAAATCGGATCGTCCGTGTGTGGCGATCCGCCGGTTGGGTCCCCGCAACGACCCTTCCAGAATCGTCCTCGTGTGGCGACTCTTTGGGCTATCCTGCATGGGCATGGGTTCTCAGAGAGAAAGGCCGGATTATCCGTGTGTGGTGATCCGGAGTAAGAACAGAACAGAACAGAACAGAACAGCTCGTCCTCGTGTGACGACTCTCTAAGTTTTCATGTACGGGCATGGATTCCCAAGGGAGAAAGGCCGGATTGTCCGTGTGTGGCGAACCCGGAGTGTGAGAATTTTAAAGAGAAACAGGAACAGAACTGAGAATGTTTTGAAAGGATTGCATGTCCGAATTGATAGAAAAATTGGGGGTTATTTCAAAACCTTTACTTTTATGTTATTAGGGTATTTAATGCATTCATTTGTAAAAGCACCGGGCTGGAACTAAATCCCGCACTGAGAGATAGTTCGATTCTCTCACCCGTTTTGTTTCCACTTTTATGTGGGTTCCAGGAACTGAAGCTGAGGACCTAGAGGAAGGACGCGAGTGAGAAAACTAGCGGAAGTTATTTACTTAGCCACTATTTATTTAGTTTTCTGTTGTATGAACAAAATACTGTACAGGCATGGCAGTGACTGTTTGAATTGCCATGTCTGACGTGTTTTTCCCTTTCTATTTGTGTGTGGAACTTATTTATTTACAATAAAGTGGCTTGTCTGGATTTATTATTGATAGTGTATGTGATGTGCTAATCGCCTCGCGCGTAAATGCGCGGCGGGTTGTCCGGGGGTGTGACAACTTAGTTGGTATCAGAGCCAGCACGTACAATATCAATAAACTTCCGCTAAGAGAGCGTTAGCAATAGGATACGGCGTTAGGTCATAGACCAAACTATGGGAACTGAGCGTACCATTAGTAACAAATGTATATAATATTTAGTGACGGATTATGCCCTTGTAGTAACGGTACAACTTATTTTTATTATAAATCTGAAATTTGTTCTTTTTATTGGATATTTTTTTTTTTATATCTAATCAAACCTTCGGTTATGTTAAGGATTAAGGTACCAGAAGCAAATCATTTATTGTATTTTTTAAATTCTTTCATTCAAGTATTACAAAGATCAGATATCAAAGTATTTTAAGCCGAAACCATTAACCCATTAAACCAAAACCCGAAACCCATTAACTCTAAGCCTTAACCCAAAAACCCATTAATCCGATTACCCTAACCCGAAACCCATTAACCCTAACCCTAGACCCGAAACCCATTAACCCATTAAATGATTGTTTTAAAGTTGTTTAGATAACAAATTACTTAAATACAAATAGAAAGACCTAATCAAGCGTTGACAAACTTAGGAGCAAACCGCGAGGTTCTAGGAGACGCCGAGAATACACGAGGTTCCGACACACGCGAGATCACTGAGAATACAGGTGCGGGTTCCTGGTCTTTTTACAAATAATAAGAAATGCGTGGATTAAGGTAGGTAATCCTTTTTCCCAATCTGGTAGATGAACTGCATGTTGAGAATGTCGAATTCTCTTTCGTTTTGTGTAGAATTGCATGTTAGGAACTTTTTGGATGCATTGATTTGAACTGACAGGATAGTGTGAATGTGAACAAGGAAAGCTTTTAATGAACTGTTTTAAATTGGGGCCGTCCCTGTGTGGCGGTTCTGCATGTGTTTTCGAAAATCGGATCGTCCGTGTGTGGCGATCCGCCGGTTGGGTCCCCGCAACGACCCTTCCAGAATCGTCCTCGTGTGGCGACTCTTTGGGCTATCCTGCATGGGCATGGGTTCTCAGAGAGAAAGGCCGGATTATCCGTGTGTGGTGATCCGGAGTAAGAACAGAACAGAACAGAACAGAACAGCTCGTCCTCGTGTGACGACTCTCTAAGTTTTCATGTACGGGCATGGATTCCCAAGGGAGAAAGGCCGGATTGTCCGTGTGTGGCGAACCCGGAGTGTGAGAATTTTAAAGAGAAACAGGAACAGAACTGAGAATGTTTTGAAAGGATTGCATGTCCGAATTGATAGGAAAATTGGGGGTTATTTCAAAACCTTTACTTTTATGTTATTAGGGTATTTAATGCATTCATTTGTAAAAGCACCGGGCTGGAACTAAATCCCGCACTGAGAGATAGTTCGATTCTCTCACCCGTTTTGTTTCCACTTTTATGTGGGTTCCAGGAACTGAAGCTGAGGACCTAGAGGAAGGACGCGAGTGAGAAAACTAGCGGGAGTTATTTACTTAGCCACTATTTATTTAGGTTTCTGTTGTATGAACAAAATACTGTACAGGCATGGCAGTGACTGTTTGAATTGCCATGTCTGACGTGTTTTTCCCTTTCTATTTGTGTGTGGAACTTATTTATTTACAATAAAGTGGCTTGTTTGGATTTATTATTGATAATGTATGTGATGTGCTAATCGCCTCGCGCGTAAATGCGCGGCGGGTTGTCCGGGGGTGTGACAACTTAGTTGGTATCAGAGCCAGCACATACAATATCAATAAACTTCCGCTAAGAGAGCGTTAGCAATAGGATACGGCGTTAGGTCATAGACCAAACTATGGGAACTGAGCGTACCATTAGTAACAAATGTATATAATATTTAGTGACGGATTATGCCCTTGTAGTAACGGTACAACTTATTTTGAAGTATAACAAATATTTTTTTTTTCTTGGATGATTGAACAAATTAAATTTTGTAGAAGATAAGCAAAATAGATTCTTTTACTAGATGGCAAATCAATTTAACGGACAGCCCACTTGGCTAAGGACGTTCTCAGCCACCGCAAAAGTCAAGGAAATGGTCGGATGGGTCGACTTGTCTGGAATCACTGTCAATGCTGCAATCTCCGTCAATTGTCCTTACTCCGTCATCTCGCCACACGTGGTGGAGGCTAGCGGATTCAGGGTGAAGAATACCGGAAGACGCCGTTTCTTCGTAGGGCTCGAACATAGGGTAGAAGAACAATACTGTCCGGATCTTCACGTGAACACGCAGAATGGAAAATGGCGAGTAGACCCAATCGTGACAGACACCGGGGCGTACGAGATGGTCTTAGGAATGGACTGGCTCAAGGAGCACCACGTGCTGATAGATTGCGCGCACCGCAGCCTCGTGTTCTGGCCGCCCCACGAGAAACCAGTCAGAGCAGAAATGCAGCAAATATCGGGAAACAAGAACAAGCTCATCGGGGAGAAACTCCAGAAGGAAGAAGAAGACCCAGCTATAAGAGCGGAAATGGAAGCAGAACCATTCACAATGTCAGAGGTTCGGAACGACTGGACGTACCACGTTAGGAAAGACATACTTAAGGGATATTTTGAGACTGATTAGGGCACTTTAGGAAAAAGGAAGCGATATAGTTATAACCCTCACATGTATCTTAAATTCTGTTGAATGAGTTAAATTAGCAGTTATAATCTAAAGAAATTTTTAAGTTCGATTTATAATCTTAAACTTCTTCTTTAAATTGCGTATATTTACCTTGAGTTGAAAAAAAAACCATAAGTTTAAAGATGAACTTTATAACTAGTAACAATGCAAGTACATATATATATAAAACTGGAAAGAATGAAAATCTCACATTAAACACCCTTTGCACAACAATATCAGAGATGGCGAAAGGAACCAGGACTAACTCTAGCACGAACGACGCCGGTGACGAAACTAGAGTCCCGCTCGAGAACCCTCAACTGAATGCCCTACTGCAAGGACTAGAGCGGGTGACCAGAGTAGCCATGGAATATGAACAGCGACAGCCTAGAGAGGCCGACACGTTCTTTGAATACTACCGATCGTTCACCTCCTTACGTCCCCCGACCTTCGATGGGACAGGTGACTTTGCCGCTGCTGAGAACTGGGTCGCAAATATCAAGGATAAACTTCAAATCTTGAGAGCCCCTGAGGAACACCGGGTAGAGCTAGCGACTCAATTACTGGAGGGTCATGCTCGATTTTGGTGGCAGGAGGTGAAACGTGGGTGGGGTGAAACCGCCGATGCGAAGGGGTGGGCTGATTTCGAAAGTCAATTCGAACGACGCTACATGGACACAATGTCAAGAGAGGCACTCCGGCAACGGTTTACAAGTTTGAAACAGGGGAACAGCTTAGTGGCGGAGTATAACTCCAAGTTTGAGAACCTAATGAGGTATGCACCCGATATCGTAAAAGATGACTTCCGCCTCAGACAACAATATCTCGGGGGACTGAACCCTCGTCTTGCTCAAATCATTGATATTCCGGGAACCAACCAACTGTCGAACTTAATGTTAAGAGCAAGCACCGCGGAGTCATATGACGGTCGGATCAGCCAAGCCGGGGGATCGAGAAATGTACGACCCAAGATAGATGAACCCATGAGACCGGCCCCGAACAGAAATAATTACGGGGACGCACGGCCAAATTTTCAGTCTAATCCAACACCCCTGTGCAACTACTGTGGCCGCAACCATGCACCTGATCAATGCAGTTTTCGTTTGGGAGTGTGTCATCAGTGTAACAAACCAGGACACTTCATCAGGGACTGCCCAGCTCCGCGAGGTTATTCCGGGCAGCAAGTGAGAAATGCGGGTCCACCTACACGAGCACCACTTGGCAGAGGAACCGGTAGCTACAACCCTCCCGGTAATAACCGCAGCGGGAACCAAGGAAACCAAAGGGTGGGAGTGCATGCACATGATCAGTGCAACCGTGAGATGGGAGGAACACCGATGGATGAAGAATACGAAGGAGAAGGCGTGTCCACTGATCTTCTGACTGGTATGTTTGAACTATCTGGAATTCCTGCTTTGGTACTTATAGACACTGGTTGTAGTCATTCAGTTATAGCAAAGGAGTGGGTAGAAAAACACGGTGTACCAACTCGAGACTCGGGTAAATTATTGAATATAAGTACCCCTGCTTTGCAATATACCACCCCAGAATTTCGGAGCGTAGGGTTAAAACTCCAAATAGCGGGGAGGGAATTTCCGATAAACTCCATAGTCTCTAAGACGGGTCTCTATGACCTAATGTTGGGTCTTGAGTGGCTCACTCGAAACGGAGTGACGGTTGACTGCCTGAAAGGGAAGATGGTCATTAACAGGCCAGGCCTCCATGACCTCTCTATCCGGCTCAAGAAACGAGGAGGCGGAACCCCGACAATATCTGCCAATCAAGCAAGAAGACTCATCAACAGCGGCAGTCCCGCCTTTATAGTCACCATAATGCAACTTGAGACAAGAAAACCCGAGATAACGTCAGTACCTATCGTCTCGGAGTATACCGATGTATTCCCGGAAGAGTTGCCAGGAATACCCCCTGATCGGGAAATTGAATTTCACATAGACCTACTCCCTGGTACCCGTCCAAATTTTTCTCCAAGTTGATCCTATGCGTATCATGTAGTAATTAATACAAACTCAATATAGTTATTTTCATAGTAGTATGTTTATACGGCTAATCTATTAAGGAGTACTCGAACAAAACCGAACTGTCAGTTAAGATCAGTCAAGTGATATTACACATTCATGTTAATTATATTGTGATGGATGATGATTTCACCGAGCAGTATAAGAATCCTTATTTTGGTTCAGATACTATGATATACTAGCAAGACAAATAAACTTAAATAAAATAATCTGAGATGCATGCTTAGCTTGTAGGATACGTATCAAAATGTTCGTTAACTATTAACCAAAGCAACAAAATATTAGATATATTGAGGGTTACACGATTCCTTAAGCTCTCCCCAATATTTATAAGCTATATATATATACGGTTAATCAAGAAAGCTAAACCATTACTCACATAATAGATAATACTTTGTTCTATTTTCGAAAATTGTAGTTGGTTCAGTATACTGAACCAAACTATATATGCATATTTCTAGTCTTGACATAATTTAATCGATAGATATACAAAATCTTGTAGTAAGTCAGCTAAAAACTATCTAATCTAATGTCGTAGCAACTTCCTCCCCTAAAATATAAAATTAATTGAGACATTTGAGAACGATTTTGTTCAGAGGACTGAACAAGATTCTTAAGAGGGGGAGGATGTAACGCCATGTAATTTAAAGAACGAAAGAAAAAGATTCAATTTAAATTTCAGTTTTATTAAGAAGATTATTAGTCCACAACAAATCTAAATTAAATTTCAGCCCATTCGAAATTATGCAGCCCACATTTTTTTGCCAACCGTTCCCTCCCTGTCAATCCGTGCTTCCTCTGTTAATTATAACCAACCAACCCATTTTTGTTTCATACTATAAATCATCTCTCCTCATTTGTTTATCTTAAACCCCTGCGGCCTTGTTCTAATTAATTATAACCACCCTTTTCCAATACCCTGCCGCAACCTCTCTCTTATCTCCTTCACAAACATCAAAAGAAACCCAAATTGCACCCATTTATTTTGTCAAAACGAATTGAATTTCTCCCTTGTGGTTGGAAGTCTCTGCACTAAAGGTACTAGAAATTTTCATTATTTTATTTCATAAATTAATTGATTAGGATACGTTAATTTGAATAAAATTTTATTCTTAGATTATTAGAATTCATGAATAAGTATATTTAATTATAATATGAAATTTTATTTCTGAAACTATATTTAAAATCTGAAAACTTTATTGTTAATGTATTGAGTTTAGTAGTTATATTATTCGAGATCATATAATTTGATAGATATTAATTTCTTTAAGTTTATTAAAAATCTGGAAATTTCTTTATTAATAAGTATTATTTTTATTATAAATCTGAAATTTGTTCTTTTTATTGGATATTTTGTTTTTTTTTATATCTAATCAAACCTTCGGTTATGTTAAGGATTAAGGTACCAGAAGCAAATCATTTATTGTATTTTTTAAATTCTTTCATTCAAGTATTACAAAGATCAGATATCAAAGTATTTTAAGCCGAAACCATTAACCCATTAAACCAAAACCCGAAACCCATTAACTCTAAGCCTTAACCCAAAAACCCATTAATCCGATTACCCTAACCCGAAACCCATTAACCCTAACCCTAGACCCGAAACCCATTAACCCATTAAATGATTGTTTTAAAGTTGTTTAGATAACAAATTACTTAAATACAAATAGAAAGACCTAATCAAGCGTTGACAAACTTAGGAGCAAACCGCGAGGTTCTAGGAGACGCCGAGAATACACGAGGTTCCGACACACGCGAGATCACTGAGAATACAGGTGCGGGTTCCTGGTCTTTTTACAAATAATAAGAAATGCGTGGATTAAGGTAGGTAATCCTTTTTCCCAATCTGGTAGATGAACTGCATGTTGAGAATGTCGAATTCTCTTTCGTTTTGTGTAGAATTGCATGTTAGGAACTTTTTGGATGCATTGATTTGAACTGACAGGATAGTGTGAATGTGAACAAGGAAAGCTTTTAATGAACTGTTTTAAATTGGGGCCGTCCCTGTGTGGCGGTTCTGCATGTGTTTTCGAAAATCGGATCGTCCGTGTGTGGCGATCCGCCGGTTGGGTCCCCGCAACGACCCTTCCAGAATCGTCCTCGTGTGGCGACTCTTTGGGCTATCCTGCATGGGCATGGGTTCTCAGAGAGAAAGGCCGGATTATCCGTGTGTGGTGATCCGGAGTAAGAACAGAACAGAACAGAACAGAACAGCTCGTCCTCGTGTGACGACTCTCTAAGTTTTCATGTACGGGCATGGATTCCCAAGGGAGAAAGGCCGGATTGTCCGTGTGTGGCGAACCCGGAGTGTGAGAATTTTAAAGAGAAACAGGAACAGAACTGAGAATGTTTTGAAAGGATTGCATGTCCGAATTGATAGAAAAATTGGGGGTTATTTCAAAACCTTTACTTTTATGTTATTAGGGTATTTAATGCATTCATTTGTAAAAGCACCGGGCTGGAACTAAATCCCGCACTGAGAGATAGTTCGATTCTCTCACCCGTTTTGTTTCCACTTTTATGTGGGTTCCAGGAACTGAAGCTGAGGACCTAGAGGAAGGACGCGAGTGAGAAAACTAGCGGGAGTTATTTACTTAGCCACTATTTATTTAGGTTTCTGTTGTATGAACAAAATACTGTACAGACGTGGCAGTGACTGTTTGAATTGCCATGTCTGACGTGTTTTTCCCTTTCTATTTGTGTGTGGAACTTATTTATTTACAATAAAGTGGCTTGTCTGGATTTATTATTGATAGTGTATGTGATGTGCTAATCGCCTCGCGCGTAAATGCGCGGCGGGTTGTCCGGGGGTGTGACAGCCATAGCTTTTATGGTCTGAAAACGCTATATTTCGCTATTTAGAACCCTGGTTTGAAGAGCATTGCACATTCTCTAATATCTGCATAAGTCAGAATAAAATTAGTTATAATTTCTCTGATAGCTGCATTATCTGGTAAATAAATCATTCTAAATAAAATACCTTTGTTTTGGTTCTATATTATTGCCATTGTTGCAATTATCATATTTCAAGTAATGCACCTCTAGAAAGAAATACAAACAAAAGATAGATAAACTGCCAACTTACTGACAAATTATGAAAATTAATATGAGTTTAAGATGAAAATAAAATAAAAATAACATACCCAGGATGCAAAGGTTTTAACATACCCTGCAAAACCTCAAAATATTAAAACAATTATACATGAGAGTATGGCTGTTGAGTAAAATTTGAATTTTCAAGCTACTTAGGGAGTATCAAATGTTATAGGATGATAATTATGGAATTATGAAAATTGCCATTCGGATGTGTCATACAATTATACATGAGAGTTATGTACAAACATTCAAAAGATAACACGGCAATAATAGCTCCTATCATACATAACTCACAAGTATTGATCAATTTTCCAGCAGCTTTTAAGCAAAAAATGCGGCTGAAAAACATCTATATAAATGCAATTCAGCCGCATTTTTTGCACAAAAACTAATGAATTATATAGAAAAAGCACAAATAAATCTTTGATCAAGTATCAGTTAATATTTGTAGGGTATATGCCAGTTTTGGTTAATTTATAACATGAAACGAGCCCATAAATTGATAAACAAATTCTTAATACCAAAACAAAAGCAGATAATACTTCAAATGCATCTCTGAGATGCCATACGAAAGGAATGCTACTAAATTTTGGAAGGAACCAAAGTCATGTTCGTGACTCTTTTATAAAATTTATAATTTTATATGCATCAAGTGCCAAATTTTAACAAATTTGTACAAAGAGTCCACCGGAGATCAAACCTACTGGGAAAAATATATGCCCACGGAAACAATTTTAACATTAAAAAATGCTAAAATTAATCAAAGATGAAATCCATCTCTCAAGCATCATCTAGAAATTATATCCTCATAAGACTTTAGTAAATACAAAGAGTAGTGAGATCTCGATCAAATATATAATAAAGCGATCCTGTTCATTTTTTCAAAGAGTATGTTCTAGATTTGACGAGATCAATCCAAGGAACTCACGATTGAATAAAAAACCAACTACCCAACACCGATTTTGTATTCCTAAAAGATCAAACTGAATAGGATAAAATAAGGAGGAGATACAAGAGAATAATTTCTTACTATTCTAGATTCATGGCTACGGGTAGAAGGCAAATTTAGGGGAAGATCAATCCTTTCTAATAGATGCGATAACAACGAACGAACAAATCGCCTAGAAGATCTTCTAGGGTTTCGAATCGAGGAAAAGGAAACGGAGAAATTGATTCTCTCCGATTTTGTTCAATTTCAATTTTAATTGTAACATAATATCGTGTGGCCATATGTGTGACGAATATATTTCTAACTATATATAGACTTCTACACATAAAAGAGATGCATTTAATCATAAGAAGACAAATTATGTGATTGGAAGGCTGAAATTAAATCCGAAAATTCATCTTTCAATCTCAGCCGTTGGCGGATTAGGACACCCAACGTGCTTAATAATGGAATGGAGATAGGGGTGTACAAGTACAACAAGAAAAGGTAACCCGTTAAATCCAAATCATTTTTATCGGATTGTGATGTCATCGAATTGGATATAGATTTGGACTTTATCTGACCCGTTATTTCGGATTGGATTGTGAATTATTTTAAAAGACCCTTCTTGACCCAATCCACCCACAAATGATATTATATCATATATTTTAAGTTTTGTTATGAAATTACTACTACTCTCTGCTTTATGGATGTTATATATTGATGTTTAGTTTTAAATGATAATATTTGAATAATTATCTTAATAACTAGATGAAATATATATTTATTTTGTATTCCTTGATCCATGTCTTAATGTTTAATCATCTTTATCTCATTTTATTTATTGTTTGTCTCAGTGGCGGAGCCACAGTATAAGAATGGGGTCAATTGACCTCCATTTTTCTCAAATTTTTTTATTTGGACCTTACTTTCTATATAATTTTTAATAAATTGTCATGGGTAATGTAAAATGACCCATTCACATTAAGAAAATTTTATATAATTGATCTCATTCATATTTAATTCTCAAAATTTGAAAATCTGGCTCCACCCCTGATTCATCTAGTTTTTAGTGTAATAATATTACCGCTATGTTAAATATAAATAGAAAATTAGAAAAATCGCATCTTACAAAGCTCAATTAAAATTGCTATCCGTTTGACTCGTATAGTCCGTACAATCCCCATTTAAAAAATTAGATAGATTGGGTAAGTTTATACACGGATAGACATGAAATAACTTTCAACCCAAACTTCATCGGGTTAGATTTAAAATTTTGACAAAGCCCAATAATGTACACCCGTAAGAGTATGACACCCTTTGATAAAAGTCTCTATATTATTATGGTAAATGGATTTTACGTAAGCCGTAAAATTTTCGAAATTATCTTACAAATGAAATCACATAATTTTCTATGTTTTCCTACAACAATATCTTTATTCCTTGAGTTTTCCATTTCAGAAATTATTTGGATTTCTAATTTATTTTTACGAATGTACAAAAGTTTCATAAATTAGAAAGAATCAATGACTGATTCGTAATACAATTATAATTTTATTTGCATTTTAGGAATCTAAGGATGCTTAACGTGTATAATAGAAATTTGATATAAATGAAGATTGGAATTATGCTCATTTCGAGAAGTACAGTTTCAAACAATCAAATTTAAATCACTTTCAACCTATCACGGTTGAAAATGATTTAACGCTATAGTGTCTGCTCAAAAGCACGCCGCGTGTACCCCAAATGTACGCATTTCATCACAAACAATAGAATCTTTCATAAAAAAGAATACAATAGAATCATCACAAACTAAGACAGAGAAGAAAAAGACAAGTTCCGTATAAAGATGAATATTCAGGGAGAAATTTTTTTTGGCGGTAATTAAAAGAAGCTATCAATGTTCACGAGATTAACTAAATTTAGTTAAAATATTTTATTATTTAAAGACATTCATCATAATTTACGGCGTAATTTATTACTTAAAGATATTCTTTAGGAGCAAACGGATAGCCATTAATTTATTAAATTATACTTGCCACTTTAAAATTTATTTATCCCTTGATACACTTGTGCAACTATTTGTTCATCCTTTTTTTTTTTTTCGCAGAAGATTGTGTTTAAACCTAACAAGTAATGCAGGGACGAGATTACAATACAGATTCTAGAGAGAATAATATGATGAAAGACAATTGACAATTTGATGTCGATATAAGCACTTACAAAAGCAGTGGAAAAATGTAGAAATAGACTAAAGCACTGAAACATAAAATTTGCAATGTGATTATCTAATTGGAGACGTGCCTCTTTGCTCTTCTTATTTTATGATTTACGATTATAATTCCTTAAATAAGACTTTATACATAGGTAAGAAGGTGTGCTTGCACATTTTCATGACCTTGAGTGGTACACTTGTCTGACTGGTATCTAGTGTTGGTAAATAATCAAATCAATCACAAGATAACATATTTTTCATTAACCCAACACGACTAATAACTCACATATATAGTTTCATCACACAAATATGAAAATGTCAATATCCAGAGGCACCACAGGCTGTCCATTTTGATCTAACAACGAGGGAAGAGCTGCTCTGGATCAACCTCCTCAATGGAATCACACAGCCATAGTAGATCGGTAACATCATCCCAACATATAATTAAAGAAAGAAATTCAACCATATTTTATTGATAATTTAATGAAAGTATTTTAAGTGTGGCCGGTGCAGAGGCAGTGTTTGCTGGTAAATTATTTATATCAGCTAATCCTTCTAAAAAGAAAGTGTTTTTGATGAAAGATTAAACTCACCTCACCTCAAATTATTTTATATAAGTAATCCTTCAAAATTATCTATATCAATTGAAGGGTTAAATGTGAAAAATTGAGGGTGCCAATAGGGTTACATATAGAGTGGGAAAAACGTGCCATCCCGTGCCGTGCCGTGACCAAGTTAATTTTTCACGTGCCGTGCCGTGACCAAAATGTCAATGGGTGGTCACGGCACGCGAATGACACGCCACATGAGTCATGCCGTGCCTAAACGTGCCGTGACCATACGTGACTCGCGTGACCCACGTGACTATTTAATCATAATTTAGATTAGTTTATTCAAGATTTACCATTAAATCAATATCTAATTGTCATAATTACACGTGACTCGCGTGACTACGTGTCGTGCCGTGCCATGCCGTGCCAAAGTTTCAAAAGATGAGCACGGCACGCGAATGGTCACGGCACGAGACACGCGAGTCACGGCACGTAAATGACACACGTGCCGTGCCGTTCCGTGACTGAGCCGGCTCCGCCGTGCCATTTTTCCCACTCTTGTTACATATGTACTGCCCATAACAATTCTAATTTATTAAGGCTTGGCTACAGCAGAGGTATTATTGCTTACAATTTTAGTCCAATATTAATTGTGCTGTTATTATCTTATCTTACCCATTGACCAGAGTTGTGCCATCAGATGGAAAGGCAGCGGTTGGTACTACCGACACAGCTAAACTACTTGTAGAGCATCCAGGATCGCTGCATGAAAACATAAATATCATTTCACATGTCAGGTTTTATGTACTGCATTTTTCAATTTTCTGGCCATAAGATGATCATAATACACTATCTTAATTGAGAATCATAAATCAGAAGTTCCTAAATTTACCCCTCTTTGGGCGGGTGTAGGGACATGGTGATGATCAGACTTTTGTTGCTCTAACAAGTGTGCCTAAAATAGTGAAGTAAAAGAAAGTTAGTAGTCCTGAACATTTAATAACTGTTGCTAAAAATCTTGTATATGCATGTACTGTATACGCATTAGTGCTTGTCCCAAATGACAATGTCCTGAGCATTGTATATGCATGTACTGTACACGACATCATTAGTGCTTGTCCCAAATGACAATTAAACCAACTTAAAAGAAAGCCCAAATTGTAAAATTCATTTTCAGTTTAACTCGAGAGCCTTTTTCTGAATTTAACATTCAAATTTTTGTTGTTGTTTTAAGCTCAGTTTGGTACCTAAGTTGGGCAAGTACAATGGAATTAACAGAGAAAACATACAAAATGTACTTCTGGCAGGCCGTCTGTTTGCTGAGTGCTTATTTCAAAGGATGAATTAAACAAACTTAAGGTAAAGCCCGAGTTGTAAAATTCATTTTCAGTTTTAACTCAAGCCTTTTTCTGAATTTAACTTTTATCTATATATAAAAATGTTTTAAGCTCAGTTGGGGAAATACAATAATATAGTATATAATATAGTCAATTACTGATATGCTAGTGGTATCAATTATACAATCTTTCAAACGAACGATCTTCAAGAGTTTAGGGTTTAATATATGATTCGTTTTGATTAATTTGGCAGCTTAGATCATTTCAAAAATTCAAAGCCAACACTTGGCCATTTATAGTGGTTGATAGAAAAGGAACAGTAGCAGGTTATTTAGCACTAAATGTACTAGCAATCATATGAGATCACCATTTTGGTTTTGTATCTCATCCCTTTATTCTTAGGTGCAGCTATTGGGCAATTTCGTATTAAGGGTTGTTTCACGTGTCAGGTTTTATGTACTGAATTTTTCAATTTTCTCACCTCAAGAATCAAAATGATCATAATACACGATCTTAATTGAGAATCATAAATAAAAAAGTTTCTAAATTTACCCCTCATTGGCCGTAGGGAGATGGGGATGATCGTTCCTTTGTTGCTCTAACAAGAGTGCCTCTTTAATAGTAAAGTAAGAAAGTTAGCAATACTTCAACATTTTGTAACTGGTATACACCGATGCAGAGAACCATTTTAATGATGAATTACAGTGTTGTACAAGTATCTATCTGATATCACCTAGCTGAAATGAGAAATTAAACCCTACTTTCCCCAAGAGTTTAAGAATTGCAATTAATTTTTAGTTTTTAACCCAAACATCTTTTTTCAAATTAAACCTGACAATTTACTAGTGATGCCCTCTTTAAGTTACTTTCCAATTTTAGCACCTTCATGTACATAGATTGAGAGGGAAATTGAGAAGTTTGTGTGATCAGAAAAATCATAAAGTATGTACCTTTTTTGCTTCATTTAAATATAATAACAGGGTTCATTTAAATAGAATAACAGGGAAATTTACATTGCCAACTTTATTCACTATTTGATAAACCATCCAAGTATCAGGGTTCCTTAAATCTTTGTTGAGTGGGATGATTATTTTGTGGGTTATCAAGAACTAGCTAGATTGGTATGTACAAAATAAAATAAAATAAAATAACAGACACCTACAAAATATGAGGAACCATTTAAATTTATAAGAATAGAAAGGCAAACAATAAAATAAATAAATATAAAACAGACCCATTATGCATCAGACTTTTGACGTCCACTACAGGGTCGTCATCCTTGTAAGCCTTTTCATGTATCTGCATGCAACAGATACAAAATTTGTATGAGAGATGTAATATTAACAGACCATTAAAATGAAGAAATTAAAGGTGAATTCTATGGTGTGTGTATGTAGCATCTTGTAACAAGTTTTGAGTTATTAGGTAATACGGTATGAATTAGAAAAATATCAAATAATAGAGTTCAGCAACTAGCCTCGATGCAGCGTTTCTTTCTGTAAAATTGAAGAAGAAAAGACACAATATTAGAAAAGATCTGTAAGTACTCTTTTCAGTACCTAAGCAAGAGATTGCAATTTTGACCTTTAGTCAGTAAAACTTTTGACATGCACCAATATGAGATCAGTTCTCTTGGGTAAGCCTCAGTCACCCTCCATTGCATAAGCCATTTTCCCGAATTTAACCTCAGTTTTTTCTTTTTTACTTTTTTGACGAAGGTTTTGTCTAAATTTAACCTTTGCCAGTCTTAACTTATCCCCAAATTGTGCAATTGAACACAAGACAAGACAACAGAATCAATAGTAACATGCTGGTATCAATATTGGATGGTACACTATGGATGGCAACAAATACCATTACTGGACCCAACTTGAATGGTACAATTATACCTATTTGAATAAGTTAATGCAGATATATATATAATAAAAGAGAATGGGCATACTCTTTGTCCCGGGATTCTTTTGATTGATTGGCAAATTGCTCCACAATTTGTTTGAAAGTTCTGCTCAAAATTTATGGAAAAAAGGGACAAAAATACACACATGCAAGCACGCATAACGCCACAATTCAAAGGTCAAATTTACCATGTATTAGGATATTACACTTGAGGAACTGCCTCAAAACAAGAACAAAAGCCCACCAAAAGTTTTAGTGCTTGCCCCAGGTAGGTTGAAAGATACATTCCATCTGAAACCATACCAGTTAGAACTTAAAAGATACGTTTTCCCTCTGGTACAATTACCGGACCAGGTTAGACCAGTACAGTACAACCAGGTATGGATTTCGTGCAAAATGCAAACAACATTAGTCATCAACAAAAATAAAGCCAAAAAGGAGGGGCAAACTAGTAAGTTCTTATTTTAACATTTTATAAGTATGTACCTGTCCCCTGTTAGGCAAAGTTGTTGCACACCGGTGGGTTTACTTACGACGAGAACAACAGGTACGTCACATAGTACTGAGAATTCTTCCGCTTTCTTTTGAAGATCTTTAAACCTTTTACCAAAGGTACATTCTCACATAATACCGAGAATTCTCTGCTAATTATTAACTAAAAATGGGGAAAAACAGAAAGAAAGAGTTGACAGTTAAAGCGACATTCTCAATTTTTAAAATAACTCGGTCAGTTGATGTAACCCTTGATGAATTTTTTTTTTTTTTGGTAGTTTAATAGGCACAAACCAAGGGAGGCAAAGAAAAAAAAAATCGAAAGCTGAATCAAACCAACGCTCTTATTCCATACGACAAATTTACCTCAATGCTTGTCGAACTGTAGAAAATAAGTTCAATCTTCAGCTACAGCTGTCTATTTAGAGGCAACATCATTTGCTATGTTTCTACAGAAGTCGTGAATGAAATGGGGTCCCTGATTAGCTTATGGTAGGTTCTAATAAAGCAGTTCTCTCAATATATCAACCAGCAGCTCTCACATATTCCTTCTGGTTTTGTTTGTGTTCTGCAGTATTAGCTCACATGGGCTTAGTTAATTATACTGCTTTTATTCTCAAGACAAGACAAAAATAGAGATAAACTAACCAATTGAACCCTTAACTACATATGTTCTACTTTAAATCCTTTCCAAAGTTTGTAATCAAATCCTTACCCTTCCGCAAACTGATGTCTCTCCAGCCATCCACATTCCATCTGCAAGCATTCATCGCACATATTTAGGGCACTAGTGAAGGACTATATTAGCTATAGTGATTTTACAAGGTTGAAAAAAACAAACAACTAACAATTGGTGATGAGGGAATCATTTACTAGTGTTTGGCCTTCAGCGGTGATAAAACAGTCAATAAACCATACATGCCAGCATGTCTTGACTCACTGCAGGTCGGTCAAGTACAGGCCAACCTGACTCGACATTTTACAACAGACTGTATGATAGAGAAAGTGAGGCTCTTTGCCCGCAATATAAAAGAAAAGGAGAAAAAATCTCATTTCAAAAGTGTGAAAAAAGCTTTCATCCTTTTCTAAAATCAACAGCCTGGGCTATCTTTGCTCTCTATAGAAATTTTGGAGTATCATACAATTAAATAATATAAAAAAGCAATTCTTTTATTCACAACGCAGATATGGATTTCTAAATCTACTAGAACCAAGTACTTCACAACAACTGCTGCATGCTGTGCTCTACAATTTCTCACATGTCCAACTGACCGATTTCGGGCTATCAACTCCGGAATCCCAACTGACCAATCGACACTTGTACTCAAGTATACAGGATTTGAGTAAAAGAAAAATGAATGTATATATTCGTAAAATTGAGACAAAACCAGTAAATAATGTGCCGATTTGGTTCAGACCATCAGGTATCAGAGGTCGGGTCCATTCAGGATCAGGCTGATCAGGTTGTCTCTGGTTTCAGATCAACCCAGGTTTTGTATCATTGGGCTTCAAGGTATCTAAGTTGGCGGTAGCTGTCGTCTTTCAGGAAACCTTACGAAAACTGATTTCGGATAGCAGGCAGGTTTTTTGGGTTAACACAAGTAATAAGTACCATTTAGCAGATGAGGTGTTGTGTCATACCTGCCAGGTTCAGTTCTGAGTAATCTCGCTTTCAAATGAGGCCACGCTCCGAGTCATTGAGCTATCAGAGAAAGAAGACATAGAGGGTTGGCATTGTGTTTGGTCCAAACCTTCTAGTCGGGCCCTGACTTCGCCAATTCTCCCATTAAGCTAAAACCAACACAGATAATGTTACGTAAAAAACTGAGACATTGTCAATTTCTGAACCAACCAGTACTGGTTGGAAAATACTAAGTACCATGCCGGTACAACACGTTTGTTAATCATAAGAAAACCTACGGAGATAATTTTGTTTTAATACCGACAAAGGCCAATTGGCACTCATAGAGTTTAGAGTTTGATCATACGAGTACAATTGCAACTATATTCTTGCGAATTTAAAGTTTGATCAAACAAGTACACCAGCATTCATGCCCTCCTAAGGCATGCAAAATAATGCACAAATGGTGGAAAAAACAGAGGGATATTTTACATAATACTTAAATAAACAAGGAGCAGATGAGTCAACATATTTTTCAAGATCCAAGGCAGGCTTAACATATTTCGATTTTTTCAAAGATATGTATGAAAATTTGGCGAGAGAACACAAGAGTTTCCACATAAGATCATAGAAGAGATAAAACGGAAGAAATATTTGTACCGTCATAGTACACATAGATGACATCCATTCTACAAAATGGCTAACATATTTGTCTGGGACCATCACATCCATCACCAGCTTTCAGAGAAGACTTCATGATTCCTTCTCCAATGCATTAATCTACAAAGATGATATAAGGGACATGTTATGTGCACAGTCAATTGTTGTTAACCAGAAAACAAATATGGACTAAAAGCATAAATTCACCAAGTTAAATAATCTAAAGCACATCAACCAGCATTCAAGGTGATCTGTCCTCCCACTGAAAAAGCAAACCTCATAAATCTAACAAATACATGAAACATAGAAAAAGTCAATTGTAGTAAAGACATCTTCAGAAATATGGAGAAATCTGATAAGGATGATACAAAGGAGTCCAATCTGCATCTATAGCTGTCTATTTAGATGCAACATCATTTGCAATGTTTCTACAGAAGTCGTGAATGAAATGGGGTCTCTGAGTAGCTTATGGTAGGTTCTAATAAAGCTGTTCTCTCACTATATCAACCAGCAGCTCACATATTCCTTCTGATTTTGTTTGTGTTCTGCAGTATTAGCTCAAATGGGCTTAGTTAATTATACTGCTTTTAGTTACAATGCTTTTATTCTCAAGACAAGACAAAAATAGGGATAAACTAACCAATTGAATCCTTAACTATATATGTCCTAGTTTAAATCCTTTCAAAAGTTTGTAATCAAATCCTTGCCCTTCCACAAACTGATGTCTCTTTGGAGAAGAAAAAAGGCAATACCTCTTTATACTGTAACATCCTCTTATGGCACACTGTATTGCTGTATGAACCGTCTCATCTCACAGCACCTTTGAAGTTTCATCTCTGCTGGCTGGAGCACATGGGGCATGTCCACATCATTTGGTATCCCCAACAGGATAAATCTCTACGATTTTGATCCAACATTTCCATATGTTAGAAATAAGAGAAGGTGCACAATGTTATGTTGTGCCTATATATGAGCCTTTACCATGTAAGGTGCACAATGTAATGTTTAAGACAATTAAGCTTTTTCTCCTAGCTAACTGAAAAACCCTCAATTTCAGTTTTTTGTTTGTCCTGGAAGCGGTCTTTTTTGCCCCTCTCATTTTAGGAAACTTTAAATCATTGCCATTCATAACAGTTCAAAAAGAAAGTTCAAACCTTAATAATATTATCACCTTCTTTGATGGCTGCTATGATCCTGTTCTGATCTCCTCCAGCAGCCCGTATCACCACATCGACAGCATGGATTTCTTGTACCAACCTTGAATGGTTGTATATATCCCCCTGCATTGTTACATATTGTCATGGCATTTACAAAAAGTTCTTCAAAGAAAAACATATCCCTTTTTTAACACATTACAGCATTAATAATTAAAAACACTTACTGATGATTTTCTTTTGAAATCGATACCAAATAATTACTTTATTAGTTGATTTTGTTCCAACTGATATGCAAATTAATCAGTGACGACCTTTTAGAACATCAAATAGTTCGTTCAGGTTACTTTCCATAACAGCTCTGCAGCAGCTGAAAAATTATGAAACCAACGACCTTAATTATCTTTTTGTGTCTCAGAAACTAATGAAGAAAGTCGGAAATAAAAGATATTCAAGCAACTTAGAATCAAAAACAGGATCGTAGGAACCGCATTTTCTTTTCTTAAAATGAAGCAAGAACCACATTTGAGAATTTATTATACACATATGCACCCCATGCTGGAAAAAGAACGAAACAGAAAAATAATTAACGAGATTAAAAACAAAGGGAAAAGATTTTCACCTTGAACAGAGTAACGCCTTATTTTTTGAAAGATCCAATAATCTCATTGTCAATAGGATCGGCGCTGCGAAAACTAGGCAGCAGAACCAAGGTGGGATGACCTAACTTCACGCTCGCGATCGCTATGTACTTCCCGATGTATCCCAACGCTCCGATCACCAGCACCTTGCTCTTCTGTTCCATCGATGCCATCGTCGGATGATCTCGACAAGTATTTTGAAAGGGAAAACCGGAAAAGTAGAGAAATAAACATAAATCTAAATTAATACCTAAACCCTAAATTAATACCCACATTTAGTATTTTTAATATCTTTTTTGCTCCCCGAAATTAAAAGACTACGAGCGCGCGCGCGCGCGCACACACACAAAAAGAAACTACAGGTCTCGCTTCCGTCGAACAAATCATCAGAACGGTGAGCCATCCGACGCTGGGTTGGGAAAGTCGCCGTGAGCGGCTCGCTGCTTCTTCCATGGAGACTGAGAATCGATGCTTCTGTGGTTGAGGCGCGCTTGGCCACAGGATGAGTGAGGCTAGAGAGAAACGATTTGGGAAAGGGCGAGAGAAAATGGACGGGAGAGGTGGTAATGAGGTTACTTGTGAAACAAGTTATTGGGACTGAGAAGCTACGGATCGCTACTGGGTCTCTTTTTTATGTGAGATGCCAGTGAAGTTGCTTTTATTAACGAGGGGAGTGAAAAGATACTGAGAGATACTGTTATGTATTACGAATATTTTAATTTAATATTCATCTTTACACAACTATACACTTTGATCCGAAATTATTTTAGTTAGCTCTCTAATAATTTAAAATTAAACAACCACTGCCTAAAACTCTGGAACTTAAAAGTTACTACTCGTGCAGTCTGGGGACGCACATCAAACCTGGCTGGTGCGCACTCTGGTGAAGGGCACCAACTTGGGCTCTAGCTAGAGAAGGACACCAATTGGTGCCCCTTCCCCAGAGTGCGCACTAGCTGTGTATTTTTTTGTTTTGTTCTGTTTTGTTTTAAAATTTTAGAATTTAGAATTTTGTTTTGGAATTCTGAAACTTTATTTGCTTTGTAATTTTATTTTCGTTAGAATTAGATAGAGAAACTAAAAATTAGCTAGTTTTAACTTAAAATTAACACAATAAGTTCACAACATAACTAATAAATTCTACTACAACACAATATAAAATCTACTAAATAACAAACATTCCATCTAAAAAGTTCAAATTGAAATAAAACTGCAGAAAAAATTGGTGCCCTTCTCCAGCTAGAGCACCAAATTTGTGCACTTCCCCCGGGTGCGCACTAGCCACGTTTGGTGCGCGTTCCAGGGTGCGTGGGTGGTAACTTTTGAATTTGAAAGTTTTGAGCGGTGGTTGTTTAATTTGGAATTATTGGAGTGCTAACTAAACAAATTTCGGCAGTTTGACTTCAAATAAAAGTGCTAATAATCTCCTAAAAAAATGCTAATAATATTTTAAGACAATACACTACAAACATTCGCGGAGTATTTTGATCAATCATAGAAAAACTTTAACATAATAAAGTGCGATGAATACGTCCTTTCTTTATTTAACGGGTTCATTTTGATTTTTTAAAAAAGAAATAGTTATCTAGCCATCAAAACTTATTAAACAAAATAAGTACAGAGGAACGTCTAAATATTGCTAAAGAACAAAGTATTTTGTTTCAAACGAAGATAGCCTTTTAAATGTTATGCTACAAATAAAAAATTCGGCCCATGAAATGCTCTTAAAATCTCCATTATCTCATCAACTGAAGTAGGGCTGCAAACGAACTGAATCGAACCAAATCGAACTTACCTCCAGTTTGAGTTTGGTTTGAATTAATTTCGAACTAAGTTTGGTTTTAATTAATTTTGAACGAACTTAATTTCGAATCGAATTTTTTACGAACTCAATTTTGAACTTGTACGAACTTTGTTAGACTTACGAGTTATGACTTATGGCTGGGCCATAGTTCGAAATTACAGCACTTCAATAAAAACTCAGGCATTCTGAATTCTAATTACACAGTACACCAAAGTTGAAAATCAAAGTTCATTACAAATACCAAAATTTATATCAAACACCAAAATTTAGTACAATCAATCAAAGTTTAATACAATCACAGTATCTAAAGTTTTCCAAATAGCCAACAGGAGAAACATCACCAAAGTTTTCAAATATCCAAAGTATAGAGTAATTATGGACTGGGCGGCCTTATATTTTCATCAGCAAAAATCAACGGTTCACGTTTGAGTTAATTTCGAACTAAGTTTGGTTTGCGAACCTATTTCGAACGAACTAGGTCCAGTTTGAGTTTGGTTTGAATTAATTTCGAACTAGGTTTGGTATGAATTAATTTCGGACGAACTCAATTTCGAATCGAATTTTTTACGAACTTTTTCGAATCAAACTCGAATCAAATTACGAACTACGAATTTTTTGTGCAGCCATAAACTGAAGAATATCACTGTCAATTTTCACTCTTCAGCGCCTTGTGGAATTCAAATCCAGTGAAATAACTAAATTTTTGAGTTTTAGATCGGAACCATTCGATTTGAATCCGCGATTATCCATTCCGAAGTGGAGCGTATACATCCCGATGACAGATTCAAATCTCGAGACAATCTCGAGCGACGAATTCAAATCGGACGGTCCCGATCCAAAATCCAAAAATTGAGTTACTTCGGAGGATCCGGACCCGCACAAGTGCATGAGACTGATGATTTTTGTAAGACTTCGAGGTTCTTCATTGGAAAAACTTCAATCATTAATTTTCTGATGTAAAAAGAAAATTACAAACTAAAATAAATTGCATAAGAATTGAGCCGATATTTTTATTAATATCCCCAAAAAAAACAAATTATCAAATCTGCCCCCACCCCAAACTTATTTTTAAATCTACCCCAACCGCCCGTCCACTGGGCGGTCCACTTTCCCCACCTGACCGCCTAGCGGCTGGGCGGTTCATTACCCAGATCTGACCGCCCAGCAGCTGGGCGGTCCACTAGTGAATTTTTTTTATAGAGACAATATGAATATCAAGATGCTGAATTCTTAACGCTAAAAATTCGGATTTTTTTTTAAATATTAGTTAGATTACTTCTTTTAAGCATATTTATACTAAATTACTTGAAATTACTTGAAATTATGTTAAATTACGTTGAGTTACACTATATTAAGTTAAATTACACTAAATTACATTACATTACGCTAAAATACGGTAAATTACATATGAATAGGGACGATATCTTCACTAAAAAGGCGAAAAACGACGACGAAACTTCAAACGGTCATAAAACGGCGCTCGAGTGTCCGATTTCAGCAAATGACCACTTTTCGGAAAGCTTGTGAAAATGCGCATGCATTAGTAATTGCTATGCCGTTTTTTGAAATTCAGAATCGCCAAAAAACAAAGGGAAGAGCCTCAAAACTTGAGTTGAAGTTTCCGATTAAGATTTTCATTTATATTATTCAATCCAAGTAGCTCAGTAAATTAGTTACATAATGAACTTGTAGAATACCAATTTTTACTATTTTCGGAATTTTTTTACTATTTTTTATGATTCATGAAAGATGGCACAGAATCGGTCTACTTTAGCATAATTTTCCGTAGTTTACCATAATTTACTGTATTTCAGCATAATTAGCGAAGTTATTGTTATTTAGTGTAATTAAAGTAATTTAGTGTAACTCAACGTAATTTAACATAATTCCAAGTAATTTAGCGTATTTTAGTATAAATATGCTTAAAAGAAGTAATCTAACTAATATTTAAAAAAATCCGAATTTTTAGCGTTAAGAATTCAGCATCTTGATATTCATATTGTCTCTTTAAAAAAAAAAAAAAAAAACACCAGTGGACCGCCCAGCTGCTGGGCGGTCAGCTAGAAAACTGGACCGCCCAGCAGACGGGCGGTTGGGGTAGATTTAAAAATAAGTTTGGAGTGGGGGCAGATTTGATAATTTGTTTTTTTTTTTGGGTATTAATAAAAATATCGGAGAATTGAGTCCTCAATGTTTTAGACTTGTCTATCTATTATTTTGTCGAACATACGACCGAAATTTTTATCATATCCTCCATTAAAATAAATTCACAAATGTCCTCCTTTCTTTTTTATTACTTTTTAAAACTCAGATTAGCCCTAAAATATTTATTGACCTGTAATGTTGCTTGTTGGTCGGAGTAGTTTTAATAAAAAATTATTCCTTCGTTGAAATACGTTCTCAAGAAATCTTACAATGCTAATAGGCATTTTATTTTCAATGAAATTAAAGGAGATAAGACAAATTCTTTTAACATAAATAGATAGGTTGCATTCAGTAATTACACGTTATTGGCTTCTAACAGCATTTCAAAAAACCTTCGGACTTTTATGTCAATATTTTGGAAATCATCGCTCATCATCAGACTAAAATTATTAATAGAACATCCGCATGTATTCTTGGATCCAAATCTGCTGAAATTCAAAATCATTAACAAAAATGCTAAAATTTCTGAAATTTCTGAATCCAACCGTTGAACTGTTTCGAGATACGTGCACAGAAAAAGTTGAACTGCTAGATTCGAAAATTCAAGAATTCCAGAGATATTGTTCATGTATCTTGGATTTCAGCTGATTTGAGTCGTGTATTCTTTTCTTGGATAAGATTCAATAAAACAAGAACACCAAAACCTAGAAAAGGAAAAAATATAATATTTTTCTGTTCCTAGATTCACGAGTACCTTCTACATATTGTCAAGTTCGCAAATGTTAGAAACAAGTTTCTCACAAAGAAAAAAAAAACAATTCAATAAATTGAACAGAAATTGTTGTCGGGAAAATAACGGAACAAACAAAATTAGCATCATATGACTCACTTCATTTGTAATATACATTCTGTCATGATTAACCAGTTTGATGTTTTGTTCTTGATGCGTCATTGATATTTCCTGATAAGTTTCACAGAGTTAATACGCGTGGATCTTCGTTCATCATAATCAAACATGTTGATGCACAAGGCGCATTTGCCTCTTCAATTTTTTCCACCTTACAAGCATTTCAACCCTGTTGGTATAGGTCACAATGACACTCTTTTTAACCGTTCTCCTTTATGATTCCACGTGAAACTGTGAAAAGAGTGTGGTATGCTTCTCGCAGAAGAGAGCTGGCAGGGGGAAGGATACATGAGAATGCATGAGTAGTATTTTTCATCAGTGCATGCTAGCACTTGTGGAAACAATGCAATGTGAGGGTCTTTCGAAATTACAAGATGTGTACGCATGAACTAGTGCAACAGATTTTGCAAGAAGGATTGCTATAGTTGAAGTTTTGTTAGAAAGATTGATAGTTGTTTTAATTTTTTTTTCTTTGTAGGATTGCTTGATGCAGTTTAATTGATCCATAGTTGGTGTTACCTGGCACAAATCTCAAAAGAAACCCCCTATATTTTCCATAGGCACCCTATATTTCTATTTTCCATAGCCATCCGTTTTTCATTGTCCTTTTGAAGGAATCCGTATCCTCCCCGGTAGGTACCTAATTCAAGCAAATTACAAACGGATGGCCCAGATTAATAATACCCTGTGAATTCCGAATAGGTACCCAATTGGATGTGGAATTCAGAACCCCTAAAGTAACCCAAATTTTGAGTTTGGATCCGGACCGCCCGATCTGCTCTGGCACGAATATTAATAATGCCGTGTGAATTCTAAATAGGAACGCTTCGAATTTTTGAAACAAAAATGAGGGTATAGTTGGATTTTTTTTTTAAATGTACTAAACATGTAAGTTGTTTAATAAATACCATTGGCAGACATTGCCAAGACTTAAAGAAAAAAAGTTCATCCTATTCATACCATATTATATAAGGTGGATATGAGTAGCAAATTGTTTTCGTTAACTTAATAGATTTGAATATGAGCAAGAAAAAAAAAATTGTTAGTTTATGGAGGTAGGATATGAATAAGAGATATTTTGTACCCTTAGAATAATTGATAAATAATTAAATATCAAATTATATATGATATTTTTCTTTATACATATAATTGTATATTTTATTTTTATTATTATGATTGAATTGATTTATGCAATTTATTATTGAATTTATCTAACATTTTATATTATTTTCTAATTAGCTGACTTTTCCACAAAATTGAATCATATGATTTTATATCGTTCTATCTAATTAATACATTATAATTTTAAACTATTGGAATAAAGAAAAATATATTTTATTAGTTATATTTGATTAATTACATGTTATTCGTTTCGTTATCTGTTAAGGTTTCATGGTCTGTTAAAATTAGAATATAAGTAAAATTAAAATTTAACTGATAATGATAAAATATGAGTAAGACTAAGGGTATGTTTGGTTAGATTGAGAATAGACTATTTTTGGAGTTAGGTTATTCGGAATAGCCTATTCGATGTTTGGTTGAGTTAGAATAGCTAGAACAGTGAATCCAAACTTTTTGTCTTATTAGAATAGGAGGTCAATTTGGGGCCGATGCCCATCGGACTCAAAGTGAGTTCGATGGGTTTGATGACCGTCCGATCTGCTTTAAGATTTGCGCCCACAACTTTTGCGTCTGCTTTAAAAGCCGTGTGCACGAATCTTAAAGTGGATCGGACGGTCCAGAAACCCATCAAACCCAAGCTGTTCTCATAAGACTATTCCTAAGACTTTTGAGATTTGACTATTCTAAGAGCATCTACATTCCTGAAACTCTTAGAGTTTCTAAATATCTGTTAATTGCTTTTAAAAAATTATAGACTATGGAGTTTCTAAATGTTCACATCTCTTAAACTAATTTTAGAGTTTCTAATAAGCCACATCATCAGTAAATTAAAATTGATAAGCCACATCAGCAGTAAATTAAACTAATTTTAGCGAATACAAGCCAATCGTTTTGTCAGGTTAGAGTTTATAAACGATTTCTTAATAAGAAATTATTGAGCAAAGTTGCTAAATAAGAAACCATCTACATTCCTGAAACTGGTTTAACAACTACCACATCAAATTAGAAACTCTAATAACTTCAGAGATACAGATGCTCTTACAAGACAAACAATAGCTATTCTTAGTTTGACCATTCTAACTTATTCTTATTTTACAACCAAACATAACCAGATTAGTTAGTTGAGCGGCTGCAAACTTTGTACTTGACTTTATTAATTTAATTTTCTCCAACAAAAAGCGCGTGCACATTTTGGTGGATCACTATCAGTAAAAGTCTAAAAATTTATCGCAACTTCTTAAAAGTGAAAAGTCTTATGTACCTGGCTTTATTCATTCCGTGCACTACTAATGCATCATAATTATACTATTTAAATAAATAAGTCAGTTAAATACGTACAATTAATGTACGTAATGATGCATAGAATTAAATGTGTGGAACTTATTTAAATGATTTACCTCTATTGATTAATTTACAATTTACAGGTCTAAAAAATCATCCACGCGCGTAATTTTTTTGTTGGACCTGATTTAATAAAACCTCAAGTCTCATTTTATGCAATCTGCACCGTTGATCTCCAGAGCGCACGGATCCACTCCCATTCCTGCTATAAACGTCCACTTTACAACTTCCCGCCCGCGCGGGAATTCAGATCCTCCCGGTACCGTCGCAGGAATCTTTTAGAATTAGTGGATCTAGACCGTTCTTTTGAACTTGGCACGAATCTCAAAGTCCAATAATATTGTTCCCTTTGCTAGCCCGAATCTCAAAGAAGCAGAGAATTAATATCAAACCGTAAAGTGAGGGGAATCTTTTACAGTACCGGAGAGGATACTTTCCCACACGGGCGCCAAATCATCTCTTTATCATTTGTTTGACTAATCAAATCTCCGTCTTTCTCCTTCCACAATCTGTTTGAAATCAACAAACAATCATTAATTTAAGATGGCGCGCCTACGCAAGAGGCGCAGCAGAGAGCAATCCCACTGCCATAGACGCACGCCAGAGGGGGCGCCAGAGAGCTCTGGAGGGATGCAAGCCAGAGGGAGCCCGCCATCCGACAGTCGAAAAGCAGCGTCGGGAGCACCACTGGCTGGAAGGGGTACTAGCCAGTGTGACCCAGTCACGTCGCACTGAGGTGATCCCGTCTCGGTGCCAGCGTCTGATTTAGTTGTCACTACGTACAACATTTGGGTTACAGTATGGTACATGGATTACTAGGGGCAGACTCACACACAGCCAAGGGGGCAGTTGCTCTCCCCTGAATTTTGAATTTCAGTGGAAAGTGATAAGCCTCAATTATATATACCTTCGGTCGAGGTTTTACCTCCTAAACTGTACCGAATCCCTTGTATTTTAGTCTAGTTTAGTATAGAATGCACCGTAGAACCAAGTTATTGCCTTTCCTTTGTCTAAATTGCAGAAATCGAGCAAAAAGGAGCAAAACAGTCAGTTGTGTGGGCCGCACCGATTTGTCCGAGAGTTTTGCGGGTACTCGTGCGGGCCGCAGGAAATTTGTGAAGGCCGCACGACCCCTTTTCCTTAGCCATTTTCAGACGAAAACCAACTTTGTGCGGGCCTCACCGATTTAACCGAGAGTTCTGCGGGTGGCTGTGCGGGTCGCATGAAGGCCGCATGATCCCTCATTCCTTAGCCGATTTTCCAACCGACTTCCAGTTTGTGCGACCCGCATGGATTTTGTGAAGGCCGCACCAATGCCATTAATGCCTTAATTCATGATATCTTCTCAGATTTGTTGCCAGATTTTGGGAGATTGTTTCCCAAGATACGAAATTAGCTATATATGGGCAGTGAGGCAGCAGGAGAAGGCATTCTTCATTCTAGGTTTAATTTCCACATCTCTCTACACATTTTCTATCTTCTCCTCGTGATCAAAGGCAATTAGAGCAAGGATTGAAGGGATTCTCGAGCAAGCAAAAGTGAAGATCAAAGGCAGCGAGCGAAGAGATTGGTGTAGTCTATTCTCTTACTTGTTTTACTTTGTTTTCATTATGATTTCTCTTGTATCTTTCTTGGATGTTAACTCACCCATGAGAGGCTATATTTCTTCTTTAGGGGCTTAGGCTAAAAACATGAATTTGTGTTGAATCTATGTTTACTTGGATTAATTTCTTTATGATGATTGTTTGCATGTTTGTTTATTCTTGTTGATTTTACAATTCATGTGCTTGTATGATTTGATTACTTGTTAATTTCCCGCTTGAGTTTAATCAACTTAAGATGCTAGGAACGATAATTAATGGTACCGAATTGTATACATGAATTACCCTATGATTTAATTAGAAATGACCAAATCTATTTCTTAGTCCGAAACCACAAGAACAAAGGTTGAATTGAGGTGAATGACTTAATCGTGAAGCCTTATATTTGATTGGGACACTTAGAATTGAACCGAATATCGTATGAAGGACTTAACCGTGAAGTATTGATATTTAGGGATAAACTAGGTTAACTTACGCTTATGGTATAGATAGCTAGGGTGAAGGACTTAATTGTGAAGTCTGAATTATCTAGACACGTCATTAATTCACGAAAGTGATCCTTTTTGATATTTACGGCTTAGAAACTCCATAATTGCAAACATGAGTTTATAATACCAAGTAAATGTAGATTTGACCAAATAATTGTATGCCTCTAGCCTCTAGCCTCTTATCCATTTGAATCACAAACTCCTTTTTATTTGTTTGTTTAAAATTATCTTGTTTTAATTTCAATCTCAATCGGGTATTAAACCCAAAAACCAATTTTACAACAACCCCCCCTTTTACTTTATTTGCACTATTTTAGAATTAGTTAATTTAGTAAGAAGTAATATTTTCCGTTATCTTTGGATCGATACCCATAATTACTACAAGAATAGATTGTGCGCCTGCAATTCAATCTAACTTTGCGTATTTAGGGTTTTATAAATTTAAAGCAGAAGTGTACGAAATAGACCAATTATTCCTATACCCAAAATATACAACAGAAAGATACGAGCATGGTACCACTTTACTCCTCTCTGAAAAATGTTTTGTTTCTCTCTGGAACTGAAAAACCCACCAGGCCAGTCCAAAAGTACTGTTAATGAGAAACTTTGTTGCTTTTATAGAAATTTTATAAAAAATTACGAATCCGGACTAACTTTGTTGTGTTTTTAATATGTAAAATAATATAATTTTGTTATTTTTTATTATGTAAAAGTATATTATTTTTATTATTTTTTATTATGTTAATTATTTTTTATCTAATATTTAATTAGTTAATAGATTTGAACTCAATAAGTTATTTGAATTCGATTCCTACTCCTCACTGACAGAACTGTATCTCGACCACTGCTCTCGATTACCTGTAGTAATCTTGACCACTGCTCTCGATTTCAGGATTTGAGCTGTTAGATGACAAAATTTAAATTATAAATGATAAATGTAAACTGTTAATTGATCCTCTTCGATTTCATGAGCATTGTATTTTGATAAAAACTATATATTGTGATTTTCGAAATTCATTAATATAACATCAAGTGACTGAAAAATAATAAAGTCTAGTTAATTTTAATGCGTTCATTTTTTGACAAATTAATATAGTATAAATTAAATTCAAAATATCATAACATTTTATATGGACATCTCATTAGAACGAAGAAAATTAATGGTATACATTTGATATCTAATTTTTAAAATTCTGAAATATAAATAAATAATTTAGGTTGTGGCATTGTGGTAGAAAAAACAAAAGATATGATATTGGAATCCCTCTCAAATAAAAAAAAAAGGTATGAATATAGTGTAAGTGGAAGTAGAGATGGAAATGATTTTGAATTTTAAAAGCTGATACAATTAACTGTATATGTATATTAAAAAAAATACGAATAAGCAACTTTATATCAAAATTGCTTATTTTTGTTGTGTGTGTTCTAGGGCTGCAAATGATCTGAACCGAATCGAACTTACCTCCAGTTTGAGTTTGGTTTGAATTCATTTCGAACTAAGTTTGGTTTGAATTAATTTCGAATCGAATTTTTTACGAACTCAATTTCAAACTTTTACGAACTTTGTTACGACTTACGAGTTATGACTTATGGCTGGGCCATAGTTCGAAATTACAGCACTTCAATAAAATCTCAGGAATTCTGAATTCTAATTACACAATACATCAAAGTTGGAAATCAAAGTTCATTACAAATACCAAAATTTATATCAAACACCAAAGTCTAGTACAATCAATCAAAATTCAGTATAATCACAGTATCCAAAGTTTTCCAAATAGCCAACAGGAGAAACATCACCAAAGTTTTCAAATATCCAAAGTATTCAAGAAACATTTTTCAGAAGTCAGAACTGAGAGCAATTATGGACTGGGCGGCCTTATATTTTCATCAGTGAACATAAGTTATCAGCAGAAATCAACGGTTCACGTTTGAGTTAATTTCGAACTAAGTTTGGTTTGCGAACCTATTTCAAACGAACTAGGTCCAGATTGGTTTGAATTAATTTCGAACTAAGTTTGTTTGAATTAATTTCGAACGAACTCAATTTCGAATTGAATTTTTTACGAACTTTTTCGAATCAAACTTGAATCGAATTACGAACTACGAATTTTTTGTGCAGCCCTAGTGTGTTCATATTTCTAGTAGTATCCTTCGAGTTTTTTTTTTTTTTTTTATAACAGTATCAGTGAGAATTTTCTATTAAAATATTTGTTTGGTATTAGCGTTGATTGACACAAAATAAAACTATTAGATAGAACTGCATGTATTAATTTGTTGTTACGAAGGAGATGATTGCTATCTTGTTAGACGGTAGAGAATGAAATAGACTGAAGGCAAAGTACATGTAGTATATTTTAAATAAAAAAAACATGTAAATGTGAATTTTCGTAGTTCAATTTGAATATAATATGTGTTCTAATTTGAATATAATATTCAAACACTTATGACGTGCGCCTCATAATTACTAGTATTAATTAGGCCGCAGAGCTACACTGGTAGAGTAGAGAGGCTTCAAGTATAATTTGTCACTTCCAAATATCATTGTGTCAGAAAAAAAAGCTAGAATCGAGAATCTGTTTGTAATCTTTATTTGAACTTTCATCTAATCAATACGAGAGACCATATGTTTTTTCATTGTAAAATTTTTCATGAAAAATTACATGCATTTTAGTTTTCATCTCACTCGTATGACCAACATAAAACTAATATGTTTTTGTTTTGAAAATAAAATAATATAATTCGATATAAATTAGGAAAAATGTTTTATTGACACTTCGCTAGAGAGATTCTTCTGTTCCACGCTGGATTCCCAATTGTAAAAGAGTTAATAATCATCGTTGTTTAGTACATTTTTTTATTGTCAAATATTGGGAGCTTAAAATTATTTAATTTAACTTGTTTGAACTTTTATGTTCTCGTAGTTAAAAGTACTATTTTCTGTGTAAAAGATAAAACTTTTATTTAAAAATAATAATTGTATGTAATATATGAATCTGTATTTTTAAAACAAAGACACGACTCTCAACTTTCTTAAAAAAAAAAAAATTGAATGACTCAAATTTTCTTTAAAAAAGAACAAACATTAATTATATTTTACTCTTTAGTCCTTTTAGATAATATAAAAATTAATTATGATGATTTATCTAAACGAGTTGAAACTTATTCAACTTCTTCTAATTTCAGCACGAAAACAAATAAAATTAGAGCTAGAATAAAATAAAAAATATAATGAAATATCCACGGACTCAAACGGAACTCACTTGTGATTTTTTTAAATAGAACCAAATTTAATATTTTTAACGAAACAAACACTATTAATTTGGATTTTACAAAAAACGACTCCACCAATCAGTATCGGAGGAGGCGCAAAGACGTTTGCTCTACCAATCTGCTAGATCGGTGGATCATTTTATGACAGATCAGTGGAATCATTTTATGACCCATCTACAGAATTTGTTTATATAAATCAATAGTAAATAACTCTATTCATATGTTTTGAGAGTTGTGCACAAAAACTAACTTTTCAAAATAATTCTGGATTTCATTATTTGAAAATAGTTGAAATTAGAATTACAGATCCCTGCAATCCTTGTAATCGCAGCAGATTCGCACCTAATAAATCAGTGGAGCTGTTTTTTATAAAAATTAAATTAATGATACTTGTGCTGTTAAAATAATTAAAATTAATTTTATTTAAAAAAAAAATCCTCTCTCGTGGTCCTATACTCTTACTCAAAGCGAGTGACCTAGAAAATTGCAACTTGAAATTACACATCCCATCAATCCATCCAGTACTCTGAAATTCAGTTCACATTAGTTCCGAAGACCACCTCCATCCAAGTTTACTGCTTGTCTGGATTCCCCCTTACTTAGGGCTCGTACTCTTGGGCTCTTGGCTACTATAACATACATACTGCGAGTTGAGACTTGAGAGAGAGCGAAATCTACCTCATATTCGCTTGATCGCTTCTGTTCTGCTCCCGCTACCCACTGAAGTACTAAACCCCCTCAATTTCTTCCAATGGCGCAAGATTTCTCAGGTACGACCGCTCCCTTCCTCTCCGCCACCACCATCACTCCTCAAATTTTCTCCTCTCATTCTTTCTTCTTCTCCTTCTTCTTGTTTTCTCCGAGTAAAGTGTGTTTTCGTCTAATTTCAGGCGCAATTCAAATAATGTTGCAAAAGACGCTTTTGGAGGCTGCTGCGTTGGGAAATCTCTCCGTTCTCAAAAGTATTTTCAAGTTTTCTTTTCAACAAATAAAAATAAAATAAAAATAACCTAGGTTATCTTTTCGCCTAAATATTTTACGAAGTAATGCTCAAATAACGAGTTGGGATGGGAGGGGGTTTGTGCTTTGGACAGTTTGCTAACCTTTCTTATCGAAGAATCTATTTGTCATTTCACTGTGATTCTGTTTAGCGTCTTTTAATTTCATAAAACTTTGCAGAGATGGCAAAAAGATTAGACAAAGGGGACGGTATCAAGAAGACCATAGAGATAACAAAGGATGCCCTTGGGTTAAGTGCTTTTCATTTTGCAGCATCTCACGGAGAACAGAGATCTGTCGTTACTTGATCGAGGAATTGGGTTTTGATCCAGATTTTAGGACCTATGAAGGTTTAACTTATTTGTTTTCATTTTTATCCTTTTGTTTTATTTATGGTTGTTACTTTTTGGTTATCTGAAGCAATATGAGAAATTGGTAAATCCTTTGTCTTGGTTACGTTACTGTTTCTACGAGCAATGCTTTTATTACAGGCTATTTTCACACAAACGGCTTGTATGACCTGGAAATAGTGTTCAAGCTCTAATTATGTGGTCACTATTAACCTTTTTTTTTCTTCAGGAAACTGAAATAAAATCAAATTTTAATAAATGAATATATTGCAGGTAGAACACCACTTTTCTATGCAAGCATGGGAGGAAAAACTGGCACTTTGAATTATCTCTGTAATTGTGGAGCTGATCCTACAGGCACCGACGGAAAAGGAGACACACCTCTACATTGTGCAGCTTATGGCGGTCTCTTTCATACACTTTCTCTCCCTCTATTGTTCACACACACACGCGCGATAGGGAAAGTAGAAAGACAAGTTATAAGAATGGCTTGATGGGTTATCTTGGTGACACAAAGGAAAACATATTCCTTCTTTTGTCATACAATTTTCTTTCCAAATTTTTGAGTTTGAACTAGTATAGATTAATTACTAAACTTGTTGATGGTAGTTTATATTAATTTTAGTAGTTATGTTTAACTTTCATTTTTCGTGTTTCGTGTCCAGGGCATGGTGAAACTATTGAATTATTGCTCTCCAAAGGAGTTCCTGTGGATCCCGAAAATCACCGTGGGACACCTCTTCATGTAGCTGCTTGCTGTTGCCACGAAAAAGCTGTGAAGATCTTACTGGAGCACAATGCTGATGTAATTTTTTAAATTATCTTCTAGTTTAAAACTAATATATAGGTGAAATTTTAATTATTTAATTAATATTTCTTCTAATAATAAAGTCTGTTTTATCCAGTTTAACAAAGTCAGTAATGAACTCTTTACTCCACTTCTCGCGTCTATCTTTGGTGGATCTTTGGATTGCACCAAGCTTTTGATTGAGGTATAACTTCTTTTCTTCGTAATAAACCATTTTGGAAGTTGTTGGGCGTGAACCCAGTTTGTAGGAAATTTTAATGAAGCTTAAAATGATGTAGTGCAACATTTTAGTGTTAGAAACGGTGGCCTTAATAACCACTAGAGTCACTACGGCGTCACTTGACGAAAAATTTCTATTGGCGATAGATTTGATATTGCTCCTTTTCTTTAATAGTTTCTATTGTGTTTATAACTAATAGGCCGGTGCAGACGTAAACTTGTACTGTCCTTTAGCATCTGCAATTAGTCAAAATTCAGCTGAGACAGTGATGTGCTTGTTGGCAGCTGGGGCTGACCCTAATGTTCCCTCTGAAGTCAGGCTCAATGAAGTGAGTTTCTTGTAATATATCAATAGTTATGTTGTTCTTGTAATAACATTCTTTTGACTTTATATTCTGAAAGTAGTGCTACTTTTTTGATGATATATTTTCTTTTGTAGTATGGGATGTTGCCAATAGAAGTTGCAGCTGAGTGGGGTAAAAAGGGATTTGTTGAAATGCTTCTTCCTTTCACAACTCAGCTTCCTACTGTGCCAAACTGGACTGTTGAAGGAATTATTAATTATGCGAAGTCTCCAGCTTTTAAGAAAAAGGTTGGTGATCCATTTTAAATGCTTGTCAAGTTTGTATTTCATTATTTCATGAAGTCATGCTAATTAAATATGGTTACCTGTGCTATATCCCGATTTATTTTAGATCTCATTTCATTATTTTGCATGCTTTAGCATGAAAGTAGGAGAAAGAAGAGGTTTGCTGAATTGAAAGTTAAAGGTGAACAAGCATTTAGGGGAAGAGAATATTCAGCAGCCGTAAGCTTCTACGCTAGAGTAAGTTTGCTATTGGATAGTTCTATATTTGATATTATTTTTTCTCAATTGATATCTAACGCTCTCAAGTCTTCCATTTCTTAATGGGTATTGTTTCCACTTTCTCTTATTGTAGGCAATGGAGATGGTACCAACAGATGCAGCAATATATGCAAATAGGAGTATATGTTGGCTTCGTATGGTGGATGGGCATCTCGCTTTGAAGGATGCTATGAAGGCTCAGTCCCTTAGACCGAACTGGCCCAAAGCCTACTACCGTATTGGTGCTGCTTTCATGTTACTAAAGGTTGCTCAGTTCAATATAAAAAAAATATGATTGCACTTTTGTGTTTTTTACCTGGTCTTATTCCTTGTCACGGATGCGGTACTGTCTCATAATTAGATATCGTGTTACTTCTATGATATAATTTGTTGGGTGGGACATGTACCATAGAATACTAGACAATGAATTTTTGTTTGTTTATCTTCGTCTGTTTCATGTATAACCGCCCAAGTGAAGTTGTGGTTAGAAATGCACAAAACAATTACAATAGTATTGGTGGTCCTCTTTTACTGTTCTTACTATGGAAATTCTTTGTCGTATATATGGGTTTTGTTTTCATTTTTTTTTGTGTTTGAAGAGATATGAAGAAGCTTCTGAGATGTTTTTGGATGGCTTTAAATTAGATCCCGCCAACAAGGATATGGAAAAAGCTCTGTCGTAAGTATTGCTCCCTTAGTTTCTTTTTAATTTAGGTTTTCCAGTAAGTGTGAACTCTGGGTATTTTGGATTTTCCTCTTTTGCTCTGACCGTGAAAAAGAGAAGAAACAGTTGGAGATTGTTCAAACAAATAGATAGGCCTAGTATGCAATCCTTGCCCAAAAATCTGACATGTTGCTATTGTGACATTAAATTTGTAGGGAGGCCTTGGATTGCATGAAGAAATCTAATGCCGTGTAGGTACATTCAGAGAAAAGAGCAACAGTTGGACTTGCTATGTTTGACACAGTTAGCTTTTTTTAAGGGTAGAAGTGTAAGACTTGTTTAGTGGTGTATACAGCAAGATTACATTAGTGTTTATTTTGTTTGATGTGTGTATTATATTGATCACTGTGTTAGTTTCCTAGTCATGTGCTACTAGTTCTCATTGCACGTTGTTTGTCATACTTGCATTTCAAAATTATGGGCACATCTTACCAATAGATTGTGCTGTATTGGTTTACCACATGAATTCACATCACCTCAGGTTACCTGACTCAAGCAAATTACGATTGGACGGCCCATTTAACATGACACAAATCTCAAAACAGATCCCCTACAGTTTCAATAGGCACCGGATTTTGTTTGGTCCAAATAGAATTAATCTAAGCTGGTCGTTGCAATTTGCTTGAGTCAGGTACCTGGGAGGATATTTGTTCTCACCATATGGGGAATACATTGGTCAAAATTGATAAGCATGTAAAGAATTGATTTTAAAGTAAACTTGCTAATTGATAAGCATTTAAAGAATTGATTTTAAAGTAAACTTGTTAATTTAAAAACTGCGGTACATTTCAGTAATTATATTAGCAATTAACACATCATATTAACTATTTAAAAAAAATCACCCTTGTAGATGCTCTTATAGGAACATGTACCGCCATAGATTTGTCAATGGATCTTTGTTCATTGACATCGTCAACTTATAGCGAAAAATGTTAAAAAAGAATTATAAATGCAGAACGAAATAGACTGCATGCGACAGAAACATTTATTCATAAATCATAATTGTAAAAGTATTTTTTACAATTCGATCTGAACGCATGCATTCATGTTCTTACACACGATCAACTAAAAAAAATGTTCTTACACACGAGTCATTACAATTCGTGGAATCATAATTGTAAATATGTAATCGTGAAAAAAAAAATTAGTGATTTTTTGAATGTCTAAAAACACGAGTCATTACAACTCGTGAGTTATTATCAAAATTTTGAAATAAAAATATTATTCTTAAAAAATTTAAAATTCGGAATATTAAAATGATACTAGTAAGAAGCTCATGAACAACTCGTTGTAATTAGGAACACGAGCTGCGAAATAATATAATCATAATTTGGAAATTTGAAAAAAAAAAAAAAAATTTGACAAAGAGTAGAAACAAGCATCAGCCAGAGCCCAAAGACCAACAAGGGTTGGAAAAAGAGGTTGCAATCTAAAATTACACATGCCCCTAAGCCTCGTATAGTAGAGGATTCATGAATCCATAATAGATCTAGAGTACTATATATATAGTCCAAACCAAAACATGGCAAATTCTTTTATGCACGTAAGGACCTATTTGTAAAATGAGCATATTTTCATTTTCAAAGTTCAAACAGTTGATCCGACCGTTCAACATTATCTCCATATTAAAATGTACTTGGAGGTCAAATTTTACATTTTTCTGAATTTTTTTACTATTTATTAAGATGGGTACAAAATTCAATGGTCTGAATTTGACTAGTTTTGTAAAATACTTAATAAATAGTAAAAAAATTCAGAAAAATGTAAAATTTGACCTCCAGGTACATTTTAATATGGAGATAATGTTGAACGGTCGGATCGACTGTTTGAACTTTGAAAATGAAAATATGTTCATTTTACAAATAGGTCCTTGTGTGCCTAGAAGCATCCCTCCCAAAACATATTTGAGAAGACTGCTTCCGTACATATCCATCTTATTTCTAACTAATTATGCACATCTTACTGTTTAAGTATCCAACAGTAATGCCTATGTAGCCTACTAAACTAAGCACGTCGACATTTCGAATTATAAATATAATATTTATAGTGAGAAGAATCATGAATCAATTAGAGCCATGTTGTTGCACAACAAGTACGTTTGCTGGTGTTTTGAAGTGTGGCGAGGCAAGTAAGTCCCTGATCACACCAAGTTCCGGCGATCGACTTGGTCCATTCAACCAATGCCTCATTATATAACGGTGACGAGTGTGCCTTTCTTCGACCTACAGTCAACATGTCGTAGTTATCACCCAAAGAGCGTATGACCAAAATAATCTACACCGGATCATCGATATACAGTGACCTCGATCTCTAATAGCCAGGTGATCATTGCCGACATTCTCCATTAGCAACTGACCAATTACTTCATCATCCAACTTTTGCTCTCTAGCATGAATCTCCTCCATATTGTTTCCTATGCCCTCAATAACGCTCGATATCCGGAAGCGCAAGATGCTAAGGTGCAACCGGCCTCATGATCATCTGAACGACCCATAAAAAGCACACCAATGCGGGACTGGTGAGTTTGCAAAGTTTGTGTGATTCTTGTCAAGCTCCTTGAGAAAAACAACCATAGTGAAGGATAGTGGTTAGTACTGATTAACTTGGCCAGCTGACCCAAATTAGACATTGGTTTTTTGTTATATGAGATGATCAGTTGCAAGATTCAGTTCTAATTTTTAGCTCAACGGTATTGACACATTTCAGCTATATATTGTTATCTGTGACAACCACTTTTACAAAGAAGGCTATTTTTTATTTATTTTTGCAAACAAACCCGTAGGCATTCATTGAACAACTGTTACATGACAGCACCACCAATATTACAACATCAAACTAATGATTAGCCCATTAAAGATTTTGCAACTGCACATTAATTACAACATGTAAGAGCAATGTAACCGTACCAACAAATAACATCAATAGAAAAGTAACCTTTTGAGAACCTTAAATATCCATATGAAAAATCCGCGAACGTAAAAAGTGACTATTGTTGAGGATACACCGACATAAATTGCTATTTTTGAACGTATCGCTATTACCGACAAGAGTATCCGCAATGATACCATCAGTAAAAAAAACACATTTATAGTAGAAAATACTTGCATGATCTAAAAATTCTAAACCATCCAAAAATAGTAATTTTCTACCTTTTTAAAAAATAGTAAAAATTATGAAATTTAATCTCTAAATATATTTTTATGCCGAGAACATATTTAACGGTTCTGATCGACTATTTGAACTTTATAAATAGGTTAATTTTTATAATTAATTAATCGAGTATATATTTATATATAGATGTCCAATAAATATGATTGTCAAAAACCATTTGTAATGGGTTGAGCTTTTCAATCTGTTGTCGTGAATGCAATGGTGCCATAACTACGACAAATTATCTAAACTATCATGAATCTTAAAAAGCTTGTAAAATCTTTATTAAGCGCATTCGTCTTGAAACGAATGATTTAGATAAGAGGAAATAACTGCGTCATCAACATGACAGCAGATAAGTCCGTATTTTTATGTACATACACAATATTTTTTGGTGGTGGTGTGTATACATATTTGGTTCTCCATTTAACACAGAAAAATAGAGATTTTTTTTTGTGGATGCGAATTCTGTAAGAGTACTTGTAAGGTGTCGATCGTGTCGAGTGAGGAAATGTAGACGATAAAATACAGCTGTATCATGTATACTGTAGTAGTTGAACCTTCGTTTTAGAAAAGAAAAAAGTCAGTCGTATTATATCTTCAACGTGGAAAATCTTTTTTGGAACGAAAATCAATGATCTGCTCCGCTTTTTTGCAAAAGTTCAATGATCACGCCTAGGGGCTAGGTTTATGGGGGTCCAACTCTGCTGCTATTCTAAGAAGAATAGCAGCGGGTGCTCTTCAATTTTGTGTCTATCTCTCTCTTCAAAAGAGGAGAGAGAGAGGAGAGAGAAAAAGGAGAGATAGAGAGAATAGCAGGGGAAGAGGAGGGATTTGAAGAGCATCGGATCTCAATCCGGTTTAGGGGTGTCAATGGGTACGGTACGGGTCGGGTGGAAGTATTTTCATATCCATATTTATTAATAATTTATTTTATTCATATTCTACCAATACACATTAAAAATTGATCTTACTCTACTCTGCCCTTACCCGTTAATATTATCGGGTAACGAAACGGTAGCGGATGAATAACGAATATTACTAATATAATAATTAGTTTTATTATATTTTACAAATTAAATATAAAAAACTCATTCATTTCACACATATGTAATTACATTTCTAATAAAAAAATAAAAATGATTATGCAATCAATTCCAACTAAATTGTGTTTTATAAATGAAGAAAATTCAAAAACATGAATACATATTTAGGTGGGTTGGAAATTGAATTAAATATATATTTAGATTTTATAATTACCCTATAGGGTAACGCGCGGGTACAAAATAGTCATTACCCATACCCTTACTCATTTGGTTAACGGAAAAAAATTCTTATTCATACCCATACCCAATAAGCTAATGAAAAAAAATATTATCCATATCTTTCTTATCGAATACGATACGGGTCAAATAAACGGCTAAAGAAGTACCATTGACACCCCTAACTAGGGTTACGCTCCCTTGGCTGTGCACCAGTAACTAATTGAAAACACGCCCACCGGGGCTTCACTAAAAAGAAAAAGTAACTAATTGAAAACATGTATTTCATTTTTTTATTTTAAAAAAAAAACTCACACATATATTTTTTGGGGCATACATATACTTGAGCATCTAACCAATATGAGACGGTATATTTTTTCATTGTAAATTCTGAAAAATAAAAAAATTACATGCACCTTTGTTTTCATCTATCGTTTGATCAATATATAAAACAATACTATTTTTCTTTGGAAAATACAATAATATTATATGCACCTTGATGGATATACGATACACATAAAGTAAATGAGCAAAAATGCTTCATTTCTTCGCTAGAGGGATCCTCCCATTGGTGGATGCGACTTCTGTAAGGATATGTTTGGTTGCAAAATAAGAATAGTTAGAATAGTCAAATCAAGAATAGCTATTGTTTGTTTTATTAAAATAGTCAAATTTAAAAACTCGGGCCGTTCGGCAACAAGGGATTAAGCTTTCTTAAGGCTTAATCCGCTTCCTTTAGCTTCCTTAGCCGCTTAATCCTGCCGAACACTGGTTCCTTAGCGCGGATTAAGATCACCTCCTTTAGCCTCCTTTTGCCCGGATCTCAATTCTCTGCCTGGACCTTAAGGCATCTCTACATCTTTCTTTAGCTTCCTTAGCTTTCATCCACGAATTAAGACAACCGAACATCGGTTCTTTAGCGCTCCTTAAGCTCTTAATCCTTCACTTTTAATCCTTAAGAATAACCTATTCTAATAAGACAAAAATGTTGAATTCACTATTCTAGCTAGAATTTTTTTTAGAAACCATAAATGAAAAAAAGATTTACCTAACCAACTTGATTAGTTTTGTTTTTACAAAAACCATAAGACCGAAATGACATTTCCGCCCGAAGGGGTTTTTTTTTACGTACCGAATTGTCATTTCTGTCTGAGGTAGTTTCACAATTTTGGAGAAAAATTGTGTCGATGTGGGCTGAAAACTTGTAAAACTACCACGGACCAAAATGACAATTCAGTACAGAAAAAAAAAGTGTTCGGACCGAAATGTCATTTCGGTTCTTATGGATTTTGTGAAAACGAAACCAATGAAGTTGGTTTGATAAAATTTATTTATGGTTTCTAAAAAAAAATCTTTTAGCTATTTTAACTCAACCAAACACCGAATAGACTATTCCGAATAGTCTAACTCCGAAAATAACCTATCTCAATCCAACCAAACATACCATGAAAGTACTGTAAGGTGTCGATCGTGTCGAGTGAGGTAATGTAGACGATAAAATACAGCTGTATCATGTATACTGTAGTAGTTGAATAGCTGAACCTTCGTTTTAGAAAAGAAAAAGTCAGTCGTATTATGGGAACTCTTGAGAATAATGACAGGGAAGGGTAGGATACCAGTTCCTTCAAACACCCGTCATGGATCGAAAGAGAGGAGACTGGATATGTCGAGTTATTTTGTGCCACTGATAGTAATGGGAAGTAAAGCAGGGAGGTGATTTAAAGAAAGAATTTCAGGAAAGAATTTATGGGCCTTGAGCATGTGGCTGTTGCCTCCCGCTCCTTTATGCCTTTCTTGAATAAACCAGATTCGCCATAATAGTTAGGAACCTTTCTTAAATAGATTATTTTGATATTTTTATCGTTAAAATTATGAAGCATGTGCATAGATAAAACTTCAGAAAACATGAACACATAGCCCGTTGCTACGTTTCCCTGCATAGTGCAAATTGATTCTTATTATGAATTAATTTCTATGTTTGAAAAATTCAACCGTCCATTCAAATCGTTCAACATGATCTCAATATATGAAAAATTACTACTTTTACATTTTTTAGAATTTATTTATTATTTTTTTGGATAGGTAGAAATCACTACTTTTGAATGGACCAAAATCTTTACATCAAGCAATTTTCTGCCTATATGAAAAAAATAGTAAAAAGAAATTCTAAAAAAAAATGTAAAATATGGTTTCCAATTTTATATATGAAGATCGCATTGAGCGGTTTAAATCGATTTTTTTAATTTTGAAAACAAAAAATTGATCCATAGCATCTCAGCCTCATTTTCCTTCTTTTTTTTTTTTCTTTTTACTCTATTAGGTTTTAGTTTCCTTCATTTATTTTCAACCCATTTTCTTTGCATAGAATTGTTAAATTCCCTAGCAAAATAAATGGTCCATCGAAAAAAAAAACAATTTTCATATTGTTATTATAATATTAATTCCCACACCAACTTAAGCTATTTTTCAATGCTCACGCAACTCTGCAAGTCTTCAGAAAAATAATTTATATTTCTTTGAAGAAAAAAGTACATCATACTTTGATATCTGAATTTTTTTAGATGAAACAACAAATTATTCATGTAAAACGAATGATTCATTTAAAATCAATTTGAATAGAAAATATAACAACAAAACTGTATAAATAACTACTTCAATAGACACTAATTGTGTGAATAAAAGTAGTAACAATAATATTTGCATGAAGTTTTGTCTTTGAATAAGTGATTGACTAAACCAAGATAATATGTAAATCATCAACTAAGTCGATCATATCTTGCCAATACTTTATAAAAATAATGATTATTTTTCAACTATTTAAGTAAATATTTATAGTATAATAAATTAAAATATCGGAGAAATCAACATTGTATTATTAATACAATGGGAACATTTGAGCGTAACAACTTGTATAGAAAGATAATAGATAAATATTTCTAATCAAAATACCCTAATTTTACTAATAAACATTTGAGCGTAAGAGCATCTCCAACCCACCAATCCATAAAAAATTAAAAACAGTTGTTAATAATTATTTAAAAATTAAGTTTCTTAACCCCTCCATCCCAGAAATTGAGTCAGAGCCAATAGGAAATAGAGAGAGTACCAACATGTCCAAAAGAAATCGTTTGCTTTATAAGCAAATTTGTTTTTTAGAAATTGGCCTACAACCCAACAATTATATTAGCAATTGACACATCAGATTAGCAATTTAAAAAAAATCACCATTGTGGATACTCTAACAGCCCAGGTTCGTCCATTTTGATCTAACGAGGGAAAAGCCAGTCTGGATCAAGTTCCTTAAATGAATCGCACAACCATAGAAGATCAGTAACATCACTTTAATCTTCCATGTTTGCAGTCACATCCCTACATATATTTTAAGAAACAAATTCAACAATGTTTTATTGATAATTTAATGAAAGTATTTTAAGTAGCTGGTGCAGTGGCAGTATTTATTGGTACATTATTTAGAGAAATGTTCTGACCCCCAAGTCATTATACCCGAACGCGTCTCCCAACTAGTTTAACAGAAAAAACCTTCCAATTTTGTCTAATTTTCATTATCAGCGCTCATATTCAAGCTTTTTAAAGTTTTGTTTATAACAATTTACAATGTTACTCGCAAACATTTAAAATCATTTAAATTCTAAATCTGTGTAGTTTTAACTCCTAACTACTTTTGTTTTCAAGCCAAAAAATGAAAGATTCCTTTTACTCACATTTTTTTTATTTTTCTCTGAGCATTTTAGTCCATTTTCCTAACAATCCGTGATGAATTTTATGAATCTAAAAATACGAACGTTTTCTACTTGATTTTCTCTTTCAAATGAGATCCATGAAGAAATACTTTTGAGTTATTTTGAAGTTGTTTTTTTTAAAGTAAAGCTCATGAGCACTTTAAATTTTCAAACTTTTAAACATCAGTCTACAACCATTTAAACCTCTGATGTCATCATTTAAACTATTATGTTCAAGCATTTAAACCTCTGATGTCGATTAGGTAGGCGAATGTAGCAGTTCACATAACAATCCCAATTTATTAAGACTTGAGAAGTTGAGATATTATATCATACAATTTGAATGTAATATTATGCTGTTATTATCTTACCTGTGGTACAGAGGTGAGGGGTTATGGATTAAATTTTCATATGACAAGTTTAAGTTTTATATTACTTTGTTTTCGTTTGTCCCAGCAAAAAGGTAAACCAAACATATGAAAGCATTTGCAATAATTCTTTACATTTTTTTATAATAGCTTGTGATTTGCTCGAAATTGGCCCGCAAAAACCTCGAAAAAAAAGGTTGTTCCTTTCTGGACCTTGCTGAAAATGAGTCAGTTCGTTCTGATTCAGTCCAGCTTATGAGGATTACGAGTTGGGCCTGGTTCAACTCGGGCTATCTCGGTCATTGGATTTGTTTTGGATTTAATCTGATCCGTTCAGAGGTTTAGGAGGGTTTTAGCTCAAGTCCGTCATCTCCCTTCTCATTTCTCTGATTTCTCTCGCGCGGCGCTCACCATTCTCCGCCTCCCAGTCTCTCTCACGGTCACGGCCTCACGGCGTCACCCCCTCTTCTGCTTAAAAGGTTAATATTTTCTTTAATTTCACTACTAAGTCTTTGTTCCGAATCGTCAAGAGCAATTATAGTTTAGGAAAACAATCCCGTAGCATAGGTGGATTGTTAGCTCATTCATATTGTAACTTTTGATTATCTTTTTTTCTATGGTTAATAACAGATTAACAGTGGTCGAAAAATTTAAAGAGGAACTTTACCTTTGAAGCTAAAGTTTGGTTGTCTCTGGCCCCCCTCAAGCCAAAGCTTCAAACTTTCCTTACTAGTGCTTGTTGGTAGCAAAAAATGATGAAGTGAAATTTAAAGAGCACAAAGCCATCTAAAATTCTTTTATCCACCTGTACATATATTTCAAAAGATTCTGTTGCTTGTATGGTCCCGCAAATACTATCTGCGAATAGTCCTGCAAATGCTTTTATTCAACTGTACATATTGTATGAATAGTCTGGAAGACGACTTCCCTACAGTAACTGATTAACAAATAAACATCAGCGAATGTAGCTGTTTCTATAAAGAGAACTACAAAACAAACAGAGATCATCATATTATATTTAGGATCAGATCCATTACTTTGTGCCACATCCCTACATATGATTAAAGAAAGAAATTCAACAATATTTAATTGATAATTTAATAAAAATATTTTGAAATGGCTGGTACAGAGACGATGTTTATCTGTAAATTATTTATGTCAGCAATCCTTCTAATAAAAAAGTGTTTTGTGATGAGGATCAACTGAACTAGGGATGTAAATATGTGATGTGCCGTGACTAGTCACGCTGTGACCAAGTCAGATTTATTGGCAAATTCGGAAGGATGGTCACGGCACGTTAGTCACGCCGTGACTACACGTGCCGTGTCCAAACGTGACCGGTCACAACATGTTGGTACTACTGACAGAGCAGCAGTGCTTGTAGAGACTCTAGGATTGCTACATGAGAAGTTGAGAACATATATATTATATCACATGTCAGGTCCTATGTACTGCATTTTTCAATTTTCTGGCCATAAGATGATCATAATACACGATCTTAACAGATAATCATAAATCAAAAGTTTCTAAATTTACCCCTCATTGGTTATAGAAAGATGGTGGTGACCATTCTTTTGTTGCTCCAACATGAATACCTAAATAGTAAAGTAAAAGAAAGTTAGAATTCTTGAACATTTAGTAACTGTTGCTCTGTAAGGAGCACCTATAAGAAGGAAACAAAAGTTATGTTAACAATCCTGAACAATAAAAAAAAGGACAAGGATTGAAATTGAGCAAGGTATATGCCTGTACTGTACAAGATGATAATCAATCAGTTTCAGCATGGTACGACATCATTAGTGCTTATCCCAAATGACAATTAAACCAACTTAAAAGAAAGCCCAAGTTGTAAAATTCATTTTCAGTTTAACTTGAGAGCCCTTTTCCTTGACTTTCAAATTTTTGTTATTGTTTTAACTAAGCTCAGTTTGGTACCTAAGTTGGGCAAGTACAATGGAATTATCAGTAAAAACATACAAAATGTACTTCTGACAGGCCGTCTGTTTACTGAGTGCTTATTCCAAAGGATGAATTAAACCAACTTAAGGGAAAGCCCGAGTTGTAAAATTCATTTTCAGTTTATGAAGGACATTATAATTTTCAGTTTTAAATCGAGCCTTTTTCTGAATTTAACTTCTTCTAATTGTGTGTGTGTGTGTGTCTGTGTATATATATATAAATGTTTTAAGCTCAGTTGGGGAAATACAATAATATAATCAGAGAAAGATATACGAAATGTACCTCTGATAGGCCATCTGTTTGTTGTACCAAAGGTGAGGTGGAACCTGGAAGATCCCTGTACATTGTTAAACAAACATTTTCCATGAGAAGTATATCATGGTATGCTAGTGATTCCATCAAGCATGCAATCCTTTCAATTAGAGGGTTAATTATATGTACTTCCATAAGAAGTATATAATATAGTCAATTACTGATATGCTAGTGGTATCAATTATACAATCTTTCAAACGAACGATCTTCAAGAGTTTAGGGTTTAATATATGATTCGTTTTGATTAATTTGGCAGCTTAGATCATTTCAAAAATTCAAAGCCAACACTTGGCCATTTATAGTGGTTGATAGAAAAGGAACAGTAGCAGGTTATTTAGCACTAAATGTACTAGCAATCATATGAGATCACCATTTTGGTTTTGTATCTCATCCCTCTATTCTTAGGTGCAGCTATTGGGCAATTTCGTATTAAGGGTTGTTTCACGTGTCAGGTTTTATGTACTGCATTTTTCAATTTTCTCGCCTCAAGAATCAAGATGATCATAATACACGATCTTAATTGAGAATCATAAATAAAAAAGTTTCTAAATTTACCCCTCATTGGGCGCAGGGAGATGGGGATGATCGTTCCTTTGTTGCTCTAACAAGAGTGCCCCTATAATAGTAAAGTAAGAAAGTTAGCAATACTACAACATTTTGTAACTGGTATACACCGATGCAGAGAACCATTTTAATGATGAATTACAGTGTTGTACAAGTATCTATCTGATATCACCTAGCTGAAATGAGAAATTAAACCCTACTTTCCCCAAGAGTTTAAGAATTGCAATTAATTTTTAGTTTTTAACCCAAACATCTTTTTTCAAATTAAACCTGACAATTTACTAGTGATGCCCTCTTTAAGTTACTTTCCAATTTTAGCACCTTCAGTTGCATAGCATTGGGAGGGAAATTGAGAAGTTTGTGTGATCAGGAAAAATAAAAAAAGGATGTACCTTTTTTTGCTTCATTTAAAGAGAATAATTATCCAGCGATATTTCAATAGCCGCTAGCTGATCGATGCTATTGATATATTCGAGTTGATTAGCAGATCTGAAATTAGATAACAAGCTCATCATCAAGTGGTCAGATTATGAAAATAGAAAACAGTTAGCTAAACCCTACTAGTCCAAAAACTCTTTAGTACTTTTTATCAAATTTCCATTTTACTTCTATGCTTAGTTAACCATTTCCACCTTTGAGATAAAAAAACCTAATTAAGAAAGAAGAAAGCCGCTGAAGAAATTAAGCTATTTATTTTAATTGGATATATTACAGTAGTGGGCCGAGATTATTTTCCAGTTTAGCAATCTTTTCTTCTATCACCTTAAGCTCTTTCTTTTTTCTGTTGAGAAATAATCAATATTTTGAGTCCACAAAAAGCAAAATAGAACTAAAATTATGTTGTTCAGTTAATAATCAAATGCAACTTACCTCAAAAGTTCCATCCCCTTCAGCTTGATGAATGCTGCGAATAACATTATAAACAAAATTAACAAATAAGAGATTGAAATACTTCCAATAATAACAACTATTAACTGGTAGACCATCGAAGTATTAGAACCACTAAACGTCACACTGTGAAATTGGTAAAATGTTACATTGCCAACTTTATGCACTATCTGATAAACCATCCAAGTATCAGGGTTCCTTAAATCCTTGTTGAGTGGGGTGATTATTTTGTGGGTTAACATGAACAAGCTAGATTGGTATGTACAAAATAAAATAAAATAAAATAAAAGAACAGACAAGGTACAAAATATGAGGAACCATTTAAATTTAAAAGAATAGAAAGGCAAACAATAAAATAAATAAATATAAAACAGACCCATTATGCATCAAAAAGCTTGTTGAGTATTTTGTGTATAGGGTTTTATGTTTTTTTTATACTCTTTAGACTTTTAAATTTATAAACCTAATACTCAAAGATATGGTCGATTGCAAGCGCACAACCTAATCCTTGTAGTAATTGAGGTATCGATCCAAGGGATATCGGGAAATACTAATTTTAAACTCTATTGATTAACTTCAGAATATTACTTTAAAGAGAAATTGTTGGGGGGTTTGTTGTAAAATTGGTTTTGTAGGTTCAATACCCGATTGAGAGTTGGTTGTAACAATTAAACTAAAAATGTAAACTAAAAGTGAGTTTTTGTGTTTTCAAGGTTCGGAAGTCTAGGGATATTCGGTCTACAATCCATTGCTAATTCTATCTACTCGGTTTGTTTAAATTCATGTTTGATATGACGAGGTTTCTAACCTATGACGTTTAAATTCTATCTACACGGTTTGCAACCTTAGAATCCCTCTCTGAATTTATCCTAATTGCAGAATTAAGCATCAGCTGACTTTTATTTAAGCAATCAATTAGATCGCAATTTTGCTTTAATGAATTCTAAGTTGTGCAATTTCGTTTTAAGAGGCTCTCTTCTATTGTAGGAACTGATAGCTTCTTTACTTGCTTGTGTGCTGTTTTGCCTCTTCCCAACAAAAGGCAAGAATGCAAATGATCTACCTATCATCAATTTTGACAATTATTTGGGTAAGTTTGAAAATATAGGCCATTTTAATTTCCAAGTACTTTATCATATAGAGATTATGTTGAGCGGTTTGGATCAACCGAAAAGTCATTTGTATGCTATGCATAGTACCGTAGCCTCACTCATACTCAATAGTCAACATTGTTGTAAGTTATTAGTTCATGATACGCTGAAAAGTCCTTTGAAATTTTCATATCACAAATCTGATTGTTGAAAATTTTCTCCTTCCGCACCTTCACTATGACATCCTTCAAATATTTCTTTTCTTATTTAGTTTTTTATGCATTACAGTGCAAGTAAGGATTTACAGAAGGGTTTTGGCAAATGACATCCAACATTGTTTTACTCGCAATTAACACTTAATAAACCTTTTTACAACCAGCACCCAATATTCTTTTAAGTTGCCACATCACATCAAGTCAACAACCTTAATTAGTGCATGGATAACCAAATTTTTTATAAAAATTGACAAACTTTTCCCATAAAAACTCACAATTTTTCTCCTGCTGTCATGATTGGTGTCATTTGCAAACAGCAAACTTATTCTTGAATGTGGTCAATGTTTGTTTTATGTTGTTGCCTTTTCATTTCTAGGTGGTAAATTCTGGGTTTATAGAGGACCAGGGATATGAAGCTTTTGAGGTTGATTTTGCAAATAAATATTTGGGAGGTGGTGCTCTTTCAAGAGGCTGTGTGCAGGTTTCATTTCTTTTCTTCTTATAGGTAGCTGCCATAATTATTTCTGTTGTTCATACTTATGAACTTTCTTTGAATTGTTTATGCAATTTTTTAGATTTTAAAGAATTTTCCTAAGAAAGCATTTTGTTACATTTCCTTTCTTCAAAACTGATTTTTTTTTGTGAATAATGTTTTGTATTTTTTGGGTAAAATTTTATAATTCAACTTGTGTGCGAAACAATCTTGTTGTAATATTATTATTTAATAGGCAGGCGAAGAACCTAACTATATTGTATTAAATGAAATAAAAGGTACAAGTTACAAATAGAAAAATAAAAAAGCACTTATAACAATATAAATTTCACAATAAGATAATTAAATTTTCTCACTTCTCTCCTTGTCGTGATTTTGTGTCACGGTTAACCACAATGAGAAAAGTGAGAAAAAACATCAAACATGTGAGATAATTAACAAAGCATCTATAATAGTATAAATTTCACAGTAAGATAATTAAATTTAACAATGTATCTATTGTAGTACAAACATCACATTTAAAGAAAATAATTAAAATAGATTTTCAATCTCCACGACAACGCGTAGCTGACACTTGACTAGTATATGATAATTGTACCTGCATGTAAAAAATGATTAGTTGTGATTTGTGAATCTTTTCTTTAGTAGTTTCAATTTGCAAACTATGGTACATAATCAATCTAACACTAAAATTTTATGAAATTTAGTAATAGCTAGATAAGTATTCCACAATACATATGTAAAAATTATTTTAATTTTAGAATTTTCTATCCTGATAAAAAAATTATGATATAATTGTCAAAAGACCATATTACATATATAATTTCCTGGTGAGCGTTTTTTTGGATATCCCTTTATGACCCTAGCTAGGTCCGGATCCTCTAACAATATCTCAAATTTTGATTTTAGATTCGGACCGTCCGATCAGAATTTGGATCAATCCGGTTCGGGATTGATCGAGATGAAATGTCCAATCTCCTTTTAATATTCGTAACAGAACGGATTGAACGGTCCGGATTCAAACACAAAAATTAAGTTACTTTTTAAAGATCCGAATTCGCCTGGAGCGCCCCCCGGCCGCGCACCTTTTTCAATATCCATTGTGCCCCTGGCAAGTGGCGAATTCGTATCCTCTGCATTAACTCAAATTTTGAGTTAAGATCTGAACCGTCCTATTGAGATCCGCACTAATATTAAAGTGCACGTGCGTTATAGGAGTGGACAGGATTGGTCCGAATTCTGATCGTACGGTTCATAAATTAACTCAAACGGTGCGTTAATGCAGAGGATATGAATTCGGCAAGTGGCACCCTGTCATCTCTCCGTGCCGCGTGGCGCACATTCACCCTCCTCATTTTTGACTTCCCGTTACTCTACCCAGCCTCGCGCTATTTATACACCCCTTCCCCTCTCTGGCTCTCTCACCCCGCCGCCCCATCCTAACCTAAGATTAATTGCAAAACCCTCCCCCCTCTCCTGGTCGGTGATTGCAGAGTTATCAGTTGCTTGGTGCTGGTTTCTTTTTCCCTGAGAGGAGCAGCGGGTTCAATGCTGTTGATGGTGGTAAGTTTTTTTATTAATTGAATTTAGGTTAAGAATTTTGCTGTTGACTGTATGATGTATGCTGGTGCTGATTATCTCAATTGATTGTTCCGACACAAAAGCAGAGAGGGAGAGAGACTAGTATTTTTAATTCGTGAAAATATGCTCTGAATACGAGTGATTTGATTTCTACCCCCTCCAAATGTTGGATTATGTCAAATGTATCATTGACGAGAGGATTGTGTCATATCTCATATGCTCATTTTAGCAAGCTCCTCAACTCAGTTGCATATATAGAACATTTCCAAATTCGCAATCCAAATAAGAGAAACCAAGTAGATATGTTCTTTTATTTCATTACTCCTTAATCTAAATTAAAGAGGAACTTTACCTTTGAACCTAAAGATTTGTTATCTCCAGCCCCCCACTCAATACAAAGCTCCAAACTTTCCTTACCATTGCTCCAAACTTTACCTTTTATTCACCTGTACACATATTTTAGAAGGTGTTATGTTTCTTGTATCGCCCCGCAAATATTATTTGCGAATATTCCCGCAAATACTATTTACGAATTGTCCTGCAAATGCTTGTATCGTCCCGCAAATAATCTGGAAGATGACTCCCTACAGTAACTAATTAACATATAAACAGTTGCGAATGTAGTTACTTCTATAAGAGAAGTACAAAACAAACAGAGATCATTGCTCCGTTTATTGTTTGTTGATTAACTATTGAAAAAGGCCAAGTGTATTTATGAAGGTGTAAAATTTTCAGACCCGAGTGTATGTCTTAGTCGACAGTTATCTTGTATATTAGCTCTGATTTTAATTGAATCATATTGAGTCAATGAATAATGAATACAAGCATTTGTGACAGTTATCTTGTATATCTTGTCAATGAATACAAGCATTTGTTGATTTTAATTGAATCATATTGAGTCAATGAATCTTGTATATCTTGTCATAGTCAACAGTTATCTTGTATATTAGCTCTGATTTTAATCTTGTAACCCTAATGAGCTCCAAATAGCCAATCAATCATTGTTAATATTTTTCACGACCTCATCCCCTCTTCTGCTTAAAAGGTTCAATATTTTTCCTTAGTATCACTACTAACTCTTTGTTCTGAGTCGTTAAGAGCAACCATAGTTTAGGAAAACAATCCCGTAGCATAGGTGAATTGTTAGCTCATTCATATTATAACTTTTGATTATCTTTTTTTGTATGGTTAATAACAGTGGCCGAAAAATTTAAAGAGGAAATTTACCTTAATCTAAATTTAAAGAGGAACTTTACCTTTGAAGCTAAAGTTTGGTTGTCTCCTGCCCCAACTCAAGCCAAACCTTCAAATTTTCCTTACTAGTGCTTGTTGGTAACAAAAAATGATGAACTGAAATGTAAAGAGCGCAAAGCCATCTAAAATGCTTTTATCGACCTGTACGTATATTTCAAAAGATTCTGTTGCTTGTATCGTCCCGCAAATACTATCTGCGAATAGTCCCGCAAATACAATCTGCGAATAGTTCCGCAAATACTATTTGTGAACTGTCCTGCAAATGCTTTTATTCAACTGTACATATTGTATGAATAGTCTGGAAGACGACTTCCCTACAGTAACTGATTAACAAATAAACATCAGCGAATGTAGTTGCTTCTATAAAGAGAAGTACAAAACAAACAGAGATCATCGCTCCGTTTATTGTTTGTTGGTTAACTATTGAAAAGGCCAAGAGTATTTATGAAGGTGTAAAATTGTCAGACCCGAGTGTATGTCATAGTTGACCGTTATCTTGTATATTAGCTGAGTGTATGTCATAGTTGACCGTTATCTTGTATATTAGCTCTGATTTTAATTGAATCAATGAATATTGTAATTGTAACCCTAATGAGCTGCAAATAGTCAATCAATTATTGTTAAAATGAGTAACACTATTCTTTCTTTTTTGTGCAATTCTTGCAGAGGAAAAAACTGAAAACTCGAAGAGTTGCTTTAGGTTGCACTTCAATTTGGCATGAGTGGTCTAGGAAAGGTAAGAATGCTGCTCAAATTGGTCATAATTTGAATTTAGCATTATTTCCTGCCCTTATGTTTCCAAGTTCTCAGAGTGTTACCAAAATTAACCCTCAAGTTAGCTAATTTGAAAAATGACATTTGTGCGAATAATAATGCAGATTGCACCAAATATAAATTCAGATCGACCGTTCTGCTTTTTTATTATCTCAAAGTACAACCAAAATAAGACCTGAAATTAATAAAATATGCCATTTGTACAAATGACCATGTAGATCACATCAAACTTTAATATGAGATTAATTCTGCACTTTAATTACAATAAGGATTTTGTTGTTTTAGAAAAGAGAAATAGGGGATATTAGATGCACCGCCTCTAAAATACGGAGTACTTAATTTTTTGGGAGATGTGCAGTATTTTCGAACTTTTTAAGCTAACATTGTTCTTCAAAACTGAATCAACTAATTTAATCTGTTTTTTCTTCTTCTATTTCTTCTTGCTGCCACCATTCTTGTAAGACTATAATCTTCAGAAGAAATTTTGTTGTTAATTATGTTTCTAACAGGAGAACTTTGATTTTATGTGTAGATAGACGTTGGAGACAAAAATGAAACGGTCCATTGTTTTCACTGCCATGAGAGCGGTGTTAACCGTGTCTTCGTTGACAACCCCATGTTTCTTCAAAAGGTTTTTTTTCTAGTTCATGTCAATGCATTTTTTATTTAACTTGTATTAGGATTTCTACTGTGAAAATAATTATGCTTTTATTTGACATAACTTTAGGTGTGGGGATTGACAGGTGGTAAGATCTATGACTCTGTCAGCAGTACTGACAGTTGTGACATGCAACTGTGCTTCAGCCTATTGTGCTTGGTCCGCAATTTTGTCTCTGAAAATTTAAAACAATTTTCATATGATGTTGAAATGTTCACACCTGTTGATTTCATTTGACATCTCAGGCTGCTCTTGAGGCACCAAGGCTTCTTAAGTTTCGCAACCAGAACTTTTCTGGACCATATGGTTGGCAATAAATTTTGTTCAAATTCTCATTTAACAATATTTACTCTGGTATTATAGTAAGGCTGATGCAGTTTTATATTTTACTATGGTTGGCAATAAATTTTGTGCAGTTTCTCATTTATCAATATTTACTCTGGTGTAACATGTGTGTGTCAAATTCTATGAAAGATTTTTTTTTTACCGAAAATTCATAGCAAGGCTGATGCAGTTTCAAATTTTTTTGTTTGGTTTATTAATTTAAATTATTTGTGTCAAATTCAAATTAGTGCTTAACGGGTTGTTGATGTTGTACCTGATTGGTATATACCGGTACCTTGTCATCCTACATGATACTGAAATTAAGTATCGTATTTCTTGGTTTAAACCAACTTTAGGATTTTGGTTCTGTACCAAAGAATTTATTTTTTTACTTCTTTTGATAGTAGATCTACTACCTTCCATGGATCCGATAAGAATGGCGGCGGCAAGAATGTCGATCTCTGGTCCCTCATCGGCACGGCAATTGCCGGTGCGGCGTGCGTCCACCGCTTCTTCATGTATGTAGTGATAATTTATAATTTTAAATCTACTTTTACAAATAAATTTTAATTTTGTGAGAAAGTACAAGGTACTCAATTCTATTCTAAATTTTGACCAAATCAGAACTATAGAAATTTATTCAGAAAATTTAAATAACATCTTTATGGTGGTCAACCCCCATTCACTCATTGATCTGTTTGCATCTTGAATGGTATCGATTCCAGAATTCATTTGTTCTGGCCCAATAAATCTAAAACGAAAATGGGACATGCCTTTACTCTTTAAGCGTACAATGGGCAGTCTCATATTTTATTATTTGTTAATATTTCCTGCATATGCTCATTTAAAAGACTTAGTTAAAATTACAAATGATGAGATCACTCCAGTTGATTTTGTACCCATTCAATCTGACCATGTGATAGATGACGGGAAAGGAAGTGGTGACCTCTAGGTGTTGTTCAGTCAAGTGGTTTAGGAAGAAAATATTCGGGAGCCATGAATCAACGATCTGAAGCTACATTGGTTGTTTGGTAAAAGGGATGAGGCCTGAGTGTGAATCAACTCCTGTTGATAAACAAAGTGGAGCCCATGTAACCATTTCGACTGACTGTGTACCGATTCAATCTGATATAGTTGTTTCTCTGTCACATATTGAAGGAGAGGATTTAGAAGCTACAAATCAAACTGATACTATGGTCATTTCTTTTGGAGAAGAGATGGAGAAGCCCCATCTTTTGAGTGTTTACTTGTAATATATTATTGTATATAATATATGATTATAATTATGTATATACAATAACTCAGTATGCAATAATTATAGCAACCTTTTTTTTGCTTCCATTAACTCAGTTGTTAAACCGAAACAGTATGTTATATGCTGATCAATAAGCTCAACATACAAATCGATAGAATTAAACAACAAGTATACGACAAACAACACAAACAAAGCTTGTAAACAACAAACAACAAGCATCAATTTCATTTTTCAACTTAATTAAAATTCCAAATGAATTAAAAAGATCTCAACTTCTTTTACAATGCAATATACATTTGAAACATTATAAAAGATTTAACACCTATGTAGTACAATAAATTATAGAACAAGCTAATCATTTTTGTACATCAAATTGAAATAAGCACTAAAATTCACAAGCTATAAAGCTTATAAACCTAAAATCATATATCCCAATCGTACCTAAACCCCAAAATCAATAATACCTTGCACAAGAGTTTCACAAAAACAAATCTACACAACTACATTCCACAAGATTTACAAGCACCTTCTCATACACTTACGCATTCTTCATTTCTAGCATGTGATTTTTCCTCCATATAGTTGATGTTGGAGGTGCACTGGTTTGAACCTATCTTAATCACACCAAGCATGAAATATACCGCCACAGCACATGCATAGAATTCACAGTACTTATTTTATGCATGTACTGTGGCGGTATATTTTATGCATAGAATTCCATCAAATGTGTTCGGTGAAGGTATATTTTATTCCACCGAACACATTTGATATTTTATTACAAATTTACAATCCTACAGGATAATAAGAGCATTAAATAAAATCTTTTGTGCTCTTGAGGTGTTCCTTGAAGCTTAACTGCAATTGCATGATATAAATAAATTGATGCTCAGTTTTTCTATTGTATTTTTAATGTTAAAAGAGATCAATCTGGGTCATCTAGAAATTCAACAGCAGAATCCAGGGTAACTACACAAAATTATCTTAACGTGGGACTGTATTGTGCAATCTATTTATACCAAGGAAAAATTGCATGATTGAGGAGCTAAGGGACCAACCAACGCCTCGATTTACAGACTGCCCTAAATCGGATGAGATCATGTAGACTGTGGAAATTTTGAGGATTAGATCAGGTAGGAAACCCGACCAATTTCTCCAAGTCACATCTTCCATTGATGGAAATAAGGGTGGGGGGGGGGGGGGGGGGGGGGGGGGGGGGGGGGGGGGGGGGGCGTGAGATAGAGAGGATAGAGCGAGCATAATGAAAATCTGAATAATTGCTGTATTTGAATCGAGCAATGTACCAAACCAAACCAATTTTTTTTTGTAGTTATAAATCAATTTTTCTGTTTTTGGAGTTCAACAGTTCATCTAGATCGTTCAACATGATCTCCATATTAAAATGTACTTAGAGATCAAATTTTATATTTTTTAGAATTTGTTTACTAACTTTTAGAAAGATATAAAATTACCACTATTGAACAGTCCAAATCAAGTGATTTTCTGCCTATCTAAAATAATTAGTAATTTCTTTTTAAATGTAAAATTTGGTTTTCAAGTAAAGTTTTATATGGAGAGCACGTTGAGCTGTTTAAATCGATTGTTTGAACTTCAAAAATGAAAAAAAATTAAATCATAGCATGGATCAATTTTTGCCATGCATATTACCTTGGCCTCACTTTTTTTTTTTTGCATTACAAAATTTTCGTAGAACTTTTCTTTTTACTTTATTAGCTTTTAGTTTCCTTCATTTATTTTCAACCTTTTTTCTTTGCATGGAAATGTTAAATTCTCTAACAAAAGAAATGGTCCATCAGAATAAAAATCTATTTTCATATTGTAATTAGAAAATTAATTCTCACACCAATTGAAGTTAATTTTTAATGTTCCAGCAACTCTACAATTCTTAAAAATAAATTATAATATTTGAAGGAAAAAGGACATCATACTTTGATATCTCAAAACTTTTTAGATGAAACTACAAATTTTTCATGCAAAACGAATGGTTCATTTGAATAGACGATAATTGTGTGAATAAAGCAACTTTTGTGATGAACTTTTAACAGTGAACAATAATATTTGCATGAAGTTTTGTCTTTATATAAGTTATCAACTAAAAATAGATAATATGTAAGTCATCAACTAAGTCTATATCATAATTTGTCAATATTTTAAAACATAATGATTATTTTTTAACAATTCGACTAAATATTTCTAGTAGAACAAAAATATTGGAGAAAATCAACATTAATACAATATGGAAAAATTACAAGACAAGTTTTCTCTAATATGGAAAAATTACAAGACAAGTTTCCTCTAATATATTTGTTTGTTGTGAAGCCAGTTTAGATTAAAAAATGTCAATTGTACGAACAATTAATGCTCACAAAAGAAGGATCAATACAAATGTACGAACAATCAATACTCACAAAAGAAGAGTCAATGTTCATCGTGTAAAAATTCTATCAAAATCCGTTAAGAATATTGTTAAAAACTTCTAAGGATTTCTTTCTATCTAGAGAACCTCCTCTCTATCTCTACTCTGAGAAGATAATCAATTATATTATTTTTGTAAATATTATTTCTTATTTAGAAAAGCAGATGTATATGATCGAGTATAGACATCAGTTTTAGAGAAATTTTCTACTTTATCATATCTATTTTTCTGTTTGTCACATTGAACTGTAGAAAATTAAAAAGAGAGGGGGAGGGATTTAAAGTTTATGGTTTAGAGTTAGAAAGACGGAGATGAGAGAAACGTAAGAGGAATTAAGCATTGAGAAAAACCTCTTGTTTATAAATTTAAAATGCAAAGATTTTGAAAATTTAGAAAACCTATTCAAATTTCAAAGGTGTCGAGTATCGACTGATTAATTATGAAAAAAAACGGTTTTGAACATTTAATTATTGACGTATTGCCTCCCAACATATCGAATTACCTAAAAGTTAACGGATTCTTAACTGGTTTAGCAAATTAAACATTGCTTTCACGTTGTAAATGCCTCCTTAATATTAGAAAGCTCGTACAACAGCTGCGTCGATTAAATTTACATTACCAAGCTAAAACGTGTTTTTATAATGTTTTCGACATATTAGTGATTTTTATACTTTTTATATATTAAAGTAGAAAGGAGTACAAAGATCCAATAACAAAATCACACTTCGTAAATGCAATTTCGGATATATCTTAGCTAACGATTTAATTTGATGGTTGGACATCTATTGGCAACAAATTAATTTGATAACTTTGATCACGTTAAAAATAACTTACAATTTTAAAATCCAACTAGTAAAATAAATGCATACTTAATATTGATAATGACGAAAATTGATGTTCATCGAATGATATGAAATTATAATCTTCTATAACTTGAATTATATATAGAACTCACAAGTTATCACACTTTTAGCAATATGTTTCAAAATATAAATATGTTGACCCATAAATTTAATAACTTAACATCAGATGAAACGAAAGTTAACTACTGAAGAGAGCGGGCCCTGAAAATTGTACAACCCCAACCCCCCCTCCTTATTTTGCATTACAATTAACATATGCGAACTTCAGCCATCAGACTTTTGGCACAACTTTTTTCTTAAAAAAAAAAAAAAAAAATCAATCTGTGCAAGTCCATGATTATCTAGTGATTATTTTTGTCAAAACAAGTGATAATTCCTAGATTGTCAATTGATAATTCTGTAATATCATTATTCCACTAAATTTTAGAAGTACAAAATGTTAAAAAAAAAAAATCAATTTAGACCGCTATACTAAACAAAATTTTTGCATAAAATTTCAAATTTTTTTTTTTTTAAAACAAAGTCATTCATTATACAGCATGAAATAACAATTAGCACTACAACAAGTGATAATTGACACAGAAACTTAAACAAAAATTATAAAAATTTTGAACAAAATTTGAAATGAATTTTTGAATTCAAGTGATTATTCCATGAGTGACATCGTTTCCTACTTTTGATTTTTCAAAATTAGCAAAAGCTTGTCTAAACTTTGTTAATTGGTATGGCGAAATAATGGACCTTATAGTTAAGTTTGTTCATCAATATTCTCTCATTCTGTAGATGCTTTTTGGTCCATAATCAGATACTTGTGCGTTTTGACATAAAAATGCAATACTTCGATTTTGACTGCAAAACAAATATTATGATTTATTCTTTACTTCCCAAGGTTATGCAAATTCATACCAATAAATTTCTCCTTAAAATCCCAACCCTATTTTTAAATTCAGCATCATCACATTATAATTTGCCATATCTTTAACACAACTTGGGTTTTTCTAATTTAGTCATGACACAACAAAATTTTTAGATTAGACCCTATAAAACTAGTCATAACTTATAATTAAGTAGTGAAAAAAATTAATGAATAACAACACAAACAAAATTAAAGTACAACAATTTTACATCTGAAATCTAAAGATCTTCATTCAGGTTACCTCCTATGAATTCCCCTTGAGAATTCCACGGCCGAGTTTCATAAGACTTCCCCACCATACTTCGTTTCTTATTGACTGTCCCATTTTCCGACCTATATTCAGGAAAATAATCCAAAAAGGTCTTCGACCCTAGTGAATCAACTCCATCAAACAGAAATTGCCTCACCAAATCCTGACCAAACAAAAATAAGATTTGGCACAAATTTTTCTCATTGTGAAAGGTACACTGCAATAGAAATAAAGTTTGAACAAATTATGGGAAGAGAACCTTTTTCTTCTATATTTTTACCTTTTAGGCAATTCTTATATAGTTGTTGCAAATGACCATAAACTTAGCTTTCCGCAAGAAAATCACCCAGCATTTCACATATTTGAAGCTAAAACCCAAGATTTTGAAGTTAATTGTATAAATGTCCAGGATTTATATAAGGCAGTTACATATTCTATTGCATAATTGCACTTTTGCCCCTAACTGCAAGGATTATTTTCGTACACCCAAACAAGGTGATTTTTGCTCAACTTAATGCCAATACTGATATTGGTTGCTAATTTGCAAAAGGTCAATAATACCATTTTTTAGTATTGTTGCAAACATAATCAAAAGTTGGATGTAATAAAATTCCCAATATAGTCAAGTAGAGTACCTTTGCAAGAGTTTCTCCAAATAACTTCTTCAAGATTGGATAGCCAGGATCCTAAAAATTAAAACAATGTATTTAACTAAGTTTGCTGTAATACATTTACAGACTTAACTGATAATGAAGAAACAAATAAATTCAGTATAGTATTCAACAATGACGTATTCAGGACTGAAATCCTTTTAATTTGTACATACAAAACAATGCAAAATTACAGAACTAACCTTCTCTGCTCGCCAGGTGAGGTATCTGTGCTGTGCTTCACAATTAAGTGAAATACGAGACTCATCTTTTTCTTCATTTGTTTCATCAATTAACTCCAGCCACGCCTATGTTGTAACAATTAAACCCGTTTAGAAATTTCCTCATGTTCGCAATGTACTATTTTAACTTCACCGACAAATTGGTCCAATTCCAGAGGCTTTAAGGTCATACAACAACAACAACCAAGCCTTTAAGGTCATACACTTTCGAATATATGTTAGAAATACAAGAATTATGGATGTGCTGTACTGTCTAATTGACAACATGACAGTCTGATGTGAAAAAGATTTAGTCTAATCCCAGTAGAAATGTGATTTAACAATTTAAGAATAAAAACTAAAGAGTGAGGCTATGGTACTATGCATAGCACAGATTGGTCCGTACTATGGAAGAATATTTTTGTTTTCAAAGTTCAAACAGTCGATCTGTACCATTTAACATGATCTTCATATGAAAATGTACTTGCAGAATAAATATTATAATTTTTATAATTTTTTTACTATTATTTTAGATAGGTAAAAAATCACTACTTTTGAATGGTCTAAATTTCTTAGATAATGTGATTTTCTACCTATCTGAAAAATATTAAAAAGTTTCTAAAAAATGTGAAGTTTGATCTACAAGTAAATTTTCATGTGGAGATATTGATCCATAGTAAGGACCAATATACGCTATAAATAGTACTGGAGCCTCACTCAAAACTAAACCAGTACCTTGTAATAATCCACAAAAGCCGAAAATAATACATCGTGTACAGGTTGACTTGAAGCAACTGTTGTCCAAATCACGACGGGTGAAAAAAATTTCATTGATTCGCTAGTAATTTTACCACCCCAAGGCAAAAGCTGCATGTTCTCTATTAAATTTAAATACATGAAAACACATAGCGATAGACATAGTTGAATGTAACCTGACAAAGTAGGCAAGAAGGGCTTGTGTGAGATTTTGTATTATGTTACCTCTGAATATTTCTCTGAGAGGGGCATGAGTTTCTTATAGTACTTTTCCTTGTAGTTGTGTTGTGTGGTGACATCATATAAGGGGTTTAGGTCCCTGATGGGAATTAAGAAAATGAAAATGTTGATGTGGTTAAGATTAGATACATGTTGAAAGATAAAATTAAAATAAGTTATATCATACTTACAATACAACAATACTTCGGCTAGGTGTGGTGAATGCATTGGCACAAAAGATAGGCACGTCATATTCTGGTTTAGAGAATGCCGCAAAATCAAGAACCTAAAAAATATCCAGAACTAATGTTCAAATAATAATATTGCAGCATAAAAAAACTTAAAAATAAAGTTGATTGATTGAGGCAAAGTTTGATGGAATTATTGAAGGATATACCGAGCTAGACACTACCACATTTTGGACAGGCCTGTTGTTTAATATAATAGTAAGCTGCTTAAACAATAATAAATTTGGAGAATGAAGGTCCAGAAAGCAATAAAAGCACCATATTTTGGAACGGCAATTTTCATGGCTTGTCACAGTGCAAACATGCAATTTCAGACTAGGCTTTTAATTAATACAAGTCAAGAGGAAAAAACCCTAAATGCTAGTGCATTAACCAACACACACTGGTAACAGAATCTCAACACAGGCAGAGGAGGCCAGTGTCACAGTTCTTTTAGCTGATTTCACTATTCTCATAACATTATATTATGTGCCATATCTAAATTACCAGTCAATTCTAAAATTCAATTTCTATGTTTTTTTTTACAATTCAAAATTGTCAATTACTATACATTTTAAAATATAGTGAGAAATACCAGCACAGATTGAGAATCTTCAATTGTCAAGCTCCTGAGTAGCCTTATTTTAGGCGCGCAAAACGAAATTGCTTTCAGAACACTCTTATCATCTTTGGCTTTTATTGATTTGAATTTCTCCTGTCAGATAACAAAGAGAAAAATGAGAAACATAAATAACACTGTCAAACAGTAGAAATAGGTGTAAATTAGAGAGAACAAGAGCGAGGTAGTTGTACTAAAAGAGAGTAGACCTGAGAAGGGAGGGGAGTGAGAGTGGTTCGGAGCTTGGTCTGCTCCAACGCGAACCGCACGAATTTCTGGTACGAGACGGTGGAGAGATCCATCGCGGCGGCATGGGAGGAGGGAATCTAACCGCTATTACTAAATATAGACACTCTCTAATTTATATCACCTGAGGTAACTCAAATTTTGAGTTTATATCTGAACCGTCAGATCTGTCTTGGCACGAAGCCCGGTGCACACCAATTCCAATCGGAGGGTCTGGATCCAAAATCAAAATTTGAGGCACCGCTAAATGGCTGGAGCAGCGTAGGGAATTTATATCAGCTGAGGTAACAGAAATTTTAAGTTTAGATAGACCACGATTCTGATCGGACGGACCGAATCTAAACTCAAATATTCTGTTACCTCAGAGGTTGTGTAGGAATGTACAAGAGAAATTTCTTGTTGAGGGTCAATAGGAAGGGCCCATTGGGCTAAATGTCTTACAGTGGGTTCTTTCTAATTTTTATGGGGCAGATTTTTGAAGGGGAATATGGAAGTACTAATTGAGCTTGTTCTTGGGCCGGTACTAATGATCCTTTCCAGGCCTGCTCTGTTTAAGAGTTGGCCCGGGGTAAATAATTAGAGATCTCCATCAGCTCATTAATTATTTGGTTTTTTATTTAATTTAAAATTATAATAATATATTTTGTCCTGAATATAAAAAAAACATTAAATCGGTAGCATCATTTTTTTCAAAATTTTCAAAAAAATTATGACTGCAATAAATCATTTATTCACAACAAACTCCAACATTTATTTTTTCTTGAAATAAAAGAGGGACTTTGGAACGGTTATCAGCATGTACACTTGTACAGTAGCGCTTTCATTCAAGTTTTTGTAAGCATGCGTGCAATTGATGATATCCAGCAGACCAGAACAGTGTTTGTTAATTGTTATCTGTTATGTGAGCTCCCAATCCAAACCAGTTAAAGTAGCTTTTGTCTTGGTCTAAGAAAAAAAGCCTACACGGCCTCTGGCCTGCTCCATTTGTCCCTTTCTTCTTTTATAACAGGAATGGATACATTTTCAGATAAATAACTAGTCTACAGTACCCATGAAAAGGAAATATGATTATTAACTGACAAAAAATAAACCATTCTATGTTCAAAAAAATTTAAGAAATAGTTATATGAAATGAAAGCTAGGTTTTATAGGCATCATGCTTTTTAGAAACAGCCAAAAACACTATAAAATACTACTAATGTCTTCATGGAAATGATCTGACTTAGCTTGTCTATTTTGAATTCAAATCCCCAAAAGGCCCTGTTTAAATGTGAATGAATATTAAGTGCCTTTCCCCACCTCTGGTCACTGCTCTGTTTCTATTGCGTGTACTGGATTTGTTGGTTTGCTTTTGTTCTTAGTATCTGTTTATTAGCAGCCAAGGAAGAACAAACAAATGGGTATTCCACCAGGAACCCTTCTCAGTAACTTTCTAGATCAAATGTAACATGTAAAATTGTTAATGTTGGTGCAATAAGGTGGCCAAGCAAAGAACTATAACCAACCACTGAGTGAATATAATATAGAGCCTAAAAACAGTGTAAAATTATATGATTTTTCCTATAGAGCCTGAAGGTAAAATTATGGTTATTATAAAAATAAAATTCTTCAAAAAAGTTATATGATTTTTTATATTGATTACATATATTTATCTAAAATTGATATGATTATTAAAATTTGAACTACTATATATGTGCTTTTGGATATTCTAAGAGTTGACGCATATCCTTCTAGTTATAAGTTACAATTCTAAAAATATCACATGCAAAAATAAATTTAATTAAATTTTAACATAAAATGAATTTTTTTTTTTCTGAGAGAGTAGGAGACATTAGATTCAAAATCACTATAAGAGTTAGAAACATTTGATATAAGAGTTAGAGGAACGTTAACATATTTAATTTTATAATTTAAAAATTCGTTAAATACACGCCTAAACAAGAACTTTTTTGCATTTTATATATAATATAGCCTATTTATCATATATCATATATATGAAAGTGGCGAGGTTTACATCATATAACATATACATTTTTTTGTTAATAATAATATATCATATATTCAACAGTGAATTTAAAATTTGTGTTTGATGATAAAAAAAAACTTTTTAGTTAATGCAAAATTATCTTTAACATTGCCAAATAATTTTATCATTAACACATTTTTCCCTCAACAATACAAAATGCTGTACAAGACATACATACAAAAGACCTCTTGTTCAAAACCCACAATAAATCAGGGTAAAATAAAAGAGCATGATCAATCATCAATGAGTTGAGAAAAGAACAGAGTAGTTGGGACCGAATTAATGCCTCCTCTCCTTGACATTTTGTGCTCCATCTGTTAACAAAAATCGGATCGGAGCGAGAAAAAGGTGAAAAAGACAATTATAATGCGACAAAAGTCAATTTGTAAAGCAAGGTTTGAGACAAAATGAGCATGTTTGTTGTTATTAGCCGAGACAACGAGACCACACAGTTTCAGGTTTAGCTGTGCCAAAATAATTTGACCTTTTTATTCTCTTGAGGGACGAGAAAGAGCGTGCTAGTAAAATAATAAAGGGTAAATTTCACAATGGTCCTTAACTCATTTTATGGATTCAAATTTTTATTTATAAAATCTAAAAGACGAACTAAATCGTTAAACATAATATCCGTATGAAAATATCAATAGCGATTATAACACTATAGCTTTTAAGATCCGAAAAAGTTATAGCCCAGCTATAGCACAACCATACTATTTAGAATCATAAAAGAAAAGCAGTTAATAGCGTTAAAGCTTTTGAGGTCCGAAAAAGCTATTGTAACACCGTAAACTTTTGAAATTAGATTTATTCAAATTTATTAAGTGGTTAAATCAAATAATATATATATGTATATACAAAAAAATCAATTATGTGGATAGCAAATGATAATTATACGATTGTTGTGATTTTCGTCGCGGGAAATAACGAAAAATGGTGGAAACAGAGCCCAGTGCGGATGAACCCACCCGCAGTGCGGTTCCATCCACCCGCACTGGGTACTTAGCCAATTTTTCCAACGTTCAGCCAATTTTCCAACGTTCAGCCAATTTTTCCCGAGCCTAGTGCGTCCGCACTGAGAGTCAGTGCGGATGGACCACCCGCACTGAATAACTTAGCCGATATTCTGAGATTTCATTGACCACCCGCAGTGCGGATGGCCACCCGCACCGCCATCCGCATTCGTGGAAATTCAGACGTGTTAACAGCGAAATTTACAGCCAGTGCGGGTCAGCGAACCGCAGTGCGGATGGACCCATCCGCATTCGCATACTGAAGGTCTATTTTGCAAAATTCCAAAAGAGGAAGTGGGGCCCTTTGTCATACACACCTCTTCCTCTCTTTTCCTTTCTTTCCTCTTATGTTTTCTTTCTTCTTTCCTACGCCGACAAAGAGAGAGAGAGAACGAGACAAAGAGAGAGTGAGAGAGAGAGAGAGCTCCGGGCGACGAAATCCCCCGAAAATCGAGATATCGAACGAGGAACACGTTTCTCGCTCTTTGCTTCCGTTCATTGGTAAATCCCATTTCTATTTCTCTCTCGATTCGTATTTCGTTATTTCTAGGTTTTCGATGAAAACCCGTAGAATTGCACCAAATTGATTGTGCTATGTCTTTGTTGATTCTATAGTGTTTATTGATTGATTTCGTGTCCCAATTTGTAACCGAATTCCCGATTGTGAATTTCTCCGAAATGGAATTAGGTTTTGGTACCATTATCTCGAATTGACCTAATTCCGACTCGAATTGTACCGTGTGGTGCCTTAGCGCACTTATGACTTGATTATTGGTGCCGAAACCGAATGAAAAGCACTATGTGACCTAAACCTATATCATTAGGACCCGAATACGAACCCTAAGCCGTGTTTAACCTAATTCAACTCGGTTTAACCTATCGAATACCAATCGAACGCTGTAATCGAATCTAAGTGTATAAATAGGTGATAATCCTACGAGGCATCGGATCTCGGGATCATTTGAGACGCCTGAGCCTTAGACGAGTGCACTTTATACTCAGGTGCGGGGTTCTTGGACTTGTTTGATGTTTCATTTTCAGAAATTAAATTGTTGCCGATTGTCATGTTGTATGTTTGATTGTTACATATTGATTGTTGCATGTTTGATGGTTGCATGATTGTAATTGTGTGAATTGTTTGCATATACCAATATGGTTAAAACCGAATGGTGAGATGGTGGATTTGCATATTCGTATGGTTGTCAATTGATGTGTTCTTTTTATTGTTCGATATGTGAAATGAATCTGCCAGGCTGACCCAGAGAGGTAGCTGGATAAGGTGACGGTGACCTATCCGTTGACCTGTTTCTGAATTTGCCAGGCTGACCCAGAGAGGTAGCTGGATAAGGTGACGGTGACCTATCCGTTGACCTGTTTCTGAATTTGCCAGACTGACCCATAGAGGTTGCTGGATAAGGTGACGGTGACCTATCCGTTGACCTGTTTATGAATTGTTGCAAGGCTTTGAGTTGATTGTGATCCTGTGTCAAGGTTGAGCCTATGGCTGACCTTGATTCTGTGTGAATGCATTTGTAAAGTTGAGCTGCATAGCTGACTTAGAACCAGACCTTAGTAAATGGTTAAGCCAAAGCACTGCAGATGGGTGTCAGATAAAGGGTCCAGCTCGGTGGAACATCTGTAGGTGTCTGTAACCCTACAGATGAGTGTTTGATAAAGGGTCCAGCTCGAGAGAACATCTGTAGGTGCTACCAGCCATATTAATAAATGAGTTAAGCCAAATATGTGTTGTTTGAACTTCATCTTGAAATAATTTGAATTGTGTTTCACTTGTTTATTGTTGTCGAGCATACGCATTCATTTATATATTGATATAGAACTGTTAATGTGCTGTTGTACGAATTTCATTTTTGGACATGGATTCTGATTGCAAGTCCAATGACCTGATTGTGGCAAATTCGCACTGAGAAATTATTCTCACCCCCACCCTTTGGGTTCTTTTTACAGGTTGCGATACGACTGGTTCTGGGGAGGCACACGAGTAGTAGGCCTTTGGTATATGTCATCCTATTACCTTAGTAGTTGTTCTGTTATTTGACTAGAGATGTATATATATATTTTGGTTGGATAGTTCTCTAGGTCATACCCTATGGTCGGTATCCGTATGAGATACGTTTTGTATATGCCCCTATTTCCAGATGTTGGGTACTTGGATTGTTATATATATAAACTTGTTTTATTCTTTTATTGTGCTATGGCGAGTTATATTGTAATTGCCTTGTAAGCATACATGGAGTTGTATGCTTACGGCGGGGCTCTGTCACTACTAATGGCTGCGGGGTGTGACAGTTCCCTTGAGTGGTATCAGAGCATGGTTAAGCCTTAACCTGAACCAGTCTGGTAGGATACGTGAGAGTGACACGTAATAAGGGGATCTTAACGGATAAAGAGGTATTTCGTATAACGATTATACATATACATTATTATAATGTTGTTTTGGTACAGTATAGAATTATGGAGACTCGTAGAGGCCGCGGACGACCTCGAGTGAATCCGGTTGTCATTGAGCCAGCAGCTGCTAGAGATGGAAATGAGTCGGAGGGTTCTGGAGGAGGGCAGAACCGAGACAGAGAACTAGATGATAGGCTGATCGCGGCTTATGAGAGGGGCCGTCAAGCAGCCGAAAGGCGAGAGGCAGCACCAGTGGATCAGAGAGGTACACCTGAGGAATTCCGCAAATTATATGACTCTTTTATGCGCTTAAACCCGCCGCAGTTTGATGGTACCGGTGGGTATTCAGAGGCGGAAGAATGGTTAGAGAAGATAAATGCAAAGCTCGTATTGTGTCGGGCACCGGAGGAGGACATGGTGGAGTTAGCGGAACAAATGCTGAACGGAGATGCAAGATTTTGGTGGAATGGCGCCCGACGGAATTATGTCGGGGAAGCAGTTAAGATCCCTTGGGAGTGGTTCGAGCAGCAGTTTACTCGGAGGTTTCTGAGTAACATCCATAGGGAGGCTTTGAGAAGAAAATTTCTGGAGTTGCGACAAGAAGGACGGTCAATAGCTGATTATAATAATGAGTTTCTAGCTTTGTCTAGGTATGCTACAGAGATACAGACAGACAGAGTTCGATATCACCGACAGTACTTGGACGGGTTGGACGGGAGCATATCCATGATAGTTGACACTCCGAATGCTACTGAGTTACAATCGATAATGGATCATGCTGAGCAGGTTGAGATGCACGCGAAGAGACGGAAAGAGCAATTTGCAGAAAGAAATGTGAAACAACGGGCTGATTCGAGTCGACCGGTTGTGAGGTCGAGAGGAGGCTCGTCATCATTTAGACCCCCTCAGAGACAGATTATGACTCCTCGGCCATCTTATGGGCCGGCAGCTACTTCAGGATTTCGACCGGGTTTCCGGCCGGGATTCACGCCTATGTGGTGCCGCTCATGCAATCAGGCACATAATGAGGTTGAGTGCAGACGCCGCAACAGTTCGTGTTTCACATGCGGCAGCGGAGATCATTGGGCAAGAGAGTGCCCACAAGCTACAGTGAGATTTCCAAGTGACAGTGGGGCGGGAAGCTCAGTCAACCGTGGTAGAGGCGGATCAGTGTCGCGAGGACGGGGTACTTCTCAAGCTAGCGGAGGCAGAACAGCAGGACATGTGTCAGCACATGCGTTGGATGTTTCAGGGAATATACTCGACACCCCAGACGTGTTAGAAGAAGGCGGGGAAAAGAGGACTTCAGAGTATCAGACGGATGTGATGACAGGTATACTCTCTATCTCGGACCATGATGCATACTGCTTGATAGATACAGGTTGTAGCCATTCCATCGTGTCGAGGGAGTTAGTAGAAAATTGTCGATGGCCAGTGGAGACGGATAACCGGATTCTTAGTGTTCAGACTCCTTTCGGTTCCACCGACCAAGCCATTACAATATGCCGTAACCGAAAAATTAAAGTGGATGGAAGGGAATTCGAAGCAGACCTCTTAGTTATGGATATTGCGGGATATGATGTGTTATTGGGAATGGATTGGTTAACGAGACACGAGGCAACTATTGACTGTCCGCATCGACGGATCCATTTTGCGAACTCAAGAGGTATATCATGTACTATGAAGTGTAGAGAACTGGGAAAACTGACATCTTGTATTTCAGCTGTAGAAGTGAAACATTTATTAGAAACAGGGTGTACAGCTTATCTGGCGGCCGTGGTTTATACGGCTGCAGCAGTTCCAGAGATCAGCACTATTCCGGTGGTGTCAGAGTTTTCGGATGTGTTTCCAGATGAGATCGTGGGGTTGCCACCTGAACGAGAAGTGGAGTTCGGTATCAAACTGGTACCGGGCACAACACCTATTTCAAAGGCACCGTATCGAATGGCACCTGCCGAGCTGAAAGAACTTAAGGCGCAGTTGGAAGACATGTTGGAGAATGGATTTATCAGACCTAGCACGTCGCCGTGGGGCGCACCGGTATTATTTGTCAAGAAAAAGGACGGCACGCTGAGGTTATGTATTGACTACCGTGAGCTGAATAAGGTAACCGTGAAGAATAAATATCCGTTACCGCGGATTGATGAATTGTTCGATCAGTTGCAGGGATCTTCGATATATTCAAAGATTGATCTGAGAACAGGGTATCATCAGCTGAGAATACGGCCGAGTGATGTGGACAAGACGGCATTCCGTACGCGGTACGGGCACTACGAGTACTTAGTGATGCCGTTTGGGCTGACGAACGCACCCGCAGCGTTCATGGACTTGATGCACCGAGTATTCCATGACATGTTGGATTCGACAGTGGTGGTGTTTATCGATGATATCTTGGTATACTCGAAATCCCCGGCAGAACATGAGGTACACTTGAGAATTGTATTACAAAGATTGCGCGAACATCAGTTATTCGCAAAATTATCGAAATGTGAATTTTGGTTGGGGGAAATTACATTTTTGGGGCATGTGGTATCGGGAAGAGGATTAGCGGTTGATCCCGAAAAGATTCGGGCCGTGACTGAATGGAAGAGGCCGGAGACGGTCACGGAAATTCGCAGTTTTCTGGGGTTGGCCGGGTACTACAGGAGATTTGTACTCGGATTTTCGGGGCTAGCTGCGCCGCTTACCAAGTTATTGCGCAAAGGTGTAAAGTTCGAATGGGGTAGCGCGCAAGATAAAAGCTTTGAGGAATTAAAGAGTCGGCTGGTATCCGCACCGATTCTTGCTATGCCGACTGCTGATAAAGAGTATACGGTTTACACCGATGCATCGCGATCAGGGTTGGGTTGTGTACTAATGCAAGATGGTCACGTAATTGCCTACGCATCTCGGCAATTGCGACCGCACGAGCAAAACTACCCGACTCATGACTTGGAGTTAGCGGCGGTAATATTTGCGTTGAAGATTTGGCGGCATTATTTGTATGGCGTGACATGCCGTATGTTCACCGATCATCAGAGTCTAAAATACATCTTCACGCAAAGAGAATTGAATTTGAGGCAAAGGCGGTGGTTAGAGTTGATGAAAGACTACGATCTGGATATACAGTATCACGCGGGGAAAGCGAATGTAGTAGCAGATGCGCTGAGCAGGAAGAGTCAGGTAAACCTAGCGTCAGTCATTACAAGTGAAGTGAAACTGCTCGAGGAAATGCGAAGGTTAGAAATACATGTCGGGGCATCACGCGAATTTGCATCGAAGGTTGTATCTAAGAGTATTGGAAGTGGAGTTGAGGCGGGTACAACTGCAATTACATCAGTGGTACTAGCGGCGGTTGAGATCCGATCGGAGTTACACGAGCAGATTCGTGTATCGCAACAGGATGATCCAAAATGTCAGAAATTTAAACTGCACTACGAGTCAAATGCTGATTCCCCCTTTAAAGTCCAAGGAGATGGCATCTTGCGGTTTCATGATCGCATTTGTGTACCAAGTAAAGCTGAACTGAAAGATCTGATTTTATCGGAGGCGCACGACTCGGGTTACGCTATCCACCCGGGTGAAGTAAAAATGTATCAAGACTTGAAGAAATATTTCTGGTGGCCGAAAATGAAAAGGGACGTGCAAAGGTACGTGGAAAAATGACAAGTATGTCAGCAGGTTAAAGCGGATCGGCGGAGAAAAGCAGGGTTGCTAAGACCGCTGGAGATACCTACGAGGAAATTTGAGTCGATCACAATGGATTTTGTATCCGGATTTCCGAGAACCATTGGTAGATATAACACTATTTGGGTTATTGTGGATCGGCTGACAAAGATAGCTCATTTCATTCCGCTTCGAATCGAGACATCGGGGCAAGAATTAGCAGATTTGTTCTTGAGATACCAATTCAAATACCACGGTTGCTCACGCACTATTATTTCGGACCGAGACCCTCGATTTACTTCTCATTTTTGGGCGAGCTTTCAAGAGGCAATGGGTACTAAGCTGAGATTCAGTACGGCCCATCATCCTCAGACTGACGGGCAATCTGAGCGTACTATTCAAACATTGGAGGACATGTTGCGCTCCTGCGCGCTAAGTTTACAAGGTACGTGGGTTGATCACTTGTATCTGGTGGAGTTCGCGTATAACAACAGTTATCACTCGAGCATCGGTATGTCACCGCAAGAGGCGCTGACAGGGCAGCAGTGCAGTACTCCGCTGTGGTGGGGACCAGCGGGTACATATCCGCCTACGGGGCCGCAAATGTTAGAAGAGATTGCTGAGAAAACGAAGATAGTTCTGAGTCGGCTCAAGTCGGCCCAAGAAAGACAAAGGAAATACGCGGATATACATCGAAGACCGTTGGAATTCCAAGAAAGTGATCACGTATGGCTTCGAGTTTCGCCTGTCAGAGGCGTACACAGATTTGGTGTTTCGGGGAAGCTAAGTCCTCGTTATATTGGGCCATTTCAGATTTTGCGACGAGTTGGACCGGTAGCATACGAACTTGCACTGCCACCAGCGCTGGACCGGGTTCACCCGGTGTTTCATGTATCACAGTTGCGCAGGTATGTGCGAGATCCGGCACATTGTATTGACCATTCTGATTTACACGTGCAAGATGATCTGACTTATCAAGAGGAACCGATGCGGATATTGGATCGAAAAGAACAACGACTACGAAGAAAAGTGATCCGACTCGTGTTGGTAAAATGGGGTCGACATTCCGATAAGGAAGCGACGTGGGAACTCGAGGAAAGCATCCGAGAAAAGTATCCGGAGTTGTTCGACAATTAAGGTACGAAATCAAGTTCAGCGGACTGAACCTCATTTTAAGTGGGGGAGAATTGTAACACCGTAAACTTTTGAAATTAGATTTATTCAAATTTATTAAGTGGTTAAATCAAATAATATATATATGTATATACAAAAAAATCAATTATGTGGATAGCAAATGATAATTATACGATTGTTGTGATTTTCGTCGCGGGAAATAACGAAAAATGGTGGAAACAGAGCCCAGTGCGGATGAACCCACCCGCAGTGCGGTTCCATCCACCCGCACTGGGTACTTAGCCAATTTTTCCAACGTTCAGCCAATTTTCCAACGTTCAGCCAATTTTTCCCGAGCCTAGTGCGTCCGCACTGAGAGTCAGTGCGGATGGACCACCCGCACTGAATAACTTAGCCGATATTCTGAGATTTCATTGACCACCCGCAGTGCGGATGGCCACCCGCACCGCCATCCGCATTCGTGGAAATTCAGACGTGTTAACAGCGAAATTTACAGCCAGTGCGGGTCAGCGAACCGCAGTGCGGATGGACCCATCCGCATTCGCATACTGAAGGTCTATTTTGCAAAATTCCAAAAGAGGAAGTGGGGCCCTTTGTCATACACACCTCTTCCTCTCTTTTCCTTTCTTTCCTCTTATGTTTTCTTTCTTCTTTCCTACGCCGACAAAGAGAGAGAGAGAACGAGACAAAGAGAGAGTGAGAGAGAGAGAGAGCTCCGGGCGACGAAATCCCCCGAAAATCGAGATATCGAACGAGGAACACGTTTCTCGCTCTTTGCTTCCGTTCATTGGTAAATCCCATTTCTATTTCTCTCTCGATTCGTATTTCGTTATTTCTAGGTTTTCGATGAAAACCCGTAGAATTGCACCAAATTGATTGTGCTATGTCTTTGTTGATTCTATAGTGTTTATTGATTGATTTCGTGTCCCAATTTGTAACCGAATTCCCGATTGTGAATTTCTCCGAAATGGAATTAGGTTTTGGTACCATTATCTCGAATTGACCTAATTCCGACTCGAATTGTACCGTGTGGTGCCTTAGCGCACTTATGACTTGATTATTGGTGCCGAAACCGAATGAAAAGCACTATGTGACCTAAACCTATATCATTAGGACCCGAATACGAACCCTAAGCCGTGTTTAACCTAATTCAACTCGGTTTAACCTATCGAATACCAATCGAACGCTGTAATCGAATCTAAGTGTATAAATAGGTGATAATCCTACGAGGCATCGGATCTCGGGATCATTTGAGACGCCTGAGCCTTAGACGAGTGCACTTTATACTCAGGTGCGGGGTTCTTGGACTTGTTTGATGTTTCATTTTCAGAAATTAAATTGTTGCCGATTGTCATGTTGTATGTTTGATTGTTACATATTGATTGTTGCATGTTTGATGGTTGCATGATTGTAATTGTGTGAATTGTTTGCATATACCAATATGGTTAAAACCGAATGGTGAGATGGTGGATTTGCATATTCGTATGGTTGTCGATTGATGTGTTCTTTTTATTGTTCGATATGTGAAATGAATCTGCCAGGCTGACCCAGAGAGGTAGCTGGATAAGGTGACGGTGACCTATCCGTTGACCTGTTTCTGAATTTGCCAGGCTGACCCAGAGAGGTAGCTGGATAAGGTGACGGTGACCTATCCGTTGACCTGTTTCTGAATTTGCCAGACTGACCCATAGAGGTTGCTGGATAAGGTGACGGTGACCTATCCGTTGACCTGTTTATGAATTGTTGCAAGGCTTTGAGTTGATTGTGATCCTATGTCAAGGTTGAGCCTATGGCTGACCTTGATTCTGTGTGAATGCATTTGTAAAGTTGAGCTGCATAGCTGACTTAGAACCAGACCTTAGTAAATGGTTAAGCCAAAGCACTGCAGATGGGTGTCAGATAAAGGGTCCAGCTCGGTGGAACATCTGTAGGTGTCTGTAACCCTACAGATGAGTGTTTGATAAAGGGTCCAGCTCGAGAGAACATCTGTAGGTGCTACCAGCCATATTAATAAATGAGTTAAGCCAAATATGTGTTGTTTGAACTTCATCTTGAAATTCCGTGAATTGTGTTTCACTTGTTTATTGTTGTCGAGCATACGCATTCATTTATATATTGATATAGAACTGTTAATGTGCTGTTGTACGAATTTCATTTTTGGACATGGATTCTGATTGCAAGTCCAATGACCTGATTGTGGCAAATTCGCACTGAGAAATTATTCTCACCCCCACCCTTTGGGTTCTTTTTACAGGTTGCGATACGACTGGTTCTGGGGAGGCACACGAGTAGTAGGCCTTTGGTATATGTCATCCTATTACCTTAGTAGTTGTTCTGTTATTTGACTAGAGATGTATATATATATTTTGGTTGGATAGTTCTCTAGGTCATACCCTATGGTCGGTATCCGTATGAGATACGTTTTGTATATGCCCCTATTTCCAGATGTTGGGTACTTGGATTGTTATATATATAAACTTGTTTTATTCTTTTATTGTGCTATGGCGAGTTATATTGTAATTGCCTTGTAAGCATACATGGAGTTGTATGCTTACGGCGGGGCTCTGTCACTACTAATGGCTGCGGGGTGTGACAGCTATAGCGCAGCTACTGCGTAGCTATAGCTATTTAGAACCCTGAAAAATATATTAGAAGGCCAAATTTTATATTTTTTTTTTTTTTTTACAATTCTTTTTTAATAGGGTTTCGGACAACCCAATTTTTTTTCTAGAAGTTAGCGACAAAACCTACTAACAGTTATATTAAGTTTTTGAAAAATATTTACAAAGATACCCCTGGCTTAAGAATAGTAAAAAAATTCTAAAAAATATAAAATTTGATATGCAAGTATAATTATATATGAAGATTAAATGTATCAGTTCAGTTGTTTATCCATTATTTTAGTTTGGAAAAAAAAAATATAATGGTTCAGTTTTTTTTGTGTCCAATTCAATTTTCTCAATTGAAAAACTGATAAATCAAGTAAAGCAAAATATTAGGAAGGATAGTTTGCGTATTGTACGCATTTTAAATACACAAAATTAACTAGTACTCGTATTATTATTCATAAATTAATTTTGTTATATATTAATTGGTACGTCCAAATTCATTTAGTTTATTTATTTCGGTCCAATTAAATTGATGGGTTTGCTTTAGATTCAAGTAATCAAAATATATTCGGTTCAGCTAATTTTTATTTTGTTTGGATAATCAATTTTTAATTTAGTAGTTAAGATAAAGTCCTCCCTGCGGAAGATCTCATATTTAAAATCCCACCAAAAACTTTTTAGTGAATATTTAAAATTAAAAATCTTGACTTCATGTTTACATAAAAACGCTACGAGTGTCGGTGAAGCACATGCATCAGTGATTCGACAATAAAGTGTGTAAGAAAAAACGGAATAAATTTCGCTCGAGATCACTAAATTTTGTCATTTGTCACGAATTGGTTACTCAAGTTTGATTTGTTTATTTATAGTAACTTAATTTTGTCATTTGTCTCAATCAAGTTATTCTATATTTTTCTGTCCAAAATCTTAATGGAATATTTCCATTATGTCCAAAATATTAACGGAATATACTCATTCCGTCCAAAATACTAACGGAATGAGCATATTCCGTTAGTATTTTAGACGGAAAAGTATAGAGTGACTTGATTGGAATAAATGACAAAGTTGAGTGACTAGAAATGAACAAATCAAGCTTGATTGGTCAATTCGTGACAAATGACATAGTTTAGTGACCTCCAATGAAATTTACCTGAAAAAACGGGTTTCATTAGATCTAATACTTATTTATTGGAATTCGGATCATCTCCGGTAATGTAAATGAGAATCAATTAGACTTAAATTAGAATTAGTGAATTCGAACCGTTCTTTTAACTTGACACGAATTTTAAAGGGGAATCCTACATCTTTGGTCCAGTTAGAAGTAAATATGAACCGTAAAGTTGTGAGTTCCATATTACAATACTTGAGAGGATATTTGTTTCATTTACAGCACGGAGGCGAATCCGTATCCTTCCAGGTACCTGACTGAGTACCAGTTAAGTAATTAGAATTTGATGTCTATGTAGATAATAGATATAAGGAGTCTGTTTTGAGATTCGTACCAGATTAAAACTGACGTCTCAGATTTCATTATACGTATTGCACTGGATCTGAATTCCACGGTGGCAGGATATGAGATATAATGAGGCAAAAAAAGGTTGGATAGAACATACTTTTATAATTATTGTATTAATTATTTATATGTATAATTTTGTATGAACATAATAAAAGAATATTTCGACAAAATATTTTGTACAATGAAGCATACTTTATAATTACTTTTTAAATCGATGAAGCATTATTTTATGATTTTTGTTTTTTTAAATATAATTTTAGAAGTTTACTTTAAAATATTTTTTTCAGGAGGAGAACAAGTGCCTCTGGAAAATTTAAGTTTACTTTGAAAAGTACAAGTTTGGCGTTCTAATAATGCATGAGAAATTTTGAAGGTCTTTGTCCTTTCCTGGACTTCAAAGAGATCATGTGGCTAGACACGGAGCATAGACAGTAGTATAAAATTAAGAGAATTTTTTATTTATAAAAATTATATAAAAATAATATAGAATATTAGATAGATTGTAATGAAATTTTAATGTAATAGAAGGAACCAGGCTAAAGGAATATCTTTAGCTTTGTACGCAGGTACAATCCATACACAATCAGTTCCGCATAAAATCTCCATAACTAAGGAAATTAAACACATGTGCCAGGTTTTTAGCCCATTAAATTTTGGTGCAACCTTTTTTTTTTCTTTGTTTCTTCTCTTCTTCCTCCTATCCCATGGTTTGGTTCTCTATGGGCGTGCTCTACAAATAGGGTGTATTAACATTAAAAAAAAATATTAAATTTGAAAATCTACACCCATGTGGGGGAATTTCGAAATCTGTCCAAACTGCGAAAATTTTCTCCGGTTCAAAAGCCTAAAACCGCAAAAACAAAATTGCGGTTTTGGTTTTGGAATTCCAAAACCGCATTTTATTTTTGCGCTTCTAAGTTTTTTTTTAATTAAACAGAAATATTTATAATTTATTTGTTTTTTATTGAAATATTAAAAATATTTTATATATTTCTTTAAAAATAGATGGAATACTATATAATTTGATTTATTAGAAATACTGCGACAAATAATCCGGATCAACATTTTTCAGGCCAGGTTTTTTGCTGTTGTAAGAAAAATAAAAACATTTCTTTGTGTGTTATTGAAAAAAAATAAAAATATTTTGAATCTGAGTTATTGATCTCGTTTCAAAAGTCACTTCTAGATAAATACATAACATATTTGAATTCTTCTATTTTTGAAAAAAAAATTATCTAACATCTCTTGACAATAATTTTGTTTGATACGAGAGTAACGAGACCAACATTAGTGACTTTTGTCAGAGATGTCGGATATTTTTTTGTTTTTTCAAAAATAGAAATATCACAATATTTTATGTATTTACTTAGAAATGACTTTTGACTCAAGATCAATAACTCAGATTAAAAAAAATTATTTTTTTCCAATAACACAAAAAGAAATATTTTAATTTTTCTTACAGCCGCAAAAAATTCGGCCTGAAATATGTTGATCTGGGTTATTTGTAGCAGTCTTTCTAATAAATCAAATTATATAGTTATTTCATTATTTTCAAAGAAATATATAAAATATTTCTAATATTTCAATGCAAAAAATAAATAAATTATAAACATTTCTATTTAATTAAAAAACTTAGAACTGCAAAAATAAATTGCGGTTTTGGAATTCCAAAACCAAAACCGCAAAATAAATTTGCAGTTTTAGGCTTTTGAACCGGAGAAATTTTTTGCAGTTTGGACAGATTTCGAAATTCTTCCGCATGGAGTGTAGATTTTGAAATTTAATATTTTTTTTGGATATTAATAAAAATTTCGGGAAAAAGAAAGGAAAGAGAAAGAAAAAAATTCACCTCCTCTACACTTCAAATTGGGCGTGAAGCAAATTACCAAATGTCTATATACATAGTTCACTCTTTCTCCCCTCTGTTCTCCTCAGTTCCCTCTCATTTTTTTTTTATTCTGAAGCAAGTAAACATTTCTAGTCAGGTCCGGTCATGGGCCTGTTTCCTTTCCCTTTCTTCCCTCTTCTCTCTGTTCCTCCCGTCTGGGGGCCGAACTCTAATGCGGTACCGTGTGATTCTAAGTTTTGATGTGGTAGCTAAAGAAACCGGACCATTGGTCGGTTCCTTCTATTACATCAAATTTTCACCACAATTTATCTAATATCTTATAATTTAAATACAATTTCTAAAAACAAAAAATTCTGTAACATTAATTCGATTAGTTTAGCTTGGACCGGTTGGTGTAGAACTCTCTGTACCTTTTACAAATACAATGAACATTGACTTTTAATTCTCCCCTTTACAAAGCTTATTTTGCTCCTATATCAAAACTCACATCCAGTGCAATACCTGAGGTGCAATTAATAGATCGGGACCGTTTTTTTTTTAACCTGGTCCGAATCTCAAAACTGATTCATGTAATTTCTATGATTGAAATATGCTGAAATCCATTATTCATGAACAGTGTTCCTGAAATTCCGAATCCAGTCGTCCAACTTTTTCTATGCACGTATCTCGAAACAATTGATTTTTCTGTGCACGCATCTAAAAACAGCTTGACGGTTGGATTTGGAATTTCAGAAATACTGTTCACCAGTGAGAATTTTAGCAGATTCGTTTCCAATTTCTATGGGCACTGAATTAAATTTGATCCGGCTGGAATTAATTCGGATCGTTAATTTCTATACAATGTCCAGGTACCTGATCACTCAAAAGAGAGCAATGTTTCTTTTAATATTTATAAACTCGTAAATGCTATCGGTTCGGACTGCAAGCGCACAATCCTTATCGAGTAGTATATGCGAGGTCGATCCACAGGGAATATTGGTTCAGTGCTTCGAGCGATCGAATCACAACCTTTCGAAAGGCTAGATGAAATCTGAAATTTGAGAGATGTTTGTTGATCAATGTAAATTAGGAAACAATTAAAAGTAATTAAAATAAAGATAGAGATGAGAATTCCTAGGGTTTCGGCACACCACTGCCACTCAATCCGCCTTGACAATATATTCCTGTTGCATCTGATTTCCTGTTGTTGTTTTATGAAAGATAACTACAAAGGTCACTGCGATTTATGTTACGCCAGAATGACAGATCTTTCATCGAGACTCTACTCAGGACAATGCGATTTACCTTACGCAACTATCGGGTCTCTTATCTCCCAAATTACTACACAGATCACTGCGATTTACCTTACGCAAATGATGGAATTTGGTCATGCGTTTTTTTCTTCACATAAACCTAATATATCTCAACGAGACTAACTCATCCAAATAGTTCCTATCATCATTAAAGCACTGTCACTACCTTAATGAACTTAAACTAGATCATTGAAATTAGATGAAGAGATAATAAATCACAAAAGCATATTCGATACAACAACAAGAAACCATAATCAACAGAAATATATATATCAAAACATCAAGAGTAACAAGGTTTACTGCCTAGCCCTAAGAAAAGGAACTTAGCCGCGGAACGGCATGGTTACAATCACTCCTCTCTTCTCTCTTTAATCAAATCTAACCCTAATTACAAAGATGAAGTATTCTTCTGCCCAGGGGCCTTATATAGGAGTGTAGGGACGTGTAGAGGTTGATTGGAGGCTAAGAAATCAATCTGGAAACAGCTGTCGGCAGTTATTTCCCAACCCCACGTTCTCCCACGTTTTTTATTATGATCCAATTCGAATTTGGTTTTCCTCCAGAAGACAAAGTTCTAGATCTTTCTCTTACCTTTCCAGAAAGATATATAACTCCCAAAACCGACTTCAGATGAGGGAGATATGATCAAAATAAGAAACGTGTGCGGCAGTTTTCAGAACATGGCGGTCCAGAATAACCGCCACGTTCTACCACGTTTTTTACCACGATTTAATTCGATTTTGGCTTTCCTCCAGAGAGGCAAAGTTCTAGATATTTCTCTTACCTTTCCATAAATATATAGAACACTCAAAACCGACTTCGTATGAGAGAGATATGGTCAAAATAAGAAACACTGCGCAGCAGTTTTCAGAAAACGTGGTAGTTATTTCTCAAGAGGCGCCTTCGGTTACGGACCGTATCAAGGTGATACGGTCCGTAATGAGACCTTGACAGTTATAGTTTAACTTCCAGCGCTATCTTCTGGGTCTGTGCTATGCCTGGTCCGTATTAGGAAATACGGGCCGTAACCAAGACTTGGTCGATAAGCGTCGCTGATCCGATTGACCTGATTTTAGCTTCATTTGATGTAAGATTGTCCCAAAAACCTGTTTTCTGCAATAAAACATAAAGAAGGGTGACAGTAGCCTTTTTCTCTAAATAATTAAACATAAGTGTGAGAAAATATGTAAAACCTAAGCCAAAACCCTACGTAAATCATCATTATTTTGACTCTGATCAGTACCTTTGGGGATACGGACTCCCCCGTGATTTTTATTTTTACCCAAAAAAAAATATATTTTAATATAAATAACCAGGTTTTTAAAATATTTTTATTTTTACCCAAAACGCTAGGAATCCTAGCGTCCGGAAATTTTAATTCGGAACGCTAGGAATCCTAGCGTCCCGAATCTCTGTTTTTTTTTTTGAAAACTTATATAACTCCAGCTGCGTGGAGAGAGAGTGAAAAAAAAAGAGCTCCTGAAGGAGGGCTGAAGAGGAGAAGGAAGAGGGAGAGGAAGGAAGAGAAGAGGGAGGAAGGAGAGGAAGAGGAGAGGGAGGGGAGCTGAAGGAAGAGGAGGAGGAGGAGACGGAGAAGTCGTCAGGTAATTTTTTTTACATACGTATTTACTGTTAATTACATACGTATTTACTGTTAATACATACGTAATTACTGTTAATACATACGTATTTACTGTTAATTACATACGTATTTACTGTTAATACATACGTATTTACTGTTAATACATACGTATTTACTGTTAATACATACGTATTTACTGTACACTACTGTTCACATACGTATTTACTGTACAATACTGTTCACATACGTATTTACTGTTCACATACGTATTTACTGTTCACTACTGTTCACATACGACTATTCACAACTGTTCACAATTGAAATCAGTAAACTGACCAAATATTTGTTATTTATGAATGTAGTTTATTGGCCATGTCTATTGCAATTTCAATACATTTTGGAGGAAAGTTCATAACTGACCAGTATGGAGTACGTTACTCCAAACCTGCAGCAAATACGTATTGGGTTGATGAAAATTTCTCATTTGAGCAGTTGCAATCGCTTATTTATGAAGCGAGCGGCTACAATAGGAATCGTTGCCAATTACAAATTCAGGCCCGAATGGTCCACGCAGGAAAGTATGTCAAAATCACATTGGGAGATAACGGGGCATTGAGAGGTCTAATAGCGCAGGTTTTGAGGTCTGGCGAATCATTATTGGAAGTTTTTGCACGCAGAATTCGCGAAGAGCCAGGGGCCGGAAGTTCAGGCCAAAATTCGGCTGCCCAACATTATCAAGAAGATAATGAACCACACACTCCTTTTATCGTAATGCCTGTACCAGAACCGGAACCAGAAATATACAATAATTCACCCCAATCTCCACCTTTTGTCCCACAACGAGTACAATCTCCACCTTTTATCCCACCTATATCCATGTATGACGGTCCTTCATCCTTACCTGGGCCTGAACCAAATCCTCACCCCAGACCGCCACCAGTACAGGAAGATCCAAACGAGTCGGAATTTGAATTTATAAACGAGATACCGGAGGAGAATCTGCAAACTGGGGATGAATTGGGGGAAGAAGAATGTGACATTAATGATGAAGGAGATGAAGAAGATGAAGAAGATGAAGAAGAAGAATACACACAGCCCACTGTGAGGCAGAATAGAGAGAATATGCCGTTGGGTGGCCGCTATGAGACTCACCCTTTTGTAAACTTCAATGACACATCTGCTTTCTGAGAACCAGATATTTCTTACTATGGTTGTCGGGTTGAGTACAGGAGTGAGCTCGCAAAAGGCCAATACTTCGTAAGTAAAAAGCAACTGACGAAAAAGATCAGAGAGTACCATGTTGACAAGAACAAGGAGACGTATACGAAGAGAAGTGACACATCCCGACTGGAAATTAGATGCAGCACTACGGGTTGTCGTTTCAAACTGAAGGCAAGAGCAACAAATGCCGGAGATACATGGATGATAACTGAGCAAGACACGCCTCACACATGCGAATCTGAGTTTGAAAGGTCGGACCATGCACAACTCACGGCATCAATTTTCGCAGACCTCATCGAGAGAGGCATTAAGGAAGACCCCACTATGAGCATCCGGAGTGTGGCACACTACGTGAGGGTTAGGTTTGGCAGTATAACCCCGAAGTACAACAAACTTTGGAGAGGTCGTGAGATTGCAGTTGCCCGGCAATTTGGGAGTTGGGAAGAGTCGTACAATTTTACGAAACTATTGCTTATCGGGATATGTTACACGAATCCCGGCTCAAAATACCAATTTCTGACAAGTCCGAGCATCGATAAAAATACAGGACTGGTCAAAGAAGGTGTTTAGAAATTCAGGGCCGTGGCATGGGCTTACGGACCATGCATTACCGCATTTGATTACTTAAGGCCGGTGATCAGTATAGATGCAGCCTTGTTTCTGGGCGGTATGAGGGCAGACTTTTGATGGCTTGCGCCTATGATGCCGATAACCAATTGCTGCCTCTAGCATTTGCAATTGTACATACGGAGAATGAAGAGAACTGGGGTTTTTTCTTACACTGGCTTAGGATTAATGTGATTGGTGTGAATAGATTCGTATGTGTTATATCGGACCAACACAAGGGTATCAAAGCTGCATTGAAACCTGAATACGGATGGGATAGGGATAATTTTGTGCACAGATATTGTATCCAACATGTTGCAGATAACCTGGTCCAGGCGTGTGGGAAGGACAAATGGTACGGAACTAGGTTCAAACAAGAAGCCAGGAAGAAGAAGCCAAGAAGGCTGAAAGAGATGTTCGAAGATTTTTGCTCGGTATGTCTAATATTGTCTAATTTATATCATTTTTGTTTCTTTTAGATGCATTTTGTCTAATTTTGCTTTGTTCTATTGCAGCAAAATCCGACGTGTAATGCTTTTCTGAGGAGAGTGGGCAAAGTACGTCCTGATGATGTCATGGAGCCGTTAAATTTTGAAAAATTTTTCCAGACCTGTGATGAAGGGTACCGATTTGGTATCATGACAACAAATGGCTCTGAGTCCCTGAACGCTGTCTTCAAGGATAGCCGAATGTTGCCCGTGGCTGCACTTGTAGAGGAGACATTCGCCAAGTGCAATAGGTGGTTTGTTCAACGGCGAGAGGCAGCGACGGAGCAAAGCAATGCAGAACAGCCTTTTTCCAGACGGGTACATGTTAAGCTCGCCAAACGGTGGGAGAAAGCTACAAAAATGGATGTCATCCCATACTCGCACGGCGAAGGTAATTACCAAGTCACGGGCCCAAATGAATATGTTCCAGTGGTCCAAATGCAGGATGGAACTATGTCAATTATTCATAGAAGGTTCCAGTATATCGTGACAGTCGGGCCAGAGAGAAAAGTGGAATGTACATGCAGAGGTATCCAATTAACTGGAATTCCGTGCGCTCATGTGTTAGCGGTTTGTCGTCATAGAAACTGGTCACCCAACCTATTTGTTGCCCACTGGTATAGGGTGGACTACCTTCTGAGTACTTGGAATGCACTGTTTGTTCCTTATGGCAATCCTGAAGATTGGCCTGCAACCACTACCCCTAAAATTGAGCCAAACAAAGATTGGATACGGCGTGGTAGGAGAAAACACATCCGTCAAGATATGACCATGGATGAAATGCAAGGTAGGCGACGGGGGCACCGTCCTCGCCGTTCCACTTCTGACAGGCAGAGGCGAGGTATGTCACATTCATTCCTAATTATTTTCGGTTCCAATGTTGAATAGCTTACTAACTAACATATTTGGGCTGCAGAGGCTCATAACGCAGCAAATGTAGCAGAGAATGAGCGAGTTATGGCAGAGGCGAGTGGATCGCAAGGGCCGCGGCGAAGCACAGCCAGAAGCCGTACAGCAGACCGTGAAAATGCAAATATGATGTTTAGGGAGGCAATGGGAGAAGTACTGGCAGGACGGGAGGCGGTTGGAATGCAAGGGCCTTCAGGTACTACCCAGCGAAGAAGGAGCACAACTCAAGCAGGTAGGAGGAGCACATCTGGCGCAAGGCCATCCGATACAGCACACCAGCGAGAAGAAGGAGTGCAACCAGCTAGAAGGAGCACATCTCAATTAGGAAGGACGAGCACATCTGGTACAGCTAACGAAGCGCAAGCAGGACCGTCCGGTACAGCTAACCGGCAAGACGAAACAGTGCAACAAGATAGAAGGAGCACATCATCATGGGGATCTGGTTGGCTCAGGGGCCTTCCTTTTAGAAGGAGTTGTAGGAATTAACTTTTAAGCGCTAACAGCAGCTATAAAAAAAAATGTTAGAAAAAATAAAGGTTATGATAAAAGGTTCATAACGCATAAAAATGTGTTGTTTTAGATGCATTACCTGGCGAGCACCTTTCCGTCCAGTAGGGGTATAACCATCGTCTTCGAATATCTGTGAGCGAAGAAACTCGCCGTAATCTCCCTCTATATACACCGAAGCCATGCCGACCCGCAGGTACCAAGCCTGATATCTCAATAGGGGATCTCCCTGGAACTGCATCGCATCAATCTCCGGCATCTGCCATAAGTTGGCACTCATATTGCCCGCCTTGATGTAGTACTCCGAGTGATGCTCACTCCAATCTCTATCCCAGTGATTACCGTGTGTTATCCTGTAATTCATATGTCAGTTGCAATTTAAAGACAAGAACTAATGTTAAGTACAAAAATGCTAAAAAGAACATAACTTACCCGTGTAGCCTCATGATCACATATCTCGGGACGTCTGGATCTGCGGGGATGAGTGGAGGAAAATGAAACTGACGGAGCACCCGGTCTGGATAGTGGTGCTCCACTATCCAGAAGCACACCAGCGGTCCCCTGTAGAGCCACATCTCCTGATCATCCGCTACAATCTGCGGCAGCCTCCCCTCAGTGTATAGCTCATGGTACGGAGTCCAGCGCACCTGCGTCTCACCCAGAGTCTGAATCTGAGATCGGACCGTCCTGATACCTGCTGTCTTTCCGTGAGGGTTGTCCTTGTACAAGTGATGTCCGTACCATTTCATGCCGAATGCCAGTCGATTTCCATTTTCGGGCTCTCCCCATGGATCCTCGTTCGGCTGAGGTACCCCCACCGGTAGCCGTGACCACGACCAATGCTGCAGAAGAAGCATTGGCCCGTAGATTTGCTTAGTTTTCCGCTATATTTTTGAAGAATACCAGCCGTCAGTGACAAGTTAAATAATTAAAATAATACAACAAGTGCATGACAATGTAGGTAATTAAAATAAGACATAAATAGCATACTAACCTTGCAACCGTGGCACAAGTTGGAGTAGAGATGTGCTAGGACAGCCCCACCCAAGTTGTACCTGCCGCTCGACGGCTGAAGGTCTCGCAGCAGCTGTAGATACATCATCGGGATGGCTTTACCACTAGCATCAGCAAACATGACAGAACCAAATAGGTCCATCACGAATCCCCATGTGTATCTGTAATATCAAAATTATAGAGCAACTCATTTTTCCGCATGAAACAGAGTACAAAATAAATATAATACAAATAGTTTGTATGAGTACCTCTGAATCTCGATCGGAGTGGAATCGCTACCTATACCTCTCGCAAACATAGCTCGCAGCTTCGTCTTGTCCAGACAGTACTTGGACTTCCCCCCGTTGCTGCGTATATCTGGCTCCGCTCCCAACAACTCAGCGAGCATGTAATTAATCGTCGTGTCATCTGGATCTGTGGGGTCAGATATGCCACCAACGGGCACGCCCTGGATAGGCAAACCCCATAGAGCACTAACGTCCTGGAGAGTCACTGTCATCTCTCCAAAAGGTAAGTGGAACGTGTGCGTCTCGGGGCGCCATCGCTCCACTAGTCCTGCAATCAGGGACGCGTTGATGGACTTAGTCTCCGACTGTAGAATATCGACCAAATGCTGCACCCCCAAATTTTGCAGATACGCCTCCATCTCCGGGTAGTACTGCATGTCCGGATACCGACCCCTGGCATTTATAATTGCCTCACTCTGCGTTCAAAAAAGTGAACAACATGAAAACCTAAAAATACAAAAATTCAACAAAATCCAAACTTAAAAAAAAAAAGTAATCAAGTACCTCTTTAGATGCATCTGAGACTCGGTGCTCCCCGTGAGGCATCCATAATAAAGGACTGAAATGATCCTTGCTGTCAGTGGGAATGGGCTCATCAACCGGGTCGGCTGCGGGTGGTCTCCTAGGCCGTCCCCTAGCCATCCTACGTTAAAAAAAAAGGTTAAACATGCTACAATTAGCTGTCCAGAAATTGCACAAAGATGATTGAACTGAATCATCAAACCTACTTCTAAGTTTACACATAAATTACACAGAAATTCAATCACATAACCGTATTATATAATAATATTTTATACAATTTCGCTAAAATATTAACAAAATAAGATTTTAAAGGAAAATCAATTCTTGAATAAATAAATCTATATTAATTGATTTTTAATGAAAAAATAAATATATCCAATTTTACCGATTAAAAATTTGAATTTAATGGGAGAATTTGGTTTTCAATCAGATTAGAAATTTGTCTTCTAAATATATAACATTTGAGACTTTAAAGGTAAATTTGGTTTTCAATCAGACGGTTCGAATTAATCAGACGGTTTGATCAATCAGACGGTTCGATCAATCAGACGGTTCGATCAATCAGACGGTTCGATCAATCAGACGGTTCGATCAATCAGACGATTCGATCAATCAGACGCAATCAATCAGCGCAATCAATCAATCAGACGGTTCGTCAATTTGGCTTAAACATTTCCATTTCTAATTCATCAATTTGGCTTAAACATTTCTAATTCATCAATTTGGCTTAAACATTTCTAATGGCTTAAACATTTCTCTAATTCACCGATCAGATCATCAGAGAAATACGAAAAGAATTCTAATTACCTTCAAAGATGATTGAATCGACGATCGGCGGTGAAGAGGCGGAGAGACGGCCTAGGAGGGGTAAAGAGGCGGAGGGACGGCTAGGCGGCGAGGCAGAGGGACGGAGGCGCAGCCTTCTTTCTTCTTTCTTTTTTCCTTTCTTTTTTCCTTTCTTCTTTCTGGCGGCGAGCCCTTTCCCTTTCTGTTTTTCTTTTTTTTGGCGGAGAAGACACAGAGAAGAAGAGTCACGGGTGGGTTATGCGTTCCGAATTAAAATTTCCGGACGCTAGGATTCCTAGCGTTTTGGGTAAAAATAAAAATATTTTAAAAACCTGGTTATTTATATTAAAATATATTTTTTTTGGGTAAAAATAAAAATCACGGCGGACTCCCTATGTTTATAATTATACAGCATGAATACATTCAAATTGTTATGAATGTAGGTTATACAGCTTGAGGTATAAATGTTAGATAATTTTTTTTTGGTCATGGTCTTATAAAAGATTAAATCATCAAAACTGACAATTATATTCAAAATTAGATTAAGACGGGTTAAAATGTTATTTAGATCAATTTGAAAAGTATAAATGTATTTTACGCAATATAATTTCTAGAAATATATTTTTTAGGTTGTTGTGTGCATCTTAAATATTCTTTTATTAATTCTGAACTCATGTCAAGTTATTAAATCACGAAAACGGACAATTATAGTCTAAATAATACCTAATATGGGAACACATATTTATTACATAAATTTCGAAAGCATGAATTAACTTATACCCATCTTTACCTCTAGTAAAGATTTTACAGTTTGATATATATATGCCTCTATATATATATATATGAAATTGCTAATATGCTTTGCATAGCATAGAGGGCCTCCGTGCTACGACTCAATATTTGAGTTTCAAAATCTTAACGGTCGATCCGAAATGTTCAACATGATCTCCATATGAATATGTACTTGCAAACCAAATTTTACATTTTTTAGAATTTTTTACTATTTTTTTAGATATGTAGAAAATCACTTGATCTGAAAATTCTGTACCATTTAGATCAAGTGTTTTTCTACCTATCTAAAAAAACAGTAAAAAAATTCTAAAAAATGTAAAATTTGGTTTGCAAGTACATATTCATATGGAGATCATGTTGAACGGTTCGAATCGACAATTAGAATTTTGAAAACTCAAATATTGAGCCGTAGCACGGAGGTCCTCTATGCTATGCATAGCACCGTAGCCAACTCCTATATATGCATGCTAGTTTTTTTTTAATATATAAATTATGGCCAATTCAAGTGAAAGCTTAGTAATTATACTCTAAAAATAACCTCATTAATGTAAGTATATAATATTGGATCAATTTGAAAAGTATAAATATGTTATTACGCAACCTAATTTTCACTTTTCTAGTAATGCATTTACAGTTTGTTGTGTGCTTTTACAATTTGAAATAACAATCAATTTTGGTGATTTAAAAATATTTTCAGAATTATTTGAAAACATCTTACATGCAAGCAATTTTTTAAGTTGATCTAATAATTACGTTACAATTTATATATTTTTCCGAAATTGCTCTAATAATTATTTGGTGAAGCATTAGATAATATTTGAGATATAACTGTCCATTTTGTTGGATTATTCACTTATAAAGACTCCATAATTAATCAAAAGTATCGATAATGAATGAATTTTTGAATAAATACTATAATAGATCTAGTTCTTGCCGAAATTTTTATTAATATACAAAAATTACAAAATTTCACAATTTACACCCTTTTGGAAAAATTCCAAAACTACACAATCCGCAAAAATAATCCTGCGGAAATTCAATGAATTTCTGCAAAATTATTCACTAGATCTGAAAAATCTCTTTCCGTAAAATTATTATGTGGAAATAGAATTTTGGTTTTTTATTTTAATTAAATAGAAGATGTTATGAATTTTTATTTTTTCTATTGAAATATTATAAATGTTTTATATTCCTTTGAAAATAGATGGAATATTATATAATTAAATTTACTAAAAAGACTGCTCCAAATAACACGGATCAATATTTTTCAGGTCGGATTTTTTGTAGCTGTAAGAAAAATTAAAATATTTTCTCTGTGTTACTGGAAAAAATTGAAAATATTGATCCTGGTTATTTTTGAATTTTTTTTATTTGATATCATTCCACATAGCTGATTTTTTTGTTAATTTTTTAAAATAGATGAAGAAACTTAAAATTTGAATGTACTGACCACACGATAATTTCTTTATTTATCTAGAAGTGACTTTTGAACCAGGATCAATAACTCAGATCCAAAATATTTTTATTTTTTTTCCGGTAACAAACCAAGAAATATTTTAATTTTTCTAACATCCGCAAAAAATCCAGCCTAAAAAATAGTTATTTGGATTATTTGTCGCATTATTTCTAATAAATTCAATTATATAGTATTCCATCTATTTTCAAAGAAATATAAAAATATTTCTAATATTTCAATAGAAAAAATAAAAAATCATAACATCTTCTATTTAATTAAAATAAAAAACCAGAAATCCAATTTCCGCAGAATAATTCAACGGAAATAATATTTCCGGTGAATTATTCTACGGATTCTGTAGTTTTTGAATTTTGATCAAAACGGGTGTAGATTCTGAAATTTGTTAATTTTTTTGTATATTACTAAAATTTCGGAAAACTGGCATGATAAGATATATCCTTTCGAAATTTCTCTAAAATAATTTAGTTAAATTTTAAATATAATAAAAAACATAAAAGTCAAATTTGGATATTTAATTACTTAAAATGCAATCAAACTTATTTCAAAACAATGCAATTTGCTTAACTAAGATATTTTGTTGGAGTAATAATGATCCACAAGTTTTTTTACTTTAAAAAATTGGCGAAAATTTGTTCTTGAATAATATACTTGTATGATTGTATCTCTAATCTGACCAACTTCATACATCCATCATTCACCTCTTTTAATACATATTAGGGTGGATCTTATAGCCGAAATTTTTAAACATAAGAAAATATTAAAAATAAGAAATGCGGAATTTGAGAAATGAAAGGCAGCAGGGGACCATGGTGTCCCGCAGAGACGCCATGGCACATCTCAACCCAAGAAACAAAAAAAAAATATATATATATATAATATTTATATATATATATATGGCGTCCCGCAGGGATGCCATGGCTTGTTACTGCTTTTCTATTTTTCAAATTCTCACGGTGCATTTCTTATTTTTAATATTTTTTTTCTTATGTATAAAAATCTCGGATCTTATAGTGCTCGATTTTATAAATGAATACTCAAGAACAAATTTTGAGATTAACAAGATAGTGTTTACATATCGTCAAACCAAAATTCATTTTGAACAACATTTATTTAAAAATTAAAAACCGTGCATGTATATAAATAAATGTACTCTTATCTTTCTAGCCGTATGTATGAAATCAAATAAAAATTATCAGTAGTGAATGAAATCATTGCTCTTACCTCGGTTTGTCCGTTTGTCTATGGACAAATGACATGCTCGTAGCTAAAACACTTGAAATCTTGAGCACGCCTAATTTGGTGCTATTTGTATGTTTTTACTGTACAAGTTGTATAATCTGCTCTACCGAAAATTTTATTAATATCCAAAATTATTAATTAATTTAAAAAATGCACCTTGTTCTCTTGGAATTTCAAAAATGACCAAACCGCAAAATTTATTTCCAGTTTCAAGCTACCTTTCCGCAAAAATAATTCCCGGTTTTGGCCTCTCCGAAACTGCAGAAAAAATTTCCGGTTTCTAGAACCAGAGATTAAATTCCCGGTTTCTTGATTCATAACCGGGAAACAAATTTGCGGCTTGAGATCCGAATTTTTTTTTTGCGGTTTAAGACATTTTGCCTATATAATGGGCAGAACATTCATACACATTTCAGAACTCTCATACACAATCATACACATTTCAGTGAAGAGTAGAGTGACAGTGACAGTGACAGTGTCGCATGCGACAGTGACAGTGACAGTGCTGCATACGACGTAGAGAGACGTCAAAATTTATACTTTGCATAATTAAGAATGAGAGAATCTGAACCCTAGAGGCTCTCTATTGTTAAATTCAAACATTAGCACAATTAGCGCCACCGCATCAAACCTTTAAGGTATTGAACCATGTTTTAAAAATCTCCCGATAACCTAAACTAGTGAAAAGTATTTAAAATCTAATACACTATCCTTGTGGATCGACACCCCAATTATACTACACAGTAGGATCATGCGCTTGTGATATGAACGTAAGTAGAAATTATAATTTATAAATCTTTAAAAGTTGTAGTACCATTTTGGTTCATCAAAATTTTCTAAATTATTCGAACAATATCCTAAACTATTTTGGAATTTTCTAAAATATTCTAAACCATTTTTAAAATTTCTAAAATATTCTAAACTATTTTGGAATTTCCTAAATTATTTGAACAATATTCTAAACCATTTTGAAATTTCCTAAAATATTCTAAACTATTTTGGAATTTTCTAAAACATTCTAAACTATTTTGGAATTTCCTAAATATTCGAACAATATTCTAAACCATTTTGGAATTTTCTAAATTATTCTAAACCATTTTGGAATTTTATAAAATATTCTAAACCCATTTTAGAGTTTCCTAAATTATTCGAACAATATTCTAAACCATTTTGGAATTTTTTAAATTATTATAAACTATTTTGGAATTTTCTAAATTATTCGAACAATATTCTAAACCATTTTGGAATTTCTAAAATATTCCAAACTATTTTGGAATTTCCTAAATTAGCGTTTGCAATATTCTAAACCATTTTGGAATTTTCTAAATTATTCGGACAATATTCTAAACCATTTTGGAATTTCTAAATTATTTGGACAATATTATAAACCATTTTGAAATATCCTAAACTAATTTACTATTTTATAAATTAATAGTAAATAAAAAATAAAAAATACCTGAACCGAAGTGCCGATCGATTAGACAGTCGGAGAGACACGGAGAGACGAGAAGAGAAAAAGGGAGAAAGGGAGATACAAGAAGAGAGACAGGGAGAGACGGTGTGAGGGATAGAGGAGGTGCTGCGTCATTTAAATATTAGGAAAACTCCGAAACCGCAAATAAATTTCCCGATTTCATAAGTTTTGATCTCCGATTCTTCAAAACCGCAAATTTTATCAATGGAGCTGAATTTGCAAATTTAATCTTTGGTTTCTAAAATCGGCAACTTATTATGCGGTTTTGGATAGCCTAGAACCGGAAATTTTGTTTCTGAAAAGTTGGCTTAGAACCTGAAACTTTTTCTCCGTGTCATGGTGAAGTTTTTGAAATTAATTAATAATTTTGGATAGTAATAAAAATTTCGGTCTGCTCTACCTAGCTATTATATCTATATCTTTGTGATATTTTTAAGAACACATTTCTTCTGAAAGAATATTTTTTATAATATGTTAAATATATTGTCGAGAAGGAGATTGCTGAGAATTTCTTATTTTATATTTTGTAAAAGATTCAGGTAAAGAAACTGAATTATTAATTCAGTTCCTTATAATATAAAAATCGGATCAATGATTTTGTTTCTTGTATGACATTGATTTTTTTTTATCATTTATCTTTTTCCGATAAAATATTTACTTACAAAAATAAAAAAAAATATGTTTCTTCTGGAGAATAGTGCACACTCTTTATTTTCAATTTAAAAACCATGGGGTTATTCATGCATTTTCAACCAATTTATACTACAGGCACTTAGTAATGTACATTTAGAAAGATGAGGGATCCGATTACAACATTTTTGAGTTACCACAATGTTACCACAACTATTTTTTTCATTTTCAAAGTTCAAATCGTCGATCCAAACCGTTCAACATGATCTCAACAATAAAATGTGCTTGCAAATTGAATTTTACATTTTTTTTGAAATTTTTTACTATTTATTAAGATGGGTACAAAATTCAATGGTCTGAATTTGACTAGTTTTTTTTAAAATACTTAATAAATAGTAAAAAAAAATTCAAAAAAATGTAAAATTCGATCTGCAAGCACATTTTATTGTGGAGATCATGTTGAATGGTTTGGATTGACATTTAAACTTTGAAAATGAAAAAAATAATTGTAGTAACTTTGTGGTAACTCAAAAGTGTTGTAATCGGATGCCTCCCCTGTAAAGATATTGGCATACCACATATTTAGATGTCACACAAGATCTCCGAAGGAAAAGAAAAGAAAAACCTAGCATTTGTGAAACGAGTGGATCAAAGCAATTGGTAATCTAATCACCAAACAATCATAAATATATACAGAAAATCAAGTTTTAAAGTCATTCGTGTCTTCAATCATCTAATCGTATTTATCTTTTCATTTATTCCAATCCGACGTCTCATATGTTTATAATATTTTCTCTTCATTTAAAAAATAAATTTTTGATGTGTCTGAATTGTAATAAAACTGTATTCTTCTGATGGATTTTTTGCACGACTTATCGTATTATTCTTAATTAATTATACAAAATCATATCGTTTCAAAAATAATTATTTATGTTTATAATTTAAAGTTTTTCTCCAAACCAACATTTCTCTAATACTAGCAAAGAGTTATGCAAATATTGTCCGTATTATATACGTATTATTAAACTTATTTGTTTATCGATCCGCCTCAGACTTATTTTAAAGGAGAAATTTCATGTATACCTTTCAGAAAACTTTAAACATATTAGCCCATCTAAGGTTCATAATATTATATTTACCCTTCTAAATTTCAAAAACTCACGAAATTATCAAATTTATTGCATTTTTTATTAAAAATCATTTTAAAATATGTAATATGTGTAAGAAAATATTTAACATTTTAATTGGGCAATGTTTGAGGACAAATGATTCGTTTATCTATTTGCGACGTATACAAGTAGGGCTGTAAATGAATCGAGTTTGAGCGAGTTAAAGCGAGCTGTAAATGAGCGAGTTACGAGTTTGAGCAATTTTGCCCAGCCCTAATACAAAGTGACATTTAGGCATACGCTTTTGTGTTCGTCACAAATTAGAAAATGAAATATTATATCTCACAACTGTCCAATTAGAAGACTGAACATTTTACTTAAATTAGTTAGGTTTTTTTTTTGTTTTTTAATAAATGACAAAATAGGTTTAAAATGAGTTTTAACAGAAAAAACAATAAATTAGACAAAAAAAATTCTTTTGAAATTTAGAAGGGTGAATAGATATTAATGATTTTTAACTTTTTATATAACAAATACGATAATTTTGAAGTTTTTAAATACTTAATAGGTTGCTTTTTTTTTCTTTTTCTTTTTTGAAAAATCGACATTTCACGTCCGACTTAAACTCAAATTCTATCAGTTCACCTTTCAATTTTTAACTCTGACTAGGGATTAAAAAAGGCACGGCGTAACCGATACAACATGACACGTGTGCTAGTTATGTGTCGTGATTCACGTACCACATGCTGTGACTATTTTTTGATAATTTGACACGGTACAACACGTCACTTGAAAGATTTGGTCACAACACGGCACATCACGTGGTCACTCAAGTCATGTATAATTAGGACTGTTTGAATCTTGAATAAACTAACTTAAATTATAGAAAAATAGTTAAATATGATCAAATATATAGTAAACATGATCAGTTACGTTTGAATGTGACTAATATATCATAACCATTGACGTGCCGTAACTATTATTCTAAATTTAATCACAACACGTCACGTATTTTATTGACTCGATTCTTAAACCATTATGATAAAAAAAATCAAATAATTGTAATCTCAAAATAGTCAACCACGAAATAATTTAAGTTTCAACATAACAACATTCTGAATAACGCGAAACTCTTAAATATGATCAACTGATGATGTCACCTGTATACAAAATCACAATAAATCTAACAGTTTTATATTTTACGCACAAATGATCTCTTATACTCTATATGTGTCCTTAGAGCATCTCCATCTCTGATATTATTATTGTTTTTAATCTGATGTGACAGTTTCTAATTCAATTTCAGAGATGTGAGAGAGTTTCTTATTTAGAAACTATGCAGTAAAGTTTCTTATTAAGAAACTGTTTATAAACTCCATGCTGATCAAATGATTGGCTCAAATTATTTCTCCTTTTTAATTTGTTGCTGACGTGGCTTAATAGAAACTCTAAAATTAATTTCAGGAATGTGAGAGTTAGAAACTTTAGAGACCTTAATTTCTAAAAAGTAGTTAACAGTTATTTAGAAACTAATTTGAGTTGCTGGAATGTATATGCTCTTAGGCCACAGGAAATGCACAGAAATAACAACATATTTTGCAGATGAATATAATCATATATCGGAAAAAAAATAAAAATATAATCAAATTTTCTTCAATGTAATAAACTTTGGCACCAGTATCTCAAATTAAAAAAAATATAGAATCATATTTTTGAATTTTTTTTATGTCAGGATATGACTCCATCAGTGTCAGTACTCCTCAGGCCACAGAAAATCAGCAAGACCAAAAAAGACTTAACTAAACCCCAAGTCATAAACCAAACCCGCTCCCACAGGTAGCGTCCTTTAGCAAAACCTCCTTGTCTGTTTGTCCTTTAATCCAAGGATAAGAACAACAGGAGCGAGGCCACGCCGCTCGCTACACGACAACAATGGGTGGTTTTGGGCCTTTTTCTATCCGTCCTTCCCTCTCTTTCTCTCGCGTTCCCAACGAAATTTACAAATTCAAAAGAAAACAAAAATCATGAGAGAAAAAAAGAGGATGGTGGTTTTGTTTTTGTATTTGTTTGCATTTGTTAGGTCCCTTTTGTCCGTTTCTGAGGATATGGAATAACGAGGCCATGACTTATTCCCCGCTCCTTCGAGTCGAGACAAAATCTTTTGTCAACATGTTAATGCCCAGGTTTGACAGCAGCTAATAGTCTAAAAGAAGCAATTTTACATAATAACCCTCAACTTTTTTGTTTTTCTGTCTTGGTCCCCGACCATGGGCCACTTGTTTTTATTTTTTTGGGTGGCAGCGTGTTTGACAAGTTAACTTGCAAAAATAAAATCAAATTTAGATAGTTTAATAATTAGATAAAGAGTGAGGCTACGGTACTATGCATAGCACAGTTTGGTCCGTGCTATGGCTCAATATTTGAGTTTTCAAAATCCTAACGGTCGATCCGAACCGTTCAACATGATTATAAAATGAATATGTACTTGCTAACCAAATTTTACATTTTTTCGATTTTTTTTACTATTTTTTTAGATAGGTAGAAAATCACTTGATCTGAAAATTCTGAACCATCTAAAAACAATGCATATATTAGTTTTAAATACATTTTTTAATTTTTTTAATCCGAAATATTAATATTATTTTCTAATAATGCGAGATAGACAATTAAAAAGTTCTTTATTATGTTGGTAAGTGAAGTAGCAAGAGTTAAAATACATAAAAAAATAGGTCTTTTAACTTGTAGACTGGTGCAAGAAATAAGAAGAATTTTCAGACCATAGTTGGGTTAATTTTGCACAGTTATTTATAACTCATACACTAAATTTGTTTCATTGGGAACATTGATGCGAGTGAATTAGAGAACTGTACAGGTCTTATGTGCTAAATGTAGCTGACAAAATGAGAATATCTAGTTGGAATGATTTGTGGAATACATCGCTTTATTCTGTCTTTATGTTTTCATACTTGGATTTTACTAGTCATGGGTTGTATGAAAACTGTTATCTGATGTGTTAATATATTGGAGGTTAGCTTATGTAACAAGATGTTGATGTTTATGTTAGATAGTGTTTCCATTTCTTGCGACAATTTATTTTATTTTTATTCTATCATATTATATGCATGATGTGTAGTTAATGAAAAAAAATAATATATGATGTGTGCAAGTTATCTTTGATTTTTTTTTTTATAATTATTGAGTTTTGAAAAGAAATAAAAACTAGTGACCTGCTATGGGTTACTTCTCAAAAAGAGCTATTTTAAAAAATTATATATGTTGACTTGTAAAAAATTTAGATTTTAATTACAGTGGGGCACAAAATGATAAGAGAAATTATTTTAAAGCACTTCAAATATTTTCCATTTGGCACCTTAATGTATTTGAATTAGCGCTAAAGTAGGTATGAAAAGGAGTATTAATGCCAGGATAACAAAAATATGTTTGAAATTGTTTTTTCGAGATTAAGACTAGAATATATATGAAAATTATTATATCTGTGCTCTCCTAATATTTTTGAAACGAAAATTAATTTTGTTTGAATGATGAATGCATATAAAGCCATCGGTCAATAACTTAACTCAAAAACAATTTTTAGAATTTTTTTTTTGTCAATAAAAATTCAAATATCTAAGAAAATATAAAACTAACTAACAACATAAATAACTCGATCCAGTTGATGTATTGACGGATTTGAAGGACAACCTCCTCTTGTGAATTTATAAAATTTTTGAGATATTTTAAATTTTGAATCGATTAACAATTTTTTTTTTATCCGTTCAGATTTTTGAAATAATTTTTTCATTAATATTATCTTGTAAATTTCAAATAAATTTTGTATTGAACAAAAAATAATTTTCTGAGTAAATTTAAGATTAAGTTATTTAAAAAAATGTCACTTTCCAGTATAGTGCACCTTCTCTGAGACTCTGAGGAGGAAATGTCAGATTTGAAACTTTGGAAGAGCAAAACAGAGAAAAATGACAAGTAGGATAATTTAAGGAGGAATAGAAAGAGAGGCTCTCCTCCACACAAATTCCATATTCGTTCAATACTACAAAACAAGAGGCCACAGCGATGGAGACAAAAGCGAAGTCCCTTGTCCTTTTCCCCTCACAACTCAAAATACTACCTCCTCCTTTCTTTTTCTTTTTTTTGAAAATTTGGCAGCAGCTGCCAAAATATATCTCTCTGTTTTTCTCCCTGCGACTTCTAGCTCTCTCAATGATAAAAAAATGATAAAAAAAAAAAAAACTTCTAGCTCTCTCTCTCTCTCTCTTCTCTGTGTACCTGTACCCATTCACATAAGAATTCGCATCCTCTAAGATATCTCAAAATTTGAGTGTTTTCCTAGAAAATCTCAACCGTTCAAATACGTTCTACACGAATCTCAAAGCATAAATAATACTGGATCCCGCGCTATCCTCGAATAGGCACCGTACACGTCGGTCACGCAAAAGTTGAGATATCTCAGAGAATATGCTCTCTTCACATAATACGGTAATCTACAGAAAGAGTCCCTTGTTCACACTTCATATCTGATACCACTCTCTGTTTTCTTTATCTTAGAAGTCTGAAACTAAAACCTCTTCTCAGAAATCTACAGAGATCCTGTTCTGAGTTCTGTCTAAACTCTCTAAATCTCTGACTGAGAAGAAACACTACTTTCTTCCATTTCCATTCAACAAACATTTCATTGCCTCTTCTCTCTTTCTTTCTCTTTCACAAAACAAGAAACAAGGCACTGGCACCATGACCCAAGAAGAGAATGGCTCCTCAACCTCTACAACCTCTTCCTCTCCTCTGCAATCCTTCTCTCAAATGCCGCTTTCGCCTCCTCCCGCTTCCACCGCTCCTCCTCCTACCTCACCTCTCCCATCGGCCTATCTCCAAAACCTTCGCTCTGATGAGCGAGGCCTCTACCTCATCCATTTCCTTCTAAACTGTGCCAACCATGTCTCCGCCGGCCGCCTTGACCATGTAAGCACTCTGTTGCAGCACATTTCACTTCTCTCTTCACCGGACGGCGACGCCATGCAGCGCCTCTCTGCAGCCTTCTCGGTCGCCTTGGCACGCCGGTCCCTACGGCCGTTTCCTGGTCTTTACCAAACACTCGTCGGTTCAGGCTGTTCTGCCTCGGCCCCTGCTGTTGCTGCAGCTAGGCATGATTTCGTCAACCTGTGCCCGTTTCTTCGGTTGGCTTTTGCAGCGTCGAATCAGGCCATAGTTGAGGCAATGGAAGGGGAGAAATTGGTACATGTGATAGACTTAGGCGCATCAGACCCAACACAGTGGATTGAGCTGTTACAACTTCTTGCGGCGCGGCCAGAGGGCCCGCCACACCTGAGACTTACTGCAGTTAGCGAATCCAAGGAGGTAACCAATCAGATATCAGTTTGTCTAACCAAAGAAGCAGAGAGGCTTGATGTACCTTTTCAGTTCAATGCCATACTAACCGACCTGAACTCATTGGATGTAGAGAAATTGAAGGTGAAAACCGGCGAGGCATTGGCCGTTAGCTCGGTTCTCTCTCTCCATCTCTTGTTAGGCAATTCAAATTGTCAGATCGAGGATTTTCTCAATGCACTCTGGAATTTAGCTCCCAAAATCATGGTGGTCACTGAGCAAGAATCAAACCACAACTCGCCGGTTCTAACTGAACGGTTTGTCGAGGCATTGAATTACTATGCTGCTGTGTTCGACTGTCTTGAATTGACGGCACCAAGAAACTCGGTCGAGAGAGCACGAGTGGAGAGAGTGCTGCTTGGAGAGGAAATAAAAAACATGATAGCATGTGAAGGGGCAGAGAGGAAGGAGAGGCATGAGCGGGTCGAGAGCTGGGGGAAGCGAATGGAGGCGGCCGGTTTTGGCCGGGTGCCGATGGGTTATTACGGGTTGTTGCATGTAAGGAGAATGCTTCAAGGTTTGAATTGTGACGGGTACAGAGTAAGAGAAGAGAAAGGTTGCTTCTTTGTTTGTTGGCAGGACCGGGCACTCTTTTCGGTCTCGGCATGGCGGTGCCGCCGGTTCGATTGATCAGTACTGGTTCATGGTTCTATTCTGATACGCAAAGAGATGATGCTAATTTGAGGGTCTTAATGTTTAACTGATTTTAGTTGATAGGATTTGAAACCATCTCCATTTGTTTGCTTTGTGTAGAGCAAAATTTGAAATTAAATCCGTTTGTGTATTATGTTAGATATGTTCTGAAGATGCATGCATCTCTGGTATATCTCTTTCTCGGTATCATTTTATTTGTCAGAAGAGAGAGATCTGTTGTTGTAAGAAAAAATATCAGGAGTCTAGGTCTTAGTTTGTTCTCTACTTTTATTTGTATGTTAGATATTGTGATAATCCCATGTTTATATTAAGTTATTAACTATCAAATTTCCTGTTTATTTCCTGAATGAATCAAATTCGACCACATGTTGGTTTGCTACGAAGCTGATGTTGACAGCTTTCTGTTTTTTGCTAGAATAAAATGAGATATCTCATGGCAAATGCAATGACACTGTCATTTAATCTAATTACAACTCGTAAATTTTAAAAATAATTGTTAGTTTTTTTTGTTTTTTGTTTAGATGAGGCCGCCTGTAGGCCATAAATTCATTATAAAATATAAAGTTTGGAGTACATAACAAATCACAAGTCACAGATAACTTCCCTGATTGCCTAAACTACCCCTCAAACTTCAAAAGCTAACGTGATACCAGTACATAATAATAAAAACTAACAAATTAAACAACCCCAGAGACTACAAAAAAAACATGATACCAGTACGCAGCAGTTCATTTTAAAAACATAAAAAAATTAACAAAAGTTATTCTCGTAAATTGATCAACTACACTCATTACAATAATAGAAAAAAGAAAAATGAGAGGAGAATAGACACCAAATTTATCCGGCCCATATGTTACAACGAAGCCCCAATTAACCCAAAGACCTATTTAAAGCCTTCATTTTTGAACTTTTTGCAAAATTTAAATTTACCTCTAAATGTGTTGATCAATTCTTTGATAAATCGTTAAATTATCACTTGCAGGATAGTCTGATAAATAATATGTATTTTAGTAGTCTTCTTTTGATTGTCCGCCAATATCTCTCATATTAGAATTTGGGTAGAAAATACTAAGTAATTAATTATTCTATCCTAAATTTTGATTTTTGAAGTTACATTTGTAATGAATCAATCAAAGTTTATTAAGTCCGGTATGCATATGTACTACATTTCAGTGCAATAATTTATGGAACTACTTCAAATTAAAGAAACATTTTTTTCATGACCCAACTACATTACATTGTTTTTGCGTGTAATCAATTTGCTACCAAAATTGTTGAGATTATTTTTTGCATGTCACAATCGTTATCACCATGAGATATATATTCTAAGTCTCAAATCATCCATAATTTGTTGTGAGGCACTTTATTTCAATTTATTAAAAAAAAATAATTAGTGCTAAAAAAATTGGAACGTATTTTCTAACAAGAATGATATGTCGATACCGCCAATTTTCTATATATTACGAAAAACACCCTTCCCATTTCAATTACCGTATCAAATCCAATTAACGACATAAAAGCTACAGAAAAAATTGAAACAAACACATTCTGTGAAAAGATAAAACGGAGGGAACAAACTATATTTTATATAAGAAAATAACCCTACAAATCGTCGTTTTTTTTTCCATGAAAACACTATAATATCCAATTTGCACATGGAAACTTGACATTTTTCTTTAATCCCTTTTATTTAGCTATTATAAAAATTGAACTGAGAAATATATCATTTTATTTTCTTCTTACCCTTCCATTTTCTTCAGATCGATTTATTGTAGGATTAATGGGACTATGGCAGGTGCCATGCCATCTTCCCGATCCACCTCTTCTTCTTCCGACATATTACAACCAATTTTATGGTCTCCTTTAATTCCCAACTCTAGTTTCGCTATCAACACTTTTTGCTAGACTTCTCCTTATTGCCTCTTGCACAAGGGCCTTGTCTTCTACAATTCCATTTATTACGAATAGTTACATGCATGTCCCTAACCATCCTCCCAGTCCACATAATCTCCTTCGGAGCTATTTTCTATCCATACAATATTAATTATTCTCTCTTTCAGCTTTTACCATCTCTTTCCTTTCAAATAGTACCAGAGCTATTTTCTACCTATACAATAGTATTCTCCTTTTTACCATCTCTTTCCATTCAAATCTTACCGGTCTCAGTCTCTCAGAGTCATTTGATACCACAGGTTCTTTCTTGGATGAAACTCCAGCAACACCATCCTCCCATATATATATACTCCCAAAATTTTGCAGGAGACTGCCTGCAAATTAAGAGCATAACTAAATTACTTCAGCAATTATTTGAGCTTTCATACAATATTTTTCATTGAGCAAAATGTTGTTAAACTTACCCTTTTAATTTTCTGGTATTTTTTTCTGTTCTCTCATCTGCACAAGGATTATTAAAAGTGAAAGTGTTACCTCTACATTAACAAAGATTGATCAAATTAGAACATAATTACAAATGTACAAGTTATATCTACCTGGACACGGTGATCCAACTGCATAGATGGACACGGTGATCCAACTGCATAGATGGAGGAAGAGAAGCTGAAACTGCATGATTGATATTGTTTCTCACTAAGGGCTGCAAAAGTTTGTACAATAAGTCAATCGGATGAAAATGAATGATCGATGATAGAAGAAAATAAAAGGGTAAATTTGTCAACTTAATTTTTAAAATAACTAAATAAAGAGTTAAATGAACAAAATGAGATAGAAGAAAAGATGTCAAAGTTTATATGGGCAAATTAGATATTATGGTGTTTTTGTGGGAAGATTGGCTATTTTAAAAATTTACATGGGTACACTAGAAATTTTCTCTAAATTTTATCCAAGGTTTCACACAAAAAATGTAATTGAAGTCGAGCAATTTTCATAACTGGTCTGACAAAAAACAGAAATAGGTTGTTTGCTTAGAGACTGAAATTTAAGTGCCGAGTTTTTCCTGAGAATCTGTTTTAGGCCTTTTGATTCTATGAAACGATCCATAGACATCACCATAGTTAGAACCAAAATAGTTAAAATAACCCTGTGTACCACTTCAGAATCAAAAGGTTTCATCTACTTATAAATACAAAAGTAAATAATAAACAAGAAAATCATAAGGGTTGATAAAAAAAAAAAAAAAAACTATTTTACATGGTTGCTCTCTGAAAGATTTTACATTGCCGCAATCTTTGCTAACAAGCTCAGAAGAGGATAATTTCCTAATTTGCCCCTTAATTGAAATATTAACATTTTTACTTGATTTCCTCTTGATTCACGACCAATGAAGATTGGCAAGGACCATTGCATTCCGGCAACATTATACTCTGCCATACAATACACCACTTAAATTTCCAATCAGTACAAACTTATTCAACTAATAGAAGCTGCACGGTATCTTGAAAAAGATGCATCAATACTCGGATGTACTTCTATCCATGTCAGTGCCGATCTAAAAATACATCATGAATCAATGCATTTTATGCAAAAGAAGACATATCATTGGAACGTTAAGATTCTTATCCATACACAAAATGGATAAAATCAGTCATATGCCAATTATAATATCCATAAAATAAAGTGATTAATTGGCATGGAGCAGGGCTTGGTGATTGTGCTCAAGCCAAGATGTCAAATCTTTATGCTCCTAAATGTTGAAAAATTGCACACTTATCATTAACAAATTGTGAAATGGAATGTATGAAATTCTAAACTTACCTGTTATTAGTCCGGGACAAAATTAGAAAACTAACTCCGCCATGTAAGGAAAATAGTTTGCTTTTCCATTCTTTAAATCTCTTTTCAATTCTTGTAACCAATATAATCATGGTCCCAAAAACTGAAGTACCGACTACCACCAGTGATTACCGACCCATTAGTGTGTTGAATCTAATACCCAAACTGATTTCTAAAGTTCTGTCCAACAGGCAAATATCCAACAACCAAACTGCGTTTGTCCATGGCAGGCAAATATCTGAAAATTTTGTCACCACAAGAGAACTGCTACATCATATTGACGACACTGGAAACCCCGCGGTGTTTGCAAAAATTGATTTTCGAAAAGCTTTTGATTCGGTTTAATGGGATTTTTTGAGGCATATTATGCGGGCTAGAGGGTTCCCAAACAAGTGGATCGAGTGGATAGACGCGCTATGGACAACCTCATCTTCTAAAGTTTGCATAAATGTGGAGCAATCGGACCCGTTCTATCACAAAAGGGGGCTCCGTCAAGGAGACCCCCTATCTCCTATGCTATTTAATATAGCTGTGGACGTTTTTCAACGGATGATCCAGGTGTTGAATAATCATCTTCATATCCCCTGTCACAAAGGATTGGTGATTCTGTAATTGCCCTACAGTATGCAGACGATACAGCAATTCTGGCTAGTGCAGACATAACATCACTAATCTCCTTCAAACTGATCCTAAGGTCATTCACTGCTATCTCAGGATTACAAGTTAATTTTGAGAAAAGCACGTTTATTCCCTTAAACATCAGTTTAGGAGACTTGCCATGGGTCATATCGGTTTTGGGCTGCACTCAAACGACGTTTCCAATTCTGTACCTCGGCATGCCATTGACCATTAAAAGGCCAACCAAAGATCTCTTTGTACCAATAATTGAGAAAATTGAGCGAAGACTTCAAGGGTGGCAGTCTAAGCTAATTTCGAGAGGTGGCCGCCTCCAACTGGTACAGACGGTGCTATCTACAATTCCTATATACCACATGCACTGTTTTCTGCTACCTAAATGGGTGCTGGATCGAATTGATAGAGCAAGAAGAAGGTTTTTATGGGGGAAGTCTCTAAATAAGGGGCGAGGCATATCCTTATGCAATTGGGAACATGTATGCACCCCAAAGAAATGGGGTGGGATGGGATTGTCGGATCTCTATATTAGAAACATCTCTCATTCTTCCATGGTGGTGGAAGTGCTATTGTGAACCTGACTCAATGTGGTCGATAACAATAGTAAAAGTGAGAGGTCAGGGCAACATGAATCCAGGCCCCAAAATTTGGTCAAGCCAAGGCTCCTTTTTTTGGGTAAATCTATATTCAGTTTTGCACTTCTTCTACTGGTCAACAACGTGGCGGGTTGGCAATGGAATGCTTATAGCATACTGGTTTGACAATTGGGGTATTGGTAATCAGTTGTAAGTTGGAACAAGACACCAGAACAGATCAATTTCTCTGAGGGAGGCTGCTCAGTCGGGAATATGGAATGAGGAGCATGAAAGACCGCTATTCTCTGACAGAACAGATGAACTGCTCTGGAATTGGACTCCCAACAGAATGTACAGTGCTAAATCCGTTTATGAGATGCTAAAAGGAGGGGACCAAATTAAATGGGAATTTCATTTCATTTGGAGATACAGCATCCCACCTACAGTCAAGGTATTTGTTTTCTTACTGTTACAGTGCAAGCTCCTGACAAAGGAAGCCATGCAACGACGCAACTTTCACTGTGACTGGAAGTGTAGTCAGTGCCAAGACTGCCCTCTGGAGACGACGCTGTACCTCTTTTTTCAGTGCCCTTATGCCTTACAAATATAGGACAAGGTGGCTCAGAAATTGAGAGATCCGATCACCTTCAGTGGTGACACAATTGAGGAGGTCTGGTATAGCCTCTGGTGACACAATTGACGCTGTACCTTCTATTCACTGCTACCTGCTGGTACATCTGGAAGGCAAGGAATTCCAAGATATTTGAAGACAAATCTACACTGTCTAGTATAGTGGCTGAGTGGATTGTGAGTGAGGCAACTCTGTGGTTGAAACATTGTAAGAGAAGTAAGAGTAATTGAGGAATTAGGATACTGAGAGCATGGATTGAGCGCCTGTTCTCAGTAACTGTTTGATACTCATTTGGAGTATGGTTGTAACTATTTCTCATTCAATAAAATCACACTGGCAGCCTCTGCTAGTCTCCATTCAAAAAAAAAAAAAAAAACTAAAACATTTCAATCTTTCTAATCTCATTTGCTTCCAATGCAAAGGGATTCTTAAATAAATAATACTCAATTTTCCTCTTTTGCAACTTTGTTTATTTGCTAAATTAATACCATTCAATTTATAAATATTTAATGGGATCATTTCACTTTTATCAAAATTAATTTTAAGACCTGTAGATACATCAAAACCTATCAAAATGACAGGGTATTATACTTTTTGCAAAATATTATTTTATCTCAAAACTGTGTTGATAAACAATACACAATTAAATAGTCTTATTATTCTTTGATTGTCCACTAATATCTAATATTAGAATTTGGGTTGGCATGAGCAAATAGTTAATTTTGTTAAACTGATATTCCCTCCTCAATTTGAATTTTGAAAACTACATTTGATTGTAATGAATCAATCAAAATTCATTAAGTCTTATCTGCATATATACTCTCATTTCAGTGGAAGAACTTATGCAACTACTACAAAGGAGCATCTTTTTCATGAGCCAACTATATTACATTCTTTTTGCGTGAAATCAATTTGCAACTGAAAATGTTAAGATGTATTTGCGTGAAATCAATTTGTTACAAATTGTTAAGATGTATTTAGTGAGATCATTCATAATGTGATGATGGGATCATTTTATTTCAATTTTTTTTTTTAAGATGATCAATGCTCTTGAAAAATTGTTATTCTTTTCTGACCAAAGTTTTTTCTATTACGATAAACACCGATATTGTACTGTCTCGTTTGAATAACCATCTCAAGAGAGCAGCTTGGGTCCGATGCCCATCGGACTCAAATTTGGGTCTGATGGGTTTCGGGACCGTCCGATCTGCTTTAAGATTTGTGCGCACGAATTTCAAAGCATATGCGAAAGTTACGGGCACGAATCTTAAAGCATATCGGACAGTCATCGAACTCACTTCTAGTCCGATGGGCATCGTACCCAAATTGACAAAGCAATCAACGACATGAAAAGTTACAGAAATAAATTGAACCAAACACATTCCGTGAAAAGAAAAAAAAACGAAGAGAACAAACTAACAATTCATACATTTATAGAAGAAAATAACCCCACAAATATAATTATTTTATATATTTTACGTAGTTGAACGCGATGATCCAAATTTCTTTAACTTAGTTGTTATTCAATTTGTTTAACTTATTGGGACATAATTACGAAATATCTGTTTACTTATAAAATTAGCTTATGTACAATTCATAATATTAAAATACATTTTTCAGTATATCTCCTTAATTGGAGAAAAAAATAGAAGAAACAAATACAATCTGTTTGAAAATTGAGATATAATCCAACAAGCTACACTTTATCTTCATTTGAAAATATATGCGTTTTACACTCTTAATTGGCAGCCACTGCCAAGCCATCTGAAAAAAGGAAAATATATGCGTTGTTTCAGTTTAATTAGAATGGGTCAAAATCTAGTTCAGGGCCTCCATTAGCCCAAATTCAACCTAAAGACTCTTGCAGTCTTGCTCAATCTTCCAGCAATTTTTCTTAATTTTATTTTACAAAAGCTGGTATTAATATTGGTCCATAAAAGCAGCTCGATGAACAACGCATAATTTAATAGTTGTGCTTTTCTTTGATAAGTGTCATTTGTGTAAACATGAATAAGTAATAAATTTTCTAATATGTGTGTCTCCTGAAGTTGTATTTTAAAACCACATTTGATTGAAATCAATCAACGTTTATATAGATCACTTTGCATCAATACTTCATTTCATTTCAAATGTATGAATTCATGAAACTATAAAAAAGTGTGTTTCCTTTATTTGGTCCAACTACATTACCATTGTTCTAATTGAACCAAAATTTGATGATTACAAAATAATATCAAATGACACTAGTAATTGCCAAAAATGTGATTTTAAGAATGTATCAATATCCCCTTGGTAGTCGCTACCAAGTTTTCAGAAAAAAAGAATGTATCAATATGCAATGTCTAATATGCAAAATAATGAAAGTTTAAAGAGATGCAATTTAAAGAAATCAATAGCCAAAATATGTTGTTTTCAATATTTATCTGTGTTGTAAAATTCAATTATCACACATATATGTTAATAGATTAAAGTCTAAAATTTAAAATATTAAACCAAAGAGCATAAGGACTTAGCTAAAAAAATAGTTTTCAGCATAAACTATTATATCGACAACTGCAATTGGGCCCGGTTAAGCTTTTTCGCGGTCACATTAGGCGTTCCACATAAATATCTACTTGAATTAATGAGATTAGTATTACAATGAGATAAGGGGGAAGGATTACAGACATGTATCGAGAAATATGGACTGCCAGGGTACCTCCCTCAGTGAGAATTTTTTGATATATGTTGCTCAAGGGCAAACTACTGACAAGGGACATGCTGCTTAAAAGGAAGGTCCCATGTCCAAGTGATTATGTCATGTGTGACCAGCAAAGGGATGAAACGATTCTTCATCTAATATTTCTGTCCTTATGCTAGGCGTGTATGGGGAAAGGTGCACAACTTATAGTGTAAGAGGTTATTGGCAAGGGGTTAATACGGTCGCTGGTACTAGGACTGGTAACGGGTCGGGTATTAGCAGTTAGGGAGATTGGGGAGGGAGTCTAGTACTTCAGATGGCATGAGCAACAGAGAATGGGTAACTTGGATGCTATGTACGTGTTTGTGGATTTGGAGGCAACGCAACAAGATTATTTTTTGAGGGAAAATTAGGAGGTCGAAGGTCCTGGGAAATAAAATAATGCAAGAAGGGAAGCTGTGGGTCAAACACTGTTAATATCTTCTAAATGTCTTTCATCTTCTATTAGTTGTTTTTCATCTTCTACTGGTTATCATTCATCTTCTTCGGATTGTCTTTCTGATGAGTGTTTTTGTAATCAGGCTAATAAAATTTATAACCCGGTTTGCTATTGAGTCAGATTACAAGTGCATAATCCTATCGAGTAGTATAATCGAGTGTCGATCCGTAGGGAATAAGATTAAGGTCTTGAGCGATTAAATAACAATCTTTCAAAATGCTAGACAAAATTAAAAGTAAGTAAAATAAATAAGATAGTGGTGTGAAATCCTAGAGTTTTGGCATATCGTTGTTATTTAATCTGCTTTAGTTTCTACTTTATTTGATGTTGGTTTTAGATATTGTATGAGGGGTTTTAATCCAATTTAGTGACTGCCGCTCTCGTTCTGTCACAGTTACCCTACCAACCAAGAGATCCCGTTAAGGCTTGTCTCAATTGGTGCAAAGAGTTCTGTGATTAACCCAAAAGATTTTAAACTTCACTTACTGGGTACGTCGCCCTACTATCTTGGTTTTATTGGGTGTCCCCATGGTAAGGCACGACAATGCGACATTCGTCTGCGAATGTCGAGACTCCCATGCATACTTTTGTTGATCCAATTAATGGTATCTCCGGCTAAGGTCTCCACCACTAATCTAGTATTTTTATTTTCTTTTATCATAATCCGATTAGCCCAATGGTGACTAACTTCTATGTGTGGCTATCACATGACGGTCTAGACTAATAAGCAAAATCAAGTAAGATCGAACATAAAGCGCAAAAACAATCGAACAACAAAAGACTAAACAATGATCAAATAAAATATATATCAAAACATCATGAGTGACAAGGTTTACTGCCAACCCTAAGTGTTTGACCCTAAAAAGTCAAAGTCATAGTTATTTGGACAAAGATGCCACTTAACTACACAAATTGGTCAATTAAAGGTTCAACCATGCTTTAATTCGGCACAATGCCACAAAATAGGCGATGAAATTTGTTGAACAAAATACATGATTAAATTCTACTCAAATAATCATGAATTTTGATATATGACACATCTCCTAATTCAAAATGGTTAGAAAGATAATAAAATCACAAAACAAAAGTCCCTGATTGGTGCCACGTGGCACAGGGTACCCATAGCAAATACCCTAACCAATCCAGGTACGAATTGGAGTGCACAATATTCAATCCCACAGCCTGGGCCCACTGGTCAGTGAAATGAGATAAAATTCGCTGGCTCAATAACCTAAATGCACTCGGCTCACTAGAATTGAGCACATGAGCTGAATCAGCAGGGAAGAGGCTCATAGTGCACCATGTCTAGCCGAATCCGAGAGAGATTTAATCCCGGCGCCTAAATGATTTTGAACCCCTCATTTCCCATGCACCCGGAATATGGTAAGCCATTGTAGGCTCTATGTACGGTTCACACTACTCTCAGTGCACCCGAGAGAAAAGTTAAGTCCCATACACAGTACTCACCCCTTGTGAGACCGACAGATGGGCCCCGCATGTCATTCCTCTCCTCTCTTCACCATCGTTTCCCGAAGAGGAAATTAAAGTAAAGAGAAGAGAGTTTTCATGAAGAACAATACCAAATCTCTTTGATTCCCTTTACTTCTCAGCTCTGCTACACAAAATGACGATAGTAGCATGATCAATTAAGCCCCTCTTTCACTAGACAAGGAGAATTGAAGAAAAGAGAAAAGCAATCGGACCCGAGACTCGGGTGAGCATGATATGAAGAACGAAATTGACACAAGGGACTCATCCTCACCTAGTGACGATGCTTTTTAGGAGCTCAATTAGAAGAAAAGGGATTTAGATCAAAGAAAGGGGAGGGACCCGATTGCAAACGGGTTGACCCGAATTAGAGCAAACTAAGAGCAATTACACCTCTCCAATGCTATGAATGGCATTGTCAAGATTAAATGCGGCCGCTGAACCCTTTAATTGCTATGCATTTAAGAAGGATAGCCAAATTGGAAAGTTGTATCCGTTGAGTACCGAAATAAAGGCAGCATGCAATCCAATAGTGGAAACGGATAGAAATTGGGTAGAATGCCACACAGGGCATGATAATAATATGCTGAACCCTCTCTGTGTCGCCTCTTCATTGGTTGAAAGGTATTAAATGGCCATGGACCACGATAAGCCGCAAACCGGCTTGGGAGCATTGTATCCCTCTGCACTGCCACCTCTGAGCCGAATTAACCTCATGCACAGCTGTTATAGACCTCAGGCAAGCCTCCAAAATAGAAGGATCAGTGCTCATCCTTGCTTGAAATGCATGACTCATAATTGGCCGAATCTAGGCCATTAAATGAAATAAAATGAGAAGATCAAGGGCTGCAAATACTTGGCACTTCAGATTGCCAACATGGCTGATTATCATTGGTCTATGCAGCTGTGTACATGGTTTGATACCTTGAAGATTAAATCTGAAGCATTGAAAATGAAGTGAAGAAAGTGGAAGGCAAGGATCAAGCCACCTCAGCCCCTATGCCTAAACCCTAAACCATGCTTTGCCTATATAAAGGCACTCATAGCCCATGCCAGAAAGGGAGAAAAAAAAAAAGGAGAGACTACCCACCACTACTACACCCAACGGCAAGCAACAGAGAGCAAAAAAAAAAAGAAAATTGAGATAGTGCAAAAGAAATAGTTTAGAAGTTCTTCTCTTCTCCTTCTCAACAGAAAATTAGAATTGAATAGGTAAAAGGGAATGAAGATGTAAGCCTTAAATGGGCTAGCTCATGTAAATTTTGATATTGAAATGAAGAACTTCCTCTCTTGTTCTTATTTTTTTTCTTTTTTCTTGCTTCTTTTCGATTTCCTTTGCATTTTTCCTCCTTTCTTTTAAGTACTGTGCTCTTTATTTGAAGTCTTGTCTGAATGAGTAAATAAAGAGTGAAGGCTACATGATATTTAAGTTTATTTCATAATAAACTAAGCATGTCTAGCGTAATGATCAAATAAAAAAATATACACACATAACTCCCTTTTAAGCTTTCTGTTTCCTTTAAAATCATATATATATAAAAAGAAAAATAACCATCTTAGTCTTTTTTGGAGTTTACTACTAGTTTTCTATAAAAAATAATGATATATGTAATATAAAAAAATATGCATAGATTGAAGCTTTGATCTTTTCTTCTCCTTTATTTTTTGAACAAACCTCTTAATTCTTTTTTAAAATGGCTGATTAATTGAAATATAAGAGTTGAGCCAGTGTTGGTCTCCTTTTATATCAAGATTATGTCAATCATTTTATAAAAGGGATTAATAGGGATAAAAGTGACAAATAAAAAATTATTAGACAAGAGGTGTTGAAGTTGAGCTAGTGTGTCTCCTTCATCATCCTCTCAATACAAAGATCCCAAGGACCTATTTGCATAAAAGGACTAATTTGACCAATAATTGATGCATGTATCAATGTGCAGAAATTTTGATAAAATTAGACTTATATGCACATAGTGAGAGAAAGAGAGCTAAATTGCAAATAGACATCAGCCATGCTGAAATTGTCATTTGTACATTTAAATCTATGACTTCTCAATGATTTGTCCAATAATCAAATGAAAAGAGCACATTAAACATGATTTCAACAGAAGGTAAGGACCTCCTTGCAAATTTTCAAGCTTGAAAATGTTGAAGCTTTTGATGGTTTCTTGAAGTTTTTGATTTCTCTTTTTCTGCTGCCATTGCAAAAACAGTGGCTTTCATGCCTAAAAGACCTGTTCTGACCTCAATCAGCCAATATGATATGTTCTAATGCCTTTGTACCAGTTTCTGGTACAGTACCAAATCCAACTCAGCAGCCAAGCATGAATTAAAGGCTACTGGTACAATAATACACTTTAAAATACCAGATTTGACCCCTGTTCACAAAATGAACAGCACAAGTCACCCTAGAGCTCAAAATGAAAAACAAATTGCGCAGTTTAATAAAGGACTCCAAAACACATAAAATGGACACAAATTTCACACTTTTCTGATTTTATTTCGATTTTCTATGAATTATTGAAGTTCAGCATTCAAAAATACAAAATCTGCTAACTAAAACAGCTAAATAACCCTTAATACCCCTGTCTTAATAAAACCATTAAAAATAGGAATAAAATCCCAAAAATTATAGAAATTCACACAAATGATCTTTGACTTTCCTTTATAACATTAAGATAAAAATTTACATATGTCTTTAAACAGAATCAAGGAAAATAAATGAATTCAGATCTAATTATGTATTGGCTCATGCTATATCTAAATCTAAAATTAATTTCAAAAATACATTAAATCTTCTGCAATCTTTTGTTGAGCTTCTATAAGTTCATTTAAATTTCCAATTATGCTTAAAATCAATGAATTAATGATCTGGTACCAAACCGGTATTGCACCAGGAAATCTCGGGTTCCAATCATGCTCAACCTTTGATTAAATTCCAAATTGAAACTATAAATAGCTTCCATATGATAAAACGACACCATTCCAACAAATCAAATGAAGAAAAGTCCAAAGAAAATGAAGAAATCGGTTTAATTTCTTGACTGGTACCAATAAGAGCGGCTCAGCCGGGAATCGTCACCTCCGGTGACCGACAAGTAACCGACAATGGATGAAATAGACTCAGGAAGGTGAGACGATCACAACTATGTCATCCTCTGCTTTAGCCGTGACCGGAGCTCAGCCGGAGGTTAAAACCCCAATCTCGGTGTCAGACCCAGTTCATATCGGGGTTGCACGAAAATTGATGCAAGTCTAAACCGCCTGATCGGAGCGCCAAGACAAGATTTCAAACAAAAAGCACAAATCTTAAAGCAGAGTTGAAGTCAGAATCTGAATCCAGTGATTAACAATCTCTGCCCCGTGGGGTCCATGTGTCATTAAATCCATAGGAACCAAGGTCCCCAGAGCGAACCTCAAAGCTGGATCACCAATAGTAAAAATCCAAGAACAAATCTTAAAGCCCAATATATACATATATCTTAACACAAATCATAAAGTCCAAAATCCGAATCTCAAAGCCCAATAACGATCTCAAAGCCCAAGAAATCAATTAAAATCATAAAATCAAAGTCCTTTTGCAAATAAGTCCCTCTGACCAGTCTTTATGGCAGCGCAGCCCTCGTAAAATTGTAAATAGGTCCCTGATTACTTTAAAAACCTTCCAAATAGACCCTTGAGAGCCCAATTTACACCTTGAACCCCGCCAAAAGCCCATATTATAATTCTATATCCTTTCAGCTTTATAAAGAGGCCCCTGAGAAAACATAAAACTTCACAAATAGGCCCTTCTCAGTCCTTTTCAATCATAACTTTTTCATCTTAAGTCCAAATCGATTCAAACCACCTCCAAATGAACTCAAATTGAATTCTTCACGTTCCTAAATCAAAATTGAACTTGTCCAAGCATCATCCAAATCCTGAAATGACCAAGATACCCCTTTCTTCAAAACTAAATGATTTTATGTCTTAATAGAATATAAATAATTAACAAAAATGTCAATAAATACGTCATAAATCAAATACAAATAAATAATGCATGTAAACTTCTCAAATATCCAAATTACTATTTCAAAAATATAATATGAAATCACACATACCCACATCAACCAAATAAAAGAATCATATTAAAACCAAAATCAATACATGAGTCCCCTTTTAGCCCCTTTATTCAATCCACTTAAATAGGCACAAATCTCGGAATGAACGAGGTGTTCAGTATGGCTTGGAAGGGTCATCTGATGTAATTAACAGCGGGGGCTTGCGCCCGCTGGGAGTTAAACGTCCCCACAATCATTAAACTCTCTCGATAGACTGATTATGAACGGTAGGTCTGTCGAGGGTGAACCAGAAGGAATTGTAGAAAGAAAGTAAAATGTTTCAAGTTCGATGTTCTCCCTATGTCTTAAAAATCGAGAGCACTGAACCCTGAGACATTTAGCGTATGCACACACCTTCCAAACAGCTGTGCAACTTTCTGCGCCCTACAGGTTTTGGCACGCCCGGTGGGACATTCTCCTCCTCACAGGTTCGGGATCCGATACGAAGATAAAAGGAACATACTCAAGTAGCCAATGACTTCAAAACACTCAAACAACAAGTCATTGGACCGCTTGAGTTATGTCATTTCCTTTTATATTCGATATCGACGCCTATGGATTGAATAATCGGGCTAACACTCATGTATAAGTTTATATATGAAAATTGACTAATGAAATTTTGAGTTTTGCTTGTTTGCAGGAATGGCTTACACCGCAACCAACGCATGCTCTTTTGCCCAAGTTACCAGCCTCCCTGCTGGCGAAGAGGTGGTCTACTTTGGGACTTTTGCAGTCTCCATTAATGAAGTCAGGGCATTCGAAGCCCCTGTTCCTGCTTCAATGAATGAACAGTCGTCCCTCGGGTCCATTACCGAGGAAGAAATTGAAGATAATGAGGAAGCGTGCTATTTCCTCACCCCAAAGGGAATGGATGGCAAGACGTTCATTTCCCTCTCCAAAACTATGCGCGCAAGAAGACGCGCATCTCAAAAAATAAACAAAATCAACCAAACTCCCGTGACCCCTCTGTTGGTCACCAAGAAAAGGGATCTCCAAGCCTACCAGGATGAGCTGGTAGCTCAACCAGCCCTTCCCACCAACAACTCATTCTCCCCACTGAGGATAGTGAGGAGGAATTCTTCTACTGCACACATACGTGCAGCGGGAGAAGTCCCTCAAACCATCTCGTTCATCCATAAACCGAAAGGAATGAACACCAACCGCAAGATGGTTGATGACACTGCTATGGCCATTCATAGGACCCACAAACAGCTTCGCATGTTGAAGCAGCGTAGGAATCGATATTACGTAAGTCCTGCGCAAGAAACCTTTGCACCCTCTTCCGTCAAGTCTAGATTGACGTTTCCAGCCCAAAAGCTGGGGGCATCTAATACTGCCCAACCCTCGATCAAATCGAGGCTGACATTCCCAGCCTCAAAACCCAAGGCACATGACAGTGCCTTCCTCCCAAAACCAAAACCAATACTCTCAGCCCCAAGGCTGGGGGCACCTCATGGTGCCTCACTGAAACCAAAACTCTGTCGAGAGATGCGGGTAAGCACCTCTCGAAGCTCAAACAACGAGGGATCAAATCAAACCCCGCAAATTCCGAGAAAACCGACCAGCGTACATGATAGGCTGGGGCACGGATATATCCGCACCCCTCCAACACTGGAAGCTTGACAATAGTGGCGCCAAATGCCACTCACAAAAAGCGAAGGGTTATTGAAACGCACCCAAAACAAGAAGAAGAAGAAGCAACAGTCTTCATGATAACCACTAATGAAGACCTCGAAGAGGAAGATGACTATCCTGTCGAACCCTCCAACCCCACCGTATGCATGGTGAAAAAGGGAAAAGACCCCATAGTCGAAAATCCGAGTGATGGCGAGGAAGAGTCTGATGTAGCATGCCTTCCTCCCATAAATAAACCCCAAACCTAAAACAGTGACTAGCTCAGATGTAGGTCACATGGATGGACCCGCGTTAGGTAACTTCTATACCGTCTTGGCAACTTCTCCACGTGCTGGTGAAAGTCAAACTGGTGCATAAACGCAAGAGCAAATGTTATCCGCCTTCAACCAAATGCAAGCCGAGATACAAAATCTTAAGGTTGAGGTACATCAAGCCCATGAAAGGGAACAAAGATTGATAGCTGAAGGCCGAGGGAAAGGCCTCGCTAACTCCGAACTCGAAAGAGGAGAAACATCAAATCAGTCCAGCCCCGTGAACGGGCTTGAAAGGATAGAAAGACCAAACCCTCAAGAAAGACGTAGGGTACATTGGGAAGGCGGGAGGCGAGAAACTTCCTCAATCTTTACTGCGGTTGATGTTCAAGAAATGATCAGCCGTCAGTTACAAGAAATGGGAATTGCCCCAAAATAGACAACACTGCGGATAGGGAAACCATACCCTCCCGAATTCGATATACCAAAATACCCCCCAACATACGCTATTCCCTTATTCTCCAAGTTCTCAAGAAGTGGAACAGATGAGACGGGACCAGAACAACATGTCAGCCACTTCATGATTCAACGTGGAGACTTATCAAGAGACGAAGCTTTCCTTTGTCGCCAATTCGCTAGAAGTCTTTCAAGACCGGCGTTTCAATGGTATTGCTCTCTAGAACCAGGAAGTATGAAATCTTGGGACCAAACGGGGCCAAGCGAAATCTCCTGGCATATATCGACCGATGGAGAAATATGAGCAACAAGTCGAGCCATTCTATACCCGAAAGGGAGGCAGTTGATTTACTCATAAGAAGTACATCCGGCAAAATGAGAGAAATGTTAATCGTTGCCAACCCTAACAGCTACCAAGATCTGGTAGACACCGTATCCAGATTGGATCAAACGGATATAGAAGAGAGGTCAGCGGTCTCTTTCAAACGAAAGAGAGACTTCCCAAAGAAAAGTGAATCAAAGACAGTATATGCTGGCAAAACAAGTAAAGCCAACAAAAATGAGAAAAGAGATTCTGATTCTTCCGACGAGGAAACGAGACAAGTCGGGCCAACCCACTCAACCGGTTCCTCGCGGTAACCAAAACAGTCATTACTCCAAACCTTTGAGAAGAACGAAAGAATAAGAAGTATTCTTTCAAGAAGGAGAAAATGGCTAAAATATTCAAGCAAGCATTGGAAGATGGTATGGAATTGCCTCCAAGCAAACGCCCAGATCAGGCGGATAAGGTTAATCACCTTAACATTTGCCCATTTCATAGGGTGATAAGTCATAAAATAGAGGACTGTTGGGTCTTTAAAGACCTAATAGAAAGAAGGATACGAGAAGGTCGCATGCAACTAGCGCCAAGTGCCATGCAGCAACCCGATCCTCATGAACAATGTTAATGTTATCTCTCATGTTGAGGTAGTTGAAGAAAAGAGGGTTGAAGATCCCGCAAACGAGACATGGGAATTTCACCTCTACAAGAAGACTAAAAGTTGCTGAGACAGCTCCTGAAAGAGCCTCAAGTCAAATGCAGCAGCAATTTAAACCCCACAATGCCAAGGCCCCCAAAACGGGTCATCCATCGCAAGCCAAACAAGAACGGCAGCCAAAAAGGCAAGAAGCCGCCTAGACCAATAGAGCTGCCTATACCTTCTGAAATTCAAAAGCACATACAAGCTTTAGAGAATCATAAGCAAGGTACTCTGCTACCATTAACCCTCTTGGACTTCTTAACAGAAGATGTATTGGCCGTAATGTTGGGTCTCAAAACTGAGAAAGGGGAAACGAGTCAAACCCCTCAAGATAAAGAGACCAACGGGATGACCATGAAATGTGTAATGTGTAATGTGGTTGTCTATGGAGGAAGTTCCTCAAGTGACTCAGATGACGGTGAAGTTGTCTTTGTCAAAACCAAGAAACCTGATTGCCAAGCAGTGCTTCGCTCGGGTATGAATATTCCTGAGCGCCAGCCACCCCAAGAAGATGAGGTTGGGAGGTCGAAAGCTAAGGCAAAAGGAAAAGAACCCGCTATACAAGATGAACCAGCACCTAAGAAATACATGGTGCAAGATTATAACATCCTCGCCCAGCTTAGAAAGATACTAGCTGCGGTAAGTGTGTTCGATATTTTGATGATGCCCGCCGAGATGAGAGAAGTGCTTATTTACGCACTCCAACACCCAAAAGAATTTCAAGTGCACTTCACCGAAAAGAAGATGCAAGAGATAGCGCTGGTGGACAATAAAAGCCAGTCCATCACATCCAATGATGACTGCTCATAAGCACGGCTGATTGCACTAACCATTCTTCCTCACTGGCGAATGTAAAGGCCAGGAAGTAACCCGCATGCTAATTGACCCGGGTTCCTCTATCAATCTTATACCCAAACGAACTTTAAACCGTCTCACTTTGAGCATAAAGTTCTGCGTCAAAGACAAAATCACCACCCATAGCTTCAATCATAAAACAGAGTAATTGATGGGGGCAGTCAGCCTACCTTTCAAAACTGGTGATATATAAGAATGGATAAGGTCCAATGGGGGCAGTCAGCCTGCCTTTCATGGTGATATACAAGAATGGATGAAATTCTATGTCATCAATGCCGAAACGACCTACAATGCCTTGGTAGGTCAACTGTGGCTACACAAGAATAATGTCGTTCCCTCGACTTTGCGCCAATGCCTAAAATATATGAAAGATGGCAAGGTCAAGCAAATCCATGGAGAAATAAAACCATTTGAAGCGCATGAGATCGGGTTGAAAAACTCGAAATACTTCTTGGGTAAACTCGCCAGGAAAGATGAACATTCAAAGAGTCAACAAGTTATGAAACTTGTGCTGTACATAGCAAATATTGACTATTTCTTGAGAGAGGATGCAAATGAAAATATGATCTTCTCGTCTTACATGATTCCTTCAGAATATGAAGAAGAAACCGGGTCAATCATCTTTGATGATCGAGCAAATACCCAAAGACCATTTCGAAGACCTTACACCAAGAGAGGTGAAACAAATTCAAGAACTGAAAATATTCATAATGCCGCTCAAAGAAGGATTCACTGAAACCGAAACCATCAAATATGGCCCTATTGTATTCTATCGGGCCTCTGATGAACCATGATAAATAGCCTATGGAAGATAAAACCCTACATCGCAAGATGAAATGCTTTCTCCCACCATGGTGTTCTGAGAGGTTAATCAGAATCCTTGAAACCATGAGCCCAATGTTAATAACCCATTTTAGGGCGAAGCAATTTGAGAAAATGTTGACTCATTGCGACACCATGATCATAGGTCCTGATGGGAAATCAAAAGAATACTCGAGGTCTCGGGTACGAAGAATCCAATGTCGGGTTCAACAATGCCAAGTTCATCCCCGTATAAAATTGTAGAAATATGGGGTCACCTACATGCGACCTAAATGTAATACAAAGAAAAGCTATCCATGCCAACTTAGGAATGGCCTTATGAAGTGATCACGAAAAAGGCCGTGAGATGAACCGTAAAGAAGGTGCTCCCCCGCCTAGATGGTCAAAACCAAACCAACCTCTGGACAATCCTTCAAAGACGCATGAAACACAGTGTATTCAAGGCTTGTTCAAGCAAAAGAAAGCCCTAAACATCTGCTCTGACTATAGCCAGAACAAACCAAGCAACAACAGAAAGCAAGCAAAGGCTTCAATTGCGATCGATGCCATAGAAATTCTTTCGCAATGCACAACCGGGAGAAAAATAGAACATGGAAATGATGAAAGATTCTTCGATTGTTATTATACGCCTTGCAAGCGCGATATTGAAGCTGAAGAGAATGAAAGGAAATACAAAGAAGGAAGAAAAGAAGAAACAAGCCTTCAAGTCCAAAAAGAAGAAAGGCGGAAGCTCTAAATCAATGCCCTTGAAGAAGTCGCGTAATGATGCATTAATCGACTCTTATCAAATCGAAGTCCTGTTTAGGCGTTCTCAAACCTTACGCCGATAAAAGGCTCCATTCAAATCAAAGCCCATAACTAGGCTTTGTTCAAACCGAAGCCCATGGTCAGGCTTTCTTCAAACAAAACCCATCAATCGGGTTTCTATCAAACCAGATCCCGCAATAAGGCTCCATTTACATCAAAGCCCATTATTAGGCATTCTTCAAATCTAAACCCATGAATCGGGTTTTCTTCAAATTCATGCCCGTATGAGGCTCCCATCAAACCAAAAGCCATGATCTAGCTTTCTTCAACCTTTATGCCTATCCAGACTAAAGGCAATGACTAGGCCTTGTTCAAATCGATGCCCACAAGGAGCTCTATTGAAAATTGAAGCTCGTAAATCAGGCTTCCCGAAGACTCATGCTCATAAGAGGCTTCTGTTAAAATCAAAGCCCATTGTCAGGCTTTTCAAAGACTCATGCCCATAGGAGGCTCCATTAAGTCCGAAGCCAATGGTTAGGCTTTCTTTAAACCAAACCCGTTAATCGGGTTTCCATCAAATCAATGCACATAAGACGAGTTCTCTTCAAACCAGTATCAGCAAAAGAGAAAGTTTCAAATCCCATGAGCGGGCCTTCCTAAGCTTATGCGCATGAGAGGCTTTCTTCAAATCCAAACCTATGAATCGGGTTTTCTTCAAACTCATGCCTATGTTAGGCTCCCGTCAAACCGAAACCCATGGTTAGGTGTCTCGAAACCTATGTCCATAAGAGACTTTTCAAATTTAAACCCATCAATCGGGTTTTCATCACATTGAAGCTTATAGAGAGGCTTCTCAAAGACCCAAAAGAGGAACTTCCATTAAAATAAGGCGCATGATCGAGCCTTCTACCAAACCAGCACCTAAGTTGGGTTCCTATTAAAACCAAGGCCCATGGTTAGGCCTTTCACCCAAGCCAAAGCCCAATACGGGCTCACATCAAAACCAAGGCCCATGTTCTGGCCTCTCGTTCAAATCCGCGCCCAAGATGGGATTGCATTAAAACCAAGGTTCATGTTTAGACCTTCCATGCAAATCAGCACCCAATACGGGCTTGTATCAAAACCAAGGTCTATGGCTAGACTTTCTACTCAAATCCGAAAGCACAATGCCAAGAAGAGACATAAGTCAAACGAAATCTTCTCTTAAACTCTACTTCACGATCCCCAAAACTTAGAGATCGAATTCCACAAATATCTAAAATTCCAATAAAATCCAAATTCTAATATCCACAAATAAAACATTAAACAAAGTCCATAAATATCCAAAAGCCTAATAAAGCCTAAATTTCAATATCCATAAATAAAATATCCCAATGAATATGCATAAACGAAAACCTCTACAAATAAAAGGACCAAATCGCGGCATGAGTGAAATTGTCTCAAGCGAAAAGTGAGGTCCCCCAACTACCCACAAAATCCATAAAGGCCTCTCGCCACAAAATGGGTTTTGTTAAGTTTGTACCCTTAAACAATTAACACTGGCAAAGTTTGTCCAGCCAGTTCTGAATATGGACAAATAAGTTTTATATTTTGTACTAAACAAAATAGGGCTTTGGTGTTGTGCCCATTTGAAACAACTATCACTGGTTTTGTCTTTCCTCCCAGTTCGAAAAAAGGAGAGACAAGGTTTTTTCATTGTCCTTTAAACAATGGAGTGCCTAATGAGGATATCTCAAATAGAAAATCAAAAGATTAAAGAAAGCGGTCGTTAGACTATTTAAATTCTGAAGGCACAAAATCCCTTTTAAAACAAAGTTTTCAAAATAATGGTGTTCGCATTTCCTGCGATACCCTCGCCTAAGGATCGAGGCCATATATGCTATTCAAGAAGGCACGAGAGGAGTAAATAAGATGCCACCCTCAAACAAGTGCATCTATGCACCTAAATCCCACCATAATATGAAAAGAGTGGAGAGATGTAAGGCCCACAAAGAAAGCCTCACGCATAAACTGGGCTTTGTCAAGATTGTGCCCTTAAACAATTGTCACTGGTACGCTCGTCTAACCAGTCATCTAAAGTGACGAGCAGGCTTTATATATTTGTGCCGAACAAAATAAGGCTTTGATGTTGTGCCTAAGCCACGTGAGCACTAAAACAATTATCATGGCCCAAAATAAAAGAAGCTGAGAGCCCAAAAGTAATAACCCTAATCGGGTTCTCACCAAACCAATCTCTGCGAAAACCAGCCTTGAGCCAGATCAACACCCATGAATAATGGACTTATAGATTAATGCCCCATAGGCCACAATCCAAAACACACTGAAGTCCTACCAAAGGCGAAACCCAAGACTCGATGCGCCTTTAACAGCCATCCCCCGGACCATAATCAAACCAGAGCTCGAGAACAAGAGGCCTTGGCTCTAAACATTAAAGTCCTACATAAGACTAAAGCCCACAATTTGGCGCACCTCTACAACAGTCCCACCGATAACAACCAGGGACCTCTCAAACTGGAGTTAAAAAATCAACCAGCCGTTAAGTACAAGTCCCACGGGTGACAAGCGAATACCCTAAAGCCCAAGCATAATTTGGCATACCCTTCAGATGCGTCCCACAGGCGACGTCTAAACCCAAGTCGTATAATAAATTCTCGTGGCTTCGAAACCATCATGCAAAGACCAAAGAACCCCGTTTAAGCCCTATGTAGGCCAGAGTCCATGATAGACTCTTAATTAAAACCATGTCCCCACCAAGGCCCAGTACACAAATAGGCCTACGGCCAGATTACAACCATGAATGAAACTTGTAATAATACTTTACTCAAACATGTGTCCCACCAACCTCAAACCCAAACAGCGCATAGGCGGGTCGGTTATCGAGGTGCACAACAAGACCGTGAAGGACCGCCCAACACTGCAAATGTTCCTTCACACAAGTCCCACAGGCGAATCCTTAAACATTTTTCACAGTCGGTGCGACATATATACAGCATACGGGCTAGTCAGTTGCCGAAAAGCGAAACGAGGCTGTGGAAGATCACAAGAGCATATAAGCCCGATCCTTCACCAAAGTCTCACAACCCTTTACCCCTTTTACATCCGAGGTGCGACGAAAGTACAGCATATGAGCTAGTCAGTTACCGAGAAGTGAATTGAAACCGCGAAAGATGACAAGCAAAACCCCCAAGCTAGAGCCCAATACCAAGAATCTTCATCTCTAAATACACTAGAAATCCCACCCAAAGCGAAAACCTACAATTTGGCATGACTCTAAATCTACCTTTTGATGATACCCAGACTGGGGTCAAATAGTCGAATTCCCTGACTCCATAAAAGCCCAAGCCCACAAGTTGGCAAGCTCTTCAATGTATGTCCCGCGGGTGACAAGCAGAACCCTCAGGCTGTAGCCCCATTTGGCGCGCCCTTTGAACACTAACCCTACCAATAACTAAAATTCCTATACATGTCCCACGGGTGACATCTAAACCCAAAACCAGATAATACTTTCCGAGCATTAGAATGAAACCTACAACAAGCAAACCAAGCTCCACTCGTAAGAGAAACATTGTTTCACTAAGCCGCATCAATCTCATGGAGATGCGTGAAAACATCCAACCTTAACGGGTTCCGTATGACCGATGTAACCTTAAGCGGGACGGTATTGCGCAGTCATACATGCTGATGTAGCCTTTATGCGGGACAGCGTGCGTGAATATCCAACCTTAACGGGTTCCGTATGACCGATGTAACCCTTAAGTGGGACGGTCTTGCGCAGTCATACATGCTGATGTAGCCTTTATGCGGGACAGCGTGCGTGAATATCCAACCTTAACGGGTTCCGTATGACCGATGTAACCCTTAAGTGGGACTGTCTTGCGCAGTCATACATGCTGATGTAGCCTTTATGCGGGACAGCGTGCGTGAATATCCAACCTTAACGGGTTCCGTATGATCGATGTAACCCTTAAGTGGGACGGTCTTACGCAGTCATACATGCTGATGTAGCCTTTATGCGGGACAGCGTGCGTGAATATCCAACCTTAACGGGTTCCGTATGACCGATGTAACCTTAAGCGGGACGGTCTTACGCAGTCATACATGCTGATGTAGCCTTTATGCGGGACAGCGTGCGTGAATATCCAACCTTAACGGGTTCCGTATGACCGATGTAACCTTAAGCGGGACGGTCTTACGCAGTCATACATGCTGATGTAGCCTTTATGCGGGACAGCGTGCGTGAATATCCAACCTTAACGGGTTCCGTATGACCGATGTAACCCTTAAGCGGGACGGTCTTGCGCAGTCATACATGCTGATGTAGCCTTTATGCGGGACAGCGTGCGTGAATATCCAACCTTAACGGGTTCCGTATGACCGATGTAACCCTTAAGTGGGACGGTCTTACGCAGTCATACATGCTGATGTAGCCTTTATACGGGACAGCGTGCGTGAATATCCAACCTTAACGGGTTTTGTATAACCGATGTAGCCTTTAAACGGGACGGTTTTACGATGTCATGTCACCGATGTAACCCTTAAGCGGGACGGTGCATGAACCAGGAAGATAGAAGACGACAAACCTAGAACTAACTGGAGACGTTTGATCGCTTAGAACCCGATTGAATGGATGCAGAAGGTTTGAGGTACAGCTTGAGTCCAATGAAGATGCCTTGTCGCTTAGAACCCGATGGAGGAGATTCAGAAGATTCAGGATTAAACCCTGACTCTACAAGTATATCTGGTCGCTTAGAACCCGATTGGAGAAAACTTGAAAGGTTTAGGAGAAAAACCGAATTAAGCATGTTTATCCGATCGCTTAGAACCCGATTGGAGAAGGCTTGAAGAGTTCGTCGACAAAAAGAGAAAGAAGGAGAATGAGGAAGAAAACCGAATTAGACGGGTTTATTTGATCGCTTAGAACCCGATTAAAGAAAGCTCGAAGAACTCGGCCCAAAAAGAGAAAGAAGAAAAATAAAGAAAAGAATCGAGCCAATAAGTTTATTTGATCGCTTAGAACCCGATTGAAGAACACTTAGAAAGTTCGATTCCAAAAAGAAAAAGAGAAAAGAGAAAATCACAAAAAGAGACACATAAGACACGATAACCAGGGAAAGTGTAGCCACCGCAAAAACACCCTGGGGGCAGTCAAGAACCCCTCCGGTCCTGTGATTAAGCACGTATGCTACAACCTAATCTGACTCTGCATGGAAGATAAGGAGTCAAGAGGAGAACACATCGAATTCATCGGGCAATGAAAATTGTGAGTACTACTTTGTCCTTTGTTCTCCTTAAAATTTCTCAGTTTGTTTCTAAAGCAATAGAGAAAAATTGAATCTGAGAAAATAAAACAAAGCAACCCGCAAATGGAAAGTTATGAAAGTTATTTGCAAAAAATGAAGTTTGAAAGAAAATTTGGACAAACCTTGAAAATTTTCCAAGAACATTTTTGTGATATTTTGAATAATTTTGACTAATCCCATATTAAATGAAAGAAGTCCCTCGTATAAATAGCTTACTTGATAGGTTTTGTATAAACCCCTTAAGATTAAAGGTGTTGGGATATATCTTTCTTTTTATAAATTGATCCCGGAAAAATAATTCAATTTCATAAAAAAAAAAAACGCAAACACAAACAAAAAAAAAAGTGAAAAAAAAAGAAAAAGAAAAATATGAGAAAGAAAAAAAAAGAGAGAGAAAGGTAAACAATGAAAAGCAAAAAAAATAAAAATAAATAGGAACTATTTTTCTCGACACACTACTCCGCTGATTTAGACCTGATAAAGTTCATGGGTGCATTCGTGATGCATCACCCCATGTTTGTATCCTTGCAATGGAAAGGTTTTAAGTCATGAGTATGCATAGCACCCTATTCTACGTGGTAATACTAGGATGAGTAGGGAAGAGTCTTATTATGTTTATTCCAGCAAATAAAATTGAACAACCTTCCGAACATTGATATATAAAGAAAAGGATAAATTTGGACGCCTTTTAATCCAAGAAAATTTACAAAACATATTGACTAGGCGTTTTATTTAAAGGACATTGAGTAAGATAATTTGTGGGATAAACATAAAATTTTCCAAGGTATAGCCTAAATGTTCTTCCAAAATTTACAAGTCATGTCCAAAATTTCATGTTAAAGTTCATTTCTGTGAACATCTTTAACAAATTTCTTATGCGGATTTGCTTAAAGACAAGATAAAAGACTCAAACATAATGAATATGATAAATGCAAAATGAATATCCGATAAAAAACAGAGTGCTATAAGATTTGGATACTGTCGAGGTTTGGAATGTTTTGATTACAGGATCCACGACTTCGTCAATGGATAAGAAGGAATCCAAACTGAACGTAAAAGCGAAGAAAGGTGCAAGCTCCCACCTCCCCATGGAAAAATGCAAAGGCCGTCATAGACTTGTGTCGGGTGAAAAGAACACCTGCACGATCAATCAAACAATGAAGAAACATGGTCCGAAAAGACCTTAAACTACAAGCATGGTCCGAAATGACCTCAAACTACACCAACGGTCCGAAAAGACCTTAAACTACAACCAAAACTGAGTCCCAACTTGACATGACCCAAGAAGACCCCGAGGTACAGCCAAAACCAACCCTGATTAGCCAAGACCCCAAAGAGAAGCACACGAAACAAACTGGATCAAAGTCTAAGATTATGCCTACAACCAGAAGGCCATTTTATCTAAGCCCTCAATTTTGCAAGTTACCCGCATGGTTCCCGTACTAAATCAGAGATAAAATTTCCCTGTCTGTAATCCCTCCTCGGTTAGACAAGTTTTCCCATGAGTATGTTTGCAGAGTATGGTCGTTGCCCAGGTCCCCTAATATAAAGGCAAGGGATTAAGTATTTAGGCAAGCTCTGAAGGATGCATGCTCAGCCCTCACCCAACCATGCAAGTATTAGCGAAATGAGATAAAGGTAACATACCTTTTTGAAGTAGATGTGATCGAAGAAGATGATCAGACCTGCTTCCGAGCTCAATGCCCAATATGGAGTTCAGATACCTGAGATTCAAACAAGAAAAGCAAATCAGAAAGGATTCCATAAAGTTTAAGCAGAACACTGGGGGCACCTGGCTAAGCTGTTCAATCCTAAGGTCTTCGCACCTCACCCAGGTGGGGGGCATTTGTTTGACCCTAAAAAGTCAGAATCATAGTTATTTGGACAAAGATGCCACTTAACTACACAAATTGGTCAATTAAAGGTTTAACCATACTTTAATTCGGCACAATGCCACAAAATAGGCGATGAAATTTGTTGAACAAAATACATGATTAAATTCTGCTCAAATAATCATGAATTTTGATATATGACACATCTCCTAATTCAAAATGGTTAGAAAGATAATAAAATCACAAAAAACAGAAGTCCCTGATTGGTGCCACGTGGCACAGGGTACCCATAGCAAATACCCTAACCAATCCAGGTACGAATTGGGGTGCACAATATTCAATCCCACAGCCTGGGCCCACTGGTCAGTGAAATGAGATAAAATTCGCTGGCTCAATAACCTAAATGCACTCGGCTCACTAGAATTGAGCACATGAGCTGAATCAGCAGGGAAGAGGCTCATAGTGCACCACGTCTAGCCAAAACCCGAGAGGGATTTAATCCCGGCGCCTAAATGATTTTGAACCCCTCATTTCCCATGCACCCGGAATATGGTAAGCCATTGTAGGCTCTATGTACGATTCACACTACTCTCAGTGCACCCGAGAGAAAAGTTAAGTCCCATACACAGTACTCACCCCTTGTGAGACCGACAGATGGGCCCCGCATGTCATTCCTCTCCTCTCTTCACCATCGTTTCCCGAAGAGGAAATTAAAGTAAAGAGAAGAGAGTTTTCATGAAGAACAATACCAAATCTCTTTGATTCCCTTTACTTCTCAGCTCTGCTACACAAAATGACGATAGTAGCATGATCAATTAAGCCCCTCTTTCACTAGACAAGGAGAATTGAAGAAAAGAGAAAAGCAATCGGACCCGAGACTCGGGTGAGCATGATATGAAGAACGAAATTGACACAAGGGACTCACTCCTCACCTAGTGACGATGCTTTTTAGGAGCTCAATTAGAAGAAAAGGGATTTAGATCAAAGAAAGGGGAGGGACCCGATTGCAAACGGGTTGACCCGAATTAGAGCAAACTAAGAGCAATTACACCTCTCCAATGCTATGAATGGCATTGTCAAGATTAAATGCGGCCGCTGAACCCTTTAATTGCTATGCGTTTAAGAAGGATAGCCAAATTGGAAAGTTGTATCCGTTGAGTACCGAAATAAAGGCAGCATGCAATCCAATAGTGGAAACGGATAGAAATTGGGTAGAATGCCACACAGGGCATGATAATAATATGCTGAACCCTCTCTGTGTCGCCTCTTCATTGGTTGAAAGGTATTAAATGGCCATGGACCACGATAAGCCGCAAACCGGCTTGGGAGCATTGTATCCCTCTGCACTTCCACCTCTGAGCCGAATTAACCTCATGCACAGCTGTTATAGACCTCAGGCAAGCCTCCAAAATAGAAGGATCAGTGCTCATCCTTGCTTGAAATGCATGACTCATAATTGGCCGAATCTAGGCCATTAAATGAAATAAAATGAGAAGATCAAGGGCTGCAAATACTTGGCACTTCAGATTGCCAACATGGCTGATTATCATTGGTCTATGCAGCTGTGTACATGGTTTGATACCTTGAAGATTAAATCTGAAGCATTGAAAATGAAGTGAAGAAAGTGGAAGGCAAGGATCAAGCCACCTCAGCCCCTATGCCTAAACCCTAAACCATGCTTTGCCTATATAAAGGCACTCATAGCCCATGCCAGAGGGGGAAAAAAAAAAAAAAGGAGAGACTACCCACCACTACTACACCCAACGGCAAGCAACAGAGAGCAAAAAAAAAAAGAAAATTGAGATAGTGCAAAAGAAATAGTTTAGAAGTTCTTCTCTTCTCCTTCTCAACAGAAAATTAGAATTGAATAGGTAAAAGGGAATGAAGATGTAAGCCTTAAATGGGCTAGCTCATGTAAATTTTGATATTGAAATGAAGAACTTCCTCTCTTGTTCTTATTTTTTTTTTTTTTTTTTTTTTGCTTCTTTTCGATTTCCTTTGCATTTTTCCTCCTTTCTTTTAAGTACTGTGCTCTTTATTTGAAGTCTTGTCTGAATGAGTAAATAAAGAGTGAAGGCTACATGATATTTAAGTTTATTTCATAATAAACTAAGCATGTCTAGCGTAATGATCAAATAAAAAAATATACACACATAACTCCCTTTTAAGCTTTCTGTTTCCTTTAAAATCATATATATATAAAAAGAAAAATAACCATCTTAGTCTTTTTTGGAGTTTACTACTAGTTTTCTATGAAAAATAATGATATATGTAATATAAAAAAATATGCATAGCTTGAAGCTTTGATCTTTTCTTCTGCTTTTTTTTTTTTTTTTTGAACAAACCTCTTAATTCTTTTTTTAAAATGGCTTATTAATTGAAATATAAGAGTTGAGCCAGTGTTGGTCTCCTTTTATATCAAGATTATGTCAATCATTTTATAAAAAGGATTAATAGGAATAAAAGTGACAAATAAAAAATTATTACACAAGAGGTGTTGAAGTTGAGCTAGTGTGTCTCCTTCATCATTCTCTCAATACAAAGATCCCAAGGACCTATTTGCATAAAAGGACTGATTTGATCAATAATTGATGCATGTATCAATGTGCATAAATTTCGATAAAATTAGGACTTATATGCACATAGTGAGAGAAAGAGAGTTAAATTGCAAATAGACATCAGCCATGCTGAAATTGTCATTTGTACATTTAAATCTATGACTTCTCAATGATTTGTCCAATAATCAAATGAAAAGAGCACATTAAACATGATTTCAACAGAAGGTAAGGACCTCCTTGCAAATTTTCAAGCTTGAAAATGTTGAAGCTTTTGATGGTTTCTTGAAGTTTTTGATTTCTCTTTTTCTGCTGCCATTGCAAAAACAGTGGCTTTCATGCCTAAAAGACCTGTTCTGACCTCAATCAGCCAATATGATATGTTCTAATGCCTTTGTACCAGTTTCTGGTACAGTACCAAATCCAACTCAGCAGCCAAGCATGAATTAAAGGCTACTGGTACAATAATACACTTTAAAATACCAGATTTGACCCCTGTTCACAAAATGAACAGCACAAGTCACCCTAGAGCTCAAAATGAAAAACAAATTGCGCAGTTTAATAAAGGACTCCAAAACACATAAAATGGACACAAATTTCACACTTTTCTGATTTTATTTCGATTTTCTATGAATTATTGAAGTTCAGCATTCAAAAATACAAAATCTGCTAACTAAAACAGCTAAATAACCCTTAATACCCCTGTCTTAATAAAACCATTAAAAATAGGAATAAAATCCCAAAAATTATAGAAATTCACACAAATGATCTTTGACTTTCCTTTATAACATTAAGATAAAAATTTACATATGTCTTTAAACAGAATCAAGGAAAATAAATGAATTCAGATCTAATTATGTATTGGCTCATGCTATATCTAAATCTAAAATTAATTTCAAAAATACATTAAATCTTCTGCAATCTTTTGTTGAGCTTCTATAAGTTCATTTAAATTTCCAATTATGCTTAAAATCAATGAATTAATGATCTGGTACCAAACCGGTATTGCACCAGGAAATCTCGGGTTCCAATCATGCTCAACCTTTGATTAAATTCCAAATTGAAACTATAAATAGCTTCCATATGATAAAACGACACCATTCCAACAAATCAAATGAAGAAAAGTCCAAAGAAAATGAAGAAATCGGTTTAATTTCTTGACTGGTACCAATAAGAGCGGCTCAGCCGGGAATCGTCACCTCCGGTGACCGACAAGTAACCGACAATGGATGAAATAGACTCAGGAAGGTGAGACGATCACAACTATGTCATCCTCTGCTTTAGCCGTGACCGGAGCTCAGCCGGAGGTTAAAACCCCAATCTCGGTGTCAGACCCAGTTCATATCGGGGTTGCACGAAAATTGATGCAAGTCTAAACCGCCTGATCGGAGCGCCAAGACAAGATTTCAAACAAAAAGCACAAATCTTAAAGCAGAGTTGAAGTCAGAATCTGAATCCAGTGATTAACAATCTCTGCCCCGTGGGGTCCATGTGTCATTAAATCCATAGGAACCAAGGTCCCCAGAGCGAACCTCAAAGCTGGATCACCAATAGTAAAAATCCAAGAACAAATCTTAAAGCCCAATATATACATATATCTTAACACAAATCATAAAGTCCAAAATCCGAATCTCAAAGCCCAATAACGATCTCAAAGCCCAAGAAATCAATTAAAATCATAAAATCAAAGTCCTTTTGCAAATAAGTCCCTCTGACCAGTCTTTATGGCAGCGCAGCCCTCGTAAAATTGTAAATAGGTCCCTGATTACTTTAAAAACCTTCCAAATAGACCCTTGAGAGCCCAATTTACACCTTGAACCCCGCCAAAAGCCCATATTATAATTCTATATCCTTTCAGCTTTATAAAGAGGCCCCTGAGAAAACATAAAACTTCACAAATAGGCCCTTCTCAGTCCTTTTCAATCATAACTTTTTCATCTTAAGTCCAAATCGATTCAAACCACCTCCAAATGAACTCAAATTGAATTCTTCACGTTCCTAAATCAAAATTGAACTTGTCCAAGCATCATCCAAATCCTGAAATGACCAAGATACCCCTTTCTTCAAAACTAAATGATTTTATGTCTTAATAGAATATAAATAATTAACAAAAATGTCAATAAATACGTCATAAATCAAATACAAATAAATAATGCATGTAAACTTCTCAAATATCCAAATTACTATTTCAAAAATATAATATGAAATCACACATACCCACATCAACCAAATAAAAGAATCATACCAAAACCAAAATCAATACATGAGTCCCCTTTTAGCCCCTTTATTCAATCCACTTAAATAGGCACAAATCCCGGAATGAACGAGGTGTTCAGTATGGCTTGGAAGGGTCATCTGATGTAATTAACAGCGGGGGCTTGCGCCCGCTGGGAGTTAAACGTCCCCACAATCATTAAACTCTCTCGACAGGCTGATTATGAACAGTAGGTCCGTCGAGGGTGAACCAGAAGGAATTGCAGAAAGGAAGTAAGAATGTTTCAGATTCGATGTTCTTTAACTAACCGAGAACATTGAACCGTGAGGCATTTAGCATATGCACACACCTTCCAAACCGCTGTGCAACTTTCTGCGCCCTACACTAAGATTCTAAATTTAGCCGCTGAACGGCATGTTTACAATAGAGAAAATAAAAGAAAGATACAACAATACACGAAGTACCCTCCTACTTAGTCTCTACACACTCCACTCTTCTCACTTAAGAAATAGAAACACTATAAGATACAATGAAAGATACAAAGATATGTTTATGTTCAGTCTAGGGGTCTTTTATAGGACTAAAGGGGCGTCTGGAGATAATTGGAGGCCAAGTAATATGATATGGATACAGCTTTCAAATAATTCACCAAATGGCGCATCGGGTACGGTCCGTACTGGTTGGTACATACAATACTCCCCTCGTACAGAAGTTAGCGCTCCAGGAGTTAATGCGTATTGAGCCTATGTAGGTCCTTACTAGAACTCTGGTCCAACTGGCTGGTACGATCTGTACCAGAGCCTTAGTCTTAGAGCTGTGCTTTTCCGATCGACCCAATTCTTGCTCCAACTGAAGTAAAATTATCTGAAAACATGGTTCCTGCACTAAAACACAAAGTAAGGCAACAATAACCTTTTTCACGTAATAATTAAATATAAAGATGAGAAAATAAGACAAAATCTAAGCCAAGACCCTACGTAATTCATGATCATTTTGAGCTTGATCACTTTCACCTTCAACTAGTTGTGTTTCATCTTCTTGTGGTTGTATTTCATCTTGTACTGGTTGTATTTCTTCTGCTTCTAGTTGTGTTTCATCTTCTACTAGTTGTATTTCATCTTCTTCTAGTTGTCTTTCATATTATACTAGTTGTCTTTCATGTTCTACTAATTGATTTTCATGTTCTACTAGTTGAATTTATTTTATTAGTTGTGTTTTATTTTCTTCTAGTTGTCTTTTTCTTGTACTGGTTTTTCTTTCATGTTCTTCTAGTTGTCTTCCATCTTCTACTAGTTGTCTTTCATCTTCTACTAGTTGTCTTTCATCTTTTATTAGTTATATTTCATCTTGTATTGGTTATCATGTTCTATTGATTGTTTTTCATGTTCTACTGATTGTCTTTCATGTTCTACTTGTTTTCTTTCATCTTTTACTAGGTGTTTTTCATCTTCTTCTAAATGTTATTAACATAATACTTGTTGTCTTTCATCTTTTTCTTGTTGTCTTTCAACATCTACTAATTATTTTTCATTTTCTACTGTTGTCATTCATCTTCTTCGGGTTGTCTTTCATCTTCAACTAGTTATGTTTCATCTTCTTGTGGTTGTATTTCATCTTCTTCTAGTTGTTTTCAATTTTCTACTAGTTGTGTTTCATCTTCTTCTAGTTGTCTTTCAACTTGTACTAGTTGTCTTTCATGTTCTACTGGTTGTCTTTCATCTTCTTCTATTTGTATTTTCTCTTCTTCTAGTTGTCTTTCATCTCCTACTGGTTGAATTTCATCTTGTACTGTTTGTATTTCATCTTCTTCTACTAGTTGTGATTCATCTTCTTCTAGTTGTATTTCATCTTGTACTGGTTGTCTTTCATGTTCTACTGTTTGTCTTTCATCTCATACTGGTTGAATTTCATCTTCTTCTAATTGTATTTCATCTTATACTGGTTGTATTTCATCTTCTTCTAGTTGTGTTTTTTCTTCAAGTTGTCTTTCATATTGTCCAAGTTGTCTATCATATTGTCCTAGTGGTCTTTCATTTTCTACTGGTTGTCTTTCATTTTTACTAGTTGTTTTTCATCTTCTACTCTTTCATCTCTAATTAGTTATATTTTATATTTTTCTAGTTGTATTTGATCTTGTACTGGTTTTTCTTTCATGTTCTTCTTATTGTCTTTCATCTTTTACTAGTTGTCTTTCATCTTCTATTAGTTGTGTTTCATCTTCTTCTAGTTGTCTTTCACGCAACACTGGTTGTCCTTCATGTTCTACTGGTTGTATTTCATGTTCTTCTACTTGTACTTCCTGTTCTACAGGTTGTCTTTCCTGTTCTACTATGTTTTTTTTATCTTCTAATAGTTGTCTTTCACCTTGTATTAGTTGTGTTTCACCTTCTTCTAGTTGTATTTCATCTTGTACTGGTTGTCGTTCATCTTCTTCAGGTTGTCTTTCATTTTCTACTTGTTGTGTTTAATCTTGTTGTGGTTGTATTTCATCTTAAACTGGTTGTATTTCATCTTCTTCTAGTTGTTTTTCATCTTCTACTAGTTGTGTTTCATCTTCTTCTAATTGTCTTTCATTTTGTACTAGTTGTCTTTCATGTTCTTCTAGTTGTATTTGATCTTCTTCTAGTTGTTTTTCATCTCCTTTAGGTTGAATTTCATCTTCTTCTAGTTGTATTTCATCTTGTACTGGTTGTCTTTAATCTTATTCTAGTTGGATATCATCTTCTTCTAGTTATATTTTATTTTTTTCTAGTTGTCTTTCATCTCCTACTGGTAGAATTTCATCTTCTTCTAGTTGTATTTCATCTTTTATTGGTTGTGTTTCTTCTTCTAGTTGTCTTTCATGTTCTACTAGTTGTCTTTAATATTTTATTAGTTGTGTTAAATATCATTCTAGTTGTATTTTATCATGTACTGATTTTTCTTTCATGTTCTTCTTGTTGTCTTTCATGTTCTACTAGTTGTTTTTCATATTTTTCTTTCATTTTCTTCTAGTTGTGTTTAATCTTCTACTAGTTGTGTTTCATCTTGTACCAGTTGCCTTTCAATTACTACTGGTTGTATTTGATCTTCTTCTAGTTGTATTTCAAGTTCTACGGGTTGTCTTTCATGTTTTACTAGTTATTTTTCATCTTCTAATAGTTGTCTTTCATCGTCTTTTAGTTGTGTTTCATATTTTTCTAGTTGTATTTCATCTTGTACTGGTTTTTCATTCATGTTCTTCTAGCTATCTTTCATCTTCTACTTGTTGTCTTTCATTTTTACTTTGTTGTGTTTCATTTTCTTCTAGTAGTATTTCAAATTATAGTAGTTGTCTTTCATTTTTACTGATTGTCTTTAATGTTCTACTAATTGTCTTTCTTCTTCTACTGATTGTCTTTTATCTTTTACTAGTTATTTTTCATCTTCTTCTAATTTCCTTTCACGCAATACTGGCTGTATTTCATCTTCCTCGGGGTGAAATTTACCTTCTTGTGGTAGTATTTCATCTTCTTCTAGTTGTCATTCATCTTCTACTAGTTGTGTTTCATCTTGTTTTAATTGTCTTTAATCTTTTATTGGTTGTCTTTCATGTTCTACTGGTTGTCTTTCATCTTATTATAGTTGTATTTCATCTTCTTCTCATTATATTTTCATCTTCTTCTAGTTGCCTTTCATCTCCTACTGGTGAATTTCATCATCTTCTAGTTGTTTTTCATCTTCTACTGGGTCTCTTTCATCTTCTACTAGTTGTATTTGATCGTCTTCTAATTTTGTTTGAAGGTATATCTTCTTCTAGTTGTCTTTCATATTCTATAAGTTGTGTTTCATATTCTTCTAGTTTCATTTAGTCTTGTACTGGTTTTTCTTTCATGTTCTTCATGTTCTTGTTGTCTTTCATCTTCTACTAGTTGCCTTTCATCTTTTACTAATTATGTTTTATTTTCTTCTCTTTGTGTTCATCTTCTACTAGATGTGTTTAATCTTCTTCTAGTTGCCTTTCACGCAATACTGGTTATATTTGATCTTCTTCTACTTGTATTTCATGTTCTACGGGTTGTCTTTATTGTTCTACTTTTGTCCTTCATGTTCTACTAGTTGTTTTTCTGCTTCTAATTGTCGTATTTCATCTTGTATTTGTTGTGTTTCACCTTCTTCTAGTTGAATTTAATCTTGTACTAGTTGTCTTTCATCTTTGACTATTTGTTTTTCATCTTGTACAGGTTGCCATTCATTCTCTTCGGGTTGTCTTTCATCTTCTACTAGTTGTGTTTCACCTTCTTGTGGTTGTATTTCATGTTGTACTGGTTGTATTTCATCTTAAACTTATTGTGTTTCTTCTCTTCTAGTTGTGTTTCATCTTGTACTAGTTGTCTTTCTTGTTCTACTGGTTGTCTTTCATGTTCTTATAGTTGTATTTTATCTTCTTCTAATTGTCTTTCATCTTCTACTAGTATTTCATCTTCTTCTAATTGTATTTCATCTTGTACTGGTTGCATTTCATCTTCTTCCAGTTGTGTTTCATCTTCTACTAGCTCTGTGTTTCATCTTCTTCTAGTTGTCTTTTATTTTGTACTTATCTTTCATGTACTACTTGTTGTCTTTCATTTTCTTCTAGTTGTATTTCATCTTCTTCTAGTTGTCTTTCATCTCCTACAAGTTGAAATTCATATTCTTCTAATTGTATTTCTTCTTGTACTGGTTGTATTACATCTTCTTCTATATCTGTTTATTCTTCTACTAGTTGTGTTTCATCTTCTTATAGCCGTATTTCAAGTTCTATTGTTGTCTTTCATGTTCTTCTAGCTGTATTTCATCTTAACGTGGCTTTTCTTTCATGATTTTCTCGTTGTCATTCATCTTCTACTAGTTGTGTTTTATTTTCTTCTTGTTGTCTTTCATGGTCTACTGGTTGTCTTTCATCTCCTACTGTTTGTTATTCATCTTCTTCTAGTTGTCTTTCTTCTTCTATTAGTTGTGTTTCATATTTTTCTAGTTGTATTTCGTCTTGTACTGGTTTTTCTTTCATGTTATTTTTGTTGTCTTTCATCTTCTTCAAGTTGTCATTCATATTTCACTAGTTGAGTTTTATTTTCTGATATTTGTGTTTCATCTTCTACTAGTTGTGTTTCATCATCTTCTAGTTGCCTTTCACGCAATACTGGTTTTTTTCATGTTCTACTGGTTGTATTTGATCTTCTTCTACTTGTATTTCATGTTCTACGGGTTGTCTTTAATGTACTACTGTTGTCTTTCATCTTCTTGTAGTTGAATTTCGTCTTTCATCTTGGACTATTTGTTTTTCATCTTGTAAAAGTTGTCATTCATCTTCTTCTGGTGGTCTTTCATCTTCTACTAGTTGTGTTTCATCTTCTTGTGGTTGTATTTCATCTTGTACTGGTTGTATTTCATCTTCTTCTAGTTGTATTTCATGTTCTTCTAGTTGTCTTTCATCTCCTACTGGTTGAATTTCATCTTCTTCTAGTTGGATTTGACCTTGTACTGGTTGTATTTCACCTTCTACTAGTTGTGTTTCTTCTTCTAGTTGTCTTTCATCTTGTACTGCTTGTCTTTCATTAACTTATTGTTGTATTTCATCTTCTTATACATGTATTTCATGTTCTACGGGTTGTCTTTCATGTTCTACTGTTGTCTTTCATGTTTACTAGTTATTTTTCATCTTTCAATAGTTATCTTTCATCGTCTATTAGTTGTGTTTCATCTTCTTCAAGTTGTAATTCATCTTGTACTAGTTTTTCTTTCATGTTCTTCTAGTTGTCTTTCATCTTCTACTTGGTGTCTTTCATTTTTAGTTTGTTGTGTTACATTTTCTTCTAGTTGTATTTCAACTTGTACTTTTAGTTGTTTTAAATCTTCTTTTAATGACTTTCACGCAATACTAGCTGTATTTCATCTTCTTGTGGAAGTATTTCATCTTCATCTAATGGTCTTTCATCTTCTACTAGGTTTCATCTTCTTTTAGTTGTTTTTCATCTTTTACTGGTTGTCTTTCATGTTCTCCTAGTAATTTTTCATCTTTTTCTAGTTGTATTTCATCTTCTTCTCGTTGTATTACAAATTCTTCTAGTTGCCTTTCATCTCCTACTGGTTGAATTTCATTTTCTTCTTGTTGTATTTCATCTTGTTCTATTTGTGTTTATTCTTCTACTAGTTGTGTTTCATCTTCTTCTAATTGTCTTGTACTAGTTGTCTTTCATCTTCTTCTAGTCGTATTTCATGTTCTATTGTTTTCTTTCATGTTCTTCTAGTTGTATTTCATCTTAACCTCATTTTTCTTTCATGATCTTCTCGTTGTCTTTCATCTTCTACTGGTTGTGTTTCATTTTCTTCTAGTTGTCTTTCATGATCTACTGGTTGTCTTTCATCTTCTACTGGTTGTCATTCATCTTCTTCTAGTTGTCTTTCATCTTCTATTAGTTGTGTTTCATATTCTTCTAGTTGTATTTCGTCTTGTATTGGTTTTTCTTTCATGTTCTTTTCGTTGTCTTTCATCTTCTACTATTGCCCTTCATCTTTTAATTGTGTTTTATTTTCTTCTATTTGTGTTTCATCTTCTACTAGTTGTGTTTCATCTTCTTCTAGTTGCATTTAATGCAATACTGGTTGTCTTTCATGTTCTACTGGTTGTATTTGATCTTCTTCTATATTTCATGTTCTAAGGTTTTTTTAGATGTTCTACTGTTGTCTTTCATGTTGTACTAGTTATTTTTCATCTTCTAATAGTTGTCTTTCATCGTCTATTAGTTATTTTCCATCTTCTTCAAGTTGTATTTCATCTTGTACTGGTTTTTCTTTCATGTTCTGGTAGTTGTCTTTCCTCTTCAACTTGTTGTCTTTCATTTTTTACTTTGTTGTGTTTCATTTTCTTCTAGTTGTATTTCAAATTGTACTGGTTGTCTTTCATGTTCTACTGATTGTCTTTCATGTTCTACTGGTTGTCTTTCTTCTTCTAGTTGTTTTACATCTTTTCCTAATTGCCTTTCACGCAATACTGGCTGTATATCTTATTCGGGGTGTATTTTATCTTCTTGTGTTAGTATTTCATCTTTTTCTAGTTGTCTTTAATCTTCTACTAGTTGTGTTTCATCTTCTTTTAGTTGTATTTCATCTTTTACTGGTCTTTCATGTTCTACTAGTTGTCTTTCATCTTCTTCAAGTGGTTTATCATCTTCTTCTCGTTGTATTTCATCTTCTTCAAGTTGCCTATCATCTCATACTGGTTGAATTTCATCATCTTCTAGTTGTATTTCATCTTCTATTGGTGGTATTTCATCTTCTATTGGTTGTATGTCATCTTCTTCTAGTTGTGTTTCATCTTCTTCTAGTCGTATTTCAAGTTCTATTGTTGTTTTTCATGTTCTTCTAGCTGTATTTCATCTTAACCTGGCTTTTTCTTTCATGATTTTCTCATTGTCTTTCATCTTATACTAGTTGTGTTTTATTTTCTTCTGGTTGTTTTTCATGGTCTACTGGTTGTCTTTCATCTTCTACTGTTTGTCATTCATCTTCTTCTAGTTGTCTTTCATTTTCTATTAATTGTATTTCATATTCTTCTTGTTGTATTTCGTCTTGTACTGGTTTTTCTTTCATGTTCTTTTTGTTGTCTTTCATCTTCTTCTAGTTGTGTTTCATCTTTTACTAATTGTATTTTATTTTCTTCTATTTGGGTTTCATCTTCTACTAGTTGTGTTTTCTCTTCTTGTAGTTGCCTTTCAAGGAATACTGGTTTTCTTTCATGTTCTACTGGTTGTATTTGATCTTCTTCTATTAATGTTCTACTGTTGACTTTCATGTTCTACTGGGTGTTTTTCATCTTCTAATAGTTGTCTTTCTTCTTGTTTTAGTTGTGTATCACCTTTTTGAAATTGAATTTCATCTTGTACTATTTGTTTTTCATCTTTTAGAAGTTGTCATTCATCTTCTTCTAGTGGTCTTTCATCTTCTACTAGTTGTGTTTATCTTCTTATGGCTGAATTTCATCTTGTCATCTTTTTCTAGTTGTCTTTCATCTTATATTAGTTGTGTTTCATCTTCTTCTAGTTGTCTTTCATCTTGTACTGGTTGTATTTCATCGTGTACTGGTTGTCTTTCATGTTTCTTTAAGTTGTATTTCATGTTCTTCTAATTGTCTTTCATCTCCTACTGGTTGAATTTCATCTTCTTCTAGTTGGATTTGACCATGTACTGGTTGTATTTCATCTTCTTCCAGTTGTGTTTCACCTTCTACTAGTTGTGTTTCTTCTTCTCGTTGTCTTTCATCTTGTACTGCTTGTCTTTCATGTACTAATTGTTGTATTTCATCTTCTTCTACTTGTATTTCATGTTCTACGGGTTGTCTTTCATGTTTAATAGTTATTTTTCATCTTCTAATAGTTGTCTTTCATCGTCTATTAGTTGTGTTTCATCTTTTTCAAGTTGTGATTCATCTTGTACTAGTTTTTCTTTCATGTTCTTCTAGTTGTCTTTTATCTTCTACTAGTAGTTTTTCATCTTCTTCTAATTTGCCTTTCGCGCAATACTGCATGTATTTCATCTTCTTCTGGAAGTGTTTCATCTTCTTCTAGTTGTGTTTCTACTAATTTTTTTTCATCTTCTTTTAATTGTCTTTCATCTTTTACTGGTTGTCTTTCATGTTCTACTACTTGTCTTTCATCTTTTTCTAGTTGTATTTAATCTTCTTCTCGTTATATTTCAAATTCTTCTAGTTGTCATTCATCTCCTACTGGTTGAATTTCATTCTCTTCGTGTTGTATTTCATCTTCTTCTATTTGTGTTTATTCTTCTACTAGTTGTGTTTCATCTTCTTCTCATTGTCTTTAATCTTATACTAGTTGTCTTTCATCTTCTTCTATTTGTGTTTATTCTTCTACTAGTTGTGTTTCATCTTCTTCTAATTGTCTCTAATCTTGTACTAGTTGTGTTTCATCTTCTTCTAGTCGTATTTCATGTTTAACTAATGTCTTTCAGGTTCTTCTAGTTGTATTTCATCTTAACTTGGTTTTTCATTCATGATCTTCTCGTTGTCTTTCATCTTCTACTAGTTGTGTTTCATTTTCTTCTAGTTGTCTTTCATGGTCTACTGGTTGTCATTCATCTTCTTCTAGTTGTCTTTCATCTTCTATTAGTTGTGTTTCATATTCTTCTAGTTGTATTTCGTCTTGTATTGGTTTTTCTTTGATGTTCTTTTCGTTGTCTTTCATCTTTTACGAATTGTGTTTTATTTTCTTCTATATGTGTTTCATCTTCTTCTAGTTGTCTTTCATCTTTTACGAATTGTGTTTTATTTTCTTCTATATGTGTTTTATCTTCTTCTAGTTGTTTTTCACGCAATACTGGTTGTCTTTCATGTTCTACTAGTTGTATTTGACCTTCTTCTATATTTCATGTTCTAAGGTTTTTTTTAGATGTTCTACTGTTGTCTTTCATGTTCTACTAGTTATTTTTCATCTTCTAATAGTTATCTTTCATCGTCTATTAGTTGCTTTTCATCTTCTTTAAGTTGTATTTCATCTTGTACTGGTTTTCCTTTCAAGTTCTGCTAGTTGTCTTTCATCATGTACTTGTTGTCTTTCATTTTTACTTTGTTGTGTTTCATTTTCTTCTAGTTGTATTTCAAATTGTACTGGTTGTCTTTCATGTTCTACTGATTGTCTTCGTCTTCTACTAGTTGTGTTTTATTTTTTACTAGTTGTTTTACATCTTCTTCTAATTGTCTTTCACGTAATACTGGTTGTTTATCTTCTTGTGGTTGTATTTCATCTTCTTCTAGTTGTCTTTCCTCTTATTTTAGTTGTCTTTCATCTTTTACTGGTTGTCTTTCATCTTCTTCTAGTTGCCTTTCATCTCCTACTGGTTGAATTTCATTCTTTTCTAGTTGTATTTCATCATCTTCTAGTTGTGTTTCTTCTTCTTCTAGTTGTGTTACTTCTTCTACTAGTTGTCTTTCATCTTGTACGGGTTGTCTTTCATGTTCTACTTGTTGTCTTTCATCTTCTTCTAGTTGTATTTCATCTTCTTCTAGTTGTCTTTCATCTCCTACTGGTTGAATTTCATCTTCCTTTAGTTGTATTTCATCTTGTACTGGTTGTATTTCATCTTCTTCTAGTGGTGTTTCTTCTTCTACTAGTAGTGTTTCAACTTCTTCTAATTGTCTTTTCATCTTGTACTAGTTGTCTTTCATCTTCTTCTAGTCATATTTCTTGTTCTATAGTTGTCTTTCATGTTCTTCTATTTGTATTGCATCTTGTACTGGTTTTTATTTCATGATCTTCTAGTTATCTTTCATCTTCTACTAGTTGTGTTTCATTTTCTTCTGGTTGTCTTTCATGTTCTACTGGTTGTTTTTCATTTTCTAATAGTTGTCTTTCATCTTGTATTAGTTGTATTTCACCTTCTTCTAGTTGTATTTAATCTTTTACTAGTTGTCTTTCATCTTCGACAATTAGTCATTCATCTTCTTCGGGTTGCCTTTCATCTTCTACTAGTGTGTTTCATCTTCTTGTGGTTGTATTTTATCTTGTACTTGTTGTATTTCATCTTCTTCTACATGTCTTTCATGTTATACTTATTGTGTTTCTTCTCTTCTAGTTGTCTTTCATCTTTTACTAATTGTCTTTCATGTTCTACTGGTTGTATTTCATGTTTTTCTAATTGTATTTCATCTTCTTCGAGTTGTTTTTCATTTTCTACTGATTGTCTTTTATCTTGTACTGGTTGTCTTTCATGTACTTGTCTTTTATCTTTTTCTAGTTGTCTTTCATCTCCTACAGGTAGAATTTCATCTTCTTCTAGTTGAATTATCATCTTGTACTAGTTGTATTTCATCTTCTTCTATTTGTGTTTATTCTTCTACTAGTTGTGTTTCATCTTCTTCTAGTCGTATTTCATGTTCAATTCTTGTCTTTCATGTTCTTCTAGCTGTATTTAAGCATAACCTGGTTTCTTTTCATGATTTTCTCGTTGTCTTTCATCTTCTACTTGTTGTGTTTTATTTTCTTCTGGTTGTCTTTCATGGTCTACTGGTTGTCTTTCCTCTTCTATTGTTTGTCATTCATCTTCTTCTAGTTGTCTTTCATCTTCTATTAATTGTGTTTCATATTCTTCTAGTTGTATTTCGTCTTGTACATGTTTTTCTTTCATGTTCTTTTTGTTGTCTTTCATTTTCTTCTAGTTGTCTTTCATCTTTTACTAATTGTGTTTTATTTTCTTCTATTTGTGTTTCATCTTCTAGTTGCCTTTCACGCAATACTGATTTTCTTTCATGTTCTACTGGTTGTATTTGATCTTCTTCTACTTGTATTTCATGTTCTACGGGTTGTCTTTAATGTTCTACTGCTGTCTTTCATGTTCTAATAGTGTTTTTTCATCTTTTAACTGTTGCCTTTCATCTTGTAATAGTTGCGTTTCACCTTCTTCTAGTTGAATTTCATCTTGTACTGTCTTTCGTCTTTGACTATTTGTTTTTCATCTTGTACAAGTCATTCATCTTCTTCTACTGGTCTTTTATCTTCTACTAGTTGTGATTCATCGTCTTGTGGTTGTATTTAATCTTGTACTGGTTGTATTTCATCTTCTTCTAGTTGTCTTTCATCTTATACTACTTGTGTTTCATATTCTTCTAGTTGTATTTCATCTTGTACTGGTTGTCTTTCATGTTCTACTGGTTGTTTTTCATGTTCTTCTAGTTGTCTTTCATCTTGTACTGATTGTCTTTCATGTACTAATTGTTGTATTTCATCTTCTTCTACTTGTATTTCATGTTCTACGGGTTGTCTTTCATGTTCTACAGTTGTCTTTCATGTTTACTAGTTATTTTTAATCTTCTAATAGTTGTCTTCCATCGTCTAGTAGGTGTGTTTCATCTTCTTCAAGTTGTAATTCATCTCGTACTAGTTTTTCTTTCATGTTCTTCTAGTTGTCTTTCATCTTCTACTTGTTGTCTTTCATTTTTACTTTGTTGTGTTTCATTTTCTTCTAATTGTATTTCAATTTGTACTGGTTGTCTTTCATGTTCTACTGGTTGACTTTCATCTTCTACTAGTTGTTTTTCATCTTCTTTTAATTGCCTTTCACACAATACTAGCTGTATTTCATCTTCTTTGGGGTGTATTTCATCTTCTTGTGGTAGTATTTCATCTTCTTCTAGTTGTCTTTCATCTTCTACTAGTTGTGTTTCATCTGCTTTTAGTTCTCTTTCATCTGTTACTGGTTGTCTTTCATGTTCTACTAGTTGTCTTTCATCTTTTTCTAATTGTATTTCATCTTCTTCTCGTTGTATTTCAAATTCTTATAGTTGCCTTTCATCTCATACTGGTTGAATTTCATTATCTTCTTGTTGTATTTCATTTTCTTCTATTTGTGTTTATTCTTCTACTAGTTGTGTTTCATCTTCTTCTAATTGTCTTTAATCTTGTACTGTCTTTCACCTTCTTCTAGTCATATTTCATGTTTAACTGTTGTCATTCATGTTCTTCTAGTTGTATTTCATCTTAACCTGGTTTTTCTTTCATGATCTTCTCGTTGTCTTTCATCTTCTACTAGTTGTGTATCATTTTCTTCTAGTTGTCCTTCATGGTCTACTGGTTGTCTTTCATCTTCTACTAATTGTCATTCATCTTCTATTAGTTATGTTTCATATTCTTCTAGTTGTATTTCGTCTTGTACTGGTTTTTTTTCATGTTCTTTTTGTTGTCTTTCATCATCTTCTAGTTGTCTTTCATTTTTACTAGTGTTTTATTTTCTTCTATTTGTGTTTCATCTTCTACTAGTTGTGTTTCATCTTCTTCTAGTTGTTTTTCACGTTCTACTTGTTGTATTTAACCTTCTTCTACTTGTATTTCATGTTCTACGAGTTGTCTATACAGTTCTACAGCTGTCTTTCATGTTCTACTAGTTGTTTTTCATCTTCTTATAGTTGTCTTTCATCTTGCATTACTTGTGTTTCACCTTCTTCTAGTTGAATTTCATCTTGTACTGGTTGTTTTTCATCTTCTAATAGTTGTCTTTCATCTTGTACTGGTTGTCTTTCATGTTCTACTAGTTGTTTTTCATGTTCTTCTTGTTATATTTCCTGTTCTTCTAGTTGTATTTCGTGTTCTTCTAGTTGTTTTTTATCTCCTACTGGTTGAATTTCATCTTCTTCTAGTTGGATTTGCCCTTGTACTGGTTGTATTTTATCTTCTTCCTGTTGTGTTTCATTTTATATTAGTTCTGTTTCTTATTCTAGTTGTCTTTCATCTTGTACTGGTTGTCTTTCATGTACTAATTGTTGTATTTCATCTACTTCTACTTGTATTTCATGTTCTACGGTTGTCTTTCAAGTTCTACTATTGTCTTTCATGTTTACTAGTTATTTTTCATCTTCTAATAGTTTTCTTCCATCGTCTAGTAGTTGTGTTTCATCTTCTTCAAGTTGTAATTCATCTTGTACTAGTTTTTCTTCCATCGTCTAGTAGTTTTTCTTCAAGTTGTGTTTACTAGTTATACTACTTGTTTTTCATATTCTTCTAGTTGTATTTCATCTTGTACTGGTTGTCTTTCATGTTCTACTGGTTGTTTTTCATGTTCTTCTTGTTGTATTTCATGTTCTTCTAGTTGTATTTCATTTCTTCTAGTTGTCTTTCATCTTTTTCTAGTTGTATTTCATCTTCTTCTCATTGTATTTCAAATTATTCTAGTTGTCATTCATCTTCTACTGGTTGAATTTCATTCTCTCCTTGTTGTATTTTATCTTCTTTTATTTGTGTTTATTCTTCTACTAGTTGTGTTTCATCTTCTTCTCATTGTCTTTAATCTTGTACTAGTTGTCTTTCATCTTCTTCTAGTCGTATTTCATGTTTAACTGTTGTCTTTCAGGTTCTTCTAGTTGTTTTTCATTCATGATATTCTCGTTGTCTTTCATCTTCTACTAGTTGTGTTTAATTTTCTTCTGGTTGTCTTTCATGGTCTACTGGTTGTCTTTAATCTTCTACTGATTGTCATTCATCTTCTTCTAGTTGTCTTTCATATTCTATTAGTTGTGTTTCATATTTTTCTAGTTGTATTTCGTCTTGTACTGGTTTTTCTTTCATGTTTTTTTTGTTGTCTTTCATCTTCTTCTAATTGTCTTTCATCTTTTACTAATTGTGTTTTATTTTTTTCTATTTGTGTTTCATCATCTACTAGTTGTGTTTCATCTTCTTGTAGTTGCCTTTCACGTTCTACTGGTTGTATTTGTTATTCTTTTACTTGTATTTCATGTTCTACGGGTTATCTTTAAGGTTCTACAACTGTCTTTCATGTTTTACTAGTTGTTTTTAATCTTCTGATAGTTTCTTTCATCTTGTATTAGTTGTGTTTCACCTTCTTCTAGTTGAATTCATCGTGTACTCGTTGTCTTTCATGTTCTACTAATTGTTTTTCATCTTCTAGTAGTTGTGTTTCATCTTTTATTAGTTGTGTTTCATCGTCTTCTAGTTTTATTTCATCTTGTATTAGTTGTCTTTTATTTCATCTTTTACTTGTTGTGTTTCATCTTTTTGTGGTTGTATTTCATTTTGTACTGGTTATTTCATCTTCTTTTAGTTTTCTTTCATCTTCTTGTAGTTGTCTTTCATCTTGTATTGGTTGTATTTCATGTTCTACTGGTTGTCTTTCATGTTCTTCTAGTTGTTTTTCATGTTCTTCTAGTTGTCTTTCTTCTCATACTGGTTGACTTTCTTCTAGCTGTATTTCAACTTGTACTGGTTGTATTTCATCTTCTTCCAATTGTGTTTAATCTTCTACTAGTTATGCTTCATCTTGTTCTAGTTGTCTTTCATCTTGTACTAGTTGTCTTTAATGTACTACTTGTTGTATTTCATCTTCTTCTACTTGTATTTCATTTTCTATGGTTTGTCTTTCATGTTCTACTGTTGTCCTTCAAGTTCTACTGGTTGTCTTTCATATTCTACTAGTTATTTTTCATCTTCTTCTAGATGTCTTTCACGCAATACTGGTTGTATTTCATCTTCTTGTGGTTGTATTTCATCTTCTTCTAGTTGTCTTTCATCTTCTACTAGTTGTCTTTCATCTTCAACTAGTTGTGTTTCATTTTCTTCTAGTTGTCTTTCATCTTGTACTGGTTGTCTTTCATGTTCTAATAGTTGTCGTTCATCTTCTTCTAGTTGTCTTTCATCTCCTATGGGTAGAATTTCAAATTTTTCTAGTTGTATTTCATCTTGTACTTGCTGTATTTCATCTTCTTCTAGTTGCGTTTCTTCTTCTACTAGTTGTGTTTCATCTTTTTCTAATTGTCTCATCTTGTACTAGTTGTTTTTAATGTTTTTCTAGTTGTCCTTCATCTTTTTCTAGTCGTATTTCATATTGTACGGTGGTGTTTCATTTTTTTCTAGTTGTATTTCATGGTCTACTAGTTGTCTTTCATCTTCTACTAGTTGTCTTTCATTTTCTTCTAGTTGTCTTTCATCTTCTTTTAGTTGTGTTACATATTCTTCTAATTGTATTCGACTTGTACTGGTTTTTGTTTCATGTTCTTCTTGATGTCTGTCATCTTCTACTGGTTGTCTTTCGTCTTCTGCTGGTTGTTTTTCATCTTTTTCAAGATGTTTTTCTCGTAATCCTCGTTTTCTTTCAAAATATTTTATGGTGTTTCATCTTCTACTAGTTATTTTTCATCTACTACTCGTTGTATTTCATCTTCAAGGGTTATCTTTCATCTTTTACTAGTTGTGTTTCATCTTATTGTGGTTGTATTTCATCTTGTACTGGTTGTATTTTCTCTTCTTTTAATTGTCTTTCATCATCTACTAGTTGTGTTTCATCTTCTTCTAGTTGTCTTTCATCTTGTACTGATAGTTTTTCATGTTTTATTGGTTGTCTTCCAGCTTTTTCTAGTTGTATTTCATCTTCTTCTAGTTGTCTTTCATCTCTTACTGGTTGAATTTTCATCTTCTTCTAGTTTGGATTTAATCTTGTACCAGTTGTATTTCACCTTCTTTAGTAGTTGTGTTTCATCTTCTTCTAGTTGACTTTCATGTTCTACTGGTTGTGTTTCATCTTCTTCTAGTTGTATTTCATCTTCTTCTATCTCTCATATCCTACTGGTTGAATTTCATATCTTCTAGTTGTATTTCATCTTGTACTAGTTGTACTTCATCTTCTTCCAGTTGTGTTTTTCTACTAGTTGTGTGTCATCTTCTACTAGTTGTCTTTTATCTTGTATTGGTTGTCTTTCATGTACTACTTGTCTTTTATCTTATTCTAGTTGTATTTCATCTTCTTCTAGTTATCTTTCATGTCCTACAGGTAGAATTTCATCTTATTCTAGTTGTATTTCATCTTCTTCTATTTGTGTTTATTCCTCTACTAGTTGTGTTTCATCTTCTTGTAGTTGTATTTCATGTTCAATTGTTGTCTTTCATGTTCTTCTAGCTGTATTTCATCTTAACCTGGCTTTTCTTTCATGATTTTCTCGTTGTCTTTTAATCTTCTACTTGTTGTGTTTTATTTTCTTCTGGTTGTCTTTCATGGTCTACTGGTTGTCTTTCGTCTTCTATTGTTTGTCATTCATCTTTTTCTAGTTGTCTTTCATTTTCTATTAGTTGTGTTTCATATTCTTCTAGTTGTATTTCGTCTTGTATTGGTTTTTCATTCATGTTCTTTTTGTTGTCTTTCATCTTTTACTAATTGTGTTTTATTTTCTTCTATTTGTGTTTCATCTTCTACTAGTTGTGTTTAATCTTCTTTTAGGTGCCTTTCACGCAATACTGATTTTCTTTCAGGTTCTACTAGTTGTATTTGATCTTCTTCTACTTGTATTTCTTGTTCTACGGGTTATCTTTAATGTTCTACTGTTGTCTTTCATGTTCTACTAGTTCTTTTTCATCTTCTAATTGTTGTCTTTCATCTTCTAATTGTTCTTTTTCACCTTCTTCTAGTCGAACTTTATCTTGTACTGCATGTCTTTCCTCTTTGACTATTTGTTTTTCATCTTGTACAAGTTGTCATTGATCTTCTTCTAGTGGTCTTTAATCTTCTACTAGTTGTGTTTCATCTTCTTGTGGTTGTATTTAATCTTGTACTGGTTGTATTTCATCTTCTTCTAGTTGTATTTCATCTTATACTATTTATGTTTCATATTCTTCTAGTTGTATTTCATCTTGTACTGGTTGTCTTTCATGTTCTTCTTCTTGTATTTCATGTTCTTCTAGTTGTCTTTCATCTTGTACTGATTGTCTTTCATGTACTAATTGTTGTATTTCATCTTCTTCTACTTGTATTTCATGTTCTACTGGTTGTCTTTCATGTTCTACTGTTGTCTTTCATGTTTACTAGTTATTTTTCATCTTCTAATAGTTGTCTTCCATCGTCTAGTAGGTGTGTTTCATCTTCTTCAAGTTGTAATTCATCTCGTACTAGTTTTTCTTTCATGTTCTTCTAGTTGTCTTTCATCTTCTACTTGTTGTCTTTCATTTTTACTTTGTTGTGTTTCATTTTCTTCTAATTGTATTTCAACTTGTACTGGTTGTCTGTCATATTCTACTGATTGTCTTTCATGTTCTACTGGTTGACTTTTTCATGTTCTACTAGTTGTCTTTCATCTTCTTCTCGTTGTATTTCAAATTCTTATAGTTGCCTTTCATCTCCTACTGGTTGAATTTCATTATCTTCTTGTTGTATTTCATCTTCTTCTATTTGTGTTTATTCTTCTACTAATTGTGTTTCATCTTCTTCTAATTGTCTTTAATCTTGTACTAATTGTCTTTCACCTTCTTCTAGTCGTATTTCATGTTTAACTGTTGTCATTCATGTTCTTCTAGTTGTATTTCATCTTAACCTGGTTTTTCTTTCATGATCTTCTCGTTGTCTTTCATCTTCTACTAGTTGTGTATCATTTTCTTCTAGTTGTCCTCATGGTCTACTGGTTGTCTTTCATCTTCTACTAATTGTCATTCATCTTCTATTAGTTGTGTTTCATATTCTTCTAGTTGTATTTCGTCTTGTACTGGTTTTTCTTTCATGTTCTTTTTGTTGTCTTTCATCATCTTCTAGTTGTCTTTCATTTTTACTAATTGTGTTTTATTTTGTTCTATTTGTGTTTCATCTTCTACTAGTTATGTTTCATCTTCTACTAGTTGTGTTTCATCTTCTTCTAGTTGCTTTTCACGTTCTACTTGTTGTATTTAGCCTTCTTGTACTTGTATTTCATGTTCTACGAGTTGTCTATACAGTTCTACAGCTGTCTTTCATGTTCTACTAGTTGTTTTTCCTCTTCTTATAGTTGTCTTTCATCTTGTATTACTTGTGTTTCACCTTCTTCTAGTTGAATTTCATCTTGTACTGGTTGTTTTTCATGTTCTGCCAGTTGTTTTTCATCTTCTAATAGTGTCTTTCATCTTGTATTGGTTGTGTTTCACCTTCTTCTAGTTTTATTTCATCTTGTACTGGTTGTCTTTCATCTTTGACTATTTGTTTTTCATCTTGTACATGTTGTCATTAATCTTTTTTGGGGTAGTCTTTCATCTTTTAGTAGTTGTGTTTCATCTTCTTCTTGTTTTCTTTCATCTTATACTAGTGTTTCATCTTCTTGTAGTTGTCTTTCATTTTGTACTAGTTGTCTTTCATGTTCTACTAGTTATCTTTTTTCTCCCACTGGTTGAATTTCATCTTCTTCTAGTTGTATTTCAACTTGTACTGGTTGTATTTCATCTTCTTCCAATTGTGTTTAATCTTCTACTAGTTATGTTTCATCTTCTTCTAGTTGTCGTTCATCTTGTACTAGTTGTCTTTAATGTACAACTTGCTGTATTGCATCTTCTTTTACTTGTATTTCATTATCTACGGGTTGTCTTTCATGTTCTACTATTGTCTTTCAAGTTCTACTGTTGTCTTTGAAGTTCTACTGATTGTCTTTCATGTTCTACTGGTTGTCTTTCATCTTCTACTTGTTGTCTTTCATCTTCTACTAGTTATTTTTCATCTTCTTCTAGATGTCTTTCACACAATACTGGTTGTATTTCATCTTCTTCGGGTTGTATTTCATCTTCTTGTGGTTGTATTTCATCTTCTTCTAGTTGTCTTTCATCTTCTACTAGTTGTCTTTCATTTTCTACTAGTTGTCTTTCATCTTCTTCTAATTGTATTTCAATTTCTTCTGGTTGTTTTCATCTCCTACTGGTAGAATTTCATCTTTTTCTAGTTGTATTTCATCTTGTACTTGTTGTATTTCATCTTCTTCTATTTGTGTTTTTCTACTAGTTGTGTTTCATCTTCTTGTAGTTGTATTTCATCTTGTACTAGTTGTCTTTAATGTTCTACTGGTTGTTTTTCATCTTCTACTAGTTGTGTTTTATTTTTTTTTATAGTTGTATTTCATGGTCTACTGGTTGTCTTTCATTTTCTTATAGTTGTATTTCATCTTCTATTAGTTGTGTTACATATTCTTCTTGTTGTATTTCGACTTATACTGGTTTTTCTTTCATGTTCTTCTAATGTCTGTCATATTCTACTGGTTGTCTTTTATCTTCTACTAGTTGTTTTTCATCTTCTTCAAAATGTCCTTCTCGTAATACTTGTTGTCTTTCATCATTTTTTATGGTGTTTCATCTTCTACTAGTTGATTTTCATCTACTACTGGTTGTATTTCATTTTCTTCGGGTCATCTTTCATCTTCTACTAGTTGTGTTTCATCTTCTTGCGGTTGTATTTCATCTTGTACTGGTTGTATTTCCTCTTCTTTTAATTGTCTTTCATCTTCTACTTGTTGTGTTTTATCTTCTTCTAGTTGTCTTTCATCTTGTACTGGTTTGTTTTCATGTTCTACTGGTTGTCTTTTATCTTTTTCTAGTTGTATTTCATCTTCTTCTAGTTGTCTTTCATCCCGTACTGGTTGAATTTTCATCTTCTTCTAGTTTAATCTTATACCGGTTGTATTTCACCTTCTTTAGTAGTTGTGTTTCATCTTCTTCTAGTTTTTCAACTTCTTCTAGTTGACTTTCATGTTCTACTGGTTGTGTTTCATCTTCTTCTAGTTGTATTTCATCTTCTTTTAATTGTCTTTCATCTCCTACTAGTTGAATTTCTATTTCATCTTATACTGGTTTTCTTTCATGTTATTGTTTCTTCTAGTTGTCTTTCATGTTCTACTAGTTGTCTTTCATTTTCTACTAGTTATTTTTCATCTTCTTCTAGATGTCTTTCTCGTAATACTTGTTGTCTTTCATCTTATTTTTGTTGTGTTTCATTTTCTACTAGTTGTTTTTCATGTCCTACTGGTTGTAATTCATCTTCTTTGGGTTATCTTTCATGTGCTACTAGTTGTCTTTTATCTTTTTTCTAGTTGTATTTCATCTTGTACTGATTTTATTTCACCTTTTTCTAGTTGTGTTTCTTTTTCTACTAGTTGTGTTTCGTCTTCTTCTAGTTTCTTTCATTTTATACTAGTTGTCTTTGGTGTTCTACTGGTTGTCTTTATCTTTTTCTAGTTGTATTTCATGTTCTACGGTTGTCTTTCATCTTTTACTAGTTGTTTTTCATCTTCATCAAAATGTCTTTCACGCAATACTATTTGTCTTTCATCTTCTTCCACTTGTATTTCATGTTCTACGGTTGTCTTTCGTGTTCAGCTGGTTGTCTTTCATGTTCTTCTAATTGTATTTCCTCTTGTATTTGTTTTTCTTTCGTATTCTTCTAGTGGTCTTTCATCTTCTTAGTTATGTTACATCTTCTTGTGGTTGTATTTCATCTTGTACTGGTTGTTTTTCATTTTCTACTGGTTGTCTTTCATCTTTTTCTAGTTGTATTTCAATTTCTTCTAGTTGTCTTTAATCTCTTACTGGTTAAATTTCATCTTCTTCTAGTCGTATTTAATCTTGTCCTGGTTGTTTTTCACCTTCTGCTAGTTGTGTTTCTTCTTCTATTATGTGTTTCGTTTTTTTCTTGTTGTCTTTCATCTTGTACTAGTTGTCTTTAATATTCTACTGGTTGTCTTTCATATTCTTCTAATTGTATTTCTTATTCAATGGTTGTTTTTCATCTTCAACTAATTGTTTTACATCTTTTTCTAGATGTCTTTCACGCAATACTACTTGTCTTTCATCATCTACTAGTTTTTTATATTCTACTGGTTGTCATTCATCTTCTTCTAATTGTATTTCTTATTCAATGGTTGTCTTTCTTCAACTAATTGTTTTACATCTTTTTCTAGATATCTTTCACGCAATACTACTTGTCTTTCATCATCTACTAGTTGTTTTTCATATTCTACTGGTTGTCATTCATCTTCTTCGGGTTGTCTTTCATCTTCTACTAGTTGTGTTTCTTATTCTTGCGATAGTATTTCATCTTGTATTTGTTGTATTTCATCTTCTTCTAGTTGTCTTTCATCTTCTACTAGTTGTGTTTCTTTTTCTTCTAGCTGTCTTTCATCTTGTACTGGTTGTCTTTCATGTTCAACTTGGTTGTCTTTCATCTTCTTCTAGTTGTATTTCATTTTTTTAGTTGTCTTTCATTTTCTACTGGTTGAATTTTATCTTCTTCTAGTTGTATTTCATTTTGTACTGGTTGTATTTCATATTCTTTTAGTTGTGTTTCTTCTTCTAGTTGTTTATCATCTTGTACAAGTTTTTTTTTCATGTTCTACTAGTTATCTTTCATGTTCTTCTAGTTGTATTTCATATTCTACGGTTGTCTTTCATGTTCTACTGGTTGTCTTTCTTGTTCTACTAGTTGTTTTTCATCTTCTATTAGTTGTTTTTCATCTCATTCTTGTTGTATTTCATCTTGTACTGGTTTTTCTTTCCTATTCTTCTGGTGGTCTTTCATCTTCTACTAGTTGTCTTTTATTTTCACCTGTTTGTCTTTCATGTTCTACTGGTTGTCTTTCATCTTCTTCGGGTTGTTTTTCATCTTCTACTAGTTATGTTACATCATCTTGTACTAGTTGTCTTAATGTTCTACCTGTTGTCTTCATCAACTTCTAGTTATATTTCATCTCCTACTTGTTGAATTTCATCTTCTTCTAGTTGTATTTCATCTTTTACTGGTTGTATTTCAACTTCTTTTAGTTGTGTTTCTTCTTCTTTTTGTCTTTCATATTGTCCTAATTATCTTTCATTTTCTATTAGTTGTTTTTCATCATGTACAAGTTGTCTTTTATCTTTTATTAGTTGTGTTTCATATTTTCCAATTGTATTTCATCTTGTACTGGTTGTCTTTCTTCTTCTACTGATTGTCTTTCATGTTCTACTAATTGTCTTTCATGTTCTAATGATTGTTTTTCATTTTGTTCTTGATGTCTTTCATGCAATACTAGTTGTCTTTATCTTCTACTAGTTGTTTTTCATTCATCTTCTTGTGATTTATTTCATTGTGTACTGGTTGTATTTCATCTACTACTAGTTGTCTTTGATCTTCTACTAGTTGTGTTTCATCTTCTTCTAGTTATCTTTCATATTGTACTTGGTTGTTTTTCATGTTCTACTGGTTATCTTTCATCTTTTCTAGTTGTTTTTCATCTCATACTTGTTAAATTACATCTTCTTCTAGTTATGTTTCTTCTTCTACTAGTTGTGTTTCATCTTCTTCTAGTTGTCTTTTATGTTCTTTGATCAAAGTCATTTTGGTAGTGAATTACGTAGGGTTTTGGTTTAGGTTTTGCCTTATTTTCTCACCTTTATGTTTAATTGTTATGTGAAAAAGGTTATTGTTGCCCTATTTTATGTTTTAGTGCAGGAACCATATTTTGGGGCTATTTTACATCATTTGGAGCAAGAATCGGGTCGATCGAAAAAATACAGCTCACCGACTAAGGCTCTGGTACGGAAAGTATTAGCCAATACAGACCAGAGCCCCAGTACGGACCAAAGAAGGCCAAATACGCATCAACTCCTGGAGCAACACAATGGGAGTACAGTCCGTATTAGCCAATACGGACCATACCTGAGGCGCCCTTTGGTGAAATCTTTGACAGCTGTATCTAGATCAGATAACTTGGACTCCATTCATCTCTAGGCGCCCCTTCACTCCTATATAAGCCCTCTGGACTGAATAGAAAAAATATCTTTGTATCTTTGGTGTTTTTATTTCACAAGTGAGAAGAGAGGAGTGTGTAGAGATTAAGTAGGAAGGTACTTCGTGTATGGTTGTATCTTTCTCTTATTTCTTTGTAAACATGTCGTTCAGCGGCTAAGTTTAGATTCTAAGAGTTGACAGTAAACCTTGTTACTCATGATGCTTTGATATATACTTTTATTTGATCATTGTTTAGTCTTTTGTTGTTCGATTGCTTTTATGCTTTATATTCGATCTTACTTGATTTTGTTTATTAGTCTAGACCGTCATGTGATGGCCACACATGGAAGTTAGTTACTATTAGGCTAATCAAATTGGGATAAGAGAGAATAAAAATACTAGATTAGTGGTGGAGACCTTAGCCGGAGATAACATTAATTGGATCAACAAAAGTATACATGGGAGTCTCGACATTCGTAGACGAATGTCGCATTGTCGTGCCTTACCATGGGGACACGCAATATAACCAAGATAGTAGGGCGACGTACCCAGTAAGTGAAATCTGAATTCTTTTGGGCTAATCACAGATCTCCTTGCACCAATTGAGGCAAGCCTTAACGGGGATCTCTTAGTTGGTTGGGTGATTGTTAGACGAAAGCGGCATTCACTAAATTAGATTAGAAACCCTCATACAACAACTGAAAACCAACATCAAATAAGGTAAGAATCAAATCGGATTGAAGTAACAACGGTGTGTCAAAACCCTAGGAATTCATATATCTATCTTATTTATTTTATTTACTTTTAATTTTCGCCAAATACATTGATAAAAAACAACAACTCTTTGATTTCAGATTTTGTCTAGCCTTTTGTAAGATTGTGATTTAATCACTCAAGACCTTAAATCTTATTCCCTGCAGATCGACACTCGTTTATACTACTCGATAGGATTATGAGCTTGTAATATGACTCGATATCAAACCATTGTAATTTTTTCCTACATAGATGAAAAAATAATTTTGGTTGATAGGACAAAGTTGGTTCTTGAGCTTAATTTTAGGACTTGGTTATTTTGAGAGAATCTGATGCACTCACTGACTTGGTTATTTTTAGGACTTGATTCTTGGCTATTTTTAATACAATCATTGCATATATCGCCAGCGTTTTATATGAGCATTTGACTACTGGGTATTATCAATTTACCAATTGATAAATTAGAAATATTGCCGGTAAAATGTAAAATTGAGATAGTTATATCTGTGCATTTAGTTTTGTAACCTCAATATCAAGCTACTTTATTTTTTAGTTTTTAGTTTCTTGAGTTACTGGCCAAGCAAATTTTTGCTAACAAGATTAACAAATCTGGTGTTATCCCAGGTGTAATTAGAGTGGGAAAAATGACACTGCAGAGCCGGCTCCGTCACGGAACGGCACAAAACGGCACGGCATGCGTGTCAGTTACGTGCCGTGACTCGCGTGTCCCGTGCCGTGACCATTCGAGTGCTGTGCTCATATTTTGAAACTTTGGCACGGCACGTTTAGACACGGCGTGACCATTCGCGTGCCGTGACCATTCCTTGACATTTTGGTCACGGCACGGCACAGCACGTGAAAAATTAACTTGGTCACGACACGAGACCAAAGTCATGGCGTGTTAGTCACGGCACGACACGGCATGACACGTTTTTTCCACTCTAGGTGTAACTGTTACAGTCATAGTCATTTCCCTTGTGGTTCTACTTATTGTGCTAAGAAAAAGAAGAAGACCACATGATAATTATCAACAACTTTTGATTATATATTGCTTTCTTTTACCCTTGCCAACATTTATCAAATCATGAAAAGTCACCTGCTTCGTAAATCTTTAGCCTCTGTCAGTTTATAAAGAAAATCCAAACATCTAATTAAGTAAAAATTGAAAGCATTTGCCTCTGTGAGGCCACAAGCCAGTAGCGCTGGATGATCTATTGTTTTTGCCAATATTTAACAATCCATTACAATTGTGCCAGCACAATGTAACTGTGTAGTTATTTGAAGTTGTATTATAGAGTCATGAGGTGCTCATATCCAATCATGGTATTGTGGAGTCAAATCCACTATTTACATCTTCATCTAACAACTTTGAAGTTGTATTATAGAGAGTCATGAGGTGCTCATATCCAATCATGGTACTGTGGAGTCAAATCCACTATTTACACCATCTAACAACTTTGCACCTATATTCTTGTAACTTGTTTATTTATAAAAATAAGTCTTTTTAATTGAATGATGTCCACATCCAGTTTGCATTTATAATCCTTTTTTTGAGATGAGTATCCTAGAAAAATAGTTTTTATAGAAGTACGATCTAGTTTATCTCGTTAATTTTGGTACACATAACACGTACATCCGAAAACTCTTAGGTGATTAAATTTTTTTCTTTAAAATTAATTATTTGATTCACAATTTTTACTAAATTAGTTCGAATGTACAGTGGAGTCCTAGACGCGGATGCTTCTTCCGAGGAGATAGATCGGTGGACCTGAGCTTACATCATGGAGATATTCGCTTGCTGGATGTTCCCAGATTCATCGGGGAGCATTGTCCTGGTTGTTTGCTTGAATGGCTGAGGGACTTGGTTCAGCCGAAACAGATGAACTGGGGTGCAGCAGTCTTGGCATGTCTATATCGTGGTTTATGCACTGCGTGCCAGGTATAAATTATTCTAAATATAAATAAATAAATGGTTACACAAAAAAACCTGAAAATTAACTTCAACTAGTATCTAAATAGACCAACAAGGCGAATTTGTACGGTCCGATTAGTCTCCTCCAGCATTGGTCGTGGATGAGATTCCCATTCGGTCGTCCACAACCATAACATAAAGGTTGGGCTCCAACATAGGGTGAGCCCAACGGGATTACATGTCCGGCGTATGCGCAGAGATTCTGCTCAAGGAAGACTTACGTCCAGACCCCGCACGACAAACCTATGGGAGTTGCTTTTTTTCGGAGTTAGTTTGAGCAAATGACTCCAAACAAGCACGTTTGCTGGCGGCTGTACGACGAGCGTGTCGAGGTTGTGGACGATGATGTTGTCCCTCACTCCTTTCTCCATGACCTGCCTGCTATCTGCTTGGCTCAGCGTTAGTTCTGGTTTGCTCAGGTACCACTTATATTATTGGTTTATTTAATTTTGATTTTTTTTTCTATTATGCATGTTTATTTGTTTTTAGATGCTTGCAGGTACCACTTATCTTCTACTAGGTTGTCGAGCATTATTACCCTGGACGGGTAATGAGGCAGTTTGGTATGGCTCAGTCTTTTCCTGTCCCTGATCCTATCACTCAAGACACGTGGTACCAGCTTCACAAGGAACTGAACATTGCGACTAACAAGAATTGGCGGACTGTGCACAGCCAGTATGTGCACCAGCTAGAGACGATGGATCCGCGTGACATGATTCCTGAAGAGCTCCAGTCGTATGCTTTCGACATACGACCAGAGGTATCGCAGTTGGTATCAGGCGTATTGTGCATTTACGGTGTACTTGCACGGTCAGATCACCGAGATGAACAAGAAGCCGCTCCATATACGACGCGACATGGTTACTGATGAGTACGGCTTCATCCTAGCGCTGGCCCAGCTGCACAGATTATAAGACTTTTCTTTTTTTGTTTCAAAATATTATGATAATTGAATTGCAATTGGAACTAATTTTTAATGGTTTATTCACAGGTACTCATGAACATCAAGCAAGTACTGATCAGCGCAAGATTGGCAATCACAAGAGGCTGGAAGGCTTTCGGGAAGAAGTGGTTGTGTATGGCTGTACCGCAGGTCGTCGTCGCCGGGTACAAGGACTAGCTCTACAGGGTTTTCAGGCTGTCAGATCTGCCACAATATGAAGATTTGAAAGATTACGATGATGCAGATTCTGCGGAGCCTATGAGCACCGCAGAGCCAGATTTTACAGAGATTCACTCTGCGGCGACTGTTGATGCAGCATTTGAGGCAGCTGGTCTTGCAGTGGTACGTGTATTTTTATAATAACTATTAATATCATCTACATTGTGAAACCTAATTATCCATTTATTTCAGGGAGATATACCGCGGGGACATGATGAGGAGCCCACGGCACCGCCACCCTTTGAGTTTGACTTGGGCGGTTATCAATACAGTGCCTACACTCAAGATTACTCCTCTCCTACATTTTACACACACGAGGAGCCACTCCCACAGTACAGTGCAGCAGAGTTCCAGCAGGATGCCACATATCGACCTGTGTACACTTCAAATGATACACATGAGGTTATTTTCGGTCCTGGAAAGTAGGCAGCTCAGGGCCCATCTGAGGAGAGACTTTTCGAGGAGATCCCAGAGGACGCCCCTGTTAGTAAGTAATAATCTAGAAGTCAATAATACGATAATTTAATTATATAAAGCTTTGTTCATGAATTGAATGATTAAATGTCATTTTGTTTTCTTGAGTATTATTGAATTTATGAATCATTTCGAGTTAATGACTGGAATTGTGAAACTTCATAATATAGATGATAATACTCTAAAAGTCATTGACCGAGGTAATTAGCAGGAACACTAATTATCGCTACAAGGTTAGTATGTGGATTAAAAGATGGTCAAGTTTTACAGACCATAGACAATGAGTTGTCATTTTAATCACATAGATACATGATCCAGGAACATGGTATTTGACAGACCCCGAATGAAACATTATACGGAATTGTGTTCGTGTCATTAATGCTTTCATTCAGTGTTAAGTTCTACAGTATGAGGTATTCATCTTTCCTAACTAAGAGATGTGTATGTGTGATTGTTACCTAACGCTATCTGTAAAAAGTAGCTATAACGGTAGCTCTTCGGTATACATAACTTAGTTGAGGTAGTGATGGTCTACCAAAAGTACTATTGTCCCTCGTATTTATTATACGAGTTATAGTGTCACTGGGCCCCTTGATAGAATAAGATTATCTGCATGCGGTATGATTAACAAGAGTTAATCATATTTGATAATCTGTTCAAGATCAAGAAAAGATTAATTTGCAAGGATGACACAAACCTACCTTGAAATTAATCTGACAGCTATGAGACGAAAGAATTAAACACAAGTAAAATAGTTTACTGGATCGTGATATTGTACAATACAGCATCATCTGTGTAATTGGATGGTCATGATGCGTTTTGCCAGATGCCTCTCATGATTATAGAAGTTAAAACGGTTTTAATTCTATTTACCAACATAACACAGATCCTATCGGGTCACACCAATAGGAAAGTAATCAGAGAATTAATTTATTTGATTAATTATAAATGTTATAATTAATAAATAAATGTCATAGAGATGACAAGCTTAAACACATTAAATTTATAAGCGTGTTCGACACGTTGTATAAATTTACCGAAACAACGACCGCAAGAAATATAATTGTTCAGAACAATTATATAATTAACTAATGAATAAATATATTAATTATGAATTAATATATATATATATATATATTTGGGTTTCCCGTTTTGGCCGAATTTGATTGAAATCAAATTCATTTGATTAAATGGATTAATATATTAATTATGAATTAATATATTTTAAAGCCCATTTCATTGACCGAAATTAATTGAATAAGGTCAAAAGGATTAATTAAAGTCAAAGGCCAAATTGAAAAGCCCAAAATTGAAAAAGCCCAAAATTAAAGTCGGCTACTATTCATGCCGACCTATAGGGGCATTTTGGTCATTTTTCATATTTTCAAAAACTATAAATAGAGGGGTAGGGGTAGAGAAAAATATAGAATTCCATTTGAACCGAATCAGATCGGATCGAATCGAATCGAGTTTTTCTTTCCCAAATAGTGTTTTCGTAAGAGAAGAAAGAATACGTAATTTGATTACGTATATCTTGCGAGCCGTGAATAGTGTTTGCGGTGAATAGTATTTTTGGGATTTTTCGTGAATAGTGTATTTACGAAAAACGCGGTTATAGTATTTCTGGCAAAAGAAATAACCGATCTCTGGTTATTCCTGGTGGACAACCGATAGAGGCATCAGACGTCTGGTGCTACAAGACGTGACTACAATCCAATTGGAATTTGGATACAAGGTATAAATGTTAAATATTAATCTATTTAATTGTTAAATAGATTTAATCTTTTAGAAATCAATCAAAGGAGTAGATCTATAAACTGATTAAAAACAAGTAAATACGGTTTTACTACTTTGGGTCTATAAAGGATTAATCTGGTATGTAACTCTCGGTTATTATCCGACATACTACTTAATCTATGATCTGAATGAGTAAAGTTTTACTTACGGTTTTTAAATCTGAGAAACGGATTGAACAGGTATGTAACTCTCGGTAGATTATCCGACATACCACTTCAATCCTTTTGGCTTGAGTTAGAAGTAAAATTTTTATTTTACGGTCTTTCCGCAGCTTAAGCCTAATGGCTTTGGGTAGCCTCAAAACCCAACAGTGGTATCAGAGCACAAGGCTTTCCCGTTGAATTGATTTTCTAAAAGTTATAACTTATGCATAGTATCGGTTTAATTCTTAGATTTGCAGCTTAGGTCCAAACCGAATAGAACTGGATTTTCTTGGTTCGGTTTTCCGACCGAGAAAGTTTTAAATTAGATTTAAAAGCTTTCTTTACATGTTCTTATGAAATGTAAGTTTTTACATTTCTTGGATCGGTTTTCCGACCGAGAAAGGTAAAATAGGATTTTACGCTTTCTTTTCGAAAACTTTTGATTACGTTAAAGTTCATCGAAGAATGTGATGAAGCAATAAAGTATCCAAGTAAGAACTGTTGATCTCCACCCGTAAAAGATAAAGGTTAATGTCAAGAAAAATCTTAATTGATTGTTTCGACTAACCCCTTCTTTTACGTGTCCTGACAACTGGCCCAAAGGAAACTTTGTCACGTTACTAAATTGCTTTACGTTTTCAAAGCATGGCAAAATGTTACTTTTTCGCTTTTTCGAAAACCTTCGGTTATGTAAAGTACATCTAAGAATGTGATGAAGCAATAAAGTACCTGAGTAAGAACTGTCATTTCCACACCGTAAAAGAGATGGTTCTGTCTTAGGAAAGAAAGATCTTAAGACAGTCCTTGTGACTCTCTATTTTTCCTGGGAGCCCCTTTTACATGTCCTAATGGCTGGCCCAAAAGGAACTTTGTCACGTTACCAAATTGCTTTACGTACTGAAAAGAATAAACTGTGTTTTAAACATATAAACTGTTTATATGCTTATTACGGTATAAATAAAGAACAAAAGCATAGTTGCAAAATAAAGAATTAGAACTGATAAAAATATACGTGACTTGATCACGTATATAAGTAAATAGGATTTACTGCTTTGATATGAAATGCCTAAATTAGATTTAACGCCTTGTCATAGCCGCATAACTATTCCTATATGATAGGATAGTTGCTATGGTCAGCAATAGAACTGACAGCTTACTAGTTAAGCAAATGCATAAATTAGATTTATCGCTTTCAAGGAACCGTGAAAGAATGTGATGTCAAAGAAAGGCTGGAGGTGGAAACCCTCAGTTGGTCTTTCTGGCAGACAACTTTCACATGTCCGTACAACGGTCTAAAGTTAGTTAAAAGAACTGACGGCTTACCAAGCTAAGCAAATGAAAAGATTTTTAAAAGAAAGATATGAATGGGATTACATTCGGTATGCTTTCTCTCTGACTTCCTTCCCACGACTGCTTACTGAAGCATATGGAAGAGGTCTTTGAGGAAGATAGGAATGGGATCACATTCGGTAATTTTTCTGACAAAAGATGTCTTTAGAAAAATAAGAATGTAGGACCACATTCGGTATTGTTTCTTTCTGACTTCCTTCCCACGACTGCTTACTGAAGCATATGGAAGAAGTCTTTGAGAAAGATAGGAATGAGATCACATTCGGTATTTTTTCTAACAAAACGACTTTCACATGTCCGTAATGCTGACCAAGGTCAACATTACGAACTGATAATAATATACGTAACTAGGTCATGTATATAAGAAAAATTAGATTTACTACTTTCATATAAAACGAGTAGATTAGATTTATCGCTTTATAAAGAAACCGTAAAGAAAAACTACCTCTACAAGATAGACGGTAGCTAAAGTCAGCTTTACAAACTGACTGCTTATAAGGCTAAGCATGTGAAAGAAGGTTTTGTCAAAGAAAGGCAGACACGAACCTTTTGGTCGTCCTTTTGGCAAACCTCTTTTAAAGATTGCTTACAAACTTAAGCATAAATCACAAACCCAACTAATTAAGTAGTATGCCCTTCCTACTCTATCCTCCTCACACCATTGTTCATTGGTTGATGTTAATCCTACTCAGTAGGCATCGCCTTTTACCTTTGGTGGTCGAGGGTTATGTGAGACATAACAAAACAAAATAGAGTGAGGTTACTTACCGATGATTTCTAAAAGAGTTTTAGGCTCGGGGCAAAGTTTCGGTTAAACATACGATATTTAACGAAACCAAGAGTCATATAGAGATATGATTAGCAAAAAGTTGCTTACCTAAGATAACTATGACCATGATATGCATACACTGCCTTGGTTTTTAGTGAAAATATGGATCTTGGATCCTACTACAAAACGGGTATAGAACAAATTTGTAGTGGGAGTTTTATTATTATTATAATAAAACATTACATGAACAAAGCTAAAAATCTTTACAAAGGTAGAACATGATTAAAGAAACGTCTTTCTTATTACGTTCCGTATTTTGACTATAGTTCAAAGACAAACATGAGAAGAAAAGAATATGTTCTGAATACACCGGTCCCTGACAGTCCTAAAAAGGGCTGAGAGCAGCTCTGTCAGTACTCACACGCTTCGTTTGACAAGCAATGCTGAGCAACTGGAGAAGCTTAGCTATTCGTTGAGCCACGAGTTGGTCACGGACGTTATCCTGAACTCTCTCCCTCCTAGCTATTCGGAGTTCATCGTGAACTGCCAAATGCAAGGGATGGATAAGAGTTTGCAGGAGCTGAAAGGGATGTTGAGGATTAATGAAGGTAACATCGAGAATAGATCTCGTGTTCTCATGATCCAAGACGGTGGGAGGAAAATTAATAAAGCAAAGAAGGAAACGGCTACTAAGTACAAAGGCAAAGGGATGTTTGTTCTGGTAACAAACACTCCCAAGATAAATGTTTCTGCTAACTTTGACTGTTATTATTGCAAATAGCAAAAGTCACTGTAAGAGAAACTGCCCGAAGAATCTAGCAGATCTGAAATCTGGGAATGTACCAGAAGTTTCAGTCTCTGGGATCAATGTTATTAAAGTTAATATTGCGACTTCTCTTAAATGATTCAGTACTGGATACTGGATCATATGCTCATATTCGTTCAAATATGCACGCACTAAGAAATAAGAGAAAATTACGCAATAAGGAAATACAGCTCCGAGTTAGAAACGGAGCACACGTTGCAGCCGTTACAATCGGTAGTATAGAATTGTATTTGCCTAGCGGGCTAGTGATCAGGACATAGAAAAAGGTTCTAGCAAGGAAAGACTGGAAAAGGAACTTTCGGTACTCTTTCCAACGAACCCCTTTACGTGTCCTGAGAACTAGGAATAAATAAATCCGTGATTAACATCAATAACAGACAACTCAAAAGTCTCATGAAAGTACGACTTACATGTGACATTGTCGCCTAGGTCATATAAACGAGAAACGCATCAAGAAGTTGCAAGAAATTGGACTTCTTGGTGAATTTGATTTTGAATCAATTAACACGTGCAAATCTCGTTTACATGGAAAAATGACCAAAGCGCCTTTCACCAATAGGGAGAAAGGGCAAGTGACTTATTGGCCCTTATACACACCGATGTATGCGGACCGATGAGTACTTGTACAAGAAACGGTTATTCCTACTTTATCACGTTTACTGATGATTACAGTAGATATGGTTATGTCTACTTGATGAGACATAAGTCTGAATCCTTTGACAAGTTCAAGGAATTCAAGACTGAAGTAGAAAATCAACTTAACAAAAGTATTAAGGCCTTACGGTCTGACCGTGGAGGCAAATACTTAAGTTCTGAGTTTAAGACATACTTAAAAGAATGTGAGATAGTCTCACAGCTCACACCTCCAGAAACACCGTAATGGAACGGTGTTGTCTGAGAGAAGGAGTCGAACCCTGCTGGACAAGGTTCGTTCCATGATGAGTAACGCCACCCTTTCCAAATAGTTTTGGGACACGCACTAGAAACTGTCACACTAACGATAAATATGGTTCCATCCAAGTCAGTTGAAAAGACACCATACGAGTTATGGTTTGGAAAACTCCCAAATATGTCTTATCTTAAAATCTGGGGTTGCGAAGTATTTGTCACACGCCTGACGTCTGACAAACTTGGTCCCAAATCTGACGAGTGATTTTTCGTAGAATATCCTAAGGAAATGAAATGATATTACTTCTATACCAATCCGAGAACACTATAGTTGTTGCTCGTCATGGTATACTTTTAGAGAACGAGTTTCTCGCAAAAGGAAGTAGTGGGAGTAATGTAATACTTGAAGAAATTCGAGATACATCACACAATATAATATCTAATACAGATTAGATAAACCCACCACTTGTTACTTCGGCTGATGAGCATCTGGAAGAACCAAATCCACAAGTAGCTGTGGAAGAAGTTCTAGTCCCGAGCTCAGATACTTCGACGCAAGTTGAAAAAGAACTGAACCCGCACACGGTTGTGGATGAAGTTCAACAGCCCGAAGAACAAGTGCTACGTAGGTCAGCAAGGACAGTCCATGCACCCGAGAGGTACATGGGACTGCACGAGGTCTCAGTGTTTGACACTGAATATCCTCTGACCTATGCGAAAGTAATGGATAGGCCCGACTCCGATAAATGGCTGGAGGCCATGAGATCCGAAATACAATCCATGTATGACAATACGGTCTGGAACCTAGTTGTTCCACTTGATGGGATAAAACCCATAGCTAACAAGTGGGTTTTCAAAAGGAAAACAGACATGGATTACTATATGACTGTATACAAAGCACGGCTGGTAGCGAAATGTTTCAAACCAATTCTCGAGAATTGATTATGATGAAATTTTTTCGCCCGTGGCTATATTTAAGTCAATTCGGATACTCCTAGCAATTGCCGCATTTCATGATTATGAAATATGGCAAATGGATGTCAAAACCACTTTCTTAAATGAAAATTAGAAGAAGACCTGTACATGATACAGCCTTCAGGTTTTGAAGATCCAAGGAATGCTGGGAAGGTGTGCAAGCTTCTTGAATCCATTTATGGATTGAAGTTAGCATCACGGAGTTGGATTCCTCGGTTTGACGAAGTAGTAAAAAACGTTTGACTTCATCAAATGCAAATAAGAACCATAAGTGTACAATAAGGCTAGTGGGAGTGCAATTGCTTTTCTAAAAACTTATATGTAGATGACATACTCCAAATCAGTAACGATATTCCGCTAAAACAATTAGCCAAGTCTTCAATAAAAGGACTTGGGCGAGAATGTCTATATACTAGACATACAGATCTACCGAGATAGATTGATTTGACTCATAGGATTGAGTCAAAGCACACACATTGACAAAATGCTGAAATCGGTTCAGCATGCAGGATTCTAAGAAAGGATTCCTGCCAATGAGTCATGATGTACAGCTTAGCAAGACTCAGTATCTTTCGATAACTGATGAGCAAAGCGAAATGAATAAAGTGCCATACGCTTCGGCTATTGGCTCTATCATGTACGCCATGTTATGCACTCGCCCTGATGACTCGTACGCTTTGAGTGTGACGAGCAAATATCAGGCTAATCTTAGTCTCGCTGTAAATGTTTACACCGAAGCTAAGTATATAGCTGCTTTCGAAGCACCTATAGAGAGTTTCTGGATCAAGTAGTTCCTTAGCGAACTATGAGTGGTTCCAAGTGTTCAAAGCCCTGTGGACCTCTATTGAGACAACAATAGAGCTATAGCTCAGGTCAAGGAACCGAGATCGCACTCGAGATCCAAATGTGTTCTACAACGTTATCACCTAATACGAGAGATCGTAAACATAATAAGATGTTAATTATAAAAGATATAATTAATATAAAGGTAAAGTAAAGATTTGTAAAATTGACACAGTCAGCAACACAGCTGATCCACTCACAAAACTCTAACTCAAGCCATGCACCGGATGCATACAGCTTCTATGGGTCTGGAACACATAGAAGATTGGCTGTGAGATTTTCTTTAGATCTACGAGATCTTTTAGAATATAGAGCTTTATATAAAGTAGAGCCTATGATGATTGGCTTCTAGCTTAAGTGGGAGATTGTTAGTAAGTAATAATCTAGAAGTCAATAATATGATAATTTAATTATATAAAGCTTTGTTCATGAATTGAATGATTAAATATCATTTTATTTCCTTGAGTATTATTGAATTTATGAATCATTTCGAGTTAATGACTGGAATTGTGAAACTTCATAATATAGATGATAATACTCTAAAAGGTCACTGACCGAGGTAATTAGCAGGAACACTAATTATCGCTACAAGGTTAGTATGTGGATTAAAAGATGGTCAAGTTTTACAGACCATAGACACAGAGTTGTCATTTTAATCACATAGATACATGTTCCAGGAACATGGTATTTGACAGACCCCGAATGAAACATTATACGGAACTGTGTTCGTGTCATTAATGCTTTCATTCAGTGTTAAGTTCTACAGTATGAGGTATTCATCTTTCCTAACTAAGAGATGTGTATGTGTGATTGTTACCTAACGCTATCTGTAAAAAGTAGCTATAACGGTAGCTCTTCGGTATACATAACTTAGTTGAGGTAGTGATGGTCTACCAAAAGTACTATTGTCCCTCGTATTTATTATACGAGTTATAGTGTCACTGGGCCCCTTGATAGAATAAGATTATCTGCATGCGGTATGATTAACAAGAGTTAATCATATTTGATAATCTGTTCAAGATCAAGAAAAGATTAATTTGCAAGGATGACACAAACCTACCTTGAAATTAATCTGACAGCTATGAGACGAAAGAATTAAACACAAGTAAAATAGTTTACTGGATCGTGATATTGTACAATACAGCATCATCTGTGTAATTGGATGGTCATGATGCGTTTTGCCAGATGCCTCTCATGATTATAGAAGTTAAAACGGTTTTAATTCTATTTACCAACATAACACAGATCCTATCGGGTCACACCAATAGGAAAGTAATCAGAGAATTAATTTATTTGATTAATTATAAATGTTATAATTAATAAATAAATGTCATAGAGATGACAAGCTTAAACACATTAAATTTATAAGCGTGTTCGACACGTTGTATAAATTTACCGAAACAACGACCGCAAGAAATATAATTGTTCAGAACAATTATATAATTAACTAATGAATAAATATATTAATTATGAATTAATATATATATATATATATATTTGGGTTTCCCGTTTTGGCCGAATTTGATTGAAATCAAATTCATTTGATTAAATGGATTAATATATTAATTATGAATTAATATATTTTAAAGCCCATTTCATTGACCGAAATTAATTGAATAAGGTCAAAAGGATTAATTAAAGTCAAAGGCCAAATTGAAAAGCCCAAAATTGAAAAAGCCCAAAATTAAAGTCGGCTACTATTCATGCCGACCTATAGGGGCATTTTGGTCATTTTTCATATTTTCAAAAACTATAAATAGAGGGGTAGGGGTAGAGAAAAATATAGAATTCCATTTGAACCGAATCAGATCGGATCGAATCGAATCGAGTTTTTCTTTCCCAAATAGTGTTTTCGTAAGAGAAGAAAGAATACGTAATTTGATTACGTATATCTTGCGAGCCGTGAATAGTGTTTGCGGTGAATAGTGTTTTCGGGATTTTTCGTGAATAGTGTATTTACGAAAAACGCGGTTATAGTATTTCTGGCAAAAGAAATAACCGATCTCTGGTTATTCCTGGTGGACAACCGATAGAGGCATCAGACGTCTGGTGCTACAAGAAGTGACTACAATCCAATTGGAATTTGGGTACAAGGTATAAATGTTAAATATTAATCTATTTAATTGTTAAATAGATTTAATCTTTTAGAAATCAATCAAAGGAGTAGATCTATAAACTGATTAAAAACAAGTAAATACGGTTTTACTACTTTGGGTCTATAAAGGATTAATCTGGTATGTAACTCTCGGTTATTATCCGACATACTACTTAATCTATGATCTGAATGAGTAAAGTTTTACTTACGGTTTTTAAATCTGAGAAACGGATTGAACAGGTATGTAACTCTCGGTAGATTATCCGACATACCACTTCAATCCTTTTGGCTTGAGTTAGAAGTAAAATTTTTATTTTACGGTCTTTCCGCAGCTTAAGCCTAATGGCTTTGGGTAGCCTCAAAACCCAACAGCCCCACCACAGCCATCACGAGAGTATACGCTGCTGGCGCAATTGGAGGGGCAGGGTAAGAGACAAAGGAAAGAGAAGTTGCCGTACACACCACCGAGCAAATAGAGCATCATTTTGTATTTGTTATGTCGTTAGTTGTTATGTTTTCCGGACTGTTATTTAGTTTTTATGTTGTGACAGACTTTTATGATATTATTTGAATATTAGGGACTTATATTTTGATATTTTGTTTTTGTTCTACTTTTAGCATATCTTCTCCTCTTATTATCTATCGTATCATTTCAATAAAATTAGCCGGACATATGAAAATACGTATAATGTATGACGTACGTTGTAATTTTATCAAAATAAATATGTATAACATTGTAATTTTATCAAAACAAACCAAAACAAAACAGAAAAAAACCCTTGGTGCGCCTCCCCAGTCTGCGCACCAGCCCAATTTGGTGCGCCGACTGAGGATGCGTGGGTGGTAGGAATGGAAAAAATTGAGAAGTGGTGGTATTGATTTAATTTTGATTTTATTAAGTGGTAACTAAAAAAATTTCGGATAGGTTTAAGTGCTACTATATTTTGCATCACACATTTTAGAACCATTCTCAATTCAATTTAATTCAATTCAATTCAATTCAATTTAATTGTATCTATACTATACTTTTTTTTTTCTTAGAACCATTCTCAATTCAATTTAATCTAATTCAAATCGGTTCTGAATTTTTAAAATTCAATTCTCTATTCAAATCGGTTCTGAATTTTTGGATCCAAATATGCTGAAATATGAAATCATCAACAGCAACTCTGAAATCTCTGAAATTCCGAATCCAGTTATTGAATTGTACAATTTGAGATGCGTACACAAAAAAATTAGCTATTTCGAGATGTGTGCAAAGAAACAATTAAACGGCTGGATTTCGAATTTCAGAAATTTCAGAGTTACTATTCATGAATCTCGGATTTCAGCTGATCTGAACGTTGATTTTTTATCGTGCTCAATTCAATTACATCATATATCTCTCTTCCGCACACATCCGCCCCCAAATTAAAATCAAATCTCTGTAGCAAACAAATGGGCTGGTCAGATCTTCCATCCGAACTGGTAATCGCCATCGCCGGAAACCTAACGGAATTCACCGACCATCTCCGATTCCGCTCCGTCTGCTCCCACTGGCGCTCTTCCTTCCAATCTCACACCCTCCACCTCCCTCCGCAACTCCCCTGGTTAACCCTCCCTTCCACCTCCTCTACCCATTTGTATTCCCTCTCCGAAGACCGCATCTACGCCAACCCTCTTCCCAGCATCGCCGACAACTCTAACATCTTCGGATCTTCCTCCGGTTGGTTCCTCTCTGTAAGAGACCTAAACCGTCACGTCACCTTTTCTTTAATTAATCCCTTCACCGGGGCTTCGATTGGGCTCCCTTCTCCTGATCCATGTTCGACATTGTCCAATGCGATGGCCGATACACTCGTTTGGGATCGCTCTGACTCGGTGGTGGTTGTGGCCTCGTGCAGCACAAAATCGCACCTGTTTTACTGCCGGTTGGGTGAGGCGGCCTGGGCCACGATCGAGTCTCAGCAGCATCGCTTGGCCAGTAGCATCACTTTCTATGAAGGTAGATTTTACATTCTTCATGCTTACACTCACGAGATTGTTGTCTTGGATGGTGAAACACTTGAGCAGGTCACTGTGATTCCTTATTTGAGTTCTCATGTTGAGGCACACTTACTCGTATCATCGGGGGAATTGTTGCTTTTGGTTAAATCCATCTGGATGTATATTTATCCTGATAGATATTGGAAGTACAAGGTTCGACGCGCCAATCTGAATGATGAATTGGTGGAGTGGATTGAGGTCAATGACATTGGGGACCGTGCATTGTTTGTTGACAATTTTCATTGCTTCTCAGTCAAAGTCGGAGATAACAGCTTGCTGAGACGAAATTGCATCTATTCAGCACGGTCGGACACCAGTGCTGATTCGAGACATTCATTAACGACATATAGCATCTCTATTTTTGATCTGGGAAATAGAAAAGGGGAATTTCTCAAGGGTGCTTTGAGCAAGTTTCGTGCTGCTTCTTCGCGTGGTGCAGATTTACCACCCTCTTGGGTTCTGCCATCTCTCAGTTGAGGACGAGTGAGTATCCCCCAAGGTTCTAAGACCATCTGTTATACACTGCCATGCCCATTTGAGTATATACAAATGGCCTTACCCCAACAGTCAAATAAAAACATAACCATAACCTTAGAACCAGGTATAATACCACAAGTAGGCAGAGTTATCCTAATAGATGGTTCATGGGATGTGGTAAGAGGGGCAAGCATGGGCATGGCAGTGTATAACAGAAGGGATGATCTAGTTTATGTCAAGTACAAAGGGGGTGAAGGAGGAGATCCATTTCATGCAGAGGCAAGGGCAGTATGGAAAACTTTTGAGTATGTCTTACAAGGGGAACAAGAAGGGATGTTTCATATATTCTCAGATTGTAAACCTTTGGTGAATGCGATACTTAAAAAACAAACAGAAGGCCTTCCATCGTGGAGAGCGGCTGAGACAGTAAAACGATGCTGGACAAGCTATTACCAGATGAGGCACAGGATTACACTGCAACACATATCAAGAAAAGCAGTACAGACTCATCATAATATGGCAAACTGGGCTCGCAGATCAGGAAAAGAAGGAAGTGGTACACCGATACAGTGCCAAATTGCTCACTTAGAAGTAACATATGATTTCTGCTCGAGAATAAATTTCTTTTTTTTTAAAAGAAGAACAGCGTAGGTGCTTTTCATGCAATTATTATTGTCACTTCTCTTTTAAAGTTTTAATAAACATGTAAACTCTCAAAATTCTTGCATTTTGTTCTACTATATTTAGTAACTTGCATGACACCTAAATGACTATTAATTTTCAGAATTTCAGGTCACATCATGGTTTTATTTGTTTTAACATTTTTATTTCCATTTTATAAAAACTAGAGGTTTAGTCCGACATTATAAATTGATTAGAAAGAGCAACAGAAAAGTTTAGTAGAGAAATAAATTTAAATCTTAAATAAAAAAATAAAACAAAATAGAAGACAAAAGAGCAATGGAAAGAAAGATAATTATACATAAAGAATGATATGTTTATATTGAGCGGTCGATTTAATATATCTCCCTTGTGAGCCTCCACGGCAACTGAGTGGGTAACCCCAACTACCAACAAGAGGAATGGAGCGAGGCCGGCCGGTGCCGATTGAACCGGCAATGACGGGAGGGGCCTAGCTCGTATCCCAAAGAGTAGAGCTAGCCCACCGACCACAATGTCAATCCAGGGCAAGGCATCGATTCATAGGCTTCAGACACAGATAAGCAAAAATAAGTGGTATTGGTAAAAATGAGAGTCGTTCAGCCTGCTACCTAGGCAGGCCCAAATATGTTTGATATATTAAATTAAGGATAATAATAAAAAAATTGATAACAGTGCACATTCGACATGTGTTTGATCTTCACTTCAAATATTTTGAACCTTCTATCACAATGAAAATAGATGTGCCTAAATTTATCTAGCACGGAATTTTGAAAATACGTACATTCTATTCTCGAATGTAAATTTGTTTGATTTTTTGGAGGAAGAGACCAATAATAGATCGACATTTATTTCTTTAATTTACGAAGCAATGTTGAAAGAAAATTTGAATTTGTACCTTATTTTAGATTTGATGGTTTTATTATTAATTAGTTCTCCTCCATATCTCAAATTAGCATTTGAACAGATATGTAGGTGAATTAAAATTGTAAAATATTATGTAATCACTTGAA